>JBANSL010000014.1:52356907-54756907 GCA_037127255.1 Persicaria tinctoria | reverse complement strand
TACTCAACCTGTGTTGTTATGACATAAGTTAGAAAGATCGATTTATATATATATATATATATATATGAATATAGGAAAATTAAATTAGTAAATAAATACAAAATGTTGTTTTATAGCAAATACAAAATACAAAATGTTGTTTTATAGCAAATACAAAATACAAAATGTTGTTTTATAGCTATTATAGCAAATACAAAATGTTGTTTTATATTTTGGCTTGTTCCCTCGCCACCATCTTTTTTGCCTGATATAACTTTCGATATCCGTTGAATTCAATTTGCTTTGAGCGATGTGATTTTTCGTTGTTTACTTGTTTTATGATGATTTGTCCACATGCCTATATTTTTTCATCTCTGAAAATGTTAGACTTATCTGGTATTTTAAATTCTTAATTTATAAGGAAAATATTAGTATTTAATATTGCAAAAATCTATCATAGTACTACTAAAAAGGATGGAATGAATGATGTAAAATTAATCTAAGTAAATAAAATGGCTTATTTAAATGTATTAATACTTTATACAACTACCAGAGCCTAAAAGCACAACGCCAACAAAAACAACAAGGTGCTTGCTCCACGGATAAATAGATAGAAGTCCATCCACATTCCATATATCCCACCAAGAGTTGAGTGACTAAACCTCTGGGAAGAAGGTTGCGACGTGTGATTTGTCTCTCCGTAAGACGAACTCGATCCATGGATGGTATACAGTTTCCTATCTGACAGTTAGGTTATTAATTCACATAATTATATGAATTTTAATTCTCAAAAGGTGTTTCGTCAATGTATAACTTTATGGAGTGATTCAATTGTCAAGGACACCCATACTTCTTGCAGATCACCGCTCAGGCCATCCTCTTGAGAAGAAATCGACAATGATATCAATAGTAAAAGCTCGGTTATGTATCATTTACTAACTATATCATTAGTTCTCTTACATTTCTAGATAATAATATATTCTATCATACTCACAAGGTGTACTTATGCATATGATAGCGATTAACCGTGTTAGCGGCGTCTCTTCAAATGATGTTATATCATGGTAGGGATGTCTAAGATCGCCGCGAGATTCTCGTGTACTAAGTCAAGGCAATGGGTCACACTATCGCGATCATCCCCACTCAAGTATGGCATCACAACGGCAGTTATGAATGTTTGTGTATATACTTAATATACTTTTGTTATGAATGTTAGACACTGTGGTATTGGATGTTATGCACTCTATTTATGACTTTTATGCACTCTAGTTACTGAATTAATATACTTTTTTTCAATTCTATACCGTTTATTACGAATACTTCATCAACAACCAAATAGTTCACTAAGTCGAACGTGAAAACAAAAAGAAATATAACATAATATAACAGCAAATAACAAATCAGTGTTCTAAAATCACGCATAGACGCTAGGCGGGATGGCACATAGAAATTTTTTAAATCCTCCTAGATGCCCGCCTAAGTGCCGCTTAGACTCGCATATGCCTGCCTAATCCTGTCTAGGTGCCGTCTAGCCCCACCTAGGTCCGCTTAGCCCGACAATTATTCAATTTTAGTTTCTAGGCTTGTGATTAGTCGATTTAGGGTTTTTTTATCTCCCAAGTCGGGATATATTTGCTTTTGAGTCGAATCTATGGTTTTTCATTTTAGGAAGTTCAACATGTGTTTGGTATTAGATTTAGGGGTAGCTTTAGGGGTTTTCAAGGGTTCCAAAAAGAAAAAGTTAAAGCTATGGTGTTTGGTGGGAGTTTTTTGTGGAAGCTTCGGGAGTTACAACAGGATATTATTTTCCACGAAAAAAAATCTTTGGGAGGAAAGCTTTCAAAGTTTTTGCCCCGTATTTTATTTTTTGGGAAGCACAAGTCGCCTTACATTTTTGTCTTTTACCACAAAAAACATCTTTCAAACCTTATAACTACCCAATATCATTAAGCTTTTTCACAAGATTATTTTAAACGAAATCTCCACCTTTCACATTTCCATAATCTAAAACAAAAACTCCACTTCCAAAAAAAACTACACCTCCCAAAAAATATCCCATTTGCTAAATACACACTTAAAGTTGCTAGTCGGACACATACTTTTGTGTTTATTTACGTTAATGTTAGTTAAGAACCGCAAATTTGGGTTTATGAGTGATATTATGGATTATTATTATATATGAATTATTGACATGTTTTATGTGTTAAAATGCAAAGAAATAATCAAATTTTTTCTAAATCTGTCTAAGCGCCGCCTAGGTGCTAGGCGGTCACCCCCCGCTTAGCAGCTGCCTAGAGCCTTTTCGAACATTATAACAAATAGACCATAACCAACTATTCAATCTATTCTAATAGGATTTCCGTTTGGGCTTCTTGTTGCCTAGCATCACGCTCAACACTATGGAAGTTATTGTATTCTAGCATCTACTATCGTGCAATGTGAATTTGCAGAAAATCTACGAGTTCTATTGCGCGATAGTGTATAGGGCCCCAAGAAATATTAAAAAAATGCGAATGTGCATTGCAAATGTTCACATTTTTTTTCAAATTCGCAATGCGCATTGGCCATAGTATATCAAATGATATTCCCATATTTAATTATCATTGTAATAAACCATGAAGTGTCCAATATAATTCTCACTAATAAGAACGATCTTTTGAACATTTTACATATTTTATTAACATATTTATTATAATCAAATGTGTTTTTTGTGGAATATGATCAAATGTGTATGAACGGTAATTTGGGAAAAAATATGGACAAACGGTGCTTAGACAAATATGTTGAAATTAAAGGGTGGTTTTGTGAAGTTTACCCAAATTTTCATTCTTAATTTTTCAAAATGCATTTTTCTATCTACCTATAAAAAAAGAGGATCTCCTTGTAAATAGTCACATTTTCTTTCCGAGCAGAGAGAGGATGAGAAAACCCTACCACGCACCGCCCCCCAAAAAATTGCCAAATCCACTGAAATCCGAGAGTCTCAACAATCATCAAAAAAAGAAAATCAAGAAATCTACAATCCCACACCTCAAATCAAAGCAAGCGGAGAAAGGATGAGAAAAAACAAAATCAATTTCGGATCTGTGTTCAAAAAAGAAAGAAAAAAAGATGCTCCCTGTTCCTGCTCAGATCGAAAGCTCAAAAAGGGATTTGGGCGAAGACAAAGTGGAAAAAGGAGGTGATTAAGATCAAGGGATTGGTGAAATCGAGACTCTCGAGAAATCAAGAAAGGGTTATCAGGCAGAGGGAGAGAGAGACGAGAGGGGGTAAGGGAAACACAATCGGGAGTCTGAGGGGATTGAGGATCTGGTCTCACCACTTCGGGGATGGTCGTCCTTGGGGGCTCCAACAGCGCCGGTTTTCCGGCTTTTAGATTTTTTTCACGCACTGACACTCTCGACATCGAGTATACTGAGTCGACATCGAGTGGACCTTCACTCGATGTCAAGTTGGTTGTCTTTTGTTGTGCAGGTAGTTCGTGAGACGTTGACTGACAATCGATATCGAGTCCTTTACTCGACATCGAGTCGTCTTCTGAAGTCGATTTTGAGGGTTGTTTTCAAGGAACTATTTTGGCGAGTGCTGACATGCTTCCTCCTGGATTCGATCATGATTCCCTACCACTACAGCGGGAGGGTTTCTTGTAATTTATTTGCGTGGATATCGGAAATCAGTTTGAGATTTATATTTCATATTTATTTTAGACTCGAAATCCCTCCTAACAATGGTTGCTACTCTGGTTGGGTTTGTCTTTCATGATTTCCTCTTTTTTACCTTACCAACTCTTTTTATTTTAATTGATTTTTTGTAGTGATTTTATTATTATTATTATTATTATTATTATTATTATTATTATTATTATTATTATTATTATTATTATTATTATTATTATTGATAATATATGTTTTCAAAGACAAATAATTGTGTAAGCTTCTTGATTGATTTCTGGTTGATATATGAGAGATGATTTTTTTATATGAAACTTAATAATCTGTAGGTAAACAAAGCACAGTTTTTCATTCGTTCCCAAGCTGCTGTAATTTGAAGATTGAGTCTTTAGTTCACAATTTCATGTTCTTTCTATGTGTTTAATTAAATGTGTCTGAGATTCGAAAAGGGAAACAAGTAAATAAATAAATAGGGGGGGTTGCAACAACATGATTAAGACAATTAATTATATGTGTGGGTATGCTTGCAATGTGTTTGATGAAATGCCCTTGAGACTTTATAAAGGCAATCCAAATCCTTGATTATGTTATCCCATGCTTGGGGTTGTATTATGTACTGATGGAATAATGACTTACCATGATTTCTTTCCTTCCTATGGTCAATGGAGGAAGAGTTCAAATTTTCCCTCATTGAAATTTTTTTAAATGTATGTTTTGCTAATCTTGCTTCTGTCATGTTTACGAATAGGTTGCTAAGGACCCATCTGGTAAAGACATCAAGCAGCACGTCAAGAACCTCCTTTCTCCATCAACTCCCTACTTCTTAAACACCCTATAAGATCCATATCGTGATGCTGCTGACTTCAACATCCCTGATTATGATGCTTCCATCCAACTTGTGAAGCCTCTTGAGAGGAAAACTATGTATATTTAGTGAATTACATAAGGCAAAGGTTTCAGCAAAGTTTTTCTGCAAATTAAGTAATTAACCGTTGTGTGCTCTTTTATAGGTATGTAGATGTGGTCCTGAGTTTTGGCTATCCCTGTGGGTGATGATCTCGCCCTGTACTCTAGTCTCGTAAGTGAGTGCAAGACTAGAGCACTTGGTGAGAGGGTCTTATTGAATTTAGCTATTTTAAAATTAAGTAAGACCCTCTCTTCGAGCTAGTTGTGTTGGAATAAGACATAGTTCATATTAGACCACAAAAGGTGAAAAAAATATTTGGGCTCTTTTTTTGTGCTCTCTTTTAAATGTCCAACAATATTTTTTATTCTTCACAATCCAAAGAAACCTTTTATTAAAAAATCTCATCTTTTCTCCTATTGATTTTGGGAGTATATATAAAATAAAATTATGAGAAAATGCATATAATACCTTAACAACCGTCAAATTTACCTAAAATGTAAAATTGACGGGCTTCTATAATGTTCCATACATTACTTGTACAACTGTCGGACCAGTTCGGAACCAAACCACACACTCTTCTCATATGTAACACAATAAACAAGCCCAAGCCCACTTATACTTGACAAAACTATAAATGTGTAGATTCAAATGGAGAGAGTATTATTGAAGACCTACGGTAATGACATTGGTAACAATTGAGGAGATTTTACGGTTTGTGGAGATTAATTTGGGTATGGATGAAAGGAAGAAGAGTCACGGGGCATGGAGTAGAGAATATAATGGAAGCCATAAGAAAATTTCAAACTGAGAGTTTGGGGTGTTGTTTTTGTTTTGGATTTTGTATGAAGTCGTGTGTGTTAGTATTCGTGCTATACATGAGTGGGTCTAGTCATCTTGCAAGTAAGACATCCTCACATAATATGCGTGGAGTGTATTACTTAGGTAGCCAAATCATGACCTCCTGTGCTCGATCCCCAATCACTTAAATTAAGGAAAACGATATGGAGTATGAATGAAGGCATATAAATTAAAAACTACCCCTAAATCACCTCCTAGCTTAGAAATTACCCCACTATAACGGTATAACCACATGAGTAACCAAATCACCTCCTTTAATTTGTGTGTTAAAAATTAAAATACATCACAATTACATTTACAACAATTTCTTAGCTCGTTTTATACAAGAACAATAAGAGTTTTTTTTTTTTGTTTGTTGGTTTGCATTGAGAGTTTAACATGGGAGAGAAGTATAACAACATTTAAGTCTAAATCTAAACCAAAATAAACCTATAAAATATTATTTCCAATTTTTAGAATAAAGATTTAAGTTTCAACTATACTAACTTAATCAAAATCCAAATAAACTTACGCAAATAATAATAAAAATTGTTATGAACATTTCATTCCTAACCAAATGTAATTTTTAATCATTAGATTTTTTTTTTTTACCAAAATGAATTGTAATAATATTTGAGCAAAATTCTAATCTAAATCAAAGAAAATAAGCCATAGAATGAAACAACAACTAATTGACATGAAGCTTTATATCGGCATAGCTAGATTCATAACAATTATTTTTATAGTAGTTAATGATATAAGACTCAAGAAATATGTTCAATTTTTATATCAAGCTGGCTAATCCAAGATATAAACATGACAAAATGAACTTATGGTTTAAGATTTTGGTAAAAAAATAGATAGTTTATATAAATGGATAAACAAATAAATCAGCATACCCTTTGTGTTTACCGCACGCGGGAATGCAACTTAGTCTTCATAAAAGCAACGCCAGACTCCGAGTGACGCCCCCAACCAACCGCCCTCCATGGGGAAGCACAAGCAACTGGTGATTTCCCGCTTCTTTGCACCCAAACCCATCCCCCCAAATTCCGATTGCCCTCCTCCGCCTCCGAATACGCTGACGCCGCCCCCTAAAATCTCCGCCACCGTCGAATTTTCCCCGGAGAAACGCGCCAGAGCCTCCCAACTCCTCTCCAATTCCCCTCTCAAACCCTCCAAAAGACCCAAACTTTCACCCCATACCCAAAACCCTACCCCCTCTTTCCCCCAATCCAACCCCACCCTCCACCAGAAGTTCCTCCAGAGGCTTCTAGAGCCCCCGGACCACCTTCTGGAACCTTCAACTCGAAACCCATCAACACACATTTCGTCCAACCCTAAGTACACTCCGCTTGAGCTGCAAGTGGTGGAGCTCAAGGATAAATACCCAGATGTTGTCTTGATGATTGAGGTGGGTTACAAGTATAGATTCTTTGGTAAGGATGCAGAGATTGCAGCTAGGGTTTTGGGTATTTATTCCCATGTTGATCATAACTTTTTGACTGCTAGTGTTCCTACATTTAGGTTGAATGTTCATGTGAGGCGGCTTGTGGGTGAGGGGTATAAAGTGGGTGTTGTGAAACAAACTGAGACTGCTTCTATTAAGGCTCATGGAGCTAATAAATTGGGCCCTTTTTGTCGTGGATTGTCGGCTTTGTACACGAGGGCGACTATTGAAGCCGCGGAGGATTTGGGGGGTGTTGGTGGTGAAGAGGGTTGTGGGTCATTCTCTAATTACTTATTTTGTGTGGTTGAGAGAGATTTGTTGTCTGATAAGGGGGATTGTGGGGTGGAAAGTGGGTTTCAGGTGAAGATTGGGGTTGTTGCTGTCGAAATTTCAACTGGGGATGTGGTTTATGGAGAGTTCAATGATAATTTTGTGAGGAGTGGGCTTGAGGCTGTGCTTTTAAGCTTGTCTCCTGCTGAATTGCTTCTTGGAGAACCTCTATCAAAGCAAACAACAAAGGTAAAAAGTGCTCCTTCTGCTGCAGTGAATACATACATAATTTTGCTTGTGAGTATGATTTGTCACGTGAAGCAATGCTGTCACTCATAGAGTTGGAATTATTTGTTCATATATTTTTGTGTGCACGTTTGATTACTTTGATCACATTAAAACATATAATGATTGTATGTCTGTTTTTAATGTGAATCTCTGCACCTCCCATATATTTCTTGAGGCTTTTAGTTATTTAGGACACTTCAGTGTATTAATTATGGTGTCCTTTAATCTGTTCATGTGACATCAAGTAGCAGACCTCTGAGGAGCAGATAGGGGAACTCAGGGATTGTAAGTGAGAAGCTCACTGTCTTGCAGAAGTATGTTTTTCTAAGCATTCACGAGGCAGGTCTTTTTTCTGCGATTAATAGAGCTACCTTCTATTAGGTATTGGATTCGACCATGTTATCATGTGTAAAATAGATGAAAGAAGTATGCATGATGCTGTCGGAAACAGAATGAGCCTAGGAGAAGCTCAGTTTGTGTGTGATTGCATTCTAGAAGGTCTCCAAGGTTCATTAGATGAAGGGATTGGTCTTTTTAATTGGATGGAGCATTAGGACATAAACAATCTGCTTTTAAATAAACATCTTCAAGCTATTTTATCCGTCTCCTTCATGCAGCATTTCCATTTATTTCATACAGTATCATTTTTCAGGTCAATGTTCCTACGGTTGTTCCTATGTTTCTTGTTTCTTCTGTAGTTGCTATTGGCATATGCTGGACCTGCCTCCAATGTCCGTGTGGAACATGCTTCATATGATTCATTTAAGGATGGTGGTGCTCTGACAGAGGTGATGGCCTTATTTGAGGATACTGGAGAAGATGAGCCAGGGCAGAACAAAAATTGCAATGCAGAACATGCTGTTGGAACCCAGGAGAAGCCAATCAAGGTGTCAAGCAATACTGTCCTTTTTTAATAGCATCTCTACGTGGAAGTGTGACCTAATGCGTACCCCTCTTCCATTTTATACTCTGCTCGCCTGCTTTGCCTACTTCCATTCCGGTGCTGATATCTATATCGGTACCTTTTTTACATTATCCATTTTGGCGACGGGAAAATATGCAAAGAGAAAATCACTCTAAAATGTACGCATGTCAATTTCAAAGTTATTCAGAGATTACTTGGCTTGGCGTTATGGTATCATATATGAAAACATGATTATTAATCCACCATGTGGCTGTCCTTCCTGATTAGAGCTGTGTGTTTTTCTATATACTCAGTTGCTTTTTACTGTAATGAACTTCCATAAACTAATTTCTGGCTCTTTGAAAATTATTTTGATTATAGAGCATCATGGCTATGCCTGGTTTGGCTGCTCAAGCATTGGCCTTAACTTTTCAACATCTGAAACAATTTGGTCTTGAGAGGATATTGTTCGTTGGGGCTTCATTTAGGCCTTTCTCAAGCAGCATGGAGATGAGTCTCTCAGCAAATGCACTTCAGCAATTAGAGGTATTTGGTGGTGCCGATAAGCATTTTCAATGTTTATAGGATGCTTCTCAGAAGGGTTTTTTTTTTAACAACTTCATTTCAGTTTTCTTTTGACTTCAAGGGCTTTTCTTCTACAAAAAAGAGGGGATTTTTTTTTTCATTTTAAAAAAAATCCACTTTATTCAGCTTATTACTGAACTTTGATACTCTGCAATGGCAGTCAATGGTAGTTGATATGTCAGCTAGTCAGTTTGTATATTATGGTTCTCAGTTTCTCACTCTGGCTGTAAACGTTTGTCTCTCCTTTTAATAAGGTGTTTTCTATAGGGGAAATAAAATTACAGATGGTCTGAGTCAGATGAGCAGTGTGGCCTACATTTGATCTCATGGACAATGTATCCGAGGATTTCCAGCTCTGGTGTTTAGCTAGTTTTTGACCCAGCATAGAAAATAAATGTGTGATATATTGATGCTCTGACCCTTAATTACGAGAACTGACTTCACTCCTCTTAAATATTTGTACCTGGACTGTTCTTTCACTCCGGCTCAAAAATCTAATCCATCTAATCACCTCTACAGGTTGTAAGAAATCACTCAGATAGTTCTGAAACTGGATCACTGCTTGAGATTATGAATCATACAATGACAATCTTTGGCTCAAGGATGCTGAAGCATTGGGTATGGATGTTGAAGAAATGCTCCCTTTGAAGTTGCTCTTATTGCTATTCTTTTTCTGTGGCTCATTAATTAATTTTACAGGTAATCCACCCTTTATGTGATAGAAACATGATTATTGCTCGACTTGATGCTGTTCATGAGCTTGCTGAATCTATGGGTGGATCTAAGCGCTCTGGTTTGCTCCATGAGGAGTCAGGGACTGGAGTCCATCCTGAACTTCATTTTGTACTGTCTTCAGTTTTGACAACCCTAGGACGGTCAGCTGATATTCAACGTGGTATCACAAGAATCTTCCACCGTACTGCCACTCCATCTGAGGTAATTCAAGGGTTTGTTAGATTCATCAACATCATATTGCAAATAGGTATAAAGTTCATTTTTGTCAGTTTTTGCCTATATATCATCTACTGGCACTGCTTTATCATTTATTCTCCCTGATGAGGTTTTTTCCCTTTTCTCCTCTCTTGGCATATGTTTAAAACTAAGTTACCATGCTTCTCCTTGATTCTGTCTGCCAACTGCTCCTGAATTAGTGAATTTTTCAGTTTATTGCAGTTGTTCGCACCATTTTGTGTGCTGGGAAACAACTGTTACAACTTTGTGATGAGGAAAAAGATGATGATGTAGAAGGTCATGTTACTGTTCAGTCCTCATTGCTGCGAAAGCTTATTCAGACTGCTGCTTCATCTTCCATGATAAGCAGTGCTGTTGAACTTCTGTCTAGTCTAAATACAGAAGCTGCTGATAAAGGTGATGTGTTGAACCTCATCATTGTCTCTGATGATCACTTTCTTGAGGTATGCAATTTATGTTGCTAAATTCTTCTCTCCTATTTTTGCAATGTATCTTCTGCTAATCATTGTATGGAAATCCATCCTTCCAGGTTGGCGAAGCTCGAGCAAAGGTTCAATTAGTTAATGAGAAGTTGGAAACCTTGATACAATCATATCGCAAGCAGTTACGAATGCAGAATTTGGAATTCCTTAGTGTTTCAGGATCTACACATTTGATAGAGGTAATTTTTGCATCCATGATTATACTACTATGTCCTGCTACCCTTTTGAGTGTAGAAGTTCCTAGGATGTCATGTAACATAGTCATTCTGGCTCTAGAGGCCCATATTTTTGGAATACTCCCTTGGAGTCCCTTGGAGAACATCCTGCTTACTTTTGTGCCTACCTTTTGAGGATGGCGTGACAAATGAATAATGAGGCTTCTAGGAACTCCAAATGGCAAATAGTGTCCTTGTAATACTGAAACAAGAGCATGTAAAAATCTGCTTGGGCTTAACCTGCTTCTGGGTTTTGTCATTGTGCAATGGTGATGTTCCTCCCTTTTCCCCCCACCCCACTCTATTCTTCTTCTCTTTTAAAATGAAGCCATGATTGGTAATATTTATTATTGCAGCTACCCTCTGAAGCAAGGGCTCCTCCATCCTGGGTGAAGGTGAATAGTACCAAGAAAACAGTTCGTTATCACCCACGTGAAGTCCTAACTGCATTAGATGAGTTATCATTGGCAAATGAAAAGTTGAAACTAGTTTGTCAAGCTGCATGGAATAGTTTTCTGGGGGAGTTTGCTAAGCATTATCCAGAGTTTCAGGCATGTGTGCAAGCACTTGCTGCATTGGATTGTTTACAATCACTTGCAATTCTCTCAAGAAATAAGGTTAGTTTCTATGTTTTATTATTTTGGGATTGAGTGTTCATCGATTTGCTATTGTTAATAGTGCAATTGGGATTTTGAAGAAAGTGTACTACATTCGCAGTCTTACATTCTATCCTCTAAACTTTTTGTAATCGGTAAATTATATTGAGACAATATAAGGTGATTACAAAAGCGCGAACGCGCTAGACCTAAAGCCTCAAAATCCCCCAAAAGAGTACAGGAACACCACCAACATCATCAACAACAAAGCCCAAACCAACACAATAGGGGGCAAACAACTAAACACCTAGGCTAGAAAGCCGCCTACTATCCTTAATCCTACATGATAATATTTTTTATTCTTCCAGGATTATGTTCGACCTGTTTTTGTCGCTGATAACGAACCTAACCAGATACAAATCACATCTGGACGTCATCCGGTATATTCTCCTTAATCATGCTTACCATTCAAAGCCATTGTTTCTTTTTTGATCAGGACCAAAATCTAATCCTCCCAAGTCTGTCACTACTACTAGGTTCTCGAATCTATGTTACAAGACAATTTTGTTCCAAATGATACTAGTCTGTGTGCTGGTAGAGAATACTGTCAAATAGTTACTGGACCGAACATGGGTGGCAAGAGTTGCTATATTCGACAAGTTGCTCTCATAGTCATCATGGCCCAGGTGCGTTGTGAGCTCTGATCTGTTTTTCTAGCTTCATGTAGTTCTTTCTTCACACGCCATTAGCAGACGTATCTAATTCTTCACATTCCTTGTGCAATTATTTATCTTTAATTGTTTCCATTCTCTCTTTTGAGGAGCTAAGCTATTGCATGGTATTATCAACTTCAGGTTTGTAGTTTTCTTTTAATTATGGATTACATTGCCATCTCTCTTCATCAACATTTTACTTTGTACTCTGGTAGATCGGTGGTTTGATTCTAATTAAATTATATTATGAAGTCAATATATACGCCTATTAAGGACTTAAATGGTGTTCTTCAAGTGGGCTGTTAAGGAGATGCTTTTCTGTGCAAATCTTCTAGGTGGGATCCTTTGTACCTGCTAGGGCTGCTAAACTTCATGTTCTAGATGGCATCCACACCAGAATGGGTGCTTCTGACAATATCCAACAAGGACGAAGCACCTTCTTGGAAGAATTGAATGAGGCTTCTCAGATTATCCGCAGTTGCACTTCAAACTCACTGGTTATTATGGATGAGCTGGGGAGAGGAACGAGCACTCATGATGGAGTAGCAATTGCCTATGCTACTTTGCATCATCTTTTGGAGCAAAAGAAATGTATGGCATTGTTCGTCACTCACTATCCTAAGATTGCTGATATCAGGAAAGAATTTCCTGCTTCTGTTGGGACATACCATGTTTCTTATCTGACATCAAAGACAGATAACAGCGCGGATGCAAAGGTTTGTGTGAAGGAGCCTGAAGACGTCACATACCTTTATAAGCTGGTGCCTGGTATCTCAGAGAGAAGCTTTGCATTCAAAGTTGCTCAGCTTGCGCAGGTTAGCTTTTCCTACTACTATTATCACACTGTCTGCTCCGATGCTCTTCATCTGCTTTGTTAGGCTTAAAAGTCCCATGGGATTTCCTGGTAGGATTTTGGAAAAACTTTCTGTTTGTTTTGCACAAAACTCTTCAAATCAAATGCCTTTGTTAAAAGTTTTCATTGAATTACTTCAAAAGGCAAGCTCCTTCACTGAAATAGTGACATGCGATCTCTACTACGTAAAATCATCCCAATAGAAAGGACCTAATATCAGAAGATGTTTACAGCCTGTGTTGAGAAGCAGCTATACGATACAAGTTTCTTTTAGCAGCATTGGAAAAGAAATATACAACCTTTGCTGTAGTGATTGCTGGGAGTTTGTTAGTGTCACTATTTGTACTCTCAAATATTCTTAGTATAATCTGAATTTATCTTGCTCATTGCGAAATATTCATTGTTGTCGGTCTCTCAGCTTCCATTATCATGCATCCAAAAAGGCATAGTGATGGCTGCAAAGTTGGAGGGGTTGGTGCAACAGAGGAAGGAAAAGGGTAGCATTGTTGCAGATTACGAAGATCATTTGACTGATGTCTGCAGGAAGGTGTTCCTGTCTCTCAAGTCCGCATTAGGAAACGATGACCAGGAAACGAGTTTCGTATGTTTGAAAGAAGCCCAGAACTATGCTGCCAAACTAGCATCAAGGTAAATGATTATCTCGTAGGTGAATGATGCGCGATCATAAATTTTTCTTTCGGCCTGTTCGGTTTCTCATTGATCTCCATCTCAGGTATATGGACAGCAATGCTTAAAGGTGAAACGCCGTTGCTGATTAGGCACATTGTAAAGACACATAACTCCGGCTCCCAGAAGTACATATAAAGCACAAGAAAAACTGTCTTCCCCTGCCTTATGACCTCGTCTTCATCAGATGAAATTTTGCACATGAGTGACATTTTGCAGTTTGGAGCCTGTAATTTACTGACCAACTGAGTTTCTTATTGTAGTTTCATGCCATAATTGTATTGAGCATGACCATCTGGTAAGATATATATTTGCTTTAAGAGCTAATTATAAAGATTTCGATTATGATCTATTAATGGATTCATAGTAATCTTCATGTAGTAAAACAGGTACGAATGTTGAAGCATGGTCACGATTTACCACGCAAAAATGTCAATGACTGTGTCCTTGCTGGTATTTCAACCTTGTGAGTTGTGAGTTCTGAATAATCAAACTGGTTTCCAAAATCGGAAGTTGGGTAAAGTACATCATAAATGAGAAATTTTGGGTTTTCTATTAGGACTGTCCGTAACTGTTTTATGTTAAGGACCCGTTTGGTTCGAGCTAGGGAAAGGAAAGAGATTCATTACCTTTATGGGAAGGGAAAGGTAAGGATCAATGTTTGATTTTGTTTTTGTTTGGCTGACTTAGAAAATGAATCGTTGAATTCCCTATTGCCTTTATGAATGTTTGGTTGAATTAATTTAGGAAAGAGATATGTTTAATCATCTCATAAACCCTAATGTTTGTCGTTTTTAGAAAATGAACCATTGAGTACCAACGATCGAAAGCGCGAGCGACCACATGAACGAAGTCATCGAAATCGCAAAAAATGCTCAAACGGAAAAGGCGAGGAAGGTAATAGTATGTTCCTAGTGGAACAAGCTGTCGAGTTGAATGAAGGTCAAAAAATATGTAGAGTTCCACAAAAGTCTCATGTATAGCCATATAGGTTAGCCCTTAATAACTTGTCCTTGCTGAAAAATACATGAGAATCATAATGCATGTTTGGTAACATTGGCATTAGGTGTGCATCTAAAAAGCAGATTTATCTCAATCCCAAGTGAACTCACAAAGAAAACAGTGTGAAATAACAAACACTTGGGTGGTGGCTCGCTCACCTTCATCTGCTGCCAACTCCTTCCGATTGGATCCAATGTTCTGCATTATTCAGTTGCTGCATCAAGTTAGCATAATACATTGTGGGTTGATGATTACAAGTGTTCCATTTGTAGTTTGAGAGAGGTTCTGGTTGAGGACATCAAACTATCGATTCCCGGAGAATTGTTTAATGCTGACAGCGAGTCCTATAACGAGGATTATCCACCTTCACCTCCTTCTGACAGTGACACCCTTTTTGAAGGGATACCAATCACATCGGATCAAGCTGTTGCTCCTGAATTGTGTTCCTCCTGTAGCTATCTTCTTTCACAGATTAACAAACCCTTGTGGTGATGAAAACCGAAAAGTAATATCGGTAGCCGTTAGCTGAAAGCGTTTTCGCGAGTGTTCAAAAAGTAAAATAGTATGGACATAGTGAAGATAATAATCCCCATCTGCAATCTCCTATTGTCGATTGGATCGTGTGTGCATCTATGTGCTTCAATTAAGTTGCACATTCTGGCATAGCTATCCCCTATCAACCAAATACACTTACATATTGATTACAATCTAAGACCAGTGGATACCTTGAGGCAATTAAATTCAATCAACAATATAATCTAGAAACCCTAAATATCTCTTTAATAAAAGAGGAATTGTAATAATGGCGAATTGTGAGAAAACTGGAAAGAGATACCCCTTTCTTCTTAATTTATTACCGGATGGCAAAATTACTGCCCCTTAAGGGAGTTGAGGAACTGAATTGCTTGTGGTAGTCTCTCCGTCTCTGGAAGGTGATTTAAAAGACAAGTAATGAAGGTTTTGGGGCCCTTTCCACGGCAGTTCATCATCAGAAGTAGCCGTCAAGTTGTGACACTTGTCTATACTGAAGTCCGTTAGGACTCGGGATCGGGGGTCGTGTGCACGTGTGCGCCCATGCGCTAATAGCCTAGCACATAAGCCAAGCGGGGTTCCATCCTAAAACCAATTGGCAATAGGAGGAGTAACCCACTAGCTTATATACTATGGCTTCTTTGTTTGTATAATCAATGTGGGACTCTTTGTCTCCTCACATTCTCAACAGTCTATATGGAGCTCTTGGAGGGAGGTGAGGAGCTGCATCTTTTGAAGGCTTTGAAGCCCTCTCCATGGCATTTCAGAATCATCACCTGCCAAGATATTACAATCCCTTACATGGAGCTCTTGGAGGGTGGTGAGGAATTGAATCCCTTCCGGCAGTCTCTCCATCTCTGAAAGGTTAATTAAATACAAACGCTGAAGGCTTTGGAGCCCCTTCCACGGCAATTCATCAGATGTAGCTGTGAAGTTGTGACAATCCTTTATACGAAGCTCTTGGAGGGAGGTGAGGAATTGAATCCCTTCTGACAGTCTCTCCATCTCTGAAAGGTGAATTATATTAAAGACAAACGTTGAAGGCTTTGGAGCCCCTTCCACGGAAATTCATCAGATGTAGCTGTGAAGTTGTGACAATCCTTTATACGAAGCTCTTGTAGGGAGGTGAGGAATTCAATCCCTTTTGGCAATTTCTCCATCTTTCCAATGCCACGCAATCTCAAATGTTGAAGCCTTCGAAGCTCTTTCCATGGCATTTCTTCATCATCTTGGGTTACCTCTAATGAAGTAGAAATAGAAGACTCTTTGATTGCTAGGGATCCAAGTAAGGTGGACTGGATCTCACCTGTCATATGTTGCTCAATGAACAACTCTTGAAGAGCAGTGAGATGCTTTATATTTTCTGACATAATACTCGACATTGGGTCATTCTGTATTTTGATAGACACGAGTTGATTAGACATTCTTCTAAAAGCCTCAGTCATACTGGTTGCTTGAATGTCAAAACCAATCAGCACCTTCATCACCAATGACACAGGCTTGCCACTGAGATGCCGTTGAAGATATTGTTCCCATGGAATTGATAGCAGAATGTTCGCATCATTTGTGTGAAATTCACAAGGCACATGTGCAACTTCTGAACTGTTCTTTTCAAAGTCAAATCTGAGAGATGGGCTTGAACATGTCTCTGCTTCCTTTAAAGTGAAGACATCCTCTTCTTCACTCTTCAAGGAAAACTCTATGATAGATGACAGAGGCATGGATGTCATTTTCAAACAAGGGCATCCATATATGTAGAGGTCCAAAAGATGAGGAAATGGTGGCAACAATGATGACTGCTCGCTGTGTTTAGCATCAATAGCTAGTTGTCTGCACCAACCTTTTAGCTCAGGAATTTCCATCAGCCAAAGATACTCTAGTGAAGGGAAGAACAGTCCAGCTGAAGTGTTCTCTTCAATGTATTCCAAACTTAACAGATTACAAAGAGTCAACCGTTTCAAGCAGCGCAATTTGCTGAATGATGGCAGATGTTGACACCCTGTACACTGATCAATAAGTATAGAAATCAGATTTGGCAACACAGAAGCCAAACCATCCATCGGCACCCATGGTGGAAATTTCGAACTCCCATATCCATATAGAGTAAAATCCTCGAGATCACAGTGAGGCTGGAGTTTTGCAAAGATGTTCATATCATTTTCAAGGTTCTTTCCTGATCTGCACGAAGGCCACTCTATCTTTAACTTCGTCAACCTCTTGTTCAACAACAAGGCACCATCATCACCTTGCTTTTTCAATGTCATCGTTTCTGAAAGTTGAATCATCAAATTTCCTCGCAATTTTGAAAGAGGTTCCAAGTCTTCCAAGGCGGCAAAATCCTTTGATTTTTTAGGAGCTACTATAAACCTGTTTAATGTGCGGAGTGATGTCAATGAACCAATTCCTGAAGGCATGTGAGTTAAGGCATTACACCCTTCCAAATTCAGGTGCCTGAGGTTAATCAACTTTCGGGTGCCCTTTGGTAACTCCTTCAAGTTGGTGCAAGATTCGAGCAACAGAGACTGTAGATTACACAATTCAACAATTGCATCTGGGAGTGTATTGAACTCATTATAAGAGAGATTTAAATATCGTAAATGGATCAACTCTCCAATTGAATTCGGTAAACTCTGAATTCTCCATTTTTGTAAATCTAACATTCGAAGATTTCGATACTCTGACGTCATTTTTTCAATGCTGAGCAACTTCTGCCATGGATTGCGCCAGGTAAAGACATAATGGTGTAGGAGTGTACGCAACCGAGTGTTTTTGGGTTCAAATGTTGAAATTCGATCAACTATCCCAATGGTGGACTCGAGGTTTAGATGGCGAACATTTTCTCTGAGAACTAAGTTGTTGGCTGAATCTACCATGACACCTGAATCCACCACAAACATCTGAGCTGAAGCTACATCTTTGGCCAATTCATGCATCAAGTCATGCATTCTGAAATGGGTAACATCACCCCATATATTCCTTTCCACTTCTTCCAGGAAGCATCTATTATACAGAATCTTCAAGTTATCGTCACAAACATCCTCTGCAGCTTGACTTTCGTTTGCTTTGACACAATCATTGACCATCCAAATGCAGCTCAGAATCTCCCTTGAAACAGCATCATTTTTTGGTAAAAGCGCACAGTACTGAAAGCAGTTCTTCAATGTAGGATCAAGATTGTCATAACTTATCCTCAGAATAGGCATGAGGTCGTTACTCTCTTCTGCTATTTTTGCCAAGTCAACTTCCCTAACACACTCCCATTTGTGTTTATCTTCCCCAAATAGGAGACATCCAACTGTCTTTATGGCCAAAGGAACTTGACTACATTTCTCAACAACTTTTCCAATCTCAATCAATTCTGGATCCTTACTTCCACTGAAGGCCATGTTTTCAAATAATTGCCAAGAATCACGCGTTGAAAGACCTTTAAGTTCGTAAGTTGAAGCTGAGCCCATTACCATTGCCACCTTTCTGGAACGCATTGTAAACAAAATTCTGCTGTCCTTGTTTCCTGCTTTCAACAAAGCCTCCTACTCTAACCAATTCTTGCGACTCTCATTCTGCACATCATCTAAGACAAGAAGGTACTTCTGTCCGCCAATTTCCCTTCTAAGCCGATTTGTCAACTCCTCTAGTCCAAGCTTATACAAACTTGTATCGGCAGGACTAATACACAACAGAATCTTTTGAAGCAATAATTTCAAATCAAACTTTCGAGAGTCAGATTCCCATAGCTTTTGATCAAACTGAACACTTTCAAGCCCACTCTTGTCGTTATAGACTAGTTGAGCAAGAGTGGATTTCCCCGTACCGCCGATTCCAACAATTGAAACGATCTGAACTTTCGTTTGATCAGCAGAGCATCCTAGAAGCAAATCGATTACTTTTCTCTTGTCATCGTCTCTTCCAATGATATTATCAGTGCTGACAAAAGAACATGTTTCAGGTACCCTCCTGGCCTCTGTGATGGTACGCTCACTGAGCCCAAATTTATGGAGGTCTTGTGCAATAGCATTCAAATTCTTCCCATTCTCCTTCATCTCATTATGCACCTTAAAAGCGTACTTAACTGGATTTGAGCCAGTGAAGAAACACCGTAACTGATAAGAAATAACAATCAATTCAATTCAACAATCAATCTAGTGTCGTTTTAGTGTAAAACAATCTAGTGTCCCTTTATAGCTCAAATTGTACATTAATTGGCATAAAATAGAGGAGTATTAGAGTAAATACAGACACAGTGCTTACTGCTTTGAATGTCTGAGTCTAATTTCACAGGATAAATTTAGGTATGATATCTAATTGATGTTGGAAAGGAGAAAAAAGAAGAAATGAAGGAAAAAGAAGCGTACCTTATTCAGCTTCGTAGGATCGGACTGGAGCTGCATCTTGTGAGTCTCAACTCTGTCAAGGAAATTCTCAGCATCAAGAAACGCCTCTCGAAGTTGTTTATAGGCGTTAGCAACACTTGCCTCCTTGAATGGCTTGGCTTCAACATCCGAGAGAACGTCTCGGA
Source organism: Persicaria tinctoria (assembly GCA_037127255.1). NCBI lineage: Eukaryota > Viridiplantae > Streptophyta > Magnoliopsida > Caryophyllales > Polygonaceae > Persicaria > Persicaria tinctoria. Next base: position 54,737,449 of record JBANSL010000014.1, on the reverse strand, counting down.
TGAGTCCGACGGTATTTTTGAACGTGTTGATCTCTTCTTCATATTTCCAGATCGATTGAATCTCCGTTGAAATTGGAGAGCCCAAAATTTTGAACAAGAGATCTGCGGCCTTGAACAGCAAGGTAGCCTCCATTAGATCGTACTGTATTCTTCTTCCGTATTAGATTCAAGAAATGCGTAAATTTAGAGGATAGATGCAGATCTGAGATGACAAGGGATTGTCAACCATTAGTCGTCCATATAGAATACAGTGAATACTGTACTTTATACGGAGTACTCTGTAGTCTGTACCACCTGCATTTTTATTTTTATTATTTTTATTTTTATCATTTTTTAAAAGGAAAGCGAAACACTAGAGTCAGAACTCCCATGTGGGTTACCGTTCAACAGTATACCACACTTCAACCATTTCGGAATGGCTCACCGGAAAGGACTTGTGGGTAATACCCATAGGTCCTGGTTCGAACCTCAGATGGCCGTTCTTTATTTACCAATTCCAAGGTATACAACACTTCTTTTTAGTATAGTATTTGACACAAGCATCGTACACGAACAATAACTTGCTTCACTAAGAAAGCATTCAAGAAAATGGATCTTCTCTCCTGTTTGCCAGAAACAATCTGAGTTCCCTCGTCTTTTTAGCATGCTCAGCCGTTCTCTCAACCTCCGAATCACTCATCAGATCAACAAACTCGAGCTCTCTTGTCTTTCTCGAATGCTCAGGAGTGTTCTCCAAGTCGCTCAAATCAATGACTTCAGCTGCTTCAACCTGAATCTTTGAGATATTGTACTTTACCTTAGGCAGTGGAGATGGGCTCAAGATACTTATCACATCGTCCCTCGTCATAGCACCACCAGGGCATTGCGAATAACGTATGCTGTGATGATGCGGTGAAACTGCAAGGGCGAGATTCGTGCTGTTTGCTTGAGTGCTTGAATTAGTTCTGCAGCTGACTGGTTCATCATCGAGTAGCAAGCTCTGGAGCTGTCGATCTAGCTCAGCCAAGGTATCTTTGTTCTTTGATGGAGGGTTTTTTCGGGGTCTCGGTTTCTTAGGATTATTCTTTTGCCTCTTCTTCTCGTCTCTTTTCTGCTCAAACTCCGTGATCTTCTCAGGACAGGCACTAGATAGATAAAATTATCACCAAAGGAGAAGCAAATGAAATAACAGTCTCATATGAGGATTATTTATAGATCTCAATCGTAATGTGAAAAGAAGAATGAAATGATAATGTTTACCTCTCTACAAGATCAGCAGGGACTATGGAGGTCTTACGAATACCAAACCTTTCCCACTCAATTTCAAAGCACTCTCTTCCTTGAATCTTTCTCGGCTTGACAATCCCGGATACAGGACAATTGACAGGCATCTGTAAAGGAGGTAAAGGAACTTAGTATATCCACCCAGGACTTACATTTTTGCTAATGTAACCTGGTTTTGCTTACAAAAGCTTTTCTGTGAAAAGAGCTAGATAAATTCAGCTTAATGAGCTCAAAAGTTCTTGGCAAATCTTTGAGTTTGCTACTTAAGTGCAAAACCCTATAAAGCCTAATACACAAGGTGAAACTTAATTCAGTTTTATTTTTATTGTGAATGGGCATCATAATGTCTGATTTCTGCAATGTCAGTTTTAGAAACAAGAATTTCTTTTCATATGCAAAAGACTAGGATTATAAGAACATATTTATGACTGTATCACCTCTTCAAGAGGAATCCTTGCCCCCAATTGTGAAGAACATGCACGCAAATTGGCAAATCTCCGCAAATCCCTTTCAACCACCTTAGGAAGAATATATTCATCTGTGATAGAAATACAACAAATCGAGGATGACCGTGAGCAGCTTCCATTCAGTTTAACAAGGGTATCTCTGATTGTAGGTTTATCAAGTGCAAAGAATTATGTCATTGCATCTTCTTATCTAATACTCCGTACAAGAAAGAGCTGAGACCTGTTTTCTCTGAAGGCCACTCGAAAAATTGAGCACATATCTGCTGAAGCTTGATCTGCTGAAATGGCTGCACTGAAAGAGCCCTGCAGCAACAAAAATTTGAAGATTTTTTTTCTCATTATTTGAATCATGAGTCGTGTGATAAACATCAAAAGGCAAATAAATGATCCGTAAAACAGCAACGAAACACAGGATGGTCACTTTTCTTGGAGGAGCAGACGAGAAAAATTCCTTATCAACACATAACACATTGTTTTGGCCAACAAAACGGCTGTCTGCTGGATGAGAGATATTAGCCCCTTTTGTCATCTAAATTTTACCAAGTTAACCCATGTTCATTAAGCTCTATTTAGCTGGACTTGGATCCAAACTACAAATTCACCTCCAAAAAAACATTTCAACTATTAAACATAAATTATTTTACAAATATTTGTTCAAAACCAGAGCTTTAATATCAGTATTAAACATAAATTACTTCTACAAATATTTGTTCAGAACCAAAGCTTTAATATCAATATTAAACATAAATTATTTTACAAATATTTGTTCAGATCCAAAGCTTTAATATCAATAATCAAAAGCATATAACATTTGCATCGATCTAAATAATCAAGGGTATACCTATATACAGTGTCAGAATCTGCAGGATGACACTTGGGATTCAGAAACGCATTTATCACATCAGAGATCTGATCATTCCTTTGTGGCTGTTGCATGGTTCCTAAAATATCAAATCATCCATGCCATCATTTATAGTTCTAAAACCCTAATCGATTAAGTGTGCTTGATAGAGCTTCCGGTAAAGCAAGCCATCCGTAATGAAGTTTTCTTGACAATGAAATTTTGCAATAATCTGCTGGATTAGTTCATGGCTTTAACCTTTAGCGAAGTGAAGTGTATCCTCTTAAAAAAGTGGAACTATGCCTTAATTGTTTAGTCACTTCAACCTTGAGCAAAATAAACTAAACAAATAGGAGAATGCATGACTTGGCCACATCTTTAAGATATAAGAACCTACCGTCAGGTTTTGATATGTAATTCAAGCAATTTTCTTTGTTGTCACTCTTCACAACTCGTGCTTGTTTCTTTGATGTTTTTGGCTTCTTCAGACAGGATATTCCTTCTGATGCAAGATGCTGAAGGATAGCATCTTCGCCTATTGATTTAATAAATTGACATGCTGTATCCTGTTTTTGTGAAATGTTTGCTTAGAGCTGAAAATATAACATTTACAAGTATCAAACATTGACAATGAGCAGTAGATGTCCAAGCTTACTGGTCCAACTCCATGCACTCCACGAGAGTAATCACAGCCAAGAATAAGGGCTAAGGCAATCTGCAGGGTAAAAGTTATTAAGTCAACGAAATTCTTTGTGTCACCCCACAATGAAAGATGAAAAAATAGAGCTTCATCGGGACCTAGTTAGCGACTAGAGTGCATTCTCATTCATTTTTCAAGCAAGGATAAACTGCTCTCACTCTCAAGACAGTCCTAGTATCATTACCACAACAATCAAACATGAATTCTACTTAATGCTTTGAAGAGTCTAGAAGGGCTTTTCCTACACTAAATTTCCTTAAAAGTGCTTACATATTATTTGAAAGGAAGGCAAAAGCACCAACTTAGCATTATGGAATTCAATACAAGCTAATATAGATGATAAATATAAAAAAAAAATACCAATGAGTTCCTTCCAAAGCCAAGTTTACTTTGTATGTCTTCCATGTCATAGCAAACAACATAGCCACCTTCTCCTACAGAAGAAAGTGAGCATTATTAGAAGAAGACAGAAAATCCAACGCCAAACAAATTCCAGAGAATGAGCTCCAGTTCACTCACCAATACAAATTTCCCTATAAACTGTCTTTGCACCAAAAAGAAAAATATCCGAGTCTGAAGAGAAACAACCATCCTGAAAGAAAATAAGATTAAAAACGGTAAGACCAACTAGTACTCATAAACACACCCTTTTAGATCAACAGCAAACCCTTCGTTTAATTTTTAAGATCAAGAGAAAAAACAATTAGCAAACAACACTCACACAAAGTGATGCTGAATCCAACAATGCACATTGTGCTTCAGCTTCCTCAATCCTACAACAACCATTCACATGGTCAAAAAATACTTGAAGTGAATCAGGCACAAAACAACAGCACAAATTAGCAGAAAAGATTACCCATCCAGGCAAGGAATACCAAGGGCCAAACCAAGGACCTTGGCCTCTTTAATCATGCATGAGAATTCAGAGCCCATATTTCTCTTAAGGGAAGTAGGCTTGTGCAAGTCTACATCTTTTACAACCTATCTTCAACAAGTCGGGGAAAACGTAAGAATTTTGAGAGGATACACAAGGCAAACAAGTTGTACATACAGGAACCGAAAACCCTCACCTCAGGTGCTGAATTAAGACGGCGTCTGTAAGTGGAGACTTTGAGAGCAGGAATGGATCCATCTATTACCTCACAAAAATGACCACATTTTAGGACCCTGAAATATGAGGCAAAGCCAAAAAAAAAATAGCAACATGGCGAAAACAAAACTAAATAAGAGCAAAATGAACTTATTTTACAGAAGAAAACAATAAAGAGTTAGCCTCATTATTCCATGAGTTGCTACTACAAAATCCAACTATATTTTTTTTTTACGGTAAGAAGGTTAAAATGCACCTTAATCAATGAATTAGGCAACTAGCTAATGCACAGCTCTACAAGAGCAACATTTAAGCTACACAGTAATTCAAAAAATATACTCCATATATCCTAGCACTATATCTTCATATCCAAAATCAAGAATCCGCAATTTACTCCATTAATATAGAATTCCACCATCCATTTTGCAAAGTCATCGATTTCAGTAGAGCCAAGCACTATATGAGTTGAGAAACTGCAGCCAAAAGAACCTAACAAGTAACATACCAGTGACAAAGACAAGGCTACAATTCAAGGCAATGAGGGCGCGGAGACGATGAAAGAGACCCTTCAGATAGAGCTTGTCCTTCAAAGGGCAATGGGATTTGTTCACACTTTGAAGTTGCACTATCCAACATGACAGATCTATGCATACCCTTTTGTTCCTACAACGCAATTATCAGGCCCCAAATGTTCAAAATTAGGAAAGCCATAAGAAATCAAACTGAACCAGCAATTAGGAAAACTGCAAGCAACTTCCAACAAATCATCAACAACAGTACACCTCACTGAAAACCGAAATCAAGCTCCGGGAAAAAGGCAATTTAAGGACTATCGAGAAAGGAAAAGACTTTAGGTTGAAAGTGGAACTCACTGAAGGTGGTGAAGGGGGAGTGTTTTCTTGCAGGATTCTATGATATCCCAAAGATTCTTGACACCCATTTTCGTGTTCACTTATCAAATTAGAGCGAAATCTGAAGGCGAAGCGTGAGCGGTTGAGGTACGCGAGAGAGAGAGAGAGAGAGAGAGAGAGAGAGAGGGAGGGGGGGGGGGGGGGGGGGAGAGAGAGAGAGGGGGGGATGGGGTGGGGGGGGGGGGGTGAGAGGGAGAGAGAGTGACGGAAGAGCGCTCATAAAACGGGCTTCAAATTTCAAGTTTGAAGAGGGAGAAAGACTGAAAGAGGCCAGTAGGCCACCTCATTGCCTTCGATTTTTTTTTTTTTTTTTTATACAAGTAAAGGATTCAATCTACAAGACAACCACATCTGTATGTATATATTGACAGACCGAAAATACCGGTAGATGGGAAAACCATGCTGAGAAATAACCTAACAACGTAGAAAAATTGAACTAACACCACCGAACACTGGAGAATGAGTGTCGGTGAGACAAGAGCGGTCACCAACGGGAGAAACAACACAGGAAAGCCTCCTAGGGAACAACTGCGACCGGGAGCCTTCAGGTGTCGATCGCACATCCACGGTTTCTCCAAGCGCCGACAAACACGAAAAGATGCCCACATCAACCTTCCGGACCTAAACTCGGACCTTATCGGTAGCGGTTTTTTTACCAAAGACTTAACCCCTTCTAAACAATTGGTAAGAGTTTAGATAACGTGGGATCGTGGAGATCTTAAAGGGTTACACTTAACCCTTTTATGAGAATTTGATTTAAAGGGTTACAATTAACCGGGATTCAAAACAATTGACCGACTATGGAGAACTCAAAGACCGAGGTTGGTCAATATTTCCATTTTCAAGGGAGTATTGTGGCAGAGCGTATGTTGTATGCTTGCAATTTTTATTCGAAAATTTCGCCTAGTACCCCTGAGGTATCGGGTATTTCGCGAGGTATACAAAAGTTTGTCCAATTTCGCCGGGTACCCCTGAGTTTTAAGGTAATTTCGTCTCGTGCCCTTCCCACGTTACACTTAACAGCTTCGTTGAGTTTTATTAGGGCTTGTTTGGTAGGGGTATATAGATATATGCTATGGGTATAGGAAGTCCAATATCTATATCCCTTGTTTGGTATATTTACACAAATTAGTATATAGATATCAATCTTATATCCCCATATACTAATTGTAGGTTTTTTTTTTCTCTTTTGGATATCTGAAGAATTTGGGGGATATGGGGATATCAGTGCTTCCTCTCTGAACGACGGAATGAACGAAAGACCTTCCCTCCTCCATTGAAGGAGCTCCTTCTTCTCAATCTCGATTTTTCTCTTTCCTCAGTTTGCAATTAGGTCTTTGTCGAATTTTTTTTTCTACAATTAGGGTGTTTTTTTTGGTTTTTTAGCGCTTCTTTGACTTTGTTCTTCAACGTTTCCTTAGCTATTTCGAATTTGTTCTTCAGTCATTCAAATCTGTTTGCTTTTTATTCTTTAGCCTTTGAAATCTGTTGCTTTGCAAACCTGTTCTTCAGCCAATGTGTTGCTTTGATTGTGGGTATTGTGTGGCCTGATTTTTTGTTTCTTTCCATTCCTTAAGAGCCAAAAGGGTCTGATTTCGAATTTGTTCTTGGCCTGATTGTTTGATTTTTTGTGGTGGCCTGATTTCGAGTGCTTCTTACCTTTGTATGTTTCTTTGTTCATTTTTATTACATTTTTTTTAAAATATGATATCTATATACCCTTTCCTTCCAAACAAGGGATATAAGATATAAGATATCAATCTCATACCCATACCCAATACCCATATCTTCATATCTATATCTCATACTCATACCCTATATCCTATATCTATATACTCTTCCCAAACGGGCCCTTAATAAAAAAAAAAAAAAAAAAAGAAGGGTGATGCCTCACGCCTACACGGGAAGAGAAAGGGGAAAGAAAGTCGGGAAGAGGAAGGCGAAGGCGATAACACAGGTCGACAGAGGAAGAAAGAGAAAGGAAGGCGAAGGACGGGTAGTCCGGCGTCGACTAGAGTCCGGAGGAGAAGTTGGAGTCGGAGGCTACACAAAGAAGGTAGGTGTTGCTTGAATGTTTTTTCGATAATTAAGGTTTCAAATTTGAGATTTTGAATATAAGTATGTGAATTTGAGTATTGGAGTTGCTATCTTAAGTATGTGAATGTGAGATTTTTGAGTTTGAGTTTCGAATCAGGGCTTTGAATATGGAAAAGGACTTAATTCAATTGAATATGACAGCAAGTTTGTGAATAGATCGATCAAATTTTTTTATTGGAGTTCCTATCCTGTAAGTGGTTGTATAGGTAGCATACAATACTTAAATGCTCCTGATGCATCTAGTTCGTCAATGACTCCCTCAAATGCTTGCCATTTTGATGACGATGTTGTTGTGGTGGATGGTTGTTTTATCTTTCCTGAGTATAGAGGTAACATCTGTGATATGATAGATGGTCTATTCAGTTTGATAAGTGCAAGTATATACTAGCTTGAATTCAACTTCTAGTATTTACTACTTTTGAGTTTGGTCTGTCTCGGATGGAAGGTCTTATGCAGGCCATATATTGTTACCCAATTTTATAGATGGGGAGCCATGGAAGAAAGCTTTTGGCCTAGTTTTCTTCTACTGGAATTCCACTCTTCTTGGTGAGGAATCCCACATGCTTCTTGGTGAGGAATCGCCTGATTTGTTAATGAGATTTTTTTAATCTGAACTTGCTGCATTTGTGCCTTCAATTTGCAGTTTCTTGGGATTTGTTGGATAGTACATAGCCATATTGGAAGTGATCATACATGAAGTTTGATTGGAAACTCACAACATAACAAATGCATATGCTATTGATGAAAATTCAGGACTAATAATTTAAGCTTATTAGCTCAAATGGTAGAGCAATGTGTACTTATACACCAAGATGTGGGTTCAAATCTCGCATAGGCTTTTAAATCTCGGGATCTATATATATGGTTATTGTGTAGTTTTTTTTTTTTAAGTAACCCAAGTGCTTGCGAATTTTTTTATAAGATGAGCAATTGTCTGAACTACTACATAAGCTTGGTCCGCTTGGAGATAATTCCTACTCTCCACACACGACTAGGCTAGAAAATTCAAGCCTCTCCTAACACATACAACGGGAAAAGGAAAATAAAATATGTTCACATTTAATTTACTAATTCCAACTCTGACATTCACTTAAATATATGGTTCATCAATTCAACAAAGCCTATATGGGATTCGAACTCACGTCTTTGTGCATGAGCACTTTGCTCTTCTATTTGAGCTAATAGGCTAACAAATTTGATGACTAAAGATAATCAATGTCCTCCAAATGATGAGCTAAACCTATTGAAATATTGAATGAAAAAACTAGAAGAAAATTTGGAAAAAATAATTAGGAATGAAGATTGATTTCATCATCCAAACAGACCAAAAGCTTATAAGAATGAACCTAGACTTTACCATAGAAAAGAAATGAATATCTAACTATCAAATGCCAAAAAAAAAGAAGACAAATGCAAATCTAATTATCAAATGAAAAAAAACTAGTTATGGACCACATAAGTATTGCCAACAACGTGGAACTGTAAAAGATCAGCACTCAACTTTTCAGCAAAACATATTTAATACTCAAAAATAGGAAGGAGAGAAAGGATAGATGGTAAAATTAAAATTATCATCCGTTGTCTAGGGATAATCCTTGGCACTTGGTCATCAACAAGGATCGCAATTGAAGGAATTGTGTCCTTTAATTTAAGGTGCAATGACTAATTATGGAATAGGACAATTGATAGAGATATTCAATCCGATTATTTTAGGAGTCGTAATGCTTTGCTAGAAGCCAACTACGATTAACGGGCTTAAACGGGTTAAACTCATGGCTATTATAAACGGGTCATATGCGGTCACACACTTAGAGTTGACGGGCTTGATCAAAAGATAGATGATTTTATTATTAGTGTATATTAGATATATATTAATAATAATGGGATAAGATTTATTTGTGAAATAAATAATTAATCAAGTAAGGTATAAATATAAGCTTATAAAGATGAGCTTATTATGACTTGACCTAATTAACACATCCCAAAAGACAAAAAGGAGTTTTTGCCGTACGTTTGGTTTGTGAAGGCTGAATTCCACCATCATCAATCAAGAACAATTTGATTGTTCGCCTTTCGATCTTCGTCCTAGCAGTCCAGGCAAAGGAGATCTAGACCGGGCTCTTGTGGACCAAGTAGAGGAGCAACACGTGAGGCTCTAGTTCTCTTCCGAATCCTCCTCGTTCAGATCCGGTTCACGCATCAAGAGGTATCTCCTATGAACAATGATTTGATCTATCGATTTTATGCATGAAGATCCTTACGATTAGATGATAGAAAATAGTTTCTAAAACTTCCGCTGCGCATCTAATTTCCATCAGTGGCATCAGAGCATCTTGCATAGATTGATATGATCGATTGATTTTCTTGTTAGTTTTGATTCAATTTAGAAATATATTTGATATGTGGAATAATTTGTATAATTAGAATTATGATTTTAATTGATTGGATATGTAAAATTAAGTGAAATTAGTTCACGATTACTATTTTTCACCGCTCGGTTGATCAAAGTCGTCCACTTTCACACTTACAGTGACGTTCACTTTTTGAAAGTGTGTGTTTGAATCAATGGTTGATTACATGTAACTATGTAAGTATGCAACAATTTGTGAAATTGGAAATACGGAATCAATTTTGTTTTCGAAAAAGGTTATATGAGTGATACGACATCAATCAATTCTAAACATTATATGAGTGATATGATTTCTTATATAATTTATGGAATATTTGATTTCGTAAAATTAGAATTTGATTTGAATTTAAGAAATTGGGAATTTCGTGATTTTGATGCATAAAGTTGACAAATTTTGTGTGAATTTGATTCATACATTGATTTGTCAAAAGTTTAAGTTTTATGAAAACTTACCATCTTAATCCTACAATTGTCAAAGTTTGTAATTGTTACAAAATTTGAGTGGGAGTGGATGGGGGCGGAATTAGGGTTATGGAAGATATTTATGATTTTAGTGTAAAATCTTAAATTACCTTAATTAGATATGGTAGATATCTTATCCCTAATAAAAAAAATTTATCCAATTATACAAGGTAATAGTTACCATAAAATTAATTCCATATATATTATTTGCTAGTTTTTGAATTAAAATATCAAGAATGTTCATGGATTTATTATGCTTTTTTTATATTATGATATATTGCTTGCATACATAAGGTGACTAGTATGGCCCATAAATACGATCTGCGTATCGTTATGTTTTTTTGTACACGATCTGCGTATCGTTATATATTTTTGTAATTTATTTTCAGTAATTAGATTATTAGAAAATATTGTATTTAATACAAGAAGACATGAAGACATAAGAAGTTCAAGGATGGAGATCCATGAAGGGCGCAAGCAGTGGCGGATCCAAGAATTTCTGTAAGGGGGGGCTGAATTTTTTTTTCCTATAAATGACGGTTTGAAATGTTCGAGTTTAAGATTGTACCTATATACACCCTTACACCTTTATATGTTAAATGGCACTAAAAACGTCACTATACTGTTTTGCGGATTCAGGAACCAACATCACCAACTGTAATCTAACACCGAACTTCAAAATTTTACAGCTAAACTACAATATCATTGAATTAATTTTTTGAAATATGCAGAACCACTGATCCCACAAGCACAAATTTCTGACTCACCGACTCTGAAACTGTGTGTAAAATTCTAATGGTGGTTATTCATAGGAAAGTAACAAATTCACTCTCAAAACCACAATCACAAACCACAATTCTGAATCACAAATAACCGGGATTCACAAATCTATTTTTCACAACAACCACAAACCACAATTCCGAATCACAAACAAAAAAAATCAGAAATCTATTTCTCACCACAACCACAAAGCACAATTTCAATTTTCAAATAACAAATCACAAAGCCACAAATTTATTTATCACAAATCACAAACCCTAATCGAAAATCCCCAAATTGATTCTCATTGCTCAAATCTCAACTCCACAAAGTCTAATTAAAATTGATTCACACTCAATCAATTCAACTTTAAAACAATCAAATTAAAAGGAGGGGAAGAAAAATAACACAAAGCCACAAAATTATTTCTCACAAATCACAAACCCTAATTAAAAATCCCCAAATTAATTCTCATTTATCAAATCTCAACTCCACAAATTCTAATCAAAATTGATTCACACTCAATTAATTCAACTTAAAAACAATCAAATTAAGGAAGGAAAACAACTTACCTTTTGAAGTTTAGATTGAAGGATTGTTTCGATTCGATTCCTCTTCAAAGGTTCGGCCGGAGGTGGAGAACTGGAGATGACAGCGGCGCCAGCGGGTCGGCCGGAGGGAGAGGTGGCGTCGGCTGGCAGGTCGGCCGGAGGGAGAGGTGGCGACAGCCGGCGGCCCGGGAGCTCTCACGCTAGCTCGCTTTGTCTCTTTGTTGTTGTACTAGCTGTAGACGTAATGAAAGGAGGGGAAAAAAAGAGGTTGTTTTTTTTAAACAAAAAACAGATGCAAAAAGGTAAAAAAATAAGGGAGTTATGGGATTCGAACCAGGGTTGCCCACTCCCCCCGATTTAACTCTCCCATGTCCTATCCAGTGAGCTAACTCGTCAATGTGATTATGTTCAACTTCTTTTATATATATTACTAAATTAACAGATATATAAAGATATACATATACCCTTGTTTTGGCCAGTGGGGGGCTTCAGTCACCCCGAGCCCCCCCCCCCCCCACAGATCCGCCACTGGGCGCAAGGGTGGAGACCCATGAAGATTAGATCTTTATTTTATACATCGTAGGGGTCATACTAGGATCACAATTTCATTGCATTTTGAATGTCTTATTTTAAGTTTTATGTTGTTTTTATTTATAATATTTTTTCACTTATAAATAAAGACAAATAAAAGACTTAAGTTCCTAAGGTAAATTGGGGCAATGCCTTTTCATATCATAACCCATTAAGTTCTGGATTTTTGGTTGGATGGGCTTCACAAAAGTGAGGGTGTCTTTCCATAATCTTGGGCTAATGAGGGTGAATCTATACAAGGGGTTCATAAGCTTTGATATGGTTGTACCCAACGAGAGACCAAAAGGCAAAGTTTTGGATCTTGAGGCATATGATGATTTTACATTGGATGTGGATCATCAACCAAGAATTATAAGGAGTTATAATTAGTAATTGTTCCTTACCTTGAGCATACAAGACTCAAGGCAGTGCAAAAGTACGTTGGGTCTTGTGTGTAATGGGATCTTGGAATCATTTTATTCACCAGGAACAATAACAATTTGAATAAAATGCGCATTTATTTATTTTAAAGGTGTTTAATCCTAAGTAATTTGCATTTCGAACATAAACTGATTTGTATGTCATTTTCTTTTATATAGGCATTATGTCTAATGATAACTTGAATTTCACCCCGCGCTCAATAGTTGAAAAAAACAAATTGAATGAAACGAACTTTCTTGATTGGGAAAGGAATCTGAGAATTGTTCTCAGGTCTGAAGGGCGTGAGGACGTCCTAACAAACCCTATCCCTACTATTACCGATGCCTCGTCGGATGAGGAGATAGTTAGAGAAATGGAGTTAAGGAGTGATTCTTTACCCGTCACTTGTTTGATGCTAGCAAGCATGGAACCTGACCTTCAAAAGAGGTTTGAATACCAGGATGCCTACTCTATCATCACCAACCTGAAAATGTTGTTTCAGGCACAGGTAAGGATTGAACGATATGAAACTCACAAGGCTATACTGGATAGCAAGCTTGTGAAAGGAAAGCCAGTAGGTCCCCATGTGTTTAACATGATCGATCTTTTTAGCCGTATGGAGACATTGGGCACCCCATATGACCAAGAGTTGGCCACAGATATCGTCTTGCACTCCTTACATGATGGCTTTGCCTCATTCAGGATGAACTACCATATGCATGGTATTAAGAAAAACCTGAACGAACTTCATGGTATGCTCAAAGCTGTTGAGCAGGATACTCCCACTGATAACAAGAAGGAAGTTCTTAACGTCAATAGAGGGAAAGGGTTCAAGAAGGTAGCCAAGAACAAGAACAATACCCAAGGGAAGGGCAAGGAAGTTGCAAAACCTAAGGGTGGTGAGAAGCCAAGGGTGGCTGCAGACCATGATTGTTTCCACTGTAAGGCTAAGGGACACTGGAAAAGAAACTGTCCCAATTACCTGGAAGACAAGAAGAATGGGACTTTGAGTTCCAACACTTCAGGTATTTATGTTATTGAATTATTGTCAACCAATGTCCTCACATTAGATAATGGTCCTACTTGGGTATTAGATACCGCATGTGGTGCTCACATTATTTCAAATGTGCAGGGACTAAGAAATAAGAGACAAGTGAAGAAAGGGGAGATAGACCTACGTGTCGGAAATGGAGCAAGTGTTGCTGCACTTGCCGTAGGAGATTTTAGTTCATCTCTTCCTTTTGGTTTAATCTTAGAACTAAATAATTGTTATTTTGTTCCTAGCATTACAAAGAACCTTGTTTCGGCTGCAGTAATTTATTCTGAAGGTTTTAATTTTAGCACTACAGAAGAAGGTATAATTATTCACAAGAATGATATCTTCTATGCTTGTGCTCAAGATATTAATGGAATATTTGTATTCGACCTTACAACAAAATCTTATAACATAAATACAAAAAGGCAAAAATCAAGTAAGTTGAGTGAAGCCTACCTATGGCACTGTCGTTTGGGCCACATCAGTTTAGACCGCATGAAGAAGCTCCATAAAGATGGACTTCTAAAAGACGTGGATTGTGAATCCATTGATACATGTGAGTCATGTATGATGGGCAAGATGACAAGGTCACCTTTCAAAGGAACAAATGAAAGGGCTACTGAGCTATTGGGCATTATACATACTGATGTATGTGGGCCAATGAGTACAGAAGCTAGAGGTGGTTATAAATACTTCATAACATTTACTGATGACATGAGTAGATATGGATATATTTACCTTATGTCATATAAATCGGAATCATTTGAAAAGTTCAAAGAATTTCAAAATGAGGTAGAGACTCAAACTGGCAAGAAAATAAAAGCACTTCGATCAGATCGTGGTGGTGAGTACTTGAGCCATGAATTTGATCATCATTTGAAAAATTGTGGGATAGTAACACAGTTGCCTACTCCAGGAACACCACACCATAACGGTGTATCTGAAAGGAGAAACAGGACCGTGTTAGACATGATCCGATCTATGATGAGTTTTGCTGACCTTCCGGTATCCTTCTGGGGATATGCCCTCACAACTACCGTACTTACACTAAACAGGACTCCGTCTATAGCTGTAGACAAAACTCCATATGAGATATGGACTGGAAAGGTTCCAAAATTGTCTTTTATGAAGATATGGGGATATGAAGCTTATGTAAAGCGTTTACAAACGGATAAGCTTGCCCCTAAATCAAATAAAATGTTGTTTTATAGGGTATTCAAAAGGTAGTTTTGGATATTACTTCTACAGTCCTGCTGAACAAAAGGTGTTTGTTGCAAGGGATAGTGTCTTTTTGGAAAGAGAGTTCATTTCCAATAAGTCAAGTGGGAGAAATATTCATCTTAAAACAGTTCATGATGAAGAGCAACAAACTCAACAACGAGATGACATAGATGATGTCGATGACGAGTTGATGGTTTTGGAAGGCCAAGGGCCCCAAATCATCCAAGAACCGGAACAAGAGGATCCACAAACAGTTGTGGAAACTATTCCAGCTCCAGTTGTTGAACCAGTTGAACCCACCCGTAGATCAGATAGGCCAAGGGTACAACCAAGACGTTATGATGATTTCATCTTGAATGTAAACCTTGATGTTCTTTTGGAAGAACATGATGAGCCTAATACCTATAAGCAAGCAACAACGGGTCCAGACTCCAAGAAATGGCTTGAGGCCATGAGATCCGAAATGAATTCAATGTTTGAAAATCAAGTGTGGGACTTGAAAGATTTGCCAGCTGGGGTAAAACTCATAGGGAGCAAATGAGTTTTCAAACTCAAGACAAATAAGGATGAAAATGTATCTCTGTGCAAGGCAATATTAGTTGTCAAAGGTTTTAAATAGACTCATGGTATAGACTATGAAGAGACCTTTTCATCAGTTGTAATGATAAGATCCATTAGGATAATCCTTGCTATTGCCGCTTATCTATTATGATTATGAGATTTGGAAAATGGACGTCAAAACCGCCTTCTTGAATGGAGATTTGGAAGAGGATGTGTACATGACACAACCCGAGGGTTTTGAAGATCCAAGTGATGCTGGGAAGGTATGCAAGCTTAAGAGGTCTATATATATGGACTTAAGCAAGCATTCAGGGGTTGGAACTTTTGGTTTGATAAAAAGATCAAAGAGTTTGATTTCATCAGATGCGAAGAGGACCCTTGTGTATCTAAGAAGTTTAGTGGGAGTAAATTGGTCTTCCTAGTCTTGTATGTGGATGACGTACTACTTATGGGGAATGACATTGCGATGTTAGAGTCCATTAAGAAATGACTAAAGAAATGTTTCTCAATGAAAGACTTTAGCGAGCCAGTGTACATACTTGGAATAAGGATCTATAGAGGTAGATCTAAGAGATTGCTTAGATTGAATCAAGGAACTTATATATAGATAAGATTCTTAACATATTCAATATGCAAGATTCCAAGAAAAGGTTTTACCTATGTTATGGGGTGTACATGACCTGATGTTGCATTTGCTTTGAGCAGGTGTAGCAAATACCATTCGATTCCATCGAGGCACACTAGTGTGCAGCTAAGAACATCATGGAGTTCTTGAGAAGAACCAAGGATGATTTCTTAAGGGTGATGACAAGTTGATCGTACATCATATGAGGATGTTTCACCTTATTTGACATTAAGATGTGTAAGGTGCATACATATGACAATATTGCAAATCCATTGACGAAGCTTATGCCTAGCCAAAGTATGATGGTCACACTAGGGCTAAGGGTCTCAAACACATTGGAGAATGACTTTGAGATTGCTTTCTATTATATTTTATGTTTAGAGTGTTAGACACTAAGTTTATGTTCGATTGGATGATTTTATGATATATGATATTTCATCTTTATTTATATATTGTGTTGAACGATAATAAATAAAATGTTCAAATAATTCGTAGTTCGCAAATGGGCTTATCTTAAGTGTTCTGGTAAATGAAACCCCATTAAGTGAAATGCAGTTATGAATTATCGCAAGTCCGTAGTCTGAAATCATCAACTTGGACATATGTGATTTTATTAATGACTATATTGTAAGTTGACTGATAGCGCCAGGTTTCATGGGCTATAGGGACATGGAGATGTCTAGTCAATTACATATATATGTACGGATGATACATATAGGACAAACCCACCTTAAGACTCTACAAAAGGGATTGCAGAGTTTTAAGTTAAACCATGATTAGTAGATTCCTCATACATGAGTGTGTTATGGTCTCTCTTGATGATTGGTATTTCTTTGACACGGCTAAACGCTTTCCGTAACAGGGAGTTATAAAGGTCGTAGTTGGGATTGCCAAAAGTTGAGTGGGAGCCATAGTCATACAAGACTGTAGATGTCCTCCTTCTTCATGCATACTGTGATGCATTGAAAAGGAATGGTGTCTAGGCCACTTGAAGAGCAAGAACTGAAAATGCATGGCCATGCTCGGATGAATTATTTGTAATCATCCGTTTAATTGAAAGTTCGAACTCAGATTTCAAGGAATATATTTGATAAAAGATATGAATGTCACCATATCATCAAATATGACATTAAGAGACACGGGTATCTGAAATTGCACACTTGTTTAAGGACAAGTGGGAGATTGAAGGAATTGTGTCCTTTAATTTAAGGTGCAATGACTAATTATGGAATAGGACAATTGATAGAGATATTCAATCCGATTATTTTATGAGTCGTAATGCTTTGCTAGAAGCCAACTACGATTAATGGGCTTAAACGGGTTAAACCCATGGCTATTATAAACGGGTCATATGCGGTCACACACTTAGAGTTGACGGGCTTGATAAAAAGATAGATGATTTTATTATTAGTGTATATTAAATATATATTAATAATAATGGGATAAGATTTATTTGTGAAATAAATAATTAATCAAGTAAGGTATAAATATAAGCTTATAAAGATGGGCTTATTATGACTTGACCTAATTAACACATCCCAAAAGACAAAAAGGAGCTTTTGCCGTACGTTTGGTTTGTGAAGGCTGAATTCCACCATCATCAATCAAGAGCAATTTGATTGTTCGCCTTTCGATCTTCGTCCTAGCAGTCGAAGGCAAATGAGATCTAGACCGGGCTCTTGTGGACCAAGTAGAGGAGCAACACGTGGGGCTCTAGTTCTCTTCCGAATCCTCCTCGTTGAGATCCGGTTCACGCATCAAGAGGTATCTCCTATGAACAATGATTTGATCTATCGATTTTATGCATGAAGATCCTTACGATTAGATGATAGAAAATAGTTTCTAAAACTTCCGCTCCGCATCTAATTTCCATCGGCAACTAGGTAACTAGATCAAGTCGACTTTCTTAATAGTGTTGCAATGGACATCTCTTGCATCATCCATTGCAATTTTACCCATTATATAGTGTTGGAGACAAACAAGCACGTAGACATTAGTGAGTAGTCCCACCAATCAGCTCGGTTTTTGTTGCCTTAGTCTTCCATAAGGTGCGCTTATCACATAGCTCGCACCTTGCTGTCAAATGTCCTCCTGCCATCAAAGATATAGTTGTTCATCAAGTTTTTTAGCATATAAAAATGGAGAGCAAAGTAAACACTTAGAATGAGTTGGTTTAAAGGTTTATACCAAATTACACCTTAGAAGCATATTTCAATGGTGAAACTAGGAGAAGAAACTTAAATTCTATGCTCAAAAATTAAATGATCAAGTCTGGGAAACCTTTTCATGTACATCAGCTCCGTTGTTCTCCTTGAATGAAGAGAGGGATGGCAATGCCCATCCCAAGAATTCAATGCCATCATGCATCACGATGGAATTCTCAACCCTAACACTCAAATTGTAATAACAAATGGCCAGTTTAACAATCTATAAGTCCAAATCAAAACTCAAGTCTAACTAATTACAAACTGACTTCAGACCTTGTATCTCACTATTTTAATTTCATGTCATAATCAATAGCATGGTATTTGCCTATGAAAACCCCAAACACAAACTGAAACCCCAAATTCGAAATTGTAAGGCATTGAAATCCCCAACTCCATGTTTCCATTTCAATCCAAACCGAATGAAACCCAAATTCGACAATAATGAACATCTTTAAAACCCTAAATTCAGTGATAATGAATACAAATTGAAACCCAGAATTCGAACTTTAAAGGCCTAATTTTTTTAAGGGGGGCATACCTGGCAGCTAGCGCATCCACCATCACTTCCGGCGGGTCCTGACGTCCTGTGGTGCCTTCACCACTCCTTTCGGCGCCTCCGGTGGCTTGTTGGTTGTTGCCGATTCCGGTCGGGCTCTCATTCTCCTCCAAGTTGGGCTCTTCTTGCCTCCGGACTTTAGTCGGTGCCGGACTACCGACCTTCGCCTTCCTTTCTTTTTCTTCCTCTGTCGACCTGTGAATCGCCTTCCCCTTCCTTTTCCCGACTTTGTTTCCCCTTTCTCTTCCCGTACAGGCGTGAGGCGTTGCCCTTCTTTTTTTGCTTTTTTTTAAAATAAAACTCAACGGAGCTGTTAAGTGTAACGTGGGAAGGGCACGAGATGAAATTACCTTAAAACTCAGGGATACCCGGCGAAATTGGACAAACTTTTATATACCTCGTGAAATACCCGATACCTCAGGGGTACCAGACGAAATTTTCGATTTTTATTTTTATTTATTTATTTTTCCCCCTTAATTGATTAAAAAAGAGAGTAATGTCACAAAGCGTATGTTGTACACTTACAAGAGTAAGGGTGGAGTTGTGCGCCGGACTGACGGCACCGACGGAGGATGCACCGAGGGGGAGGCGATCGGGGAGGACGGACTTAGAACCCCCAATCAGCGGCCTTAGAGGCGAGAAAACCCCCAAGTAGGCCGAACGGAGTCCGAGTCGGGGTCGTCGATGAGGGACAGGCTGACGTTGGGGTTGATAGACTGCGTTCATGTGGATTGTTAGGTCAAACCGACGGCGACAAAGATTAGAGGAAGGGGACGCTGGTGTCGATGGGAGCGAGGGTGGAGGCAGTGGGGGAGAGGGTGGAGGCGGGGTTGTACTAGCGAATGGGTTGTGGATTGGAGGTGGCCGGTGGCAATAAGCCACACCGGAGAGGACGGATTGAGCGGAATCAAAGTCAGAACAGGGCATGAGGCAGCAGAGGCTCCGATGGAGGGAGCAGTTCTAGTAGTGTTTCAGAATGATCGAAGATGGAGAGGGAGATGTAGGTGAGGAAGGTGAGATGGTCACTAGGGTTCGATTGGAGACATCTTCGAGAGGGAGTCTACAAGGATTAGTAGTGGGGAGTCTTTGGTGGCGGTGGCTCTGGCAAACCGGTCACGGAGGGCTGAGAAACCGGGCCCGAGCCTTAGATTGAGTAGGAAAAAAGTGGATCTGGGTTGGGGGAGAACGGAGGAGCTCCGGCACCAAAAGAGGTGCCACCAAGGGCCACCGACGTCCATTGTTTGTAGAGGGGTTACCCAAAAGTTGATTTTCCCCAATTTTATTTGGGTTAGGGTTGTTGGGGTTGAGATTTATGGATCTCGGTTGTTCCCCAAGCATTCCTAGTATTAATGATGCGGTGGTGATTGCGGTGGTTGTTGTTTCGGTGGTGATGGCGGTGGTTGATATGGTGGTGGTGGACTGTGGCTACTGCCAGGGGGTTTCCCTTCCCTCTCTAGGGTTGTCTAGAGAGCGGGCATAACTTTTTGACTTAATGGGCGGAGGGAGTAATTAGAGTTAGGCAAATTCTAAAACACCGTAGAACCGCCGCCGCCTTCAAATCCTCTATCTTAACCTGTGTCAAAACCCTGCTCCGTGATTTTTTTTTAAAAAAAAATTTAGGTAATAATTCGAGGTCAAACAAGCCTGAACCTCGATGGCCAATCAAATCGGCAGAGGGTACACCGTTAAAACAAAAAAAAAATACAAAGCGGTGCATAACACAGACAAAAGAGCTCTACAAAAACGAAGCAAAAACCATCAAAACCAAACAAGATAATGACTAAAAAGGCAGATGAAGTCAAGCACCACCAGAAGCAGCACAGCGAGCCAGCAAAACTAGGGGTGGGCACGGGACGGGACGAGACGGGATTGAGCCGGGACGGGACTCGTCCCGCGAAATTTTTACGGGACGTGATTGACACTTTTTTTTCGGGACGGGATGGTGTCTGGACGGGACGGGATCGGGACGGGACGGGCCTTGTCCCGCATATAAAAATAATAAAATATTATATAAATTTGCAAAGTGAAAAATGCTTTCATAATTCATTATTTTGTATAATATGTTGAATACGGTATTCTTCTCAACTATATTATTCAATAATAATAATAATAATAATAATAATATTATTATTATTATACGATTATTAATTCATACAATGATTGTATAATTAATTATAATGTTCAACATATTTGGCTACATTATCTTACTAGATCAGGACGGAAAGGAATTGAGACGAGATTCACTAGATATTGTCTCATTATCGATTGATAATTGGGAAGAATACCGTATTTAGCTATTTTCCTCTTGTAACTCTAAATGGGTATAATAATAATAATAATAATAATAATAATAATAATAATAATAATAATAATAATAATAATAATAATAATAATAATAATAATAATCCCACGTTATAATTAAAAATACAATAAAATAATATTACTTATTTTTATTGTTATTATTATAAAATAATTATACTTTACAAGAAAAAAATATAATATGATATAAAAATAATATAATAATAATAATTTTATTATAAATTAATATTATTATTAAATTATATTATAATATTATATAATATTATTATTATTATTATTATAAATTGAAAATTGTTATTATAGTTATAAATAATATTTGCTCAAATAATAATAATATTATTATTATAAACAAATATTATTATTATTATTATAAATGGAAGATTATGATTATAATTATAATATTTTCTCAAAATAATAATACTAATAATATATTATTATTATTCTATAATATTATATTATTATTATTATTATTATTATAAAAATTATTATTATTATTATTATATGCGGGACGAGACGGGATTTGCGGGATCCCATCGGGATCGTCCCGCGTTTCGTCCCGCATAATTTTTGCGGGACGGGACCGGGACGGGATCGGGATTTGCGGGATTTGTGCCCACCCCTAAGCAAAACATCAGGACCCGATCATCATGTGGAGGGCAGTGAGAACAAAACCAAGGGATGTTTTAATCTTCTTCGGCTCAATCATATTGATTGTCATTGGATCCTATGTATTGAGGGGGAGTTCAGAGGATGTTTTTAAAAAAATATGGGCCAATAACTATGTTAGGAATCACAATGGGTTTGAGTATTGTGGTAGCTATTATTGGGTGTGCTGGGCATGATTGGGTGGTAGTGATTGAAAATAACATGTGGGTCAGCTACGTGGGTTTTCTCATATCTGTTCTGGTCACGGTTGCCGTCAACTTAATCATTACTAATGTAGCATCGGGGACGACTCCGGTGATATATGTTTATATGGTTTGGGCATGGATTTTGGAGATCACTATTGGGTTTGCAGGTCCCCTTGGCTTGGTGGCCTTAATGGGAGGTCTTTGCTGCAACTTCATCACCGTTGATGCGATGCACAAGGAAAAATACTCACGATTGGGGTTCCTGACTTTTCCGATAATCCTACTTCTGGTGCTGCAGCTCGCTACCCCTTGGGCAAAGGGCAAGTTGTTCGTCCGTCGTGGGTGATATGAGGGTGTTTCTTTGTAATACTCTCGTCCCACATCGGATATAATAAGGAGGTTAAGAGTAATATGAGGGTGTTTCTTTGTAGTATCCTCGCCTGAAACATCCAAACCCAACACAATCACCGTCGACAAACAAAGATAACCCCACCGTGGACTATGCTTAGGAAGAATAGACACGAAATAGAACGACATCGCTCCCATAGCCTCAACTAAACCAGATCCCTCCAATCCCGTGTCTAATTGGAAGAACGTTGCCCAACCAATGTTGGCACAAGACACGACCAGACCCGTCATGGCATCCGGGGCTGAAATCATGGTAAGGTAACTTAATCCTCCACCCAAAATGAATGTCGATTGACTCAATAAGAGCGACTTCCTCTCGATTTCTGACTCTCTAACCCGTTCAATAAAAATCAATGAAAGAACGGACACCAAGCTCAAGTGGAGGAGGAAGACAAAGTAACAGAGAGTGGAGGAGGAAGAAGGAAGGAGTTTGCGATTTGGGCTTGGATTTTGGAGATCACTACTGGTTTACAAGTCCCCTTGGCTTGGTGACCTTAATGGGAGGTCTTTGCTGCAACTTCATCACCGTTGATCCGATGCATAAGGAAAAATACTCACGATTGTGGTTCCTGACTTTTCCGATAATCCTACTTCTGGTGCTGCAGCTCGCTACCCCCTGGGCAAAGGGCAAGCTATTCGTCCGTCGTGGGTGGTATGAGTGTGTTTCTTTGTAATATTCTCGTCCCACATCGGATATAATAAGAAGGTTCGGAGTGATATGAGGGTGTTTCTTTGTAATACCCTCGCCCAAAACATCCAAACCCAACACAATCACCGTCAGCAGACAAAGATAACCCCACCGTGGACTATGCTTAGGAAGAATAGACACAAAATAGAACGGCATCGCTCCCATAGCCTCAACTAAACCAGATCCCTCCAATCCCGTGCCTAATTGGAACAACGCTGCTCAACCAATGTTGGCACAAGACACGACCAACCTCGTCTAGAAGTTGACTGTACGACCATCTCTAATAAACCAACGGAGGCTGGTAGAGAAGAGGCGTTTCAGAGCGATTAATTTAGCCCATTGCCACGAAGAAGCACTCTTTCTTTGATATTCCAGCAAAGGGGAAGCTTTTAGGTGCTTTTCCATAACGACTCGAACCCAAACATTATTTGGTTCAACTATGATTTTCCAAATGAGCTTCATCTGTAAGGCAACATTCATAGTTTCAGCCTTATAAAGACCTAAACCCCCATCTTTTTTTTTTTGAAACGGAAAAAATTTGACCATAGAGCTAAGCTCTATCAGCCAAGAGCATCCTTGCGGATGAGATTGTGCAACAGAGAGTCATCAGGAGTCCAAATACCGTAGTTGGCTGTAGTGATACGTGATAAGCGATCAGCTACCGAATTTGCCTCACGGAAGACATGACGAATCTCAACATAACCAAAAAAGCCCAGCGAGACTAGACTGTCCGAGACAATCATTTCAGAGTCCCCAGTAGGCTTTCCTATACCTTTCATACTTTTTATTATTGTTAAGTTGTCTCCTTCAATGATAAGATTCGTTAATTTCAGTTCCGTTGCGGCCTTAAGTCCTTTCCAGAGACCTAAACTTTCGCAGCCACAAACAGAATTGATTGGGGACGGCCCATTTCCGGCGAAGATTGGCAAACCTACAGGATCACGTATAATGAATCCATAAGAGGCCAAACCATCCGCAGAAAACGAACCGTCAAAGTTTAGCTTATGAGTTCCGATTGGTGGAGGTTCCCATTTAGTTCTTTTCCTCTTTGAAATAATTCTTTGTTTGTCCATATTTGTGGATACGTTTTTGGTGTTTTTACAGTAGTCCGGGCATCTTAAGTTTGATGTCTTCCAGACAAATGTTTGTTCCTTTATAAAGGATAATATGCGTCTTATGTCTGGTGTTATGCTCTCAAAAAGCGTTTTGTTTCTGAAGTACCAGATACCCCACCAAGCAAAGGTGAGATCTTCGAAACATTTTTTCCCAATCGTATTTTTAATTTCCCATAGTGTGTTGTTTAAGTGGTCATCTTTGCTGAAACAGCCATTCATTTTCCGAAATGTTCCTGGGTTATTTGCAATCAGATTTTCCCTCGTAACGGGGCAGTTGCATAATAAATGGTATAGGTCCTCATAGCAACAGTCGCAATGGGGACAATTTGTTGGAATTCCCAAGCGTCGCGAAGCTAGTCTGGCTGAAGTGGGAACTCCATTTTTAAGGATTTTCCATAAGAAAGACTTTATCTTTGGGGGGATATCAAGTTCCCATATCCAATTTGTGTCTGATGTTTCGTGTTTTTTGTGGTTGTATATCATATCAATAGCTGATTTGGTGCTGAACCAGCCATTTTTGCTCCATTTCCAGTAGAGTCTGTCTACTTGAATGTGTTGTGGTATTGGTATTGTCTTGATAGTTTCAATAAGGTTGTTAAGAATCAGGTTTTGTAATTCTGCTTGTAATTTATCTTGATTCCAAGTTTTGTTGTTATTGAGGAAATGTTTTATGTTGATTGTGTCGTCTACCTGTTGGGTTGTTAAAACAGAAGAGATTAAGGATGTATTGCCTAACCACTGATCATGCCAAAAATTGATAGAGGCGTCGTCTCCTATAGACCAATTAAGGCCTTGTTTAAATGTCGGGACAAGTTTCATTAACTGGGTCCATTGCCATGAAGACGTAACTCGCTTTTGATATGTGAGAATGTTTTGGTTCTTAAGATATTTTTCTTTAATTAGTTTGACCCATGGACTAGTCGGTTCCGCTAAAATTTTCCAGAGCAATTTCATTTGTAGAGCACTATTCATGTCCTCCGAGCTTCGAAGCCCCAGTCCTCCATTTTCCTTGGTTTTGCACACCTCATACCAACCTATTAGGGTTTATGGTTTGGTCCTTTGTTCCAGAGAAAGTTTCGATTAATCCTATCTAGTTCTGTATGGACCGGTTTGGGTAGCATAAAACATTGCATTATGTGTAAGGGTTTCGCTGCGAGCGTTGTTTTGATTAGAGTGCAACGCCCAGCTTGAGAAAGGCAATTAGCTTTCCATCTTTGAAGATGTGATTTAGTGTTTGTTAGAAGCTCTGTGAATTCTTCTTTTGTCATTCTTCCTTCTATTAGGGGGCATCCCAAATAGGTACCCATTTTTGGGGTGTATGCTATTTCTAGCTCGTTTCTGATTAGATTTTTCTGGGTGGTTGTGATGTTTTTGGATGTTTGAAATTGGGATTTATGTCTATTTACCTTTTGTCCTGAAATAGACGAGTAATCTGTCAGGATTTTGTTTATTTGTTCACAGCCTGTTTTGGTTGCAGAAGCAAAGATTACAATATCATCCGCGAATGCTAGGAAAGGAATTTTTGTTCCCCCTTGCGTCAGTTTGACTCCTAGGCGACTTTGTGGTTTTTCCGATTCATGTTGTAACCCACGTGCTAGGATTTCAGAGATTATTAAGAAGAGATATGGTGAGAGTGGGCATCCTTGGCGTATTCCTCTTTCTGGAAAAAAGATGTTAGTGGGTTCGTTGTTTACTAATACCGAGTATGTGACTGTGGTTATGCATTCTTTGATCCAAAGAGTGAATTTGGGAGAGAAACCAAATTTTGACATAATTGATAGTAAGACATTCCAGTCGACCATATCAAATGCTTTTTCCATGTCGAGCTTTACAGCCATCCAGCCTGATTTTCCATTTTTCTTTGAGAAGGAGTGGAAGATTTCATTTGCTATTAAGATGTTATCTTGTATTGATCTGCCTGATGAGAAGGCACTTTGAAGTGGATTAGTTATTTTAGGGATTATCCTTTTTAGTCTTGAAGCTAGAATTTTGGAAATAATTTTGTATGTTGTTGAGCATAGACTAATAGGCCTATAATGAGAAGTTGTGGTTGACTGGTTGGGTTGTCTATTTTTGGTATTAGTGCTATGAACGTATGGTTTGTTTGCTTGAGGATCCTTCCGCTAAGAAAGAAACTCTTAACTGCTTTGATTACCGATGGTTCAACTATATGCCAGTATTTTTTGAAGAAACCAGTAGGAAAACCATCAGGCCCAGGAGATTTGTCATTTGCAAGACTGAAGACCGCATTTTTTATTTCCGAGTTCGTGACTTGTCTAGTAAGCCATTCATTGTCTTCGTTTGAGATTTCATTCTCTATATGTTGAAGGAGGTTATTTCGTGTTTGTTGTCTAGCATGTTTCTTGAATCTTTGGCTAAAATCGTGCTTGATTAAGTTTCTTATTTCTTCTTCGTTATTGATTGTTATCCCCCCCGTAGTTTGTAAATGTCTTATTATGTTTCTATTCCTCCTTCCTGTTGCTATTTTATGGAAGTATTTGGTGTTGGCGTCTATGGATCTTATGTGCATTCTTTTCGCCCTCTGTCCCCAGTATTTTTGCCGGAAGGAAAGGAGGGAGGAGTGCTTTGAAGTGAGCCTTTTGATTTTGTTATCCAGGTTATGGTTGTAGGCATGGCATAGATTTTTTTGTGATTGTAGAAGGTCTGTCTCTACTTGTTTAATTTGCCGGAAAACATTTCCAAAAGTTACTTTGCTCCAGACCTTGCTCTTTCTTTTGACTTCTTGTAGTTTTTTAGTTAGTTTGTACATTTTAGATCCGGGGGTGTCTAACCTCCATGCTGATCGCACAACATTTTCATAGTCAGGTTTCGTTGTCCAAGCCATCTCAAACTTGAAGGGCTGTAATTTTGGTTTGCGGTTATCCATGAGATCCAAAGTGATCTGGGCATGGTCAGATTTTAGGAACGCATGGATTTTAGTACTAAGATTCGGAAATTGCTTTAGCATAGGGTGGCTAACCATAGCTCGGTCTAATTTTTCAAATATGTTATCGGTGCCATGTTCACGTTTTCTCCAAGTGTAATCATTCCCACTAGTAGGGGAGTCAACCAGGTTGAAAGTTCTGACAGTGTCTTGGAGTCTTGCGAATCTATTTGCAGAAGGGGTTCTGCCCCCTAATTTGTCGGTCGGTTCCAAAATTTCGTTTAGGTCTCCAATAATAATCAGTGATTCTTTAGCATTGTGAATATAGTCTGAGAGAGAGGCCCAGAAATTGTTTTTTCCTTTGCGTACGGGGTTGCATAAACGAATAAGATTTCGACATCAATGTTAAGATCCGTGTTAATGTAGTCTGCCTGGATGATACGGTCCGTCGAGTTTCTTATTGTGAATGTTTCATTATGGAATTGTGATTCTTTCCAAAGAAGGCAAAGGCCTCCCGCAAGGCCATTTGAGGGAATGAAATGCATTTTGTCAAATCCTGGCTTCCTCCAGCACTTGTCAGGCGGAGGGTTTGTTATTTTGGTTTCAGCTAACATTAGGATTTTTATGTGCTCCGTTCTAGTTGTAGATTCAATGTGGGTCCAAACATTCCTTCTGCTGGGGCCTCTTATATTCCAAAAGCTAAACTTCATTAAAACCTTTCTAGCGGAATATGGTCGTTTTCTGGGTGAGAATCATGTTTTTAGGAGTAGAGATTCTCCAATCAGTGGGGTTTTTGGTCTGATCATGATTCGTGTAGTATGTATTATTTATTGTTGTGAGAATTTGAGTGAGAGTTTGTTTCGGGGTACACAAAACCAAGGGAACTTTGTTTTGGATATGAGTTAAAACATTTTGTTTAAGATAAATGTTATTAATGTAGTAAATGATATATAGTTTTAGATGGATGAGTCTGGTGTTTATGATGACAGTTTGTGTTTTAGCAAACCAAGAGTCATAGAGGTGGTGTAGTGTTAAGATATAGTTGTTTGAAAACCATTCACTCCTATCAAGACTGTGGTAGATAGCAAGATTGGGATATCTAGCAAGATTTATATAATCGGCCATGTTCAAGTAATTGTAATACATGCTGTAAATTATATAAAGACCATCCTCTAAAAATAGAATACAAGAGTCTGTCATAAAGTAAATATACATCAAATTGGTAATGAAATAGTAGTATGAATTTTTGAGCAAGAGGTGTGTTTTGTGAATCAACCGGTTATTATTTAGAGCAGTTGTAGTGCCCCAAGAGCAGCAAATGTGAGAGAGCAAAGCTAAACAGGAGAGCTCACATAGGCTAATCTAAGCATTGTTGTAGTAGTTGACCCATTTGAAGTTGTCATTACATGTTGATAGTATTGGGTGCCTATGCTTGGGTCCATCATGAGCTTGAACCCAAAGGATCCTAATGAAGAAGCCATGAAGCCAGAGACGAGTCACAAGCTGCAATGTATACAGATAAGTGTGTTGCTCAAGGGAGGGACTCCCTCGAGCAAGATTAGTAGTGTATATCATGAAACATTCAACTGTATAGTTAAAAAGTATGTTTGTTTTATACTAGCAGGTAAAGAGTATTGATTTTGGTGCAAATGTCGTGGTGATGTGATAATGCAACTATCTAGCAGAAGATAAGTATGTTTAAACTGAGGGAGGGATTCTTGATGGATTAAGTATGATGCTAGAGACCAAAAAGCTGAATAATTCAGTGAGGAAGCCTCATTGGCATAATCTAGGCATATGATCATGTAATGTAGAGTGTATAATCTACCAATAGCCATGCAGTTTTGATTAAGACTAGCAGTGTGGTTAAGTTGTGGCCTACTTGCAAAGAACAAGGTATAGATCAGTTGAGAAGTAAGCAATAAAATCCAGTTCAAATAATACCCTAGATCTTGACTAGGAGTTTGATTATTGATTTTAGAAAGATGAGTGGCATTTGATGGGTCAAGGTGATTATGATGTGGGTAAGCATCATGAGACCAGATATCTTGGTAAGGACAGCTCAAGATAATGAGATCAACCAAGATACCAGCTATTATTGTAACTTGATGGTTCAAGACAAACCTAAGCCTGCCTAAAGGAACAAGGTCTTTTCCAGTTGTTGTAGTGTTGGTGTTGGGTTTAAGAGCTGCTCTTTCAGAAGTGTTTTGATTTAATCTAAAAAGAATATCATGGTTGATTCTAATAGTAGTTAGACAGTAGTGACAAAATACACGTTTATAGGGCAATAAAATAGCTGTGTTTTTATTTCCAGGTATAGGACAGTGGTGTAGGTGAAGATTATGGAGAGGCATGATGATACAATTCAGTAGCTGATGGTTATTATTGGGTAGAGACTTGGATCTCAAACAATATAGACAATGGTTTATATAACTATCCATAAAGTGATAGGCAGAGAGGGTTTTAATCCAGAAACCCAAACAAATTATCAAGGAGTAAGTAAAGTTGAGATTAGTTGCAGTGTTATTGTTATAATTATAGCTAGCAGTATGATTGGAGATAGTAGTACAATAAACATGGTGTTTAGATATATAAACTAGAAACCAATAGTAGGTCAGAATATTCCACAACCAAATGAACATACTCAAATGGTGCCCTAATTTATAATAAGGATTTTCATATATTGAAAAGGAGAATGTGCAATCATTTGTGGGAGATAATTCAACAATATAGAGGCAAGTATAGTATTTATAGATAAGATTAGGCAGGTAAGGTTTTGATGTATTTGGATATCTCATATAAGGATCACCAACCCAAAAGCAACTAAAGTAATATAAGATAAAATTATGCATGTAAGATTTTGAAGTGTTATGATATCTCAAAAAAAGATTCATGGGACAGGACTTAGATCCAAATGTAGTTGTATTAGTAGTGGGTTTTATGGAGGGTTTTTGTTTAAAAGAGGATAGGTAATCTAGAATCTTATAGCTAATCTGAGCACAGGCTTTTGGACTAATGTTGTGTAATTTCAGATATTCAATAATTATAGGATTTAAAAGAGGTTTCTCATAGTAAAAGCAATAGCATTCATACATAGATGGAGTGATGTTAGAAATATAGCCAGCTGCAAATTGGAGATGGGTTACAGAATCTGAGTTATGGTAGTTTTGTAAGTAGTCTTTTGTACACAAAGGTGGGTTTTGGACTGTCAAAATCTCTACAAACAAGTTAAGACTAACATATAATTCTTGGTAAATATTTTGATTCATATTCAAGGATAGGTTACAAGCATTAGGATAATATGGAAAAAGGTACAGTTGTAACCAAGAGTACTAGTGGCAGATATGATAACTGCAGATATAGCTAACCAACAGAGGTTCATTTAGATTGTCAAGACACAAAACAAGTTTTTGCCAAAAAATAGAACTTGTAATATTTGCAAAAGATAGTGGATTATTCTCAAAAGGTGATGAAGATATGCCGAGAGCATCACAACAGACCCATGGGCAAGGCCTAGGTATCCCATTGTTTGGAAAAAGCTTGAAATCCATGGATCACTCAATGTTTTTGCCCCTCTTCAGGATGGAGCTAGCCGTGTCATCTTCCCCACCCACAACCTTCCTTTTGAGAGAGCCAGAAGTAGAGGGATCCTTTGGTGGAGCATCAGAGGTGGTGAGCATTTTCATCATGGAGGTGTTGGAATGGAGAGAGTGGAAAGAAGGCTCAGATAGCAGATCAGCATTGTGCTCAGTTACAGGTTCATCAAGCAAATAGTCGCCCTCATCATATTCTCCACCAAGCAAGTCATCCTCCTCAAACTCATAGAGGAGACAGGGAAGGATTTCAGAATTAACTTCGGCTCCAATCTCATTGAAGTGTTGTGGGATGGGGAGAGGGTAGGCAACTTCCATAGGGTCATCATTAGAGGGTTTAGTATTCTCAAAGTCAGAAACCACCAGTGGTTCATTGCTGTGTGGGAGCTCAGTGAATTGCACCCCAGAGGCAGAGGAGCCAGGCATACCAACCCCTCCTGAGCCAACACTAAAGCCAGCTGCAGGGACCCAACCTGCAGGGCAACCAGTGAGGCCAACCAAGGAGGGAGGTGTGCCAGGACCACAAAGCCCAGCAGAGATAGGCATAACAGTAGATAAAAATGGGGCTGCTGGTGTGTTAGGGTGAGCAGTAGTATCAGTAGGGGATTTGGACCCAATTGATGAGTTAGAAGAGTTTGAGATAGTTTCAAATGCAATAGCAACCCCACCTCTACCAGATAAGTAAGGTTTCTTTC
This sequence comes from Persicaria tinctoria, assembly GCA_037127255.1. Taxonomy (NCBI): domain Eukaryota; kingdom Viridiplantae; phylum Streptophyta; class Magnoliopsida; order Caryophyllales; family Polygonaceae; genus Persicaria; species Persicaria tinctoria. Next base: position 54,706,149 of record JBANSL010000014.1, on the reverse strand, counting down.
CAAAAGCTTGGATGGGGTTTGGTAGCTTCAGAGTTTTCCCTTTCTTCCCAATGGTAGACCATCCCTCACCCATAGCAGGTTTAGGAATCATGTTGCTTGGTTTCATAATTGTAACCTGAAATTTTTTTGGTTTGGGAATGAAGTTAGGGCAATTGTTGAAGAAGTGGTCCTGACCCCCACAGTTCCCACAACCCTCAGGGAATTCTTCAAACCAAATTGTGTGGGTAGAAACTTCAAGTTGATTAACAGGGATGAGTATGGTGTTGGACATAGGGAGGGCAAGGTCTAGGTTGATGCAAATACGAGCATATCTAGCACTGGGATCAACCGTTGGATCAGTTTTAATGAGGGTTCCAAACTTGTTTTTTTCAATGATCAGAGCTAAGGCACCAGGCTTTTTGTATGCATCAGGGATGGAGGTGATTCTAACCCACATGTCTATAGCAGAGGTGTTCTCAAGTAAAGGGTCAAAGGTATTAGACCATTGCCTTAAGATTATGAGTTGGCCATAGACATGAAAGGGCCTAGCTTCCCAGATTATAAGTTGATCAGTTGGGTCAGTGAATCTTACCTCAAACCAATGGTTTGGAAGCTCCACAATTTGTAGATCACCAGATAGGCCCTTCCAATCGAAGTTGAGCTTGGATTCCAGTTTCTTGAAGTCTATGGGAGCACCAAAGGCTCTCCCATAGAGCCTAAAATTGGTTTCAAATCTGTATTGAGGTTGGAATTGCTGGAGAAGGTTAAAAAACAAGTTGAGATCAATTTTTTCTTTTCCTTTGTCACTTTTCAGTGGCTTAGGGGCTTTCGATTTTTTGTGGGATTTTTTGGGTTTCGGCGGTTCCTCAGAGAGGACCCCCTTCCCTTTTGTTTGGTTCTTTTTGGGTGTCGGTGGATCCTCAGAGAGGATCCCCTTCCCTTTGTTGGTTATGTTTGGCTCCATTAAAGCACAACAGAGGGATTGCAAGTGTAAAGCACAGAGCACAGAGCACACAGAGAGAGAGGGGTTGAGAGTAGAGCAGAAGAAGAGCAGAGAATTGGTTGTGTGAGCATTTAAGGTAAGAACACAGAGGCTTAAATAGAGGGCATAAATAGGAAGCAGATTTTGTGAATACACACATCCAGTAAGCAACTGGGAGTTAAAATAGTTGGGGAAGTGAGAGCCATACCTGCCAAGAGAAGAATTAGAGCTCTGGGGAGCCATCACACTCAGCAACCAATGATGGCAAATGCAATCTTCAAACTCCGGATTCGGGGCGCTAGGCTTGCGAAGACGAAGAAGTCCACGCCGGACTGGAGAGCCGTCTAATCTCGTCAGACGACGATAGAGAGGGTCGAGAGAGGGGGGGGGCGTTTGGGGAGGCAATGATTGAAGCAGTAGCTTCCCATGGATGAGATTGAGAGAGGCGAGAGCCAGAGGGAGGCCGAAACTCACTCCACACTCCACCCCTTCTGTATTTCCAAATTTTGTGCCAGATCCAGAAGGTAAGGGGCTTTGATTTGGGAGGACCATGCTTATTTTGGTGATTTGAGATCTTGAAGGGGTGATTTGCAGGGGGATTCTCATGGATTTCGCTCAGAGTTTTTTCGTTTTGCTTAGATCTAGGGTTTCTGGTTTTGGGATTTAGGGGAAAGGGGTTCCCACGCGCTAGCGCGTTCTTGTAATCCGGGTTTTGGTTTTTGGCTTCCATTTCCCTAAACCCCCATCTTGAATACCCGTGCACATTTTATCCCAGCTAATTAACGGAGTGTAATTTCCTCCCTTATTCCAAAAGAACTTTCGATAGACACTATCTAACTGCGTCAAAATTGCCTTCGGAAGCATGAAAGATTGCATACGAAATAACGGTTATGCGCACAAATTTGCTTTGATAAGAACCCGTCTTCCATGGGATGATAAGTTGTTTGCTTCTCATTTGCTCAACCGTTTTTTAGTTTTAAATACTACATCTTGGAAAGTGGCTTTGTTGACCTTCCCATTGATAATTGAGCATCCTAGGTACTTATCTAGAAAAACCGTATGATTGATACCTAAAACACTAGTGATGGAGTTAATAGTAGTTATATATGTATTCTCAGACACTTGAAAATCTGACTTGTGCAGGTTAATTTTCTGGCCCGAAATACAGCAAAATCTGTTCAAGATATTCGATATGCGTTGACAAGCGGAAGGTGTTGCTTTTGCAAAAATGATGATATCATCTGCAAACGCAAGGAAATGGATTTTCAGTCCATTACCAAAGAAGTTGAAACCAACCTCCTTTGCTAGGTTCGCTTCCTTTTGTAGTGTTCTAGCCAGCACCTCCACCATAAGGATAAAAAGGAAAGGAGACAGAGGGTCTCCCTGCCTAAGACCTCTAGTTGAGAAAAATTGTTCTGTCGGCTCATCATTAAGACGAACCGAATACGAGACTGTCTTGATACATTCCTCAATTCAAACAATAAATTTATCGGCGAAACCGAACTTTCGAAGCACCATTAGTAAGAAAGGTCACTCAATACGGTCATAGGTTTTTTTCCTTATCTAGCTTAATTGCAACGTGACCCACTTTACTTTTCTTCTTCCGAAAAGAATGAAATATCTCTTGTGCAATAAGAATGTTGTTCTGTATGGATCTGCTTTTGGTCAAGGCTCCCTGTAGAGGGTGGATGAGTTTATCGAAATTTTTTCCAATTCTGTTTGTAAGAATTTTAGAGATGATTTTTTAGACAGTGGAACATAAGTTGATTGACCAGTAGTGATTTATCGTAGTTGGACTATCTCTTTTTGTTAGAAGAGTAATGAAAGTAATACACCTATATGCTACAGTAATAAATACAGAGTGTACAGTCCAAATCTTTATCTCGTCAATTTCACCATTCGAGTATATTTTTTTTTTTTTTGATAATGTAAAATTTTGACGGGCTGAAACCTAATCGATCGCATCCCGTCATGTAAAGTTTAACAAACCTGAATAGTATGTTTTAAGTGCATGTCCCGCAAAGAGATTCGAGTATCAATTAATTTCACCATTGAAGAGTACAGTGTACAGTACAGTAGTCCACGTTGTTTTTTCTAAAATATACGGAGTAACAGTGACGCATTGAAAACACCAAAACCCTGAAAATCTAAAAAGGCGTGAGGGGTGAGTTCCTCTTTGACAGCAAACACAGAAAGATAGGTGAATTGATTGAGAAAGGCTTCATACTTTTCCCAACTACCCATCTCTCTATCTCTCAAAATCTCCCTTATTGCAGCAAATCTCAACTCACCCAGTCAGATTGAAGTCCTCAAAAATGGCTCTCCAGCTATGGGAAACCCTGAAAGAAGCGATCACAGTCTACACAGGGCTGTCCCCTTCCACCTTCTTCACGATCCTCGCTGTTGGATTGGCCTTCTACTATGTGATTTCTGGCCTGTTTGGGTCCAATTCGTCTTCCCATCACCAAAACCCGAGGTCATTTGAGGAGCCCATAGAGCCCCTTCCTCCACCTGTCCAGCTTGGGGAGATCTCTGAGGAGGAGCTTAAAGAGTATGATGGCTCCGACCCTAAAAAACCCTTGCTCATGGCTATCAAGGCTCAGATCTATGATGTCTCCCAGAGCAGGTATATGGTGTTTTGGGGCTTTTGGTGTCCTGTTGCTGATTTGGGGTTTTTTGAGGCGTATTTTTTGCAATTTTAGGGTTTTGAGTGATGTGGAAGAATTGGTTTGATTTGGCGGGGGGCTTGTTTGGACCTTGGATCGATTGTGATGTCTTTGAAAATTGAAATCATTGAACTTGTAGGCAGGTGCTTGTGAAATTTCATGGCTTTTGCCCTTTGGGATGATGCTGTTAGTTAGGGATTTGGTTTTATGATACAAGTGATGTTTTTTTGGTTTGAAATTGCTCAAAATATGCAGATTATCTTCCCTTTCATTTTCTTGCAGAATTTCAAGATTGTTATTCAGATTAATTTCGGGGTTAGGGTTTTGGTTGTCTGTTGAATACTAAAGGATGATTTTTATTTATTTATTTTGTATTGTGAACTGATCGATCATTTTTTTATTGTTTTTTTTAATAAGGAAATAGGTTGAAGATTCTTATCTTGAGATTTTCTCTCTACAAAATGCAGCTTATACTATTTTGATAACAATTTGCAATTTCATCTATCTCTGAGATTTGTCCTCCCTGTTGATTGATATGGGCACTTTTTTTTTCAATGTTATGTCTCAGCACACAAAATTCTTCCTTTCCCTTGATGCATCAGATACTCATTTTCTTGTTGCATCAGATACTCATTTTCTTACTCATTTTAACTCACCCTTTTCAAATCTCAGACTAAATACATGCTGCAAGCTTACCCTTGATGTTAAAGGTTTTCGCCCTCGTATTTACTGAGTATGCAAAATGTATTCCAGGATGTTCTACGGACCTGGTGGACCATATGCACTGTTCGCTGGAAAGGATGCTAGTCGTGCTCTAGCCAAGATGTCCTTTGAGGATAAAGATCTGACAGGAGACATCTCTGGGCTTGGCCCCTTTGAGCTCGATGCGTTGCAGGACTGGGAATACAAGTTCATGAGCAAATATGTCAAGGTGGGGACAATCAAGAAGCCTGACGAATCCTCTTCAAGCGGGGTTGCACAAGCTGCTGATGGAGATGCACCTCCTTCAACAGAGAAGCCTGAAGTGGAAGAATCAGCGGCATCAGAGAAGGTAGCTGAAGAAATCCCCGCTGGAGCTTCTGCTGAATCCGAGGAGAAGAAGGATGAATGATGATTGTGATGAATGCTCATTGGCCTTTTCATACTTGTCAAAACGAGCAAATATAGTTTATTCGAGGAGACAGTAAGGTAATGTGGGTGAAACCATGGATCTCGTTTTCATTGGTGATGTTTATCTTTTTTACTCTACCTACTCACTTGTTATACTCAAGTAGTTCTTATATGTCTGATAATAAGTCGAGCATCAAGAATTGGTTTCTCTATATATGACTTTGCTGTCTGCCTATTTAATCCATCTGTTTTGAAAGTGGAAACCCGAGTACTTTAAGAATCGCCGTTAGGGCTACCAAGAGTGGTGACTGGTTGGGGTTCATCTGTTCTTAGAGATGTCATTTTGAGATTCATTCATGAATCACTAACATACTTTCAAATCGCAAGATTGGCTGTCTTAACCCCCTCAATTCATCCTTTTCCGACTACAAGTGATCTAGGCCATATAAATGAAGAACTGCATTGAGATTTGAGAAGGTTCTGTTGCTAGGCCTACTGAAAGCTGCAGCTAGTGATGCACTTACTAGCGACCCCAAACAACAAATTAACCCTTCAGTCGAAACTGATCCAGAAGGTTCTGTTGCTCTTTACCTGCAGCTGTCTGCAGTTGTGGTTGTGAATCTGCTAGACAATCACACTGAACTTCAGAGGGTGGAGGGGTCCTTAGACCGAGTAAGATAGTTGAGCACATAGTGCATTCATAGAAACACAGTTTTAACCCCAAGATGTAAGTTTACCTTCTGATTTTTGCGCTACCACATCTTAGATCCATTTTTTTTTTTGGTTTAAATCTTCATGAGAAACCAAAGTTTTTCCTTGATGTTATTCATTTTCATGGTCATTATTAGAAATTTAGAATATTTTGTGTAAAGAGAGAGTTTATTAAGCTAAAATGAAAACTATATATATTGCATCCACCCGACTCCCCGCTCCATTCTCCAACACTACCCACACTTGGCTCCCCGCCTACATCCCCGATGCTGGCTCCCCATACAGTCCCTATGCAGTCCACCTTCACCATTCAAACTAGGATCCTCAGCGGGATTTGAATATGTTCTTTGAGTTCAAAGAACCGTCTTTGTTGATCAAACAATGCTCATCCTTCAAATCAACGACTGACCATTCCTCATCGAAGGAGCTTCCTTTTTTAGTACTACCAGGAATTACATCTCTGGCTTCGATCTCAGGGAAGTGGACTGCAAGCCTATGAAGCAAAGGCCTTTTGGATGCGTGGTACTCCTCATCCGATATGCACTTTGCATACAGCAGCTCCTATATTTTCATCATAATTTAGCTTTGCAATTCAATTTTATTGAGTTTTTTTTAATCATTTTTATTGATAATTTTTTTAAAAACAAAATGCAATTTTATTTATACTGTATATGATAACTACATACACAGATGGTAAACGGACAACAAGTTGCGCCGCCAACCCCTTCTGAATAGCAAAACCAATTCTTTTGAATACGACATCCATAGATCTAGGGGTCATAACATTACTATGCATAACCTTTTGGACTCGCTTGAGAAGCTCGACAGGATCAGGTGCCAAAAAACCAAAGGTATCAAACGCAAACGGAACGAATACGTGTTGATTGTCAATACACGCTTTCTCATGTTTGACCACTTTAGCTGCAATCGCTTTGAGAGTTGCCTATCCCACCGTGAATATCTCATTCCCCAAACTAACCAAAGGGGAAACTCATGTCAAATCGACACAAGTATATTGTCCACCTATCCACCCAAAAACCAAAATGTCAGTTGGCCTCAATATCGATCTCCCTTCCTGCGGATCAGTCAAGAAGTTCACAGGTGCCTCTTTCTTAGCAGAAACCCGCCCGCCTAAATATATCAAAGAGAACATCTCGAACAAGATCATGCTTGTATTTGAAGCCCGAAAGTTCTTTACAATGAACTGCATGCTCCCCAAAAGTATCCAAAACCCTCCGACAATCGGGAATAGGACAAATCTCATCAATTGGGAATAGTGGGATCATAAGGCGATACCTGAGAATTGTGCGGTACTCCACCAGTGTCATATGTTGTCCAAGCCCATCAATAGGAACAACAAGAAGAAAATCTTGGGCATGTGGTGCTTGTAGACACCAAAAAATGGCCTTCTGTCTAACTGTCATGTTAAACTTCACCTCCATCTCCTTAATAATTTTACCAAAAAGAGCACTTGTCAAAATATGTTGGGGTTTAGGGGGGCGGTATCATTATTAGCAAAACTATCAAGGTCATAGTCAGGAAGTGCAACATGAAGATTACCCAAAGCTCTACAAAAATCAGAGTCCATACCCACTTATCCCGCTATCTCGCAATATATGGTCCTGCAACACCCAAGATTGAACCCTAGATGTTACAAAAGCATACGATGAAGCTTTTTACTGCGGAGTACAACCCAAGACCTCCAAATGGGATGGGTAAGGAAGTCAATCGCCATTGGAGATCCCCAAAAAAAGGACCTCCACAAACCACAAGGTCTTCAATAGAGTTACAAAGCCCTTTATCAAACCAGACTGCTGCATAATCTGTATGTTCAGGTTGACATGTCCTTAGCCCAAAAAATAGTTTGGCAATGCCCGTGCAAGAATGGAGTAAAAGAAGCTCACTTTGTGGGTCTTTTAGTTGCGAAAGAAGATGCATCAAGTCAACGGCCTTAACCGCCCTTTTCATAGCCAGCTCCTTAATGAACCCACTATCTCTACTAAATGCCCCTCCAAGTAACTTCACACCCAATTTCGGCCTTCCAATATCCTTAGGGAATAACCCCTCTAGATGTCGTGTGTCATCGCATGAAGGCCAAAAGAGCTCAGTCTTCTTAACATTCAATTTGAGACCCAAAGTTGGACCATTCTCACGAATTATATCAAACGCTTTAGCTACATCTTCTGGCTCTCCTATGATAGTCCCATCATCGAGGTACCATGCATGGAGAAGAAGTTTGCATTTATCTCTGATTTGATGAACAAGAGGGTGTAACACAAGAACAAAAAGAAGTGGTCCCAAAGGGTCACCTTGTTGCACTCCAGTAGCTGACCCCGGCTCCAAGGTACAATTGGGTCGCCTGACCATACAAAAACTCTAACCCATAAAGAGATAGATGAGCATATCGCCCTCACTTCATGAAGTAAAACACTCCTATCCACCAAATTGAAGGTGTTCGAGAAATCCACAATAAGCATGGATAGAGACCCATCTTCGTGACACTCACTTAATAGTCGATTTGCACTATGTAAGATCGCCTCTGCACCCCCGGAGACACCTACTCCAAACCGAAAGTCATTAAGATAACTCGCAATTCCTTTGCCCACACCTTTCATTGCGACATTAGACACCAACCGCCTCCATATAGTACCCACTGCGATGGGATGTATCCCATTGTCAGGCTTTAGCAATGGCGTAAGAGGTATTGAAGCAATAAAATTAGCTAAACTCACTGGGCACCTTCCTGCCAACCATAATTTAACCACTTGGGTGATTGCTTGTAGAAGATCTCTTCCCACAATTGATCCTTCTCCACACATAACATCTATAATATGTTGTACCCTCAAGCCGTATCTTCCACATGAAGTCCCTTTGGGAAAGGACTTAATACATTTAAAAACGATGTCAACCTCTGCCACAAGAGGATATTCTGAAAAGGCATTATTCGGTCTAGAAGAAGGTGGCTTGTGTGGGTGTTTAGCCTCCAAAGTCTTCAACATATTGTCATTATATGAAGCCACCCCTGTAGAACACAGAACCTTTACTGTAACTGTGAAATGCCCATCAACGACCTTACACAGAACTTATGAAGAGCAACTTTCAATGCTTGAGAGAAAGCTAAATGACAACTATGAGGAATGGTTTTCACGGTGACGATAGGAACATGGAAGACTATATCCAACAACACTTCATTAAGAACCATACCCCCGATAGCATCCTTAGACACAATGCCATCTAAAGATGGCCTCAACATACTAACCATACAACTGTCGCGCTCTCCCTCCCCACATAAACACGAACAGAACCATCAGAGTGATGGCATGCACGACTCAACGCATGTATGCTCATACACTTACCACACAACCATTATTTAAGACCTTTCAGAGTCCCCTCTACCGCCACAAAAACTTCAATATCCTTTTCAATGGACTCTTGAAGCACCCTCCTACGCTCATCACTACAAAGGTGTAATCTCTTGAGATGAGAGATCATACAAGAGTAACCCTTACTCCCTTCCTCGCCGTCACGACAACCATGAAAATTCCTAAAAGGAAAACGCATTACTTCTTTTAATTGATAATTAGTAAAGAAAAAGAAACTTTCACATATCTAGAAGAGCAATGTTATTCAATAATTTATTGCCTGAAATTAAGGGAAGTATTAATCAAGAAAAGCATTCAAGTAGCAAAACAAACCTAGTTTAGCCCCAAGTTTAATTTGATTTTTTTATATCAAAATTCACTCTGGCCAAATTGGAAGCGTATATGAAGAAATCAAAGAATATACATATTGATAGGCTTTACTGGAAATGGAGCAGAAACGGATTGTTCTTTACTAAATCAGCCATTGTCATGATCAATAACATGAAACATCACCAAAAATCTGGCATGAGATGGATTTGGAATCTTGATGTTCCGCCAAAAGTTAAAACACTACTCTGGAAGATCATAAAAAATGGTGTGCCCACTTCGGTTAAACTTGCCTCTCGTAGCTTGGGAATACCCACCACCTGCCCACATTGTGACTCAAACTATGAAGACCTAACTCAACTAATATGGGATTACCCCATCTCACGTGACACAATAACAATGGTGGAACCCACGTTATTTGTTAAAATAAATAGCTACTTTACGCAAGGAACTGAATTAAATATCATCATCCATGAAATTAAAGACAATATAGGAATCCATCGTTTCACTAAGCTAGCCTTTGCTTGGTGAGGTATCTGGTATTTCCGCAACAAAGCACTCTTTGACAACAAGAAGCCGACCACAAGGTGTATTTTATCTTTTATTAAAGATCAAATATCCATGTGGAACTCTTCCAAACATATTGATGACTTTACCGACCACCCACAATCGGAAAATCAGAACCGAACCACCGCATCATTGAAAAGAAAACAAGCAAAATGGAAGCCCCCAAGAGCAGGAATGTACAAACTCAACTTCAATGGGGCCCTTTCTACTTCCGCTAAAGGCTCCTACGGATTCGTTATTAGAGATTGTATTGGCACCCCAATTTTCTTTGGATTTGGGCCTTCTCCTATCTCCTCCATTGATGGGTCGGAGGGCTTGAGTCTTTGGAAAGGCATCATAGCTGCACGAGAACTCAACATAACTAACCTTGTCATTGAGGGTGATAACCTCACCATTATAAACAGTCTCAAAGGACTTGGGAAGCCTACTGGGGACTCCGAAATGATTGTCTCTGACAATCTAGTCTCGCTAGATTTCTTTCATTCTATTGAGATTCGTCATGTCTATAGGGAAGAAAACCGAGTTGCGGACCGCTTATCGCATCTGGACATTGCTTTTCATAATTCAATGGCTCTTGACGACTCTGTACTTTGCAATTCACCCGTCTGGATGCTCTTGGCTTATAGGGCCCCACCCTATAGCCAAATTATTTCCGGTTAAAAAAATGCAACCCACTAAATTTCACAAGCACAGTTGGATTCCAGAGACACAATCCAATTAACAAATTGAAGGAGAGAATATTTTAACAAGAATACCAGCATAAGCACATTTGATACCATTAATCACATTTTATAACAAGTCATAATTGATCGAAAGACAGCCATAAGCACTCAAATTTCACAGGATTATTTTAGACAAAAACAATGAAAAGCAACAATGCACTTCCATTCCTTACAACTTATAAGAAATAAAAAAACACATCCCAAACAATAACAATGTATTTGAATTGAGCATATCAATAGTTCATAGTGAAAACCAGCACTTCCAATTATTCTGATAGATTATTCAAATGAAATACGTAACCTCATTGATGAGTTATTTCATACATCGAATAACAAACATGAAATTGATGCAACTAAGGAGTTATTTCATATAAGATACATAGCACCATACATATTTTTTGAAATTAGAAGATTATCCTGACAACTAAGCTATGCATTGAAGATTTGCACTAAAACTAGACCATTCTTCAAACAATTTAATTTAGCTCTTGCGAGTTATAATTTGAACTATATGTTTGATTATATATTTCTAATCCAAATTTAATTTCTTGGCTGGTGTAGTGATTCAACGAAAATTGTAACGGCCCGGGATTATGATTCTTGAGTTACGTTTCGAGGGATAAAACCCCTCGTTAGGATCTTGCGCTCCGAGTACAGGTTGAAGGTTTGAAACCAAAGATTTGTAGTTTAAAGCGGGATTTCGCACCCAAATCCTGAAAGTCCGTTGGAGACCCCGGGGTAAACCCCTGTACCTGTCCTAAGTCTACAACGTGGAAAACCTTTTATCATGCAAAGGACATAAGTTCTGAAAACATCAAACAGAGTATAAGTAGGAAGAAATCCCAAAAAAATGTAAATCTGGTGAAGTCAGAGCTTTAAGCACTCGCTCTCCGCCATACGAATGGACCCCGTCATAACAGCACGAATTCAAACAGTGGAACGGGTACCTGAATCTAAAAAAAAAAGAGGGGGATCTAGGTCAATCATCAGGTCACTCATGCGCGTGTGTAAACACACTCTAAGAGGCATATAATAAGCATCCTATCCCTAAGATGAAATGTGTAATGCAGTGCGGAAATTAAATCACATATATATACTGACAGTTTAATATAATGCAGGAAGCGATAAATGGATCCACACCGAATGCCAAGTAGCATGTCCCTCTCCTACCTCCACCCCCTTCCGATAGGGCGGAAACTGGCCAGCTCGTGAATGCATTCCATAATAATCGGGTGGCACGCATGCCCAACCCGCCCCATAAGAAATAATAAAGCCCGCATGCAGCTTTCGTAATCATGCTCGTAATATAAGTAAAGGAACTTCCATGACTCGATTGACTCAGGACGGGACCCGATGGAACTGGGTCGTCCTATGACCCTAGCAAAGACTCTAGTTACTTCACAGATAACAGCCGTTCTCTTGCAAGGACATATAGCAATCATATGATTTTCATTTTAGCTCCTAAGCGTGATTCTAGGTCGTATGGTGCATGGACACTAGCCTACTATATAACACCCAGTGCATAGAGCGCCCATCATGAGTAAGTTCAAAGAACTTACTTGGAGAAGCGCAGAATCCAAACAATGATCAGCAATGGCAAGCAATCCAACATATCAGAGATCACCTAGTAATCCCATAAATAACATAATAAGTCTAAGTCTAATTTACACAAAGCACACAAGTCACATATGAAACATGTAAGATTCACACACATATGATAACTCAACCATCTTGTCATTATTAACATTATCATCTCATCTTCAATTCTCATATTGTCTCATCATATCTCATAAATTAACATCTTTCTCAATTCGATCATAACATCATCCTCATTAGCTCATGAAAACCTCCATATCATACTTAGCCAATTTCACATATTACCGTTTCATAATCCCACTTGGCATACAAATATATATATATCAACATCATAATATCTAACATTTAATCTCATATAGTAAATCACCGCAAGTCATGCTATTAGTCACACATATCATGTCGTTAGTCAAACACTCATATTATCATCCTAGTTAATCATCGAATAAGTCTTATTCCCAAGTTAGTTTCAAAACTGTTTCAAATCCGAATTAAACAGTTAAGAATTCCGACCCTTGAAAATACTCGCTAAATTCCTTTTTTTAATTTATTTATTAAATCTCTCCAACCTTAAAATTCTTTTCCAAATTCTTTTTAAATCTTCAAGTCTAAATGATATTATATGATATTTTAAATATCCTTTTTAACCACTTTTCATAAAATATATTCCACAACTCTTTAGAATTCCAACCATTTTTATTTAATAAAACCAACCCTTTCTAAATCTATAGAAATAATATTTTATCTTTTAAATCCATAAATATCATATATTGATTTAAATACCGCTAATTAGTTAAATAAATAAATGGATAACTCGAACCGAATAGAACCCATCTAAATCCACCCGAACCAAACCGAACCGAACCCGTTAAATTAAATCCCAACCCGATTTACTTGTAAAAAAAAAATATGAAAGGTGAGGGCCCCACCTGCCATGTCTTCCTTCATCTTCTTCCCATTTTGAAATGGAGAGCCCTGCCATAGCTCTGCTCAAGCCTCGCTCCTACCGGCGCTGAGCTCCACCTCTCGGCTTCCGTCTCCGGCGTCGTCCCTCCTTCGTCCAATCCTGCCTTGGTCTCCCGCTCGACCGGTCACTCCCAGCTCGCAGCCCGCTCTCGACACTCACTCGCGCTCTCGCCTCTCACGCTTGTTTCGTACTCTCGCCTCGCTCTCGAGCTACTGGAGCTCTCGAGCTTGCCCGAATGCCCGCACTCAGCTCTCGCTCACCCCCCGACTACTCTAAGAATCGAAAGAAAGAACAGAATCGAACAAGGGATGAAAGGAGGATTGGAAGCTCACCGACGTGTTCGCGACTTCGGAGCGCTCGATCGGAGCTCTGGGCGTCGTCGGAGGCTCGCGATGGTTTGTCGGACCTGCGTGGGATATGGGTGAGCGTGATGGTAGGGCTCGATAACGATTCCGATTGAAAATGGATGAGAACGGCTTACCAAAACGAAGTTCGCGCTTGAACAAGGGAGGAAGAGGACGGGGCTGCGGTGGCTCTGTGGCGGCTCCGGTGGTCCTTGGGCGAACCTGGGTCCTTGGTGGCTCTTCTTCTACAAACAGGGAATGGGAGCTTGAGCTTGGGGGCGGAGGTTCTCGACTTGGTGGAGGAGAAAACGAGATGGATGCGGGAGCTGGTGGCACTGTGTGATGCTGTCGGAATAGAGGGGGGGGGGTGAGAAAGTGAAGGGAGGTGGTGGCGGGGTGACAATGCAGCATAGATGGTGAAGGTATGGTGAGAGTGACGGGGCAAGGTGATGAAATAGGCGGTAAGGAATGGATCGCAGGGTAAGGTGAGGTGATGGGAGTAGGTGAAGGTGGAGTGTGAAAATGGGTAAACAATTACCCGGAAATAAATCTCGAATACGCGAATTTCGAATCCCCCAATTAGTTCTTAAATGTTAGTTTTCTCAACTCTCGCTTTCTCGATCAGTTAGATTTTTTTTAAAACCGACAAGGATATCGCCATCCGATAATTATTTTGAATTTTCGAGGTAAAACGACGGAAATTATTTGCCAAATTTTATATTTCGATCGGAATCCGCTAAATGAGTTTTAAATTCAGTTTTAGTTCATTTTTAATTTCCTTTTTCCAGAATTTAGGATTTGAAAATCCGAGCCTTTACATCATCCACCTCAAAAAACAAGTCTCGTCCCCGAGACGAAAATCATATTAAAACAGGTGATGAAGTTTAGAATTGGTGAGTTCAAGGATCATGTCATTGATCCCGTAAGCACCTCATAAGTGCCCCTATGAGATCCTCATAGTACCGTTGTCATAATCATAATATCTCCAATGGATCGTAGCAAGAATGTAATATGGGCCCCTACCACATCCTTACTCCGACTTCTCGGCTATATCGTAACTCGAAAAACATTAAAACATCTCCACTAGGTCTTAGCAAGAAGTCTATAAGGGCCCCTATAAAATGCATGTATCCACTTCGTGGGGCGTCATAATGCAAGCTCGGTTAGAAAATTTCAAGAGAATCCTTAGTTTGAAAATGTTTGGTCTCAAAATCATTGAAGTTATCAATCGCGTTTGATTTCTCTAAATCCTACTAGGTCCCCCCCCCCCACCATTTTTTTTTAACACCATTCAAAATTCCCTAACCCGACGTTAATCAAGCAATTTTCAAATCTCAAGAGGTGGAATCATCCACCTCTAAGGGCTAATCCCATATTTCCTTCCTAGGTTCAAGTCGGAATCAAATCTCATCAATTCGGTTCTATAATCCTAGCAATTCCAATTCAAGGCATCATATATCATAGCAATTATCCAACATAGCCATCGTATCATACATTCATAACCAGTCATACTCATGTCACGAATAGTCACATACCATAACATATCTAGCATCGTATCATTCATGGAAGGATTTATCATATCATCTCACAGAAGTTACACACCATATCAATTAGATAAGCACGTCATACTCATGCTACTGCCAAGCGTCATCACATTAGAGGAAAATAAGTACTTCCGTACACTAGCATTCCATCGAGTTCAGCTATGTTAGTACTAACAGTTCACTATTGTCAATGACAATACATCATAGAATCAACATTGTCTATAGTATAAAATTCTCACCACATTTGGCCCCAAGTAAAGCATACGCTAGATCACATCATCCAGGGAACCTACCTATAACTACCAATCATGACAAAACACGACCACTACCCATCAACTCTTGCATTAATTAAGATTAAGTTCACTGAGTTCTACCAACTCAAACCACTTCGACATCCCGATCTAAAGTCATACCTTCCATTCGACCATTTAAAACTATCTCTCGGGATTCTCAAATCACAACATTCCCTCATTTCGACAAGCTGAACAACTCGATCTACTACCAAGACTCCATATATATAATACGTCCTTGCCCTAGGGGTCCTCTATCAGTCCCATCTTTACCCTCTAAGAGAAATTCCATATCATCAACTAAACCGCTCTCACGATTGATCTAGACACCTCTTAACAATCTCGCTTACTCTTTCTAGGCTCTCAAGACTCCGCCTGAACATTATCCCCCAAAGAGATATCTCGAATCACCTTGCTAACCTGATCATATTCCACACACCACTGACCACTCTCACTAATCATCCACCTCTAAGAATCCAACTCATACTAATCATCTTACACCTGTCACTCTCGACCAACTCTAATGCAGAAATCCATCTCGTGCTACTCCCAACCACGAATTACCAAGACCCTCATCACCAACGCATATCCTCAAAGACCAACCAATGATTTTACCTACTCATCCCATTCCAGAACTCACGAAACCTGAACCAGTCAAGTTATCACTCCTTCACCAACCTTCTAAAATCTCTTATCATCTAGCATCCTCAATACCTTCTGCTTTGCCTAATTCCCAAATCCATACTCATAATCTCCCTATCTCAACCTTAAGACCACAGTCTTACTAGGAATCTCAACTACATCCTTGCCTAACTACCAGCCTTTCCTCGAAGATTCATTTCACATCCTCGAATACCTCAATAGTCACAATAACCTCCACTCATAAATCCCGATTCATTACCAATCCTATCTAAACAACCCCAAATACTCATCACACGAACAACCCTGATATGAACAACCTAATATCCCCAATCGATAATTTCCCAAGCAACCTCATACTACTCCTCCTTGGCAATTCCTCAACCTCACCCCTTACCAAAATCGCTCTCACTCACAACACACACCACCTAGTCCCAAATTCTATGATCCTCAGATGTTCCTTAATCAATCATCCTCGACACCGCCCACGATCCGCTCATAGACTATCTAGACACCTCTCTTAGAATACCAATCCGTCTCACAACACCTCCCCTCAAGAATCCCCCGATCAACTCCTAGCTCGCCCATCCACCTCTAGAACTATCCTAACTACCTCTACCCACACCCAAACTCAAGATCACCCTAATGAAACTAGTCTAAACCCAAACCAACCACTCTCTTATACTACCCACCCACACTACCTGCCTAGACTTCCACTTCTCACTAGGACATTTCCCTCGAAGTCTCGCCATACTACTCCACTCCTCATCTAAGACCTGCCTGGAGCTCAACTATACAAATTGATCACTATCTCCGACCAGTCCCAACACACTCGACTCTACCCAAGCTAACGCATTATTCCTTCACCCCATCTCACACAACCAAAGACCCAATCCGAAGACCTTAATCCAACTGCCACTTTTCGACCCGTCTCACTGAAGAATCTCTCGACTCGTGTCCAATAAGAAGCACCACCACACATATAACCCATAACCTACTCACCAGCAAGTCAGTATACCAAGCACCAAGGCACATCATCATAGAAACAAGTTAGTCAGGCAATCATTGCTATCAGTTCAGCACATCCGTCATCACACATTCAATTATGTCAGTTCTTGGCCTATCACACAACCTCAACTCCGATTAGTATAGAAGAATCCACGACTTGAATTAAGAATGCTCTTTCTCGTGTCAGCTGGGAGGAACCTGTTCACGATTGTCATCTTTGAAGCATATTCGTCCTTTTTGCCATCGGTGACGTTGTTCTTGGGGCCTAGGGCTCATCGACCCATCACACTTCCGTTGCGCCGCTCAGGTGCCACTTAGTCGTTGGTCTTTTCTTGCATATCGGTGCTCATCGAAGGATCATAAGGGTTAGAAGTTATGGAGATAGGGGGGAGACAAGGGCAGACAACACAACTTCCTTAAGAGTTCAGTCATGGACCAGGATCAGGGACGGCGAGACCAAGGAGAAGGTCCCAACCCGAGAGTTACAACGATGCCCTTATAATTATGGCAGGCAAACACAAAAAAAATCAAGAGATATCATCACATTACTTCACACTAGTATGCACTTATCTCAAGGAATATCGATTTAGGCATTCATAACATGTTCATATAATCATCTTTATATGCGTACAGAACAAGCTAGCAACCTATCATTTCATTCACCAATCATGCTTGATAGACCAAAAACATGTATGCACATACTGAGATGGGACATATATGACATAAGTTATGCAAGACCTAGCAAACATCACAGGATATCATATGCACGACTTATCACTCATTTAGATACACAATTAAGCAAGTCATAATGTTACAGGGTTGAGGCAAGCATGCTAATATGTAACCTAAAAATCATGTTGAGGGTATGTTTAGTTCATGCAGGGTTGGTATAGCAACTATCTCATCACATACCTCCATATTCGCATAGTAAGACTAGGACATCACAAAATCATACGAGGGCCTATAACCGGGAGGTATATGTCCTATATGATACTAGCAATACTCATTAAACATGTACACAGTCATGAGGTCCAATTAGGTTAATCTGGCGTGCTAAGTCATCCAATTCACGTTTTAAACATGTAACGAGAGTTGACCACACTATCATGGACCTAGTTCATAGGGAGAAAGTAATCATGGAAATTCAATACATATGACACATACATCCACTCATAAGTGCAACCATGCAAGGTACCAGACAAGTCATCCTGAATTATAACAATATAGCATGTCATTAATCACAAGGAGGCTATCATTATAACTTGGCTGAATTTTCTAAGGGCAATCACCGACTCACCACCCAATTTCCCCGTGGGACGCTAATATGACTCGCTGGGTAGAACACAAGGAAATTCACACCGTTTCCGAGAGGGGTGGGTAGAACTCGTGTTTAGACTCTTGTGGCAAGAAGACACGGTTGACCATTATGAGGATTGAAAGGGTTGACTCCATAAAACAACTCACTTCTATCTCGAACCAATCTAAATGCTTACCCCCACTAACATACTCAGGTAACCCTCACATCCGACACGATTTTCGAAGGTAATCAGTTGACCGACCCAAATTTCTCGTGGAAGACCCCAACCGGAGGTACGAGACTCGATAGAAGCATCAATGGTGAAATACAAAACATGAATCCAAACGGGGAGAGCCGAGGCTTCTCGACCCTTGCTAACATGCCTAGATGTTTTGGTGGGGCGGATGACAGAGTCAGAACCATCAGGGGGTTTGAATTATGTAAGGGCTATCCCGACAAGACAAGAATTCTGATTACATAAGAACAAGTCCTTCTCCCGTTATCCCGTTTGCACATACAGTCATTTACATGTTCACGTTAAGGCATTCTGATTAGTTCTCTATCCTAAGCACAATAGCACTCAACACGGAAGCAATCAACAAGAATAATATGATCCTCTTCGAGGAGGATCGCCCTCGGGCCCAATTGCATATATGTATATATAACGTAAGCATAGAGACGATCTATGCCGTCCTTTGAGGGACAGCTAACCGGAGGGGCAAGAACCTCACGGCCTCCTAACTCGACACTCCAACCTTCGTGGTGCTCCTGGGAGTCTTCTAGGCCCATCTGTAAATAAAAGCTAGTATTTTGCCTACCGTATTCCGAGTTCTACATCCATAAAGGTTGTCTATCGCTTTGGACTCTACCCACGAGATTGTTTCCCTTTTATTCATTTTAGATTTAATTCCAGTTAAATTCATTTTGCCCTTATAAAACATTTTTCAAAACCATTTGAAAACACTGGGCGATTTTCAAAACCATCTTCAACCTATTGTACTCGGATTGCAAAACCTCAGCTCTGATACCACCTTTGTAACGGCCCGGGATTATGATTCTTGAGTTACGTTTCGAGGGATAAAACCCCTCGTTAGGATCTTGCGCTCCGAGTACAGGTTGAAGGTTTGAAACCAAAGATTTGTAGTTTAAAGCGGGATTTCGCACCCAAATCCTGAAAGTCCGTTGGAGACCCCGGGGTAAACCCCTGTACCTGTCCTAAGTCTACAACGTGGAAAACCTTTTATCATGCAAAGGACATAAGTTCTGAAAACATCAAACAGAGTATAAGTAGGAAGAAATCCCAAAAAAATGTAAATCTGGTGAAGTCAGAGCTTTAAGCACTCGCTCTCCGCCATACGAATGGACCCCGTCATAACAGCACGAATTCAAACAGTGGAACGGGTACCTGAATCTAAAAAAAAAAGAGGGGGATCTAGGTCAATCATCAGGTCACTCATGCGCGTGTGTAAACACACTCTAAGAGGCATATAATAAGCATCCTATCCCTAAGATGAAATGTGTAATGCAGTGCGGAAATTAAATCACATATATATACTGACAGTTTAATATAATGCAGGAAGCGATAAATGGATCCACACCGAATGCCAAGTAGCATGTCCCTCTCCTACCTCCACCCCCTTCCGATAGGGCGGAAACTGGCCAGCTCGTGAATGCATTCCATAATAATCGGGTGGCACGCATGCCCAACCCGCCCCATAAGAAATAATAAAGCCCGCATGCAGCTTTCGTAATCATGCTCGTAATATAAGTAAAGGAACTTCCATGACTCGATTGACTCAGGACGGGACCCGATGGAACTGGGTCGTCCTATGACCCTAGCAAAGACTCTAGTTACTTCACAGATAACAGCCGTTCTCTTGCAAGGACATATAGCAATCATATGATTTTCATTTTAGCTCCTAAGCGTGATTCTAGGTCGTATGGTGCATGGACACTAGCCTACTATATAACACCCAGTGCATAGAGCGCCCATCATGAGTAAGTTCAAAGAACTTACTTGGAGAAGCGCAGAATCCAAACAATGATCAGCAATGGCAAGCAATCCAACATATCAGAGATCACCTAGTAATCCCATAAATAACATAATAAGTCTAAGTCTAATTTACACAAAGCACACAAGTCACATATGAAACATGTAAGATTCACACACATATGATAACTCAACCATCTTGTCATTATTAACATTATCATCTCATCTTCAATTCTCATATTGTCTCATCATATCTCATAAATTAACATCTTTCTCAATTCGATCATAACATCATCCTCATTAGCTCATGAAAACCTCCATATCATACTTAGCCAATTTCACATATTACCGTTTCATAATCCCACTTGGCATACAAATATATATATATCAACATCATAATATCTAACATTTAATCTCATATAGTAAATCACCGCAAGTCATGCTATTAGTCACACATATCATGTCGTTAGTCAAACACTCATATTATCATCCTAGTTAATCATCGAATAAGTCTTATTCCCAAGTTAGTTTCAAAACTGTTTCAAATCCGAATTAAACAGTTAAGAATTCCGACCCTTGAAAATACTCGCTAAATTCCTTTTTTTAATTTATTTATTAAATCTCTCCAACCTTAAAATTCTTTTCCAAATTCTTTTTAAATCTTCAAGTCTAAATGATATTATATGATATTTTAAATATCCTTTTTAACCACTTTTCATAAAATATATTCCACAACTCTTTAGAATTCCAACTATTTTTATTTAATAAAACCAACCCTTTCTAAATCTATAGAAATAATATTTTATCTTTTAAATCCATAAATATCATATATTGATTTAAATACCGCTAATTAGTTAAATAAATAAATGGATAACTCGAACCGAATAGAACCCATCTAAATCCACCCGAACCAAACCGAACCGAACCCGTTAAATTAAATCCCAACCCGATTTACTTGTAAAAAAAAAATATGAAAGGTGAGGGCCCCACCTGCCATGTCTTCCTTCATCTTCTTCCCATTTTGAAATGGAGAGCCCTGCCATAGCTCTGCTCAAGCCTCGCTCCTACCGGCGCTGAGCTCCACCTCTCGGCTTCCGTCTCCGGCGTCGTCCCTCCTTCGTCCAATCCTGCCTTGGTCTCCCGCTCGACCGGTCACTCCCAGCTCGCAGCCCGCTCTCGACACTCACTCGCGCTCTCGCCTCTCACGCTCGTTTCGTACTCTCGCCTCGCTCTCGAGCTACTGGAGCTCTCGAGCTTGCCCGAATGCCCGCACTCAGCTCTCGCTCACCCCCCGACTACTCTAAGAATCGAAAGAAAGAACAGAATCGAACAAGGGATGAAAGGAGGATTGGAAGCTCACCGACGTGTTCGCGACTTCGGAGCGCTCGATCGGAGCTCTGGGCGTCGTCGGAGGCTCGCGATGGTTTGTCGGACCTGCGTGGGATATGGGTGAGCGTGATGGTAGGGCTCGATAACGATTCCGATTGAAAATGGATGAGAACGGCTTACCAAAACGAAGTTCGCGCTTGAACAAGGGAGGAAGAGGACGGGGCTGCGGTGGCTCTGTGGCGGCTCCGGTGGTCCTTAGGCGAACCTGGGTCCTTGGTGGCTCTTCTTCTACAAACAGGGAAAGGGAGCTTGAGCTTGGGGGTGGAGGTGCTCGGCTTGGTGGAGGAGAAAACGAGATGGATGCGGGAGCTGGTGGCACTGTGTGATGCTGTCGGAATGGGGGGGGGGGGGGAGAAAGTGAAGGGAGGTGGTGGCGGGGTGACAATGCAGCACAGATGGTGAAGGTATGGTGAGAGTGACGGGGCAAGGTGATGAAATAGGCGGTAAGGAATGGATCGCAGTGTAAGGTGAGGTGATGGGAGTAGGTGAAGGTGGAGTGTGAAAATGGGTAAGCAATTACTCGGAAATAAATCTCGAATACGCGAATTTCGAATCCCGCAATTAGTTCTTAAATGTTAGTTTTCTCAACTCTCGCTTTCTCGATCAATTAGATTTTTTTAAAAACCGACAAGGATATCGCCATCCGATAATTATTTTGAATTTTTGAGGTAAAACGACGGAAATTATTTGCCAAATTTTATATTTCGGTCGGAATCCGCTAAATGAGTTTTAGTTCAGTTTTAATTTCCTTTTTCC
This sequence comes from Persicaria tinctoria, assembly GCA_037127255.1. Lineage (NCBI taxonomy): Eukaryota > Viridiplantae > Streptophyta > Magnoliopsida > Caryophyllales > Polygonaceae > Persicaria > Persicaria tinctoria. Next base: position 54,683,906 of record JBANSL010000014.1, on the reverse strand, counting down.
AGAATTAAGGATTTGAAAATCCGAGCCTTTACAAAAATGCTCACATAATATGGTAAAATTAAATATGAGTCTGAAATAGAAAATTAGGGTTTGTTGCAAATCCAAAATTTCAGGGGCGGTTTCTACGAAAAATTAAAATTAGGGTTTGTTGCAAGACAAAATTGTATAGAGACAAGAGGACAACAAAGTAGAACAAAAGTGTTCTCTTACTAGAAGAACACGAAAGCGAAGCTTGGTGAAGGCTAGGTGGAGAAATTGAACCTGAGAAGAGCCCCTGCCAATAAAAGCAAGTGGAAATAAGTGATTTTCAAAAGCAAATCAAGATATCAAATCAATTGCAAAGCTTGGAAACCTCCCGCAAGATCGAAGTTCGCCGCCCTGAGATTCTCATGGTAGGAGCAAGCGGAGACTCAAATCGAGATAGATAAAGAAGATGAGAAGTAGAAGAGAGAAGGACTATTCAGACATTTCTCATCTCCAACGCTAATCAATTTCATCGAACGCTCCATGGGGAGATGTGGACGAAAAGCTCTGCAAGCGTCCCGTAGAGATGCAATTTTGGGTGTGTTGAAGAACGTTGTATACTGCCAAACACACAGATTGAAAGCATTTTCCTCGGGGATGACAAAACGCTTTATCTGAAGCTTTAAACTGCTCCTACCAAACAGGTCCTAACTCCACAAAACTAGACATTTCCCACATTCCTACCTCTCACAAGATAGTCATCCAGGACCCAAACGGGCCGCCACTATGCTTGATGAATATTGCCCTCTCATTAGTAATAAAACTTGGTTTTGGTCCCTCGCCCTCCCCAAACAAATATTATACGTTGTGCATGGATTTTCCAGCATAAGTTCCATTTTGATGGTTCCCCTGGGTGCTACAAAGGCTCATCTCACTGCAAATGGTCGCTCTTAGCAAGTTGTCGTTGGATGTGATGAGACTTTTAGTCTCGTTGTAAAGTCGGCAACCATTCGCAAAATCCTAACTCTTGCAGTATTCCGATCATGGCATATTCGTTAGTAGAATGTGAAGAACGCCTTATTGCATGGGCACTTGCATAAACCCGTCTATATGTTTTATCCTCGGGCTTTGTTGATGAGACTCATTGGGACTATGTTTACTTATTGAAGCGGTCTCTTTATGGCCTCAATAGGCTATTAGCGCATTGGGACTCTGAGAACTGGTTTGCAACTTAACTTCTTCGGCTTAGCTTTGTCATCAACAAATGTGAAACTTCTCTGTGCATGTATGAATAGGGGCTTGTAATTGCTTATCTCCTACTTTATATTGATGAATAGTATTTGTTACCCGCGCTTTTGATCATTTTATTGATAAATTATGTTTTATTATATTAATTATATTAATATTATTTTTATTAAATTATATGTGAAGATTATAATAGTTTATGTGAAGATTGACACAGAATTATAATATTACCCATTATATTTTTAGTAGTTTAAAATGCTTTTACCCATCAAGTATTTGCTGTTGAAAATCTAATCACTGCCGCCACCACGATGGGCCAATATCTTCTATCTATCTTCATTAATGATAGGAAGTTTTCAATTTATAAGCTTTTATATTAAAATATAAAGTTACGTACTTCTTTTGTTTATTTAACCCTAAATAAATAAAAATTACTTTAAAATTGAAAATCAAGCCCACCAAGCTAGTCATCGCCCCTTTATGAGGTTGAGAATTAATATAAATATTTTGATGATAGGATTTTATTGTTCAATAGATAATTAATTAATAATGAAATCTTATCATTAGTTACAATGAACTAAGATAATCAATTTTAATAACTAAAGATAAATTATTTCAAGGTAAAATATTTTAATAAAAGGAAAAATGACTCAAAATAATACCAATTATCAATGATAAACCAAAAATAATGCGAACTTTTAAAATTATAAATTTATATACAAACTATAAACAATTAAACTAATAATGATACAATGGCCAAAATTCTCAAACAAAAAGTTAAGGAAAAATGACCTCAAATAATACAAACTATGAGACGTGAACCGAAAATAATACAAACTTTGAAAATAACCAGTTGGTATACGAACTATTGCCTATTAAACCGATTTCAATACGAAAACATTTCCGACCAATTTTCCGGCAAATTGTCTGATGTGGAAGCCGGAGTTATTTTATTTTTATGACATGGTTGCCATATCATTAAAGTCTAATTATAATTTTGAAATGAAAAAAAAAAATTTATTCCTAAAATTGGGAACCCTAGAGCACCAAATGTCGAGCAGTGTAAAAGAGGAAGAAGATCGAGCCCCGTCAGAACCTGCAAATTGAAGATGGGGAACCTCCATATTGTGGCCGAGATGGATAGGCAAGCTAGCCTCCGCACACGACACCACCGCCCTTGCCTCCGCCCTCTCCACCACCGTTGTTTCCTCCTTTCGTCTCGTCTCCTTATCCGACTTCTCTCCTCGCAGCAACCCGACCTCCGAGCACCCCGAATCCCCTGCCCTTGGTACTCTCTCTCTCTCTCTCTCTCTCTCTCTCTCTCTCTCTCTCTCTCTCTCTCTCTCTCTCTCTCTCTCTCTCTCTCTCTCTCTCTCTCTCCCGACTGTTAGATCTGAAGGTTCCCCCGAAGCCCGATCTAGAGGCTTCCCTTTTTAGATCGGCCGCCGCCGCCATCGAACAACCACCCGACCTCCGAGCTTTCTGAAGTCCGACCTCCATGGTTGTCTCTCTTCCATAGCGTGCAATTCCCCCTACAACAAAAGAAAAAATAAAAAGAAAAAGAGACAACCATGTTAGGAGACTAGGAGGTTGCCCAGCCATCTCGAGTCTCAACCTTTCCCAATTTGGGGATTTTTTTTTTCATTTCAAAATTATAATTAGACTTTAATGATATGGCAACCATGTCATAAAAATAAAATAACTTCGGCTGCCATATCAGACAATTTGCCGGAAAATTGATCGAAAATGATTTCGTATTGAAATCGGTTTAATAGGCAATAGTTCGTATACCAACTGGTTATTTTCAAAGTTTGTATTATTTTCGGTTCACACCTCATAGTTTGTATTATTTGGGGTCATTTTTCCAAAAATTAATTTGTTCTGAAACTATAATTAATAGTAAGAAGTTTGTATTATTTGGGGTCGTTTTTCCCACATCCCCCGGATCTGCACCTCCGCCATCGTCGCCGTTGGTGTTCGATGATCTACATTGGGTATGCCTTCTTCCGTAGTAGCAAGACCTAATTCGCATGTGGAAAGATGTGAAATGACATCCCACATTGATAGGTGGGTTACCCCACCTAATGCCAATTAGTTTTAGAATGGAACTTCTCTCGACTTATGTGCTAGGCTATTAACGCATAGGCGCACACGTGCACACAACCCCCGATCCCGAGTCCCAACAGACTTCAGTATGGTATCAAAGAGGAAAAGTCAAACAGCACGACTCTCGATCCTGGGCTAGCTAAAAAGAGAATGAGATGCTAGACCCTTTGTTCAAGTGTCAAGTAGAGGCGAAAAACAACCCTAGTTGCACTTGCGGGGGCGTGTTGAGAGAACGAAAGATGTGAAGAGACCAAAAGAGTCCCACATTGATAATATGAACAAAGAAGCCTTATTATATAAGCTCGTGGGTTACTCCTCCTATTGTCAATTGGTTTTAGGATGGAACCCTACTCGACTTATGTGCTAGGTTATTAGCGCAAGGGCGCACGTGTGCACACGGCCCCCGATCCTAAATCCCAACGGACTTCAGTATGGTATCTGAGTGAAAAAGTCAAACGACCCGACTCTCGATCCTGAACTAGCTAAAAAGAGAATGAGATGTTAGACCCATTATCCAAGTGTCAACTAGAGGCGAAAAACGACCATAGTTGCACTTGCAGGGACGTGTTGAGAGAATGAAAGATGTGAACAGATCAAAAGAGTCCCACATCGATAATATGAACAAAGAAGTCTTAGTATATAAGCTAGTAGGTTACTCCTCCTAATGCCAATTGGTTTTAGGATGGAACCCCGCATGATTTATGTGCTAGGCTATGCACGTGTGCACTCGACCCCCGATCCCGAGTTCCAACGGACTTTAAGATGGTATCAGAGCGGTGCGGTCTGGGATCCTGGTCTAATGGGTTGACCGGCCTTGAGAGTTAAGGCTTAAGCCGATGGGGGAGTGTGGAAAGATGTTAAATGACATCCCCCTAGGCTATGCACGTGTGCACACGACCCCCGATCCCGAGTTCAACGGACTTTAACATGGTATCAGAGAGGTGCGGTCTAGGATCCTGGTCTAATGGGTCGGCCGGCCTTAAGGCTTAAGTCGAGGGGGAGTGTGGAAAGATGTGAAATGACATCACACATTGATAAAATGATGAATCCAAGCCTTGCATATAAGTCGGTGGGTTACCCCACCTAATGCCAATTGGCTTTAGGATGGAACCCACTTGGCTTGTGTGCTCGGCTTGGTTAACGCATGGTGCGCTCGGACGGGCTTGACCCCCACGTCATATGGCCCACCGGAATTTAACATCGCCGACGTTAACGTCACCAGGCGGGCGTGCACGATAGAGACGTTGGCCGCATACGACATCGAGGAGCCCCGGGTCGCATCCCGTGCGTTTCCTACTACACTAGATTCCCCGCCTTCTCTCGTTCACTACTTCCTCCTTCTTTCATTGCCACTGCACCGAGCGCGTCGCGACAAATTTCTTTCACTACTTGACCCTCCCCGCCAACAAATCCAAGATCTGCCCCTTCCGAACGCCTGAGAAAGGCAAGATGGGGGTTAGTGGAGGGGATGAACATTTCCTTCATTTTTCAATTTTAACCCAAATTTCTTATTAATTATAATTTCAAGCCATATTAATTTTTTGTTTGAGAATTTGGTCATTGTATCATTATTGGTTTAATTGTTTATAGTTTGTATAAAAAATTATAATTTTAAAAGTTCGTATTATTTTTAGTTCATCGTTGATAATTGGTATTATTTTGAATCATTTTTCCTTTATAAAATAACTCATGGTAAAATAATAGATTTTGTAATCACTTAAGATATGATATTGACATCTATGATGACACGTAGATAAAATAAATGAGGTCTTTGTCTAAAGTGACTTAAATATAGAGGTGATTACTACGATGTCTAAATTTTTGGGCTTTATTAGGAAAATGTCTCCCACCCTCTCCATATTAGCAAAATGTCCACCCCTAAAATAAAGTTGCTGAAATTGAGTTTTTTTTTTCGCGAATTTGAGTTTTTTTCCCGCGTTGTTGAAACCAAAGTTGCTGAAATTGGGTTTTTTTTTCTCCATATTACAATTTTTTTTTCGTTTTTTTTCGCGTTTTCAGAGTTGCTGAAACCCTTGTGCCACCCTCTATTTCAGCAGTTTTTTTTCCGCTTTTTTTTCCATTTTTTTCGCGTTACCAGAGTTGCTAAAACCCCTGTGCCACCCTCTGTTTCAGCAGTTTTTTTTTTGCGTTACTGTTTTTTTTTTCGCATTGCCGAAACCGAAGTTGCTGAAACTCTAATTTCAGCAATGTTGTTGATGCTGAAACCCCTCCTCAAGTTTCAACAGTTTTTTTTTCGCGTTGTTGAAACCCCGATTTCAGTACTGTTGTTGATGGAGTTTCAGCAACGTTGTTGATGCTGAAATGGTTATTGCGGACACTGCTGAAAATGTTATACATACAAGCTACTAAAATACTGAAATGTTGAAATGTTAAAAGGCTGAAATGCTGTCATATATGCTTGTAAGATATATTAGCTCATACAATTTTATAAGAATCAATTTCAGCAAGGCAATTTTTTTTTGCTGAAACTGCCAATAACCAAACTCTCATTAGCTAATTAAGAACATTAGCTCTACCGGCCTTTTACATTATCTAATTAAGAACATTGGCTCTAACTGCTGAAATGCTGAAACCGGGGTTCACCGTGCTCTCTTTGTTCTTCCTCGCTCTACCGACGTTGCTGAAATGCTGAAACCGAGGTTCTATAACTCATCAAACAAGCTGATTAACATAGTAAAAGATGCATCACAATCATAATCAACTTCTATAACTCATCAAACAAGTTGTATAAGTAGTTCAACAATAAATAATTTCTCCTCCTCCTTAATTTCAGCAGATCGTCAAAAATCAAACAAGGTTGAACGGGAGGAATGTAAAAATCAAACAAGTGCAGGAGAGAGAATCTCGTGGTAGTAAATGGTTTCGGCAGCAACAAATTAAGTTCTATCCTACAATTTCAGCAGGAAAGAGACTCACTAGACACTTATCAAAGGCTTAGATCGGAGAGATTGCTAAAACCGAAGATGCTGAAACCGGAGTATTTCAGCAGCAACCATTAAGATATTCCATTTGAATCGTTTAATTAAAACAAAAACAATTGTTTAATTCAAACAAAAACAATTTCAGCAACAATTATTTAATATGATCATTAAAACATGTAACAATATAAATTAATAATATGTAAAAATCATTCAGACTTCTTTGCAAGCCAATATATTAATTCAGTCTTCTTCCAGTCATCTAACACATCCCAAATAAGAACCCCAATTCACCATCCAACACAGCTCAATGAATGTAATTCAAACGATAATTAACCAATTGACGAGTCAATACCTTGCGAGTAGCGATTTGAGACAAAGGAAGGACCAAATCAGGTCGGAGAGGAGCCGGAGATGAAATCTGGCTGGATCCTCGAAACCCTAACTTTTGAAAAACGCTCATGCTTGTCCTCCACAGATCCAAGATGTGCCGACATGCCCCTGTTGACATTACCAGACCGAATAATCAGCAGAAATGCAAGCCCTAGAGTTGATTATTCAACCACAATAATTCGCCAAATAGATTGCAAGAGGGAGAGACGGAGAGAGACTCGCTCATTGTTGCGATGTATGTACTCTTGCAGTGTCTGAAAGAACAAACAGTGGAAACCCTAGGCCGATTCAGGAAGTGGTTTAGCTGCATCGGAACTGGAGGAACTCGTCAAAACTCGTTCATTAGGTGTGGGGAACTTGATCTCCTGGTAAGTGAGCGGATGGCACAAGATCAGGTTTCCAGGGGAAACTTCTCGAACACAAACCAACCAGAATCCGGAAGCTTTGCGTGGTAAGATGTCGGAATCCATTCCGAATCCCTGGAGCCAAATGATCATAAACAAGATCGGATCCCTGAGCAAACAAGGCAAAAACAATGAACAACTACCAATTGATTCATCGGTGGCCCTAATCCATTCATCGGTGGACCTGCTGAACAGATCCGACACCAGTGAGCAAGTGCGGCTGTCGACCAGTAAACACGGATCTGTTGCTGCCGACGGTTCTTCAGGCAGATCTCCTCGGATTCGAGCCGGATCTCCTCGGATTCGAGCCGAATCTCAGTTCTTCTCCGCCGCTAGGGGGGCTTCCTCCGCTCCTCTCATCGTCTTCGCCTCTAGATCGACGTCCATGACTCGTAGAGAGAGAGAGAGAGAGAGAGAGAGAGAGAGAGAGAGAGAGAGAGAGAGAGAGAGAGAGAGAGAGCACCATGGGAGAGGACTTGCTGAAACGGGGCAGTCCTACTCCTATCTCCTCTCTTCGACCGGATCGAGGAAGACGACCAGATCGGCCATTGGAGGCGACGGAATCGGTGGAGAAAGTTCAACATCGTCTCCAGATCGGCGTCCATGACTCGGATCTGTTGCAGCAGTCCGGCTGTCGACCAGTGGACATGGATCTATTGTTGTCGGCGGTTCTTCAGGCAGATCTCCTCAGATTCGAGTCGAATCTCCGTTCTTCTCCGCCGTCAAGGGCTTCCTCTGCTCCTCTCATCGGGATCTAGGTTGAAGGATGTCAAGTGGACTCACATCTAGGTTGCTCCTCTCCGTTTTCCTCCGCCGCCATGGGAGAGAGAAGAGGCCGGTCGAGAGCGAGACCTGGGAGAAGCAGCGGCCAGGTCTTGAGAGCAACGATGGATGGAGATCTCTAAAGAGAGAGCGGTGTACAGCATATATGCTTATATATGGAAGGGCAATTTTGTCCATAAAATTTTAGGTGGACAAAACCCCAATTTGCCGGACTTGGGAGACATTCACTAAATTATTGGATCATCATTAATTGACGTGTTAAAAAAACTCAGGTTATATTGCACCAGAAAATGACACATAGGACAATATATTGCACGTACCAGAGAAGATTTCAGGTCTATGTTTTAGTATATTATATATAGATATTGTCCTAATTGCTTCATCTGATTCACTCTTCCAAGCTATTATGGCATAGTTGAGGTCAAAATTTGTCATGACCGACCTTGGCCCCCTCTCAGGGGCGGAACTCCTTGGGGACGAGAGGGGGTTGTGGCCCCTCGGACAGAAAATTTTTTAATGTAATATGTAAAAAAATTATTATTATATTTAGTAGTAAAAGAGTATTTTAACAACAAATTTCTCTAGCTTAGTTAGTTGGTAAATGAGAAGTATTTTAATCTACAAATCAAGGGTTGAAATATCAATATTAACTTTTTAGAAGAATAATTTTAAAAATTGGTGTGAATGTGATATAAAAATAACAACAACAAAAATCCCGAATATTTTTTTGGGCCCCCTCGAATGTATAATTGAAGTTCCGCCACTGCCCCCTCTCCTACTTTATGGAAGTATCTGCAACCTGGTTGGCTTCTGGCATCTTCTTGACACAAGAACAAGTGTGCTTGTGAGACTATTGACCATGCAGGCATGTCTAACTACAAGCTTGATCAGAATCCCATTGACACTAAGTCCAAGCTCCATGTATCCTTGGCCCTCCCAAAGCCGATTTGACTGTATATCAGAGCCTCGCTAGGCCCCTCTTCCAATATCTCACCTTCACCAGTCGTGATATTAGCTATGTTATGCTGCAAGTACGTTTGTTTATGCATGATATTCCTAGAGAGCCACATTTTCGTGCTCTTAAACATGCTGGAGTATTCGTTACATTCATAGCATCCCCATTCTTGGTATCACTGTTCAACCAACCATTGACATGGGCTTAGTGGCTGTCGATTGAGAGGAATATCCGGATACAAGGAGATCTACTTTTGGCTATTTTGTGTTTCTCAATGATACCCTGCATGTTTCTTGGTCGTCAAAGGGTAGGTTTGTTCTAGGTCAAGTGCATAGGCCAAATATAGAGGCTTTGCTAACGTGGTTGCAGAGTGCTCATGGCTTAGAAACTTCTTGCTTGAACTTCATTGCCCGATGCATCGACCTAGCTTGGTCTACACGGACAATGTTTTAGCCATCTATATTTCTTGCGGAATAATTCAGTTCAATATCAACGCACCAAGCACATTGAGGATTTGAGATTGATATTCACTTTGTGCGGGATAAGGTCGCGCTTGGTCATGTTAAAGTTCTTCATGTTCCCTCCTCCTATTAGTATGCAGAAATCATCATCAAGATTCAAGAGCTTGTCTTGACAACTTTAATTCCCTTGATTTTAAAGACAATCTCTCTGTCTATTTGCCTCCCGCTTCGACTGTAGGCGTAATAGAAAACATATATATATATATATATCATGTACACAAATCTGAGCCGTTGATTGAATGAAATTGATGGCTGAGATTAAAAGACAATTTTAGCTTTTTTTTTATTAAAAATCAGTGGGACCCGCGTTTTTTCTTGCCAACTTGCTGAATTGGGGGCGTGTGTGATGCACTCTCTTGACATTATTCGATGGTATATCTAGATTATTCGATCGTATCGACGGATTATGCGATGGTATATCTGGACTATTCGATCGTATCGACGGATTATGCGATGACATATCTAGATTATTCGATCGTATCGACGGATTATGCGATGGTAACGATGAATTATTCTAATTGGGTACCACCTTGAAAACGCCCTAAACTTTTAACTAATAATTATTCGATGATATCGCTTGATTATTCAATGATATCGCTTGATTATTCGATGATATCGCTTGATTATTCGATGATGTTACAATATTATTCGGCTGTCATTTTAACAAATAACTAAATATTATTCGATGGTATTACTGGATTATTCAACGATATCACATGATTATTCGATAGTATATGCATTTTTCATTCATACGAATGCCAACCTAAAAAAAAACTCATATCCTTAAACACAAAATCGATTCATACACCTGAATAATTCGCTCCATGCACCTGAATAATTCGGCTTTTCTACCGGATACGTCTGACATTGAATAAATTGCAGGCAACTTTAACATTCAACATTCAACATTCAACCTTCAAAAATAAAATTGCAGGCAACAAAAAGTGACCCAAGAGTGTTGAAGTGATCCCAAGCCTCCTACATAGCGGAAAAAATTGCAACAATAATCAGTCTAAAGACATAATTAGTCTAAAGAATTCAGTCAAATATGGAGGAGCATATAAGTAGAAGAATTATGAATACATTGAGAAACATAGACAACTTTAATTGAAAGAAAAATTATTCGATCGAATCGATAAATTATTCGACCGTATCGATAGATTATTCGATGGTTTCCCTGAATTATTCAATGGTATCGATGCATTTTTCATTCTTATAACCGTTTCATAAAAAAAAAACCTACCTCTCTATAGCACAAAATCGGTCAATACAAATGAATAATTCACTAAATACATATGAATAATTCAGCTTCCCCCCCCCCCCCCCCCCGAATACCTCTTAAATCCGGGATTGGAAACCAAGAACCCAAAAATACCAAAGATACAACCCAAAAAATGTCAGTTCAAATCAAAATCACTGAAAAGATTCAACAACCCAAGAATTTCAAGCAAATTTACAAAATACAAAAGTTTATTCAATCTCATAAACCTTAAAAAAAAAAATTCAATCTCATAAATCAAAGAAATCAAAATGACTTTGGTTGGCCTGTACGTGAAATTAAAAGAAATCAAAATCAAAGTAATTGGAATCACCTGTTACATGTACGTGAAATTACTTTGGTTGGCCTCCTCCTCCGATTGCTTTGGTTGGCCTCTGCCTACGCCTGCCAGAAGGTGTTATCGGTGGCGTTGGAATCAAGGACTCACAATCGCCACCTCCCACCACCAACAACCAAAGACTCCGGCCTCTTCGACGCCCTATCGAGAAGATATTGAGATCCTAATCGAACACCGCCTTTGTGGGTCGTCCGCCTTCTCCGACCGCCATCACCGCACCTCGGGACGCCCCCTTCGCTGACCATCATCGCCTCCGCCTTCTCCTTCGAACACCGGCTCTGTTGGGCGAGGCAGGGGCCGTGTGTTGCTGCCTGCGAGGCTGTTTGCGAGCGCGAGGGAGTGCTGGGTAGGTCGGGGCTTACCGGAGACGGGTCGGGGCTTACCGGAGAAGGTCGGGGCTTATCGCCATCGCCATCCGCCATCCGCCATCGCCATCACCATTTCATTCGCTATCCTCCATGGGAGCAAGAAGGAGGCGGCTCTCTTTTAATTTGGGAACCATTTAGAGATTTAGGTTTTGTAACTTATGCCCACGCGCTTCACGTTTAGGTTGGGTGAAATTGGGTGAAAAATTCCACCTTTTTTTAAAAAGCTATCAATACACATGACACTATCTTATCCTTCCATTTTCTATAGATCAACGGTCCAGATTTGTGTACATGATACACAATAAGGGCTGAGTACATATGATCCATACTATATATATATATATATATATATATATATATATATATATATATATATATATATATATATATATATATATATATATATATATATATATATATATATATAGAGAGAGAGAGAGAGAGAGAGAGAGAGAGAGAGAGAGAGAGAGAGAGAGAGAGAGAGAGAGAGAGAGAGAGAGAGAGAGAGAGAGAGAGAGAGAGAGAGAGAGAGAGAGAGAGAGAGAATGGGTAACTTGTTCACAAGGCTTAGGATGTGCATTGTGCACAAAATATTATTCAGTGAAATGTGAAACATTATTCAGTGAAATTTGAAGCATTATTCGGTGAAATGTGAGTATTGTTTAGGGGAATGTGAAACATTATTTGGTGAAATTTGAGGCATTCCATATAAATTGTAACTATTGTTTAAGGAATTGAGGTTTCTTTTATTTGAAATGGATAAATAAAAAAACTAAACATTATTCGGTAGAATGTTATAAATTATTCAGTGGAATTGGGACGTTTTCATCTGAACTTAACGGAAAAAAAAACATAACAGTGTTTGGTAGAATGTTTCACATTTCAACGCATAATGCTTAAAATTTCACCGAATAATGTTTCATATTTCACCGAATAATATTTGTGCACAATGCACACCCTAAGGGGTGTGCACTCTGGAACCTAGCTAAGATGCTTACTATATATTGATAATCAATACAAAGGAGGGAAATATAGAATTATCATACATTTACCGTCATGCTATTGCTAGCTAGCTTCTTGTCCCGTTTCTCCAATTAAGACCTTCTGTGTCTTTTTGTATTTACATTGTTTGCCCTTGGGTGTTTATTATTCTGCTACGATAACGGTTTCTTGGGATTTTTTTTCGTAGGTCATTACTATCTCAACATAGTTAGAGAAACGATGCATATGTTTTTGCCTCTTAGATCCTGTTTTAAGCGGGAAAGACTATTGTTGTTATTACAGTAACATATGTCGATTGTCGCCCATCGAGAGTTAGATATATTTAATCTCGAATTCTTACTTAATTAAAAAAAAAAATTGTAAAGTTGATTCGAAGTAGTGTGGAACATGTCATCTCAAATCAGCAGGCCATAGAATATATAGTATGAAACGAACTGGGTTAGGTTGATTTGAAATATAGTTTATCCAGTCAAGGCAAAAATAATGTACCTAATTGCTGATAGCCTCATACATCTCCTTGTTTGGATAATTGGATGATAACTCACCCATCTATCATCGATTAACTCTTTCAACCCTGAAAATACACATATCAAACTACCTTCATTCTTCATTGGTATCTATCTATTGTCTACATCTGAAAAATCCATCAATTTATAAGTATTTAAAAAATAAATAAATAAAGAAGTTAGGCACGCTTTGTGCCAAAATGTGGTGTGTTTTGTTAAGGCACGCTACACACCAGAGTACGTTGATTTAAGTTTATGTTATTTCGTCAACTACATATATGTCATCCCGTCTTAACTCGTAACTTCATTTCCATTGAATATCTCTTTGATTAATGATAATATATGTATCATCTTTGACAAAACAAATAACAATAAAAACTATTCATTTTGTTAATTCCAGCAAGAAAGAGATTAAATTCCAGCCATCCAAACAGTTGAGAGGGGAGATCTGTCAGTTTTAAACATCATGAAAGTCAACTAAATTCTTATTAAAAAAAACAAAAATCGATCGACATGACCAATTGATTAAGACTTTGAATATTTAAAATTACACAATCTTAATCATAAGAGTCTTTTTAAGTCTTAAAACCATCTATTTAATTTCATGACATTACATTTACAGCTTGCCTTTTAAGAGTCACAACTCACAAGCCATAGTTGTCAGCAATTCAAGTCCGTCCTTGGAAGCCATGACGAGTCGAAAATCTGTGTCGCTTTTCGTGATTCTCGTGGTCGTGTTGGCAACGTCGACGATTCAACCCACGAGCTGCAAGAGACACATCCATGTAGCTCGAGACGCGGAACAAGGATGGACGGGCGATTCGGATTCTCTGTTTCGGTCTCTCTTTCCTTCTTGGGCGTCTACTTCGGATGATCAAGACCCTGGCCGGTTTGATTTCCACACGGTTTCACACAGAACGGTCCCTAGCGGTCCCAACCCTCTTCACAACTGATGGGTTTGAGATGAGGAAACCAAGAGATTGCTTGTGTACATGAATCATGAGTTTGTAAGTATATATATATATATATATATTTATCATAATTAATAAGCTGTTCCCTGTGAGAAATAAAACATTTATAGATATAAAATCTTTGATGTAGCCTTTTTTTCCCCTAGATCTTATAGGGTATATGAGCAATCTCCAAGATCATACAAATTATACAAGTTAATGTATTCACATATTGCATTCATCACAGATTCTTTCGTTTTTCTGTATTGAGTTTTTGGTGAACTTTGGATTGTGCAATTGAGACTTGGAATTGCCTCCACTGCTGATCCTGATTGGAGTTCAGTTTCATATTGTTTTGGAGTCAACTCATAATATGATTGAAATGAATTTGTATATCATTTCGTCTTTCTAAATTAAACTTAAAAGTGTGTTTTTTTTTTTTTTGATTAGGAAAAAATTTGGGTAGAGGATCTACCCAAGCGCATCCAAATGGATGAGATCCTGAAGATCTGGGTTGGATGTTAAACTTATCCCCACGGCAGAGTGACCAAGGTGTGCAACCTTGTCAGCCACTCTGTTGCCAGCACGGGAAACATGAGAAAAGACCATCTTTCTCATGCACTTTATCATGGATTGTATATCTGACATGATTAATTCAATTTCCCACGGGCACTTTGTTTTGTTCTGTAGGTAATCAATGATGATTTTTAAGTCTCCTTCAATCGTTATGTCTTGTATTCTGAGTTTCTTGATTTCGACAATACCAAGCCTAAGAGCCAGGGCTTCGGCCATTAGTGGGGATGTGTTCCCGAGTTTTGCAGAAGCTATATGTCTGGGTATTCCCCTTCAATCTCGGATAATGACACCCGCACTACTAATCCCAGATAGTAGTGAAGAGCCATCAAAGTTTAATTTGAATTCCTTGTATGGCGGTTTTTTCCATTTTTTCCTTATGGATGTCTTATTTGGTTGTTTGTAAGAGTTCACTCTCTTCGGGTTATCCTGCCATTCTTTATCAACCATTTGCTCAAAACAACAAGCTTTATGCCAAGATTCTAACTGCTGATCAACAAAGCTCTCAATATTTTTAGAAGGTATTGCGCATGGTTTCGAAAGGTGACCCCATTCCGGAAATACCAAATGGCCCACCAGCTTGTGGCTATTTTTTGTATTTTTTTCTTTCGCCAATTTCTTCATCCATGCCAGAATAGAAGCCATATCCCGATTACGATGAATTAGTTGTTGTAAAACATGACCTTCTACAGTAGTGAGGAATCTGTTAGTTAGATTTGGGTAGCATTCCACAAGGATATGTATATCATCTTCATTGTGGTCATTGCAGATTTGACAAGTCAAAGGCACAGGGACCCCTCGGCTAGCCAATCTAACCTTTGTTGGTAAGCCAGAGAGGCTTATCTTCCAAAGGAAGTTTTTAATTTTAGGAGGTATATTCAGGTTCCATATCCAAGCAAATCCTTCATTATTATTTTGTGTCTCATTTGTTAACAATTTGTATGCTGACGAGGTAGTGAACCAACCTTTCTTATCTGGCCACCAATACAGCCTGTCTTCCATGGCAGATACTGGCAGGGGAACCGATAATATTTCCTCTACCAATGTTGGCGGGAGACAACAAGAGAGTTTCTCAAACCACCATTGTCCCCCAATGATATAGTCACAGACTTTCTCGTCTTTGTTAAAGATGGTAGGACATTCATCCCTATTGCATATGGAAGTTTGGGTTAGCCAGTTGTCCGTCCAGAATTTGACAGAATTTCCATTCCCGATTGACCAGATAAGGCCCCGTTTAAAGTGATCTAAAAGGCCAGACACCTTAGACCACTGCCATGAGGCCGAACCTGATCGTTTGTAGTTAAGTAAATGTGAATATTTTAGATACTTGTAGTTGATGACTTGTACCCAAGCATTTTCAGGTTCCGCAATAATTTTCCATAGCAATTTCAATTGCAATGCCTCATTCATTTCTTTTGTTCTCCGGATACCTAATCCACCATCCTTTTTTTGTTTATAGATTTTGTTCCAGCCAATGAGAGGTTTATGCTGAGCATCTTTATTCCAGAAAAAAGTTCGGTTTAGAGTGTCTAACTCCTTGTGCATTGTTTCCGGTAGCATAAAATTTTGCATTGTGTATAGTGGTTTAGCTGAAAGGTTAGCACCTATCAGAATAGCACGACCTTGTTGAGATAGGGACTCAGCCCGCCATTTAGATAGCTGCTCTCTGGATTTGTTGATGATGTCTTCAAATGTCTCTGCGTTTACTCGACCAATTATAATGGGGCACCCCAAATACTTCTCAATTGAGTTTGAGTGACTAACACCAAGCGCACTTTCTAGTTCCAATACACGACTCCGGACAATGCCCTTTGTAACTTGAAAAGTTGACTTGTGGTAATTAACCTTCTATCCCGATATTTGACAATATTCCCTGAGGATAGTTTTTATTTTCTGACACGCCGACACACTGCCTTTGGAAAATATTAAGATATCATCAGCAAAAGCTAAAAATGGGATTACAGGGCCGGAAGACCCAAATCTGAATCCGACCAGTTTGTTAGCATCTCGTGCTTCCTTAACCAACCTGCGAGCCAAGATTTCAGCCCCAAGGATGAAAAGGAAAGGCGATAAGGGGTCCCCTTGTCGTAGTCCTCTAGATGGGGTAAACAGATCAGTCGGACCATTGTTAACTAAGACAGAGAATGAAACGGAGGATATGCATTCTTTGACCCAGTCAACAAATGTCGGGTGAAAGCCGTACTAGCGTAACACGATTTCGGTAAATTCCCAGTCCACCCTATCATAGGCCTTTTCCATGTCCAGTTTAAGGGCGACCCATCCTTCTTTACCTTTTTGTGATTTAAAAGAATGGAATATTTCGTGCGCAATTAGCACATTATCCTGTATAGCTCTGTCAGAAACAAACGCACCTTGTAATGGATTGATGAGTCTACCCATGATCATCTTTAACCGTTATGTGAGGATTTTCACTACAAAAAATAATGAAATTGGCTACCCTTGCTAGCTTCGGCCGGGCATGTGCCGTGGCAATTGATATCGTTTGCGACGGTATTAGCAACGGCAGGCGTGACATTTGAAAAAAAAACTAGGATGGGAGCTTCGAGTGAACTTACCGTAGCTACCACTAGCAAAAAAAATCAACGCGCGGCATACGTACAACTCCAAAAATGAAAATTCCCAAATTCCCCATTTCAATTTAGTCCTCCCTCCCTCTTCGCCCGTTGGCTCTCCATCTTCTCCTCCATGTACTCGCCGGAGCCTGTCCTCGTCGGCGGGGTTCTCCCATCTTCTCCCTCCCTTGTTTTCCCATCTAGGGTTGCTCGAATTTGGGGAAAGTGGTTTTGATTCTCAACCCCATCTCCTCCTCTACTTTCAGATCTGAAAACCCTAACCTTGCTCACCGCCTCGCCGCCTTCCTCTCTCCTTCTCCTCCTCCCGTTGTCAAACTTCCGCCACCTCCCTATCCGCTACAGTTTTTGCCTTCTCCACCACCTACAAACGGTATCGGCTCCTTCAGCGCCTCTCCGCCTCTGCTGTCCTCTTCCTAGGTCTAGGCTCCTGGACGTGTTTGGCTTCGACCAGCCCTTGTCCTTCTTGGCTCTCCGTCTTAATGAAGAAGGGCGCTGCTCGACCTTTATCACCGAAGAACTCGATCTCGTCCATGGCCAATAACTATCTCCCCGAAGCAGCTCCTTCAAGGTTTCTCACTCTCCCTGCTTTCTCTTCTATTTAGCTGTTTTCACCTCCTTGAAACATAATCTCTAGGGCATGTTGATTTGTTGTTTCTCCACTATGTTGCTAGATAACCTAAGGGCGTGCGAGTTCATTTATGTTGTTTGGTTAATTGCATAACGTAATTAGGTGATGAGGGTGGTGATTTGGCTCTGTTCTTATTTTTTTTATATCCGAATTGTACTACCATTTCATTTGGGGACACTATTAGTGGATTCAGATGAGAGAGCAGTGATTCTGTTGTTTATTAAACCTCATTATTAATTGTGAAATTGTGACATAGTTGTCTGGTTGTGATGTACAGATACCATCCATGAAGTGAAGAGGAAGCGAAAGAGGTACTCTTTTATTCGTAGAACGGCTATTTGAGCTTCTAGAGAATGATTGACAATAATATCTTTGTTTTTAGGATAATGCAGAGAAATTGAATCCAAACAAATTATAAAGTGAGGCATGAGTAATGAAATGTGATTTTTTTAGTAGTCATGTTATGGAATTTTAATAAAGAACCATTTACTTTGTTTGGAGTTCATTTTCTCAATACATTTGCTAGAAATACTAAGGCACGAGTTGTTACAACACCAGTTTGTTTCTTTAATCTACTCTATATCTTGCAAGGTTACCTATGATTCATCGTATTTAGTTTGTTTCATTAATCTCTCTTTCCATATTTTTT
The DNA here is from genome assembly GCA_037127255.1 of Persicaria tinctoria. Taxonomy (NCBI): domain Eukaryota; kingdom Viridiplantae; phylum Streptophyta; class Magnoliopsida; order Caryophyllales; family Polygonaceae; genus Persicaria; species Persicaria tinctoria. The sequence goes on along the minus strand of JBANSL010000014.1, from coordinate 54,665,710 downwards.
TGTCTTTCTATGGAGTATTTTGGTTAATAACTTTATAAAGACTCTTCTTGACACCTTTGAACCATCTCGCAACATATAACCTAAATGCTACTTTTTGATGGCATAAGTTATGTATTTGTTTGAATCTGATGAGGCAAATAGAGAGATTTCTAAGTCTGCAGATAAGTAACCTTAGTTTTTGGTCTTTGATGAGCTGCATCTCAAATTGTAGATGTCAATCTCTTCGATCAAGTCTCCATGATATCATTGATATAAACCTGCTTTCATAATTTCTCTTCAACTTTCATGATCACAAGGTGCACTAAAGTTAATCTTGTTTCTTTATAATAGGTGTGGGCACTATAAGAAGCTTGCTCCAGAATAAGAGAAGCTCACTTTAAGTTTAAAGATAGCAAAGTCTGATTTTATTGGAAAGGTTAATGATTTATTGATTCGCTTTAAATATTAGAATCACTTTTGTTTTGTTCATGTTTCTGTTGCTAGGTTTTTACACTGTGTTCATGAACTCAAGTTTTTCTTGAATGAGGACTTGTGCTCTAGTCTTAATACCATGACCGACTATTATTGTCCATGTTAAATAGCGCTTATTTTGGTGCATTCGTTTTGGAGCATTTTGTCATTAAATCTATAGTTTATATGTATGTTCCTCCATGACTAGTCAAATTTGGTCATTCCTAGTTTCACTGAATCCCATGCAAGATATTAGTCAACATGCTTTCTGTTTTTGCTATTGAATATATTCATTGGATTCCTAGTGCTATGGGTTTTGATCGTGTGATGCCTCAATGAAAACTGCAACCTATAACCCAGGAAAGAAAACCAGTACTTATTTCTCGTTTACTGGCCTGATATTTTTACAAAATGGTTTGGGTAATTGATAGGGGGCAAAAAATTCAGTTTTACAGTTGTGAAGTATCTTGGAAACGTAGCCGATCAAATAGAGGAGATGGAGGAGATGGGTAACCTGTAAATACCTCATCTCTCTCTCTTCCTTCAATTTTTTATTCTCATGTTTTCTACTTTAATTGTTTAATTTTGTTCTTCTTCAGTGGATGACAAGTACAAAGTTTAGAGAACGGCTAATGGTGGAAAAGTAAGCCCTTTCGTGCTCCACAGTCCCTTTTTTTTAGATTTGTATTGGGAACAATGGTGTTACAGTAATGCTTTTTGAACCTAGCTTTTTTATCCTAGGAAACTAAGGAAAGGGAATGTTTCAAGGATAGAAAGAGAGTGTGGGATGAAATTTGAGCATGTATTGGCACCCCAACCAACTGATGTTGCAAAATGAAAAGAAAGGAACATAAAAACTCTTTTGAGGTACTGAATTATTTACACTATATATAAGAGTTTTCTCAATACCCTGGGGTCTTTCTCCCCTTTACAGGATTCATGCAATTTATCTACTTATTTTTCATTCCTAGTTTTTGTTTACTGTTGTTGAAGCTGCTGCTCTATGAGCTTCGTTTGAGCAAGAAGTCGCTCTTCTAATCTATGATAAATCTTATAAAGAAAAAAAAAAGAAGAAGAGTTGATATATCATTGATTTGCAATGCAGGTTAGCCCTCTTGATCTTGATATGGATTGTCACCTACAAGCTTGTAGGATAAATGTTTGAGTTTGGATTAATTTTTGTTGAAATTGCCTTGCTTACTTAGTAATTCAATCATTGTTGTTCCTTATGCCTTTGATCAATAAATCAAGTTGCACCTAACCCAGTTCATTTCATACTATATATTCTATGGCCTGCTGATTTGAGATGACATGTTCCACACTACTTCGAATCAACTTTACAATTTTTTTTTAATTAAGTAAGAATTCGAGATCAAATATATCTAACTCTCGATGGGCGACAATCAACATATGTTACTGTAATAACAACAATAGTCTTTCCCGTTTAAAACAGGATCTAAGAGGCAAAAACATATGCATCATTTCTCTAACTATGTTGAGATAGTAATGACCTACGAAAAAAAATCCCAAGAAACCATTATCGTAATAATAAACACCCAAGGGCAAACAATGTAAATACAAGAAGACACAGAAGGTCTTAATTGGAGAAACGGGACAAGAAGCTAGCTAGCATTAGGGCTGGGCAAAATTTGGATCGGACCGGAATCGGACCGGGACCAGACCGGAAATTACGGTCTTGGATCGGACCGGAAATATCACGGTCTGGTCCACGATCCAAGAAATTTTGGATTCCGGGTTCCGGTCCAAACCCGGGACCAGACCGGAATTTTCGGTCCGGACCGGAATTGGACCGGAATCTCTGTTAATTTATAAAATAAAATAAAAAAAAAGAAAGAAAGTAAAAGTAACGTGCATGTCCATTAAAAAAAAAAATTAAAAAGTAAAGGCGTCTCTTCAATTCGTCATTTCAATTTCACCTCTCCCATCCCTCGTGCTCTCCGCCCTCTCGCTCTCTCAGACTCAGTCTCTCACTCTCGTGCTCTCCGCCCTCTCCGCCAGCCACCGTCGGCGCCAGTAGGCCACCAACCCTCTCTTTGTTCGCCGGCAGTAGGTCTCACGTTCCTCAGTTTTATTTTTAGATCTAGGTTTTTTATGTTTATTTTGACAAATTATTGTCTATTTTAGTATATATTTGAAGAAATCATAAACATTCTAGACTAGGATTGAAGAATCTCATCCCGATTTTAGATCTAGGGTTAAGAAATTTCAATTTGTAATATTTTTAGATCTAGATTCAATGTATACCATGAGGTTTGAATGTTTTATAATTCGATTTTAGCATACACATTTGGGACTGCAGTGCTGTCAAAAAAAAAAAAAAATTGAGGCATCAAACCAGTCCAAACGGTCTTCCCGGTCCACGGACCGGAAAACCCGGGACCATATTCCTCGGTCCCGGTCCGATCCGCGGTCCATGCCCCCAAAAATTCTGGTCCATCGGTCTTGGACCGGACCGGAATTTCCGGTCCGGTCCGATCTGGTCCAGACAGGAAGCCCAACCCTAGCTTGTTATAGCTATATGCCAGTGTGCTCGAGACTCTGCTGTGACATCAGTTTTTATCAGTTTTTATATGCCGGTGTACTAGAAGAAGAGGGCGTCGGGCGAGGGCAAGGTTGCTCAAGATGCGAGGCCGAGGCCGGGCTGCTGAAGACGAGGGCGAGACTGGTTGCTTGTGCTGCTCAATTCAAGGACGATTACAGAGAGAAGGGATTGGGGAAGACGAGGAAGAAGGCGTGAACTCTGGACTGAAGAGTGAAGAGGTAAGGGGGTAGGGAAGAGAGCGGCGTGAAGCCTGATGCCTGAGATTGAAAAGAGTAGGTCGGGTAAATAGAACAACACACGGGTTTTTTTTTAAAAAAAAAAATATTTATAGAACCCGGTCCAATTCCGGTCTGACCCGAAATTTCCGGTCTGATCCTGGGTTTGGACCGGAACCCGGAATTCATTTTTTCTTTGACCATGGACCAGACCGTAATATTTCAGGTTCGATCCAAGACCGTAATAAACCATAAAGGTCCATTGGGCATATAAAGGAAACTGGTTTCGGGTTTAAAAACGAGTTTGCCCCAGAAACCAGATTTTCAAGGTTCCTATGGTTTTTTTGGGAGTTTTTTTAGGGGCAAAAACCAGATTTCCAATCTACGTTTCGTCGTCGCACGAGAACGAGCTCAACTGAAGATTGTTCTTCTTCCGCCGAGGATGCTGCCGGAACAGTGACCGGTATCAACTGCGGTGCCTGGAAACGGGACGTGGAGTTGATTCAGCGGGTAGGTAAGCATCTGATTCTGAAATTTCTCGGATTTTTGAAATGAATGTGAAATTGAAGCTGGGGTTTACGAGCTTTTCGATTTGCAAGTTATTTTGGTTTGGCAGGGGATGAAATTAGAGTTATGAGGTTTTAGTGTCGCTCAGATTCGCAAGTGATAGGGTTTATGAGCTGTTGAGAATCGCGATTTTCATGTGAATACTTGTCTGATTTTCGAAATGCCCGGGAAGTAGGGGTTTCTGAGCTATTCATATTGCAGTTGATTTTTTAGGGTTTCTCATAATTGCAAGTGATTCGGAAGTGGTTGTGCAACTGAACATTGGCTAATTGGTTTCTATATTGTTCAATTCATTACATGGATGAATTTATCACTTGAAAATTTCTGACGATTCCTGCTTATGCAATTGAATTTAACATCAGGTGAGCTGGATATTTGCTTTGCTCATGGAGGAGTGCTCACATGATGTTGAAGACGGACCCAAAGGTTCAAGCTTTAGGTGGACTGATGACTTGGCCAAGATTATGATTGAATTATGCATAGCCTACCAAATGCAAAATGGCAAGAAACAGTTGTTTAAGTGGGAAGACATGGCTACAGAATTTGCAGAAGTTGTTGGGATGAAATGCACCAAAGTCATCCTTAAGAACAAGTTTGAATCATTGAAGAGGGAATACAAAGCTTGGAGATTGCTCCGGACAGCTGATGCTGGGAGATGGGATCCGATCACACGCAGAATCAACGCAGACGAAGATTGGTGGGACAAGAAGATAAGGGTACATCTGTTGATGTGTACTAGATTGGCTTGATTGATGATGGCTACATTTTTCCTTCTCTTATTTGTGTGGCTTTTGGGGGTTTGCAGGAGGATAAGAACTGCAAGAGATTTCGGAACAAGGGTATGGATGTCAAGTTGGAGGAGTTGTGGACGCGTTTGTACAGTGGCACCGTTGTAACACCTTCAATGAGCCCGTATGATGACGATGATGATGGTGGTGGCGTGAGCACAGATCCACAAGGCAATGAGGGCCCAACTGGGATAGATCAGAATACTATCGGGACAGACGATTTACCACGACAGGTCACTCCCGAGCCACTACAGCAACACCCACAACAGCCAAGCTCTTCAAATACCCGGGCAAGCAAGAGGGCGAAAAGAAAAGCAGCTGGTTCATCCGAGTTAGAGGATCACTTGGTGTGTCAAAGGCCGAAGAAGGATAAGACTATGACCATATTCGAGGAGCAGGCTACTTCGACAGGAAACCCCCGGACTGAGTTGCAAGAGGGCTTAGTTGTGATCGCCAACATGGTGAAGGCCGGGATGCTTGAAGAAACGTCTCCGCTGTGGTGCTATGCGGTTTCTCTCAACAAGCGCAAAAATCACAGGGCGACTATGCTGAATTTGTCATCTGACGCAAATAGGCTCGCGTATTTGAAGTGGGAGTTTGCAAGGGATGTGAATGTGGCCAAGGGATGAGGCTGGCACTGTAAAATTGAAGCTGTTTTCTATGTTTGTCTTAGAAAGATTGATCAATTATGTCGTCTAGGCTGTTATCTGCGATTGCACCCATTTTCACTTGCAGCGGCGATAAACACAACATTGGGTGATTCCTAGTTTCGGATTGTAGTCATTGCTGAAATGGTTCATTGGCCTTAGCTTGTGCCCGTCTACTTCACCTGTCTACTTCACCCATTCCATCCGATCACCCGCATGGATAGATAGGTGGTGTAGTCAAGCCACTCCATCACCCGAACTATTTCCATTCCTACAAACAATACAAAAGCAAAGGAAATGGAAGCGGGGTCTCTAAAGAAATGCAACTTACCTGAGGAGCAGGAAACTAGTTTTATTTGCCAAACATGGTTTTTTTTCTTTTCAACGAACTACTTTTTCAACTATTTTGAAATCTCCACTAGTTTAATCAAATTTTAGCCTGGCCCACCGCATATACATGCGGTGGGTGCGTTGACCGTATGGCAACCCACCGCATGTATATGCGGTGGGTTTGGGTAGAACGGAGTACGTTATACATAAATCCGATTGGGTCGATGTTATCCGAAACCCATCGCATATCCATGCGGTAGGTTTGTTACCGTTACCACAACGGTAAAAAAGTCACCCCGTGGGTATGCGGTATGTTTTTTACCGTTGTGGCAACAGTAAAAAAGTCACCGCATGGAAATGCGGTGGCTTGTAACCGCGGAGGGGGCCTATTATAAATAGGCGTGCGGGCCCCACTTTTCCGTCACACTTTCCGACTCTTCTCCGACTCTTCTCCGATTCCTTACTTGCCGAGCCCGACTTTTGGTTCCGTCGATTCTCCCGTCCATCTTTCTACCCCCAATTTGTACCCGAGTGTTGAGATGGTGAAAGACAATCGTGGAAAAGATGCATCTGATGGTGTCGGTCCTTTCGGAGACATCCGTTACAGGTAACATTGAATCTTTATAAAAATCAATTTGCATTATTTTTTAAGCTGAAAGAGATAGTGTTAACATTTAATTGTTATATATAATGTAGCCCGAACCGACTATATAGAGGAGGAGGACGACCGATATCCCGCCACAACTTGAGCAACAACCACAGACTCAGACACAGCCTCGGCATAAGGTATGTTAAAATCATTACTAGGTGTAGGGAAATTGAAATCGAATAAGTATATATTTCTGTTTTCATAGGAATTGATAGTATTAAGTTGAAATCATTAATAAACCCTAGAAAAATCTTGCAACATTTAGTCAGTCATACGATATAGTATCGTATTCGAGCGATAGGATTCTGAACAATATATTTTAATTTACACAGTCCACGTTATCGAGAGGGTTAGGAGAGAGGGTGGTTTTGCAATCTACTAGGAGAGCTGCTGCTAGGGAAAGACATACGTTAGAGGATGTACCAGATCCTATGGAGACGGATAGTGACGCGGTAGGTGATGATACCGGGGCTTCCGCCAGGGAGAGCCAGACGTTGGAGGATGTAGTGGATCCTCCTGAGAGGGATAGTGAGACGGTAGCAACTGATACTGGTGTTGAGCCATCTTCTCAGTCACGTGTTGACCATAGTGACGGTTTGGGCCATACGTCACAGTCGTCTATAGAGACATTTCAGAGTCTGGTGCAAATTGAGATGGAGTTGATGTATGACCACACGGATGACCCATTGGTGCAGTCGACCGAAGAGTCTAGACCAGGGGAGGGTTATGAGATGATGCAGGAGTACCTACGAGGGGACCGAGCACAGCAGACTGGAGCTGAGAGATTGGATGAGAAGTTGCAGTCTCAGCATGACGGTTATCAGGCGTACTTTGGGACTGCGTTTGAGAGAGACCAACTGAACTCGTATGACGACACGGCACCTCTGCTCGGACATGTGGGTGTTGGGACGACTCATGCTCGAGCAGGCGACCAGGAGGCATGGGTCGTTGGGTAGATAGATTTTACGTCGTTCACCCCGTTAGGATCTACGTGTATGGGGAGGACGCTTGGGAGTCAGCATGCGGCGCCATCGTCGACGCCGAGAAGCTCTGAGCCTGAGCCGATCACCGGGAGTCAGTAGGTGGCGCCATCAGCGACACCTAGGAACTTGGAGGCTGTGCCGATTGCTGGGGGTCATGAGACGCATGATCCGTGGAGGACAGCTGACGATTTTCGTCAGGACAGGGGAGGAGACCAGGCGGCACATGCCCCCGTTCGTGTAGTGCAGAGGAGGCGGAGACAGCGTGGCGAGAGCAGTATGGCAGTTGGTGATAGGCAGCATGTCGAGGGAAGTAGTGCAGGAGGTGATAGGCAGCATGGCGAGCCTATCAGCACAGGGGTAGTTCGGGCAGTTCTGCCCGAATGGCTAGGGGGGCCACATACCGTTTCACTTCTGAGAGATTACGAGGCCCACATTGCACAGGCTGTTTGGAGACGGGAGGAGGTAGCCTTGCGGAGGGGTGTGCGTGTGCTGATGAAGGGTTTATTTTCAAACAAATAAATTTATAAGATCGAAACCCCGCTATAGTATAGTAGGGTCAAGTTCGTCCGCAGGGAGAAAGTCAGTGACTCAATTCTAGTTACTAAAGAGTAAGAAATAGCAAGAAGAGATGACAAATGTAGAGATTTTTTTGGGTTTTAAAGTTGCTGAATTTTTGAAAGAAAATCAATAATATGAAAGATCTAGGGCATAAGGATCACCACAACGATAATCATACAAGCATTGCAATGGATCATATAAAAATCATGTTTTTATCTATTAAATAGGTCAACTTGCATCAACCCTAACAAAGCAATCAATTTATTTTCACAAATTAATAAACTTTACTAACAATCTTAATTAGGTTATCAAACTTGCGTTCAAAATCCTAATTACTATCCAATTCACAATCCAATCTTTCAATTTAATTGCAAAAAGGAATTTCCCCAATTTTCATTGAGTACTTAAGCACATAAAATAGATAAAACCAATCAATTCATTAATTCATAGCAAAATTGCAAGCATAACTATCGTTGGGATCACCCCAACCCTAGAAAAGGCGACTACTCACGCATAAACATGGTAGACGTTGCAAAATTCATGAAATAAATAAAAATCAGAAATTTAAATTGCATAAAAACCTGAGAATAATGTCAACAAATCGTCACAAAAGCCTCACAAAACGTTCTCCAACTTTCGCCGAAGAAATCGCTTCAAAAAGCTCTCAAATCCGCTCTCAAACGCTCTCTAAACGTGTGTTCCAAATTCTAAAAGTGCTGAAAAAGTGGTGGAAGGAAGAAGAGAAAACCTCCAAACCCTAAAAATCCTATTTATACTTAATAACCCATAAACTAAGTTAGAAAATAACAAATATATGAATTTTATCTAAAGTCCATCTAAGAAAAAAGGTAAAAAATAATTAAATCCGGGTAAATAAGCTTCGCTGGAGCCCATACCGAGGCGGGTGACCTCGGTACCGACCCCCCTTAGGGTCGGTATAACCACTGTAAGCTTATCTCGTCTCGCACTTCCAGATTGAGCCTCGGTACCGACCCCCATGAGGGTCGTTATGGGGTCGGTATGACGGTAGTCCATCTCGGACTTAGAGAAACGCCCGTATCTCCTTCGTTATAACTCCGATTGCTTCCGTTCTTTTTCCTATGCGCTCTAAATTCTCTTCCGCATCTTTTCTCTCTTGAAAATTTCTTCAAAAACTGCTTCCGAAGTTCTGTAAAACACACAAAAGCTAGTGAAGACATCTATTTTTCATGAAATATGAAAACTTATGCAAAAGACAATAAACCCAATGCAAAACTTATGAAAATGACTCAAATTGACATCAAAACATATGGGAAAATATAACTAAAAACATGCACATCATGTGTAGAGACGGGGGCAGTCGTTGGGCCGGGTAGAGGCGTTGTTGGAGGTGGATGGACGGGAGTCCTGGTTTCCCGCAGTGTGTGACACTGGGTTCTGGGAGCTGAGAGATTTTGAGTGGGATCATGTGGATCACAGTCTGATCAGCGCGTTTGTTGAGCACTGGCACCCCGAGATGAACAGTTTCCACTTTGCATGGGGAGAGATCACTATCACACTTCACGATGTGTTCTTCATACTTGGGCTTGGTTTGGACGGAGAGGAGTGTATTCATGTGGATGACGTGGGCGCCGGGAGGGACGCAGTTGGGGACTTCTACGGCTTGACTCAGCACGAGCGGGAGAGCGCATGGAACCATGGAGGTCCTACTATTCAGCTCCTCCTTCAGAAGATAACACCGATGCGACAACGGGTTCGAGATGGCGCCCCACTAGAGCATGATATGGAGTGCATCGTGGGTGTTGCGATGGGGATTATTGTGACTGCGACGATGTTCATCGACAAGTCGGGCGGAAGATTGCGTCCGAAGGTGATCCGTAGGTTTATGGATGCAGCGCAAGTTCCGAATCTTTCTATAGCGGCAGGGGTCTTGGCGTGCTTGTATCGAGGATTGGGCGAGGCGACCCGGGAGTTGGCCAAAGACATGGACGGTTGTACGAAACTGTTGGAGGTAAGTCGTTCGTTCTCTGATTATTAATTTTTTTCCAGTTTTATAACTAAGTTACAATGACTATGTTGCTGATAGTATTGTTCCTTTGCAGGTGTTGATATGGTTGTATTTTCCGGTGTTAAAGGTTGGCATGACGCTCGATCGGAGGCTATCCCGGGATCCGCAACACGGGGTGAGGTACGTCCTGGGGGCGACGCCATTTTCCACTACGATGACCCGAGATGATAGGCCTCGCATCGAGCGACCGGATGTTATACGACGGAGGCTGGATGAGATGACTGTCGATGAGGTACGAACACATTTTACTTCCGCACTTACATTTGTGAGACAATAAACTAGATTTTGAACATTTGAGTCGTATAAACAATTTATATTCCATTGCAGATCGAGTTCATGCCCTTTGGTAGACACTTGGATTTTGATGGAGATATGCGTCTGTCGCGATATAGAGGTACCATCTGGTGGTTGTTCGAGGAGGAGCCGTATATGCCGGACCGTGTGCTGCGACAATTTGGTCGGGTTCAGCACATTCCCACTGATCCAATCAGACCTAGCAAAGTGCACAGACCGAAGTCCGCCAAGGCCAAGAAAGAGCCGTCGTTCCACGCAACCGACAACCACTAGGCGCACAGGTTCGATCATCTTTTCCCCATGGAGGAGTTGCCACAGACCTCTGTTGAGTACCCATATGGCGTGACCGATGACTATGTGGAGTGGTTACACCGCCATAGTCATCCATACCTACTTCCTGACACTCCTCGACACCAGCCCATCATCCCGCCGCCGCCACCCCCGCCGACCATTATCGAGCAGCGCCATCATGCTACTGGGTTGGAGATTCAGCGACTCAGGACCCTGGGAGTTCAGTTGACAGATGCACATCTGGCGCGCATCTATGAGCAATTTTGGGGTCCTCCCCCGCCGTGACGGTTCGATCTGGGATGATGTATGTGGTTGTTATGTTTGCGGTTAGATGCCTTTTTGTGTAGTAGTTGGTAGTTTGGATTGATTATTGTGGAGTATTTGGTGATTCGATTTGGGATTAGGTATTTTGTGTTTTCGGTGTGGATTTGATGGTTTTTTACCGTTTCGAATCGATTTCAAATTTGCATAGTATGCCCGTACACAGCTTTCAATATCATGATTCGAAACGAACTTTATAAATTACAATCGACCAAATACAACCCTAATATAGTCAAGGGTTACGAAAAGTAGCCTGATCTAGCTTCATGACGAGAGCCTTTTTTTCCTCTTCCAGAACTACAACTTGACTTTCCAGGATATCAATCCGCCAACGGGCTTGTTGGTTTTCGACAAGCAACGACCGATTTTCATCTCGTAGTCTCTTTATCATCGCCTCCACCGTCTTTGAGCGTGGACTTCTAGTGTAGAGAACTGCCTCAAACTCTTCCAACGTGCCTTGACGTATTATGTCGTTGCTTGAGCTTTCGCCGTTGTTGTCCGACATGTTGATGTGTGGTAACTTGGCCAGGGACTCCAGCCATATATAGGTGTTCAGACACCGTATAACCATGGGTTGTGTAACACCGCATGTCCATGCAGTGGGTATCTCTATATAATACCGACCTCAACCGCCGCCGGAAACACACTTCACCGGCGACAATGTCGTCCGAACTAAGGCAAGTTCCACGTGAAGACCTGTTCACCAAACACTACAAAAGAGAGGCGCTCGGAGGCATCGCCTTCACTACAACGTGTCGTCACTGCGGCCATCGCTACACCGTGACCAACAACCTGCAGCACGGTCATCTTAAGAGGCACATCAACAGCAAGCATGCCGACAAGATCTAGGATTTATGCGTTTATCCGACTTATGTGTAGTGGTTCGTTTGTGCCAGTGTGATGAAATTGTTGTTATTGTTGTTCGTGTAGTAGTTTGTTTGTCGTCTTTGTAGTTGTGACAATGTTGTTTGAATAATAAGACGGTTCGTACGCTCTTTGTGTCATGTGTTTCCTACTGCAACATATTTACCATTTCCCTTGCAACATTTGAAATAATATGTCATGGAAATCACCGATCGGAATCCGAAAGAGATTTTCATTAAAAGGTTTAATTGCTTACAAATGAAAATACAAAACTTGCACAACACATTACATACTTGGTAATGCACGTCTAGTCCCTACCTTCGTCCGATGACCTCTCATTAATGGAAATGACAATATTCATTTGGTTGAACGCGTAATACCTTTCACCTGCGTTGAATGCTCTCAGCTTTCGGATGACATGATCACATAGGCCCTCAGCCCCTTCAATGTAAAGATCGTAACGACAATATCTCCTAATGTGATTCACGATCCGCGCCTCCGCATCTAAGTAATATGATTCCGGAAGGTAAGCTGGATGCCTGCAGGTGCATTCCTCAGGCCACCGTGTCTCCGTGCATCGAAGTAACGTAACCTTGTACTCAAAATAACCTGCCGTTCGCCGGTATGTGTCTAAGGTGTTGACCATTTTGTGGTTCGCTGGACAGCCGCAGTGGTGCCAACCGCATTGGTGTTGCCGACAGGATTTATAGGCCACACACCGCATGGACATGTGGTGTATCCGGACCGGGCTCGCATATTGACATGGAGACATTTAGACACCGCATACCGAGCCCATTGGCTATAAAATGGGACAACCACCTCATACGAATCACAACAGTCAAATCAAATGGTTAAAGTAGCTGAGTTTGAAGGTGATACATATATGGGTGTGTCATACAAAATTATACTTGAAAAGTTTTCAAGGCCATACGAGGATTATTTGTGCAATTGCCAGCACAAGCGGTGGTGCCAATCATTTCCCTGCTGTCTTTTTCACGTTGTATGCTATAAAGGCGTTGAAGGCAATACCTATGCATTCTCGGAGCCGGTTGAATTGGCGTGTCTGAAAGGTCACCAATTACACATTGACGACCCTGAGTCATACTACCGCGAGGCGGTTGAGGCAATCAAATGCGCAATCAACGACCTATTCAGCGATGTCAGGCTAAACTACGCATTTCAAATTGCAAGGCTCACTGTCGACAACGCAGTCTGTCCAGCTAACGACAAAGTGAAGAAGTACGCATTCAACCGCATTGAGATCCACATTAGCCCGCGTCTTCTCGAGGAGTCAGTAGGTAGTTGTTCCTCAGATCCTGTACTATATAGGTATGACCCTATGCTATGTGTACGTTCGTCATAGGCATGACCCATTATATGGTTAGTAGAGCAGGAACCAAATTGGTGTAAAATCATTATCTAGAGGCGGTTGATAAGCTAATATTATCAAATATGTAGTGCAAATGATTTACCAGAGAAATATAATTGTTGGTTTAACTCGGCACCTGATAAATTAACCATAAATGATACATAACAACTACCAACCGACAACATTTTACCTATGGTACATAACAACTACCAACCGACTCCTCTACATTGCTCGGCAAAATGTGAATCTCTATTCGGTGGAATGAGTACTTTGTAAGCTTGGTGTTTGCACGCCGCACAACTTTTTCCACTGCGTATCTTGCCACCTGCGCTGCGCTTGCCAATCCCAAATAGGAGAAGAAGTCGGTAACAAGCTCCGTAATTGCCTCCGTCACGTAAACATAATATGCTGCAGGGTTATCCCTATACGAGTACGGCCTGGTCATGCGGACATCCTCGTAAGTCACTCCTTGGACACACTCTAGGTCAACCGAATGGGAAACCCTCCCTGTATCGCGTTCTCCGCATACAACTTGGACAAGGCAGCACGACCATCTTTTCGAGCTTCTGTGCTGACAGTTGCACAATAAATCGTCAGTTGGCGTACGAAAAGTTTCGACTGTAAGTCTAAACCTACTGCCCGATCTTGTCTCCGCGTCATACACTTTGGTAGTGGACATAGTGTTTATGGTTTAATGTTTGGGAACAGGGTCATAGGCCCTTTTATAGTTTTCATTCAATACCACCGCATAGGTATACGGTATATACCACCGTACACCGATGCGGTATCTACCACCGTATACTTATGCGGTACATATACCGCATAGGTATGCGGTGACACGAAGATATCTACCAACGTCCCGACACGGCGACACCGTTACATGATATATACCGCGAGGGGCAAAATGCCCCTCACAGAGGGTTTTCAAATATGATTTGTGGTTATTTCAGAGAAAAACACGTTACATGAAAACGTTTAGACTGCCTCATTTTTCATATTAATGACATAAGATTACAGCAAAAATAACTTAGTTAAGAAGTTTTGCCGGGTCGCTGCCATGTCACACCTCAGAGGAAATCATTGTTGTTCTCTTCCTCTGATGGTGAAACATTCTCCGGCGGCACTACGACGACCCGAAAGCGAGCGTTGCCTAAGTAGCTAAACATCAAACCCGCGCCTACCCGCACGCCACGCGATCTCGCAAACGTATTCCATCCTTGTGCGAGCCAGAGTGCCCCGGAGCTATTGCGCTCTACCCGGATGCTGGTGCCTCTCCGCCCTGACCCATTAGTCAGCGCTATTCTTTCGACGCCCCCCAGCCCGTATTCTTCCTCGAAGTTGGAAGGCAGAGGCTGCAGATTTCAAGATCTACTTAGTGAGTTTGGACCGTTGTAAATTTGATGTGAGTACTACTAGAATTCAGCTATTTAACATCGGCTCGTTAACATCAGTCAAAAAAACCTGCCATATTAAACAGCTTTTTAACATCGGTTTCTTTTTATGTGATGTAAATAAAAGTATAGACATCGTTCAATTTATTTGACAGATGTTAAATATGTGTTTTTAAAAAAATAGAAGGCGCGAAACCATTTTACAATAAGCTTCTCAAATTTATTTGAACACCCGCTCAACCATTTTAGAAGGCGCTTCTTTGAAAACACAATCCCTTATCCAGACTAAGGTTGTGTTTGGCAGCAGATGGGGATTGTATAGATTAATGAGATTTTCGTAGATGTTAAGAGATGGCAATAGATTGTATAGATTAATGAGATTTTTGTAGATGTAAAGAGATGGAGATTTATTTGGGCAGAAATCTCGATATGGTGTTTGGTTGGCACAAGATTGTATTGTATTTTAAAGGGGCGAAATGACCCATATACCCCCACTTTTTGATAAACCAAACACCCCTCCTTGGCCATTATTTTGGTCGGTTCTGGAGACCTCCCCCGACAGTCACCCCCACCCCCTCTCATTGTTGAGTGTTTTGAGGATCGACAACCGGCGTACTCCGACGGCTTCGAAGGTGGGTGGCCGCTTCTTCGTCGGCCGCCACCGTCGCCGCCTGTCCGCCCCCTCCAGGCGCCACCGTCGGCTTTGCTGCGACCCCAACGCGGCCTCCCATCTCCAGATCTGTGCGCCCCGAGCTCGTCCAACACCCGTCGCTCCCCACTGTTGATGCCGTCGGCCATCGTTGAAGCTAAACGACGAAATTACAGGGGAGGGAGAAGAGGCACTGGCAGCGTGGGTGATGGGGCCGCAATTGAGGGGTGTCGGGGTAAAATTCGGGGCCGTCGGGGAAGGCGAATGAGGGAGAAGAGGCACTGGCATCGGTGCTCGGTTATCTCTGTCCTCTTAACTCCAGATCTGAAATTGTGAAGCGTACGAGGGCAAATTTGGATCTCATAAAGCGAAATCCACCCACAATCTTCACAATCTTGGGGTCCCAAGATTGTGAGATAATCTCCCAAAATCTCCACAATCCCCATCCGAGATTGTGGACAATCTTCATGCCGAACACCATCCCCTCCCCTAGAATCCATTTTGTATTTCATGAGAATCTCCACAATCCCCTCAATCTAACCTGCCGAACACACGCTAAGGGTTACCATATGTGAAACCTATCTCTCTCCTCCCTCTCTCTCCAGGCTTTCTTCTTCAAACACCAGATCTAAAAACACATATGCTCTCCTTTAGCTCCTGCTTCTATCAATGGCCCTCAAAAGAGGAGTGCAACGCATATCCACTGGTAATCTTCTTCCTCTTCTCCCAATCTCGGATCTGTGATGAGATTGACGTTTTTGTGCTTCTCTCTGTCGATGGCAAACTACCACAGATATGGGGCGACACGATTCCTGTCCAGATCTACTCCCAAGAACCCGGAATCACAACTCTCTCTTCCTTCCCCGGTTCTGGTCAGTCTCTCTCGCTCTTTTCCCTTAAATCTAGTGAGTAGCTTGGTGTCGCACCTCCTTGTTCGTCCGAACCAGTGATTTTTTCCGCCGACATTAGCCCGACCTTTAATTATTCAATTTTAGGTTTATTTGGTTAGGGTTTTCACTTGTTACTTCTCCATCTCTAACATACATACAGACATTAGGAATCAGGCTTCTTGAAATTAGACAGTGGAACGGTTCTGGTCAGTCTCTCTCGCTTTTTTGGTTAGGGTTTCAACTTGTTCCTCTTGAAATTACACGATGATGATGGAGGTCCTTGTCTCTTGTTATTCAGCTACTATATTCTTTAATATACTTTCTTGTTTATTATTATGATTTTCTTTTATGGAAAACGTGTTTCTGACTGAAAAAGTATTTGATAATTGTCATATGGTATAGCCTGATGTGATTATCCTTGTGGTGTTTATACTGCAGTTCAATGGTCCCTGGTTCAAGAAATCCGATGTGGGGTGAGGAGTTCAATTTTGCAGTTGATGAGCTTCATGTCCAGGTATTGCAATCACATATTCTGTTTCTTTGATACTTTTGAGCTGTGACTTTTTTTAGGTTGACCCCAGATTCTTCTCTTCCTTTGATAATGGTTTATCTCAAGGAACACATGCTTTTATTGTAGACAACATCAGATTTATATCTTATAGTGGCTATTGTTTCTTATAAATCTGTAGCACAGTAAAATGGACACTACCATTTTCTTGCAATTTAGAATGCCTCAAAGCGTTAGCTTTTGTTCATTTGCATCACATTCAAAGGGAAAGTAGATGTACAAGATTGGTTTTATATTTTTGGAACAAATAAAATCATTTTCATTTTATTTGCTTGTCATATTTCAGGTTTTCTTTGATTTTTCCATCAAAAGTTTATTTGAATGCTTTAATTTATCATACTCATTCTCTGCAAAAGCTTTATTTCTAGCCCTCCTCTATGCATTTATTTTGAAAATTTTGTTTGTGAATGTCAATTGCAGATTGGGATATAGTTTGGAAGAGTGCAGTTCTTGGTTCAGTTACAGTTGAAAAAGAGGGCCAAACAGGTGCACAATGGCATACCCTTAATAGTCCTTCAGTGCAGGTTTGTCTCAGCTTGAACTTATAACCACCTCATAAAATTTCGCTTGCTTTTTGCTAATGGAAGAGCACTTTGTCAGGTTTGTCTTGATATCAAAACTGCAAGGTTTTCAGGGGTCCTTTGTTACCAAATCACTGGAGATTGTGAAGGTACTTTCACCTGCATTTTTTTTTTAATTTTCTTAAACTGGATTTGGTTACTTTATACTCTGGCAGTGGTGGAATGTTAAGTTTCTTTTTTTTTTGTCATGAAGGAGGGATAAAGCCCTTTAATTTATTGATTAAGCTTAGTTGATAGCCCCACTATGGATAGGTGAGTACACAGAATCAAAAATGCTATTTGGAATAGTAAGGAATTCAGTGAAAGGCTCATCTAATCTCACACCCATCTTTACCAAAATGTTTGCTGTCATGTTTGCTCTTCGGTTGACATGGTTGATTTTATAATCTCCTGAGCTAAAGCTTCAAGAATTGTGCAGCAAAGTGAAAATGCACATGCAAGGTTGAAACTTATTTTTTGTGACTTTTTTTTGCATGTTCTTTATCTATATTTGACATATATATGGTCACCTCCATGTTTTTCTTTTTTTGCATGTTCTTCTTTATCGTGCTGTTCTATCATGCTCTCATGTACCGCAGCATAGAGACCCTTTGTCAAATAGTGATTTGGCACCTGATTATGTCCCAGGTTAATATACATTGACAGAACGAGATGTTTATCTCTCTTACAAGCAGTAAAGTAATTTCAGATTTATGAAGTAATCTTCTGTGTTTTTTAGGTTTTCAAGAATCCGATGGAGAACTTTGCACCCTACCTCCAGTACAACTTTAAGAAATATACAACTGTTAGGTACTTTTCTTTAACTCATCTCTGCCTCTTTGCAGCCACATTGTAAAATGGGGCATGCCCTTTGGGCAAGAAAAAGATTTGAATGATGTACCCTTTTAAAACAGGAACAAGAAAAGGAACGATAAAGGATTATCAAAGGACAAGCTCCGAATAGCTTTGAGAGTGGAGAAAGAGTTTCTAAAACCTGCTTATGCTGCTAGTATAGGTGGAGGGTCGAAGATGGACTGTTTGATGGTAATCGTTGTGTGTTTCCTTTCTGTTTTTTGGAAGCAGTTCATTTCGAGGAAATTAGAAGGATTTTAGAATTATGAATCTACTTTGCAGATTTTCTAGAACTGGCTATGCAATTCGGAATGATCATGATGTTTGCATGTGCATTTCCTCTTGCTTTTGTGTTTGCTGTTGTGGTAAGTGTCCTTGGCAAAGAGTTTAGCTCTGTAACTATTATGTAGATTGTCTTTGTTCTAAAACATTTTCAACACTTGTGTTACCGTGTAGAACAATATTATTGATTAAGATTGTCTTTGTTCTAAAACTGACAATCGGGGAATGGCTGAACATATGTCAGGCATGTATCTTTGACGTTCTTTTCATTTTGTTACATGATTTATATAAATAAGGTTATTTTTGCATGCCTCATCTAATGATAGATAGAAAACACAACTATTTTCTGATAGTGATGTCGATATGCACAAACTGCACTCTTCTGGTGTGCTTGTATGATACTGAAGGGAAGTGGAAGTTGGAGCCTGGGCTGGCTGTCATTCTTTGGCTTTGCTTTTTAGTCATTGTCTAATTGATTCTTAGATTTGAGTGAGTGCTGAAATCTTGTCATGAATTTGCTTGACATCGATGTTATAACGTACAAAGACATCGAGTTCTGGCCGATGTGAAAAACTTTTGACTTTTTACATCCTCACATAGACATCGATTTTTATTTTTTAAAGACATCGACTATTAACTGATGTTAAATAACAAATTTCTGGTAGTGCGAGACCGAAGGGGGCTTACCAGTATTTGTGTGAGCGAGACGTCTTCTACCCACCAGAAAAAGTCCCTAGGGCCGCTCCCTGAGGCTGAGAAGAAAGGTCTTGGTGTGTTACCGGCCGCCATCTCTTCTTCCGTCAAACGAGATGTTGTAATTTCGACATCGCACGGCGTAATTTATAGTGGGAAATCATTTATCGTTTTTTGCGAGGCTTCCTTACTACCGGGTACCTATGCGGTGTCTACCACCGCATGTGCATGCGGTGTGTACACACTGCATGCATATGCGGTATCTGCCACCGCATGCCCATGGTACACACCGCATGCATATGCGGTATCTGCCACCGCATGCCCATGCGGTATGTACACACCGCATACCTATGCAGTGTTCTAAAAAGATGCCGAAACGTACCGGCACGTAGGGATGTTACTTGAGCCGAACAGCTCGGGCTCGGCTCAAAAAAGCTCGACTCGGGCTCGTTCGAATGCACTAAACAAGTTGAGCTTGAACAGGGTTTTGGGCTCGAACCGAGCTCGGAAGCTCGTTGGGCGAAAATACAAGATTGCCCCTGGGGTTGTATTAGGCACTTGGGGTTTCAATAGCCGTCTGTCATGAAGACCCTCCGTTCATTTTCAATCCCTACTTTCTCCTCACTTCATTCCCTTCTTTTCCCTCAACCTAGCCCCTCCTTCTGCCCGGCGAACTGCTGCTAGGGGTACTAATCGCCTCTCGCCGGCGAACTCGTTGTTCGTCACGCTGATGAACTACTGCTGAAATCTCCACTTGCTCCTGTCGTATCTTCCTTCTCCTACCCAGATCTAAACCTCTCGCCCAGATCCAGTTGTTGCGGCTACCCTTCTGCTCAGATCTGGCCAGCGTCCATGGAGGTCGTGTCTCAGATTTGAATCTCTCGCCCAGATCTGGTTTGTGCTTTCAATCATGCCTTCGCTGCTGCTTGCATCTGCTCTTCAAAGAGATCTTGATTAGTCTCGGCAGCGGTGGACTCAACTCCTCCTTAATTCCTCTTACAGTTTGCTTATATATATAATTACTTCCTCCTCTCCCAATTTGTCTTTGCTTTAATTTCTCCTCTTCACTTGTATGAACTTGCGATTTGGGTTATCTGACTAATTCAGGACTTGTGAATTTGAATTTTCAATTATTTGTTGTATTCAATTCCTCCTCTCATGTACCACTGTAAGTCTGTAATTGCTTTCGAATCAATTTCTCCTCTCAATTGATTAATTGAATTTGGATTTTAGGAATTTCTATATTTTTTTTTTGTAATTCCTCAATGACACTGTAATTGCGTGGGCTTCAACATACATCCCTCACGAGCTTGAACGAGCTTAGGCTCGTTCGTTTGGCTTGATCGAGCTTATCAAGCCGAGCTCGAGTTTAGAGTTGGGCTCGCGAGCCGAGCTTGAGCACAAATAAAAGCTCGTGTAATTTTTAGGCTCGAGCTCGGCTCGGCTCGTTTTTCCTTCGAGCCAAGCTTGAACAGGTCAAGCTCGGCTCGTTCAGCTCGAATATCACCCCTACCGGCACGGGGACATCGTGATCTTCTTCCGTCGTCGGAGTTGGTCGTCCAAATTCCATCGGTTGGGGAAGAGCGAGCCTCTTATAAAAGTACGAAGATGAGAGATTATGTCGTGTGTTTCGACGGAAATTCCCAGCTTTGTCCTCTTGTAAGAGGTTCATTCTCCCTCGATGGATGTAATTTGGGCGCCAACTCCGATGGCGGACGAAGATCACGGTGTACCCGTACCGGTACGTTTCCAAAGTATTTACAATTTTGATTGGATGAACAAAAGTCATCCGCATGATAACGTAAAAGATGTTATGGACGTACATGTGTACTATCACACCATCTTTCACGTTATCCTGCCGATAACTATTGCATTTATTAGATCAAAGCTACATAATCCCATATCGAAGCGATATAACCCGAGCAACATGCCAACGGCCTGCGATTTCAATCAAAAGACATAAATCGCCGGACGTGGCATGTTGCCTAGGCTATCATCGCTATTCAACCAAGAAAAAAGCATACATACGGATTGTATTTTATGAGACGAAGCGATATAACCCTAGAAAACTAGTCAAGGGTCAAAATTTTCGATCCGAAGACACAAATCTTTGGCCCTGGCTAGTTTGCCTGGATTATCATCGCTTTTCCGCCACATAAATTTTCACACACCAGGCATGGGGTATATATAGGCACCCACCGCATAGGTATGCGGTGACTACCACCGCATAGGTATACGGTGGTACACACCGCATACCCATGCGGTGGTACACACCGCATACCCATGCGGTGTCCCTCTTACCGTATACCTATGCGGTGGGCCCACAAATTCAAATAATTTCACGCCAACGGTCATTAGCAACCACCGCATTGATATGCGGTGTTACTGTGAGAGCGTTGGAATCCATCCAATCCCCCACACCTCATTTTCTAATATGGTTAACGACGACACCAATCGACGGCCTTCAAGCCCAGCGGAGGAAGCACCTACAAGTACGCCAATGGCCGATAACTCACCACCCCCTCGTCTTCCGATATGTGTAATGTTTATCATTTGCAATGACATTATAGGTAGAATATAGGTAGTGGAATAACCAGAATATAGGTAGTGGAATCATATCGAATGGAAACCAAAATATAGGTACCGGTTTTTAAATGTAGTGGAATAACTTAGGTTATGAATTAGAGCAGACGGAAACCATGAATGGATCACGTAATATATATGTATTGTTTGCATGCCGACAGCTACCATTGGAGGAGCAGGTTGATCCGATGCCGGAAGACGGTGAGGACGATCAGGCCCGTAACCAGGAGTACCGCGATTACACTTCCGATTTTGCTACATCGCAGACGTGGACCAATCGCGACGATCTCCTACAGCACTGTCGTGGCACCGCATTAAAGCTTAATATGGTTTTGACAATCAAGCGTTCTTGGGGGAGCACTCCTACAAGGCGTGGGAGTCTATGAGCACTCCTACAAGGCGTGGGAGTCTATTGCTCGCATGTGAGAAGTACGGCGAGTACACTCCCCGTAAGAGACCGCGAGTAGCCGGAGATGATGCAAGCGGGAACACGCGCAGAGCTGTTTCGAAGATAGAGGGGTGTTCGTTTGCATTGTCTGGCGTGGAGTTCAAACGGGGCGAATGGGGCCTGGACGTTCTTCATGGCAAGCACAACCATCAACTCCCCGATGCATTGGACGGTCACCCGTACGTCGGACGGATGGATACAGAGGAAAGAGATGCTACGTTGGCCCTTACCGTGGCTGGTACCCCACCAAAACCGATTTTAGCCACCTTGAAGAAGACAGCTGACGCACGGTAGAAGTTGAACTTCACATCGCGGCGCCAAGTGTACAATGCGAGAGCAAAGTTTAAAGCTGAAGCGAGAGGAGATCGAACAGTCACCCAGGAAGCACTCTGCATTTTGCAGGAGAAGGGTTACTTCTACTCTACGAGGAGATCACCTGACGATCCCAACAAGCTTCAAGATCTATTCATCGCCCATACTGACGCTCGCCATCTTCTAGCCATCTTTCCATACGTCGTCCTCGTCTATAGTACATACCGGACGAATGCATACGTTTCTATCTACACTTATTCTTTTGCCCCTTCCCACCAGGGTTTGCAAACTCAAATATTTCATGGTGCAGGTACGGGATCCCTTTGTGTGAGTTCGTTGGATTCACTTGCACAAAGAAGAACTTCGTCATCGGGTTCTGCTTCATGTCACACGAGAACACAGATACGTACATTTGGGCGTTGGGGCAGCTCGTTTACCTCATGCGAGGTAATCTTCCTAATGTTGTTGTCACATATCGAGAGTTGGGGTTGATTGCGACGTTACGAGAAGTTCTTCCCAATGTCAGGCATATGTTGTGCACATTGCACGTCCTCCAACGATGCGAAGAAGCTGATTTCCAAAAGTCAAAGAATCTTGATGTTGCTAGGCGTTTCAAGAACGCATGTGTTGGCCTGTTCCAATCCAGATCGGTTGAAACTTTCGCCGCTAGAAGGAGGGGTATGCATGCAGAGTGGGGGCATATCGAATGGCTTATGCCGTATTTGGAGGCGACGTGGTTACGAGATTACTCGGAGAATATAGTTCGTGCATAGACAGACGCAATCCAACATTTTGGTACGACCACGACGAACAAGTGCACCTACTTTTTCATTATAAAATTAATTATACACGTAATTTGTTTACATATAACGATCTTCACATGCGAGTCTCACTTATCTTGTAGGGTGGAGTCTGCTCATTCTGTGTTGAAAAAGACCTTAAACTCTGCGGTCGGTGATTTCACTCACGTGATAAACACAATCGACCTGATGATGGCGGATCAAATAAGTGAGGCGAAGAATACATTGGGGAGAGCGAACAACTCCCGACCTACAAACTCCCACGACCTATGGATTTTCGATCGAATTCGGAATATTGTGTCGAAGGAATGTTTCAACCTGTTGTTCGAAATCTACACAAAGATGGAAGCCGAGCCACCTTCGCAACCATGCAAAGATAGATATTGAAGGGACGTCTACGGTCTCCCATGCACACATGAGATGCAAGCTTGTCGAGACACGCAGATACCCATTAGACCATCCCAGATTCACATTTTTTGGAAGCAATTGGATTTCAAGAGGCCTCATATTGACAACGTCCAGGATAACACTCCCCTCAGCAGAGCTGATGTGGACATGTCGCGCATGATCAATTTGTTCCAGAGTGGAGCTATGGACGAGGATACTCGTTGGAGAATCGCGTCGGCATTCAACGACGGGGATCGTCCCTCCCATACACCGTTGACCCCCCCTGATCCAGAGGACCGTAGACCGTCCGGGAGACCGAGGACTCGCCACCCCTGTCAGACGAACCCTCTACCTTGGGAACGTGAGCGTGCTCGGGCTCAACGTCGGGCAGATAGACAGGCGACCAGTGGATCAGCACGAGGGCGAGGCCGAGGTCGGGGTCAACCGGCATCAAACGAAACAGATGACGTGGATGGCAATGAGAAGGCCACTGGGTCCAACGCCATTTCCATCGACGACCCTCCTAGGGGATGAGGTGTAGGCAGAGGACGAGGTCGAGGACGGGGTCGTGGGAGGGGACGTGGACGAGGTCGATCAGCGTCGGAGCCAGCTCCGGATATTGTAGGTGACATTCCAACACCAGCACCTATGACGCTTCCACCACAGAATCTACCTCACGTAGATTTCAATTGGGGCACTGGCAACATCGACGAATTCATGATTACTTTCGTACGAGCCGTCACAAATGTTGCAGGTGATGGTCACTGTGGGTATAGGTCATTTGCTTGTCTTCTGAACTTGGGACAAGACGCATGGCCTCGAGTTCGACGAGAGCTGGCCGTTGAGTTGCAGCTGCATTCAGATCGGTACCATTACTATCCTGCCTTAGATGAGCTCATCATGAGGGTCAACTATTTCGGCACGTGTCATGATGCTACGTATTGGATGGAGATTCCGATCATGGGCGAGGTGTTTGCCACGCTTCACCAGCGTCCTTTGGTGATTTTGTCACAGATGATGCCTATGTTGTGCCTACCTCTGTACGCCACCGGTGGCCCGTCAGTACCGGCCTATGAGGAGCTAGATGGAATAGCTTTAGTCGACAACAGCAACCACTTCGTTCCGGTACGTTTCGTATTTCATATTCATTAATTTGTTAATGTTTTGTTTCTCTTTTCTGATGTCAATATTCACCTTGTATTCACATATTTGGTTGTTGCCTGGTTCACCTCTTTCTCCAGTCTACGTTACATGGACACGGCATCACGATCGCACGGTCGACGGTTGGGAAGAGCAGTTTGCGGCGAGGATTGCACGATATAGAGCTTACCGCCGTCGTGATGGTGGCCGTCCCCTATCGTATTAGCACTTTCCACTTTCTGGTGTCATTTTTCGAACTTCATATGTTCAATTGGGTTGTATCTTTGTCTATGCCATTTCACAAACTATTTTTCGAACTCCATATTTTCGTCATCCAGGATATTTATCGCACTTTCGTTTTCAACTATTCTAATTGTGGATTGTCCAGCTACATTATCTTTCTTTTGAACTCAACATATGCGTTTTTTCCGATCACGCCCTTTATTACATGTTAATTCCACTATAGTAGGAAAACACCGCATATGTCCCTATATTAAACGTGAAATTCGCTGTAAAGACACATACCGCATACCCATGCGGTGTATCTCGGCCCTCTACCGGTCCGATCCGATCCTCCAAATAGTTAACCAAAAATCAAGTTATCCGATACCCACCGCATACCCATGCGGTGGGGTTTGAACGGAACGGGGATACCCACCGCATTACGATGCGGTGGGTCTCTATACGGGTTTACCTACCGCATACCTATGCGGTGGGTGCGTTGACTGTCATTAAACTCACCGCATAGATATACGGTGATTAGCGGTGAAAATAGTAAAAATTAGCGGTGTATCTATCCGCACCGAATTGTAATATACTCTTGCAAGCTAGTTTCTCCGATCTATAAAAGAAAATAGTCACATCAAATTGCAAAATTAACCTTTTAACTTCAATTGGGAGTTTTTCAGTAATTCACCTTATCAACTTCAAAATTTATAAAGCTAACTCTGATATGATAAATTAGTCTCTTCGCATGTAAAACCTCGAGGTATCAATAGTCACACGATTGGTTAGAGATAGGGGACTTACCCTTTTCCCATTATGGGAGAATCAGGGATGTGTTTCCTCGTGTTAGAGCATCCACAACAAGGGTTTTTAGTGGGAGTTTTTAACTCTAAATAACATATTTTATTGGGGAGATGGGGATTGGAGGTTAGAAATGAGGGTGACTATTGCTTGGCTAGAAACTACCCAAAAACATACTATTTATGGTTTTTTAAGTGGAGGGAGAGACTACATACTCACAAATTCCATTTTAATGTATAAAATGGGGGATGCACAAATTAATTGTAGCATTTCACATGCACACATATTCACAATTTAATTGTTGTGTTCGGCCAAAAATTTTTTTTTAAAAAAAAGATTTTTTTATAAAACTTATTTTTTTTATCTAAACATAGACCCTAATATCATATATGTTAAATAAAATAAATTAATTTTTAAACAAATTATTAATTATTTATCAGTATTATATTATTTTATGTGAATTATAATTTATGTATACATGATGCAAAAATAATATTATTAAAAATATTTTAATATATAATAAATGGTGAAAGTGAAGTTAAGAAATTAAGATGGGTTTTAGGGACGTGGGTAAAAAAGTAAGTTCAGTTTTTTAAGGAAAGAGAAAGTGATAAATTGGTGTTAAGAAACCTTATAGGGTTTTACTGATGCGGATGGTCTTAGAGTTACAATGCACTTGTCTTTTCCCCATTAAAATTACTAACCAAAACCCACCCCACTTGTCAATGGCCCACCCCCACAAAGAATCACAAACAAAGAGAGGGCAAGAAACCGAAAAAGCCTTGTTAAATGGGTATAAAAAAAAAGCTGGGATGAAAAATAAACTTACACTCAGATTTTACAATGGGTTACAAACTTGCAATGGTCACTATCGAAATTGATTGATTGCTCTGTGAAAATGTTGATATAAATAGTGGAGGAGCACGTGGGGGCTTTGAAATGTGGTTGTGGGTGGTGGGGAGTTTGAGTCTCAGTTAAGCGGCGTGGTACTGTGGTGTTGTGGTGGACTGGTGGTGGTGGCTTTGGGGAGTGTAAAAAAGGCCTCTAATTTTTGCTTCTTTTCACTCCATTTGGTGAAATTCATCACCAGAGGTGCAGAAATTGGGAAATGGTGGAGATTAGAGGTGATGAGTGGCTGCCTGAAGGGTGGAA
This sequence comes from Persicaria tinctoria, assembly GCA_037127255.1. Lineage (NCBI taxonomy): Eukaryota > Viridiplantae > Streptophyta > Magnoliopsida > Caryophyllales > Polygonaceae > Persicaria > Persicaria tinctoria. Next base: position 54,639,041 of record JBANSL010000014.1, on the reverse strand, counting down.
GGTGGAAGTTAGAGTTCGCAAGAGCGGCAAAAGAGACAGGGTTTGATCTCCCTTCTTTACTTTTCTGAATTGGGTCTCATTTGTTCCTCACTAAATTTCACTTTCTTTGCTTTGCTCTTATTGATTTTTGTGAAATTTTGTTCAAGTTGTGTGGCTTTGTGTGGATGCATGCGGTTGGGTTTGGCCCCATTTTTATTAGAAAAAGTCCATGTCTTTGGGTTCATTCAATGTTAGGGTAATTTGGAGCTCACATGAAGAACAAGAACAAGAAAACAACAATCTTGATTGATGCTTTTGGGTAAAATTGTTGTTAAAGAAGTTGAAAAATTGCTTATTTGCAAAATTCCTCTTTTTGAGTAGGTTTGTTTGAGAAGTTTGGGGCTTTTTGTGGGGTTAATTTCATGCCTTTAGTGCATATGGATTGAGCTCACAAGCTACTTTGCCAGCTTGTTTTGTGTGTGGTTGTTACCTCACAAGCTTTTCCATGTTCCTTGTTCACCTAAAAATCAACCTTTTAGTCATGTAGAGAATCACTTTGGTAAGCTTAGCGATTCGTTGCTGTAGGAGATACCTCCAAACAGCGCGACAAACATGAATCCCCGCTCACTCGTGTCGTGTGCTGTACACCAGCCCTTCACAATGGCAGTTAGAAGCCCAAAGATTGTGCTTTGATTTGATGGAAATTCGGAGTTTTTGTTCCCACTTCAACTAATGTGAATGTCATGTGGACCTTGTGATGCTGAGAGGGGTGCGTGTGTATAACAAAATGTGTCATTTTGTAGGTTTTAAAAATGAATATGTTTCTCTTTGAATTAGTTTAGCTGGGGAAACAATAAGGTAGGACCACATGATATCACCTTTCCACGCTTAAAATAATAAGCGGAAACTTCAACTTTGAGACATTTAGTTTTATAACCTATGTTTTATGGTCATTGTCTTGTTCTTGGATTATATCATGTGTTGTGCTGAGTTGTTAGTTTTTCCGGGTTTGGTTTCTCTTTTTCACTTATGGAAAGTAAAAAAATGATGCATTACTGATGTTCGATCTGCATTTGCAGTACTACAGAGACCCTGCAAGTGGATATGTGTTTCGCTCGTTGAAGGATATTGACCGGTATCTTCTAACTGGGAAGCTCGGAAGACGTGCAATGAAGTCGAAACCCAAGGATGTTGCTGGTGGTAGTGATCCAGTGTTAGTTGCTGACGAAGCTCCAGTTAAAGTGCAAGTGGTATTCTAAACCTAATCCTCTTGTCTTTATACATACTGCATACTTCATATAATCATAGCTCCTAAGAAACGAAACAAGGAAATCCATAACACGGACACTTCTAAGGTGTAGTGTGTTGGTATAAAACTGCGGTGGTCCCTTAATCCATTGCTGCCCAGTTAATGATTGTGTTTCGTTACTTCTGCATTTTCTGTAAAGGAGGATGCATTTGAGGAAAAGGATTCAAATCCGTCAAATGGATCAATGAAGGTAGCATCTTCCCCTTGTCAATTACACCTTTTAGTCGTTAATCATAACCATTTGTCTTAATAACACACAGACACTTACATTTTGTTGCCTGTCGACTCAGGGAGTTCAAAAGCAGAATCCAGCCAGAAGTGGGAAAAGGAAACCAGCCAGTGGAGGTGCAAAATCCAATCAGAAGCCGAAGAACAGGAAGATCTCCAATACTCCGCGTGGAGAGGAATCAGATGATTTCTTCATACTTGATTCTGATCAGGGTAATGACACTTTTCATGGAACTACTAGAACTAGCCAGATAGATTGATTTCAATGAAATGGACTATGCTGTCTTTTGTACACGACTTGTGCTTTATGTGACAGGTGCAGACGTAACCAATGAACTTGGTCTTCCAAACCTTCCTGAGATGATCGATTCAGCGAGAAAATCTGACGCCACATATCTTTCTGCACCCCAAATTGCAGTCCTACTTGGAAGGCAAATGCCCTGTGAGGGTGCTGCAATCCAGGACCATTCCGAATATCCAGCAATACAAGCTCCTCCTCCTATTGCGCCCGCTCCAAAGTCTGAGGCTCAAGAGGATGCCATTTTGCCACTCTGGACTCACCTGCCCACTTACCCGGAAGCCGTATCCCAAGGCCAAGAAAACTCATGCTCGCCCCTTAAGAGCAATGCAATGTTAGACTTCCCGGTGGCCTTCCCATGGGGAGATATATTCTCAGATCCGTGCATTGAGTTTGCCATCAAGACTCTAACCGGGGCGATTCCCTTGGGAAGTGCCAGCAACGACAGCCTAGGGACTCTAGGTGCACAACCGCCTGTCAACCCTTTGGAGGCCGAAAAAGACACAATGCCACACGAAGACGACATTTAGGTTGCTGTGCTCTACAAAGACATGGGTACTTGCCTGTAGGCAACTGATATGCTGCGGTATGTCATTGTATATTAAACTAAACTAACAAGTAGTAGAGAGGCGGTCAGGTCTAGATAATAACCGGAGGCTAACCTTTGAGCGAAGGGGATTTGGATTCGGTAAGTCGGTCACCTTCTTTGCCTTGACATTTGGTATGTGAATGGCGATATTTAAGCTTGACTGAGGTTTGCTTTGGTAGACCTAAAGGAATAAGAAGAGCACTTGTTGATGTTGTATGGGGCCGTGCCCGTGCGCGATTTCTTTATCATGCCGCTGCTAGCCATCGTTGGCTCTACTTTTCAACCTCTGCTTGTGAACACCTTTGTAAGCCATACGTTTTATGCTTAAATTACCACTGTCAAAAACTGGTCCAACGCCTTACTTATGTTGTGCCCGGTTCTGAGTGCCTAATCGCGACTAAAGGGACCCGTTAATTAAAGGAAGCTGCTCGGTGAAAGAATTGTTTTCATTGAAGTAGATCATTTCCTCCGGTGCGATCTCTTGAAGAACCAATTTACATTATACATTCTTTCCGCATCGTGTGCGATTTTTTTAATTTAAATAAATTTGATATTAATACTCGTTTAATTAGCTAATTAATTTTCTTCAATATTTCTTAATTGTTACATAATTAAGATATACTAATTAAAATAAATTATTATAACATATACATATATATTCTTTAAATTTTTTTGAATTAAAAATTATTATTAATACCCATTGTTCTAATTATATATAAGATTCTAAAATAAACCAAATGTTAAATCTTAGATAATAAAATTGATTATTTAATTTTTATAGGTATAAACGAATTGATTATTTAATAAAATTGATTAAGTGGAGACATGTCTCATAGCCGAAAGAATCGAAACCAAAGGTTTGTTTGATTTAGTAGTTTTGTAATTAAACCGTTAAATTTTGTAAAAATATATTTATATCTAACGAAATTGGATAAAGTGTTATCTTAAACACATATTACTATATTGATCTTTAATATCTTCGAAAAAAACATATCCATATATAATGAAATTGGGGCAAATTTTATCTTATGAATGTATAGATATATTGATTAAAGAAAAAATTTGTAGAATAGACACTTTTTTTTTCCGGCCTAATTGGCGGAATATCCAAGGTTTGGGACAAATTGTGAAATTATCCATCCCTAATTTGATTAACCCTGATTCTCTTCCCTCTCTCCCGGACCTCTCTCCTGTCTCGCTCCCTCGATCTCTGGTGTGTCTGACGCCGGAATCCGCCTCCGATGTCGGTGAGATCTCTTCTGTCTCCCCTGTCTCACTCTATGTCTCTCTTGTCTCTCCCTCGCTCATGCCTCCGATGTCGGCGGATAGATCTATGGCGATGACCAGACAGCGAAGTGGCGGCGAGATCTCGATCGATCTATGGCGAAAGTGTTAGGGGGGAGTCTTGTTGGGCCCGACTAGAAAGCCCAACATATAAGCCGGACTGGGGCACCATCCCAAAACCAATTGGCGTTAGGTGGAGTAGCCCATCCACTTATATGTTAGGTTCAGAATCACCCCACTTCCGATGTCCGATGTGGGATTCACAAATGTCCCAACAAATCCCCCTCTCACTTGTGAATCCATCACAAGTCCAACCCGGTTGGAATTGAGACCTCCACGCAACGGGTTCGACTAACCCGTCATCGATACAGATGTGGAGTCCATCTAAATTTTCGGTGCAACCGGCCCACCTGCGAACCCGGCTCTGATACCAGTTTGTTAGGGGGGAGTCTTGTTGGGCCCGACCAAAAAGCCCAGCATATAAGCCGGACTGGGGCACCATCCCAAAACCAATTGGCATTAGGTGGAGTAGCCCATCCACTTATATGTTAGGTTCAGAATCACCCCACTTCCGAAGTAGGATTCACAAGTGTCCCAACAGAAAGTGGCGATGACCAGACATACAGAGGAGAGATCAAGTGAGATCGAGCGAGCGTGGCGCCGGAGGCGGTTTCAGATATGAGAGAGGCGGTGTCTGGTAGCGAGATCGTGCAAGCGAGCGCCGAGGCGGTGGCGAGCGAGCAGCGGAGCGATTGATCGAGCGAGGGAGGGAGCGAGCGGCGGAGGCGGTGGCGAGCGAGCGGCGGAGAAAGCGAGGCCGGTGCGAGCGAGCCGGAGGCGGTGGCGAGCGTCGGATCCGATTCCAGATCGGGGAGGGAGGTAGAAGAAGAAATTTTGTTAAATTACAAAAATGACCCCATAAATACGAGAATTACAAAAAATATCTATATTTTATTATATGATTCACATCTACTATATTTTTATTTTTACATTTGCACAACATAAATTTATATTTGCACAATAAATTGTTATATGTGCACAATGTAAAGTTATTTTTGCACAAAAAAAAGTGTTGAAGCGAAAAAAAAATATATTACATTTTGCACAACAAAATGTTATATTTGCACAACATATGATTATATTTGCACAAGCACAACGTACAGTTATATTTGCACACCAAAATGTATTGACACGGAAAAAAAAAAGCGAAATAAAATATTACATTTTGCACAACAAAATGTTATATTTGCACAACATACGATTATATTTGCACAAACACAACGTACGGTTATATTTGCACGCCAAAATGTATTGACACGGAAAAAAAAGCGAAAAAAAAATATTATATTTGCACAACATACAATTATATTTGCACAAGCACAACGTGCAGTTATATTTGCATGCCAAAATTAATGTATTAACATGGAAGAAAAAAACTAGACCTGGGTCATATTTGCACAACATACGATTATATTTGCACATGCACAACATACTCTTATATTTGCGAGACAAAATGTATAAAAAAAAAGTGAGGCTATAGACAAGATGATAAAATGGTTATTGACAAGATGGACATTTCACCAATTTGTCCCAAAGTGTGGATATTTCACCAATTGAGACAACTTTTTTAGACATTTTGCAAACTCCCCCTAGCTTGATTAGATAGAGTTAGAATAAAATTTTATTTTATGCATATATTTGTTATTTTAAAAATTTGTGATTGATTCATACGACTAATATCCATATCTAATAAAATTGTGTCAAAATTTATCTTATGCATATATAGATATATTGATTAAATAGAGTTAGAATAAAATTTTATTTTATGCATATATTGATTATTTAAAAAAATTGTGATTGGTTCGTACGATTACAATTAAGGAGAACTCGCCATGTGTCTCAGCCGACTTCCCCTTTATTATTTATAATAGATAGATAATAGATTTTTTCTGTTTTATATAGATATTAATCTTATATCCCCTATACTAATTCTAGGGTATTTTTTAATTTTGGATATCTGTAAAAATTGGGGGCTATAGGCATACGTGCGACTGAGCGAACTTCTTCTTCTCCTCCTTTAATCTCCTTCTTGCATCTGTTCGAATTTTTTTTCGCCGTCACTTGCACTTCTGTTCGAATTTTTTTTTTCTTTGGATTTGTTTGCATCGGTTCGAAAATAAGGGCTTGTTTGATTCGAAATGCATATGTTCTGCTTTTTCTAAATTTTTGTTTGAAATGCATTGTTCCTACAATCTATGGGTCTGGTCAAAATACATCTGTTCGAAATTGAGGGCTTGTTTAGTTGTAGGAACGAGCTTCGGGGTTCTATTCAAATTTTCGAACCCTAAAATGTATCTGTTCGATTCGAAATGTTTGAACCCTAATGCATTTGTTGAACATTTCGAAAGTTATAAGGTTTTTGGTTCATTTTTATTACATTTTTTTTAATTCTGATATCTATATACCCTTTCCAAACAGCAGGTATAAGATATAGATATCAATCTCATACCCATACCCAATACTCATAGCTTGATATCTATATCTCATACTCATAGCCTATATCCTATATCTATATACCATTTCCAAACGGGCCCTTAGATACGTATTCTATTGAAGCTCATAGAGATGCAGATTTCTTGTTTTTTGATACAACAACATTTTTTTTTATATCATATAAGAAATTCGATTATCTACACAAGTCTAGAGAAATCAAGAAATCGGACATCGACTAACCATCATCTACAACTAGAAGCCAATTACAGAAGCAAATAACATGAAAAATAATAAAAGCAAATGACATAAAGGAAACAACACGAAGCAAATAACGGAAAGGAAATTGCAATAATATTGTACATATCATCCTACACTATAACTTTAAGCTAGCAGAACAAACGAATCGACTAGACAAAACGAAGAAGAACACAGAGAACTATGGGGATAACTAGTGGACATCTCATATTATGGACTACAAAAGTCATCAGGTGTCAATCGCACTTCCACGACGTCTACGAGCATGACAAATCAACCACCGTTCTCATGAAACCTTTCAACAACAATTTTTGGATGGGTTAGACCATAGAGATGTAGATTATAGGATTGTCTCTTTTTTTTTCCAGAGCAAGTAAGGATTTGTAAAGCGTGTCTACGTGCATGGCGAATCAGCCACCGTTCATATGAAACCTTACAACAACAATTTTTAGATGGGTTAGACCATAGAGATGTAGATTATAGAATTATCTTTTTTTTTTAGAGAAAGTAAGGATTGGTAAAGCGTCGTACTTGACTTTGAATAGAACTGTTCGACAGCCCATTCTGAAATCATATACATTATTAGACCCGTCAAACGGGTCAATCGGGTCGGGCTCGGGTTTGGGTCACTTCGGGTCCCGAGTAAAATGGGTCCCGGGTAAAACGGATTCCGGATATATTCGGGTTGACTCGAACCCGGGTTTGACCGGGTTTCAGGTCATTTCGGGTTTGTCAATTTTTTCTTTTTTAAATTAAAAAAATCATGATTTAATCATTTTGCAATAATTTTAAAATTCTAAAATTAAAGGCATTGTTCATAAGTTCTAGTGCTTGTAATTATACACTATATATGATCTAAAATATTTGATTTTTATTATTTCTCGTCATTTTTAATAAAATGTAATAATATATAAATATAAAAGTTGATTTAAAATTGAAAAATTAAGTGATTGTAATTATAAAATGTAATAAATTGGAATCTCCATAAAAAAATTTAATCATATATAATTATAAATCAACCGGGTCAATCGGGTCACCGGGTCGAAACCCAGATTACCCAGAAAATTTTAGGGTTTTCGTGTTCGGGTCGGAAAAAATTTCCGGGTTCGGGTCGGAAAATTACCGTGCGTTCGGATCGGGTTGTGTTTTGACAAGTGTATACATTATGCATTGCTTCAAAGAAACATATACTCCTTGTCTTAGTATTATTCCGACTATTTGGTTTTTTTTTTTATCCCTACTACTCTTTTGTTTTTAAAATAATTTTATGCATTAGCTTATCTGGATTAAGATCCACTTGTTCCACTTTATTTATGTGCTTTTCACCTTTTATACTGCACCTTTTTTAATAAACGTTGTATGTTTAGACGGTTCGCCATTTGTCAACTTTGTCGATATCTCGAGGTGTCGGGTCTGTCCGGCCCTCGAATTTTTTTCTAATCAAAAAATCCATGCACATTATTACTAATAAATATAAAATTATTTTAAAAAATTACTAAAAAACTTGGTATTTTATACTGTATTTTTTTTTTTTTTTGATTAGGAAAAGATTCGAGCTCAGATAAACCTGAAACTCGAGAGGCCGACGAATCGGCAGACGGACTAGCCGTCAACAAAACAACAAACTACAGAGTACATACACAAATAAACACGGATGAAAGAAAAAGCCCAAACAACCCGAAAGAGACGTCCGCTAGCAGAAAAGACGAGGGAGATCCAAGGCGGGCCACGAATGCCGAGAACACCGGAGAGTGCAATGACTCTCACAGCGACTCGACGTCGAGATGGCGGAGAACAGTAACCCACTATTGGAAAGGGCACAACCAGGGAAAGTGTGGATCACCGACGTTGCCTCCACCTAGATGAAGGATCTTCGGAGACCACGAACACAACCACGATCCTCTCGATCAAACTGGCAGCCCGATACTGCAACCCACCTCGAAACTAAACGCCACCACACCAAAGCAACGACCCAACGGCAAACGAACGAACAAAAGACGGATCAATAAGAGAAAATCAACCATCCAACAAAAATTTGTATGCAACTTATTCCTAAGATTATGTATATAATTTTGTTCAAGTAATATGAATTAGATTTAACTCTTTTTTTTTTTTTTTTTTTTTTATGTATTCTGTATGGGATCCACCCATCGGGTTTTTTTTTTTTTTGGGTTGCTTTGGGCCCAAGGATTAAACCTTAGGCCCAAAGAACACATAGGCCCAGCAACCTAGCCCGAGGCCTATGCAGCAGAAGCCAAATCTGAGGGCAACCGAACGGAAGAAGCCGGCACCAGGGCATGCCGAGCAACCCGTACAACGACTTCCACAGTCCACCCAGAGACAACGGAGGAGAGGAGAGAAGATGACAGTGGCCGGGCCGGAACGCCGAGAGACAACAACTCCGGCGAAGCCCAGGGAGCGAAATCGGAGGCGATAATAGGGTGAAATTTTAGAGGAAATAGCTATAGCAGGGGGCCAAAATGAAAAGCCCCAAATCGATTTGGGTGACCGACGAAAGCCAGGAAAGCTTCATCCACCCCTCAAACGCAGCCGGCGAGAGAGGCGATGAAAGACAAGTCGACGACCAAGCCACGACAACAAGGGGAGCGAGCGTGGAAAGACACTAGGACCATCCGCACCGCCGAAACCAAAATTGAGAAGATTGGGTTCAGACGAACCCCATTAGACAAAGAAAGGGAAGAGAAAGACTGGAGGGATGGAAATCCACATCAGCCCTCACAACCCAAACACGAAATCGGGTAAATCCGCTCAGAAGAAGAGCAACCGCCAAGGGATGCACCCCAAAACGGCAAAGAAGGGTTAACTTCGCCAGACCGACAGACGAAGGAAGGAGGCAAAGCAAGATGACTGGGCTACCGGCCAAGGACCGGCGAGGCTGGACGCCGACCTCCGAAGAGGAGATTGAAACCGTCTGACAAGGTGTACCAAATTCGAAAAGGAAATTTCGGCCTCCGAAGAGGATTTAGGGCCTCCGAAGAGGATTTATTGGCCTCCGAAGAGGGGTTAACGTGCTCGGCGACGGACGGAACTACGGAACACCGACCTGACCCACACCCCAATCTGTCTCTGCGCGTTAGCTACTTCATTTATATTGGAAGGTAGAGAAAAGAGAAGACAAAATTTGCCCATCTCACCCAAGATCTTTGTTGTTATTGATTGTGCTGTTGAAATTCAAGATACACTCAATCTTGATTTTTTTTTTTTTTGGTTTTCTTCCCTCTCTCTAGAATTCTAGAGAGAGGTCAGAGCGTTGGGATACTGTAGTTTTTATTATTCTTAATAAACGTGCATATAAATAGTAAAATACGGTTAAAAAGAAATAAAGGAAATATTCCGGATAAATTAATGTAAAAAAAATGAAAATTTAGGAGAAAAAAGATAAGAACTCATTAAAATTTGACACAATTTCTTTGGTAAAATAAAATATTAATGCGACAGAATTTATTTGGTAAAATAAAATATTAAAGTGTAATAAGGTTTCGTAAGTTTGGTGAAAGTATCAGAATTTGAGTAAATTTGTATTTATTTCATTTCATTTTATTTTAAAACCTAAAAAAAATGGTACTATATGTTTCTCATTTCTCCATATAAAAGGAACGGAATGAGTTGAAGAAATTCAACGATTGTGAGCTTCCGTATAAACCCAAAGAGTAAGGAGCGGGCGAGCGCGGGGAGGAGAGAGAGTGAGACATTCAAATTCGGAGAAGGACGCCATGAATAGCAACTCGAGGTTAGTTTGGTTTTTCCACCATCAGTAGTTCGAGATCCCCTCGTCTTAACATTTTCTCTTCCGTTTTGCAATTTGAAACTCTAATTGCAATTTGAGGCGGAAGAACCCTATGATTTGTTTCTTTCAGAATTCAGGGCATCCGTTCTTTGTTTATTTTTTTTCCGTGCATTACATTTCAGAGATAATATCTCGTTGGTCGATTTTTGTTTATTCTCATCGGCCTCGCTATCAGGTTTCTTTTGTTGGTTTGGCTCTGGCATTGATTTATCTGAAATGGAATCTCGGATACTCTTTAGCATTGCAACTTTAGGTCTCGCTGTTGTTGTTTACGGTATTTCAATCGGATTAAGCTCCCATGTTTTTTCTACCACCGACCGAATCAAAAAGTAATCTTCTTTTCTGTTGTTAACAGATTGGATATCCGTTTTCAACTTTTCATGATTGAACATGCTATAAGGTTTCAGTTTTCAACCATTTGTGGTTGATTTCCTTTTTCTGTTTGAATTTGTTGTTTATGTTGTTATGGATCTGAGTGTCTCAGCTGATGCTTTGAGCCTCTATCAGACGGTAACTCACTTTTCTTCTGCTTGTTGAGCAGCATTTATGCAATTTCTGAAGTTAGGGAAAAGCCACATGACATCAATCTCTCATTGTTGAAGTTGTCAATTGCTAATTTCTGATTTCAAGTCATCTTTCTACTTCATATTTTGTTTTTGAATTGTGAAGGTTTGGGATTGTGGACCTATGGCAGTCCTACTAATACTAAAAATTGTGAAAGTTTCTGATTTCAAGTCATCTTCCCTTTATGTTCCGATTGAAAATCAGACAGATGCCTTGCAAAATTTCCAATTATCTGCTTATATTCTTAGCATTTGTGAACCGTAATAAACTTTTTGGCTTTTTGGCTCCTGACTGTTTCATCCCTTTGCATCAACACTTCTTCTATATGAACCAAACCAGCAGCAGCATCTACATGTCACCCCTTCAATTGCTAGAGTGAATAGCATTACTAACTCCAATCCATTGCCACACTGATGTTTTTTTGAATGTGAATTATACTGATTTTGCTCTGATACTTTGATTGTATTGCACATACCATTGTAATTTTTGTTTGTAACTATGATTAAATTTTCTTTTGGTCTGTGTAATCATAGATTATCATTTAGTTGGTGGTTGACCAAAGAAGAATCGATAACCTTTCAATTTACTCACGTGAATTTACTAGAAGAATTGACCAACGAAGGTTTTGGATGTCTTTAATAATTGGTAACATAGAAGTTTTCAGTGCTTTGCTGGATCATTATTCATTACAAGCTTGTACGAGTTCAATGAGTTTCTCAGATTTGTGGATATACCATAATGGAACTGTTGTGCTCGGGTCTTAATTTTATGGTCCATTGACAGGAGCAATATCTCCATGGATATTTTTGCAATTTCATGGAGAGTGTCTACAATCCTTATTAATTATTATTACTCTTCATTCAGGAAGAAGGGACACGTGAAGTGGGATGAGAGTAATTTAGGTGACATTGAGAGACACAAACCTGTGAGGCAGAAGATCACGGAGCCAAAGACACCTTACCACCCAATGATTGATGACGATGATGATAGTATGTAACTGTACATAGTGAAGTCTTACCTAAATGTCATGAAAATATGTTATGGTTTTCCTTTTATCTTTTGTTTTGGTTTGCTTTGGGTTAGGGGACTCTTAGTGGGGGTTACCCCTTGTTCTGCATGTCGTTCTTCGATAGCAGACGACTAATTTTTTCTGAAAAGATAAGTTATGTGCGTACTCTTACCGTAGCTGCATTTTCTTGATGCTGCAGGATCTTTGTCTCCTGTGCATCATGCTTTCGATGAGTGCATTGATGATGCTGAGCATGCAGAAGCTGTACGCCATGCATTGAGCGGTGTAGCTTCTTCCAGCGGAAATACTAGTGTATCTGGTGGCTGGACATCTTCAGAAGATGAGGCCGATGCTATGGAGGAGGATGAAGGTAAAGTTGTCTTGGAACCTTGACAATTTTGTGTTTTACATATGGCCTTGTTACATCATGAGCTGGCTGTTTAATTGGGTCTTATAGTACCATGAGACCATGTTAATGCCCCATCTTCATCACTTCATGTGTTGCTTCATTTTAAATTATCGTTTTGACCTTTTGGGACCAGAATCCAGATTGGTGTTGTGTTCATTTTAATTCTTTTAGCTGAAACATTGAGGGGGGCTAGGTTATGCGGCTTGGGGATGCTTGGAGTTGTATTAACGTCTTCATTGCTCGATATTCCTTACACCTATTTTTCCTTGTATTGTCTGGGGGTTATTCGTGTCCTTTGGTCTGTTGTTATAACACTACGGGATCATACGGAAATATTGTGGCCATGGCATTACACCATGCTATCGTGGTATCGAAACACACTTTTCATCTGAGGAAAGCAACTTGCATTGTATCTGCAACTACCTCTTGTTCTTGTTGTCCACTCATCTAGCATATTGGGCAAAATGGTTATTTACCAATATCAGTTATGTTCACTTTCATCCTCTTTCCCCTGCCTTCCCTAAAACTCTGTTTGTGTTATTGCTCAGTAGATCCAGAGTCCGATAAGAGCAAAAACTTCAAAGAACAGCGGCGAGAACACTATAATGAGTTTTGGAAGGTGAAAGAGCTCTTGAGGAAAGACCCCGTGGTTGATGAGGACGACGACGATGATGATGATGATATTGTCCTGGTTTCGAAGAAAAACAGCTCCAATTCCGTTACACTTTCTTTCACCGGATGATTGCATCCCCTCCGGCGATTCAGTTGAGAGGCAGTGCAAAAAATTTTGTATTGTAGTTGAGACTATGTTTCTGTTTGTTATGCAGTTGGTAGTGACGGAGTGTTAAATTTGCAGCGGTTTAGACTTTGTAGGTGTTGCTAGTCACTATGGTAAACCAAGCCGAAAGCTTACCGCCTATGATATTATGAAGAAAAGGCGTCTTGAATCAAACCTTCTTGTAAGTTATGTAGGCATTTGATTTTCTATAATTAATCAACCGGAAATTTTTGCTTGAATGCAATCAAACATCAAGGATCAATGCAACTAGAACAAGTCTTATAAAAAAAAATGCAACTAGAACAAGTGAGTCTGATTCAAAATTTTAAGACGCTATAACAAAATATGATGAACGAAAACATTTCTGATTCTGATTCTCAAATGTAAAATCCGAAAAATTCAAAGAAACGAAACCAGATCTCCAAATCGCCGATTCACCTCTGCGAGAAACAATCAATCGCCGCCGACCTTGTAGACATAGGTGAGGCCGCACTTACCACAGTAGTGTCTATTGTGGTGGTTAGCCATGAAAGTGCCGACACCGCACTCGGCGTTGGGGCACTCCTTCGTCCTTCCTGAGCCTCTGCACCTTGCCGGAATCGTCGACCTTGTAGAACTGGAGGACGGCGAGCTTAACCTTCTTGTGCTTGTGCTTAATCTTCTTAGGCTTGGTGTAGGTCTTCTTCTTCCTCTTCTTGGCGCCGCCGCGGAGGCGGAGGACGAGGTGAAGGGTGGACTCCTTCTGGATGTTGTAGTCGGCAAGGGTGCGGCCGTCCTCGAGCTGCTTCCCGGCGAAGATGAGGCGCTGCTGGTCGGGAGGGATTGAGACGGGAAATCCGTCGTTCGAAGCCATTGAAGCAGGTAACGATCAGAGAACGGGAAACTAAGAGTGCAAAGGATAGATTCCTCGACTAGGGACTGGATGAGAGTCCGAAGAAGAGCTTACCAGAGCCTAGAATCCAACTTGGGAACATAGGAAAAGTCGGATTCGAAGGGTGTCCGATGAATTACTAAAGAGAGAGTTTGAGGTTGGGAAATTTGTTTCTGTATTTGATCACCGGAAAGGACTTGTGAGTAGTACCCATAGGTTATCGGTTCGAACCCCGGAATGACCGCTCTTTATTTACCTATTCAAGGATAATCCTCAAAGAGGAAGATGATTACATTTTTATGGCCAGACTAAGCCTAGGCTGGACCTGGGAATGGAATAAGTAAACTATAGGCCGTAGCCCACTACTTTATGGGTCTAAGCCCAGTACTTGTTTTGCTAGAGCCCGAAGGTTTACATGAAAATGAAATAGAAACCTATATACTTGTTATGTTGTTACAGGGATGCCTTCCTTGTCCTGGATTTTAGCCTTGACATTGTCGATCGTGTCGGAGGATTCGACCTCTAGGGTTATAGTCTTCCCCGTTAGGGTTTTCACGAAGATCTGCATCTTCGCTCTGCCTATTGTTCGCTGGTTTTCGGAGGAAGGAGAATGAAATGGCTGAAAATGGAGGTGCTAGGGTTTTTGAGGTGGAATGGAATGTGAAATTACCAAAGAGGGTTCCATTTGGTCCGGTTTTAGAAGGAAGGATGAGGGGTATTTTGGAAAAGAGAGATGGATTGGGCTGTTACCTCACTTACCTGTTAGATTGTTGGGCCTGTTTATAGTGTGTGAAGCTTGGAGTGTTTTTTTTTTTGATTGGAAAGAATGGAAGGTTTTTGTTTAGGTGCTAAAATAAATTTGAGAAATCATCGGATAGGGTGTTGAAGGGAGCTTCTTCTTTCGGGTACTTGAAAAATTCGGGTTTTGTGCAAAATTAATTGGATGACTTAAGGCAGGCATTGAAATGGTTTTGTTTTCTATTTTGGTGAATCATGAACCGATATTTAAACCAGAAAGAGAACTAAGATAAGAAGACTCATTATCATTGTACCGATTTATTCTTGGAACAGAGGTTTTGGCTAGGAAATTGCAACAACAAAGTAACGAGAGGAGTAACAAGACGGTGTGTTTTAATCTATGTTGAAATGGAACCCGAATCTCCTTTCTCTTCTTTGCAGGCGATATGATGATCTTCTCACGAGCCAATCTTGAAGCATGCACAACATTGAAAAAAATAATTGATGAGTAGTGATGACTACTACTCTATTTCAGGCTAAAAGGTGAACTTTCATAAGTTCGCCTTCCAAGTTACCAAAGGTGTTACAAACCAACAAAGACGGAACATGCAAAGCATACTTAACATTACAAATCATATTACGCTTGAAAAATATTTAGGGTGTCCAATTATTAATTAAAGGGTGAATAGGAATAGCTTTGAAGAAATGATTGGGCGAACAAAAAATCAACTATCAAAATGGAAAGCGAACTTACTATCGCAACAAGGAAGAGCGATTTTAATAACCTAGCAACAAAGCCAAATTAGGCGATTCAAAGCTTCATGCTTCCAAACCATATGCATCAAGAACTTGACTGACTCAATAGATGTTTCTTTTAGAATAAATATAGGAACCACAAACCACTCATTGAGTGGGATAAAATATGTAGATCAAAGAGATTAGGTGGATTAAGAATTAATTAAAATAAACATATGAACAAGGCATTGCAAATAAAGCTACTTTGAAAAATCTTAGCTGAACCACATATTTTTTGGGTTATGATCATAAGAGAAAAATACACGAAGGAAGACATATTGTGGGATTATAAGAAAAGATCAAGGTGCATTATGGAAATGGACAAAACTTATGGAAATTAAAGAGGAATTCTATTGTGGACTTATCTAGCAAGTTGGTAATGGGAGAACTATCAAATTCTGGGAGGACAAATCGGTTGACAATGAACGATTAAAAGGAAGGGAAACAAAAAACCACATAATCAATGAAGGAGAAAAAGTTCAAAGATACTTAAATCAAGACAAATCGTGGAATGTGGAGGCGCACCATCGGGTGTCCTAGAGGAGTTAGTGGAACAAATAATACAAATTAGACTACCAATCAGCGAAATTGAGGATAGACTCTATTGGAAGACATGGAGAAAAATGGATGGTTTTCCACGACCAATGCCCTTGATTTAATAACCAACCAGAACCAACAAGACACGACTGTAGAATCATCCATTTGGAACCTAGATTGCCCGCCAAGGATTAAAAATTTTGCTTGGAAGCTAATGACTAATGGAATCCTGACAAAAAAAAAAAAAGACTAGCTGGCGAGAAAGGTGTACACGTTCCCCTTGATTTTGAATTTTTCCAAAATGCAATGGAGGATAGAGTGCACTTATCTATGAAGTGTGAAAAAACACTTGTTGTTATTGGTAAAATTAAGAGGAATACAAAAATCATCGTTCGAAGCTTTGATACTACAAATAAGGAAATGAAGGAGATAATGGTTGAACTTTGTTGAGAGGGTCTCTTGATCAACAAATAAATTTATAATCAAGACCCCACTGAGTATAACGAAGTCAGGTTCGTCCACGGAAGAGAGTCGCCGCTTCTAATCTAATTTCTTAAGGTCTAAGAAATAGTGAGAAGAGGTGAAGAATATGGATTTTGGGGATGTAAGATCGCAAATTTTAGGAATTCAAATCAATAATAAAAAGCTTCTAAGGTTTAGGGATCACCGCAACGATAGTATGCAAGCAAACACGATGAATCCCACGAAGATATAAAAGAATCAACTTCCATCAACCAAGCAAAACAATCAATCAACTTTCGTTAAATTAATTAACTTTCCTACCTTTTATTAATTAGGTTAATCAAACTCTCGTTTTAAGACCCTAATTACTATCTAATTCATAATTATCTATTTCAATCAAATTGCAAGCAAGAAATTTTCCTAACTTTCGTTAAGGATTAAGCACAAAGGTATAAGAATAGATAAAAATCACTCAGTTCATAGATTCATCGCATTCAACTTACAAGACTATTGTTGGAATCATCCAAACCTTAGAAGAAAAGAAAACTACTCACACATTGTCATGATGAGCATAGAAAAAGACATAGAATTTGGGAAAAGAAAACTGAAATTTAACTAAATAAAACCTGGAAAACAGCCTCTACAACATCACACAAAACCTCAAAACACGTGCCCAAACTGTCACCCAAACACGCCTTACAAACTCCTTAAAGCGGCTCTCTAAACTCCCCAAACGTTTCCCTAAAATTGTCCCCTAAATCTGATCCTAAATGCCTTATTTATAGTAGAAGCTAAAAATCTATCTTAGGAAAATAAGATCTCAAGAGATCTATCTAAGTCTATATAATTTTGGGATAAAATCAACCTTAATTCGAAATCCAATGGCCCATACTGAACCAAACTAGGGTCAATATTGACCCTCTTTGCATCGGTAGGGTTAATTTAGCACATCTATTCACTCTGTCAGGTTCGGTACCGAAACACCCAGGGTTGGTAGGGGGGTCAATATATGACAGTGATTTTGCATCTCGTACTTCTTCTCCGTGACAGGGTCAGTACACCTAGGGTCGGTAGGAGGGTCAGTATATGACATGTTTTCAGCTTTTCCAACTCTCTCTCGAAATGCACTTTTCGGGGTCCTCGGTTGTTCGATTGACGCATATGAATATGTGTTGGAATTTTTTTTTCGAGGAGTACAAGTTTTATGAAGATGTCAAAATTTGATTCAAAGTGACAAAGTGTAAAAATAGGGGGTTTCTCCTCGCTTTGACACTTTTGCTCTTCCTTAGCTTTTCTAACGTCTTCATGACTTTTCGTTAAGCTCTAAAATGTGTCCAATCTCCTCCAAAATGGTTCTAAATCCTACAAAACACCATCAAAGCTTGTGTAGACATCCATATCGCAAATAATACGAAAATCCACTCAAACTACACTAAACCCAACACAAAGGCTAACAAAAATGACTCAAATTGACACTATAAAACACGGACATCAAACTTCTTGATAAGCTAGCAAATGATCAAAAGACAACCCTGGTGATATGTGGGTGGATAGTTGGACAATTAGAAAATAAAGAAGTCTTTGAAAATGGAATGAGAGGAACCAAGAGGCCTGGGGAGACTGATTAGGCAACCATTGCAAAACTGGAAAATGAAAGAAAAATATAGATGGAATAGAAATACGAGAAGATAGAAAAGACACCCACAGAGAAAGAGCAAAAAATTTAAATGGAAAAAATCTCCAGAAGGTTGCTTTAAACTAAACTTTGACAGATCCCATCCCCATCCTGGAGTGGCGTCGGCAGGGTTGATCATTAGAAATCATGAAGGGCTCCTAATTTCATGCGGTGTTGAGTTGCGTAGTTTGAGCTTCCCCTTCAAGCGGAAGCTTTTGGTCTTCATTTGGGTCTAGTCGCGGCTAAAGAGCTAGGACTCTCACGACTCCAAGTTATTTTTTTAGTACAATTAAAATAATTTTTTATAAGGATAATTAAAATTATTTTATGTTAAGTTATTTTGTTTGATCTTTTTATACTTGGTATTTAAAATATGTTGCAACAAATAATGAGTAACAACTCAAGTATGGACTATGGAGTATGAATGATATATGGAATTATTATAATCTGGCAAGCAAAGAAGAACAGTAAAAGTGTAATTGAATATCCTGGGAATGGAAAAAAAACACAGAACTGAAATAGGGAGTAGGTATAATATGGAGATATGCAAATTATGCAGGAAAAAAAATCAATTGACAAAAATGTCAAGTGGCCATAGAGCTAAGGGAGCACATATTTTCTTGAAATCTTCCAAAAAAGTTATTGCATCTCAAGTCTTGTATCAATTCATGAAGTTTAATACTAAAAAGTCTGCAGGTGAAATCAAATCTATCCTCGATTCGAACATTTAACTTCCTTGCTAACCGAGTAAGTTCTGGTCACTTTGAATTGCACGTAAAGGTAATAAACAAATCTGGATGACCATAAAATTACAGAGTTCCATGGCATCTTGAAAGTTTTGGACCATGTATCTAAGACCGACGACATAAGTAGGGCGGCTAGGTTTTAGGTTTTACAATATTAAGAGTGTAGAGATTTGGGCCGGGGTGAATTGGGCTTTATTTGCCTAGACTCCCAAGGGGCATTTTTTTTCAAGCTCACGAGATTTTGGGCTCGGCTCAAGCTCGTCTCGAGCTCAAAACCTTGTTCAAGATCAACTTGTTTAAGGGTTTTGAACGATCCCAAGTCGAGCTTTTTTGAGCCGAGCTCGAGCTGTTCAGCTCACATATAAGCCCCTAGTTCCAGCAGCATTGGAAAGATTCATGTAAGTATCTGATCTTAAGCTATGTTGATTTAGCCGATAGTATAACAACTTAGTTTACTCAAGAATCGTATAACCATCAACAACAATCTGTTGGGACAACTTTCTAGCATCCAAAAGAACTGAATGTTCAATCATCCTTAGTTAGAATCTGTAAGCAAAAAATTCTCTAATCATCAACTTTGACCTATGTTGGTTGGAGGTGCCTTCAACCTCACGATGTTCAATATCTATTGTGAATCCATCTTCACCACAATAAAGGATATTGGAGAGCAAGATATGAGGGGTGCAACTCAGTTATACGTTGTAACATACTCATTGTGTCTCAATAACAATATCCCTTTTCCGGTAGAGACACCCAACTCATAAAAAATAATGGTTGCAGCTTCAGACGTGTTGGAAGATTATATCTCTTGCCATCACGTCCACGTTTACCTATCAGATTTAATTTCGAATTTCTGCCAGCTGCCTCTCCAAATCGATCCCTAGCCATCCTAAAGCTTTGGCCAAGGGGTTATGCTCATTAATCATGTTCTTCAAATTAAACAAGTGAAGCATAAAAATCCCCATAATCATTTGATTTGTATGAGTTGCATATAAAACTAATGTGAATATTAATTTTTATACCAAATATAAACATTTGCTGGAAAAAAAAAAGAGCAAAGATCTTCCAAGTTAATGAGTTTAATACAAACCTAGAAGCACGTATATGATTGGCGTCCTCATTTTCTGTATCATAGATGTAATATTAACAAAACTTGAGGGTCTCCCCTTGAATTGGGAGCAAACTTCCTATTCTGTGGACATTTTGGCCTTTTAGACGAAAGCAATAAGACCCTTTTCCATATGTTGATATTTTTAATTTACCCCCCATAGATGTAAATGCAAACATATTCCTGTATCCTCGTATATTTTCAAAAAAAATTGACTTCTTGAATCTTCTCCAGATAAAAGATTTCTTAACAGAAGAGGTGGATCTTGCAACAAAGGTAGATGAACTTGCCCTCTCATGCAACATAAATTGAATGTTGGTACCAACGGATTTCTAGATTTGATTCCTCTCTCCTCATACCACATCAAAACACCACACGATCCACAAATGCAACTTGGATCTCCAATATCATGATAACCTAACAGTAAGGGAATAATCTAGCTCAGTCAAACCGATTGAAAAATAGATCTAAAATGATGTATAATATATTAAAATGACAAGTGAATAGTAATAATGACATGAAGTGAATGTAAATACAAATAAACAAAGATTCCGGTAAAAGATTAACATAATATATAATTTTATGTTAGATGTGACCTATGGATATTTGAGCAGTATTTGTGTTTGTGTCCACTGAAAGAACATCATCGTTGAGCTTAGCTGCAACATACATATGGGGAAAAAACAGCATTATCATTATGATATTGGAAATTCTGGGTAAATGAGTAACGTATAACATAAAAAGTTGTGAATTAGTAAAAATAAATTGCAGAGTGCGTTACTGTTAATAGAAAAATTGTGTTGTTAATGGGAGTTAGTATTATATTCATTGGATTGTAATCCAACTTTTGGAGCGAATCCAATACACTCAGATATGGAATAGATAATAGGTAAAGAAAAAAAAAGTATGAACTACATGGAGATGGGTAAGGTTAGACAAATAAAGGGAATTTATGGGCGCAAAATATTGTCGAGTAAAGAAATGAGCATCGAAAAAAGTGACAGGGATGAAGGCATTAGACACTTATAAAATGCAATGAACATACCATCTCGAAAACCCCTCACTGTTTTCATAGGATCCTTATGCGGATCTGCATAATCTGGAGGCAGTGAAGTTTGGTAAGCTGCTTACTATGTACCATATAGAGAGTGAAATGAGTAGTAGTATAGTAATATTAAGATAAAAAATGAATATGAACAAAAAGTGAAATGAGTAGTGGTATAGTAATATTAAGATAAAAAATGAATATGAAAAAAGATGGAAAGAATTACAAATAGAAATATCTCTCATATGAGTCATTTGACGTCCAACAGAAGTTGGGTTATTTGTGGTATAAGAAGCTGCGTAAAATAGCAACTGTTAGAGGAGTAATCGATGTCACAATTTCAATGAAGTCATTTTTACATACATGATACAAGTAAGTAAGTAGGAAGAAAAAACTATAATAAGAGAGCATGGAAGGTAACAATAAGCGATGATACCCGAAGAAAATGCAGTAGCAGCTATGTCGTGAAAAAGAACATCAGTAGGTATGGAGTGACACATAGTAGGAATACTATTCGCAACAGATGGTGATGCATGGTAGTTTTCTGCAATATTGGAACATAATGGCATGAGATAACACATATATAGGTGCATATAAAGAGAAACGAAGCAAGGGCCAAACATATAAAGTGAAAGAATGAAAGTGGATAATTATAAAAGAGTAAGACATTGTAAATGTGCATTTCGATTCTAATAAGAACGAATAAATATGTAGGAAAGCTACACAATGCAAGCATCACCACTGGAAACCTTACCCATAGCCTTCATAGGAGCCATCTTACAATTAGCAGAATTTGGGGTAGGTGAATTTTGATGAGTTGTGTAAAGTGCAGAGGACGAAATAGAACATTAAATTATGTTAAGGTTTATAGTAATATGGCCACAAATGTAAACGAAAAACCATAATTTGATGTAAATTAAGAGAAATAACAGCATAAAAAGGACGTATCCATTAAAATTGACTGAATTGTAATTACAGATAGAAATATCCCGTGGAGGAGTCCTTTGTCGTCTTGTAGAAGTTGGAGTATGTGATTTATCAGCAGCTGTGGCAAAGAACGATTGTTAGAGGGGTATGTGATGCGACCTGAGGGATCAATCGACTAAAGCTTGAGCTTTGGAACACTCTTTTTTTGGGGATGATTTTTGGGGATTTATAGGAAATAAAAGACAAGGATATGGATTACTAGATCTTGGAGCATCTCACAACAAGATCTACAAAACTCACTCTCTCAAATGTCGGAATCTCACTTTTGAATGATCGAGTCTTTGTTTGGGAATCAATCACAAGCATCTCATCGGTATGATTCAACAAACGAGTTTCTTTTTGGCATCTCACCTCAGAGAGCGTCGAATGCATCTCACCAACAACAATTTAGATTCATCTCGATTTCAAGGAACCACACTTTTTCATTAATCTCAAATATGATTTCTAGGTGAGCATACAAGCTCTTTATATAAGAAAAGTAATACTAAATGAAAGGCTAAAGGCTAGCTAAAACATTCATTGGGTGGATAATATGAAAGGTCCCTAGAAATGATGGAAAAGGAGGTGAGCAACCATGGGGCGGAAAAGTGAAGAGTCAAAAACCTTCAAGATCATCAATACATATAAAAATTTGCATCTTGATTGCAGCACAATTTATTCGGTTTCATTGAATGTGTTCCGTCTTCAACAAACGCAGTTCCAACAAGCTGCCAGATTTCAGACGGTTGTAAATACCAACATTTTCTGTCATCTTCAAAGCTGATTTGGAAAAATATTTCTTCATGAAAGTTGTAGTCACGTAAAATAGCTTTCCAAAAAGTGCTCATAGGCTACAATTAGAATTTTATACAATCTGGTGTAGAGCTGGCAAGTCGGTCCTTCGGGTCGGGTTCGGGTCAGGCTTGCTCGGGTCGGGTCACTGACAGGTCGGGTAAAATTTATGGTCGGGTACTGGTCGGGTCGGGTTTGGTCATAATGAATTTTAGATTGGTCGGGTTTCGGGTTAAATCGGGTCATGCCCATTCGGGTTCGGGTCAAAGCGGGTCAGGCTCATTCGGGTTTCGGGTCAAGAGGCGGGTCGGTCTCATTTGAGTTTCGAATCAAAGTGGGTATAGTTTGTTTGAGTTTTCAGTCGAATCATATTCGACCCGTTTAGATAATTAGGTTGATTTTGACTCGGTTGAATACTTAAATATGTAATTTACTTAAAATAAATGATTTTGACTCGGTTGAATACTTGAATATGTAATTTTGACTCGGTTGAATACCCTCATCATCATTGACTAATTGGTTGTTGACCGATTTTGAAAAAAGTCATAATCGGAAATTCAGTATTCGACAAAATCATCCTTTTTTAAACATTTAAACAAATTGATCGGTGCTATAATTAAATCAAATTAATTGTACATTTAGGATTTAACCTTATTTTAACTAGCAAGTTGCAAATTGGCTTATTTGTGGTTTGACTATATCATTGGCCCATTTCATTTTTAATGCCCATTTCATTTTTAGTTTTTGGCCCATTAGCTTTTTTTCCATTATTATTATTATTAGTTTTTAACAAATCTAGATATAAATAATTAATTCTATCAAAATATAATAATATAGAGTCGGTTCGGGTTCATAGTCGGTCGGGTCGGGTTTGTCTGTGTTCGGGTCTGTTTCGAGTCGGGTCAGCCTCGGGTACGGGTTACAGATGACTCCAGATTTTTGGGTTTCGGTCGGGTTCGGGTGAGTCGGGTTGGGTTTTCGGGTCGGGTCAGATTTTGCCAGCTCTAGTCCGGTGGATCCAAAAAACCGATACATTGCCAGACTGTTTTCTCAATTGAAAGTTCATGTGACTCGAGCTCATATGGTAATATCACATCAATATGTGATACATATTTTCAGAGTCACATATAAATATTGAAATGAGGATGAAAATGATAGCGATCTTGTTTTCGTTTATTGGCCAGTGCTAGCTTGCTTTCAATCTTAACAACGAGGTTCAAGGGGATCTGCATCCATTTGCTTGCAACTCCCTATTGGAAGAAACCATGAGCAACAATCATGAAACATAAATTATACTACCTCCGATCCAAAAAGATCGTCGTTTGACTTTTTAACACGTATTTTAATGAGCTAAAAACTATATAATATATTAACTTTTTTTTTTATAATCTAATACTTATTACCAACAAATATTAAGTTGTAAAAAAATAATTTTAAAAAAGTTGATATTTTATATAGTTTTTAGTTCTTTAAAATACGTGTTAAAAAGTCAAACGACATTCTTTTTAGACCGGAGGGAGTAATAGGTAACCATACGCAAAATGAGGTGGAGAAATATAGGAAACAGAACATGATAACAGTTTTGATTGTGGTGACTATATATGTCATTGAACTGAAAAATGATAAAACATATATAGCTCCAAACTTATCATATAGACTTGAGGTCTAGGCATAGGTTAATACGGTATGGGAAGTAAATGAAATTATAGTCACAATGATGCTAGATGAGTTTGGGAGAGAGCAAATTGAAAGGGAAAAATGAATGATAAAACTTCACTAATGGAATAATACAACCACCGAAGACAAATAAGAAGGAAACAAAAAACCGGATGAGTCATATAGTTTGAGGGAGTGAGCAAATACATATACGGGTAGAACTTTGAGAATCCACCGTGTTGAGTGCAAGAGAAATATGGACTACCACACACGTGCATGGAAGGGTGCCCCAGGGGTGGATAGTACTCAGGTCAAAATAGATGTCAACAAAGCTTTGAGATGATTTGCATAAATCACGTACATAAAATCATAGTAGTATTAGACATGGAAAAAAATAACAGCAAGGAAAAAAAATTAGATAGATCAAATATTAATAGAAATGGTAAAAAAAAAAAGATATAACATGATCTTATCACACCATTTTAGTAAATTATAATGGAAACAAAGTTAAGGATAGTGTAATAATCCACATTAATATGGAACAAAAAGTTGAAGCATTGCCCACGCGGCTTACATTTCAAGCATATTAAGGAAACCACATAGCTATCCTATTTCCCAAAGCCTTAAACTTCAAACACCAGTTCTACTATCCTCTGCATCATTCAACACAATGGTGAATGAACCTTCATCAAGGTCCTCTAAACCACATACCCTAGGCAAACATAATAGTAATGAGGTACATAACAGTGTACTTCCACATAAGAAACATTCCAACCGAGGGAGGAAGAGAAAGTTTCACTACTTTCATCGAGTAACCATGAAAATTCACAAACACCTGGTAGGCAAGTGTCAGACAAGGTGTTCATACCCACATTTAAAGCTGAAAATCCATCAAGAAACATTCCAACATCAATTACTTGACAGAAATTGCTCAGCAAGACATATTGTTGAAGAAAAGAACATTGGGGATAGCGACACAACTCAAGTCTCGACGGTGGACCCTTCTCCAAGTGTGGAACGCGACACTCAGCACAACCCGACTCTCCCGGCCGCTCCAGACCACACTAAGACTCCAACACCGACAATCACGAACTTTCCTTAGAGAGAGGTAGGTGCACAACCTCCTCAAGCGTAGCACACAAGCAAATGGGGTTCCAAACCAAAACCAATCATTAGTGTTGAGCGGAGTAGTCCACCTACTTATATACTAGCTTGGAACCCTCCCAACTTTCGATGTGGGATTTGCTTGTTTTACATGTGCACTCCTAACAACCTCCCCCTCACATGTGAATCACTTCCCCTTCCGTCGAAATCCTAGGGCCAAGCAAATCCCACATCGAAAGTGATTCATATTGATGTAGGTTTGGCCTTAGGATTTCGACAGAAGAGGAAATGATTCACATGTGAGGGGGAGATTGTTGGGAGTGCACATGTGAAACAAGCAAATCCCACATCGAAAGTTGGGAGTGTTCTGAGCTAGCATATAAGTAGGTGGGCTACTCAACTCAACACCAATTGGTTTTGGGTTGGAACCCCATTTGCTTGTGTGTTTGGCTTGAAGAGGTTGTGCACCTCTCCCCAAGTAAAGTCCGTGATTGTCGGTGTTGGAGTCTAGATGTGGTCTCGGGCAGCCGGGAGAGCCAAGTTGTGCTGAGTGTCGTGTTCCACACTTGGGAAAGAATCCACCGATGAGACTTGATTTGCGTCGCTATCGTCAACAAAGAAGTGATCAGATACACGTGTCTTCTTATCCGACCGAGTGAGGAAGAATAAGTTTCATCGAGTGACCAGGCAAATTCACAAACACTTGGTAGGCAAGTGTTGAGGAAGGTGTTCATTTCCACATTTGAAGCTCGGAGTCTGTCAAGTAACATTCTAGCGGCCCTAAGGGCTCAGAAATCGGTCAGAAAGACATATTGTTCAAGAAAAAAAAATGAGCAGATACACGTGTCTTCTTATCCAACCGAGTGAGGAAGACAAAGTTTCATCAAGTGTATTCTTCATATACCACAAAGAAAGTAAAAATGTATAGAAATCAGAACCAAGGTCTATTATAGACAATAAGTGAATCTGTTGCATAATCCATCGACTTAGAGAAGTGAATAAGGGCAATTGCGATGGAATTTGTGATTTCTTATTGGAATTGGAGGTTGTGTATATTTCATGGAGCAAATCTATTTGTACAATAGAGGAAATAGGGTGCACAAGAAGAGGAGATCTACGATGCCATTTTGAGTTGACCCTGGAATCCGCTTAGAAAGATTATTGACGGTGGTGTTTTCAGTATGATGGCTTTTACATCAATCAATGACTATTTCTTTTCATCTATTGTGTGAGCTCTATGTAAATATTTTTTCAATTACTTAGTAGCTCCAAACAGTTGAACTACTCTGCTAATTAGGCGATTGCTTTGCATTCATTCATTTTTTTACGTTAGGCTTTAGGAATTTTATATGAAATATGATTTCTTCAACAATCAATTTTATTGTTGTCATTCATCTAATTATCCAACCGGACAATTAACATTCAGGAATCTATATCATACTTTAATTTAGAAGATTTTGCTTACGTGGCGCGCTCTCCACTCTTCTCTCCCTTTTGCCCAATCATGTGTTTTCTTTTTCTTTTTATCCTTTCAAAAAAAATTTCATTTACCAACAAAAAACCTATTTACTAACTATTGGGGTTAATTCAAAATATTAAATTCAATATAATATAACTATCTATATCTATATCTATATAACTACTTAATTCAGAAGACTTTCGCTGACGTGTCGATTCCTCCTTCATTCACTTCCCTTCAACCAATCACATATTTTTTTTTCCTATTTTCCAAACAAAGAAAACCTACCTTACGATTCGTCTGATGCCTCCTTCCTCTGAACGCCTCCTTCTTCTCCCTCCTCTCTCCGATTTCTCTTTTGTAATTTTTTACTCCTTTTCGTTTCTACTGAAGATTGAGGTAGGGTTTTTTGGTTGCGACCTCATCCTCGACGCATCACATCCTTCCTCAACAAGATTGACACCCGATTTGCTGATTTAGGGTTGAATCTGAGTCGCGACTATCCTTTGTCGAAACCTCCAAAGCGAATTTGGGTTTAATTTGTGAGTTGATTTAGGGATGTGGGTTGATTCAGACTAGGAATCATCACCCTCCACGCCGGCGATTGGAAACCGTTTGACGGTCTTGAATTCCCTCTCCATCCTGATTTTGACCCTCGGTGATAGTAGGTACACGTTCTTCTTTCTCTCCCTTATCCGTACAATCATAGATTTTGAAATTTGTTTTGTTCATCACCTTTCACCATTTCTAGGGTTTCGTTCCCCTCATTTGTTGTTTCTATTGATTTCAGACTTCTCTCTCCTTCCCGATCTTGACCCTTTGACGATTATAGTTTCAACGATTATAGTTAACGATCCAATATCTTCTGCTGCCAATGGTGATTGACTGATTGTAAGCCTCATATCCCTTTCTTTGAATTTCATCCTCTCTCATGTTCTTTTTATTTACAAATTAGGGCTTGCCTTTGTTTTATCAGTTTGAGTTTGTATCTTTGTTGAGAACTAATGGTTTTGTTGTAGGAGAAAGCAGTGGTATGAGCTTGAATGGTTAAAATTCAGGAATCAAAAAACGTAAGTGCAACAACAATATCTATTATCTACACTACCTGTCAATTTGCTTTGAGTTTTGCCTTTTTAGTTGCTAATAATGGCGGCAAGTTTTGTAAGGTTCGTTGTTCAGGATGTTTGTGGTGAAGACAATGTGTGAATCAGCATCTTTGTCTTTCCTTAATTTTGTTTCTATATTTTTTATAGCATGATTACATTGCATTCTCTAGCTAGGCAAAGGGATAAAATGAGCTTTAAATACATACATTGACTTTACAATCATGTCATTTTACATTCTCTATTATATAGCATCAATCACAATACAAGCTGGTAAGTTTTAGATTATCTCTCTCTTTTATTGCTTTGTGGTTTAATTGCTTGTAGGTTGGGCTGTTGTGTTTTCTTTTCAGTATTTGTATGCATAAATAATTCATATGTCAATATTTTGTGTATTAATTAATGTAGAACAATGAAGAAATTTTGTTGATGTGAGTCTTGGCTTCATCAATGTCCTAGAAATAAGGTTTGTCCCTATTTTCTTTGTCTTCCCTAATTCTGTTTCTAAAATTCAAGATCTGCAAATCTGATATCGAAATTTGATCCCCTTGCCTCTGTCGGTTCCCTCTTCTTGGCCTTTTTCGCTGATTTCCCTCTTCTGTTTTATGCTTCTTTCGGTGGTTATTTGTTTTCTTCTTCTTTTTCTATTTTGCTTTTGTATTGGATTCTGCACTCGAATTGGTGAATTCTTGGCCTGAATGCCTGATGTTGTTGTATGCTGATGTATTGGTTTGTCCAATTGTGTTGCTGTGCAGCCGAATTCTTGATCAACAACTATTGCTTTTGCTTGCACTCACTTTTTATGCTTGCCTTCTTCTGGATATTTGTTTTCCCATTCAAACATCATAAAGATTTTCCTATCTCCTGCTGTAGTGCTTCTTGCATTCTTGGTGTGAACCCGTGATCAAAGCACTCTTCCGAATACTTGGTCTGATGCTTGCATTATTCCAAATTGCAAGCACTTTTTATGCTTGCATTCATCTTTTGCTTACTTGCTTCCATTCTTGTCCTGGTGCTATTGAATGCAGTGGGCTGATGCTAATGAAGATTTGAATGTTGTTGGTTGCTTGCTTGCATTCTGTCGGTTTCTAATAATAGGTGTCATCAAAGTAACATAATTATCCTAATAATAGGTGAACAACTGCGTCCATTACAACTAAGGTGTCTGTGTAGGGTTTCTAACTTTTCAAAACAAACTAGGATAAAATGCATAATTTTTTTTATTCAACAAAAAAAGTGTGAGGGACAACTGTATCTAGAGAGTGTTTGTACAGCTTGATCATGTCCATATGCTTTGGGTTTAAGATTTTTGGGATATCTTCTTCATTCATCTTATTATGCTTCATTTGGCTTATAATTTTCATATGTCAAATCATTACAAGATGCATTTCTGAAATTTCCCTTCTGATTTTTGTATCTATGTTGAGTTAAAGCAACATTTTTTTGTCATTGTCTAAATGTTGTTTATAAGTTACTCTTTCTTATTGCTTAATATATTCTATGTTTCAGGCGTCTTGGGTGGAAAAATGTCTACTGGGAGCTGATTTAGGCATGCCAGCGGGTGCTCCTCCTCCATGGCTTATTAATATGCAGGTACATTTCATAATTACTCTTTATTCTGAAATTTATCACCTCTAATTTTGTTTTTCAATTGATTTCTGTTACTCAGTGGATGTCCCTACAATCAATATCAAATCTACGATTCTTGCCTATTCTAATTAATGTTTAGTTATTCTTTTTATTCATTCCTATATACTTTCATATCGATCTTCCATTATGATATTCTTTCCTAACGAAATTTGACCTCACCATATAACTATGATTTTTATTCCCTCGCTGATTTTCAGTAAATAACATGGTTGATGGCTTTTTGCAATCATTAGACTTGGAGGAGTAGTCCATTTTTTTCAAGGATGGGGAGGTAAGTTATAATCCGCCTAAGTTGATTTGGTACATTTATTATTAATTTTTTGTTGTTGCTGCTTCTTTTTCTCCTTATCCAGGTGGATTTTTATACACTGATGCAAATAATTGATACAAAACTGCAGGAGCTAATCATAGCATTGGTATGTAAGTATCTTTTTTTTTTTGTAAAAAACATATTTCCTTTTGATTAAGGAATTGATACGAATGAGTTAAGACATATAAATATAATTTGCACCGATTTTATAAACCAGTGAAGTAAAATATATATGCAATATGACGCGCATCAAGTCCTACCATTGATATCTATACAAATCAATATATAAGTGCCACAAAAAGTGATTTTCAATAAAATGACAAGATGTGATCTTTTATATGTTTGTATCAAATAGGAAATTCATGCTTCTATTATGTATATACATATGCAATGATTTGTGTGTGTATCTTCATTGTGATCTTCAGCATGTCTGATTTTCTGATTTGGTCTTTGAAAGAGGTAGCTTGCTGTGGGTGGACTAATGCAAGTTGTTGCAACCAAGATGCAAGAGTAAGAAAAATACCCTTTCATTGCAACAAGCTGATGTTGAAATGAAGTAACCTGTCAAGCATCTAGAAGTTGTTGGAGCTGCTAACAAGCTGAAAAAATGAACTAATTTGCCTGGTTGATAATGCTTCAGCTGCTGGGTTTGCCCGTTGTCCATGGATATAGGGGATTTATAAGGAACTACTTGAATTCTTCTTGCCTAAACTTATTTTTTCCTTTCAAAAATTTGTCAAGTTATCTAGGTCTAGAATAATTCTAAACCAGGAGAAATTTTCAGGAAGGTTGATACTTGAGAGATGTAGTCAAATATCACATAGGAGAGGAACATTTTTAAAGGTTGGACTCAATTCATTTCAACATTCTTCGCATGGATAAAGCATAAGAAATATCTCCGCATCTTTTAAGAACACCTATGTCAACCTGAACATTATTATTTTATTTAACTTTCCTGTTATTTTTATTTAGATTATTACTTTCTTCTTCCTTATAACAAATATTTTATATTTTATTTTGGTATTTTTTCACCGCAATCGCCCCATGGCGCGGGGATTCTACTAGTAATACTTTAATTTAGAAGATTTTGCTTACGTGGCGCGCTCTCCACCCTTCTCTCCATTTCGCCCAATCATGTTTTTTCTTTTTCTTTTTATCCTTTTAATTTTTTTCTTTTACCAACCAAAAACCTATTTACTAACTATTGAGCTTAATTCAAAATATTAAATTCAATATAACATAACTATCTATATAATACTTTAATTTAGAAGACTTTGCTTACATGGCGCGCTCTCCACCCTTCTATCCCTTTCGCCCTATAATGTTGTTCTTTTTCTTTTTATCCTTTCAAATTTTTTTTCATTTACCAACCAAAAACTCAATATTAAGATTTGAGTTTTAAATCTTTTTTTATCAATATTTATGTATTGTACTTTACATTAAATCGCGCAATGGCGCAGGAATTTTTTTCAAAAGAAATTTCTTTTCAATTTTTTTTCATTTACCAACAAAAACTCGTTTTTATGAGCCATTTTTTGTATGAGCTAATAGTTAGTATCTAATCTATATATACTACTTGATATTTACTAACTATATATTATATATATAGTAGTATATATTTGCCATTTTGGAAAATATTTTCGATAATTAACTTCTTCTACCTATTGGCCGACTTGATCCCTAATTTATTCAATGTTGGTGCTATAATTATTTATATATTGAGTCATTTTGACTATATCTTGCTCATCCGCAAACATTTCTTTTGTTGAATTGTTAACTCCTTACTAGGATTATTTTTACAATATCTTCTGTTAAACGATTAACCTTACAAAGTTTACCCACCCTTTTTTGTATTCTATGCCTCCAGCTTTTTTCTTTTTTCATTATCGGATAATAGTTCACAAAATGGTTTAGATCAGAGATTTCTTAATCATCTATCATCAAACTGTGCATAATGTGAACTTCTATATTCAAGGACACCTTTGTGTATATCGACCTCGAAGGTTCCATTTGAAGTCGTTGTCAAAGACTATTTTAACATTGGTGGTTTTTCAGTTGATTGTAGGTTTTTTTTTAAATTTTCATCTCTTAATTATGACTTATTGGGATTATTAGGAGTAGTGAATCATATAAGTTCAATAAACATCCTCAAAAAATTGATGAATTGTTGTATCCACCTTGATAGTATGCCTATCAAATTAATTATATCTGCATATTTAATTATCAATTGTTAATTATTTTCCTACCATCTTTTTCTTTTATCTGTATACTTGAGAATTTTTTTTATAATGATATTATAATTTTATAAATATTGCTAAGACAATTTAATGATAATAAAATTTTTAAATGTTGTTAATTACTTTATCAAATCTATCTTTTCTTTTATACGAAGTACTAAATTATTAACTTTTTCTCATTCTCTATTTAAATTTATAATTAATATTAATTTATTAGATTATTCAATTTTTTTATATAAATATCGCGTCATGGCGCTGGTACTGTACCAGTAAGGAGTTAGTAATAAATGAATTCTTGTACAAAAGATCATTCCTCAAATAAGACCTCTTCTTTCTATAAGAAATAATACTCTGATTCTAAGGTAAAACAAAAAGTGCAGTTGGTGGCTAAATAAACAGAACTTGCAACAGATACTTATCTAGCATGGAGAGAAAAATAAGAACACAAGCTTAAATTATTATAATTGATACTTAATATATATATATATATATATATGATAGATGCTATGTAAGCAAGGCTTATAATGTAAATTGATAAAAATGGATGGATTAGATTTAATCAGAATTTTAATCAATTTTAATTGATAATAGATGGGCCCCACATAAAAATTATTCCCACCCATCCTATACGGGAGGTATATTACACACACCATCACAAACCCTAAAGTCTAAACCAAATCAAAATATAACTGTCGTCAATCCTATCCCTTTCTGTTCTTCTTCATCGGCTCTCTCCCATATCTACTCTTGTCTGACATTCCATGATATGACCTCCTCTCAAATCTCCCAAGTATTCCTGATAGACGCCTATGCTCCTCTTCTCGACGGAACTCGACTTCCTCATCCATCTCTTCAACGATTCGCTGTCACCGAAATCTATACGATCTGCCCTCGGCCATTCTCGGCCCAGATTTTGGCCCTTGTGAATCTATAGCCATCAGCCTCTACTCTTACTCCTCGCACACCGCCATTGATCAATCCAGTCAACCCTTGAAGGCTCCAATGGAAAAAGTACGTTCTATGGCCGATGTACGTCAACCGTTCAGAATGAGTTGTGTGCTGTCTCGATCTGAACACTCCGTCCCTAATTAATTTTGAAGATGCGGCATTGCATTGCTTATCTCAATTAGTGTTCCTTTAATTATGTCCTTGTGATATTTCTAGGGTTTAGTTTATGATCTATACAACACTGTCTAATTTTCTCTTTTGTGCCTTTGTTTCTCTTTGTTAATTTACTACTGCATGAAGGATAAGTGAATTTCCATTTGATCACGAATGGATCGAAGGAAAACGGCATGGAGGCGTATAAATGGATCTTGGCGAGGTTTCAAATGCAAAAAGAAGGGAAGAGTTGCATAATATGGAGATTAAGTTAAGGGCTTGACTGTGAAAATGAATAACATGAAAGGCTATATTTTGGAGTTTTAATTATTCGTATGTATGTCATAAATTATTCGTATGTATGTAGGATATTTTTAGGGGTTTTATTTATGTACTAAGAAATGTTGAGATTATTCGTTTGTATATCATAAATTATTTGTTTATATACACATTATTCTAATGAGAATATACACACTTGAGATATATTTTATTAGGTCATATGACTAATATATTGGTAAGAAAATGAGATATTCTTCATTACATTAATGACAAATTGGTAGATATAAATTTGAATAAATATGACATTACATACGAATAATCTTTTAATTGCTAAGGAATAAATGGTATATTATATACGAATAAATGATGTATGACTTCAAAATTTGTCACGGAGAGTGAATGTCACTCTCTTGAAGAGGTGAGTAAAGTAGAATTTGAGGTGGGACCCATTATAATTTATTTAATTTCCATTTTAATTTTGGATTAATCTCATCTATCCATTCTCACAAATTACATTGTAAGTAGACCTGTCAAACGGGTCATTCCGGTCGGGTTCGGGTCGGGTCACTCCGGGTCTCGGGTAAAACGAGTTACGGGTTTTTCGGGTTGACTAGAACCCGGGTTTGACCGGGTTTCGGGCGAGTTCGGGTCGATTTTGGGTTTGTCAATTTTTTCTTTTTTAAATTAAAAAAATCATAATTTGATAATTTTGTGATAAATTTTAATTAAATATAAAAAAATTTAATTATATTTAATTATAAATCAACCAGGTCAATCGGGTCACCGGGTCAATCGGGTAAATCGGGTCAAAATTACCGGGTCAATCGGGTCACCGGGTCGAAACCCAGATTACCCGGAAAATTTCCGGGTTTTCGGGTTCGGGTCGGAAAAAATTTCCGGGTCTTGACCCAAAAAATTTCGGTCGGGTCGGATCACCGGGTCGGGTTGTGTTTTGACAGGTCTAATTGTAAGTCTTGCTCACATAGGAGCCAACCTCTCTCTCTCTCTCTCTCTCTCTCTCTCTCTCTCTCTCTCTCCCCCTATATATATATTCTCTCTATGTGGTGTGGTTTGGGTGTGCACACCCCTTATGGTGTGCACAAATATTATTCGGTGAAATGTGAAACATTGTTCGGTGCAATTTGAAGCATTATTCGATGAAATATGAAATATTCTACTGAATACTGTTAGAGGGAAATGCACAAACTAACCCAAATATCCGGTTTAATTGCAGGGTTAACCCAACCCGGTTTTAAATTGGGTGAAACCGGATATTTGGTAAAAAGTTCTCTCGGTAGCAGGTAAGTGGGGGGGCATTTGGGTTTTCAGTGATTGACACCTGGTAAAAATCAGAAAGGGTGTGAGAGAGAGTGTGTGTGTGAAAAAGAAAAGTAAAGTTGCAGAGGAAAGAGAGAGAGAGATCAGTGAGGATAGGACAGAGAGAGATGGAAGAGTCCTCTCTCCTCTGTAACTTTACTATTGGTGTTTCACTTCGAAGAAGAAGCAATTGGGCGGGGGTTTATTTGCAGGTTGACGTGTAAGTAGTTAGTTTTAACTGGACACCCAAAGCAAAACGACATGACACATATTGGAATCGACTGGACAAGAGTTATCGGAGAAGCAGATTCTCCATCGACTTTGGATAGAAAATGGGCAAGTTTGCTTTCGATAAAGGTTATGCGAGAGGTGTCTCCCTCAAATCTGAAGCAAATTTACCCATTTTCTATCTGAAATCGATGGTGAATCTGTTTCTCCGATACTCATGTCCCGTCAATTCCAATATGTGTCATGTCGTTTTGCTTTGGGTGTCTAGTTAAAACTAACTGCTTACATGTCAACCTGCAAATAAACCCCCACCCAATTGCTTCTTCTTCGAAGTGAAACACCCGCAGTAATGTTGCAGAGAATAGAGGACTATTCCATTTCTTTCTATCATATCCTCACTGATCTCTCTCTCTCTCGTCTGCAACTTTACTTATCTTTTTCACACACACACACACACACACACACACTCTCTCTCTCTCTCTCTCTCTCTTTCTCCTCTCCAGGCTTTCTCTCTCAATTGCAGACTTTCTTTTACTATTCTCTCTCTATCCTATCATCACTAATCTATCTCTCTCTCCTCTGCAACTTTACTTTTCTTTTTCACTTCTCTCTCTCTCTCTCTCTCTCTCTCTCTCTCTCTCTCTCTCTCTTATCAAAAGCAAACTTACCCATTTTCTATCCAAAGTCGATGGTGAATCTGTTTCTCCGATAACTCTTGTCCAGTCGGTTCCAATAGGTGGCATGTCGTTTTGCTTTTAGTGTCCAGTTAAAACTAACTGCTTACACGTCAAACTGCAAATAAACCCTGGCTCACTTGCTTCTCCTTCGATGGTTTTTCTCTGAAACTTAAGATTTAATTCAAATTATATTAATGGTTCGATGGTTTTTCTCTAAAACTTAAGATTTAATTCAAATTATATTAATTCCCCCTTACCATCACTCTTCCCCCCTCTATTTCTGTCCTTGTCTTATACCCTCTGTTCTCTCTCTTTTTATCGCCTGGGCTTAGGGGGGGAGGGCGACACTAGAACCAGGAAAACATTGAACAACACGCAAGACAGGAAACAACCATAGGGTGTCCAGTAGGAAATCATTGGGTGTCCAGTAGGGTACCAAAGGGTGTCCAGTGATAAACCATATAGTGGAAAGTTGATATATTGTTCATTCATTAATAAAAAAAAAACAACAAAACGGTTCACCAAGCCTCTACGAGGGCCCCTCCACTTTGATTCCACCTCCTCTACTCCAAATCCGGCCTCCACTTGCCTCAAATTGACACGGAAGCCATCACAATGAAGGTGAAGGATGAAGACACCAAAGCGGTGCTCCAACGACGATTCACACCAGCGGCGCAGGCCGAATTCGAGCTCCCATGGAGATCCCATCACCCTTGAAGGTAGAGAGATAAAAGACAGAAATCAAATAATAAAAAAGCTCTTCAATTGAGAGAGGTGGAGAGAGGCATAGAGAGAAAGGGTTTTAGATAGGGGATAGTGATGGGCAATAAATGCCATGTTGCTTTTCTTTCTCTCTCCACTAGTTGTAGTAGGTGAGGAAACCGGAGATTTTGAGGGGGGAGGGTTAGTTTTTGCAATTGTTTTGGATAGTGGATAGGGGGTGCAAATGAGTCAGGGTTTTTGGGTTAGTTTTGCAAATGCCTCATACTGTTATGTTTTTTTTTCCGTTCAGTTCAGATGAAAGCGTCCCAATTCCACTGAATAATTTGTAACATTCTACCGAATAATGTTTACTTTTTTTATTCATCCATTTCAAATAAAAGAAACCTCAATTCCCTAAACAATACTTACAATTTATGCAAAATGTTTCAAATTTCACCAAATAATGTTTCACATTCCCCTAAACAATACTCACATCTCACTGAATAATGCTTCAAATTTCACCGAATAATGTTTCGCATTTCACCGCACACACACACACAATGTTGACAACTTTAAAAAGTACAGTTGGTAGCTAAATAAACAGAAATTGCAACAGATGCTTATCTAGCGAGGAGAGTAAAAAAATAATAACACAAGATCGAGGGTATAGAGGGTAATTATTGTGATTGATACTTAACAATATTGATAAAATATATTCTCATAATATTGTTTGAATAAAAACTGAGAGCTTGACCTAGATGGAGCATAATGTTGTAGGAGTAATTGTTAAATCAGAAAACCAAATGTATATGATGAAATTAGTCTAGAGCATAAATTGACTGGAAATTAGTCTAGAGCATGAAATTAGTCTAGAGCAATTCAGGTAGCGTCCTTCTCGACTTTCACAGCGCTCTCCTCGACTTTCACAACGTCCTTCTTGATTTTCACGGTGACAGCTTCCTTCGTGGTGGACATGAGGCAGCCACCATTGTCATCACCAACCTTGTCGGAACTTCGAAAGCGTTTATGTGGAGTAGATAAATCCTGATCTCCACGACCGATAAAGCTTATGAGAGTAGGCCGTCTCAGAGATACGTTCCTATTACAAGAGAGATAATGGAAGATTAAAAATCGAAGAACATTAAGTTGTGTTATTCAACAATGAAACCATCCTTTTAGATGATACAAACCTGGAGAGATTGAGAGGCCGATGTAAACTGTTCAATCAAACCTTCGCCAGTTGTCATCTTCTTGATAGTGTATATCTTGTCACCACGATTGCAGAAGTTTTCAAATCAATTCGAAACATAAAGGTTTTGTTCAGCAGGAGATGCAACACTTCAAGGAAGGAAATCAAATAGTCATGTATAGAAACAATCTGAATCAATTTAAACAAAAAAAAGGGTTGTTGGAATTGTTAGACGATATATGGATAGAAAAATGCACACTGTGATATAAAAAGAGATACCCCGGATTGATTCTCAAACAAACTCTTCACAGATTTGTGAACTATAGATTGGTCTTCTTCATCAAACATCATCAGAGATGTTGGTATCAAGAAAACCCAACGAAATAAAAATCTTATCGAAGAAAAAAGAGTACTCCCTCTGTCTCAAATTAAATATCATTTTACTTTTCGGCATGTTTGTTAAGGAGCGAAAAACTCTATGAAATATTATTTTTTTTAATTAAATTTTTTATATAATTTGATACTTATTACTAATAAGTATCAAATTATATAAAAAATTTAATTAAAAAAAATACTATTTCATAGAGTTTTTCACTCCTTAAAAAACGTGCAGAAAAAGACAAACGACATTTAATATGAGACCGAAGGAGTATTAAATAAGATTTCTCGATTCTCGTAACATATTATTTTTAATTATTTTTCCTTTTTATTACAAGCAAAACTAAAAGAAGAGAAAAAGCAGTGGACGTGCGAATGGTGCAGTTGGTGTGGGAGTGAGCTGAGTTCCGATCACCAAACTAAAAGCTTCTTCTAGTAGGGCACACGACAAAGATCGTCTTCTTCCTCACCCAGACTCAGATTCAGATTCACGATGCTTTACTCTCTCTTCCTCTCATACAAACCCCTGATCTTCCATCTCTCCCTCTCCTTCGCTCTCTCCCTCCTCCTCCACTTCCTCAGCCTTCCTACCCTCTTCCTCCGCGGCCTCAACACCTACATCCACCCCGACGATGTCAATCCCAACCCCAACAAACCCCAATCCGGCAAAGTCGCCATTAGAAGACCCTCCGATCTCCCCAACCAGGCCGGCGCCGGCTCTGGCTCCGGCGGCCTCAATGGCTTCCAATCTCTCTCATCCAAGACGGCCTCCGACCTCAAGGCCCGCCGCAAGGCCAAGGACAAGTTCGAATTCGACGAGGGTAAAGCTCAGATCTTTCGATTAAGGTTAGGCGACGCCCAATTGGGCTCCCGGATTTACTTTGACAGCTACAAGAACTCTTTCAATTGCTTTGTTGTGGGGTTTGGGTGTTTTTGTCTGCACAATTACTTGGATGCTGAAATTGGGTATGGGGTTTTGCGGGGCGGGTCTCTTGTTCCGGGCTTTCTCGCGAGTTTGGGGCTATTCCGGGTCTTGATTTCGCTTGCTCGGATCTCGCTCGATCGGTCCGCTTTCAAGCGATCCGAGAGGCAGGTGGCTCTGATTGCTGGGTCTTTGGGTTTTTTCATAGGGATTGTGATTTGCTTAGGGATATACCCTTCGGTTTTCGAGTTCGAGCTCCGAAATGTCGATTCCCTTGGGAGGATTTGTGTTGCCTTGCTGTCTGGTAGCATTGCTGCATTCATGTATATGGCTGGGAGGAAGAGTGCAAGGGCATTTTGGCTTGGGACAGATCAGACTCGGTCCAATTTGTCGATAATCTCATGTGGATGGTTAGCCCAAGTTATTCTTTATGGTAGTTACTTGATGATGGCACTAAGTTCCTTGCTTTGGATCAAGCCATTTACCGAGATTATGGTAAACAAGAGCATTGGTGGTGGTAAATTTGTTGGGAATGTGGGTATGACCCAAGACGATTTTGCCAAGTTCAGACTTTTGTGTTTGTTGGGTTCGGGGGTCTTTCAACTGCTAGCTTTGAGGCCAAATCTGCAGATGTATTTGAATGAAGCAGTGTTGTCGTGGTACCAGAGATTGCACGCTAGCAAGGTCCCTGAGTTGGAGTACAGCAGGGCCAAGGTCTTTCTCCATAACCATTACTTGTGCCTTGCTCTCCTTCAGTTTTTTGCGCCTGGAGTATTGGTGCTTCTCTTCGTAGGTTTGTCCCAGCTTGACATTGGTTCAGTAGACCATTTCGAGATGTTTCGTAGCATATTGCCTGGGTCTGCATTTGTTAAGGAAGTTGCATTGTTCATGGCTTGGTGGGTCGCTTTTACCTGGACCATTTTTACTTCCTTAAGCCTAGCTTTATATCGGCGTGGAATTATGTATATTTCATGATATCTTTCTTGCCTATCCATTTTTCTTGCTACGGCCTTCAGGTTTTGGCCTTCACGGATAACAGTTTTGTAAGCAGATTGTTGCCCTTGTACGAATAGTCATACAATGGTTTACATGGCAATCACTCTAGTTTTCTGGATTATCTTTGTTGTGATATGGCATTTACGGTTTAGGTCACTTTGATAACAGCATTTAAAGCAGATTGTAGCTCTTGTACGAGTAGTCATACAATAGTTTACATGGAAATCACTTGAGTTTTCTGGATCATCTTTCATGTCGTGTGTTTCTTTTCTCTTGATAAAAGCTTTTAAAGCCTTTCCGTTACACAGTTACAGATCATGTACTAGTTGCATTGCATCTTCAACAACCAAAAAAAAAAAAAGATAAATTACTGATTGATTGATTCTTGTTCTCATGAATTGATGACAGATTTGTGTAAGCTGAATATTGCATCTTTACAGGACTAAAGAATTATGATAATCTGTTGCATTTTTGTTACTAAATGCCTTGTGACGTTTTGAATTGGCGGGATCAGCTTGATCTTCTTGACATTACAACTATTTTCTTTGAGCTGGCAAATGGCAATGTGTTGAGACCTCAATACAATTGATACCAACTCAAGGTCTTTCCATCTGTATGTAGTATGGACCGAAGCAGAAGCATGACTAACGCCAGCATCTCCACGTCTCTGTAGACATTTTCCAGAAAGTTGTGTGGATATTCATGGCTCAGCTTATACAAATCTGTTATTATATACCTTGTCACTTGGAGTCAATTATGTGAGATGCATTGCAGGCAATGTTTCCTTCTCATCTTGACTGGTATATGTAATTCTTTGATTATATAGCGGATAACCTAGCACGGTTTCAGTAAGCCTGACTCTTACTGAAGCTAGGATTCCTAATGTATAAAAATCTGTGATGGCGTCCTTCCTTCGTTCGCTGCTAGGAGAGCTGGATTTGTTTTGATTTTGCCTTCCTCCAGGATAATGGTTCTTTCCTCCTGGGTATGTCAAGGTATTTGTTATGTTTTCACATATCATTACTTCAAAAGTTGCCACATGGTTTGAATTTCATTGTCATTCATCTACAATCAACTCTGTCCAGGCGTAAAAAAAATCACAAATGTGGTTATTGTTTGATTGCTTTGTCTTTCAGCTTTGGCTACAGTATCAAAACTAGGGATGCCATTATCATTTACTACGTATTATTCAGGATCTTAATATCAAAAAACTACATACAAAATTGATAAATTTGCAAAAACAACCACATACAAAGACTAATAGAACATGTTTATGGGTAGTTTTGCGAAAGTTCTCATGCTTTAGTATTGATGAACACCCATGAGTCCATGACCGTGAATCCGTGATCCTTGTGCAATTCAAGAACAAAAGGCAGTGCAATAAGAGCAAACACTTTAAATTAAGTTTCCATTGCACCAGAAATTGCAATGAAATTTGGAAATAACTTTTTCCATTCTACCAGAAAATGGTGTCTAACACTTAGCACAATATCACAATACATACAAACCTGCAAACAAAAGGTCACACAGACTTTCCTCCGCGGCTGCAGCACTTTCTAAGGAGCAACTTCCTGCTTGCAACCTCTTCTTTTCCTGCAGAAAAAGCTTAGCATCGTTGTGTCTTCCACACTTTTCAAGGCCACTTATCAGTGCGTTGTAAGTTCCGGTGACAACAGGAACCCCTGCACTCTTCATGGCTCTGAAGATTTCAGTTCCTTTCTCTGCGTTTTTAGAAGACAGGCAGGCTGTAATTAGAGCGGTATAAGTAGCAGTATCCTTTTGCTCATTTGGCAATAAATCAAAGATCTTCAGTGCACAATCGAGTTGTTTTGAACTCCCAAGCCTATAAATCAGTAGAGAAGCAACATCTGTTTCAAGGGAGATTCCGCCCTTGGCCATTTCCTCAACAATTTGCAACACCCTTTGAAATTCTTGATTTCTAACACAAATCCCTATGAGAGAACGATAAGCAGCTTTGTCGATATGAATGCCCATCTTACAGGTGTAATCAAATGCTGAGAACACGGTATCCAGTTTACCATGAGCACAACTTGATTTGATGATTGTCGAGATTGCCTCTGGATCTAACTTTACATTCTCATCCGTTTGAGCAAGTAGAAAGTCGATGGCATGAAAATTTTTCTTCTTCAGGTAGAATAAGATCAGCCCCCTGTCAGTAGCAAGATGAACATCATTGGCAAATCCTTTGTCAGTGTTTTCTTCCATTAGTATATGTGGATTAACATGATGCAGAAGCTCGTCACTCTCACCAGAAGCTCTAAGGGCTTCAAGTGCCAATAAATATACAGGGTAACGAAGAACAAGGAAGTTTTCCTTCATATATTGAAGAACATGAATGATTGCCCATGCCTCTCCCAATTTGCTGAATTTCTCAATCAGGATATTGCATGCTGCTTTATCAGGCTG
The DNA here is from genome assembly GCA_037127255.1 of Persicaria tinctoria. NCBI lineage: Eukaryota > Viridiplantae > Streptophyta > Magnoliopsida > Caryophyllales > Polygonaceae > Persicaria > Persicaria tinctoria. Next base: position 54,596,568 of record JBANSL010000014.1, on the reverse strand, counting down.
AGCACCAGCTTCTTGCATTTTGCAGAAAATTTCAAGAGCTGATTTGCACTTCCCTGTCAAGGCATCAAAACTACCTCTTTAGAATATCAGTGGAAGGAATTTTCTCTTTTCATAAACACCTTTCAGAAAGGAATTTTTTAAAATCCTGCACCACATTTAAAATCTAAAGGTGCGAACAGACGAAATAAACAAATTTTGTTCATTGCATTAGCACAATAGTTTCAACAATAAATGTAAGATTTTCATTTCTTAATTTTCAGAAGCATCAACCTTGTGAAATTTATAAGCATATGCTACTTACATATAAGAAGAGGAAGGCCAAGGACAAATAATACAAGTTACCAGATGTAGTTTCACTAACCAGAATCAATAAGGTGCTCCATTAAGACAGTATATGTGCAACAGGTTGCAGACAATCCAGATTCACACATCTCTTTGTAAACCTTAATTGCCTCCTTTTCTTTCTTATGATTAAAAAGAACCTTCATGTAGGCAGTATACGAAACAACTGTTGGATGACATCCCCTAGATCTCATTTCCTTCCATATCTTAATAGCACCATCAATATCACCATCATTTGCCAACCAATGAATAAGCGAAGTGTAAGTAACCGCATCAATCTTTATACCCTTTTCTTGCATCTGCTCAAAGACATGCTTCATTGAAGATATCCTCCCCGCCTCGCCAAATATATCCAACATGGTTGTGTATGTGAAGTGATCATGCTTAAATCCTCTAAGCCCGGAAGCCCAACAGAAGAAAAGCCAAGCCTTCTCCATTGGAGGATGTGTTTTCAAGATCTGGTTGACTGTGAAAGAGTCCCATTTCAAGGAGAGACTATCTAGCTGCTCCTTAGCAGAGTCCCAAGACGAGGAGCGTAAAATATTTGATATATTTCTAACAAGATCCCTCATATAAACTGTGTCCATCTTTTCCTTCTGCCCCGAACTGAGGCCGCTCTTCCATTTTCCAGCAACAGATTTAAAGGTGGTTTTACGTTTAAACCGATCAATAGAATGCAGATATCTGAAGGAGCTCTTCGAGTATGCAAAAGGTCCATTGAAAATGGGGGAGCTGGAGAGGCTGAACCTTGTGCAAAAGCGGATGGTAGCATGTGGTAGGAGCAACATAGATTACCATTAATCATCTTCACAACACATTGCTAGGCAACTGCCACATTAAACACGAAAAACCAAATTATTACAAGTTAAAGATGGATTAGGTTCCTTTGAAATGCATATTCCCGTTGGAATAAGAAGATCAAATTCACCTTCTCATACAAGCCCCTAGATAAAAACTGGTGAGATTTATCCAAAGAAAAAAATTTAGAAAAACAACAAGGGCACCGCCATGAAATGCAATTTTGAGATGAATCAGCAAGCATGATCACTAATGCAGCCACTAAAATGAAACATAAAAGAACAAATTGCAGGCTTCCTCTCTCTTTATGCCTCAACCTCGAAATCGTGGCCATTGGGGCATTTCATCGAACACCTGGAGAGGTACATCCTTGACTGGATTTATGATAATAAAAAAAATCTACTCTTGTGTGGTTTTCTTAATTTCTTTGCTCTAGAGACTTATCTTAGAGCTAAACTACATTGTTGAGCCATGGAATTAATCTACTAGTTTTCATAAACAGTGCAAATACCACAACAGCGCCAACACTTAAGTTATGAAACAGGGCATGATCTTTCAAAAGGCAAAGAGGTGGGGAGGTGTATACAAACAAATGTGATCTATGAATTGAAGTGGATCCATGAAGATTCTTCACAAGTCAATTCCTAATTACAGGTCCCATAAACCAGGCAAAGTCTCCATATCCCCTTCTTCCCATGTTAATTCTTCACACACACAAAACAAAAGCTTCAATTTGAGTACAATGTTTGAAGAATTGGGGCCTATCTTACAAATCAGTGGCGAGCGGTGCTTCAAACGAAGCTTCGATTGGTGCCTCCTCTCTCTGGCTGATTCGAGCACTAGAAAATTAGGGCCACCGGCGAGGACACGCCATCAAAGACCCACCCACTCACCCAAGCGCAGCACCGATAATGTGACCTCGACGAACCACCAAAAGTGAGGATGGAAGGAGAAGAACTTCTTCTGGGTAGAGCGTGGACAAAGAAGGCAAGCCCCAAGGTTTACTACAGAACATCAGGCATCAGCGGACAAGCACTTCGGGTTCGGCCAAGAAGGGAGCGAATGATTCGAAATATAAACAAAATATTTTATTTATTTTTTTAAATAATGAAAAAATTATATTAAATAGTAGCTTTTTTATTATTTTTTTGATGATTTGAATAAGTATAAAATCATAAAAAAAATGGACACTTTTTTTTTTAATTAAGAAATAATTCGAGGGCCGGACATATCTGACCCCTCGAGAGGGCGACAGAGTCGGGAGACGGCGAATCGCCTAAACATACAACGTAAAAAAAATAGGAAAAAGGTGCAGAACAAACGGTGGAACGCAAACAAATACAGTCGAGCAAGCAAGCCAATCACATAAAAGTCGGGGACAATATAGACGAAGAGTCGACGCCAAACACCACCAAGCAGACAGCAGTGACACCGCTGACCAGTGTAAGTTTTTAATTCCTTAACAAATATATATAAATAACTAGTGTAAGTTTATATCTTGGGATATGTTAAGACGTATAATTAATATAAATTATAATACGTAAAATTTAATCAATTTATTAATAGGTAGTTTTCAATAAAAACAAAAGTAACTAAAATATAAATACTTTTTCTGCTAAAAATAATTTAGATATAAATAAAATTACAACTACTAAATATAAATAACGAAAATTTCACGAGATACCCCTGAAATAAGGGTTAATTCACGGGGTATACAAGTGTTTGACATATTTCATCTCGCACCCCTCAGTTTATGTTTTTTTCACCTCGCACCCCTTCGATCTCCTCTCATTATTCATCCATATAAGTTCTCTACTAAATAGTCTAAATGTCATAAAAGAAGGCTCACATTGTCCCAATTCCAACATCGTTCGCCTATGCTAATGTCATCCATCGCTCTCTAGTTTTTTCTCAGTGTAGTATTCTCTGATATTTGTTTTGTCATTGGTTTTATTTCTATTCATAACAGTTTGTCCGTTGCTGATTTTTTCAACCTCCCGACCCACCAGGCATGTTTGGTGCGTCGAATTCTTTCTGTTTCAAAAAAAAAAAATACATCCATATAAGTTAGAATTGCTAACGTGTTACTTATCCCCTCCATAGCCCTCTGCACCGCCTTCTTCACCTCCTTGGCCACCGATGATCCCATCTTCTCCGATCCATCCACGCTAATCTGTCATTGCCACACTAATCCACGACCTTAGATCTCCCCGCTCCATCTCCATCAACCCCTCTGTTTGCTTTTCGATTGGTTCAAACTTCGAAACGTGTCATTTAACAAACTCATGTAGTCCTTCAGCACACTTACGGCCCGGTGATCGATCTTTCATCGTAGAGACCAACTTTGTTAGAAAGGATGATGTCATTAAAAAACATAAATAAGAGGCTGTAGTGTCACACCCTTGCATTGGAGGTCATTTTCACTTCTTTTTCCTCTATTACTGGTTTCTTCTCCAACAACTCCATCCAGGGGCGGAGCCGGGGGGCCTAGAGGGTCACGTGCCTCCTCTCTCATTTGATGAACTATCTCGGTGTATTCTCCTCGTCGATAGCTTCGTTTTGATATAATATGCCTTAATCCGACATCTAAGTAAAAAGTTATGAATGTTTAAAAATTAAAGGTATACTTATCACTTTAATTTTGAACCAATAGACTATAATGCTTTTATATTTTACTTAAATTAACATTGACATATTATAATTCATATCGATAGCTTCGAAATGAGAGGTTATACTAATCATTTCGACAATTAGATAAAAAGTTACGCAAGTTTAAATTTTTTATATCTGGTTATATATTATTATATGTTATGAGTCCAACAAATTATACTTTATATTAACTAGGGTTGTTATTCGAGTCAAACACGTCTAGAATTGCTTGATTATATTTAGCTCATTTAGAAACAAGTCAAGTTCGAATCGAACCTATATTTGAACTTGAGCTCATACTCGACTTGTTTAGTAAATCAATGAGCTTGAGATGAGGTCTTTTTTCCCAAGGATTATGCAACTTTACTTGCTCGTGACATAGTAATTTAAAACAAAATTCGTGCCATTTGAGTTTCAATTGAGTCGAGGCGAGCTTTGAATTGAGCATAAAAAAGTGCTCATAATTAACTCATTTTATAATTGATGCTCGAGCAACTTTTATTGAGCAAAACTCGAGCCAAACTCTAGCTATTATATTGTGTTTCCTATACTTATTTAGTTCTTTTTTCGGATATTTCATTTATATATTTATATTTTTTTTTAGGTGCGAAAAAAATGATAGCATTTTATCATAAACCGATGACATTTTATCTTAAAATAACATCCAAATTACGCTATACCTCATTTATTTCGCAAAATACCCCAGGGTTATCTCACGAAAAACCCGAACAAAAAACTTACAAACATCTGTTTACATTCATTTGACCCAATGACCACGGCATAAGGACCCATAGTAGAAACCAAATTCTAGAGAGAGAGAGAGGTGGAGGGGGCTGCTCTGCCCTCTCTCGAGAATTCCCTCAACTGTTCATCCTCCAAACTATCAATTGAACATTCATGCTGAGTAAAAGAATCAAGAACTAGTGCCCTAAATCCATTTCTATCAACAAATCCCAAAAGCCTTATGCCTTAATTACACTATTATGCTCACCCAGATTGTTTGTCATCTTTTCCCAATATCAATTTTTTGAAATTTCTCCCAACAATCTTCTAGGTTCGAGGGGTTTTTAATTTGCTCTTCTTGTGGTTGGGTCTAGCACTGGGCTTCCGGTCTGGAACGGATCGGACCGGACCGGAAATTCTGGTCCCGGTCTGATCCGATGGACCGGATTTTTTAAAATTTGGACCGCGGATCGGACCGGGATATATGGTCCCAGATTTTCTGGCCGCGTACCGTTTGGACCGCCCCATTTAGTCCAAGCTTGAAAAACTGAAAAAATTCATGACTTCCAATAATCCAATCCTAGAGGCGAAACCCTAGCGAAGAGCAGAACACCATTGCCGACCATACTCGCCAAACCATCCATACCAGATTTGACCTCAAACCCAAAACAAAAAAAAACAAAACAAAATCGAAATCAAGAGAGTGAAGAAAGAGAGAGGTGTGATGGGATCTGGCGTCATCGAGCGAGGTGCGAGCGTCGTCGAGCGATGGGATCTGAAACAAGAGTGAAAGGTGCGATGGGATCTGAAACGAGAGTGCAAGGTGCGATGGGATCTAGCGACGTCGAGCGATGGGATCTGAAACGAGAGTGCTAGGGTGAAGATGAATTGAAGAGAGAGAGGCAGCGAGACTGCGATTAGAAACGGGAGTGCTAGGGTGCGATCTGAAACGAGACTGCGAGCGTCGAGCGAGGCAGCGAGGGTGCAAGGCTGAAGATGAATTGAAGAGAGAGATCCGAGACGATAACAAACAAAGAGGCGAGGGTGAAGATGAATTGGAGAGAGAGAGAGAGAGATCTAGGACAATAGCAAATAAAGGGTGAAATGGGCGACGGTGAACTGGAAGTGAAAGGAGTGAAAGAGGATGAACAAACGGAGTAGGTGAGACAATCCATCTTTTAAAAAAAAAATCGGTCCAATTCCGGTCCGACCCGGAAATTCCATTCTAGTCCCAGGTTTGGACCGGAACCCGGAATCTAGATTTTTCTGGACCGTGGACCAGACCATAACAATCCCGGTCCGATCCAAGACCGTAATTTCTGGTCTGGTCCCGGTCCGATCCAATTTTTGCCCAGCCCTAGTCGGGTCTCGTCTTTAGGCTGTTTCGATGGCCCGTGGGCTTCTCTCGGGTTCATCTGGTGGCGCGCTAGTCTTGCACCCCCATTCTCCTTTAGTTGTCGGAACCCATTTGAACTCTTGTAGCAGAGATTATCCCTCCCACTTCTCCATCTTTGTGTTTTAATTGGGCTAATCCCTCTCGGTTTTGGCTCTTTGATGCCAATTTCAGTTAATTATCGTGCTCAAATTGGGGGTGAAGGGTGGTCTCTCAAGCCTGTTTCTAGTGTTGCACCTTCTATTATGCTATCTTCCCTCGATTCTTGCTTTACACCTCTTCTCCTGGTGAAATCGGTGCATCAGTCCGTTCTTACAAGCCCTTAAAATCTTCATTCTTTTTCTCCGCGTCTACTTGGGTTGTCGGTCGTGCTGGACTTGGTGGTTCTGTGGTTAATGCGGTGTAGTTTTGCCGCTTGGAAGGATATATAGTAAAAATAACAGCGATGGTTCTGGGCTTGTTGGTCGTGGGTTGCTTTGCCGCCCTCTCCCCTCCGCCCTTCCTCGCTCCGCTGCCGTCTCTCCTCGTCGTCATCGACGCTCAACTAGTCCTATTATAATCTTACTTGGAGTGCAAGGGTGGTGGTCTATCACTGTTGATTGGATTTGTCCTTGGCGTGCATGGCTTTGTTTGGACCTTGCACACGAAGATTAAGATTAAACAACAAATAATAATTATAAATAAATAAACAAATAAATAAATAAAGAGATCCGAACTTATTTTTTGTTATATATATATATATATATATATATATATATATATATATATATATATATATATATATATATATAGCCAAATCCCACTCGAAAGGGTTTAAAATAAATCACGAAAGAGCTTGAATGAACAACTTTACAAATCTCGTAAGGACTTGATCGAAATTCCGCTCGATAAAGTTTGTATTAAATCCCGATAGGGCTTGACCGGTCCTATCGGTCATTCGTGGTGCGGTTTGCTCAGACGGTGTGCGGCTTTGATTTGGTGCATCTATGTGTTCTTATTCTTCGTTGGGGTTCAGGCAGTGAGAGTCGGGACTACCTTGAGTCGAGGTTGTGTGTACGGGGAGACTCTGTGATTGACAAGGAGCTTCCTAGACGTTCGTCTTCACTACCCACATGGATTCATAATGTATCACTTTTTAGTGGTGTTGTTTCAGAATGGTGCTTAACTTCGTCCATATTTTACACCCCCAACGTGCTTAGATGTAGTTTTGTCTAGATTCATCCTCTGTAGTATGTGTTTCCGCTTGTTGTATTGCACATTTTCTATTTTTTATTATACGTTTTAATGGCTGATTTATCGATCATTAATATCCTCCTATATCTTAAAGCTGAGTACTTTGGAGAGCAGTGAGGCTATCCACGTGGAGCATTCTCCAATTTTTTTCCTTCTTTTCGTTTTTGCCCTTCTCTTCCTCTCTCTCTCTCTGAAAAACCGAATGAGCGTTTTCCTTTCTCTCTCCTCTACCCATGATCTCTCCCCCACGATCTGAAACCACCATAGTCGGTAGGGGTTCAGGTCTCAACAGAAACTTTATCTTCGCCACTAGTGCTAGTGCCGACGTCGTCCATCGCGGGGGGTTGAGATCTCAGAATTTTTTTTAGGGAGCGGGAGGCGAACGATTTCAGGAAGCAACGAGTTCGATCTTTTGATATCAGCATGTGGTGAAAAATGACCAAGGATTCAAGAACACCGAAGGCCAATTCGAGGTAATCGTCCGCTCCGAGAAGGGTCAGAGGAGTTTCAACTTCAAGGGTTTCCGGGTAAGTACTCTCCATTCAAACCTTTGAACATTTAACCCCAAATGGCTGATTTTGTTTAGGGCTTTGATTTCTTTTGCTCAATTCTATGTGTTTCTGTTACCTAAGGCGCTCGCCAACACTCAAGCTCGACGCTCATAACCTTTGACAATGTCGATCCTTTGATGGACAGGTTCAGGGCTCCAGATTTGGGAAATTGACAAGGGAAAAAAATTGAAACGGGCCTTCAATTGAAGGCGTCGATCAAGAGCATTCCAACCTTTTAAGGGCTTCTGCAGATAGAAGAACAACCAGGTTAGCTCCCCCCCCCCCCCCCCCCCCTCTTTTCCTTTTGTTGGTATGATCTGGCACCCCACTTTTCTTTGTTTTCATTGAGCCGAACCGTCAATTGACAGTAGGTATGGACTGACTTCGATTTGGATGTTTTAATTTAGGATTAGTTGCAATTTGGTAGCAACTATCTAGGGTTTGGGATTCGTTTGATTTGGACTGTGTTGTTTAGGGTAATCAGTTTGCCTCTTTTGTCTCTTCCGAATTGGGATCTCAGTTTGTGGTAGGCATAAACTGTTTTTTATTTGGGTATAATTAATTTGGGAATTAGCTTTCCATTTTGTAGCTTCTGGCCTTTTTTTTTAATACCCAATTTGTGCCAGCATCTTTTTTTCTATGCTTCCAATAGAGTTTATATATCTCCAATTCATGTTTGTTTTGCCTTTGTGGCTGTTTTGAGTGGACAACATTTTCTTTTGAATCTGTTTGTTTTTCTCTTTCTCTTTGCTTCTGATTAGATAACCTCATAGGTAGTTATTACTTATTAGATTCTTTCATTAGTGATAGAAATTTTTGTACATAATGTCTTTCAAATTATTTTAAGGTCTAAGGTCGGTCTGACAAACTTTAAAGCATGTTTTTCTTTTTTACCATGTTTTTTCCTTTATAGATTTTTATACTTCTGTTTTATCTAAAACAAAAGCCAAAGTTAGCTGACATTTTCTTTATGTTTGGATCTATTTTTCTCAACACTTTCTTTTCATCAATTAGGTTATGCTGATATTAACTATTTTATTTTTTTAGTGGTTCGATAAAATAACGACATACAAATATGAGGAGATTGATGAGCTTCGAAAAGAATGGCCCAACTACCTATTTACCATTATCTTCCGGTAAGAAAGAATTTCCCTTCGTCCATAGCTGCCATGACACGGTCTAAGGTTGCATCCCCTGATCTATCTATTGCACTGGTGGAGTCATCTTCGAAGAGGAAGCGTGGTGTGTCTCCTTCTTTTGTGTCGGATAGACAACGCAAAAAATCTGCTACTGATGCCAGAGCTTCAGCACATGCGACTGATCCTGTGAAGCCTGCCCCACACATGTGTCCTCCTAAGTTGTCTTGCCTTGGTGGGAAATTCAGTCTTGCGCATGCACGGGATAAGTCTCGTACCGAATGTGGTGTTCCGCCTGAACCTGTCCCAGTGGTAGATACTCGATGTGGTTTTCATTTTGAAGCGGTCCCATTGATAGATATTGGATGTTCATAAAAAAAAGCAGCTCGAGGTTTGAAAGGTGATGGGGTTGAAGTAGCGTCTGATGAGGACCCGTTTGGTGATAATGAGCGGCTCACTCCAGCTGATACAACTTGTTTGACACGCATTAGACGGAATTTGGCCCTGATTGCTGACTCGTTTTTACGGTGCGAAGCAAGAGTTATGAAAATGACTCAAGTGCTCAGATCTTTGTCTTCTATTTCTGGGTCCCTCCAATCAAATTACGAATCAGTCACACTGAAGGTTGATTCCCTCCCTCCGAAGGTTGATTCCATCCGCTCAGACTATGAATCCTTGAAAGATATTGTGACTTCCCTCCTTCTGATGCATGATGCCATGAATTTGAATTATGAATCTCTCAAATCTAGTGTTGATTCACTCCATATGAAGGTTGATTCCTTACATCCAAAGACTGATGCCAATCCTGCTAACCCTGTAAGTTCTTCTTTCCATGTTGATTCTGAGTTGTTCATTCAATTTTATAATATGGCCACTGAAGAACTTTATTCTTCAATTCAAGATGCCATAAGAGGTACTTGTGTCCCCACTCCTGCACCTACTCCCAAGAAGTCTCCTTGTTCAGTGCCTTCTGATAATCAGTTGAGTGAGCCTACAACTAAGAATCTCCCTTCTCCCTCAGTCCAGAATTCTCCCAATTCTTTGGCTATAGTTGCTGCAACTAGGAAATCAACTCGTGTTGCTAAAGCTGCTCCTGCTTTGGAGACTCCATACACTCAAGGTTTGAAGAAGAAGCCTACACTTCCTAGGAGGCCTAAGTATTCATATTTTGAACTTGATGATCGGAAACGATTTTATGATTGACTTCATTCTGATGAGTACGTTGTGTTCTTTCCTTTCTTTTTACATAGTTTTTCTCTTTTCTTTTCTTTTATATTCTATTGTTTCATTCTTTCTTTCATTGTTTACTGTTTTTTTTTGTTATATGATTTCTTTTATATGTGTTTTACATTCCTTTATTTATGTTATGCATTTTATATTTTGTTTGTAGCGAGCATAATTCTCAGATTGTAGGCAATGAGGGTTTGCTTGATAAGAGAAGTTCTTTTCTGACCTTGTTGGGAAGTGCCACTTGCTTCGTGATGAGGTGAGTCCACTATATTACGTCCTGCATCATCTGTTTATGTTTCCATCTTTGGTGTGTCCTCAATTTTAATTTCCTTTTGTTTATTTGTTTTAGCATATTGGAAAGGCCTTATCCCACTTTAGGAAGTATATATATTGCTGACAACAGTGAGAAATTCAGTGATATTGTGATATTGGATTGGGTTTGGGCTGGGAAATTCACTGAAAGTTACTTGAGGAAGTTTCAGGTGAGGAAAGTTGCTTTTGGCAAGGGATTTATGAATTATTTTGATGGTCTGGTGCCCAAGTTCTATGGGAAATCATGGGTTGGTGCAAAAAAGGTCCACATGCCCTTCAACATCAGAAATATGCATTGGGTTGCACTGGAGGTTGACTTAGTTGAAAGAAAAGTGAAGGTATGGGATTCCAATATCCATCTTACCACCAATGAGCAGCTGCAGCTACTTTTGGATCCTATTTGCATTATGTTACCGGTTCTATTGAAGGAATCAGGTCGCTTTTCACACTTGGGGCAACTCACTGATTTGGAGTTTACGGTGGAAAGATCTCGTGACGTTCCTCAAAACAGTGATGGGTATGTGTATTATTTAAGCACATACAAATGTTTTGTGTGTATTCATAATCTGATAATCTGATTGCATTCCTTCTTTTCTTTTTTTTTTTGTGTTTTTGCTTATTTGGTTCTAGGGGTAGTTGTGGTGTCTACACCATCAAAGCAATTGAAGAGCTGGCATTTGGCGGTGATATATATGCTTTCGACGATAACCATGTTCAAGCCTACCGTGAGAAGATGGCAACTGAGCTCTCCCGCAAGTGTTTTACTGTCAAGACTGTTGTCTGATGTCTGTTTCTTAGGATTTGGGTTAAGACTTTTCTTATGTTGATTCCAGTGTAGAGCTTGCATGCTCTCATTTTGTCACTATGGTTGTTATGTTTAGTTTGCTTGTAAGTACTACTTGTTTAACCCTTAACAATTAGGCCATAGAGCTTGCATGCTCTCCTTTTGGTTGTGATTTTGACGTATCTATAACGTTCAGACATATATATGCTGGGATCTTCCTATAAGTTGCGAAATTAACTTTGTGTTTTGACTTCAATGTTTATATTTCATGGAAAGAAGAGTATACTTGCGATGACCAATTCGTTTGTCAACCTAACCCTAAAAAAATCAGTCGTATTAAATGAGTGGCATCACCCTAAGTACATCATCAAACTTAATATTTTTGTCCATCTACTTGTTAATGAGATTCAGCATACATTCGATGAGTTCTTCCTCTTGTAATCACACTCATATAAGCAGTACATTGTTATATGACATGTCATGCAAACTGACATACAGTAGATGCCACCTTCCTCTGATTTTTTATGTCTTGACATAGTATGTGCTCCTACATACTCATCCTTATGAGTCCTTCGTCTTGTAATCACACTCATATAGGGATGCAATGTATATATGGTTTCATTTATATAATAAAGTTGTTAATCCATGGAAATGCACTGTATATATGATCAAAAAAATATAGAGATTATGTCTATTTGCTTAACTTCATTATCTTGTCCCTATATGCAAAAAATAAAAATAAAAATAAAAAATAGACATAGACAGTTTCTGTATCTCTTTGCTTTATGCTTCTGATTGTGTGTGTGTACTGCTTGATGCTTTGTTTGGACAGGTAAGCTTGTTGTGTCCTTTCCTCCCGCAAGTGCTACATGTGTATGTGAATGTTCTTTTCTTCGGTTGCCCTTCACCAATAGATGGAATCCTGCACTTCCTTGGTCTTCCACTCTTCTTCCGCACAACAGGAGGCCGACATTTGGTTGTTCCAATATCCTCTGGTACATACCATGTATCTTCACTAGGCACCGGGTATATGGTTTCTTGGTATGCCATGTACCAAGACTGTATTTTGTAGTAGTCACTCACAAAATCAGTGATATTGAGCTTCATTCTCTGAATGGGAGCAATAGCATGGACATATGGCATATGGTCCAAATCAAACACCCTACAGGTGCATGTCTTTTGTGCCAAATCAGTGTGTATTATTTAACACATTTACCTCATATCTTCATGACCTATCATATCTTGTTTGCAAAATTTCTTTCATCGTAGACGGTACATCACTAATTTTTGCCGCCTTTTCTCTACGGTCAGTGAACAAATAAGCCAGTTTAGCCCTTATATGCTCAAACAGTGCAATGATTGGGTATCCTCTAGCATCTTTCAAAATTGCATTTATACACTCTACATTATTTGTTGTCATAATGTTGTACCTGTCACCTTTGAAGTGCGTCCTTGACCATTTCTGAAAGTCTGCATCCTCAAGGTATTTCCCAATATCCTTGTTGATATCACAAATGCTTTTGAAGTAGTCTTCAAATTCTCTTACAGTGTAGCATTCAGATGCTTTTTGACAAAATGGATGACTCCTCTGTGCTTGTATTTTTCCTATATGTTTTGTTTCAGATGGCGTGTGCAAATGACGTGCTTTGCAGAACTGTACACGACCTCAACAACCTTGCTGATGCTCCCATGCCGATCAGATGCAAACACCAACTCACTTGAATTCGGAATCACATCAGCTAATCGTTGGAAGAACCATTTCCATGCATTATCATTCTCTGAGTCTGCCACTCCGAATGCAATAGGGTATACATGTCTGTCAGCATCTTGTGCGGTTGCTGAAATCAGAATTCCTCTATATTTTCCATGTAGAAAAGCGGCGTCTACCATGATAACCTATATAATTCAATTTATAGTTGTTACACTAGTTTAATCATATATACACTTTTTATCAATCAAAATTATAGAGTTTATACCTTTCTCATCATCCGAAATTTCCTAATTGATGCTCCGAAAGAGAGGAATGCATACTTGAAACGATTATATCCATCAATCTCCATGCATGCATATGATCCTGGGTTTACTTGTTGTATCATGTGGAAGTATGCTGACAACATTTCATAGTTTCCTTCCGGAGTGCCTCTTATTATGTCTTGTGCAGCCTCTTTTGCTTTCCATGCTTTTCAGTAGCTCACTTCATGCCTAAACTCCTTTTGCATTGCATTTTTTATCTGTATAGGATTTGGGCCTTTTGTCACACCTTCATACCTTCATTCATTATATGCATCAAGTAAGCAACAAGCAAGTAATAATCCTTCTGCAGTAGCTTTTTGTTTATATATTTAGATATATTGAAGATGTAAGCACACACCCATTGTCATCTTTACTAGTATGGTTGAGATTGTATACATAATGTAATTCTAATTAATCATACCTTATCTTCATCTTTTCCGCCACAGCTTGATAAGATGGTTTCCGATGTTCTCTGCATCTGACTGAGAATGAACAACTGTGGTCTGTTTTCACCTTTCTGATCTCAAAGTAACTTGAATTCTTCACACATGTAGCTAGTACTATCCACTTGCAGCTGGAATCAATGCAATTGACCTTGTACCTCTTTGTTGTTGATTTATTCACTCGAAATTGGAAGTTCTCTTTAACTGCCATGTTAGCCACCGCAGTCTTTAACTGTTTTTTTGAGCTGAAAATCTGTCCAAGATAGATGAAATCAATATCATCTTTCTCATTCTCACTAAGGGATTCATTTGGAGCTTCATCATTGTTGTAACCCATATCTTCTGATGCAAGATCAGTAAGAGCGAGTACCAATGTGTCATCTACACTTGCTTCCTGAACGTACTCATCAGACACCGTCACCACACTTGCTTGTTGCACATCTTTACTCACTACAAAAAAAAATTGTATTGGCTTCGGATGGTAGCTTCGGGAAGGTTTCAGTGTAGCCATTGGGATTGTTTTTGGTTTTGGCATAGCTACGGATGAGGTCGTTGGGCTTGTTTCAACTTCGGGGTAGCTTCGGGAAGGTTTTGCCGTAGCCGTTGGGGTAGTTTTAGCTTCGGCGTAGCTACGACTGAGGTGTCATCATTTACATTTGCTTCGCCAATGGATATCCCCGTAGCTACCGATTGCACTCTTACTTCGGTAGGTTCCTTGCCGTAGCTAAACTTATTAATTTAATTTGTTATAATAAAAGAAAATAGTATCATCTTGAATAAAAAAAAAGGAAATTAAAATTTGTATATGAAATTAGTCGGAAATGAATCGACCCATTTCATTTCATTTACCAGTGCGCCCGCCCTAACCCTCGTCTTCCCGCTCACTCCCGCTCAGGCTGCCCTTCATCTTCTCAGGCCGTCACTGCTCTGCTCACGCCGTCACTGCTCAGTTCATCTCCTCCGCTTCTCCCTCTCTGCGACGAGGTACCTGTCGTCCAGATCCACACCAAAGTCGGCCTCGACTCCCTCTTCTCGTTCACTGCGCGTCTTCATCTTCTCCGGCCTCGACTCCGTCTTCTGCACACCGCCCTTCTCGGCAAAACTGTGGCTGTCCCCATTCTTCACATCGGGTAATATATCTTCAAACCTCTTTAATTTCAACTAATGAAAATAAATTTAAAATCTCAGAAATTGAAAAGGGGAAATTTAGTACTGTTTGCTCGAATTTAGGTTTGGCTAGGGTTCAATCTGGGCACAAAGAGCTTTTCCTAATTTGGGTTTAGTATTGTTTGGTGTGATATGAATCAATTTAGGCTGCTATGAATCGATTTAGGGTTCAATCGATTTAGGCTGTTCAATTTGGGTTTTGTTCGATGGTCTATGGAGCCCTCAAAGGTTCTTCGATCCTCTTCATCGACCTCTTTCAATAGAAATTTGTTGCCTTGTTCCATTATTGCATGATTCTTGTACTCCTTCAATAGAAATTTTTTCAACATATTCAAAATTAGTACTGAGATTAATTTCAACATATTCAAAACTAGTTTTATGAGAAATATAGATGTATGGTGTTTTAGCTTCTCTTGATTTGGATTTTGAGAAATTGGATGCAAGAGTTGGGGGATTTGAGGGGTTTTGCCTGGTTTTAAAATCAATCATGCCTAAAGGTTTGATTATGGGTTTTGATTATGTTCAATCGATTAATTTTAATTTGGGTTAAATTTATTGCTCTGTTCAATTTGTGGTATGCTTTCATCCTCATGGGTATTTGAGTATCATCAGTCTGTTGTTTTTTCAAGGTAACGATCAATCGGTGTTGTTAATGGATTGTATACAGTTGATAGCAAACCTGCTTGTGGGCCACTGTGCCTTGTTTGATTTTCTGGAATACTAGTTTTGACACTAGTTGTACTTGATGAAGGGGAGAGAAATGTGGTTGAGTAGAAGCTTCAAGGTTAAGTTCCTTCTTAACAAGAAGGAGAAGGAAATCATAGCTACCCTAAAATTGATAAATAAGTACAGTATTATTTTCTCAAAGTGACATGTAGAGGAGAAGTTCCATTACTCACAAATTACATACCCATTTTGGTAATTTTAAAGTTGCGGTATTTTTAAGCATTTATAACATGGATTCTTGGATGTACTATTACTTTATCCGAGATAAAGCTATTAGAAGAAGTTCTGTTTCCATTATCAATGTTGATTATGTTGTTTACTTTATTAAGCTTAGTGTTTCTTCATAGGTAGTTTCTTGCTGAATTCCTGCCTACTGCAAGACGCTCTTTGTGCAGCCTGCCGATGATGATACAATGGAAGATATCTCTTTTCTTTGTCTGTTTATTATTATCGGTAATTTGGTTTGTTTATGTTTGGGCTAGTAGATAGACTTGTAGTGTTGTATTCTGATTGATTCATGTTAGATTTCAACATCTTATTTGTTTAAGAACAAGTGATGTAGCCAGTTTTGGTTTGATCAAGTGGAGCAGAGAAGCAACACAATGATGTTTCATTATGAACACTTTACATTATAGGCAAAGTAGAATGATCTAAGAGTGCAAGACTCTTGACAATTTTGTAAATGACTGTTTTTTTCATAGAATATTTATGCAGGGAAAAAAAGCAGTGCATATGAGTTTATATTATTATTCTTGGTTGGAGTATTATTAGTTGCTTTGAAACAACTAATAATGCAGTTGTTTGCTGAGGACTCTCTTGCTTGTAGATTTGCTCAGGACAGCAGCTTGTCGAGTCAGAAAAGGGCTCTAAAATGCAGTTGTTTGCTGAGGAAAGTGCAGCATCTAGGGCTACTAAGGGGCAGCGAAATGGAGCTGTTAGGGCTGCTGTAAAACAGCAACTTGAAGGTGTTGCAGCAGCTGGAAAAACACCAGATGAAGCTGCTGTAAGGGCTGTTGAAAAACAGCAATTTGGGGTTGTTGTTGCTGATGTGAAAAGCCCAACTAGCTGCTTTAGGAGGTGCTTAAAATGGAGGAAATGTCCAACCTAAACCGAGAGGGCATCTCTACTTTGTTAGTAAGAGGTGCTTTCTCTTCTTTTGACAAACTATCAGAGTTGTTGTTTATTAAATTGTTAGGCAGTGAATAGAGTAATTTACTCTTATTTCATGTAGCTTGTTCAACTTTGAGAGTTTGATGCTATTTTGTATTGTATAATTAATGTATGTAAATTATGTAGTTTTGGACATTTTATTATATATGTAAATTTGTATAATTATGTGTGTATATATATATAAATTTGTATAATTAATGAAATTGTATTATATAGGTAAATTATTAAATTGTGTAATATATATATATATATATATTTTAAAAAAATTATAACTTTTTAGCCCGGACCGGAAGAATGTAGGCTAAAAAGCATTTTTTTTTTCGGCAAATAATTTAGCTACGGCAACGTGCCGTAGCATAGTTGGTTGTCTCTAAGCAAGCTTCACCTAGCCGTAGCTAGATTAGTAGCTTCGGCTATCTGCCGAAGCTAGTGTCTTTTTGCTACCGTCAGTTGGCTACCCCCTGATTTCCCGTAGCTAAGCCGAAGCTAAAGCCCTTTGGCTACCACAAAGAGGTTTTTGGCTACGGTTATTTGCCGAAGCGAATATGTTTTTTTTTGTAGTGACTTATCTGATTGCCATTCAACTTTTTCTTTGCTAAAACATGCAACGGCAAAGACCATGCAACCTAAGACGCATCATTTATATGCATGAATACCTTGAGATCTTCATTTTTGCTGATTGTAAACGGAGCTTTCAATTTTTGTAGAGGATGTAGGTGGGTTAACTTCAGCTCATATGCCTCTAGGCATATGTCAAACCTATCACTAATCATATTCTTCAGTGATTCCAACTCAATATCACCTTGAATCACAAATGCCTTTGATTCAACTTCACCAACATACTCACAATATCCATTTGTCATCTTCAATTCTCCTCCAAAACAGATTGTCATAAGTTTGAAATCCATATCTGTACAGCTATGGAATGTGTATTTTACACCCATCCACAGTTCATCATATCAGTACTGACAATTAGATACCATTGAACAACTCACAATCGTTCGGGTAAGAAGCACTACTTAGATCTAACCCTAGATATGGAATCGGGAATTTGGAGTTTGCAATTGACATATAGAAAATGAAATTTAGATCGAAATTTTGCGTGTTACCTTGGTTAGATTCCAAATAGTGGCTCTTGTCGTTGTCTACAACTCCATATTGCATTGATTTTTCGCCATTGGTGACAGCTTTCGAGGATTCTGGAAAATTGATGTTCGATTTTTTTCACCAAATTCTCCCGATTCGCTCTTCAGTTGGAACTGGATGGAATCACGATCTCGATCCGGACTATGAGATTTCGGTGTCTCACGCTTGCTTTCGGATGATCTGGATTTCGGATTCACTGACGCCGTGGATCTCCATTGATGAAGCTTTGATGCAGATTTGGTCGGCGCTGAAAGAAAGGTAAAGGGGGGGGGGGGGGGCGTTAAATGAAGCGCGTGTGGTGTTTTAAGTGGGATGGATTACCTAATTTAATTTAAAAAGTTTGTTAGCTAATTAGCTTATTAAAGGTTCTAATTAGCCTATATACCTAAATCACCCTTGTTTTTTTGGGAATTAAATTAAGTAAATGCACAAAGTTACAACAAAATTCCGTAGCTCGGTGGCAAGCGTGTGAAGCGGACGAATTCAGTAGGAGGGTGCCAGAGGTCTAAGGTTCGACTCTTGATTCGAGAGATAAGGTATTGCATTAGACAAGTGTTAGATGAATATATATATATATATATATATATATATATATATATATATATATATATATATATATATATATATATATATATATATATAGCTATAAAGTTAAAGGATAAGGTGTTCAAGGAAAGACTAAATCGCTATTTTATCAGAGTGTCGATGGAATGTATCTTCTGTAATGACAATATGGAGTGTGCCAGTCATCTTTTCCTTCATTAATTTCCCCCTCACCAGACGAGTCATAGCTAACTATGCAAATCAATGAGGGTAAATTGTAATAATCATATGTCTATGCAAGAATTCATTCAATCAAAACCTAATCTGGATTGTTTTGAAGATTTATGTTTTGTGTGGCAAAATGTATAGGAAACTAGGAATAACATGACTTTTAAGAATAAAAATCCTGACTCGGCCTCACAAATAGCCACAAAAACTCTCATTCAAATACGAGAATGGCATATGGCCATTAACTCTGGTGTAGAAAACACTTCTAAACAAGAAAGAAGGAAAACAAATATTGGCTGGAACTGGAAGAAACCGCCTGGAGCCACCTACAAAATCAATGTAGATGGCTCAACCAAACCCATTGGCTTTTGTCAGGTGGGAGGGATTCTTAGAGACAGTGCAGGACCTCATGGATATTTTTCAACAACAGACAGATAGTGGTTCAACTATCCAAGCTGAAGCTGCTGCTTTTTGCACAGGTGTCAAGCTAGCTATATCTAAAGGCTTGAGGAGGGTCATAGTTGAAGGCGACTGTCTAGAGGAGTAGAGGTTGTCAAAAGTATTAATGATAGTTCAAAGTCACGATGGGATGGGAAATTTTACGACAAGTGGAACTTATCATGAGAATGAAGGCGGAGTTCAAGAACATCGAGTTCAGACATTGTTATCCAGAAGCAAATGTACCTGTTGATTTCTTAGCTAACTCTACAGACATTTGTACTATTTCAAACATCTCTTTCTGAGATAGGGAAAATCCCGTCATCATAGCACAAGGGCGTTCTGGTCTTTTACCAAGCGGTATCTTAATCAATAAATCCGAACATTCAATACGGCGTTGCGGAAACGGTTTCGTGCATTAAAGCCTCGACCTATTTAAATACGGTAACGGTAACGGTTTCTTTTATTTAATACTCGACTAATATAAATATGAGAAGATTGATTCAGATTGAGGATGAACAACGATTGACTTGAGCGTCGGAGGGTCCTCCGGGGAGACAAGCCCCGCCCCGACCTCGTTTGTTGTTCTTGTTTTTCAGGCTACAGTTCGGGTGGAGTCGAGGATCAAGATCGATCTCCTTCAACCACTATGATGCGGATTTTATGCATCACAATTGGCGCCGTCCGTGGGGAAATTCGATCAAAAATCCATGAGATCTGATTTTCCAATCGGAAAAATTGATGGTTGACGGGACGAGGAGGCGATTGATGCTTAGCCTCCGCCAAAAACCCTAGAGGAGGGCGTCGTCGGCCTCGGACCAGAGGGCAGAGGCGTTGCGGCTCATCGGATCTAAGGGTTGTCGATTCACCGTCTCCCCTCTTCTCTCCCAGTGCCACCGAGGAGAACATCAAGGGTTTACAATGTCCCTCGCCGCCGTCAAACTGGCCACTTTCACTCCGTCGAAGGCGACGTCCTCTTCGCCGCCGCTTCGCCGTTCATGCCAAGGACACCCTCTCTGTCACCTTCTCCATCGACAACCACTAGAATCGAAATCCCCGGTGACAGTGATTGGCCACCGAGCGTCTCCCTCCACTGAGCCACGGGGACGCTACCGGACGCAACTCACAATTCGAGCCTCGCCGCACCACATCCTCGCAACGAAAACAGATTCGAATCCCGATCGAATCTTCCTCCTCTTTTGGTGTTCATGGTCGGATCCGGCACAACCCCCGCCTCAATTTCTAGACTGTATCAACCGCCGATCAGACACTCAATCAAGATTGGATGTGCAATGCCGATCGACAGGGGCAACCCTGAGATTTCGATTCTAAATCTGAATCGATAAGCGCAGGTTCGAATCACTCAATCTTTCTCATGAAATTGGAAATATGATGAAGCATGTCGAATTGGTAACCGTGTCGATCGATTATAGTTACTTACTTTGCTATTTTCTTTAAGAAGTTAGTTCATGTGGGAGATATGGAACTCGATGAGTTCTGGTATTACCAATTTTCTTGGCTCTTAGGACAACCGGCTAGGTCTAGAGTCTTTGTTGAAAACGCTAGAGTTCGTGCTCTTCAAACTGCTGAATCATTGGATTAATTATGATGCAATGTTTTAAACTGTTAAACTTGGTGATCAATGGATTAAAGTCATGAACTGGCGAGTATTAGTTTATAACTAAGGAGCATGTCTTTTAATTGATGTTTTTTTAGTTTCATGTGATAATATTAGTTTGCATGTTGCAAATGCATTGAGGCCTTAATCATGGCTATGTGTGTTATTGTTCATCTCTCTATGCGTTAATTGCATCTATTTGCTCATTGGCCATCAGAGTTTCATGATGCTATTTTGCAAGCATATAAATGGGTTTGAATTGATTCTTACTCTTATTTTTTCGATAGTGGGTTTTGCCTTTTGCTTTGTTTTCGTCGCTCCGCTTGTGTTTCTTGAATAGACGTTCATCAAGGGAATATGAGCAACAAACATCGATTGCACTCCTGCGGAAAACATGAGTACAAGTCTCACAATCGGAGCAATGTTCAATGCTACAAAGTACGCTGGGGCAACCAAAATGATTTGAGACATCAAGAGCTATAAAGAGACAAAAAGCAAGTTAGAGGTTCGTTATTTTACCCAAAGTAGAAAAGATTATTGAAAGATGAATATATAGATCTTGCAAGCCAGATTTTTAGCTTACTACATCTCCACAAAGGTATATAAACTGTGTGCATGGGCATATAACGTGTTAGGGGCAGTACCCATCGCAATATTGATCTTCTAATGACGTAATTGCTTTGAATTATGTAGAAGTACTGCAATGTTTTTGACTAGGTCGAACGACTGTAGATGTCATGAAACGACGTCTTCAAAGTTACAACAATTGTTCAAAAAAGTGAAGACTCGCCACTTATGGCCAAGCAAATGCCAATCAAGGCAGAAGATTCACCACTTAAGGCCAATGAAATCGCCACTCACGGCCAATAGCCAACTACGGGTCAAGCGACTGTCATCATCATTCATTCGACAAACTTCGCCGTGTAAATTTTTCGGCTTCCTTCATCATCGAGACATGAAGAAGAAACCCGAGAGGCAATTGAGGTAGGAAAAATCCCGTCATCATAGCACAAGGGCGTTCCGGTCTTTTACCAAGCGGTATCTTAATCAATAAATCCGAACATTCAATACGGCGTTGACCAACATTAATGCGGAAACAGTTTCGTGCATTAAAGCCTCGACCTATTTAAATACGGTAACAGTAACAGTTTCTTTTATTTAATACTCGAATAGTATAAATATGAGAAGATTGATTCAGATTGAGGATGAACAACGATTGACTTGAGCGTCGGAGGGTCCTCCGGGGAGACAAGCCCCGCCCCGACCTCGTTTGTTGTTCTTGTTTTTCAGGCTACAGTTCGGGTGGAGTCGAGGATCAAGATCGATCTCCTTCAACCACTATGATGCGGATTTTATGCATCACACTTTCAATAGGGAGTTTTATAACATCATCCGAAGAGATGATCAGGGTAACTTTCTACCTCGGTAGTTCCACACTTCCCCCCTCCTTTTTGCCTAATATCTAATATAATACTAAAACAGATGCTAGAAGATGCCACATGGCAGCACATCCTTAAACCAGGCTTACGTGGCAAGTTTTCCTTTAATGTGGCCCCACCTAAATAATTAGATCAATTTACTCAATTATTAATTAAAATAAATCTCATATCTTTTTTTTTTCGAATTAAAGTGATTTAAAATTTTTTAAATACCAAATAATTATTTTTCTATGATAAATTGAATTTATTTTTTCTCATTTATTTTGAATTAAAACTCAATATATTTTTTAGTTACCACATTTTACCAAAAAATTAGGTTTTTTATTTATTTTGTAATTCTTTCACAATGATTGAAATATCTAATCTAATATCTAATACTACGTATAATACTAAAACACATGTTGGAGATGCCACATGACGGATTCTTCTTCAATCATTCTATGTGGCATGATGTACTTGAAGATGGGTCTACATTTGATTTAAAAAACATTTTCTCAAATTAAACTTTTATTTATCAAACTAATTCATCCAATATTTATAACCACTATCTATTTCTCGAATCCCTCAAAATGAGGGATGTTTATCTCTTTACTAACCAAAATATTTCAATATCTAATACAATTACACACTTGATAATTCAGATTGTAGAGAAGTGATTTTAGTAACAAATGAGATTTAATAAGATTTTCCAATCTGACCCAATAAAATTTTGTGATTTAAAAAAAAAATCGGATGCTTATCACTTTTTATTTAAAAGATTGCATATTTATCTAATTAATTGCTAACTTAATTTTCTAATTACTCTCGAGCATATCTTTAATTTTTAAAACAAAAAACGATTTGTTTAACTTACCATACAATTTACGTTGACATAGATTTAACATTTTCTCATTAACCCAAATTAAAAAAGAAAAATTTTTTAAAACAAAATTAAGGCTCGACCATCTTCATAACAAACATGAAATAATTAGAATGAATATTTTTAACTGTGTCATCTATTTCACTTATCATACAATCTACTCTACTTAGCTCATATTTTCAATTTTTGTTCTCTATACCCAAATCAAACATTATAATGAAAATGGTATCATAACTTTTTTAGTATTCTGTATATGTTATAATTAATATGAAAGACGGGAATATTTTAATTATATACTTGGATTTGAAAAAGATATATGCTCAATGTTAAAAATAATATGCTTAGTTAATTACATGAATTAATTTTTTTTAAAGTTGTAAAATATATGGGATATCAAACATTTCTTTTTGACAAATAGGATTAAGTTTAAAAAAATGAGAATATGAAATAAATGAACAGATCGAATACAATATATGAAAGTTTCAAAAAAATATTATAAATAATTTTTTTTAATAAATTATGTTATAAAATTTGGATAATTTTTTAAAAATTAAATATTTTTCTATGTATATTATATTATATTTTAAAATTTAGGTTGAGATAACTTAAAATTATTATCTTTTACTATATAATTCATACTTATATTTTAATTAAATAATTAATAGTTCAAATTTTGTATTATATGTAGCACGTTGCACACACTACATGTAATGAAACCAATTTTATATCAATACTCGCACAAGGTGTGGATACCAAACTAGCTTCTTAAGATAATACATGATAGTCATGCGTTAAAAACGTCACATCGCAACCGAAGACTTACATCACATCCCCCATAGAGTTCTATAATTTCATTGGTTTATAATTACTGGTGGGTCCCTCTTTATTTTGATAAATCTAATTTTATCAATTAACATATATAATCCAACTTTAGATTTTCAGATTTTTTACTTTAATTGATATAGTTAACTACTTAAAAAAAAAACTTAATTATTTGAAATGTTGAACGGTAAAAAAAAGCTTACCTTCTTAATAATTTTAGATGGCTTATTAGGGTTAAATCTTACACAAATCACTTTTGCTAATTTTAGATTTTTTTTAGCAATTTAAAATTAGTAATCAATCAAATATCAAATTAAGACTAATGAATAATACAATTATGATACTCCGTACCCACAC
The DNA here is from genome assembly GCA_037127255.1 of Persicaria tinctoria. NCBI lineage: Eukaryota > Viridiplantae > Streptophyta > Magnoliopsida > Caryophyllales > Polygonaceae > Persicaria > Persicaria tinctoria. The sequence continues at coordinate 54,572,448 of JBANSL010000014.1, read as the reverse complement.
CTTAAATAACTCATAATTAATATATAGTTAAAATATATGAATGTTTGTCTTAAAAAAAATTAAAGATGTTTGCGTTAAAGGTATTGATATGAGAGTGGTAAGTCAACCATTTTTATTTCATGTAATTTCAACTAATAAAATTGCACAATTCAAATAGCTTCACATACGCTCTATTTTCGGCTAACCATATATAATAGCAACTTCTTTGTCAATCTTAAACTTTAATCCCTAAGTTATTAATTAATTTATATTAAGTTATGGGTGTATGCGCGCGCGTGTCTTAGATACAATTATTGGAATAATTGTGAAAGTTTTACTTGAATAAACTTCGTCTCTTTAGGCTTCTTTTATAATCCCAAATATATTGACGTTAAAATGATACAACAAATATTTAGAAAACTATATACATGCTTTTATAGCTTAAGTTAAAGTAGAGTTGTGTAACAACTATATGGGCAGAGTTGAAAAAAATTATAACCGGTACAAACAATTGAATGATTTACTTTTTAGCAGTCATTAATTTTATTTTAGCTTTTTTAGGGTTCACTATTTTCTATTAGGGTAACAGATAAATTGTATATCTAGATTATCTTAATAGAGCAAGATTAGCACTATATAGTTTTTCTTTTTGGTATAAATTAAAAGTCTTCCGTATACCAATACATTTTTTTTTTGGTTTAGGCAATGATTCGGGAGGGATGACCTACCCGATAGCATCCTATCCAGTTTCGTATACCAATATATATTCATTATTGACATGAGTACATCTGAAATAGTAAGACATGGGTACTGTACTAGTATATATATATAAAAAAAAAAGGCGTTCAAGATGGTGTTAGAAACTTCTTCCGCCAAATAAGGAAAAATACTCCAATATTTTGAAAGAGAAATACTACGGAATAAAAGCAAAATATCTATATATAAATATATGTAATGGTAATGGAACCATCATGATGGGAACGTCTAGTACCTTCTACCCAAAAATCTTCCATAAAATATCTATAAATCTTCCATCCTCTAGTACGTGTCCACGTATCTTCCCTCACCTTTTATCAACATTTAATTTAATAATCTATACATTTCGATTTTTTAATCTAAGAGTATCGAAAAATCATGGGAAGCTTCTCGAAAGCGGTATCGTAACTTCTTCTTCTTTTCTATTCCCCTATTTTCTTTTTTCTCATTTCTCGCCTTCCAGCTTCTTCTTCCTTTCTCTTTCCTCTCTCTCTTTTTCCCCGATCCGATCGCCGTTTTACGCTTTTTCGACGCTAAATTGACATTGGTCTAGCTCCTGCGATGGCTCCGCCGCCGGTGAACCCGTCCGGCAACCACACGGCCTCAAGCGGTGAGGCGCAGCGCTCGATCCCGACTCCGTTCCTCACGAAGACCTACCAGATCGTAGATGATCCGTCCATCAACGATGTGATCTCGTGGAACGAAGACGGATCTGCTTTCGTTGTCTGGAATCCCACCGTATTCGCCCGAGATCTTCTCCCAAAGTATTTCAAGCACAACAATCTCTCCAGCTTCGTTCGCCAGCTCAATACTTACGTGAGCACTTTTCCTGTTTCTGGTTTTCTGATTGCGCCTTGCGTTGAACATGATTTTGGATTCGATTTCTTCAAATTCTAAATTCGCTTCATTTTGTGCGATATTTTTTAGGGATTCCGTAAGGTCGCGCCGGACCGTTGGGAATTCGCCAACGAATCGTTCCGAAGAGGCGAGAGGCGCCTACTTTGCGACATCCAGAGGAGAAAAGCTTCAATTGCGCAATCGCCGATCCATCCAGCCACGGCCGTTGCGACGGCGTGTGCGGCGGTGACGGTTACGGCGATTCTGGTCACACCTCCGTCAAATGTATCTCCGACCGGCTCAAGCGACGAGCAGGTGATCTCCAACTCCCCCCCGACAGCGATTCCGACAGCGTCGGTCTGCAGAGGCAATGACGGCGCCGTCGCCGGCTGGAGCAGCAGCTGCAGCAACAACACCACCACCGAGGACGGAAGAGTAGATCTAATCGACGAGAACGAGCGGTTGAAGAGTGAGAATCTGCAGCTGAACAGAGAACTCTCGAACATGAAGAGTCTCTGCAGCAACATCTTCTCTTTAATGTCCAACTACGCAAATCCTCAAACCACAAACACGGAGGAGGCTGATATGCTCCAGCCGCTGGAGTTGCTACGAGATGACGATGCGGCCGGCGGCGGCGATAACGGGGTGGAGACGACGGAGCTTTCGGTCGGAAGTCAAACGAGGCTGTTCGGTTTTGAAATAGGGAATAAGCGGACAAGGGAGGACACAGGTGGCTCTGGCTCTGGATCGATGCATCTGGATGATGCGATGATGATGGATGTGGAGGTGAAATCTGAGCCGTTCGATGGCAGCAGCGGGGAATTGGACGGTGATGATCAGCAGCAGCAGCAGCAGCAGCAAGCGCCTTGGATCAAACGGTGTCACAGGCAGATGTGCAACTAAAATCTAGGTTTTAGTTGAAAATGAAAATCTTGATTAAAAAGTAAAATAGGTACTTTTATTTGGCACGTGAACTGGTGGTAGTGTTGTATTAGCGGTATGGGTAGATTAAGGAAGTGAAATTAGCAAAATGGATATTAATACATGTGTTATATGGTAGCATAATCATATATCATGTGAGATGTACATGAGTTTGGATTTGGGTTAAAATTGATTGACTGAGGGTTCATTGCCAACGGTTTTTTGCTATTTTAAAGAAAATATCCTGCAGTAATAAAAAGCTACAACAACTTTGTCTAAATAGTCGGTGAGTGTGTTTGGATTCCAATATATGTATTATAATTATAAACAATTAAAATGTGTTTAAAATAATGTAAATTTTAAATAAAATATCTTATAAATTACGTTAATAAAACATTCATTATTATGTAAAATGGAAGAACTTAACATAGGAATAATTTGTGTATGCATCAAAAGATATAGTGATGGGAGAAAATGTAAAGTAAATGTTGATAGTCAGAGATATATCGCTATCAAAGGAACTTTGGAAAAGCTTGAACATAAAATTGGAGAATAGGCATGCTTTCCTTGAAAAAAATGGACGGGCTGAATCTGCATCTAGTCAAGCTGTAAGTTGTAACACAACTCTATCCAAATCTCATTTCATCAAAATTGACTTTAACTAAAAAAACACAATGATTTCAAAATATGTCAATGGAATAAATGGGTTTTTATCTGAGGTCTATTTCAGTATATTTAAAAGAAAAACTCTATAAAAATAAAGTTCCTTATAAGTGGATATTTAACATTTTAACATGCTCAAAATGCTAGAGATTTAACAATTGCAAAAGAACCATCTAAAATGCTCAAAATGCCTCTCAAAGTTGAAACTCAGCAACTTGAACGAAGCCACTAAAATCAATAACCAGGAATCTGCTTTCATAACCAGGTCTGCTTTCATACCAAACCGCAATGCACAAGTGCATATCCGCCGGGAAAAACCACAAATGAAAGGGTCTTAAACTTGCAAAAATCTGATCATTTCAAGATGTGAAATTTATGATTGTGCTCTTTGATTGAAATCCCATTCGGATCGAGCAAAAAGGGCTTTACCTACCATGTACCTTGTAGGACGAGTCAATCCACGAACCAAACGGAGCTCCCAAGGTTCGCTCTTGACTCCTATCTATCTCAAACGAAAGTCAAAATTTACAACTTACATTCCGAGCTTCTTTATCTTCCTGTATATGTTCTTTTGTCAATTGCGTTGTCAACCAAGATTTTGATCACCTAGCAGAGCGGCCTCAATCTTTCGGATCCTTATATTCATAAGGCGACTCAAGGACTCAATGGATCTCTCCGCAATCTTAGCTGTTGGCTCATTGCTTATTAGAATTTGGAAACCAAGTGTGAGCAACGAACCATGTCTAGGCTCTGCCCCCTTCGAATCAGTTGGCTCCAGAATGCTGTCAGCAATCACAAAACCTGATGGTAGTATCTCTACCATGTCCGAGTCTTCGCCCTCCATCATCGCTGTCACGCTGGCACTGTCCACACTAGTGTAAATCACAGAAGAAGTCACCTTGTCTGCCCATGACTCTTGCAAGATCACCATGTTGACATTCTTGTCTATTTTCGCCTGCAAACAAAAAAAAAGTACAAAACGAAAGATGCACTTAATCACAAGTTTTACCCATAACAACATTTTATCTATGTTTTATTAATATTATTGGGTAAATTCCCCCTTGAGGTATGCCACCTTCAGTAATCAATACTCCGGACTACACAGAGATTACACATGACTTGATGATCAAGAAGTGTTATCTATGTCAACTATATCTATATACAATATATCTAATCTTAGTACTCCGTATATCCTATTCTATGAATAACTAGTAAGGGTCTGTTTGGCAACTTTCCTTTTTCATTTTCAGTACTTAGCGGAAATAAATAAATACCTTTACAAGCAATAAACACAGCATACCCGTCAAAACTGGTGAAACATTTTCCTAAGCCAATGTATAACCACATGTACATGCGCGCTAATTTATTAAATAGTCTTATTGGCGGATAAGGACGTACACAGCACACGAGTTATTTCGTAGGCTAACTTGAATGCTATATATGTTATTGTTTGCTGACCATTTTTCTAATAAAGAGTACCCAAATGCGTAAAACAACAACAACAACCTAATATATCTTGCGATGAAGCAGGGTCTAGACTTTAGAGGTCATGATGTATGCACCCTTTCGCTGAGCTAGTCAATTCCGAGAAACCCAAAGACATAAAAGACATAACAAGCAAGGGAAAGAGAAACTAAGCAAATGATGACAATCAAAGGCAAGGCAAGAAGAGTGAAGCATAAACAAAAGGAACCAAAATGCATAAAAAAAGGTAAATTACAGAAATCGACCTACCAAATATCAGGTTTTTCACTTAACCACCCATTAAATTAGAAATTACACAAAACCACCCATTAAATACAATTTGTTAACAAATCACCACCTATGGCAAAATTCTTTTAAGATCTTTTGAAAAAATATTGTAAATGATAAATATATATACCCTTTTTTGAGGGATTGAACATCCGCATTTATACATACTGCATATTAACTAAAAATTTGTAAACTCAAGGTCTTATTGGTGTATGAATTATAATGGTGGGATAAAGAATTTTTGTTTTAATTTTTGGCTAATTAAAAGTATGAGGTGTTTCAATGGCAATGAAAAGAAAATTTGATTAAAAAATGGAGGTAAATTAGTAATTTTATTGATGTTTTGATAGATGTTTTTACTTGGGTGGTGATTTGTTAACAAATCATATTTAATGGGTAGGCAGTTTTGTGTAGTTTTAAATTTAGTGGGTAGTTAAGTAAAAAAATCAATATTTAATGGGTGGATTATGTAATTTACCCTAAAAGAGAACATATTGTTTAGATAACTAGGGAATGGAAAGGTAAGGTATTAAATTTTAGACATAAAATGTATATGATCATAATTTTTTGTGAGCTTGAAGGAGAGGGTGAGGGGGATTATTAGCCCATCCTAGAGGTATTAGTTACCCTCCTTCAAATTAGGGAATAGAAGAGTAACACATTTGTATGAAAAATGGGAGAAGGGGAATGATTAGAATAGTGATCAATGTATCTTAACTTAAATATGGACTACATTCATAAGGGTAATCATTACTTTTCCCTACCAAAAAACAAACGGGGAGTAAATTTGAGTTTAGAGTTACTCACAGGAGGGAAAAGGATGCTAGTGCGGTCATCAAAGATGGGGCTGTTGGTGATGCGAACAGCCTCCTGCATGGGCCCATCATAGGACAGTGTGTCCCATTGCGCACGAAACTGAGGGTTGCGAAGGAAAGCAAAGAGAGTCTGTCTTGATATCGGCAGCCACACAGATGTTGCCAGACTCAGAATGATCCCCAAGTACTCTCCGACATCGCTTAAGTTCACACGGGTCATTGCCTGCATCTCTGGTGCCATGTTACCAACCTTGAGCTTTTCCCATCTGCGTAGCGATGACGCACAAATCCCAAAGCAGAAACTGTTTACAACACGCTTCGTCAGCGTCAAAATGCTCTCAAACGCTTTTGTTGAAATCCCTGATGCATAAACACAAAGTGGAATCAGTTACTACTAGTTACTAAAGTTGATAGCCACATCACATGCCTAGTTAAGCTCAATGCATAAAAAGCATATATAATGGACATCAATGCATCAATGTGTAAAATACGTCTAAGAAACAACTTAGATTTGTAAGGTAAGAAATTCTTTCTATAGTGAACCGAAACACGCCATTGAAAATGGCGTGTTTTGGGCTTAATGTGCTTAAAAATTGCTACTCTCCAATTACTCAAAACAGGAGAAAAATAAAGATATGTAGTCGAATGATAAAGAACATGGAAACCTTTGGGCGCACGGGAAAAGTGGCATCTGCAACCGCCATGCGGACAAACAACACTTGAGCCCCATTGGCAAAATGTAATTAAAAAACCCGGAAGTTGGCCATCCTCGTGTGACATATATAAGCCCATAGTGTACGGTGAGATATTTAGCACCACACACCTTACATTGCCCGAAAAGAAAGAATAAAAGAAAAAGATCAAGATATCCCTTAGAGGAGGAGCCTTAAGACACAATAATGGTAAATTTTTACTGTGTGATGGCAAGATAGCAATTGTGCTTATATGGCGAATCAAGATGATACGAGATGCAAAGTTGGTGGAAGCACTTAATAATGGTAAATTTTTACGATGATGGCAAGGTAGCAATTGTGCTTATTTGGTGAATCAAAATGATACGAGATGCAAAGTTGGCAGAAGCAAGGGCGACTTTTCTTGGTCTTTTGGTTTTGCAAGAACCTTGGCTACTCACTCGTGTAGGCAGAGACTATTGTTGTACATTACGTTCGCATGTCTCCGTTGAGATGTGTAACATTTTTGTCAAATGCATGTCTTATCTCTTTGAAAACCATAACTCACTTATAGGCTATAGTATGTAAATGGGATAGGTTCAATAAGGAGAACTACCCTCCCCATCCTAGTTCTCGTATGTGGAATCCCCTCACTATCTACATCAAATACTTCCCATCCCTTCAAAATCTTTGTAAGTGGGCTTCCATGAAGGCTTTCACTTCCCGTGCCTTTAGAACATTTATGGAATTTTCATCAAATACTTCCCGTCTCTTCACCCATTGCCGAACTTATGTTTCATGGATGAAATTTTCTATAATCTTTGGTTGAACCTGATCGAATCACTTCTCACGAGTAGACCAAGTAAGGAAACACATACTTTGGGAACACGGGTATTAAACATGTTCCATTCTTAAGGCTTGAATTGAAGACCTCTAGTTAAGGGGCAGTCTAATCACCCAATATAACATGTCATTCTTTACAATTAATCCTAACCCAAGCAATCTATGTTCTCTAAACTCTCAAAACCCGACCTATGTGCACTCCGTGTTGGAAATTGCAATTGATGCGTGAGAAATTGAAAAGTGAAGGCATCCATCTTGTGCAATGAGCCACAAAATTTAGCAATTAAATTCTAATGAGATTTTGGTATATTAATGAATTATAGTTTACAATTAAAGTTCAAATGACATGTTTCCATTTGTGTAGCCTTAGCTTCCATAAAATCTCACCCTTTTGGAAGTTTGTCCACTTCCTAGATTCTTGGTAGCTTTTGTAAGTTTGAAAGCTTTCATTATTTTCCTTCAAGGGGTCGGGATTTATAGAGGAATAGGAAAGAGGTTAAGCAGAACAACTCAAAAGGCATTGGAGTAGAAGAGAAATCAGACGAGGTTCAACAAAACAAGTCACATGGGGTTTTGGGGGAATGGAAAAAAAAGTGACGACGGTCATGTTACCTTATCATCTAGGTGTAAGATGCACGATGCATGCCTAAAAACATTCGAACCAAATAAGCAAAAGGACAAGTTGCAAGACAGACTTAACCCAAGCCAAGGCATGGGCAACATCTAGCATAAATGCCAAAAATGGGATTTGAACCCTTGACCTCTCTTGGTGAGAGGCACAAGAACACCCCTCCTTGATTTTGGTAAATAGAGAGCGACATTCGGGATTCGAACCAGGGATCTTTGAGTACTACCCGCAAGTTCTTTCCGACTGAATCATTCTGGAATGGTTAAGAACCCCCCTCCCCTTACACCTCTTTGGTTACATTGATTTACCTCTAGAAATAGTAAAACTAATACTCACTCTGTTCGGTAAAATATGTCATTTATTATTCACGTATATTTTTTTAGGATGATAAAAATTATATAAAATATCAACTTTTGAAAATAAAAAAATTATATTATGTATTTTTTTTTTTAAATATGCGTGAATAGTAAATAACATATTTTTCCTAACCGAGGGAATAACATCTAAACTCAAGGACCTCTAAGTTCTAACACCTATATCCACTTCACCTCATGCCCTTCAAAGCATTAATTACATTGTTAAAGCATTGACGAGATGAGGTGATAGGGAATTCTTACCAAACAATACAAATAAAATGGAAAGATAATAGCACGAGGGCAAACTTATGTGTAAACCTGGTGGACGAATTTGAGCTGCGTTGGAAGACCATTCGCATTGCCTCTGCAGAGTTGCTAACCATCTCTCTGCTCCATAGCATAATCCAGATCGCATTAATGGCCGGAATAGGCTATGAACCGTAGATTCATCATAGTCAGCATGCTCTACAAATGTCACCTGCCATTTTAACAATTACATTAAACACTTGTTATTCCTTATAAAGTTATTAAGGCAACACATTGTAAAAATGTTAAGTGCAAAATAAGGATCCAAGTCGAGTAGTTACCATAGAATAGCCATTTGGAAGGTCTTTCACAGTACAACCAGAAGGTAGGTACCTACACCGCCTAGCTACATCTGCGTAGTCTTCCCTTATGGGATCAACGGAAACATTGACGATCGCCCATGTTCCATCAGGATGCAGCTTGCAATACCTGATGAATCTAATATGGCGAAGAGGTACCAGTGGGGAAGGATAGACTAGCTCCGCAGTCATCTACAATAAGAAATTTAATAAGCTTAATTTTGAATTTAAGTTCATGGATAGAAGAACACGTACATAAACGCGAGATTAATCTTCATAAGAACACCATACCATTAGTAATTCCCCGTCATGTGTTCCGTCCACCCCATGGCATAGATTTTCAATGACGGAGACCCTACCAATCATGCAGGGAAACATTTCCGCCCATCGATCCTAATATTATATTAACATACATAAACAAGATTGTAAGATGAAAGTTCTCCACTTTAGCTAGAAGGGGCAATGAATCCAATGATGTAAACATAAACAAGGACAATTGTCGATTAGAGCAATCATAGAAGGCGGTCCATGATGCACTTCAAAAGTTTATTCAAGGATATATGACGAAATAAGATGTATTCCATATGTAACTCCTTTAAGATGTTCATAATAAAAACCAAATCATTGGTATGATAAGCGCATTATGACCCATGAATGTTAGTAGCATCGTAAATATATGAAACCGATGTACTGTAAGAAGAATATGCATAAGAACATTTCTAAAGTTTAACTTTCTTACCGGATGCATCATCAGGTTCATAAGCTCCAAACTCGTGTTTCCCACAACACCATTAGCTCGTGTGGCTTCAGACACAAATCCAGAAGGGGTTGCCTCATAATAGTTGAACTTGTTGCGATACCCTTGTTCGTCGAATGCCACCACGTTGCCATCCAAGCTTCCAAGCCAGAATGGGTCGGCTAAAATAAGCAGCTCATTCATCGCAGCCATAGCACTCTTCACATACATGGAGTCTCGAGACTCACTAGAAGAAGAAGAAGCCGATGCGATCCCATTATCAGGTCTGACTTCCGGCACCGGATTGGAACCACCAAGAGCTAAACTAACGTTAAAGTCACTTCTTCCAACACAAAGCTCCAATTGTACGTTGCCTAGCTTGAGTTGGGAGAAGGAATTCGCCATCTCGGAAGGGGGTTTTGGCATGAGATTCTGAAGCATTCCATAGGCTTTCGTCAGCTCCTTCTTAAGCCGAGCGTTCTCCATTCTCACCAGCTGCTCTTCCATTGTTATCTCCCCAAATGCAGATGATCCACATCCCTTGCACAATGGCTTTCCAATGAACTCTTTCAAAGCAGCCGCCTCCGTTCTCAGCCTCTCGTGTTCTAGCTTCAGTACATCCCTCTCGTTTCGCTCCATTTGCGCCTGCACACACCGTCAATCCGTCATTCTTCAATTTCATAACCACTTCAACACATCTCAACAAAACAAAGAAGAAAAGCACTACATCATTATTGTGTTACACAAAATTATTTTAAATTCAAAGTATGGATAAAAAAATAAAAAAATATAATATTTGATGATTATTCAAATCTATAAAAAAAATATATATAAAAAACAATAAAAATTATTTTTGTAAAAAATAAATAGGAGCAGACGTCATAAAATAACAATATTTTAGTTGAAATAATTTTTTAAAGTATATTTTTCAAAATATTATTTTTCCATCAATCATCAATTATCTAACATTGTTATAATTTTTATAAAATACTTTATAAACAATTTTGATCTAAAATAATTTTATATAACACTAAATGTTAGAGCAGCAATAATACTAGTAGGTACACATATGTTCCAAAATAGCTGTATTTTTAGATGGATAATTTTTGCTCCAAAATAGATGATCTTTTTATGTTTTATAGGTAGGGTATTGTAATGATTTATATTTATTTATATGCCGTTGACTTTTTAAAAAAAATTGATTGATTAAAATGTGTAATGAGTATTAAAAAATAATAAAAATTATAAAAAATTTGATTGATTAAAATTTACCTTCAATTGAGTCCTCCGGTTTTGAAACCAGAATTTGACCTGCCTGATTTCCAGCCCAAGCTTGTTGCTGAGTTCAATCTTCTGTTTCTCATCCGGGTGCGGGCATCCCTTGAAGAAACTAGTCATCACCAACCATCAAGTAAGTATGAATCCCCACAGAAATTCACATTAGAAACTCATCAACACTTTACTTGAATGCATAAACAACAAGAGCAAGAAATCACCTCTCAAGCTCTTGAATCTGGTCGGAGGTGTGCCTGTAACACTTTGTTCTCCTGGATGACTTTTCGTCAGCGGTGTCACTCCCTGATCTGCTGACGTCACTCCCATCTTCGCCATTTTTGAACAGGGCAAGACAAGTGTTGGGCTGGAACTGATCTGGTGAACCCATGTTAGATGTTCCCTCCATCGATCTCCACCTGCAATCCACCAAATAACACACAGGTTTGAGTAAAAGAAAACCCGAAAAACATAGTACTATAAGGAGCGGCCTTTTGCCAATTATATTTATCCGATAGTCTCTCCATCAACCCCACCCAGAAAATCAAGAAGATCTACACAAATCATCTGTCTGGATAAAAAAGACGCCCAAAAAAACTGATTTTTATAGAAAGAAAAAAACAGGAGCGGCCTTTTTCTTCTAGAACTGTGCAAAACAGGGGATACAAAATGGAGGCGCAGAAAAACAGAGCAATCAAAAGTCAAAAGAACTACGGAGTACTGCAGTAGTACTAATCCTTGTGGGTCAGAGAGGAGAGAGAGAGAGAGAATAAACAAATCTCTCTCGCTCGCTCGCTCTCTCTCTCTCTCTCTCGGTGGGGTTCTTCTTCCCCAATTTCATGTGAAAAAGCACCATTAAAAAAAACCCCATTAAAATACACTCTGAGGAACCAGAGGAGTGGAACAAAAGGAATGTCAGAAAACTCGGTGGAAGGATGGATCAAAAAAAAAAAAAAAAAAAAGGGTTTAAGGAGGTTTGCTTACGAAATCTCGAAAGTCAGAAGCCGGAATCGATCGACGGGTTTCTACAAACACCAGCAAATAAACGAGAGACAGAGAGAGGGAGTGAAGTGATGAGCTTTGGAAGGAGCTTCAAAAGGGGGTGGGGGTGCAATTGCAATATTGCATGCAGATGCAGGGGAAATGGGTTTCTGAGAGTTTCTGTTGCAGTGTGGGATTTTGTGTGCGGTGGGGAGGACAAGTCAAAGGGAGTGACGAAGATGACTGCAGACAGACTGGGATTTTGTCGGCAAGGGGGGAGTGGGGCCCACTCGGGGTGCAGCTGGAAAATGACTGTGCTCTGTGGGGGATTCATCTGTTACCCATTTCCGTTTATACATCATACATCATACATCATACATCATACATTCATACAATTCATACATTAGCTGGTAGTTTTATGTATATTGCCTGTATGGCTTCATATGTGACCCAATTCCTTTCCCCTCTAAGTGTAACGCATGTAACTTTCAATGTATTTTATTTAATTATTTTGGGAACAAATCAATATTGCAAGGAGGATTTTTTTTTAATTAATCAAAGTTAGCAGTATATTCCTGCATCATGACACATTTTTTTTTAATTAAATTAAAGTTTAAAAATGAAAAAAATTAATATAATATAATTAAATAAAATATTTAAAAACTTTAATAAAAATATATAAAAAGACAGAATTGATAAATAAAGTAAAAAATTGTAAAAATCTTTACTATTATATAAGTATTTTAGAAATCTTTATTAAAATTATTCAAAATAATTCTTCTAATTTAAAGTACTATATATAGATATAGATAGTTTAGATTAATCTCATTCGTAACTAAATAAAGCAAAAGGCATATTAACTTTATTTAAAATATTTAAAAGAAGATGATCGATTTTGATAAAAATCTGATAGATTAAAGAGAGAATAACATGTGGAACAAAATGCTTCTCATTTAATATAATAGTATATAGATATATAGATATGGATATGGATTATAAATTTGTTTAGAATCTATCATGAAATTATTTTTAAAAAACCATTATAATTTGATTGGTTGAAAAGATAGCAATTAGTTTGGTGATAACTCTCATTTATTAAATAATATTAATTTAAGTTATTAATTTGTAGTTTTGAATTTCATGAAATCCATACCCAAGTATGATAAAATTAGATTAATAAGTTACATAACGAAAAATATATTGATTAAATATTTTAATAAGATTTTTCTTATTTAAGAGATATGGGTAGATTGGATACAACGAATTAAAGAATGAATGGTTGATTTTTTTTTATAGTTAATATAAATTAGATAGACTATACTCCCTCCGATTAAAAAAGGATGTCGTTTGACTTTTTAACACGCATTTTAAGGAGCTAAAAACTACTATATAATATATTAACTTTTTTATTATTATTTTTTAATAATCTAATACTTATTACCAACGAATATTAAGTAGTAAAAAAATAATTTAAAAAAAAGTTGATATTAAGATTGCATTTCATTTAGTTATCTTCAACCTATTGATGGAAATTACATAATCTTGAAACAAATAAACATGGTATTCGATAGGGGTTGGCATGGTACGGGATGAGAGGGGATTGGGGTAATCTCGCGTCCCGTCCCGCGTATTTTTTACGAGACGGGATTGGATTTTTTTTTTCCCACCAGGACTTATCCCTCGCGGGACGGGACTTGTCCCTCATAAAAAAATCTAAAATAATCCAATAAAAAAATCTTTTATAAAAACCAAATTTACTTAACAATTAAATCTCTAGTGAGTATATACATTATATGCTACTGATGGTATATAACCCATTGTATGTGTATATATCTAATTCTAAGTTACTGAGTACGTAGTTGGTAAAAAAAACACAGTTTTTTTTATTAGGTAAAAATTCGAAGGTTAGAAAGGCCTGACTCATCAAGAGGCCGACAAAGTCAGCAGACGACGAACCGTCTAACATACAACCTGAAAATACAGAATACCAAATACATAAAACTAGACAACAAGTGAAATGAAATAAGCAGCAAAACTCTACAATAAGACGACCCTAGAAGACCAACTCCAAAAAAGCTGAGGAAGCCGCCGAAGAACGAAGCCAAGCACCACCGAAAAGTGGCACCGCGGGCCAGCGGTAGAGCAGGACTCTATCTATTGTGGGTTGTGCAGACGAACTCCAAGGAAACTCAATCCCGGATATGGAGTCGCCCCTGAGCGCACTACCACGACCCCATCCAGTCCCGACTCCAGACTCCACATCCTTCAACCAAGAAGAAGACCTCCTAGAAGCATCAGAAGTAGAGCCTAAAGCTGCTCGAACAAAACGCCAATAAGATTTAACCTGCAAGAAAATCGTCAAAACCCTTGCGGGATTTGGTCATACCCTTTCGGGTGGATTTACTCAAACCCTTTCGGGATTTAAACAATTACATATGTATATATAAATATAAAAAGTTGGGTTTTATATTTATATATAGATATAATTTATTTTTTTGGATCAATAATGTGCTTGGCGTGCAAGACTAGATTAACTAGCCTTGCACGCCAAGGGAAACCAGTTGCCCAGAGACTGGCGCCAACCATGAGTGGCGACGACGGAGACGGGGAAGCCAGATGGAGACCAACGCAAGCACACCAACGACGACGGAGAAGCAGGCCGACAGTGGCGGCGATGGCTTCGGACACCAAGAAGAATCGGGTTGCACATAGATGGATTTGACGATTAAAGGTTGAGGCGCCGACATTAACAGCGCGTTGGTTTTGACCCAAGAGGGAGTTTATGCCCCAGAGGGAGTTTCAATGAGAGGTGAAGCAAGCCCAGAATCGAGACGAGGCAACTCCAATCGGAATCGAATCGAGGTGAAACCAGCCAAGCTGAGTTGATCGGAAGGGATTCAAACAAGGGGAAAGTAGTCCAGGAATAGCGAGGCAACTCCGATCGAGCCCCTAAACGAATCGAGGCACCACAATCGGAAACGAGACAATATTAGATATGCCAAATCAACTTGACAAAGAGAATCAGACATCGGAAAGAGGATGACCGGAGTGGTGAGGGCAACCATCAAATTAGCCAGAAAGGTTGAGCAAAGGGGGTTTGGACAGCCTGTGGAGGAGGTTGAACAAAGGGGATTTGGGGGCGGGTGGCGAAAATGCCAAGCGCGTTCTTCCGCCTATAAAAAAAACATATGTTATTGAGTATGTGTGTATATATATACATACTTTTTTTTATTAGGTAGGATTTCGGGTGCGGTCCACAGGCCCGCTATCTGAGAGCATCCTTTCGGATGAGGTCAAGAAGACCTGCTTTAGGGATCAAGGAACGATCACTAAACTGGTGGCTAAGGTGTGCAACCTTGTCGGCCACGTAATTACCGCTTGGTAGAACATGTGAGAATGTAACCACATTAATATTTAAAAGAATCATTTTAATGTCTGACAAAAGTAGCTCCACCTCCCACGAGCATTTAGTATAATGAACCGAATATAAATATCCGGGTTACATTTCGAAGGTTGGATACCTTCGTTCGGATCTTGCAATCCAAGTGCGGGTCGAGGTTTCAAACCTCAAAGATTTATGTTGAAAGCGGGGATTTAGAACCCCAAAGATAGCGGAGGGCCGTTGGGAACCCATAACCTGTCCTATAGACTAAGTTGCTCAAACAAGGGAAAAATTACGTAAAACCAAAAGCGGATATAACTTGCCACGACGAAGCCGGGTCAAAACCAAACAATAGTAGCAAAATACCAAGTCTCAAATGATAAGTGGATTCTCTCAGTCAACTGAATGTCCCAAAGGAAACCCTCGTCATAGAAGCACGAAACAAGCAAGGATCAAATACTTGAAACTAACCACGAAGTCAGGCCAAAAGACGCATGTGGACCCTAAAGACCTCGCTGAGGACATATAATATGCCTATACCTAGAATAAAGGATGCTCTAATGCAGTACGGAATTTAAACATGCAAGACATGACTTTATCATGATATAATATAAGTGCAGAAAGACAGTAAATGCGCCCAAAGAATGCCACGTGGCATATCCCTCTCCTACGTTTACCCCCCTTTCTGTCTGCTATATATAGCATATACATCATCATAAATATAAGTGCACATCCAATCAATCATCATCATATCATCATCATCATACTCATTATGCTCAGGTCCGATGATGATATGCTATCATATCATCTCATATAATGGCATAACGACTCAGGACAAACCAGATGATGTCGTGCTATCTTATGACCCTAGCAAATAGTATAGGACTCACAGATAACGGTCGTTCTCTTTTCAAACGCATAAAGAATAGAGATGCTTATTCGTAAGTGCAAGTCCTAAGCAAGATACTACATGACATGCTTTTATGCATATATGCTAGAATGCATATATACAACACTGACGTAGGAGGAAATCAAGTTCAATAAATATAAATTTAAATCAAACTGAGTTCTAGCCTACCCAAATAAATACAAGACTTCCTCTCGTTGTAGTAGAAGGGTCAGGATCGATCCACGAGGAAGCGTGCCAGCAGATCCTAGATAGTTGACGTTCACGTTGGATTTTGACTCTAGGGCAGTCACTTGATATCGACCACATGGCAGTCGATATTGACCATCTTCAGTCGATTTCTGGTTTCTGCAAAAGACAGTCGATTTCGACTCGAGCACTCGATATCGACCTAGGGTAGTCGATTTCGAGTTGGATTCTGTAGATTCCTACGTGTACCTGCAGAGAAAAGAAACAAGCAGAAGTCGATTTCGAGTAGGGGAACTCGATTTCGACTAATTCAGTGACCAAAATCGACTTGCTCAAAACACTGCCAGTTGACCAGTAGACTTGATTTCGATCAAAAGAAGTCGATTTCGAGTACCTACAGTAATTTGTGTGTCAGCGAAAGAGGGCTGAAAAATGTAAGGATGGAAATGAAGGATGAACAGAAATAAACCAGGGTTGACAGATTCGAAATAAGTAATATATGAAAGAAACTTCCAAGACCGGGGCTTACCACAACGATATCCAAACACCATAAGATAATGTGGATAATTATGCAATCACATCAAGGAGCAAGCTTTCGCCTTTTCCAATAATTAGATAACCCTTTCAAGTAACCCTAATTGTATGTACCAATTTTATGTTTATAATCCAAGTTGTTAACATGAATCTCTATTCTTTGATGTAGGGAATATACATATAAAAGATAGTGGATGATCAAAACATAATAATTAAATATCAAAACTTTAATTACCACAAGCGCGCATGGCTATCGTCGGGCTCACCCCGACCCTAGAAGTAGGGAGACTACTCGCTCATTGCCATAGAAACCATGATTGATGAAAATAAACTTTGCATTAAACTAAATTCTTGACCTTTACGATCCCGGCACTCCAACTTTCGCAAAAGCGTCAAAACCCTAAAAGTCTTGAACTCCTAAACTCTCTACTTGCTATGGAGATTGAATCTCTGAAATTGAATGAATAAAAAACTAGCCCATAGGGCTTTATTTATATACCCAACTCCTTTCTATCCAAGGAAGTAATCTATCTATCCTCTATCTCTATCTAGCTATAGATATAATTCTAATAAAAAGGAAATAAATCCAACATGGTAAAAGTAGATAAATCATAGGGTAATTAAATGTTCAACCCTTAAGATAGAAAAATAGATAAAAAGATATAATCTCTCAAGTCTTCATGTGCAAGTAATCTTCCACTCGGAATTATCTTCACTCGGAATCAGATTTGGACTCGAAATCCAATTGCAACTCGGAATCGGCTCGGAGTCAACACTGGAGGTTCAGACAATATCGATCAGGTAGGGTCGATATCGAGTTGTCTTGCTCGGATTCGGGTTGTGCTCAGTCGTTCTCGGGTTCTGGTCTTTATTTCGAGTAGCTCTTCAGTCGATATCGACCATGTATGGTCGAAATTGAGTTGTCTTCCTTCCGTCTCCAAGTCTGCAGGTTGTGTTGAGTCTGAATGTGTGATTTCGATTGGGCTTCAGTCGATATCGACTGATGTAGGTCGATATCGACCTCTCTTCAGCTCTTCAGCTTCACTCGATGTCAGGTGCTCTTCCGTCGATGTTGAGCTCCTTCAATGGACATCAAGTGCATTTTCAGCGCTTCTTGGTTTTGCTCCAAATTAGCTCCAAATTCTGCAATATTAAATAGATACTTGTGAAGACCTCTATTTCTCACAAATAAGCATAAACCACACAAATTTGCTATATTCCCAACCCAGAATAAGTAAAATGATAGAATAAGGAGATAAAATAGGTATAAAAACATGGACATCAAACACCTACATACTATATGACACATTAGGCATGAGGTTCGGTCACAAACTATTATAGTGCGTAAGTAAGGGGTCGAACCCACAGAGAACCAAGTACTTCACATACAATGTGTATTTATCAATATGTAAGTAAAGATAGAATGTGAATGAAGATAAACAATAAAGAATGTTAACAAGAGCAAATAAAAGATAGAAGAGAAGTGTGGTTTCATCTACGAGTTCGGAACAATGTTTGGTTTACCTGATCCTTGACTCAATTCCTAGTTATTCAATCTCAATTAGTTATTCCAATTTTGATTTATATATATAGATTGACACTCCTTACGAATATGTCTATCATTTAGCTTACATATATATGCAACCTTAGCCTTGCATGGATTTAGCATACAAATAGCAGAAATTCCCAAATTCTTGGTAGAATATACCAACCCTAAAATATGCATTATCTTGTTCTTCACTTAAGCTCTCGAAATTCAATTCTGCTCCCAAGCTTTCCTCTTTTATTCTTCCTCATGTGCTTCCTTATCTTACCTTGGTCATCGTGATTTCCCTCGTACCACCTTGGATCTACTTGTTACAAAATAGTAATAAAATTGTGTAGATTCTTACTCGATAATCACCACATGCATGAATTATCTACACTAAAACTCACCTAGTATGCATGCCTAAGTGGGATCTATCAAATCCCCTCATACTTGAACATTTGCTTGTCCTTAAGCAAACAAACCAAATTATCAAAGTCCGACTCGAACCGATGACTGGGGGTCGTGTGCACAGGCGCACATGCGCTAGTAGCCTAGCACACAAGTCGAGTGAGATTCCATTCTAAAACCAATTGGCAATAGAAGGAGTAGCCCACCGACTCATATACTAGGGCTTTATATGTTCAACTTTCCGATGTGGGACACTTTGTTCTCATTCACATCTCTAACACACCCCCGCAAGTCCAACTAGGAATGACCATCTAGTTGAGACTTAGACAACTGGGTAACTCAGACCATGATCGACACGGGTCGTTAGGCTAACCGCTCTGATACCATATCAAAGTCCAACTCGAACCGATGACTGAGGGTCGTGTGCACGGGCGCACATGCGCTAGTAGCCTAGCACACAAGCCGAGTGAGGTTCGATTCTAAAATCAATTGGCAGTAGAAGAAGTAGCCCACCGAATCATATACTAGGTCTTTATAGGTTCAACTTTTCGATGTGGGACACTTTGGTCTCATTCACATCTCTAACACAAATGAAGCCACTTATCCCACAAACAAATTATCAACATCTTCACCTTGTAAACCACAAAGTTTGAAAATATAGAAACATACATGGTGTAAACGGTTAGAGTTGGCCTAATATATTTGATCAAATGTTGATGGGGTAATTATATATAATTTTCTCCTTTATACATTATCTCATTTGAGTTAATGGTATTAAATATACCAACAACTTGCAAAACTTGCAAAAATAGCACCCCCTTGAAAAAATTGCAAAACTAACAATTGGGGCCAAAATTTTGCAAAATTAACAGGTTCTCTAATTGTTTGTTGCCAATGAAGAGAGAGAGTATTAATTGCGGAGAGAGGGGAGGAGAGAGAGATTAAATTTGATAGCTGCCAGAGAGAGAGAGAGATTTGCAGAGGAGAGAGGGGGAAAAGTGAAGACAACATTTAATGGAATGGGAAGAGAAAGTAGAGCATTAAATGCAAGGGAGAGAGGGAGATGAGATAGATGAGCAGCTTTTAGCAGATGAGAGAGAGAGAGAGGAGAGAGGAAAAGTGCAAGTGGTATCATTGAAAAAGGATCGGAAACACAGAAAACACAATGATCAGTTGCATGTCAACCAATGCGAAATACGTGCCAGCAATTTAATATTGTGTGACGATCGGACGCTAAATCGTGCCAGCAACTTAAGGTTTCCCATTGTATGATTTGCGAACTTCATGGATTTCTTAGCAATTCGTAGGCTTTAAAACATGATTGGCATGAAAATTTATTTTGATGGCATGAGCTGTTGGTGGCACGTAAATCGTATTGGTTGGCATGCAACTTATCACTGGGCTGTCTGTGCTTCCGACCCTCCTTCAATGGCGCCACTTTCACCTTCCCTTTCTCCTTCCCTCTCTCCTCTGTGAAAAGTTGGTCCTCTCTCTCTTTCCCATCTCTCATTTGCATTTAAATTTCCTCTATCTTGTTCCCTTTTTCGGTTAATGCTTCCCCTTTCTTTGTCCTTTGCCATCACCTACTACCTATAGAAATGGTTAAATTTTTTTTTTTGCAAAAATATCATTTCCCTCCCCCTATGCAAATTATCCTATGACACTGCTATTTTTGCAAAGTCTCATTATTTTTGGTATATTCTTGCAAATAATCCTTATCATTTTTCTTTTGTTAATAATGAAATGTAAAACTTTCTCAACACTAAGGGCGTGCTTGGCAATAGGTTACTTTTTAAGGGGTGGAGATTATTTTTAAGGGATTATATGGGATGAAAATTATTGTGTGGGTTATGGGGATGGAAGAGGTTGAGATTTTTTTGACAAAATAATCCCGGTAAGGTGTTTGGTGGGTAGAGTGTTATTTTAAGGTTATTTGTTAAAAAATTACAAAATTACCCACTCCCCTCTTCTTCTTCCTCCCCATTCCAAATTCCAGATCTGTGCACCAGCAAAATCGCCGCCTCCCTCCGTCGCCTCTCCGCGCCACCTACTCGCACCGCCTCCTCATGCCGCGTCCCTCCGCCGCCTCCCTCCGTCGCCTCTGCGCACCACCTTGTCTTCTATCTCATCCCTTGTTCTTCCTCCCCATTCCAAATTCTTGAACAGAAGAAATTGAAGATTGAAGAACTGATGAAATCGGAAGAAATTGGAAGAAATTGAAGAACAGATCGAACAACATCAGTTCATGAACAGAGGTGATGAACTGATGAAATCGGAAGAAATTGAAGATTCGACCTTCAACATCAGTGCTCCTGAACAAAAGAAATCGAACAGAAGGAGAAATTGATGCTCGTTGTTGGCCGAAGTAACGAGTAGGCGTGGGCTAGGGGTTCAATTTGGGAAGATGAAGAAGGCTGAGCAGCCATGGAAACCTGAGGACAGTGCGAAAGTGGAGAACTCCGAGAGACGTCAAGGGCATGGAAGTCATAGTCGGGATTGTTGGAGTCGAGAACCCCGACAATCTTCATAGACGGGGGTTGGATTATCGCCTTCAATAACCCCCAAATAATCCCCACCCCCTAAAAAGGCAACCTCGAATAACCTCTTGTCAAACACCGACCCTGGATTGTTGTTTTTAAAAAAAATCCCAAAGAATCCTCAATAACCCAGCGCCGAGCGCGCCCTAAGGCTTCTTAACTAATTTAAATACTCGTTCAAAAGCTAACGAATTGGTTGATCCATAGTTTTCATAATATGCTTGACCTTTTCTTTTTCTTTTCCCACACTCATAAGATCAAGTAATAATCATGTAATCACACAAAACTTAAAAAATCAAACAAAACTTTATTTAAAAAATATTAAAAACAATAGGAATAAACGGCACCCGGTGATTAAATTCTCGGTGTCCCAAAGACCAAGTCAAATCACTTCCGTCCACGTGTCAAACTCCCAGTCCTCAACCACGAAGAGAATCTACGCGCCGTCGCACCGGATTGCCCCCCTCTTTCCCTCCACCCCCCTTTAAAGCAAAACTCAGAGAGTTAGAGAGCCCCAATTTGGATTTCAATTTGAAGTGGTTTCAATGGAGAGCGAGGATCCAGAGAGGGCGGGATCAAGTGCGAGCAGGAGCAGGGGAAGCAGTGGCGGGCGTCCGAGGTCGTCGAACGTGGTGGTGGTGGAGGACGACGAGAGGAAGTGGTCCTCGTGGCTGGTGCCTTCATTGGTGGTGCTAAACGTCGCCGTTTTCGTGGTGGTGATGCTGGTAAACGACTGCCCCAAGCACAACCGCTTGAACGTTAACGGAAAATGTGTGCCGAGGTCCTTTCGGAGGTTTTCGTTTCAGCCTACTAGAGAGAACCCTCTCTTTGGCCCCTCCTCTTCCACGTAATTTTTCTTCCTCCTCCTCCGATCCTCCTTTTTTGTTTCGAGATTCGTAATTCAGATACTCAGGATCGATTTCAATTTCAGTGGATCGGAGTGACATGGTGTTATCTCTGATCGGATCATGACTGCATCAATTAATGTGGTTTGTTTATCATCACAACTCAAAATGTTGATTGATTTCTTGGCGATTAATTTTCCGGCAATTTTGAGTTTTACTGGTTCTCTTAACTTGTTTTTGACCTAGCTTAATTGTTGGGTTGACATAAGCCAAAGTTTGATCCTGAGAGACAACTGGAAGATGTCGATCATGATGTTGATTGACAAGTTTATGGATAGTTTTGACTTGACTCTCTCCTGCAATATTTATTTACCCATGGAATTATTATTTTTTCGTCTTTACAATTTTTTTATAAAATTTGGTAGATAGAATTACTTGGTTCGCGCGGGTCGGATTCAGGTCGATCAATATCAAGTCTGTTCATGTTGGAGCCCGGTCACGCCAGTTTTATTATTGGGGTCTGTTGAGCTATTCTGAGTTAGTTCATTGCTGGTTAGACTTGCTTGCACCTTATATTTTAAAGTCTAATTAGTGCAAATTGCAAAACCAAAAAAGTCAATGAGAATTGTAAAAGTCTAGGGGCAAAATTGAAAATTTACATTTTTACTGGCGAATTCAAGTTGTAGTTCACAAGTCACAACATAACCACACAAGAAGGCACTTAAATATTCATATTTGGATGTTATTGTAGTATCTCAGCTACAACAACATCAACTCAGTATATTTCACCGCACCGCAGAAGGGTCTAAGGTGTATACATACATCCATACCTTGAACAAATCGAGACAATGTTCCTAGATTATATCCTAATTACTTGAAAAGTTGATTGAATTTGTTATATAATTTTTCTGGTCGTTGAAGATTGAAGAAGGTGGGAGCCCTGGAGTGGGAGAGTGTTGTTCATAAGAATCAAGGGTGGAGGCTCATCTCTTGTATCTGGTTGCACGCCGGCGCCATCCACCTTCTTGTCAACATGCTGAGCCTTTCCATCATCGGTGGACGCCTTGAACAACAATTCGGCTTTGGTATTAATCAAATCTCTTTCTTAGCTTAATTTAATTTCCATGTATGTTGATCAGGACAAACTGGACTGGACTAGTATTGCTAATTAATCTGCTTTGTGTAACAAATTTCAGCAAACATTGGTATCATATTCCTCCTGTCTGGATTCGGTGGAAGCGTGCTTTCGTCTTTGTTTGTCGAAAAGAGCATCACTGTTGGCGCCTCAGGAGCCATGTTTGGACTCATCGGTGCCATGCTCGGGGAGCTCATCACAAATTGGACCATCTACACTAACAAGGTACGTACTTGCAAGGAATTAGAGTAACATACACCTTTTTATTATCCCATCCTTCAAGGTTTTATCCTGATTTTCGCAATTGACAAACTATTCGATCAGGCATTTGCATTGGCGTCAATTCTGCTAATGTCAGGAGTGTACTTGAGCATCGGAATTTTTCCCCATGTCAACAACTTCGCACACGTCGGTGGGTTCATCACGGGGTTCCTTCTTGGGTTCGTGCTTCTCCCTAGGCCTTGTATGGAATGGATGACAAGCACAAGCCAATCCATGTCTCAAAAACGGAGTTTGAAATCCAAGTACAAGATCTACCAGCTTGTATTCGGGGTGATTGCTCTCATCCTTCTTATTATAGGGTAAGTTTCTTACTTCCAATTAAACTGGGTACTTTGCTACATTAATGTACTATTTTTCCAAGTACAATCTGGGTAATTTGTGCATTGATCATTTGATGAGTCGTGTGCATGGGTGTGATATGGCAAATGGCGCGCAGGTTTCTAGTGGCAACGCCAATGGTGTTTCGTGGGAAGAACGGGTCCGATAACTGCCATTGGTGCCGTCACCTGGACTGTGTTCCCACATCAAACTGGAGATGCGATGCTTAATGCGATGTAAGGGGAACCCGGCCGGTATATATCATCACCCCCTGTGAATATATATCACTCTTCTGTTTGGCTGTGAGAAAATTTGCAAAAGTATGTCAAGTGTTGGATGCTCTTTTGACTGTTTCTGTTGCTGTTTAAGCTGCATCAGCTGTGTTCATTATGACACTATTTTTTTGCAATCAATATGAGCTTATTGCTATCATTAACATATAGTATAGTATGTTTTTAGAAATAGTGACCTAGCTTATATTATTGGGGATCGTGTGCGCGCACTGGCGGAGTTTAGCACACAAGTCAAGTGAGGTTCCATTCTAAAACCAGAATAATATATAGAAAATATAGGTCACTGACTTATATAAGGCTTAATTATTCATATATTCAACGTGAGACTCTCTTTGATCTATATCTTCCCATATCTTAGCACTCGAGTATTTGCACCGAGTTTAAAACTAACTATATATCATACAACTTACAACACACAAAACATTGTAAGATCATGGTGATGGCGTTGCTAAGCGGAGGGACATTCATAAAACCTTCATGTTCATAGCTAACACACAATCTTCATTTCCCACCAAACTCAAAACTTGAATCCATCAAATTAAGTACAAGAACAAACTTGAGGTATATAGCATGCACCAATTTTTCCTTCTCTATACAAAAAGAAAAACAAATTAAACATGGGTATTCCAAAAACCCTAGTAGTATTACTAGCCATGACACTACTACTCCTAAGGCCAAGATGCTCTTTTTCATGGGGAGACTTGGTGCCCTCCTCCGTAGACTGCACCACCGTGACCCAGCTCCTGTCGACATGCTCGGTCTTCATCACCTATGGCTCACCTGACCCGCTGCCTGGCTCCCCTTGCTGTGATGCTGTCACAGGATTGGAGAACCTGGCCGACACTGTGGAGAACCGGAGGTCAGTTTGTCGGTGCTTGATGGGCCTCATCGCGGCTTACAACCCTAGTAGTACTGCTCTTGCCACTTTGCCTGGCTTCTGTGGCATCTCCCTCGGCTTCACCATTGATCCTAACATCGATTGCAACTAGTACGTACTTCTCGGTCTCTTCTTTGTCGATTCATATACGAATATGTATTACATTACTTTTGGTAACTTATAATTCATGTTACACTCTTTAACAATGGCAATATATGAATATGTGGTTGCAGCATTCCATAGCTTTGATGAATGGAGAGCTTTGGAGGCCTTGCTTAATAAAAGACCAACAAGCAGCTTGGTTATGGGCTTGATATATAGATGGTTTTGAATGTTCTTTATGTTGTGTTGAATTTCTCTACAAGTGCTTGGAAAAAACAAAATTAATTAATTAAAACTCGTTTGTTGATAAATCAATTAAGGCTGGAGGAATTCATAATCTGAGCGTTACCTTTTTTTTTTTTTTTGAAACAAGAGGAATTAGAATACAAGATCGAATCCTAACATAGTTCCAGCCTAGAGCGTTCTTTCGGATGAGAAATAGAAGTTCTTGATCAGCAAGCAGAAGATCGTCGGCAGGGATGCTACACACCAGGTGCGCGATCCGATCGGCGATAACATTACATTTCATGAAAATATGACGAATTGAAACAAAATTAAAATAAGTTAATAGGAATCTAGTATCGAATTGAATGAGCTCGATATTCCATGGGCAACTTCAATCTACCAAAAGAGACATAACAAATGCCAAGTTATCCTATTAAGAGATTAACGATACCCAGTTCCTTTGCCCGAAGGACCCTGTTTCGAAGAGCAATGGATTCAACAAAGATACTCGAAGTGTTATTACAATGCCCACATCCAACGGAGATCACCGAGGCATTTGAGTCTCGGATAACAAAGCCAAAGGAAGCATCACCACATGCTCGTAAAGTGTCGTCAAAGTTGAGTTTTTAAGACAAGAGCGATGGTCTAACCCAAGTAAGAGATGTAGTACGAGGCCTATGCGTTTTAAAAGAATGTCTTGCACTACTCCTTGTGGGATGAGAAGAGTTAGTCATGAAGGAATCTCTCTTGAGATCGAGGCGATTAGCCTCATCCCAAGCGTGCTTTGTTGTCATCATAAATATCTGTATTTGTAAACTCGTGACTTTATCGATCTTTCCAAACATCAGCTGTTCCAGTAAAACCATAAAGCCCACCAATAGAAGACCAGATCAGACAAGGCTTCCTTGGAAGAAGCCAAATGGATGTAGCATAAGACCATACTATGATGTTGCTCATCGAAATTGGCAATTATTTTGGTGGGATGCTGCAGTGCATGTTGTGAAGTACTTTTTTTGGTCATAGGATAGTCAATCAGAAAATGACGAGTTGACGTATACGTGTAATCACAAAAGACACAACCTATAGGCACGCTAACGTGAGACCTTTGCAGTCAACCTTTGGACGGGAGTGCATCCGTTGCTATTTTCCAAAGGAAATGTTTCCTTATGAAAGGTTTAACTCCTAAATCCAGGGGTATTCGAAGTGAGTATCTTTTTCCACGTTAGGAACAAGAGATATCGCAGATTTTGTAGAAAACCAGCTAGTAGGATCAGGTCCCTAGTAGAGACAATCAGATATATTTGCTATCAGAAGCGGTATGTTACTAATATGAGAGATAATTTGTGTAGAAACTAAACCGGCCAGGTCAGAATTTAACTTTGGAAGGTTCCAAGTCTTATCAACAGAAATAAACCAACTAACCTTCCAACTGAGCTACTCATCCATAAGAGGGACATATGTCTGCTGAAGATTTGTGTCATCACAGGCCTACTGGTCGAACCAAAGGTTAATATCATGGCCATTGCTAACACTCTATCGAAAGCCTTTTTCGAAAAGAGGTCGTAGTTGAATTAGTTTGGACCACTTCCAAGAGGAACCACCCTTCTTATGGTAGGTATTTAACTGAAATAAATTGGACCCAAACATTTTCCGGTTTAGCTAGGATTTTCCATAATAATTTCATTTGAAGAGCGGTATTCATAGTTTTGGCTTTGTATAAGCCTATCCCTCCATTAAGGGTATCAGAATAGATTATATCATAGCTTATAAGCAGGGTGTATCTGTCTTCCTTATTCCAAAAAAATCGGTTGTAAACTTTGTCGAGTTCCGACATAATCGAGGACGGCAACATGAAGGATTTCATACGGAAAATGGGTTGAGCACTAATGTTTGCTTAATCAAGACTTTACGGCCTTCAGCGGATAAGCTTGAAGCCTTCCACTTAGTTAGTTGTTTTTTAGTTTTGATGACAATGTCGGTGAACATATCCTTGTTGACACGACCGTTAATAATTGGGCAGCCAATATATTTTTCCAGCGTACTTGAGCAGTTGATACCTAATTGAGTAATAATAGTAGCTTTGGTAGAATTAGAGGTGTTCCGTGAAACCTGAAAAGTAGATTTGTGATAATTGATTTTTTGGTCGGAGAGTCGGCAGTAGTTTGTTAGAATGGAGGAAATGGCATGGTTTAGCAAGATGAAGCAGAAGCTTTAGTGAAAATCATCATATCATCTGCAAAGGCAAGAAACGGGATGGTTGGTAAAACCAAAATCCTAATCACGACTTTCTTCCTGTTGCAAAGATTGGGTGAGAAATTCAGTGGCAATGATAAACAGAAGGAGGAGAGTGGGTCACCTTTTCTGAGACCTCTACCCGGGAAGAACTGTTTAGTTGGACCATCGTTAATGAGAATGTAGTAAGACACCATGGAGATGCACTCCATAATTCAAGCGACAAATATGTTGTGAAATCCCAATTTCAGAAGAACCTCATGAAGGTAGGGCCATTCGAGTTGATCGTAGGCCTATTCCATATCAAGTTTTAATGCTAGCCAGCCAACTTTACCTTTCTTTGCTTTGAACGAGGGGAAAACTTCGTGTGCGATTAGAATATTATCATGGATTGAGCGTCCCTTTGTAAATGCCCCTTGTAAAGGGTGTATGAATTTTGCAAGCACCGGTGACAGCCGAGTCGTCATGACTTTGCTAATAATCTTATAGATAGTAGAGCACAGACTAATAGGGCGGAAGCGACTGATGCAATCTAGATTGTCAATTTTAGGAATCAAGGTGATGTATGTGTGGTTTATCTGTTTCAGAAGCTTCCCTAATTTGAAGAAGCTTTTAACCTGCATGCATTCCGTCAAGGCCGAGTGCTTTTTCTGAATGAATAGAAAAAACTGCAGATTTTATCTTAACATTCGTCACTGGGGAAACAAGGCTCAGATTGTCCTGAGCAAAAACTACGGATTGTAGAGGAGCGAGGTTAGAATCGAAATTGATAGACGAGTCAATAATGGATCAGAATCTGCGTTTGTATTCTCGTTTAAATTCATCTCTGATAAGGCCTCCATCGGTAGTGTGTCCACCGTTTGGGATATATAGTAAGAGATTTGATAAGTTTACGATTGCGTTTGATCGTAACGACCCGGTGGAAGTAACCTGAGTTAGAGTCAACTAGTTTTGTATGTTTGGCTTTGGCCCACTGCCGCCAGTGTGTGCATTGAAAGTCAAGAAGACGTTCTCGTTTATTTAATAGGCGTTTCTGTAGCATACAAGCATGAGTACTAAAGGAAGATAGTAAGGTGGCTTGGCCCGCTAGCAAATCCTGCTCCATTTCCTGAAGCTGGGATTTGATGTTACTGAAGGTCACTTTGTGCCATTTCTTTGCTAAGATTTTGAGCATCTTGGTTTTGTGAATCAGCTTGAACATAGAGGAACCATTACGGTCGAGTCGCCAAGCTTGTTGGACAATGTTGTAAAAGCACTTTATTTTGGTCCAGGCCATTTCGAACTTGAATGGACGGTTAATGAATGCATTGGGCTGTCGAAAATCAACTGTGATGGGGCAGTGGTCCGAACATGTGAACGCATGGTTGCACACTTGGAGTGTGTCAAATGTAGCAAGCACAGGGCTTTGAACTAAGCATCTGTCAAGATTAGCTAGGGAGTTACCTAGACATTTCCGCCAAGTGAACTTGCCCCCAATAGAGGGGACGTGTCACACAACTGAAGTCTGTCCTTGATCCTATATAGTTTATGGAAACACGCCGGTCGGGGAGCTACCCCTCCTGATTTCTCATCGGGTAATTAAATGTCATTTAGGTCGCCCATGACACAAATAGGAAAGGCGATAGTTTGTGTAGAACGAATAAAGGTATCCCATAAATTATCTTTATCTCGGTTGTCAGGGGGAGAATAGACTATTAGCATAGCTATCGTAAGTCCAGAAAGGACGTCTAAATAATTAATATGTATAAAACGATCATCAACCTAAACCAAGTCAATGGAACCATGGAGTGGGGAAATGTTCTTCCAAACTAGGCATATGCCTCCAGCAAACCCGGATGAAGGTGTGAAGGTAATATTGGAAAACCCATTTTGCTTCCAAAGTGGGTCGTCTTGACATTGGTCAGATTTAGTTTTGAGGAGGGAAATAACATTAATCGAACTGTTTGTGCAAAAGGACTATATATAGAAGTCTAGAGATTACGACGACACAATATAGTCTAGAGATTACGACAGTGCAACTTATTGTCACACACACACTTTATGTTTTTTTTTTTTGGCAAGGATATACTTTAGTTTTGGTTGAAAATGACCTCAATATCTTTTTTTCTCTTCAACAGTAGGGTCTAAGCCTAGATTAATTTAGATTAATTATATATTTTTTACCTAGGCAAATTATACGATCTTCTGTAAATTGTTTTGCATCAACTTTGTTTATAGTTTATTTTGTTTTCTTTCTATTTCAATCAATAAAAACCCCCCTTTCAACTAATTGATAAATACACATTGCATAGGAATACTTGATTCTCTGTGGGATCGACCTCTTACTAATTACTTGCTATACTACTTTGTAGGTTTGAGTTTTACTTTTGATAGGAGACACAACGACTTTCTCCCGTCAATTTGTGTGGGGGATTTTAATCTCATCATTAGCTCAACTGATAAAGATGGGGTTGCCGACGCCAATTTTGGTCGGATGGTGGATTTTCGGAGAACGGTAGAGGACTGTAATCTCATAGAACTCATATTTATGGGGAATAGGTTTACCTAGGATAATGGGAGAGAAGGGGATGCCTTCATTCAGGAGATGATTGACATGGGCTTTGCGAACGAGGCCTTTATAGATAGGTTTCCTTCGGTTATTGTTCAACATATAGGGAGAGCCGGCTCGGACCACGTCCCTATCGTGGTCTATCTTGAGGGCGTTGTTCGAAGGAACCGAATGAGGAAAGGGGTTAAACCTTTTAGATTTGAGGGCATGTGGTTAAACAATAAGAGTTGTGAAGAAGTTATTAGAAATGGATGGGATAATCTAGGGAGTAGTGGCGCAAAGGAAGAGGTTTTAGGGAAGTTCTTGAGGTGTGCGGAGGATTTAAAATAGTGGGATTTTACTCATTTTGGGAATGTGAGAAGGAAGTTGGCGAAGGTTTGGAGAGAGCTAAATGAGCTTAGGGAAAGGGGGATGGAGAAGTCCTTGGTGGCCAAAAGGAATGTGCTGGAGGGGAAAGAGAGGGAGTTGATGGTAAGAGAGGAAAAGTCGTGGTTCCAAAGAGCTCGTGCAAATGAATTTAAGTTGGGGGGGGGGGGGGGGGGCTAGATATACCAGCTTCTTCCACAAACCATATAACTGTGTAGATTCTCGTGACTTCAGCAGCTTCTAAGGCATCTTCTTTACCTTCTTTTTGCTCCCCTCCAATTCATTTCACCTTGAATCCGAAATACCTAAAATAAACTATATAATTGTGTAGATTTTGCCTCTTTCAACTCAACAAGTGATTATGTAAATGTGGCTAAATATATGCAATATTCACAACTAAACTATGCTAAATGCAATCTATAATGCAATACTACACATGCTCTATCAAATTCCCCCACACTTGAACCTTTGCTTGTTCTCAAGCAATAGAAAACTCAACTCTGCAGCCTCACAGAATAGCAATTCATGTATCCACGCCTCCATAATCTTTAAGTGCATGAAAAACTAGCAAACACAATAGATTAACAACATCATAGCACATAATTGCAATAATTAATGAAATCAGGCAACCATATCCATTCTAGACCTCACAGGGAATATGTGTTTCACTCTCGCTCAAGTGTTTTAGGGTTAAACGTTTACGCTCAAAACTCAATCTTCAAAAGCTTAGCTATAATAGTCTTGCACCAGTGTTCTAGCTCTCCACCGCTGGTGACTCTACACACAACGAAAATCATGAGGTCTTTCAATTGGGTTGTAATGAGGCGAAGGTAGAAAATATAAGGTATGGAACAGTTTAGGCAATGTGGTACTCATAATCCGGGAACTAAGAAAGCAACCAAATCATCATAGCACTCATAAACTCATACCATAACGCTACAATGTAATAAAACACCAATATCAAGCATAAAACATTGCAAACCATACTCAACTAATTCCTTTATTCTTATTTTTTTCTTCATTTTTTATCCTTTTTTTTTCAATGTTCCTTTTCATGCTATATCAAATGATTTTCCTTGACTTTTACCCCTAAGTGAATTTTGTCCTCCTTAGATCCCAAGTAATGAATGTATTAGCAAGAATCAAACATCTCATAAGTGTACCTCAAACATATAATCCACCACTAAAAACCATCATCCACAATATAAATATTCACCAACTATTCATAATTACCGGATGGGGTCAGGCTACAATTGGCTATGGAAAGTCTTGTGGAGCTACAAAAGAATAGGCAATTAGGCTCAAATTGGCTTCAAGTAGAGGATAATATGCAAGGTGGGAATAGAGTCAAATAAGGCTAATAAAGATGCCTCAATCATGTTTAAGTCATGTGCAGAAATCATAATATGCAACCTTGAAAAAGATATCTAAATGCAAGTCAAAGAGGAAGCAATTAAAGAGAGTACACTCAATAAGCAAGAGGACTAAATAAAGTGCAGTCCTGAATAAGCCAAAATAAGCTCACCAGGTCATGTCTAGAACTTCAAGATCACCCAAAATTTCAAGATCTTCTGTGCTCAATCATTAACCAATCATGCTCACCAAATAGTATCGAAAATATATATCGAAAGTTTCAACCATCCAAGCACATCATGGGGCATAAATCTCAATAGATAACATAGAGGACAAACGGCATCCATATGAGGAAATAAGACCTAATCCTAACAATGCAATAAATAAACAACTTTTTATTTATTTATTTTTTAATTGGAACTAACATGCATATAAACACTAAAAACAACCATGCAAATTAATAGTCATAGTGCAGTGTAGACTTAATAACAAAATACAAACTGAACATGACATGTTAGTCTTCTCCCCCACACTTAATTCTGACATTGTCCTCAATGACAGGAAAGAGAACAAAAGACATCAAAAAAAAAAAAAGGGAAAAGAAAAGAAACAGCTAACATGCTCACTGATGGGGTGGCAACTGCGGCGGGTAAGGTAGGAACTGTGGATAGGCAAATCGATAGAACTCCTTATGTCTCTGCCAAATCTGCTCCTGCATCCGTCGAATCTCTGCATGGCCTTCATAGACATCCGCCAGGCTAGAAGTCAAGCCATGAAAATCCCGACGAATGTCTCCGATGTCCACATACAGCTGTTGCTGGTGATCCCACATAGCATCCTGGCGGCGAGACATCATCTGTTGATGCTCCCGCATGGTATCTTACCGGAGATACATCTCCGACATCGTCTGCTCTTGCTCATAGTAGCTTGGACAAGCACCTCCTCCAGCTATGCCAGAAGGTTCAGCGCCACTACCACCTACATCCGCATGAACCCCATGATCATCACCATCATTCTCCTGATTAGCATCAGGAGCACCCCCATCAACATCATCATCCTCATCATCCTCCTCTATCTCATGTCCCATAAAGAAATCAACTGCAGTAGGACCAAAAGCAAGTGGTCGGGGAAATCTCAAATGAATCCTCCCAAGATGGCCTGTCCTCCAGACCCACATCAGTGACTTCCCCTCCAAATGGCCAGCCTTCCTCAGTTAGGCTTCATCATCATACATAAACGAGCCATGCAAAACATCAAGATCAGCGCGCAGATCGGTGCACTCTTGCGCAATGAGGGTGATAAGACCCCCAAAGCTAATCGTTGCCTTATTGCGCTTATCGAGGATGTCTTTGCAGTGAACCAAAAAGATATCCACCCAACCTAGAATAACTGGGCTCTCTAGCGTCAAACACAACAAAAAGGACATGTCCCTAAGTGAGATCTTGTTGACCTCAGTCTGGGCAAAAAATGTGTTCGTCAGAACCTTGTGGATCAGCCGCAGTGCAGGGTGACGAATACTCGAGTTGTATTTTCCCTTTTTGGCCTCAAAAGGCACCCTAGTAGACTCCATCCAAAAAGCCATAGGAGCCTCCCCCTTAGACACATCAATCCATCCAGCAGTAGGTGCAGCAGTAACTCCAAAAATCTGTCCCACTTGCTCCTTCGTCATCGTGAAATCCTTCCCAAGCAATCGAAACTCAATAGAAGTCGACCTCACACTCAAAGTCGCTAGAAATTCCTTACATAAGCTCCAATATATTGGAGCATTCTTGACGGAGGGGAAACTCGTCGTTGATCCCGTCAAAGTAAACTCAAACCTATAACTAGTATAACAATAAGCAAGAGGTCGATCCCACAGGGAAATTACTATTCAAGTGTGATTTAGATGCCAATTAAGTAACCCAAGAGGGGGGTTTTTGAGTGTGAAAGTTCCGCCTTTTATCAAAGCAGATTGAAGCAAACAAAAGTAAATAATTGTATTTTAGACAATTAGGAGAAGCAATTCTACCTACAATTTTCCACTTTATTTGGTTGAAGCGATCCTTGTAACTACTTCTCGTCCTATTAAGTTTCCTATGAATGCCCTTGTCCCGACCTAATATAGTTACTAGTCCAATCAGTCCTGGCAACCCTTATCAATCGAACAGTCCCTAAAGAAGGATTTAACCCAATTGATAGCTTTAAGTCCAGAGATTAGCCAAGCTATTTGCAGTCCCTAAAGAGGGATTTAACAACACATCCAACTTCCTACTCATTCAATTAGTTCAATCGGCCCTAAAGGAACAAGTTTGCTACTTAGGTTAAGGTTCGCAATAAGGAATCTACAAAACCTTAGCAATTGAATTGATCTAACAAGTTGGCCAGACAAGATAGAACAAATCAATAAACAATCAAGCACAAAGAAGTTGAAGCATTCAAATATAGGAAACAAGGAACGAGAATTAGAAACTCACAATCAATCCAAATAAAGCTTCAAATTGCAGGCAGAATAGATGAGTTTAGTTCCTCATGGAAGACATCGCTCAAATCTCTAAAGTGTCTGATGAATGAAAAGAGTAGAATTGAAGTATTGGAAAAATAACTAAAAGTGGCCTTATAAAAGATCACAAGTCGGCCACCAAAACAACTAGAATAAAAACTAGGGTTTTAATATTCAAAACGCTGCGTACTGGTGCTGAAGGCCCATGCGGCGGCCGCCGCATGGATGCTGCGGCCGCGGCATCAGCATTCCTCTTGCATCGTCCCTGGCAGCGGCCGCTGCATTGGTCTTTCACGGAAAATCCGTCTTGAATCAGCTCTCAACGTCAACATGAAAGTTGTATCTCTTTGAAAGAGCTTTCCAACGCATGGTCATAATAGTCGATCGGACAACCGAGGCCTCCAGAAAGTGCAAAACAAGTTCAGCATGTCTGGCGACAACTTCTGCAGACTTGTTCTTCGTTTAGATTGCTTCTTCTTCTCAGGACCTCTTGAGATCTTCATGTAAGCTTCTTCGATCAACTAGACATTCTCATCCAATGCGTTATCAACTCATATCTCCTCCTCGGATCCACTATTACCTGAAATAATCAATAAAAGCGTGTAGATTCCGACTCCGACAACATAGAGAACTAATATGCAAATCGTGCTTAATCCATCAATGAAATGCATTTTAACTAAGCTAAATGCAACCTATTATGCCTACCTAAATGCATGCTATCAATTCTTCCCTGAAAAATTTCCTAAGCCCCCATGCTCCAACAATTGCCTAGTACATACATCCATCTCTAATAATCGAAGGGTAGACTAATGAAAAAATTTAGTTACAAAGAAATTACTAGTGTTTAGAGCACTCCACTTCTTCTTCTGACTTCTACTCATTCCATGGGGTCTAGACATTTCTAATTCGATCAAAGAGATTTACCCAAAAAGAACGAAATTGAACAAAAACTCACGGGATTTAAGGTTCTGCAGTGGTCGCGGGAAAGCCGGTGGGGGCGACTGGTCATAGGAATGGACGCGGGGCAGCCGGACTGGCGACAGGGCGGCCTGCGAATTGCCGGATCTGG
The DNA here is from genome assembly GCA_037127255.1 of Persicaria tinctoria. Classification (NCBI taxonomy): domain Eukaryota; kingdom Viridiplantae; phylum Streptophyta; class Magnoliopsida; order Caryophyllales; family Polygonaceae; genus Persicaria; species Persicaria tinctoria. The sequence continues at coordinate 54,537,024 of JBANSL010000014.1, read as the reverse complement.
AACTCCCGGTGTAGGATTTTCTCTCCGACGTCCCCAACTCTCTCTTTCCGTGGTGGATGCGAAGAAAACTTTGAGGTTACTGGGGATAGGGCCGATTTTTTTTGTAGAGCTAGGAGAGAGAGGCGAATGGTGGATTTTGTGTGGAAAAAAATATGAGAAAAGAGAAGTTTTGGGGAGATTTGGGTGAAAGTAGAAAGCTTGGAGAAAGACTTGCAATGGAGGATTGAGAGGTTGAAGAAGGTAAAGAAGAGGAGAGATGTGGCGTGTGGGCGGCTAGGTGAATTAGGGTAAAGAAAAAAGGAGTGGATAGGGTGAAAGGGGTGTAGAAAGTGGGGGCCCACACGGGCCCCTAAAAATTTTCCCTTCTGTCAGGGGTCACGGGGCGGCCAACAAAGGCGACGGGGCAACTGGCGATTTCGCAAAGGGATTTCGCTGTGACTTAGCCGCTGGGCGGCCTAGGTAGGCGACGGGGCGGCCCGTCCTATTTCGTCTTTCTCCTTCCTCTTTTTCTCCCTGCATCGTTAGTCTTCCAAACAAAATCAAAACTAACCTAAAAAAAACTTAATGCAAAAAGAAAATAAAATCTAAACTACTTACCGTGGGTTGCCTCACAAGCAGCGCATTTGGTTAACGTCGTTGGCTCGGCGTTATGACTCTCTAATGATCCTCAACACTTGGTTCAGCGAGAACCAACTCATCACCGTCCTGTTTGACAAAGCTTTCATAATATGGTTTCACTCTATGACCATTTACCTTGAATATGTCTCCATTCCTCTCATTGAGTAGCTCTATTGTACCATGAGAAAAGACATTAGTAATCACATATGGTCCTGTCTATCCAGAACGAAGGTTACCTGGGAAGAGTTGCAGGTGCGATTGGAATATAAGGACCTTGTCCCCAACTTTAAGGCCATTTCTAAAGATATATTTGTCGTGTCATGCCTTTGTCTTCTCCTTATAGCCAACGAATTTATCATAGGCATCCAATCTCAATTCTTCCAACTCCTGCAGCTGTAGTTTTCTGAACTCCCAAACTTCATCAATCTGCATGTTGCATTGCTTCACCACCCAATATGCTTTATGTTCGAGCTCTACAGGAAGATGGCAAGCCTTTCCATAGACTAATCAAAATGGAGACATCCCAATGGGAGTCTTGTAAGCCGTTCGATAAGCCCACAGAGCATCATCAAGTCTTACACTCCAATCCTTCCTGTTTGGGGCAACAGTCTTCTCCAAGATAGTCTTGATCTCGCAATTAGACACCTCAGCTTGCCTATTAGTCCGAGGGTGGTATGCAGTAGACACCCTCTGAGTCACATGATATTTCTTTAAGAGCGCACTCACAATCTTGGTGCAGAAATGGGTCCCTTTATCACTTATCAGTGCTTTTGGGACTCCAAATCTAGAGAATAGCTCATTGAGGAAACCTGCAACTACTTTTGAATCGTCAGTCCTGGTGGCCTTCGCCTCCACCCACTTGGAGACATAGTCCACCGCAAGCAAAATATATAAGTTTCCAAAGGAATTAGGGAACGGTCCCATGAAGTCAATGCCCCAAACATAAAAAAACCTCACAAAATATCATGCGAGTTTGTGGCATCTCATTCCTCTTAGAAAGATTCCCAACTCTCTGACAACGGTCACAGGATTTGCAAAAAGCATATGAATCACGAAATATATGTGGCCAAAAGAATCCTGCATCAAGTACCTTCCCAGTTGTCTTTTGTGGTCCAAAGTGACCACCACATTCATGAGAGTGAAAGAAATTAAGGACAGATTGTACCTCGTCGTCGGGAAGACACCGACGTATCACTTGATTCGCGCAATGCTTCCATAGGTAAGGGTCATCCCAAACGTAGAAGCGAACATCGTGGCGTATCTTGTCCTTCTGAGCCTTAGAAAAGGTGGGTGGAAACTCTTGTGACACTAAAAAATTGACCATGTTAGCGAACCAAGGGCGTGGGATAGAACTTACCTTGAGGATTTCTTCGATATCAGATAGAGCTATTCAGGATAATATCCCTTTCAAGGAGCTTTTGTTTCAGATAGAGCTATTCAGGATAATATCCTCATTGCACATGAAATCTTCCATTCGTTAAAAACCCGCAAAGGAATAGATGGTAGGTTAGCAATTAAACTTGACATGGAAAAGGCTTATGATCGTGTAGATTGGCAATTTACTGAAGCAATATTAAGTAAATTCGGTTTTGAGAAACGTTTTATTGACCCAGTAATGGAGTGTGTTAAAACGGTATCCTTTTCTGTTCTTGTCAACAATGGCCCGACAGACATCTTCCGTCCGTCAAGAGGCCTTCGGCAAGGCGGTCCTCTCTCTCCGTTCCTCTTCATCTTATGGGCTGAGGTTCTTGCTAGAAAGCTATCTACAGAAGCCAACATGGAGGGCTCAGGGTTTGGTTTTAGGTTTGGGCACTCTGAGCCTAAAATACCCTTTCTTACTTTCGCATATGACATTATTGTCTTCTCCAAAGGAAACTTGTCAGCATGTCAAGCAGTGAAATCTGTAGTGGATGAATACTGTCGAATCTCAGGTCAGAAGGTCAACTATAACAAATCGGCCTTCCAGGCATCCCCGGGAATCCCCGGATCGAGAATACCCCTAATTGAAGGATGCTTTAATATCTCACACCAAATTAAACTTGATAAATACCTAGGGTGCCCAATTGTGAATGGGAGAGTTAATAAAAATACCTTTGAGGAGATCATCACCAAGACATCTTACCAACTGAAAAAATGGAGAGCAGATTCGCTGTCTCATCAAGGGAGATCGATTTTAATCAACTCAAACTTGTCGTCTAAGCCATTGTTTGCAATGCAAAGTTTCATGCTTCCGGCCTCAGTACATTCAGCTTTAGATAAAATGAATAGATCTTTCTTTTGGAACAAGGATCTTTAGTACAAGTCACTCATAAGTTGGGACAAAGTTTGCAGGCCAAAAACCAATAGGGGATTGGGTATTAGGAAAACGACAGAAATGAACGAGGCCCTACAAATGAAACTTCTATGGAAGATTATCGCCGAGCCTTTTAATTGCTGGGCACAAATTATCAAACATAAATATTTAAAATCGAAAAACCTCAATGATTATGAGACCAAAAGAAATGCATCATGGAAATGGACCCAACTGCGGAAACTAATAACGCCATTTAAAAATTGTCTCGCATGGTCTGTCAGAGATGGAAAAACAATTAAATTTTGGAAAGACAAATGGACACCATTAGCGGGATTACTAGATCTTAGTTTGGATCCACGTAAAGTGAACATCGAATAGACAGTTTATTGCTATATTAATGAGGGAGCTTGGAACCAGGATAAACTACAAACAGTCTTACCGACACAAATAGCAAAGAAAATATCGGAGATTCCCTTACCAAAATCTAGATTACAAGACATAATGTATTGGTGGTCGAACAACAAAGGATGGATGGTTCACTGCGTCTAGTGCATATAAATATAACACAAAAACATTTGAACAAGTGCGTGATGCTAATGCATCAATATGGTTCACTGCGTCGGTCAGGATGGTCTCCCAACTGCTGCGCGATTGGCAAAGAAGGGCATTGCGATTCCCCCGTATTACGCCCTCTGCAACCATCATGAGGAGGATACCACTCACTAATTTTTTGAATGCAAGTATTCGACTTTCTATGAGGGCCTATCTACGGCTACAAAAGCCATGATATTAGGGTGTATCAACTCGTCGAGGAGTATTACGCCAATTATGACTTTATTAGGTGCCAAATTGACAACTCAAGAGAAAAAAAAATGGCCTTCCACTGGTTGATAACATGGCTAATTCGTAACCAATTTATATTCCAACAACAAAAATTGTCCAATATCGAAGGATTCATAAGCAAGGTCAAAAATACTATTAGTGCGTGGAACAAAGCAGAAAAGTATAACAACGGAGATGTGAGATATAGATCCACCCAGGAATATACCCCTAATCTGAAAGTAAGACACAGAAAAAAAAAAAAAAGAGGAAAAAACGCCTCCTGGTAAAATGAAGTTGAATTTTGATGGTGCCGCACCACAACATCGCAAAAGCTCGATTGTATTCATCATTCGAAACGATAGAGGACAACTAGAAGCTATAGGGTGTAACCTCATAGGGAATCAATCGCCCCTTATGTCGAAAGCCCTTACCTTAAGAGTTGGTATCTTAAAAGCAAAAGAAATGAGGATAGATAAGCTTATAATTGAAGGTGACTCTTTAATTATCATAGACTACCTAAGGAATGGAGGAAAATGTCCTTGGGAGGTAGAACTATAATTGAAGGTGACTCTTCTCACATTCTTCGTAACGATAATCGGGTGGCTGATAAGGTTGCACACCTTGTCACCAATTCCGTTAACCCACCTCTTCTTAATGATCCAGGTCTGACCGACCTCATTTGAATAATTTTGATAGGGAAAAGTCTGTGTTTTCTCATTGATTGAATTGGATTAAATAATACATGTAGGGGAGAAATTATATCCTCATTAGATAAGATATGATAAAGATATAGGTAAAGATATATCTAACTACAATATATAGGAATATCCTAAAATACTCCCCCTCAAGTTGGAGCATGGTGAAGATGAATGCCTAACTTGGACAATAGAAGATGAAATTGTTGCTCTCCCAATGCCTTGGTGAAGATGTATGCCAGCTGATGAGAAGAACGAATATGAGATAGGACGATGTTGCCTGACTGAACCTGATCTCGTACAATATGACACTCCACTTCAATATGTTTCGTGCGCTCATGAAATACTGGGTTGGTGGCAATATGGAGTGCTGGCTGATTGTCACACCATAAGCGCATAGGACTTTGATGATCAAATCCGAGAGTTCGGAGAAGAGATTTGAGCCAAATAACCTCACAAGTAGTCGTCGACATGGCTCTGTACTCGGCTTCAGCAGAAGAGCGAGAGACTATAGTTTGCTTTTTGGTTTTCCAGGACACTGAGGACTCACCGATCTTGACGATGTAGCCAGTGAGAGATCGACGGGTCAACGGACACGTGACATAGTCAGAGTCACAATAGGCAATCAATCAAAGATCACTGTGTCGAGAGAGATATAGACCCTGATCTGGCCGGCCCTTGAGATACCGAAGGACGCGCAAGGCAGCCGTCCAATGCCCCTGGCGAGGTTGCTGCATGAACTGACCCAGAGTATGAACGGAGTAAGACAAATCAGGGCGAGTGATGGTCAGGTAGATGGGACGACGTTCCGGCTTTGGAAGAAGTGGGCTGGTGTCGAGGGCAAGATTATGGTGCTGCTCCATAGAAAAAGCAGTTGGTTTGAAGCCTAAGAGACCCAGCTCACCCAAAATGTCTAGAGTATACTTGCGCTGAGATAGAACAATGCCAGAGGAAGTCCGAGAAACCTCAATGCCCAAAAAATACTTGAGTGGATCAAGATCCTTCATTTGAAAGTAGGAGTGAAGATAGGTCTTGAACCGAGTGATAGATGCAGAGTTGTTTCCAGTAATGATCAAATCATCAACATATATAAGCACATGCAGAATAACACCCGATCGAGTATAGGAGAAAAGAGAGTAGTCAGCATAGGACTGAGAGAATCCGACCTGACGAAGAGCAGACGCCAGCTTAGAGAACCAATTGCGAGGTGCCTGGCAGAGCCCGTAGAGCGATTTGCGAAGTCTGCATACCTTAGATGAGCCAGTACTAGAGAACCCAGGAGACAGAGACATGTAAACCTCTTCATCAAGATCACCATGAAGAAAGGTGTTATGAACGTCCATATGATGGAGTTCCCAATTCTGAATGGAAGCTACGACAAGGAAGACTTCCACAGAAACCAATTTAGCAAAAGGAGCGAAGGTCTCAGAGAAATAAGTGCCCTCAATTTGCCGATTGCCAAGAACCACGAGACGAGCTTTGTACCGCTCAATGCTGCCATCTGAATTATATCTGACACGGAAGACCTATTTACAACCGATAGCCTTCTTATGAGAAGGCAAGTCCGTGACCTCGCAAGTGCCATTGCGATGAAGGACATCAATCTCAAAGCTCATATCATCCCGCCAATGCTGATGACAGAATGCTTCCCGGAACGAAGACGACTCTGGAGTGGCGGCAATAGCAGCTAAGAAGTGGTTGTGCATAGGAGTAACAGAGTGCATATTGACATAATTTGCTAAAGGGTAAGGCTTACCTGATGACGTGACGGAAGCAGATGAGGCTGAGATAGGATCGACCCTGCGAAGAGTATGGCAAACGTAGTCTCTTAGCAGCACTGATGGGGTGTGGGGGCGAGCCGATCGACGAGGAGGACGGGGTTGAGGGGCTGCAGGAAGGGTGTCAACGGGCTGCAGAGAGTCGTCATGGGTGGCGGGGGAAGGGTAGATGGGGGGTTTAAGGGCAGGGGTTTCAAAATGAGCATACGGAAAGATGTCCTCATGGAAAGACACATCACGAGAGACAAAGGTTTGACGGGTAACGAGGTCATATAGGCGCCACCCCTTCTGTCCAAAAGGATAACCAATGAACATACACTTGCGACTGCGAGGTGAGAATTTATTCGAGGAACGAGGAATGACAGACGTATAGCATAGGCATCCAAAGACTCGGAGATGTGTATAGTCTTCGGGCTTCTGGAATATAGGGTGTTTTGCCGTCGAGGACAGACGAAAGGGTGCGGTTGATGAGAAAGCAGGCAGTGAGGGTGCATTCCCCCCAGAATTGCACATGTAGGTTGGCTTGAAACATAAGGGCTCGAGCCACATTAAGGATATGACGGTGTTTCTGCTCGACATGTCGAGCGAAAACACAGGAGGACTCAAAGATGATGCCCAAATCGGCAAAGCAGGGACGAAGGGCAAGAAATTCAGAGCCGTTGTCGCTGCGAATACACTTGATTGTTTTGTGGAACTGGGTAAATGTGAAGGTGCAAAAACTGTTTCAACAGATGGGAAACCTCTGATTTATGAGTCATAAGGTAGACCTAAGTGGCGCGAGAGAAATCATCAACAATTGTGAGAAAATATGAGGCACCAAAAGAAGATGGAACACGGTAAGGACCCCAAATATCACAATGAATTAAATCAAAAGATGCAGAAGCATTTGACAAACTGGTAGAGAATGAAAGACGAGTTTGTTTGACTTTGTAGCAAACATCACAAGGTAAGCCTTTATTTGATAGACTATGAATAGAAGTGTTTGGTAATGAGGAAAGCAAAGAAAAAGATGGATGCTCGAGTCGTTGATGCCATAGGGAAGGGGATTCGGTCTTGGTTAAGTGGCAAGTAGAGCTGCTGATGCTAAGAGACTTGAATGATGAAGCCCAAAAGAGCCAATAGATCCTATTCCGAACCTCACCCGCTCCAATCAACGTCTTCAAAGTGCGGTCCTGGATCACACAAAGCTTATCAGTGAGGGTGAAAACACATCTTAAATCGGCAGTTAAACATCCAAGAGAGATTAATTGACAAGTGAGGCCAGGAACGTATAAAGCAGTGATATCAAAAGAGCCACAAAGAGTGATTAATCCAGCCTAATTAGCGGAGACTCTGTTGCCATCTGGATACTTGATATGCCATTCATCAACGGTATGAATATTCCGGAGCAACCGGTGATCACCCGTCATATGAATCGAGGCTCCACTGTCAAGAATCCAAGGGGAAGAGCTCAGGCAATACCTGCTAAGGTGTCAGTTCCGGACTTAGTGTTGAATTTATGAAACATGTTCAACATCCGGTCCCACTGCTAATTGGATAGGGTGATTCCGGCTCTATTAGATGCGTTGAGGTTGTGGGAACCGGATGCAGAACTCAGGAGCAGCGACACTGGCAGGGGCAGAAGATTTCGGCTTTGGCGGTGGGGCGCCAGTGACCGGATCAGCGACGCCACGACCGTTGTTCTACCAGTCCGAGTAGCCAACGATTTTGAAGCAGGAGAAGTTGTCGTGGCCGTTTTTTGTTGCATTGGACGCAAAACATCGACTTCTTGTCGGTAGGAGCAGAGGAGGAGCGAGGAGAGCAATGCTGAGCAACAAAGGCGAGGGCATCACCGGTCGGTTGCTGGGTATTGCGCATCGACAACATCCATTTCTCCTAAAATGCGAGCGAGTGAGTCTTGTTGAGACCGAGGAGGGTGTCCTGAGCGACGACCGGGGAGAGTCCCATAACCGAGATCATCCATGCCCATAAAGATTTGATGGGTGCGCTCCTCTTCACGTTCCTTGGCGTAGTTGTCGCAGGTACATGTCCGAGAATCCATGTTAGTGTCGAGTTCATTCCAAAGCTTGGTCAGACAACCAAAGTAGGCACCGACGAACTGACCGTCTTGACGACAACCAGCAATTTCATAGCGTAGTTGAAGCGTCCGAGGCCCGTTGCCAATGGAGAACCGCTGAGATAGGTCATCCCAGAGTTCCTTGACAGTGGAGAAGTAGGTGACTGTACGTAGAGCGTAAAGAGGGCTCAATGGATTGTGTGATCCATCCGATGAGCATAGCGTTAACAGGACGCCAATACTAATGATCGGAAGAGGTGGCAGTAGGTTGAGTGATTGAACCATCGATGAAACCATCTTTGCGCTTGGCAGAGAAGGCGTTCTTCATAGCGATGGTCCACTCTTGGTAGTTATCTCCTTTGAGAATCACCGGACAAATAGAGAGACCCGGGTGATCGGAAGGGTGAAGATAGTAGGGAGATGTAGGCGTGAGAGCTGCTGGTGGGGTTTCCATTGACGTCGGCGGGATATAGAGGTGGGTTAGGGCCGGCGGCGGTGGTGGTAGAATTTAGGTTAGAGGATCGAAGTTAAGTCTGATACCATGAACAATTTTGAAAGAGTAAAGTCTGTGTTTCCTCATTGATGGGAGAAATTCTATCCTGATTAGATAAGATATGATATAGATATAGGTAAAGATATATCTAACAACAATTTATAGGAATATCCTAATTTATCTCCATATAATCCGCAAGGATGTTCTCGGATAGCAGAGTCTGCATCCGAATTTTTAACCAATAAAAAAAAACAAAAAAAAAACTGCATCAGCCGTTAACGTAACGTTTCTCTTCCACCGATTCCTTTGCATTTCCCTATAAGCGCACTCTTAACTCAAATTCTCCCCATTGTTATTTTAAGCTTGCAATGATATCTTACATAATTAATATAAATATATAGTATAGTTTATTATGTAGGGTTCAACGGCTGTATCATATATAGTAGTCTATCAATATGATAATCGCATTTTAATTGAAGGGGAAAATGATTTTATATATAATTGCATATACCAAAGTAGTAAGTAGCTGAAACCAAGGAAGAATACATTATATAAATATATACATCGTAGTGAATAGGGAGTAACATATTCAATCATTTTCACATAGAGACTCGCTCATGCTCAGATTATAATTTCTCGACTTGTCAAGAATTGAAAATCTTTGAATCTAGCTTATAACCTTAATTGTATCTGGTACAAAGTGAACCACTACTAATTAAAGTTTTTGTCATAGCATTAAGTTAATTTTTATTTGAAGAAACTTTAAGAATATTTACTTTTCAATTTAAACAAACAGTTTTCGAATTCTGAGTCTTAATAATCCATTCGTTCGGTAAAACTTGTCGTTTACTATTCACACACGTATCGACTTGATCAGATCTAAGGATCAAGCTGTAGAACAGCTTGAGAGAGATGAAGAACACGAGAGAGAAAGAGAGAGAGGAAACCAATTGGGAATCTGTTACTTGAACAACTAAACAACTAACTGAAAGAGTATAGAAGAAGGCTTTATATAGCCTTAGTACATAATGCCTTATTGACATAAAACTAAAATGCATTATGTATTATTCTAACAATTTAGAATAATAAAAACTATATAAAATATTTATTTTTAAAAAAAAAAATTTAAGTTTGTACTTATTAATAATAACGACGAAATTATTTAAAAAACTAGATATTTTATATAGTTCTTAGCTCATAAAAAACGTACGTGAATAGTAAAACGTCAAGTTTTGACGAAAAAAGGGAGTATGAATCCATGAGATTGGGATACAGATTGGCCAATCCATTAATTACATTTGAGTACTACATACAGCAAATTAACGTAGACGTAACAATTAACTTAACTTTGTTTACAAATAACAAAGGAAGTAATTTATATAGAGAGCAGAGATCGAGGAGGTTCCCAACCTTGAAACGCCAGACAAATTAATTAACAGAGGGAAACAAAACAAGTAGTCCGTAATTAATATGGGGACTTGAAAGAATTAAACTAAAAATGGATAATAATTGATGAATTTTAAAGAATTAAACTCCTCCCTAAGTACGTAGTAGTACTGTAATTAAGAAGAAGAAGAAAAGAGGTTATTGGAGGGGTAGTTGTTCCGGTTTGGGAGGGGGTGCTGTCCAGTAGAGTTTGACCGCGAATAGAAGCTTCTGCCTTACAAGTGGGCCATCCTCATGGTCAACTATTTGACTGTCCCATCCCAACGCATCGGTTATCCGCTTCACCTTCACCATCGTGTCCACGTCATCCCTCAATATCACACTCCCTTCTGGCCTCAATACCCTATCCATCTCTAGCAATATGTCTTCCATCTCACACCTATCACCATCAAACAAATGTCAATGTGAAAAGGATTCTTATTCGCACGGTGAAAATCTTGCATAATATACGACGTTGATAATAGTACATTTTAGAAACCGTAGGAATATATATGATTCCTAACAAAATTAATAAAATGGGTTTACAAAAACCCCTACAACCACTTCTAAAACTGTAGCACGAATATTCTCATGGTTTTCAAAACCTTAATAGTTAGAAAAAAGTATATGTGACGATATTTTAATCGTGTAGAAAACAAACCTGAAGCGAAATCAACAAACCAAATCCACATTCCAAACATTATCAAAACCGGTTACCCAAAAGCCAAACCAACGTAAGTTAACCTAGATGAACCAAAATGATCCAAATCTACAAAAACTCAATATATGTTTCCTAATCAAAACAAAACTAGCCCAAATAGACACATTGATATATATGGTATGCTCCGAATTGAAATGATCCTACCTAAAATGTTCCAACTGAACTGATTGATTGTCACATCTAGAAAAATGAAGATAAATTATTTGAAACAAGTACATACCGGTCCTTGTAGAGAGTAAAGATGGAGTCGGCATGGATCAGATCGTATGTTCTTGGATAAGTAGACATCGCTTCACACCTTCAAACAATTAATTACAACCGATTTTTATTTGTAAGACATTCATATATGTAATTAAATTAATCATATATTTATGTGATATATTATTCGTAATTTTTGTCACCAATTTTGGTAAGTGCCGATCAATCCTCTTTCATAGACGACTCCTAGCGTATTGAGCTTGGCTTCGACGGGCACAACATTCATGACCCAAACGGGATCATCAACTAGGGCGGCCGCGAACCCTCCCAAGAAGGCGTTCATGTCGAGGAGGTTACGGTACCTCCCTGGCTGGTTTAGTTGGTTGTTCACCGTCTTGTAGTACGACACCCTCCTCTTCCATTGGCGAGTGTCGTTGTAGAAGGTTTCCGTGGTCACCCCTTCGATAGTCCATTTGCTTATTCTTGGAGGGACTGCAGTCAGCCTCTTTGGCCACTTGGCTAGCTTCCCTCCGGCCACCTCCTCATTGTCCGAGACCTCGGGTAATGGGGTTAGACAAGCCTCCATGTTTGTGTACCTTTAAGATTTCATCCATCTAATCATACCTAAAACTCAACTAAATGCCACAAAAAAACATGAATTCTTAGATTAACCGAAGGGTACGAACCAGGCCTTGTCGGAGTCAAGAGCAGGGCATAGAGGCGGGATTTTGTCGAGTTTGAGGTGGGTACAGCTGAAATGGCTGAGGGGCTTTTGCCATATGGCAATGTCATCCTTCTCCGCGACCTTCTTCCAACAAAGGCTCGCCGCAATCCCCTCAATCGAGGTCTGCTCCGCATTGAGGTCTTCCTGTGTCCTCTCCCACCCTTTCCAATACTTCTTCCACCTGATGGGCGGGCCTGACAGGATCCAATACCCGCCGGGCCTCAGAACCCGGTCTACCTCCATCAAGTACACCCCTTCTGCATTAACAACATTGCAATTCAAACAAAACAAAAATGTAAATTTTTTACCAATTTTAAATTTATTTTGTACAACCTAGAAATTAATTAAGTTCGGTTTTTGTATCCTATACCTAAGACACTAAATTGAGACTAAAAATCTTATGCACAAAAGGCATTAGCAGTTACCGTTTTGTGTCCAGGGAATGAGGCAGCGGGAGCAATGGGCCATGTCGAAGGACCTTGACGGGTAAGGGAGGCGCTTTGAACCCATGGCCCCGATCAAGGCGGGTACCCCTCGCTCTAGGGCAAATTGCACCTGTGCTTCGTGGTTGTCTCGGGGTGCCATCGACATCGTCAATATGTTCCTTGATAATAGATAGGCACCCCAACTCGCTACCTACGTACGTACACACCAAGTAATTAAGGGAGTGTTTGGTAAAATATATAGAACAAAGATAGTATGAATTAATCTCAAGCTTTAATTTATATACCCCACAGCCGGTGTCAATGGCGGTCCTGATGGAGCCGCTCCGGAGATCGATCAGCTGTCCGATTTGGCGGATGTAGGATTCAGCGCCGTTGGGGAAGCTGGTGCCGCCACCAGGGAAGCGGAAGCGGTCGGTCTCGAAGCGGATCCAGTTCTGGCCGGCCTTCTCAACAGTGAGCTCCTTGTGGGGGACGTTGCTGAACCAGGCGAAGTCCCGGCTGGTGGGCCACCGGAACGGGTTCTTGTAGCCGAATGGGGCGGGGACCCGGCACTTGAGGAGGTCGGGGCGGGCCGGGCAGTGGCGCTCCATGAAGACCATCCGCCTCCGGGTGAAGCGGAGGGACCTCTTGGGGTGCTGGCACGGCGTGTACTCGCTGTAGCCGACGTCGCAGGGCGGGTACATCCTCGGTGACTTCGTGGAAGGAGACGTCGGCTCCTCGTCGGCCGCGTGGTGGGTTGCGAAATCCAACGAGGGCCTAATGGTGGTGGTGGTGTTATTACATGGGGTGGAAATCAAGGCGGTGGTGGTGGTGGGGGTGAAGGGTTGGGCTCGGCGGTCCCAGGCGCCGAGGAGGTAGAAGAGAGAGCAGAGAGAGAAGACGGCGGCAAGGGAGGAGAAGGTGGAGGAGGAGGGCCTCCGGCGGAAGGAGGACATCAGGGAGTGGGAGGGCTTGGGAGAGTGGGCCCCACCCATTTCTGAATAGAGCGAGTGGATGTGGATGTGGTCGATCAGAAAAGAGTGTTTAAGGAAAGGAGGGAGGGGGGAAATGGGGAGAGAGCCAGAGAGGAGGATGGCCTCATATACAATCTCTACTAGCCTCTCTGTAGGCTATATCTATAGGGGACATCTATGATCTATCACGTTTGCTTTGGATTTGTGTTGCCTTAATTTGGGGAAAAATTACTCCGTATATCTCAAGTGGGGCCTGGGCCTGGGCCTGGGGGAGTACATATATTACATATCCGATTTCGAATTTCCTTTCCTTTAACTTTTTGTTTAAGATGAAAGAGTAGCCATATGTGTAATGCAGTTAATTTGTGACTGAATTTGAGGTTTCAAAATTTTAACTTTTTCCTTTCCTTTAACTCTTTTATCTATATATCATATCACAAGTGAATTTTTTTTAGTTTTTCTAATTTTTTAACTTGTATAATTAATAAATAACTGAGTTGGGTCTCTCCTTTTACCAATAAAAATTTAATGAAAAGTTAATCCCAATGAATGGATTGAAAAATGGGGAGTAATACTACGTAGTAAACTACTAAACTGGGGGAGGTAGAGCTTGGTGAGTGTGAGTGTGTGTGTGTATTTGGTGCAACTATATATGGAAGACACCGGTTCATGTACAACCTCATCGATTTACTTCTCACTATAAGGTGTACTTAATTAATATGGTTTGTTTATTTTCACTACTAAGATATAGCTACGGATTTTTAGTCTCGAATGTCAGCCGATGCTGTTTTGGTTGCTAATAGCAATGACATTGGTCACGAGTGTTCTTGACCGTGGCTATTTTCGTGACTGGTGGTCACTCAAGAATGCCACGTCATCAAATTCGTTGCTAATAGCAACGAACACAATGTCCGTGGCTGATTTTGTGGCTGAAGAAGGGGATGATAGTAGTGATTAGCCACGACATTAGCTACGAATGCTTATTTTATGGTTGTATTCGATGCTGATTTGGCAACAAAATCAACCTTGTGGCTAAATCCGTGGCTATTCAGCATCATAAATCCGAAAATGGAATGGACACGATGTGAGTGGGCTTAGATCGGTTATTGTAGACGGGTCGAATATGGGGTGAGTGGGCTTGAATTGTAGCTAAATTTGTGGCCAACAAAAGAAGAACAAATGTTATGGGCTCGGCATGGATCAATAGCCCATTAGAAATGATCGGCCCAATTACCTTATTAGCCCGTAGAATGAAATGTGTATTTAGCAACGACTCGGTCCGTGGCTAAATCCGTTGCTATTACGGTTGAGCTCAAATGTGCTTTAATTTATTATGGGCTCAAATATGACTATATATACATTCCCCGATTGGCCCATTGACATGCCCAAATATGACTACGAATTTTTTTATATAAAAATTATAAGTGTTGAAAAAAAACATATATTAACTAATTAATAAATTTATACCAAAAAAACTAATTAATAAATTCTTATGAGAATATTATAATGGTATACACTAAAAACTATGACCACCAGAAAGAGAGCTAAGTCACATTTTCACAAAAACTTTGCATTAAAAAGTGACAGATCATGTAACAAAAGGCAGTTAACAAGTCATAATTCACAATTTAAAGAGAGAAGAAATGAATACCTATGATGATCATATACACAATTTCAAGCTACAAAAGAGCCATCTTAGATTCACTCACAATAAATGGTTTCACATCCCAATTTCAGGCAAAAATCTGTCACGTGTACATATGCTCAATTTCAATCACAGAGAAAAACAACCAATCTGAAACAAAAAGAACTCGAATACCAGTTCAGAAATTAGCCAAAACAAGACCAGTTCAGAAATAAAGCAAGCACAATGATAATCTGAGTGATACAAACCCTAATTGAATATAAGATCCATCCAAACCACTTTGAATTTCACAAGAATTAAAAAATCGGAATAAGATTTCACCTGGTCAGTAAAAGTAATTGTTGAACACACGGCGCAAGAAGCGGGCGTCATAGCAAGAGCAAATTCGCGCGGGGGAAGGAGAGAGCAGCGCCGGTCCTATAGTTTTATAGACCTGGGGCGGGAGATAATTATGGGCCCTAATATTATACTCTCTCCGTTTAGCGACATATGAACATTAACCTTTTGGAATATAAATTAACATTTTTTAAAAAAATATTTTTTTATAGAATTTTTAGCTCCTAAAAAGCACGTCAAAAATTAAAAGCATATGTATTGTCGGATGGAAGTAGTATATATAATACCAAATTATTCACGGTTAATTAAAACATGTCGTTTACTATTTATGCACACTATTTTAGAATGATAAAAATTATATAAAATATTTTTTTTTATATATTTGCTTTTATAAATTCACAATTGATAGTAATAAGTATGAAATTATTTTTTTGATAATTTTTTAAAAATAATATATTATATAGTTTTTAATATCTAAAAAATGATGTGTGAATATTAAACTTCTACAAATTATCATTATATGCATTTCCACTTTCCAGTTCCATTTCAATACAATGAAAGTGAATAGAAATTTATTAATTAGTCAAACTCCTATAATGATAATTTAAAAGGCCTGAGTTTTCGAAATTGAACAAATGGACTTGTGGGCCGGAATTCTGTATACATCACTTGTGAACTATGGCCTTGTGGACCTATCATCTATTGTCATTATCGATTTTATACGTAGTAATTTTTATGGCTTTTTTTATATGGGCTTAAAGCCTTTACCTATATAAAATTATATATGGATCCTTTCAAAATCTGGGTCTTGGGCGGGTGCACTTGTTGCCCCGCCTATTGGGCCGGACCTGGGAGAGAGCAAAGGAGGAAGCAACAAATTTGACGAAGACAACAGAGGAGGAGGAAGCTTGAGAAGAGGAGGATGAGGCAACGGCGGCGACGATGCCGACAGAGAAAGAGAGCAAAGGTCGGAGCCTTCGGTGCGACGGGAAGAAGGTCGGAGAAGACGATCGGGAATTACAGAGCAGTGGGGAGAAAGAGGAGTGCTGACAAGTGCTATTCGTAGGTTAAAATGAATGGACATTCCACCAATTTTTATAAAAACTAGGACACTCCTCCAATTAGGGCGAAAATTTGTCCCTTCGTATAATCAATTGACTAGTATTATAAATATTTTTAAAATTATTGGCCATTTGTATAATCAATTGGTATTGTCCTCTCCAAAAATTCAAATTCAAATGCAATGTCAGAATCTGACTCGATCACCCACTTGGTGATATCCATGTTTCGATCCCTCCGACTAACATTTGGGACTCATCTTAATGCTTAACCCCATGGATTTCTTGCCGTTGGGGCTTGGACCCTTCAATTCATTTACTCAGCTTGTCCTTCGCCGTAAGCTGAAATAGCAATCCATGGCTCAACAGCATGCATATGAACAACTAGAACTAGATGGAGCTACCACCACCGCCCCCCAATCTCCCACCTTCGCCAACTAAGCACTTATAATCAACGGCGGCGTCGGCGGGGATTCAGATGAGTGGGGAGGTCACCCAACAAGCTAAGGGAGGTATAGAATCTGATGCAGCAAATATATCGAGATCATTTTCCAAAAGAATTAATTGAAGGAATTCAACCCCAAAAAGCAATGTTTATTTTCCACTAAAGGTAATCCAACGAAGAAAGCTATATTCTTTTCTTGTTGGATTCTTACTTTTCTCATGAAATATGCGATTGGAATGTACGATCGCTCCATCCATGAAGCTATATATGGAATTTTATTCTTTGTTGTAACTTGCTTACCATTCCTTTCCCATTCCTTGAAAACAAGGTCATTTGCCTTGCTAACCTTAGCTTGCTGATAATTCAAATACACCTTGCAATTGTATGCATATAGCACCATAAATGATCTCGATCGAGATCTAGCTACAAACTAAACAAACAAGTGAATAAGTGATTGAACAAAAATATAATGGAGTTGCATAAAATGCTACTACTGTACATGTGCCTGCTTGGAGCCGGGTCGGTGGTAGGCGGTCTAGGTCTTGGGTGCAATTGGGGTCTACGCGCAACTCACCCGCTTCCTCCCAACATCGTCGTCCAGCTGATGAAGGACAATGGATTCAACAAAGTGAAGCTATTTGAAGCTGATCACAAAGCTCTTAAGGCCCTGGGGAACTCAGGCATTCAGGTTATGGTGGGGATACCCAATGAGATGTTAGCTCCTTTAGCAAGCAATGTTGCGGCCGCCATCGATTGGGTTTCCCAAAACATATCCACTTTTGTTTCTCACAATGGGGTCGACATCAGGTACATGATTCAATTTCTTCATCTTTCTATCCATTTTTAATCTGTTAATCCAACTATTTGGATTGCTGATATGTTAAGACTGTAATGAAATGTCAGATATGTGGCAGTCGGTAACGAGCCGTTCTTGAAAACCTATGGAGATAAGTTTGTGAAAACAACATTCCCAGCTCTCCAAAACATAGAGGCTGCACTGATCAAGGCCGGTCTAGGCTCCCGAGTAAAAGCCACTATACCTCTAAATGCAGATGTTTATCAAACTAGTAGCGATCTGCCTTCTGGTGGCGAGTTTAGATCCGACATTCGGGACCTCATGCTCTCCATCATCAAGTTTCTCGACAACAATGGGGCTCCCCTTATGGTCAACATTTACCCTTTCCTAAGTCTCTATGCCGATCCTAACTTCCCCGTTGATTACGCCTTCTTTGATGGAGCTTCCAAACCCGTTGTTGACGGCTCAATCACCTACAACAATGTTTTCGAGGCCAACTACGACACCCTCATTGCCGCTCTTGAGAAGAATGGGTTCGGGTCTATCCCTGTGATTGTTGGTGAAGTCGGGTGGCCTACTGATGCCGACCCAAATGCCAACATTGTGAATGCTCGTCGGTTCAACCAAGGGCTGATCAACCGCATCCTCCAACGCAAAGGAACCCCTCGGCGTCCCACCCCACCCGATGTCTACGTGTTCTCTCTTCTCGACGAGGATGCTAAGAGCATTGATCCGGGTAACTTTGAGCGCCACTGGGGCATGTTTTACTTCGATGGCTCTCTCAAGTACCAACTCAATTTGGGTTCGAACAGGAGTCTTGTTCCAGCTAAGGGCGTTAAGTACTTGGCGCGCAAGTGGTGTGTGATGAGTTCTCAGGCAGCAGGCACTACTACTACTTCGGACGTCGAATTGGGGAACAGCATCAGCTACGCTTGTCAAAACGCGGATTGCACTAGTGTAGGATCGGGGGCCTCTTGCAGTGGCCTAGATGCAAAGGGCAATGCTTCTTATGCATTCAATATGTACTATCAAACCATGAACCAGAGTGCAGGAGCTTGCCATTTCAACGGCTTGGCAACCACAACCACCATCAATCCCTCCCAAGGAAGCTGCAAATTTCAGATCCAAATAGACATCTCCAAGGATAGGACAAGTCGGGGTGCAAGCTCTTCATCCATCCGAATCTTGCCGGAGTTTTCGTTTATCACCATTACGTTATCCCTAGGGTTTATTCATTTTGCTTTCTACACGCTATTTATGTACTAATTTTCTTATTGAACAATTTGTTTTAGAACACTAGGTTAATTATATCAATTTCTTCTCATGTTCCTCGAGTACGTTCGGGTGTAAGTGTTTCTGTTTTGGTTGTTTCAGGGCCGGTGGTATTCTAGTACGGTTCGAGTAATGTACCTAATTGTTCGATCTAGGGTTTCGCTCTTCGATTAACTCACCATAAACACAATCCAAACAAATTGAAAACTAACAAGAAAGCACCCATAAGACTTTGTTTACACGGTTCGATTTCTCTACTTCTGTGGAACCTCAGGAGGGGAGGTCCACCCAATCCACTAAGCATCCAAAGGTCCAAAAACAGATTATAGAGGTTCAGATGCACAAGCACACAGAAGCGATTCTAAATATACAAGGACTAAGAAGAGAAATAAGGAATAGGGTTAGAAATCGTCTGTGAAGGACACCAATAAATCTCAGGGGAGATTTCTCATCAAAGAACCCTCCATTTAGCTTCTTCTTCGTCAATCAAGCAGGGTCTCAGGTAGCATCAACCTGGATGAGCACCCTTGCAGAGAATCGCCGACGTCGAAAAGCTCTCAAGCCAAATCCTAGCTTTTCTCCCAAACCCTAGCCCTGCGGTCCCTTGGCTAATTACCTCAGAGAGAGAGAGAGAGAGAGAGAGAGAGAGAGAGAGAGAGATGCTACAGTTCTCCAAGAAAGCCATAAGAGAAATCTCAGCGAAGTGGTTCAGGCTCAAATCTTCACAATCTCTCATTACCAAATATTCAAACCGAGAGACATAACAAACAACACTTAGGCTACTTCACCATAGCCTCACCTATGAGTCAAGGCTGTTCATTGGTTCCTAGCATGGTTAGACAATGGGTCCAATGTGTTTTTCCTTGACCATGGCAATGGCTAGGTCGTACTTAACCATAAGTGAACCTGTCCTATGTGCTAGTGCATTATGAAAACCAAATGAACCATTGTCTCTAATTACAACATATTACAAGGATTATCAAAACATATCACTAATTATTTTGCAAAGAAATGAACTTATAGTTCTTTTATGGGATGTGTCTTTGTCCTAATTATTTGACTAAATATGAATAATTTTTTATTCATATATGAAATATTTTGTTGGTGAGTACGAGGGACGGGGTAGATGTGAAGTAATTCATAGATTTTTGAAGCTTTATATATTCGTATTCATGTGGTTAATTGTAAAGTGAATTACGTATGAATTGTCCTAATTATTCGATTAAATATAAAGGAGTATTTTGATGATGAATACAAGGTTGGATATCATATTTATGTGAAAACAACGGTCCAAAAATTAAGAATTGGGCATATACAAAACACTGGAGGTTTGTGTGGTCCCCTCATGTGTGGACTCACATATCCGAACCTAGCCTGAGTAGCCTCAACCACACAAGGATATATAAATCAAAACAACAAAAATTAAGAATTGGGCTCGTACAATTCAAATAACATCTTAAGCTTACATATTCTAACACATCATATTTCTACCATGTCGCTTCTGGCCGAAGACACAGGAAACAAATACGTAACATTACTACTGCAGAAGGTACCCTGATAATTGGAAAAGAAAATGTCAGGCAAGAAATTAAAAATGATTTTCAAAAACGCTTTACGAAGGAAACGATTGACGAGAGACTTCTTAATGAAATGACTAATATAATTCACCCTTCAATCACCTCGGCTGAAAATGAAATCCGGTTATCAAAGCCATTAAAGGTTTTCAGCCTTGGGAAAAATAAATCTCCGGGCCCCGATGGGATGACGGCCGAATTCTACAAGCATTATTGGGATATTCTGGAGAATTTGGTTATCAAAGCCATTAAATGTTTTTTCAATTCCGGGAAAATCCTTAAATAAATAAATCATACATTTATTTCCCTACTACCAAAGCAAGATAACCCCTCGACTACTAACAATTACCGGCCTATAAGCTTGTGTTCCAACCTATATAAAATCATTTCAAAAATTCTAACAGAAAGACTTAAAGTAGTAATTGGCAAGCTCATTCACCCATTACAGGGGGCGTTTGTGTCAGATTGGTCAATTCAAGATAATGTCCTAATAGCACATGAAATCTTCCATTCCTTTCGATCGCGGTTGGGTCGTGAAGGGTGGCTGGCAATCAAACTGGACATGGAAAAGGCATATGATAGAGTTGACTGGAACTTCACCAAAACGATTCTTGACAAATTTGGGTACTTTCATTTCCTGGGTTATGGAATGTGTACAAACAGTCTCGTATTCTATACTTTTTAATAACGGTTCTACATATATGTTCTTTTCTTCTAGGGGCCTCCGTCAAGGGGATCCTCTTTCACCGTTTCTATTTATCCTCGGTGCGGAAATATTGGCACGCCACCTGTCTGCTGAGGCAAGTAGGGATAGAAGCCCAATCGGTTTCGCCTTCGGTCGGAATGGACCAAGAATTCCCTTTCAATAATTTGCAGATGATATTATCATCTTCTCGAAAGGCAACGAAGATGCATGTAGAAGAGTCAAATCAATTATTGACTCCTATTGTAAAGTCTCGGGCCAAAAAGTAAACTACCAAAAATCATGCTTCCAAGCTACTAAAGGAATCACACAGTCCAGACTTCAGGAACTCAACAGCTGCCTAACTATCTCCAACGCCAGCTCCATAGAAAAATATCTTGGATGTTCAATTATCAACGGCAGAGTAACCAAAGAAACCTTCGAAGATATTATCTGTAAATCTAGAGAACAACTGAGTAAATGGCGTGCTAATGCGCTATATCAACAAGGTCGAGTTATTCTTATAAACTCAAATCTATCAGCCAAACCCTTATATACGATGCAATGTTTCTTACTGCCATATTCAATTCATAAAGAACTTGACCAGATTAATAGAACTTTTTTCTGGAATAAGGATCTGCAACACCGTCCGCTAATTAGCTGGGATAGAATTTGTAGAACAAAAAAATGCGGGGACTTGGGAATTCAAAAATCCAAAGAAATGAATGAAGCACTACAAATGAAACTGTTATGGAAAACGCTGGCTGAGCCGGATAATGTTTGGGTGCAAATAATTAAGTATAAATATCTTCGAGCGGATGACATTCTCCATTATAAGAAAAGTGGTGCCACCTCCTGGCAATGGGCGAAACTTACAACTCTAATTGATAAGTTCAAAAATGGGCTTATTTGATTGGTCGGCACCGGAACCGCTATCAAATTCTGGTCTGATAACTGGATTACAACTTCTTCTATTTAGTCTCGAGATGATTGCCCAAGAATTGATAACATTAATGATAAAGTCAGTGACTATGTCCTCAAAGGTCAATGGTGGGAGGAGAAACTCTCTACTATTCTCCCACACAACATTGTGGAGGAAATCCTCGACATCCCACTCCCAGTCTCAAATTTTGGGAATATATTATACTGGTGGCCGGACCGAGAGGGCTGGTTCACTACGTTAAGCGCATATAAATTGCTTTCTGCCGAATCCTCAATTTCCTTAGACAACAACTCCTGGATCTGGCAGCTTGACATCCCACCTAAGATAAAAAATTTCATGTGGAAAGTCTGTCAAAACGGCCTTCCCACGACTGCTAGACTAGCCCAACGAGGGGTCCCTATCCATCATACATGTCACCTTTGTAATTGCCCAATGGAAGATGATGTACATCTACTATTCGAATGTCAATACTCGAGGTCTGTCGCTCTTTTCCTGAGCCACATAAACTCTGCAATAGTCAGCCAAATGACACTGTCAAGAGATATAAGCCCAATCATGTCATTCATTGGGTATAGCCTACCAAAGGCTGCTCTTTGTAAACTTGCTTTCGCTTGGTGGACGACGTGGTATATTCGAAACCAACATGTGTTTAGACAAGCACCAATCCCTCCAAGGGACGCCGCATTGAAGCTTATTAATACTCATGAGAAAAATTGGAGTAACACTCACCAATATGACAATACACTAGATGATAACACCACCCCTCTTTCACGAAGAGGCATGCAACCCGTAAAGAGAAACAAAACCCGTCATATCAAGTGGCGCAAACCACCAAAAGGCACATTCAAACTCAACTTTGACGGTTCATCTTTGGATGATAACCGTAGTACCGCTGGGGTGGTTATCAGAGACTGGCATGGACACCCAATACACATAGGCTATAAACAATTAGATATTAAAACCGCGCTTCAAGCGGAAGCACTGACACTCAAACTTGGGGTACATATGACCTAGCAACTACATATTGACAAAATCCATATTGAAGGAGATTCCAGCATAATTATTAACCATCTAAACAACAAGTCGAGATGGCCATGGGAAATCGAACTCATCTTATCAGACGTACAATTTCTTCTATCAACTATGAAAGATATTTCTTTCATTCATGTACCCCGTCTTGGCAATAGAGTGGCTGATAAAGTTGCACACCTTAGCCACTCTTCCAGGGTTATTGATATTTGCAACAATTCCGGTCTTAGAGACCTCATCCGCAAGGATGCTCTCGGGTAGAGTGTGCTCACCCGAATTTTTTCCTAATAAAAAATAAAGAAGATATGATTAATATACGCTATTGGAATGTTAGGGGCTCTAAATGCCCCCTATTATGGGAAGAACTCAAACATATCCGACAATTCAGGGCCGTGCCAATTCTTTTGGAGGCCCTGTGCTAAAAATATTTAGACCTTATTTATATATTATGCTATAAACTTATCATTTTTATAAGGTGCCTTATGTGAATTATTTCTGAGTGTCCCTATATACACCGCAAATCCACGGATTAGTGTTGCTAATCAACGACGGATTCGACGTTGTAGTGTTAATTATAGTACAACGTCGGATCCAACGTTGTAATATATGGTATGCAACGTTGTGAATCTAAGGCAAGGACGAGGCGGGTTGGGTAGATTGCAACGTGGATTATTAACCTTGCAACTACATATTGACAAAATCCATATTGAAGGAGATTCCAGCATAATTATTAACCATCTAAACAACAAGTCGAGATGACCATGGGAAATCGAACTCATCTTATCAGACGTACAATTTCTTCTATCAACTATGAAAGATATTTCTTTCATTCATGTACCCCGTCTTGGCAATAGAGTGGCTGATAAAGTTGCACACCTTAGCCACTCTGCCAGGGGTATTGATATTTGCAATAATTCCGGTCTTAGAGACCTCATCCGCAAGGATGCTCTCGGGTAGAGTGTACTCACTCGAATTTTTTCCTAATAAAAAAAAAGAAGATATGATTAATATACGCTATTGGAATGTTAGGGGCTCTAAATGCCCCCTATTATGGGAAGAACTCAAACATATCCGACAATTCAGGGCCGTGCCAATTCTTTTGGAGGCCCTGTGCTAAAAATATTTAGACCTTATTTATATATTATGCTATGAACTTATCATTTTTATAAGGTGCATTATGTGAATTATTTCCGGGTGTCCCTATATACACCGCAAATCCACAGATTAGTGTTGCTAATCAACGACGGATTCGACTTTGTAGTGTTAATTATAGTACAACGTCGGATCCAACGTTGTAATATGTGGTATGCAACGTTGTGAATCTAAGGCAAGGACGAGGCGGGTTGGGTAGATTGCAACGTGGATTATTAACCTTGCAACTACATATTGACAAAATCCATATTGAAGGAGATTCCAGCATAATTATTAACCATCTAAACAACAAGTCGAGATGGCCATGGGAAATCGAACTCATCTTATCAGACGTACAATTTCTTCTATCAACTATGAAAGATATTTCTTTCATTCATGTACCCCGTCTTGGCAATAGAGTGGCTGATAAAGTTGCATACCTTAGCCACTCTGCTAGGGGTATTGATATTTGCAACAATTCCGGTCTTAGAGACCTCATCCGCAAGGATGCTCTCGGGTAGAGTGTGCTCACCCGAATTTTTTCCTAATAAAAAAAAAAGATATGATTAATATACGCTATTGGAATGTTAGGGGCTCTAAATGCCCCCTATTATGGGAAGAACTCAAATATATCCGACAATTCAGGGTCGTGCCAATTCTTTTGGAGGCCATGTGCTAAAAATATTTAGACCTTATTTATATATTATGCTATGAACTTATCATTTTTATAAGGTGCATTATGTGAATTATTTCCGGGTGTCCCTATATACACCGCAATCCACGGATTAGTGTTGCTAATCAACGACGGATTCGACGTTGTAGTGTTAATTATAGTACAACGTCGGATACAACGTTGTAATATGTGGTATGCAACGTTGTGAATCTAAGGCAAGGACGAGGCGGGTTGGGTAGATTGCAACGTACAATTGGACGTTGTAAAATGGGCTTTCAAAATGCTATGGAGTATTGTATTTCGAAATAAAGACGACTTTGAATTCAATGTCGTCTTTATTTAGATTAAATTAATCAAAATAGGAATAACGTGAAAATTTGAAGTTTTTGAACATTCTTTTAAATATAAAATGGTTGTAAATTATCCCTATCAATATGATTTTTTTTTTAAAATATATGACATTCATAATAAGTTCAATAATATTTGTTACTTGTATTATTTTGTTGGAAAGTCCATTGATTTCTCTAAAAGAATGGATAAAAAACTAGATATTTATATACTATATCTTTATATACTCGATATAGTAATAATAATACTGCTTATGAAGGGGAAAAAAGAGCAAGTTATGGGAAAGAGAAAAAAAAAAGTCTTTTGTTGGGCTTATAAAGGGAAATGAGTGTGGGGAAAAAAATGCTTGTATTGGGAGTCGAACACGAGGCAAAATGAAAATTTTTGAGGTGCACTCAACCGGTGGACCATGGAATACATATGTTCTTTTGAAGAAATTTTTTTTTATAACCTAAATTTAAAAATAAATTGGGCCCTATAAAATTTTGGGGCCCTGTTCAGTTGGGCCACCTGAACCACCCTTTGGCACGGGCCTGCGACAATTGAACAAACTTGATATCCTAACCCTAGTTATACAAAGGCCTCGAACCCACCGCCAGTCTCAGAGGTTAAAAAAGGCGGGATTCGAACAATGTCACTTTATTCGATCCATAAGATTCAAAGGTGGCCTTGGGATCCTAACAAAACAAAGTGGAGACTTGGAAAGTATGACCTCTGGAGCAAAGTGACTGAATCTTCATGATTAAGATTAAAATTGAAGGATACTATATAGCGCTACTATTATTTTTATGCTTCTACTAGTGACCTCGAGAAAACATCTTTCTAGAATAATATCTTCTATATGGTCAATTCTCACCAATTACCTATTTTGATTAAAGGAGATCTAAACGACATATAAAATGATATGGAGAAACTAGGAGGTCCTCCACCCTCCCTGGATAGGTTTAGACGACTAAGAGATATCAAAGAGGAGCTAAACCTAACTACACTTCCGTTTAAAGGGTCTCCTTTCATATGGAGGAAAAATACAAATTAAATACTACTAATAACACGTACGTATGAAAGGCTTCACAGAGTCTTGGCTCATCAAGGTATATGGACTATATTCCAACATTTATACCTCCCACATCACCCTTTTACCTTGTCTGATCATTGCCCCATTACTATCCAAATTGGTAAACGAACAAATAAAAAGGGCTCCCTTTTTCATTTTGAAATGGCTTGGACTATTAACATTGTACAAAAAATTAAATCTTCATAATTTGGAACAACAAGCTCGATGAAAAAATTGATAAAAAAGGAATACAAAGCATTGGTGTAGGAAAAACCCAAATAATGCTATATCAAACAGGGGAACGATAAATAAAAAGGATGCTAGTAAGACGAAAAAACTAGAAAATCCTCGAAACCAAATTTTAGACTTTAACCATTTTTTCTGAAAACAAAGAGCAAAGATTAAACACATTACACTCCTAAAAAATATCTAACTCCTAAAAAAAACCCCTTTTTGCTAAACACGCGCTAGGTGATAAAAATATCAATTATTACCAATGTGTAGCTAAAATAAAAAATTTTAGAAATAAAACAAAGAGCTTCCAAAACAAAAATGGTCTATATCATAGAAAATCAAGAAGATATATCTAATGAACTTGCAAAGCGATTTAGAGAACAAAATAACCAACCAATAAATCCGGATAAATTACATATCAGAAGCGAGATTACATATGAAGAAAATATGGACTTGATTAAGACACCTACAGATAAGGAAATCAAAGACACTCTCTTTGCCATGACCGATGACGAAAAACCTCAGGACCAGATGGATTCCCTCCATAATTCCATAGGCATTATTGGCATATTGTGGAAAACTCTGTTAGAGGCAATCAATGCCTTCTTCCACTCTTTCAATATGTGAAAAGAGATGAATCAAACATTTATTGCACTAATACCAAAAATAGATAATTCATCAAATATAAACGACTACACACCCGTCAGCTTATGCAACACTATTTATAACGTAATTGCATGCAACGATTCTTGTAAATAGACTCAAACACATCTTACCAAGAATCATCAGCCCCTTCGAAGGAAGGCCATAGAAGACAATACTCTAATTGCTCATGAAATTTTTCACAATTTCCACAAACAAAAAAGGCAAGAAAGGGTTGGATGACCTTATAATTAGATATGGAGAAGATCTATATGATAAAATTAGATGGAATTTCATGAAGACAATTCTATTAAAGATGGGTTTCCACAAGCGTTGGGTAGACTGGATTAATGTTTTCCACATCTACTTTCTCAGTATGTGAAAATAATACCCTTGGTAAACACTCTAAACCGGAAAGGGGTATCCGTCAAGAGGACCCCCTGACATCGTACATTTTCGTTATAGCCATGGAATTCTTAGCCAGAACTCTCCATGAGGAAGCTAATTAAGGTTGCTGACCCTTTTGATTGGTGTCAAATTAACCCCAATGGGAACTCCCATTCCTTTTCTCATCTTTGTTGACGACACCTTAATTTTTGCAAGGGCTTCAAACAAAAGCTTACATACGATTCAGAATATTCTCAACATTTTCTCCAATCTTGATGGATTAGCTATTAACTATACAAAATCTCGCTCCAAGTCTTTGGCAATATAAGTACTATGATAGCAAGATCCATCGCTCAACAAATGAACATACAACCTTGTGTATGACACAAAATTAGTTAGGTTAAATATTTATAATAAAAAATGTTTTAAAAAATATTCTTATATTACAAATAACAAATCATATATATTTGTATAATTTTTTCATGAAAAAACACATTTTAAAAAATATTAAAATTGAAAAGATGATTATTTGATAATAATAATTTTAATATTTTTTAAATTATGTTTTTTCAAGATAAAAATATACAAGTATATATGATTAGTGATTTATAACATAAATATATTTTTTTGAATTTTTTTATCATAAATATTTAACATAATTATTTTTGTGTCACATGTAAGGGCACATATAGGGTGTTGTAGGTGATTTTCACCCCCTCTTGACAAACAAAATGGATGGAATATTAGCTCTTAGTTTGATGATCCCCTCCTCATTGTCCTTCTTGAACCTTCCATCACGTGAGATTATTACAGGCACTTCAGCTCCCACAATTTTTTTTTCTTTCGACTTCTATTCCCCCTAGTTTTCACAAATGAATAAAACCGACCCACATCAGGATGCATAACTAATATGTGATCTTATAATTGTCAGGACAAAGTTGTGAGAGAAAGCAATCTATCGAGCCCAATCTAGCATTTCATTTCTATCCGTCCAATAATAATTATTCTTCAAATAAATCAAATAATGAGGATGACAAAATTGCATAAAACATAATACGGATATACTCAAAATTTTAAAAATGAAAAATACACATTCGATTTCAACTATTTCTAATAAAAATCAATTCACGAAACATAAGCTATGCGATTTGGTCACGACACCCTACTTTAAATTTATGCTTACACTAAATCTCTATTAATCTTATTTATAAAAATGATAACTAACCTGGATTTCGTTTATGCGAAGCCTCAAGTGTTGTATTCATCATAGGATCCTTCAACATCCCTTATCATATCATCAATATCGAACCCATCGTATAAGTCTTTATTTGATGCCATTTTAAGAAATAAACTTGATTTTTTTAAGTGAGTGGATTATGGTGTGAGTGAATATAACCCTTCCATCACCTCTTTATATAGGAGAAATATGCAACGGTCGAAAATTCGATTGTTGCCTTATTAATCCTGTTGGGTCTATGGCCCAAGAGCATATTTAAAAAAAAAAAATTAACACTGTCGAGTCATCGGCCCGATAGTATATTTTTAATAAAAAAATTTGCATTTCGGGTCGGGCAAAATTCTGCAGCTTTTACATTTTTTTTAAAAAATTTTGCCTATTGAATCCAAGGCTAGACAGACAAAAAAAAAAAATTGGGTACCTATTTTTTTTGGGGGCGATTAACAAGGGCCATAAAAAATGTCATCGGTAAATAAAAAAACCAAAAAAGTTGATATATATATATTGATAGAGTAAAAATTCGGCTGATTGGACCTAGCCGATAGCATCCTTTCGGATGAGATCAATAAGATCTTTATTTTATGCCAATGCGACCCTAGAAGAAGAGTGGTTAAGGTGTGCAACCTTATCTACCACTCTGTTCCCTTCCCGGGGCACATGAGAAATTTTTGTCCTCAAAAAAGATTTAATTATCTATTTAATGTCCCCCATTAGAAGCTCTATTTCCCATGGGCAACAACCATGATGTTTTAAGTTTTGGATAATTTTAAGAGAGTCACCTGCAATGAATAGTTAGTGGATATTTAGTTGGCTTACCTGCAGAAGTCATTCCCTTAAAGTCAGGGCTTCTGCCATGACAGGAGTCTGTTTACCAAATATTTTGTTTCCAAAATTGACTAGGTTACCGCTACAGTCTTAAATAATGTATCATCCACTACTTACCCCATCTGGAGAAACTGCACCATCGAAGTTCAATTTCATGAATCCGTTTTTTGGTTTCCTCCGGCTAATTTCTTTTACTCATTTTTCACAAATTTGCCTTGTGTAAACAATTAGAATCGTTGTCATTTTCTTTTTGGTTTGCTTTTTGTCAGTTCTCTCGAGTAGCTTTAACTCTTC
Source organism: Persicaria tinctoria (assembly GCA_037127255.1). Lineage (NCBI taxonomy): Eukaryota > Viridiplantae > Streptophyta > Magnoliopsida > Caryophyllales > Polygonaceae > Persicaria > Persicaria tinctoria. The sequence continues at coordinate 54,507,197 of JBANSL010000014.1, read as the reverse complement.
ACTCTATCTCATGGAGAGAAGGGATTCTATTATTTTTTTAATATTACTTGATTTCTGAAAGACCAAGTTAGCCACAAATTTACAACTAATTGATCATTTTCTTGTTTGTTAAGCTTTTCCCCCAACTCTCTCACGATCTCTCTAATGTCACTTGTTGCCTGTAAAATGGGATTCGTAATATCCTCAACCTTCCGAGAGTGAAGGCCAGATCTTTTAATGAATCCACACTTGATAAATATGTGTGCCTCATCTTCCCCTTGTGCATCACAAAAAGCACAACCATTCGGGATAGGTACCCTCCTATTAGTTAGCCTTTTCTTTGTAAGGAGTCCATTTTGGCAGAGTTTCTACATAAAGTTTTTAACTTTTGTTAAAGTGTTTAGTTTCCAAACCCAGTAGTTTGGGTCATCTACTTCTATGTCTGGATTTGTTATAATTTTCATGGCACTAGCCGTTGTAAGCCATCCACGCTGTCAGACCACCAATATAGTCTATCCAAAATGTGTGGATTGGAAGTGATATGTCCATTATTTCCTTTACAATATATGTATCCGAAATGGGTATTAGCTTGGAAATGTTGGTTTGAGTTGATTCTATTTGATAAAGGTTGTAGCAAGACCCATTTGTCTTCCCAAAATCTAACATATTTTCCATCTCCTATAGTCTAGATGAGACCCGTTTTGAATTTATCTATTAGAAAACTGGCTTTTCGCCGCTTCCAAGAGGCATTGTCTTTCCGCTTATAGTTTAGGATGTCAGTTTCCTTCATGTATTTGTATCTTATAATCTTTACCCAGTAGTTATATGGCTTTGCTAGCGTTTTCCACAACAATTTCATTTGAAGAGTTTCATTCATGTCTTTGGATTTCCTTAGACCATGTGCAACAGAAAGTCACACGACTCTTAACTCATTTCAGCCACATCAGCAACTATTCTTGCCACGTCAGCTTTCCTAATTTTTCACCTTTTTACTTTTACATTCATAACAGAGAGTCGCACGACTCTTATTTTACTTTACATTTTTTTATATTTATTAAACTAAATGTTGATTTATTTTACTTAATTTTTTTTGTTAATGATATTAGTAATATTAATATTAATACGTATAATTAAAATCAAATAAGGCACACAATTAAATTTAGAAATATTTTTATGTTTTATTATATGTGTGTGTGTTTTCATGTTCCATGTGTAGTGGGTATTGTATTTAATGTTCAAATTTATGTATTTTTGATGGTGTAATTTATGTTGATTTAAGTTAATGTTGTTTATATGACTATAAATCTTTAACATATGGTAAACTTAACGAATTTTGTTTTTCCCAAACATATGCAAAATGGGTGTCATTGCATTGGATAGAGAAAAATAAATCGTATTCAAAAATAATTTATTTAACGAATAAATGGGAGTTTTAATTTAATTAAAACCCCCTGCCATGTGGCTTAACACATTGGCTAGCAAAATAAAAATTAATAAAAGCAGATGATGCGGTTCAAATGAAGACCTGTCAAAACGGGTCATTCGGGTCGGGTCACTTCGGGTCTCGGGTAAAATGGGATTTCGGGTATTTTCGGGTTGACTAGAACCCGGGTTTGACCGGGTTTCGGGTCATTTCGGGTCGATTTCGAGTTTGTCAATTTTTTCTTTTTTAAAAAAAAAAATAATTTGATAATTTTGCGATAAATTTTAATTATATATAAAAAAAATTAATTATATTTAATTATAAATCAACTGGGTAAATCGGGTAAATTGGGTCAAAATTATTGGGTCAATCAGGTCACCGGGTCGAAACCCAAATTACCTAGAAAATTTCTTGTTTTTCGGGTTTGGGTCGAAAAAAATTTCCGGGTTCGAGTCGGAAATTTTCCGGGCATTCGGGTCGGGTCGACCGGGTCGAGTTGTGTTTTGACAGGTCTAGGTTCAACAATAGGCATCTCCTCCCCCGAATCAAACTTTCTCTCTCTTCCCTCTTTCAATTTTGCTGACTTGGCCCCTTGTTTTGATCCGTACTAATCTTGGTTGCAATTTTTTTTTTTATTAGGAAAAAATTCGAGGTCAGACACGCCTTAACCTCGATGGCCGACAAGTCGGCAAACAGATAACCGTCTAAGAAAACATAAAATACAAAGTTGGTGTAAAACACAGGTAAGAACTCTACAAAAGCGAAACTAAATACAACTAAACTGAACAAGACGAGGACGTAGACGAAGGACGAAGCCAAGCACTACACAAAAGCAGCACCATAGGTCGGCGACACAACAGGATTCTCCTCTGGGCAGTGAAGACGAACCTCCAAGGAACCATTCTTCCGGAGAAAGGAGACGTTTCGATACACACTACCACGACCCCAACCTATCCCGACTCCGACAGCGAGAACCCCATCAAATGGAAAAGAAAACTCAGTCACGCCAAACGAAGAGTCACACAACGCCTGAAAGAAAAGCACCAGAAACCCAAGCGGGATTTGCACAAGCCCCACTGGGAAACCCAAGAGGGGATTTAAGTGTATAAATATATATAGTTTATTTTATTTTATTTTATTTATTTATGTAATATTTTCCAGGCCAGCTTTGGGCCTAAGGAAATGCCTTGGGCCCAAAGCACAAGATCGGGCCAAACAACAAACCCAGGTCCGGAGGTCGGGTGTAAGATAAAAAAAGCTCTCTTTTGAGAGCTTCTCCAAAAACCAACGCCGCCTCCATTCTCCATCTCCGATATGGTTGATCAACAGCTCTGACTAATCGCCGACTAATGTTCGATCAAATCTCTCTCTTCGTAGAGTCTAAATCTCTCTCTAGAGAGCCTAAATCTCTCTTCGGAGAGCCCCGACTCCTCTCCTCGGAGAGTGCTCAGATTAATGGGTTGCCCGCCTCTTCTCGGGCTGCTCCGCCTCAGCGCTGTCGGCTTGGCCAATGTCCTTCAATCCTCTGCTCAGCCCACCTCCATCTCGACCTTGGCCCATGGCCTGCTTGGTTGCGGTGGTGCCGGGTTTAGGGTTAAAACCATCTCCGATTATCTCTGGTCGGATTTGTTCTAAGCCTCTTACCGACAGTTTGGTTCAATTGAAGATCAATTTGGGGGTTTTTGGTGTCAATGGACTCTTCTTCCATTCTCTTCAGACCCATTGTCAAACTTTTGCTATAAATTCCCAATTTCTATTGCTGGCCCTTTTGCTTTCTCTCGCCGTTGATGTGGGTTTGGCTTCGTTTGCCGGTTTCAGATCCTCCGCCGACATCGCCTCGGCTTTCAGCCTGTCCTCGGCTTTTGCCTTAATCTCCCAGATCTGTCTCCCCTAGATCTCAACCCTCTTGGTGCCCTGACCTTCATCTCCTCGCCTCGGCTTCCTTGTGACTTCTCCTTGGGTTGTCATCCGTACCTCGTCTTGCATCTCGACCCTCTTGGTGCCTCATTCGTCCACCATGGTGGCCGCCGGCGGTAGCCTTACCGGTTGCCTTGCCGTGTTGGCTTCCCGACTTGCCCTGTTACTCCTCGTGGATGGGCGGTGGTTCCTTGACAATTTCTTCCCCGTCTCATTCCTGGTTCCCTTGTGTCGGGCTTATTCGGGTTTGTCTTGGGCCCCAAGGTGGCCCGGGTTCGGATTCAACCCGTTTGGGATTTTCTTGGGCCCAAAGCTTTGCTTTGGCCCACTATTAGCCTTCTGAATTATAAGAGGTTAAGTTCTTTTTTTAGCATAAGAAATTATAATAAATAACTATTAGTAAATAAATCCCGCTAGCTTAAAATAACTAATTCCCGGTTGGGCTAGTTTACCTCCCGCTTGGGTTTATGGTGCGTTTCGAGTCAGGTGGTGTTGCTCTTCGGTTTTGGGGGGGGGGGGGGGGGTTGGCTTTTCTTCTTTGGTTGATGGGGTTCTGGCTGTTTGGAGTCGGGTCAGGCTGGGGTCGTGGCAGTGTGTATCGAGGCGTCTCCTTTTCCCGAAAGGCTGCTTCCTTGGAGTTTCGTCTTCACTGCCCACATGATGCTCCTGATGTACCGCTGGCCTGCGGTGTTGCTGGTAGGTGGCGCTTGGCTTCGTTCGTTCGTCTACGTCCGCATCTCATCCGGTTTAGTTAGGCTTGGTTTCTCTTTGTAGAGCTCTTGTGCTTGTCTCTTGCACCTTTGTTGTATTTTGTATCTTTATGACGGTTCCCGTCTGCCGACTTGTCGGCCTTCGAGATCCAGGTTTTTCTGGCCTCGAATTATTTCCTAATAAAAAAAAAAACCCCAGGTCCGAAAAGGCAGAACATTCCCAATTAATCACACCAAACCGTAGGGGAGAAATAAATCAACCTCCGCTGACCAAGTTAGGCTAAGGGGAGGAAGCTGGCGGGGGATTAGCGGAGCCAGGAGCAAGCCGGAGCGCAGGCGGAGGGCCGGACGGGACCACGACCACCAATGGCAGCCGACAACTGGTGAAGGGGAGACCCTCGGCGCACGCCGGACCGAGAAACCGAAGATGCAGCCGGAGTTGCAATGCGCTAGTGAGGGTGCAAGGAAGAGACCGGGAGGGAGGAAGACACCGGAATCCACCGAAGATAGCAGGAAATGAGCCCAAAACAGGCCAAGGGTGGATGCGGATTTGGTGAGGACGGGTCATCGATAGGTGACGGAGGGAGATGAAAGGGGGGAAGGAGTGACTACCAACAACCAAAGCCCCAAATAGAAGCGTTAATATCAAAACCGATTAACCAATCAGACCGCCACCGACGGAGAACACCAGCGGTGCACAAGTGCGAAGTGAAGGAGGCAGAGTGAAGGCTCCCGAAGGAGATTTTGGGCTCCTGAAGGAGATTTTACGACTCCCGAAGGAGGGATTGGTGCTTCAAGGAGAAGCGTTTGGAGCTTGGCATCCCAAGAACGTCATAAGAATGGTGGAGGAGCCACTGGTTTGAGGAAGGAGATGAGCTCCCTGCAGAGTCGCAGAGTCCTTTGGGGCGGCAATCTTGGTTGCAAGTGGTCTTAGTCCCAAACCACCTTTCAATTTACATTTTACTATTACTCCGTCTATTTCAAAATAAAAAGTCATCTTATTTTTCGGCAGGCATATTAAGAAGGTAAAAACTCTATAAAATAATATTTTTTTATGAATTTTTTTATAATTGCATAGTTAAAACTAACAAGTATGAATTATTAAAAAAAATATTTTATAGAATTTTTAGCTCTTTAAAATACATGCGACAAACGACAATTGAAAGGAGTAATATTCAATTTGAAGAGGTGTCAATCACCTAATATTTTTTTAGATAAAGTTAGTGAATTAGATATTTCAAATGGTTATTGAAGCAATTTATCTCATATAAATATCATAAGTTGACTTTACGACAGAAATCATGTAAAATCAAACTCTACATTTGTAACACAGATTTTCCAAACTTGAACAAACATAAATGATTATTGTTTGGATTTTTATTTTTATTTTTATATATAAACATCACAGTCGAGACTCCTTTGTTTGTTTTAGAATAGTGATAATGATACCCTCATGGCTTTACCTTCTTGGCTTCTTTCCCGCTGCTTTCGCTGTCTCTATTTGCTTGTAATCTTAATTTTCTTCTCATCTTTAATTATCGATTTTTACTCCCCTTTTTTATTTTCAAATTTCTTTGAAAACGAGGGTCAGACAATGAGAGTAAGTAGAAATCTGAATCGAATCATCAGTCAATACTCAAAGAGGAAGTTGAAGACTTGAAGGGGCAGAAAGAGAGGGAGAGAGAGGAGATACCGATTACCGACTAAGACTGAGAAGAAGACCCCAAATTCCCAAACCAGACGACCGCACTCGCCCACAAATCTACTACCCCCTTTTGTGGTGGTGGGCTGCTGCTCCATTGCAATACCCATTTGGGGTTCTCGGAGAGGGTTGTTAATGGCGGTGGTAAGCCCTCAATTTCCCTTATACATTCTCCCCCTTTGAAACCAAACCCTTGAATTTTGCTGAATTGAGATGGTGTTTGTGTATATGTGTAGTATAATACATCTGTTCTTGCTTATGGGCATTGCAATTGATTGATTTGTGACTCGTGAGATGTTGATATGTGTAATTGATCATCCCTTCTTTGCTTGGCCCACGTCATCAATGTTGACACATTTTACCCGATTTGGCTGAGTCAAACAGTATATTCCCTTGAATTACTTTAATTTCTCAGCAAGTTGCAGAGAAATTTCCTTTGCTGAATGGGATTTAGCATTAGTTGCAATCATTACGCTTAAATGCTTAGGAGGATGCGTAGATTTTAGATTAATGTATCAACTCTGGAAGTTTCATGAAATAACTTTTGATATCCATATAGGCCGCAGGAATAGGACTGCTTGAATGGCGTTATGCGCAATCTAGGGGTATTGATTCTTTCATGAAATTGTACAAATTAAATGTGTGATCTATGATCAGGGATACAAGAAATGAGACTGTTTCAAGTCTTTGACTGTTGGAAATTGTGTTTAGATGATACACAGTAACACGGATATTGTCAAACCAGGTTTATATTGTGTTTTCTTTGACTTATGGGGTTTTTAATATGTAGAAATACTACGAAAACTATAGTTTTTAAAGACTTCAAGGTCAATGGAACAGCATTCAGAATTGATTAGGTTGGAAGATATTTCCTTTGCCTTACTTAGATGTGACCTGCATAATGCTCAACCTGTGGGTGTTCATGAATATAATATGTCGAAGATGCGTGGAAAGAAAAGTAACATTTCCTTGTAACTTTCTTTTTTTTTCCAGAAAATCTATTGTTTTAATGTTCCTTTCTAAAATTTTGTGATTTCTCCTGAATTAAATTTGTTGAGTTAACATGAAAGATTTCTGCTCTTTCTAATTCATATCTCAGCTGCTTTTAATCCTCAAATATTCTGATTGGTTTTGTTATTTTTCCTTTCATATTTGTGATCCTTAGAAAGGAACATTAAAACTCTTCATAAAGCTTACGTTGTTGGTATTCAGGTGGGGTACTGATATTACAATTCTTTTTTCTTCTCTCCTGTTACTTATCTTGTTCTTTTGCTATCAGCCGCTTGGTGTTCTTGTTTCCTTTTTTTCCATTTGTGTTTGAGCTGTATTTTCATGCTTTGTACTTGGTCTTCTTGAAGTGCGATGGGTGGTGTGAGGGTTCAGTATTCACCTCATTTGACAAGTGGAATAATTATTTGTTATGTCAGAATGCGTTACGGATGAGATACCTTAGATATAGAGTACGCTGCCGACTATTTTTGGCATCTTGCCAAGAAAGCCATGTGGCAGCTGTCTTGTAAGCTAATTGAATTAAAGTACTAGAGGATTAAGTTACAAATCTGGGATGATCTTCCCAATTATTCAATAGAGTGAACCTAAGAGATGCTTAAACCCTTAAAATTGATTAGTATGGAAGGATTAAAATAATTTTCTTATTGCTAATTTGTAGTAGTTTTCACTTTTTCTCTTATGCATAAGATTCCTTGCTGATAAGACTGCTTTCTACTACAGAGGTAAATAAATAACTGTTGAGACCACAAGAGAAGGCAGAAGCTAATAGCATTCCATTTTAGATCATTGCCTTCATGATGGGGAGTCCTCCTGGGGGGACCCATACCATCTCTCATGATCTGACTGCAGAATTATTCCCTGGTCTTTCTTATGAGGAGGCTATTGAAGACCAGGTATCTTTTTACTATTGTTTTTTTAGCTATGTAATTGCCCGGTGTTTCCTAACTTCACTCTGATTTACCTTCTGATTTTCTTCTATCAGGAAGCCCTTTATGAGGTACTTAAAATTATGGCCAATGATGAAACAGCTACGTCATCAAACAGCCAGAGAAGCAGTGGACGAGTTCAGAACTCTCAGTCATGGGACGAGTCGTATCTCTCAGGGAATGTTGACGTTGACTCGCAGTTAGCTCTGGATGAAGCTATGGCTAGAGCGTTGCAGGAGCTGGAGGATGGAATTGATGATATATCTATCTCTGGTACTGCTTATAATGCTCCTGGTGAGTATTGTTATTCACTTAATGGTTTTCCATACACTTTTGTGCATTTATTTAGCAAGCATTGTATTTCAGGATAAGTTTTTTTTTTTGTGTATAATTTTGTAAATTGTGGTTCTGGCATGGAAGCCTTGGGATTTCAATTTCATGTTAAACCCACCTATTGGAAATCAGAAAAATTGCATTTTATAAATATAACATAATAAAATATAATGAGAGGCAGTCTGATGATTGCACATCAGATCCTGTGTCCAATCCTTGCACTTCTTGACAGTAATCAAGAACAATAATAACAAGATCCCAAGCATTGAAAGCACCCCGAGTTTACTGCAAACCAAATGACACTTTATGACTGAAGATTTTTATAGTTAAAATCATCAAAAACAGATATGCTGGTCTATTTCTTAGGAGAAAGACAGCTACTTGATTTTCCTTGAGGATTTTGTTTGACATAAAATTTAGTTATATGTGCATTGTGCAATTCCACGCTTCATTTCGATAAAGATTCATATCCAATTCTAGTTGGTCCACAAATATGCATCATGATCTATAAATCAAGGCACTTACATGTTTATATGACAAAGTGGGGGCTAGTTAAGAGAAGTAAATCACATTCTGTTGTTTGGATTCCATTTTGGGAAAAGGAAACATGGAGGTAGTGGGTTTTTGAACCCCTTAAACCCCCTACAAATTACAATTTAAACTCCTTCAAGTCTTTACCGTGTTGTAGGAAACATTCCTTAGTTTTTTTTTTGCTCTTGTCAAAACTTATTTTTCATTTGCTTTATTGTTCTTTTAACTTTCTCAAATCTCTTGCATACCTCCATTTCTGAGATTTAAATGAACAATAAGTGAAAACATTACAGCATCAGTCTTGTTCTGCAATATAAGAGTCTTTCAGCCTCAATAGTCAATAGGCTAATGTATAGGCACAAATTCAAGCATCGAATTGAGTATACCATATCCATGTGGCACCAATTCTATCAGGGAGTTCAAGGTGTTTTATTTGGGTTTATTGAGAAAGCAGTGCTACCAAATAACTTAAACATCATAAAAATATCATTTTTGTCACAATTTTAATATCAGTGATGTTTGTAAAGGAATGCTGTTGAACTATAGAGTATCCAGAACAGCAGCCCCTACATTTCATGAACCCATGAGATATCGTTGAGCAGCTGAAAAAACTCCACCTACAGGATAACATTTAGCATGTTCCAAATGAACTACTATCTTCTTTCAGGTTTTAGAGTTTAACAAACTCGAATGCTTGTTGTTCAGCTGCATTGCAAACCCAGGGTTTGAACTTTGCCTCGTGAAAACTATGGCTTTTGAAACCTACTTTCATTTATGATCAAATTTCATCTGCATTGCAAACCTAGGGTTTGAAGTATGGACTTGCAAAATTTACTGCGACCTTGATAACCGCTTCTATCATCTCAGCATTGTGATTTCATAAATGAAATTACGGCTCGCAATCTAGTACTTCAATAATGCACGAGGAGAAACAATATCTCATTTTTTTTGGGATCCATCATTATTTCCCGGTTGAATACACTACTCTTTTCTTTTCTATAATATTGTGGTGGAATATCTATGCAAGTGCTTTAATATTGTGTAACTTGGTATCTTTAAGCAGATTTTGTTTCATGACCCTCTATGTTCTTATCTAAGAATTGTTGTTTTGGGGAAATTTTCAAATTATTTTTCATGATAACTTTAGCACATGCATTTTCTACAAACTAGATTTGTCTATTTTGAAGAATAAAAAATACTACAATTGTGGGCGAAAAAAAAGTATGGGTTATAAGTTTTGCCTTGCAATTTATTACATTTACTTATTTTTACATCATTCCATTAGTTATCTTTTCTGATTTTCAACCTTTCTCAAAACCCAAATCGCTCCTTCTACTGAGAAAAGTGAAAAACAAATGACACCTCTAAGCCTTGTATTGTCATAACCCTTTCTCCTTCGATATTATAGGTGTGCTAATCTTTTGTTTTCTTATCTGATTTGGATATTTGCTACTTTTTCTCTTCAGAAAATGAAGGCGATACTTCTGCACATGTTTCTGCAAACACTTCTGCAAGTGCCTCTGCAAGTTCATCTGCTAGAGTAATGCTGTGTACTCTTTCCTCATTAGTTTTTATTAGTTTGAAAAACCTTATATAAGAGGTGAATTTCATCATATGTATAGGGACAGAATGAGGATGAAGCTCTTCCAGAAATGACATACGAGGTTAGTGTGGTCCTCATCACTGCTGCATGTTTTTTTTTAAAAAAAAAAAATTTCTGAATGCAAATGTGTATAGATCAAAACTGAACAAATGCACAGAGCATGCCTGGGTAGATTTACTGAAGTGTTATACTATTAGGCTAATGTCAAGACTAGCTCATGAGATGAGATGGACCGGAAGAACTCTAATTACATAAAAAAAAAAAGTATCCTAGTAGACAATACTAAAGAATACAAGTTGTAATTGCCTCCTGTATACATGATTCGTAATCCTTCTTACAATAAAATCAACATTCAAACAGTCTCTACGTTTCAGGCCTTCCATATAAAGTAGACAATCAGTATATGTTTCTGTGCTGTTACAAGTTATAACTAAAATAGTTTTGTACTGTTTTGAAAATCGACAATTTTTTGCACTATATTTTTGAATCTTGATGGGAGTCCATTTGAGACTAGACAACTAAATTAGGCAAGTTGTACGTAAAATAGTATTGTACTGTTTTGGAAATCGACAATTTTTTGTACAATATTTTTGAATCTTGACGGGAGTCCATTATAGTACTCCCTCCGTTAATTAAAACTTGTCATTTTAGAAATCTACACACTTATTAAGAAAACAAACAAAAATACACTTATACCCCTAATTATTGCTCTACTTTTTTACTTTCTCAGAAACTACAACTAACAACCATCTAATCATTACAAGGGCAATTTCGTAAAGTAGATGGCAAAATACCTAAAATGACAAGTTTTTCTTAACAAGATTTACTTCTTAAAGCGACAAGTTTTAATTAATGGAGGGAGTACTAGAGAGCGAAATTAGGTATTTTCCCGAAAGAAAAGGAATTATGGTAAAAATGTCAGCAACAAGATGTAGCTAGTAACAATTTTTTGAGAAAATAATAGCAAGAGTTTAGGCTACTACACCTCTCAGTGGTGGGCCAACCTAAAGCATCCTTTAGAATGAGAACTCCTAAGTTCATGATTTGATACATCTCTATAAGCAAGGGATAAGTGGTCTATGTTAGCTAACTTGTCTGTCACTCTATCAACCTCCTTGAAGCAATGATCAATCTCAATATCCATAAAAGATTGTAAATACCCTTCAATATGAGTGATAACTTTTTTTATACCCATCTTTAGTGCTTCTCTTACTCTGCACCTTAAATGCCAACGCTTTTGAGACTATTATGGAACTATTTTCTCACGTCTCTGTACCAAATCCAGCCACTTCTTCTTGAGTTCTGATAACAAATCTCCTCGTTGTCTTTCTGAATGTTTTCTTAGAACAATTGACGTTTTAGTTTAAAAAATCACTCTTAGGTCTCTTCCAATTAGTCTCTTCTTTTCTGTGCCAACTTCTTTGAAATTCATTATCATGATTATTTGTCTCTAGTTTATCCAAAGAACTTTTGATGATAACTTTGGGCAGCAATGTTGCCGTCTGGCCAGTTATTTATGGGCAATATGTTTTTTCCCCTGACCAAAGGAAATACAAATTTGTTGATAAATTATTGTTAATATTTGGTATTTTGGTTCTGTCGTTAATATTTTAGTTTGTGCATTTCTGTTGTCTTTTTTTCTAATCTCTTTGGTGCTTGATTGATATTCATGAACCATTTTGAGTTTTTTGTTTGTCTTTCACAACTAATTGGGGTGTTCGATCATCTTTATAGTCAAGAATGTTACTGGATTAATCATATATCACATGGCTAACTATATTTGTTCTTGCCTTGAATCTGGGAAGCAGTGTACAGCTATATCTTCTTGATACATTATAGCCATATTATCTAGACCTGGATATTAAGCATTTGAGTGAACTAACTTCAAAACCTTTGACCACAGTGAGATTTGAAATCTGATATTTTTGTTCTTGTCATGGCCTTAGGAATTGCTATCACTTGGTGAGGCGATTGGAACTGAGAGCAGAGGTCTGTCAGAAAGTGACATAAACAGTTTGCCAACCTCCAAGTGCAAAACTGGACTATTCTCTAAGAAAGGCAAACATGGAGAGTAAGACTCTCCCTCTCTCTCTCTTTCAGACCAAAACTTTCACTTAGCTCAAAATATGCATTTGCTCACCTATGAATCGACTAATGCTAGTCATGTATTTTACAGCACAACTTATGGTAAAATTGATTAAAAAAAATCCTTATCCCTTTTCACATTTATCTTTTCCTTATCTTTTGTACGAAAGCTGTATTTTCACCTAGGAATGTTTTTGTGTAAGGCTAATACTCTCTATCAAAATCAAAAGCCTCCTCCATTACAGCTGTGCACACTACAATGAATTTCTGCATCATGAGTGACTTGAAGGAAAATAATTCTTCCTACCATATTGTAACTATGAAAGAAACTCGATCATCTTGAGCTGCAGTCATGCACCTAAATGGTTTTGTGAGGCTTAACACTTCCTTACCATAATCTCTCCCTTGGAGAGCATATCAAAAGCTTTCATTATGCATTCCCAACTGTCCTAGTCCAGTGGTTAAAATTTTGTGTGTACACCGAAGTATGTTTATGTAAATCCTCCAAAGGTCCTTTTCTCTGATCAAACATGTGTTAGTGAAGTGTTGTTAGTGGCATGTACACTATTGTACAGCATTACTAATTGTTGTCTAATAAAATCAAATCAAATCAAATCTTTATCATTTTATGTATCCTGATGAGATTTTTTTTTTCACAAGTTTATCTCGAACTTATTCGTCAATATTTAAAGGCTACAACCAGAACTAGACCCAGACTTTCCACTAAGTTTGTTTGGCTACAAGAGCTAGATTGCCAAGTGCCAGCAATTAATCATCTCCTGTGAGACCCAAATAAGTAAAATTCTACAATTCCGACAGTATTGATGCTCTGAATAGAACATGCACATAGAAAATGTTGGGCTTTTTCTGCACTGTGCACAGTTGTATGTTACATTTGCTATTCGTAGTTACTGATAGAAGAGTTTACTTTGCAGGTGTGCAATATGTATTTCAGAATATCGACACAACGAAAACATCACCTCCTTGCCCTGTGCCCATCGATATCACACAAAATGTATTGGCCGTTGGTTGAAGGACAGCAAGGTATTCTGTCTACCAAATTATTTTCCAACAAAATTAAGTACCACTGATTTGTTCTTTCCCTGTAACTTGTGTCCAGAATTTTGCATTTCTATTTTAATCAAAACTGCTCTGAAATCATCATTGCACATTTGCACCTTAGATATAATAGTTCAGGTCTGTTTGGCACTTTGGCGTGTATGCTTGCAACGCATAAATTAATTTATACTCCGTATAGTATAATGTGCTTATACAAATGCATTAAAACTTTATAATGCAATAGCATGTTGTACCAAAACTCGAGTTGTTTCTGACAAACAATTTCAAGGAGACAATCTTAGTATCTTACTCCCTGAGAGCAAACTAAGGCTCCATTTGGCAAAATAAAAACCCATCAGCTAGCTTATTGGACTTTTTGATTTTGATATTATGTAGTTGTAAATGAAATAAATATAAGATTTAGTTTAATTAGCTTTTGGAATGACAGTATTTCAATAGCTACTCACCGAAGCTTTTCGGAGCTTTTAATTTTCTATTCACGAGTTTCTATCAGCTTCAGCTGCCCCGGTATTTTGCCAAACGGAGCCTAAGTTATTTTCCACTATTGGTGCACTAAATGCAAACCACATCTGTGTATCATCTCGCATAGTAACACCTATATCCTGATTTTGGTTTAGTTATGTTCTTTTCTGGGCAACCGAATCACTAACATATCGTCTTCGTTGGCAGAATTGTCCGATATGCCAGATGGAGGTGAATTTGTCAACTTGAGGGACGAGGGCATCAATTCCAGAAATGTACAGTTTTCCTTCGTTCTCCCGGTCTCTACCCATTTCCATCACCTGAACTCAAAACTTCCTATCCTGCGCTTTTTCCGACTATGGTTCATCATCTTACTCAACTGGTAGTAATCACTATGGTTGTTCAGTGTCCCTATAGGCTCGGCACCCGGATATGCCCAAAGCAACAGTACTATGTTTTTCCCCCTTTTGTTGAAAGAACTCGTCTTGTGGTTTGGTGTAAATGTGATTAGGTGAAATGTCAATTTGGGAATTAGCAGATGAAAACTGCATCCATTAGTCATTACTTGTGCTTGTGCCTTTCCTTTTCTTCTTTCGAAGCAAAGCACAAACTTCCAGATCGATTCGACCTGAACCCGAAAATTAGACCTTAGTGGGTCCGATGTTTGACCGGTGGCACGTCATTTTCAGGTGGTTATGAGTTCCACAAAAGTCTTATCTTTGAAAATATTGCAATTTAGTGTTCTTTTAAATGCCAACGTGTTTGTAGAAACAACTCAATCAACGGTAAGCAAATCTAGAGCGTCACCTTGGACCAAAAAAATCTCTTGGTTCATGATTTTGATAGATTTTGTAAAATTAGTTTAAAACAACGTTGCAGGAGTTTTTTTTCTACTGTAGAGAATTTGTTGGACAAAAAACTAGTTAAAATTCTTTAAAAACTCATAAATCTCAAAAATAGAGAAGTACTTCCACATGATTTGAAGCAATGTGACGTCAACTCCCTTCTTGATACGTCATCTTCTTCTTCTCCTAGTCTTCCACACATGTTGCAAATATGAGCCAGTTCCCTTATACCCCCGCAGCCTATCTTCTCAATTGCAACTTGCAACAAATCACTCTTATAGGGAAACAAATCTTCAGCACAATTTTCATTTCTCAAGAATTCACTTTACGTACACTTGACTCAGGTTCTCCAATATTCATTAACTTCAATTCATAATCAGATATCTTTATAAGGATGAAAACTGAGTATTACATGGGGCCATAGGATAAACTCAATCCAACCAACTCAGCATCCACCATGTTATTGTTTTAGGGTTATTAGAACCCTCAATGCTATATTTGACCAAGGTCTTCAAGACCTTCTCTTAAACTATCAAAACCTAAATCCTTCCATTTAATAGACCGTACGTATGGAGGTGTTGCAAGCACCAAAATCCTTCCATTTAATAGACCTTCTCTTAAACTATCAAAACTATAAGGATACAGGGCACATATAATACACCGTATGGAGGTGTTGCAAGCACAAAAACAAAGAGCATGGCCGTCCAATCAATTTCGGAGGCACATGTCGAATTTTATTAATGTTTACTCCTCTATTAATGAAGAAATTTGGCTAAATGTCCATTTTACCAAGCCCTTTTTGCAAAATGTCCACTTAAAATTAGTTTTTGCTAAATGTCTTTTTTTTTTGAAATCCCATTTTGCCCCTGCCCTTATATAATTCAAACCAGTTTCTCTGTGTGTCAGTTTTGCGGTTTTGCTTTTCATCATCACTCCCCTCCTCTCCACTTCATCGGTTTTCTCTCTTCCCCGATTCCACGACGTTTCAGCTCTCGTCGGCGTTCCTTCATCATTTTCTCTGATCTTCGACGGTTGTTCTGCTGCTTTCATCTCCCATTCCGATTTCGTGTCGCTCTTCGTTCTTCTAATGACATCGTCGTCAGGTACTGTTCACTGTCGTTTCAAATGAAATCGGTTTCTGTTTAGGGTTTTGCAATTTCTGTTTGCATTTGGACATCTCCTTCCATTTCCTGCACGTTCTTCTCTGTTTGTCTTCAGTTTGTTGTTTAATTTGGTTTGGTTTTTGTGATTTTACCCTGTTAAGCAATGGTTAAGGTTTGTGTTTTGCTTTTATTTTTCTGTAAGGGTTATGAGTTTGTTATATGATGCATTGTTTGTTTCTTGAATTGATTTCGTTTCGAATTTAGCATTTATGCACAATTGTTTGATCAATTTCGCATGTTTGGTGACAGTAGTTTCCCTTTTTGGTTCCAGGATGTTGTATGCCCTTGTTCTTTCTCTTTTGTGATTCTTGTGTTTTCTATAAGGTTTCTGAGTTTGTGATATGATGCATTATTTCTTCCTTGAACCGATTTTGTTTTGAATTTAACATTTATGTATTTGATATATTCCTCATGCTTGATGACAGTAGTTTATCTGTTTGGTTACAGTCTGTTCTATATCCATTCATGGTAGGGAGACCATTCATTGCTTAGAATTATCCTTTTAGTGACACCATATATTCCCACCGTTTTAATGTTTTACACCACATTAAGCTTTGCTTAGCATTAGTCCCTTTAGGGTTGTTGCTTCCCTTGTCCTAGGGGTATCCATTTGGTGACACCATTACTTCTGCTGACAGAATCTTTGCTTAGCATTAGCCCCTTTAGGGTATTTGATTACCTTGTGCTAGCGTTGTCCTTTTGGTGACACCATTACTTGTGGTGACACCCGTCATCTCTTAATGAAGTACTGTACATAACATTTCAGGGTTTAGGGTTGAGAATTTAGGGTTTAGGGCCTTGGCCCTAAACCCCAAAGACTCAACCCTAAACCTTAAACCATAATGTACACCACATGTCCTTGTGATGACAAGATTCTTTACACTGTTTTTTATTATGCCCTTGTTCTTTGTCTTTTGTGTATTTATGTATTTTATATATTTCTTATGCTTGGTGACATTAGTTTATTTGTTTGATTACAATCTGTTATATGCCCTTGTTCTTTCTCTTTTGTGTATTTATGTATTTGATATTTCTCATGCTTGGTGGCAGTAGTTTATGTTTTTGGTTACAGTCTGTTATATTTCTCTTTTGATGACCTTATCTTCTATATGGGGACATTTCATTTTTATTTATTTATGTTTGATATTGATATGTTGTTCAGGTAAAGATATTGTGCTATTTAGTGAACCTTCTCCTTTGGAGACATCATTTTCTCCTAAATCTGCTCAATTTAAGTTCATTGTCCCTGAGAAGAAGCGTTTTCGTGCACATCTTAATGTATACTCAAAGCCTGCTATTATTGATGTCATTTGGGAGGGGTTGTCTTCATCTGATTGGGCTGCCCTTATTGATGGTTGTTTTGAGTCAATTGTGTGTGTTGGTGATCGCTTTTATTTCTATTCACAACTTGTCCACCACATGCTGCTACATGAAGTGGAGACTAAGAAAAGGAATGAAATGTGGTTTAAAGTTGGACGACATTTGTCAAGGTTCTCGCTCGCTGAGTTTTGCTGTGTAACTAAGTTGATTTGTGAAGATAATGGTTCTGATAAGTCTACCTGTCCTCATATTGATATGGAGGAGTTTTTGGGAGTTTATGAGTGCACTTTGGATGGTGTTATTGCCATTTTTAAAAAGGAACCAAAGTTGTCTCAGAAGAAACTATCATTAGCATACTTATTACTGATCGAGGGTGTTTTGCTCCCCCAGAGGAAAAACTATCTTTTTCGTCAACAGTATGTTGATCTTGTTTCTGATTTTGGCAGATTATCGTTGTATCCTTTTGGACGTCTTGTCTATTTGGAAACACTGTCTTTTTTGAAGAAATGCATGAGATTAGAACAAGCCAACAGAGGTGAGAGGTTTGGCTACAATGTGTTCGGTTATCCCTTGACATTTCAGGTAGTTCCCTTCTACTTACTTTTAGGTTCCAATTATTATTATTATTATTATTATTATTATTATTATTATTATTATCAACAAATCATTTTTACAAGAAATTAGTGGGTAGCCGAGATACTATCATCATCATCATCATTATTATTATTATTATTATTATTATTATTATTATTATTATTATTATTATAAAAAGGAATGGTAACTAGTTATTACATGAAATTGGATGGGAGCCGGCTAACAAGCTGAGCTCCACAACCCTTCTGAATGCTAAAGGCAACCCTAGTCAAAACATGACAAGTATCCCTACTATATCCAGGTAGCTCTTTAGCAACTCCACATATCCGCTTGAGAAGTCCTATGGCATCGTCCCCTAAGTCACCAATAGTAGAAAAGAAAAACGGCATAAAGTGATACCCTTTGTCTTCGCAGACCTTCTCATACTTCTTTCTTTTGTTTTCAGCCGCCACCCTGGCCGCCTTACCAGGGATAAAACCCGAAAGACCAAAATTGCTAAAGATAGAAGTACGTACCCGTAATGTCGACACAAGTGTCTTTTCCCTGGACCCAGTTGTAGAACAAAATATCAGCCGGACGAAGCTCCCCTCCCTTGTCATCAACCATACCAGTAGCCGCCTCTTTACGCAGAGAAATCCCGGCCTTTAAGCACTCATCATACACAGCATCACGCACCATATTATGACGATGTTTTACACTGATGTCAGCAGCACATGCAAGGGCGTGATCTCCCCACGAATCCAAAATGCCTTTATCACAAGCAGGACATTTGGATCTAGGTTGGAACAACTCAATTCCAAGACGATACTTAATAATAGACCGAAAGGTAGCGGGGTTCATAACCTGACCAAGACCGGGTATAGGTGCAACCTTTAGCCATTGTTGGGCCATAGGGAGCTTCATGTTTGCAATAAGAGTTTCTTGCCTCCTAGTAAGAGCAAACTCCATCTTGAGATGCTTGTCGACATGTTTGTAATAACAACTAGCCAATTTCTTCATTAGACAGGGGACTGGCTGCATCACACATATATCCAAGTCATCCTTACCAATGACATTACTCCACCTAGAAGTCGCTGATCTAAAAGCAGGGCCATCACCAAGCACTCCAGAAGCCCGCAAAATACCATCCTGCAACACACGTGATTGGAGCCTCGAAGCAACAAAAGCAGAATGTAATGTGTCAGCAGCGGTGTAAACTCCAAGCCCACCACAATCGATAGGCATAGTAGAAAGGCGCCACTGCAGAGGGCCAAAGCCTGAACCCCCTAGCGTCACTATATGCTCAAGTGACGCCCTCAAAAAATCATCAAAAACACCTTGTACATCTATGAAACATGAAGGCGGGGTTGTTCGCATCGCAAAGTAGAGGCGAGAGACTCCCGAGCAAGCACGCAGAAGCAATAATTCACACTGAGGATCTTCCAAACTCCTGATAGCCTCCATTAGGGCATTGGTTTTCAAAACCCTCTTCAACATCACCTCATTACAAAAGGAAGGATCCAAGCTAACAGGCCCACCAAGGAGTTTCACCCCTCGCATAGGACGTGAAATATGCTCAGGAAAAACCCCAACTTCCTTACATCGTGGGTCCTCACTCGGCCATAATATTTCTGTCTTATCAATATTAAGGTGAAGTCCTAGGGCCGGACCATCCTCTTGAATAATGGACAATGCTCTGCTAACCATCAAAGTGTCCCCAATCAGCGTTCCGTCATCAAGATACCAAGCATTAAGCTTAAGCTCGCAACTATCTTTAACCTTACAGATCAACTGATGTAGTGTAAGCGAGAAAAGAAGAGGTCCAAGAGGGTCACCTTGTTGAACTCCTTGACACGAATAGAGGACCTGATCACCGTAATATAAACGAGCAGGACGAGCATAGCAGAACTCTACCCAATGGGCGATAAAAGGACACCTATGGCGAACCTTCTTGATCATAGCACTGCGATCAACCAGATTGAAAGCATTCTTGAAATCAACCAAAAGCATAGTCAGGCTATTATCATAACCCTGAGATTCCACTAGTCTGTTAACCGCATGCAACACCGCTTCTCCACCACCCGAGACCCCCACCCCAAACTGTGCATTTTCAAGATAAGGCCCAAGGGTTTTACCAGCCGAAGATGCAGCCACTTTCGACACCAATCGCCGCCAGATAGACCCAACAACAATGGGTCGAATCCCCCCACCCGGCTTAAGGAGAGGTGTGAGAGGGGCACTTGCAACAAATTCACTCAAAGAAGACGGACACCGCCCGTTGAGAAATAAATTAACCACACTTGTTATAGAGTCAGAAACCTCCTCAGCAATCGCCACAGCTGCACCACTAAGAGCATCCAACAAATGTTGAGCACGCAACCCATCTTTCCCACATGACGTACCCTTTGGAAAACTTCGTATTCTGTCCAAAACCAAACTCCTAGAAACCTGCAAGGGGTCACCGACAATAGGCACAGGGGGCATGAACGGTGCCGGGGATGACGGATGTTTGTCAGAAAGCTCTCTAAGAGTATCACCTGTCTGCGGAGCGACACCCGAAGACGTAAGAATGCGAATGGCTGCAGAGAAATGCCCATCACCAATCTTCCTCTTGCATTGCTTAATGGATTGTTCTTCCTGACACGTCTCTCCGCCCCTAGAAGGCACATCAAAATTACCAGATAAAAGATCAAAGACAAGATGTCGAATACCCTCTGGTTCTCTCCACATCCGAATAGCCTCGGAAATACTATCGATCTGCAGGCGCCTCTTCAACCCCGAACGATTTTCTGCACTAGTTTTGGGCTTGTATCTATGCAGGATACAAATGGGCATAATAAAGAGACACACCCAGGCCGACACACTAGATGGATCAGATGTAACTCTGTTAAGGGCGTCCTTAAGAACTCTTGCAAAGCCCAATCTACACTTCCACGGGACATTCTTAATAGTATGCACGTTAGCCTTAAACACCCTCTCCAATAACACAATATCAAATCTCATATTCAGCGCAAGATCACCCTCAACATCCACCGGATACATATCAACCAACGAGCTACCAACATCAATAACAGGACGGGGCAACCCGTGAATGAAGAAGGCAATAGTACCGTCGTCAGACAAAGAAGCTTCAACAACGATTCCGTCATGGAAACAATTCTTGGACACGGTGTGGGTGACACAACAATGTCCGCAAAACCAAAGACCAAGCTGCTTTAGAACTGCCTCAAACTTATCGTAAATATCAAGATTGGAACCAAGGAGTGCTTTGAAACCGAGCAACGTATCACCGCTAAGATGGATATCCCGTAAATGTCTAATAAAATAAGTCGGGGTGAGGCCCTTACCACTACCATCTCTACATCCATCACACCCAACAAATGGGCAATGAACCCTCACCGGTAAAGTACCACCGACACCTCTCATTCAACCCATAAAACCAATTACGGACCTAGCAAGTGGAACTTTAAATAACAACAAACCCACCACAAAGTAGATGAAGCAATACTGGTGAAAGCTTAATTACCAAAATCACCACAAATCTAAATTACCACACAACCCAATCACGGCAACAACAAATGAATCTTAAAATTATCACAAACCCACCACACCCAAGATGAAGGCTATGAAGCAACACCATCCAGTCCTTAATTAACTAGGCACCGTACCGAGCACGGGAAGTCGGGCACCGAGATGAAGAAACGAAGACAAACCTTAAGAGATGCCCCTCCGCAGAGCCGAAACCCAAGCAGCGATGAAAAGCCATGACGACGAGGCCTCAGAAACGACTGCACCGAGCGCAAGGATCCACCGGAGAAGCCCGCATCGCCGATCTCCCCACTGATCGCCAAACGCGATCGCTTTTATTATTATTATTATTATTATTATTATTATTATTATTATTATTATTATTATTATTATTATTATTGTTGTTGTTGTTCTTTTATTCTATTTTTTATCCTTATTGTTGTTTTGATCTTAGGTTTGGATTTTAGAAGCAATTCCTCAAATTGCTTCGATTACATGTTGCAACTTTGCATTTTGTGAAGGATTACCTGCCTTTATTGTTTGGTATAGTGAAAATGTTGATTTCTGCATTAACTATGACAAGTGAGCTGAAATTTTTTCAAAAGATTTGGTAAGCATCCTTTTTCTTCTCGTGTTTTATTATTTTGATATCAGTTAATTGTTCCACTTCCTAACTGTCATTGTGTAATGTTGTTTCTTTTTCTCTTGCTAGGGTGTTACTGTCCATCCTATTTATGCCGAGTTTATGAATTGCCGTCAACTCTCGTTTTCTGATGAAGTCTCTGATGACGCCATTGATTCATATGTTTCTTCTTTCGTTGGTTTGGGTACTGATGATAGTGATGTAATATCTGCTAAGAAGTTACGTATCCAAGCTCATGGTGTTAGGCAATCAGGTGGTCCTATATTTCATGGTGGAGTTGAAGCTACTCCCCCTTCTCTTAAACTTCCTACTCGAAAGAAGGACGTAGTTAGAAAGTCATCATTGAGGAAAAAGAAGTTAATTGCCACTAATGCCACATCTGACTTTGAGAGTTCTGTCCCTCTCAAGAAGGCATGTGTGACACGGTCCACGCACACTGCTGCTAGTCCTGTTCCTCTCAAGCAGGCAGTGGTGACACAGTCCAAGCGTAGTGATGCCAGTACTGGTCATGTGGTGAAAAAGAGAGAGTTGAGAAGCTCTGCTGCTGTTGATCAGCCTATGAAGAAGAAGCAACGAGTGGTTCCAGCTCATGCTGACAAGCCAAATAGATCCAAGTTTAAGCTACCTAGACCTGTTCCTCCTACATGTGGTAAGTTTAGTGCCCCTCCGTTTGAGTCTGCACCTGATTTTCCTTCCTCTTCTATTCCTACAAGTGATGATCTTCCTGGCTGGGCTAAAGATTTGGTTGGAAAAGCTGAATTGCTTGAAGGAATTATCAACTCTTTTAGGGTATCCTTTGACAAAATTGAATCACAGTTGAAAGAGTGTGTTTCTAAGATCCTTGTACTTGAGTAGAGAATTGCTTCACTAGAATCTCATCGTCCTAGTCATAGTGATGACAGTGAAGTCGCTCTAAAAAAGCATCGTGAAGAATTGGATACGTCTCTCAAGCCTGATATGGTTGGGATTAGGGACAACTACTCTCAGATATCTCAACATGGGTATCTTTTTAACTGTTTACATGAAAAGGATGACAACGATACTTCCACTGAGTCTGACCCTGCAGATTATTGTGTTCGTCCATCAACTAATGCGTCAACTTCAATAGAGGGTGATGTTGATTGCACTGCTGATGGGACAGATCTAGGTTCACCGGAGAAAGCTGTTGACAGGGTTCTCCCTTCTACTGATAAGATTGCTGATGACAGTGCTTTTGCTCCTTGCTTCTAAGGCTGAAACTGGTGACATTGTTGTTTCTTTTACTGATGTGGTTGTCTCATGTGAAGTGGTTGTTTCAGATGATAAGCTTAATCTCAGTGGTGTCCCTCCAACTGTTGTTGTGTCACATGGGGGAATTCAAGCTTCTCCTTCTGCTTCTACTGATAACATTAATGCCAGTGGGTTTGCTACTCCTACAGAAGTTATTATTTCACCAGATGGAACTGATTATTCTAGTGTTGCTCCCACTGAAGTTATTCTATTAGGTTCCACCAATATTTCTCTTTTTGTTGCTCCTACAGTTGTTCTTTATTCACTGGAGTGAATTAATAACATTAATGTGCCAAAAGATGTGCCTGGTGACAGTGTTGGAGCAGCTACTGTTGTTGTTGGTTCTACTGATGCCATTGATGACAGTTCTGCTTCTGGTGACATTGTTGCTGCTACTGTTGTTCTTTCTTCACTGGAGTGCATTAAAGACAGTACTGTGGAAAAAGAGGTGGTTGGTGACAGTGTTGGAGATGATACTGCTGTTGATGCTTCAAATGATGCAATTGATGACAGTTATAGTGTTGGTGTCATTCTTGGTTATTCATCTGATGTGAATGATGAAAGTGTTGCTGCTGATGTTAATGTTTCTACTACAGAGAGTCTACTTCATAACATCATTGATTTTATGCAGCTCGTACCGTCAAATGGTGAAGAAGAGGTTCTAGGAGAGGTTCCGTTAAGGCATTCCCATAGGGTTGGGAAAACTGCCCCTACAGTCCATACTCCTTATACAAATCCGTGTAAACCAAAGAAGCCTCGCCTTCCAAAAGAACCGACAAACTCTTTTCTAACCGACAAACTCTTTTTATACTGGCTTTAGATTTCTTGGGTAATTGTCTGTTTTTTTATCTCTCGCGTAAACCGTATCAAAATAAAACTCCCTACAAACTAGTATAGCAAGTAAGTAAGAGGTCGATCCCACAGAGAATCAAGTATTTCTCAGCAATGTGTATTTACCAATTAGTGGAAAGGGGGGTTTTGGTTGATTGAAATAAGAAAAAAAAAAACAAAATAAACTATAAACAGATTGATGCAAAACAATTTAGAGAAGATCGTTCTACCTACAACTATCCACTTTATTTGGTTGAATTGATATTGTAACTTCTTCTCATCCTTTTAAGTTTCCTATGAATGCCCTTTTTCCAACCTAATATAGTTACTAGTTCAACCAGTCATAGAAACCCTTATCAATCAAACACTTCCTAAAGAAGGATTTAACCCAATTGATAGTTTTAAGTTCAGAGATTAACCAAGGTATTTGCAGTCCCTAAAGAGGGATTTAACAACACATCCAACTTCCTACTCATTCAATTAGTTCAACCAGCCCTAAAGGAACAAGTTTGCTACTTGGGTTAGGGTTCACAACAAGGAATCTACAAAACCCTAGCAATTGAATTGATTCTAACTAGTTGCGCGGGCTATATAGAATAAAACAATCAAACATTCAAGCACAAAGAAGTTAAAACATTCAATATAGGAAATAACGAACAAGATTCAGAAACTCACAATCAATCCAAATAAAGCTTCAAATTGCAAGTAGAACGAAGAGAGTTTAGCCGTTGATGGCGAACATCGCTCTCAATCTCCAACTAAAATCGTCATGAATCCTAATCTAATGAATCAATGAAAATCTAGGGCTAAGCCCCTCTATTATCCTTAATTTCGTATCCAATATCGGGCACAAAACAATTAGATAGATAAATAGGGTTTAGAATAGAAAAGTGTCGCTGAACTCCGAAACGTGTCGCTCTGGCAAATGCAGCGGCCGCATCACTAATGCGGCGGCCGCAGCATGAGTTTTCTGTGACAATTATGCAGCGGCCGCATCATATGGTGGCGCCGGCTGCATCGGTCTTTTACGAAAAATCCAATTTGAATTATCTCTCGATGTCAACATGAAAGTTGTAGCTCTTTGAAAGAGCTTTCCAACGCACGATCATAATAGTCGGTCGGACAACCGATGCCTCCAGAAAGTGCAAAACAAGTTTAGCATGTCTGACGACAACTTTTGCTGACTTGTTCTTTGTTTAGGCTCGCTTCTTCTTCTCAGGGCCTCTTTAGATCTTCATGTGAGCTTCTTCGATCGACTAAACATCCTCATCTAATGCGACATCAACCCATGTCTCATCCTCGGATCCATAGTTACCTGAAATAATCAATAAAAGTGTGTAGATTCCGACTCCACCAACGTAGAGAGCAAATATGCAAATTGTACTTAAATCATGCATGATATGCATCTTAACTAAGCTAAATGAAAAATATTATGACCATCTAAATGCATGCTATCTGAAGGTTCGATAATGTATAACAAAGTAATATAAAGATACTCTAGAGGGGGGGGGGGGGTGAATAGAGTATGCCGGATTTTCGTAGATAATCTCAAGACTTTTGAAGCTCTTGCAAAACCCTTTGAGATTAGACGTAATTCTTTCTTCTGGCAAACCTGAATCACAACAGAGTTATACAATTCGAAACAAGTACGGAAATATGGTAAAGCAATAAGTAAAGGACGCAATGAATTGTTTACGAGGTTCTTCCACAACCCTAGGATTCAACCGACTTTTATTGATTCACAAGACTTAGGATCCTAATAGCTCATCGAGAAGCCTCTCTCCTATACAATTGCAATCTAGTCAACTCACGTTCCCTTGGAGTCCTAGACCAATCTAGAAGAGCCCCACCTCTTTAAGCTATCTAGTACAATCCTCTTACACTTAGTGAATCAATCGCCTAGTGTCCACTTCCTGAGTTACAAACTCTCGAGTATAACACTCACTCGAAATATATCCTATAAGCTCACTGTGTAACTCTCAAATGCTTTGAAACAAAATAAATGACTCTTAAGAACTTAGCGGAGAGTACACGAAGAATACATATTTGACTTGAAGGCTTGAGTGTATGAAAGCTTGTGTTCAACCAATGTGTCACTGTCTTCCCTTCTTCCTTTTCTTTATACTGAACAAATCGGCGCCTCTTTCAAAGAAGGATCTTCACCAACGGCTAGAGCAGATCATGGCTTGAGAGGTAATCTTCACAATCTTCTATTTGGGGAAACTCGGAAGCCATGATTTCCGATTTGATTCTTCTCAACTTCAAGCTTTAAGGAAGAAGATATTTATTCGAAAAACTTGCTGAAATGTTAATGCATAATATCTGACAATATATTAATAATAATAGCATATAATAATATCCGCAAATAATAATCATAAAGTACAGGTTTCGTGTTTCATCAACACACTTGTAGCTTCAAGACCTTTGACACAAACTGAGTGTCAAAGCCTTTGAAACTATTTCCGATTTTCATCAAGAGAGTGGAGTTATCACTATCAATCTTCTCTTTTTCATATTTCTACTTCCTATAATAAGTTTATTTATCTTTGGTTGTATTTTTATATTTTTTGTGTTTTTGTATGCGCAATGGGACGATTTATAAGTTTATTACTGACATGAAAAAGTCGTTTTTCATTGAGTTGGTGGGGAAGGGCTGCTGGCTTCGTGATGTTGTAAGTTCATATTTGTATTATTTGGTCCTATGTACATGTCTTTTTCTTATTGATTACATTAGGTGACAATAGTGTGGTGACAGTTAGGAATTATTCATTTTCTTTTCACATCATATTGATGAATCACTTTATCATTTGAGAAAGCGCCTTCACGACTTTCCTGATCGACATTCAAGCAGTCTTATATTAGACACCATTTTTATTACCAAGATTGGGGCATACGATCCTGATTTAATTACAAATCGCCCTACAATTGATGAGTCTTTCTACAAGTATTTCATTGGTCTCTCTCCTCCTTGTGAGAAGCCTTGGGAAGGTCTCAAGAAGGTCTACACCCCTTTTAATATTGAAAACAAGCATTGGATTGCACTTGAGATTCAGTTGGATTCGAAGCACATTATTGTGTATGACTCTGATGTCTCCAAAGTAGCCATGTTTTTATGCATATTTTAGTTCCATATTCCTTACATTTTGCATATTTCGAGTTGGGAATATGTCGAATTTATGTAGTATATGCTTATTTGTTAGAAATGGAGATCTACATAAGTTTCTGTTTAATATTGCAGAATATGGAAACATTTCGGGAGAAAACCAAGAAGCAAAGACAGAAGCAGCAAGTCTACTCGATCTCGACTAAGTTTTCATCGATGTCGACAAGTGTCAGACCACATAGCCATGTCGAAGAGATGCTACTCGACAACACCAGGCCAAGCCATGATCTACTCGAGATCGACAAGACCCTTGTCGAGATCGAGGAAGGCCAGAAGCTTGTGTCCGAGCATGTCGACAAGAGGCCACTCGACAACACCAAGCTGGCCAAGTCGATGATCCGTTGTCGTCGAGATCGAGGAGCGTCATCTACGTCGACAAGCCCACATCCGAGCAGGGTTGCTCGACAACCTCGGAAGACCAAGTCGATAAGCACAACACTCGTCGAGATCGAGGAGCTCTCCTCGAGATCGACTAAGGCCAGGAGTCATGACCGAGCCACGTCGAGGACCTGCTAGCCGAGACGACAAGCCAGGCCCAGTCGACGACTTTCCTACTCGAGATCGACGAAGATTTCCGAAGCCGCGTGACGCATTGATGCAGTCCTACTCGGAGTTGGAGTCCTTGGAGCCGAGGATAGCCTAGTCTATCCGAATTATCTACATCTATCATGAAGAAGAGAGTTTTTATCCACTTAGGACACTTTAGATATTATTTCCCTTTTAGATTTAATTTCTTTGTTGCTTTTATTTATCATTAAAGTCTTAGATATAGTTTTAGATATAGATATAGATATTCTATCCTTGAGTAGCAAGGTATAGAATGCTATAAATAAAGCCCATGTGGCTGATTTTAGATTGATTCAATTTCAGAGATACAGTTATACCTAGAGATTTAGGAGTTCGAAGGTTTTAAGGTTTTGGCAGTTTACGAAAGTTGATTGCCGGGATTGTAAAGGCTTTGAATTTAGTTAATGCAAGTTATTTCTTTCAATTCAATGTCTGGGATTGCGATGAGGCGCGAGTAGTCCACCTACTTCTGGGGTTGGGGTGAGCCCAACGAGAGCCATGTCGGTGGATTAGCGATTACAAAAGGAGGTATTTTGTCGATATCTTAGTCTATTCCCTATGTGCTTCATCTTTGATTGAGAAATTAAAGAACTCATGTTGTGAAACTTGGGTAGTAATTAGGATTTTTATTCGAAAGATTATAAATGCTAATTATGAAAAGGAATAGATGCAATTAGGATTATTTGTCGCGAGATTTATAATCCTACTTGACGGATTAGGTGAAAGTCTTTTCCTTTATCGATGAAGTTACCGCCTTTTGTGATTTATTTTCCGCTTGCATGGTAATCGTTATCGCAAACCCTAATCTTGGAAGTTTTCTAAATTCATAGAGTTACAGAAACTGAAACTGCTTTTGTTTTTACTTTTCTGCCCTCGTCGATCTCGACCAAGCCTGGTCGATCTCGACTACTGATTCCCGATCCCAGATCGTCGTAGCTTACTTGTGCAGGAACTCGACGAGCCCAACCCGAAGTCGACAAGGACTGTACTCGACATCGAGTAGCCTTTCGTCGATATCGAGTAGCCTCTGCCTGCGACTGCTACGCTGTTCGACTAGCCTGATCTCCTGTCGATTAACCCTAGTCGAGATCTAGCTCCCGTTGTCGACTTCTGTCCGTGAGATTCCACCGCTGCCTAGGATCCGCTGACCAGTTTCCTCGAGGATTCGAACCTGACTTTCTCTTACTACATTGGAGGGAGTCTTGAACATTATTTGCTGGGATTTGATCGGTTTGCTTTACTTTATCTGCTTACTGTTTTGCATTCTCGATTTCCTCTTACAACAAATTGGCGCCGTTGTCGGGGAAGCTATCATTCGCTCCTTAGGTAGTTAAATCTCACGTCTGCTTTGAGTTATTATACAGGTGTATGCGCCGTTCTGGTCTACCACCTGAGTTTGACGCCTTAGACGAACCATAGCGTTACCTACACATCCACTCTAAACTCAAAAGGATCATGGCGGCCGCTGAAACACAAGAGCAACTGATCGAAAGGCTTACAAGGGAACTAGCCGCTAAAGATGCTGCTATCGCCACTGAGAAAGCAGCAAGGGAGCAAGCAGAAGCTGAGCTTGCCCAGTTCCCAACCACTGCAGAGGATTATATGCATCCCACTCTCGTCGTGCCTGAATCAGCGATTCTAATCCCTGATAACTCTTTTGAAATTCGCACTCAATTTCTTATAGAACTTAAAAACAATGCTTTTCATGGAAGATTTAATGAGTGTCCTCTTGAACATATTACCAATTTTCATGACATGTGTCGTACTCTTGCTGAAGGTACAACTCTGGAATATGTCAAGATGAAAGCTTTCCGTTGGTCTATCGCTGGACCCGCACTGAAGTGGCTTGAGGGGCTGAAACCAAGATCACTCACAACATGGGCCCAAGTAGAGCAAGAGTTTCTGAACAAATACTTCCCACCCGCCAAAACAGCACTTCTCCGCCAGAAAATCACCGCCTTCAAACAGAAGTAAGGGGAACCGCTGGCAAAGGCATGGGAACGCTACAAAGAACTGCTGCGATCTTGCCCCACTCATGGACAACCACCCTACATCATTCAGGAGATCTTCTTCGACTCTCTTGATCAAATCACTAAGGACAGGATCAACCATTATACTCGCTATGAGTATCTGACGATGCCACCAAGCGACGCATGGGGTGTGCTAGACAAGCTCACTAACTACGACAACAAATATGGGGCTCCTACAAACTATGAGGAGAACGCCTATGCTAGACCAGCCCCATCCATGCCTCTCTATGAGCCATCTAAGGAGATAGACCCTGATGTCAAGGAGCAGTACTACAGAGATCAGAATCGCAAGCTCCTCAAACAAGTCAAGTATCTCTCTGTCAACCAACCCTGCATCGAATGTGGTTCACAACGGCACACCACTACTGAGTGCCCGCATACAGAGCAAGTCAGGATGGCAGAAATTCATGAGGAGGCAGCTTACGCAGGGGGTCCCAATCGCTATATGGGGGACCAAAGGTTCTATCAACCTCAACGGAACCAAGGTCCTCCTAGGAACCCCCAGCCTTACAGAGCTCCGGGACATCCAGAAAGGGATCAGAAGAAGGATTATTTACAACTCATCCTTGAGGAGGTGCGCCGGAATCAACGCACCATCAACAATCAGTTCCAGAATATCAGTGCAAAATTTGGGGAGCTAGACATCTGGAAGAGAAACATCGAGACTCAGATGGGTCAATTCACGGCGCAGATTCCACAACCATCCGGGCAGCTCCCAGGACATACAGAACCAAATCCCAAGGGCCAGCACGGACATGTAGCTGCTGTAAAGTTGCGGAGCGGTCACAAACTGCACGACCCAGAAAACAGAGAGAGGAAGGACAAAACTGTCGTCGACATCGACAAGAGTCTAGTCGACATCGACAAAGCCCTTCTCGACACAGAGGAGAAAAGGAACTCGGACGCAGTTGCACATCCAGGCGAGCCGAAGTCGACTACCCAACTCGAGATCGACGAGACCTACTTCGAGATCGACGAGACCGTTGTCGAGATCGAGAAAGAGTAGGCCAACGTCGATGAGTCCTCACCACCTCCGGAAGCTGTTCTGACTCAGACAACTAAAAAGACGCTCCCCTTCCCTTCCAAAAACCAAAGAGATCCAACAGACGGTAAGTTTCAGCGTTTTGTGAAATTGCTTCAGAGTCTGAATGTTACTATTCCTTTACAGAAGCATTACATGAGATGCCTGCCTACGTCAAGTTCCTCAAGGAGATTCTCAGCAACAAGCGATCGATGACTGAGATTGCTAAGGAGTGCAAAAAGATGGACTTCCCTGAGAAACGACCTGACCCAAGTAAGTTTGCTATCACTGTTGGACTTGGTCGTCATAGATTTAAAGCATTGTGTGACCTAGGAGCAAGTGTCAGCATCATGCCCCTATCCATCTGGTCGAAGGTGAAGATAGGTTCCCTGGAACCAATTGATGCCAAACTCTACATGGCCAACAACACCGTGGTAATCCCTACAGGTACTGTTTATAATGTTCCTGTTAAAGTTGGTAGATTCTTTGTCCCTACAGATTTTCTTGTAGTAGAAATGGCAGAGGATCCAGCATGCCCAATCATCCTAGGGTGACCTTTCCTAGCAACTGCTGATGCCAACATTGGAGTGAAAAGAGGAATCCTTACATTCACCATCGGAGATGAGATTATTGAATACTTCTTCAACCCAGACACAGAAGAGGTAATGGAAATTAAAGCTATATATTCAAAATTTAATTTTATCTCCTGTGATGAACCTGCAGAACAACTCTTTATCTAAGAAGAAGGTAAGGCAGAATCTGTAGTAGCAGAGGAGGAGATGGCTGCAGCAGAATTAAGCGAGGAGGAAATCTTTGACGACGCATTATCGGCGGAGCTGAACGACTCACCCGATGCCGAGAAAATAAAGTCGACCTCCACTGAGCTACTCGATCTCGACGAACCCTCCTTGAGATCGACTAAGACTAGCCATCCAGAAACTGTAAGTATTCTAAACCTACTCGATATCAACCAGTCACCATCGATATCAACTACCTTGTCCCCTGCAGACACACCAGAAGTCGACGAAGCTAACTCGACGATCCTCCTCGATATCGAGGAGCCCCACTCGAAGTCGATCAGCCCTGTATTCAAGGTAAGTTCTGAGTTTTTGGTCGATTTTGATCTTTCTAACCCATTGTCAAGTAGCTTCTTGCAGCAATACAGTCCTATGTCCAATTCAGCATTGTCATCGATGTATGCCTGGTCGACGCCAACTCCTGTAGCTGATTTGGATGCTTCTTCTATGAGGATTGAGACGGATTACTTAGGGGAGATCATGAAGACGGAGGAAGTTGAGCCTATCTTGATTCCACAGGGCCCTTCTCTAGTGTTGAAACCCTTACCTGACACCCTTAGGTATGAATTTCTTGGTCCTAACTCTACTTTTCCTGTAATTATATGCTTCATTAAACCCACAGGAAGTAAACAGGCTAGTAGATGTCCTCCGCACTCATAGAAAGGCCATTGGCTATTCCCTAGAGGACATAAAAGGTATTTCACCCATTACTTGTATGCATAGAATTTTGTTGGAAGATGATCACAGGGCAACAATTGAGCATCAAAGGAAGCTTAACCCCAACATGAAGGAGGTTGTCAAGAAGGAGATCCATCGCATGCTGGATGCAGGAATCATTTATCCAATCTCCGACAGCAAGTGGGTTAGCCCTGTTCATGTTGTTCCTAAGAAGGGTGGAATGACCGTCGAGGAGAATGAGAAGGGAGAGCTTGTTCCTAAAAGGATCACTACCAGCTGGCGGATGTGCATAGATTATAGAAAGCTCAACACCAACACCAGGAAGGATCATTTTCCACTCCCCTTCATTGACCAGGTACTCGAACGGTTAGCTGAACATGATTACTTTTGTTACCTGGATGGATATTCTGGCTTTTGGCAGGTTCCCATTCATCCTGATGATCAAGAAAAGACCACCTTCACTTGTCCCTATAGGAGGATGCCCTTTGGCCTTTGCAATGCCCCTGCTACTTTTCAAAGGTGCATGATGGCCATCTTCTCAGACATGATTGAGGACATAGTGGAGGTATTCATGGATGATTTCTCAGTTTATGGCACTACTTTCGATATTTGTCTCTCTAACTTACGCAGGGTACTCAAGCGATGTGAAGAGACAAATTTGGTTCTTAACCGGGAAAAATGCCACTTTATGGTAAAGGAAGGGATCGTGCTGGGCCACAAAGTATCCAACAAAGAAATTGAGGGGGACAGAGCAAAGATTGAGCTAGTAGAGAAATTGCCCCCACCTTCTTCCATTAAAGAGATAAGGAGTTTTCTTGGTCATGCTGGTTTTTATAGAAGGTTCATTCAAGATTTTTCTAAAATTGCCAAACCACTAACTAACCTGCTTATGAAGGATGTTAAGTTTGTATTTTCTAGCGAATGTCTTGAAGCTTTCAACAGGTTAAAAGAAGCTCTTATCTCAGCTCCAATCATTCAATCACCGGATTGGTCACTACCATTTGAGATCATGTGTGATGCCAGCGATTATGCTGTGGGAGCAGTTCTAGGACAACGGAAGGACAAGAAACTGCATGCCATCTACTATGCAAGCAAGACTCTGGATGTGGTTCAGGCTAAGTACACCACAACAGAGAAGGAATTTTTGGCTGTGGTTTTTGCTTTTGAAAAATTTCATTCCTATCTTGTTGGTTCTAAAGTTATTGTCCATACTGACCATGCTGCTCTTCGATATTTAATGACAAAGAAGGATGCAAAACCAAGGTTGCTACGATGGGTGCTCTTACTTCAAGAATTTGATGTGGAGCTAAGGGACAAGAAGGGCATAGAGAATTCAGTTGCCGATCACCTATCCAGGCTCCCTAAAGACATGCTAGAGGAAGCCCAGGACGCCATACCAATCGACGACTCTCGTCCAGACGAGCACCTAATGCAGACTGACACTGTCTTTCTCGACATCGACGAAACCTCATCGATCTCGACCAAAACAGGTGAGTTTTCCATTGATCATTCTTCTTTGCATGGTTTGGAACTGCAGGGCTACTCGATCTCGAGTACATCTTCATCGAGATCGACAAGGGCCAAAGTCGAGGAGCACCAGGAACCGAGCACAGTACAGGCAGACACCACAGTTGTACTCGAGATCGACGAGACCTCGTCGAGATCGAGTACGGTCGACCACCAAAAGCCGTGCCATTCACCAATCGACACTGCAGCCTCCTCTATATCGAGTAGCTCCTCTCGATATCGACTAGCTCCAGGTGAGATTTCGGGTGAGGTTCTTCGATTAGATTCCGGTGACGATTTCTTCTTTACACCTCCTACTAGTCCTATTCATGATATATATGCTATAAAAGGACCAAAGGTACCCTGGTATGCGGATTTTGCTAACTACCTTGTAGGAAATGAGATTCCGTCAGGACTTTCCTCACAGGGAAAGAAGAAATTCCTCCACGACGTCAAACAATACTATTGGGATGATCCTTACCTATTCAAACAAGGGAAGGACCATATTTTCAGACGTTGTATATCGGAGGAGGAGGTGGAAAGTGTCATTCGCCATTGCCATACTCTCCCTACGGGCG
This sequence comes from Persicaria tinctoria, assembly GCA_037127255.1. Lineage (NCBI taxonomy): Eukaryota > Viridiplantae > Streptophyta > Magnoliopsida > Caryophyllales > Polygonaceae > Persicaria > Persicaria tinctoria. Next base: position 54,472,923 of record JBANSL010000014.1, on the reverse strand, counting down.
GACTTGCCAAAGGCTTCAAAACTGCATCTAAGGTACTTCAATGTGGTTTTTACTGGCCTAATCTTTTCAGGGATGTGTAGGCTTATGTCACTTCATGCGACGAGTGCCAAAGATCAGGCAACATTACTTGGAGGAATGAGACACCACTCACAGGAATTTTGGAGGTCGAGCTATTTGATGTATGGGGAATTGACTTCATGGGACCATTCCCTGCTTCAGGACCTTACAAATACATCCTTGTGGCGGTTGACTATGTCTCTAAATGGGTTGAGGCTGTTGCAACTAGGACCAACGACGCGAAGGTAGTTTCAAAGTTTGTTAAAACTAACATATTTCCTTGCTTTGGTGTTCCTAGAGTTCTTATTTCAGATGGTGGCTCGCATTTCATCGAGAGAGGATTTGAGGCTCTTTTGGCTAAGTATGGGGTAACGCACAGGGTGGCAACACCTTATCATCCTCAAACCAGTGGTCAAGTGGAAGTCTCTAATCGTCAAATCAAGGCCATCTTGGAGAAAACAGTCTCTCTCTCTAGGAAGGATTGGTCATCTAAGCTTGATGATGCGCTATGGGCTTATAGGACAGCTTACAAAACACCGCTGAGAACAACTCCTTACAACTTAGTCTATGGAAAGTCTTGCCATTTACCTGTCGAACTGGAGCATAAGGCAATGTGGGCTCTCAAGGAGCTCAACATGGATCTCGATGAGGCAGGTAAGAAACGCTTTATTGACTTACAGGAGTTGGAGGAGTTGCGCTTAAAAGCCTATGAGAATGCTGAGATCTACAAGGAGCGCACCAAGAGATGGCACGATAAGAAACTGGTGCCAAAAAAATATGAGGTAGGTGACAAAGTGCTTTTATATAATTCTAGACTGCGTCTATTTCCAGAAAAGCTGAGGACAAGATGGAGTGGACCTTTCTTGGTTCACCACATATACCCTCATGGAGCAGTAGAGTTAATTGGCACTGACGGCACCACATTTAAAGTAAATGGGCATAGGGTCAAGAAATACTATAACAAAGAAGACCTAGAAGAGGAAATTCGCGCCACCCTGGCATTAGTCAAAGCCTAAAACAGGGAAGTAGGTCGAGCTAACGACTTAAACCTTAGCGCTTCCGGGAGGCAACCCGCTTTTCTTACTCTTTCCTATTTTTCTTTATTTTCTTTCCTATTTTCATTTCCTTAAAACTCGTGCATAATCTCTTCTCATTGTTACATTCAGGCATTCAAGAGGGATCTATATCAGTCAAGTTTGTCTAAATCAAGTAAGCTACACAGGTAAGTGGGAGATTTCAGGTAAGTTTTCTTTCTTTCTACAATAAATAAAAAAAATTTAAAAAAAATAAAATAAAATATATATATATATAGGTCAGTTTTCAGATTTTTAGATTTTATAGATTTTTATTTTAATTTTCATAATTTCTATTTAATTTTTTCGGAATTTTATTAAAATCCCTTACCTTGGAAGCCTTCCCCTCCCTCTTGCCTTACCCGACCTCGACAAACCCTAGCCGACACAGCCTCCCTCTTCACCTTCCTCCTCTCGCTCCCCTCCTCCTCGAGCTCTCGCTGTCCCCAAGCCGGCTCTCCTCGAAGTCCAGCGCCACCACCAAGCTGAGACCGAGCGCCCCCCAGCGCCGCCAACACACTGTCCCTCTCGCTCCTCGCTCACTGCCCTCGCTCTCCCAGTCCGGCCGCTCCGAGCCCACCAGCACCACCAGTCGCTCACCAATCGCCCAGAAACCACCAGATCCGGCCTCCATCTCCCAGATTCCGGCCACGTCCCTCCCATTCCGGCCACTGAGCATCACCGCCGAGCCGGATCTCACCCTCCTAAGCCCAGATCCGCTTCGCCGATCACCTCCACACCTCAGATCCGGCCCCCATCTCCCCGATTCCGGCCACCTAGCTGGATTCCCGGCCTCCTAAGCCCAGATCTGCCTCGCTACCGCCACGTCCGGTCGCTCCGAGCCCACCAGCACCACCAGTCGGCCACCATCGCGCCCAGATCTGAAAACCCAGCGCCACCACCAAGCTTTCTTTGCGAAATTCCGAAAACAGCCCCTAATTTTACTCTAATTACAGTTTCTACACTCTATTTTAATTCAAGGTATGATTTCTCCCTCTTTTCTCTCTAAATTTCAGAACTATATATTTTTGAGAACCTAGGTAGAGATTGGATCTTGAGTTATGTGTTGAATGTTTAGGGTTGGAAAATTTGTGTGGAAATTGTTATTTATGATTAGGGTTGCTATTTTTGGTAATATTTATTTTTGGTGGGCTGATTCTATATATGATTCCATAGTCTCCATACTTAGTTCATTTATTTTATCAAAAGGGATTCATGAAATTCATAGACCAATAACATGCTATATATGGAAATTTCATGAATTTTGTTTTTTTTTTAATTAACATTCATATATATGTCACTTTATTGTTTCTTTATATGAATAATTTAATTATTTGATAATATAAGCTTCCATATACTTATTAGGATAGTTCATGAACTAAGTATGGGGTTATTTTATTTGAAGTGGTTATCTTATACGGGGTATTTATATATGGCAGGAATGGACCCCTTATATATTCCGGACACAGACAAGTTAGCTTTTGCCTGGGATATTGCAGGACGGGCTGAAAATGCCCGTTGGTATGACCAGCCTTCCATGGAACAGCTGGGTATGCATTACTGGCTGGAGCAGGCATTTGGGTGGCTCGATGCAGAACGCTTATTACAGCCACTGGGTGTTCATTACCCGGTCCTGACTGGGGAATTCTTGGCTACTCTCTGCCGGGTACCTAACTCGCAGGCCTCAGAACAGCGAGTCCATTTCCAGCTAGGCAACGTTCCCTACACCAGAACTTTACAAGAGATCGGCGAGGCATTCAACTTTCCCCACAACACCGAGCCATTCAACATCCGCGACATAGCGGAGATGTGGCGATATTTGACTGGGGTTCTACATCCGTCTAAGGAGACCACCCGTACCTCCTGCATCGCCAACCCTCTATTTGCTACCATCCTTAGGATTCTGGGTAGCACTATATGGGCCCGGCCAGAGCTGAGCCTACCTATCCATCCGGAGCTCGAGTGCCTCAGACGGATGCTATTCCTGTCTGACCCATTACCACTCACCCACGCTTGGCTCCGACACTGCATTTCCCGTCAGAGAGACCTCACAGGAGCAATATATGATGGGTGTATGGTGGCTATTCTGGCTCGCCACCTGGGTGTCCCAGTCGCGGCATACTCTTCATGGCCAGTAATGAGGATCAACATCGGGTCCCTATAGAGGGGACATATCATAGCTCGCAGCAACAACACTTGGGTCCACTACACCCACAACACCGCTATTCGGCAGGAGCTGATGAACCCTTACAGATTCCGCAACTGGTACACCACATGGACAGGGATGGAGTATCACCCCACCATTAACCCGACTCCCGACCCGACACTGAGAGATGAGCCTATTTACACAGTAGACATGGACGAGGATGATGACGACGATGAGGCAAACAGAGTCCATGCCTCCCACCACTCTCAGCACTCCCATCATCCCCAGTCCCCACAGCAGCTCCATTCCCAGCACTCCTATCACTCCCAGCGGCAGCATCATTCTGGCGGACCATCTGATACAGTGTTCGCAGAGTTGGCATTCCTCCGAGAACAGATGACCAACCTACAACTAAGCCATGACGCGATGAGGACAGAAATGAGAGAGAGCCATGACGCAACAAGGACAGAAATGAGGGAGCACTTTAACAGACTGGAACAACGGGCCTGGCCACACCCACATCAGTATTTCCAGCAAGGGCCTGGTAGCTCTTCCTACGGAGGAGCTTCTGACTATCAGGCTGGCCCTCAGTTTCCACATTATGGTCCACCACCAGATCCCCACCAGTGACACCTCTGTGAGTCTCTTTTTCCCTCCCTTTGATTTTCTTTATTTAACAGTGAGGACACTGTATATTCTAAGTATGGGGTGGGAGAAAGGCTAGTACATGGGACTTTTATGTGATTATATGCTGCTAGTACTTTATGTGTATCTTTTAAAAGTCTTGTTTCATGGGTTGTAATAAATTTCTAGGACATGGCACAACTTTGGTATTAAAGTTATTAGTTGCATTTTATTTGTTGGTTTTTGCATGTTTAAGTTTTATGCATATTTTAGTCTTGTTCTCTTTGTAAGAAAAAAATAAAAAAAATAGAAAATGTCAAAAAATGAAAAAAAATGCATGTTTAAATTTTTGCATTATTTTAGTTTTATACCCTAACTTAGATGTCCTATGATGATAAATAATGATTGACTTGATCATGTAAATCCTATGGCATGTTTGGAAGGTTTAGCCTAAGTCCTCAAAATGGTTTTTATGTGGATTGTGAACTTGTGATGAAATTGAGCACATATGATCCTAAGCTAAAGGTTAAAATCCAACAAAAATTGTCCCAGTGAGAATTTTGGCCTTATAGGGAGAACATTAAAAATCCCTCTGCTTTCTTGAGTGTATTTACTCTTCCTATGCATCTCTAAATGTTGCGATAGTTATTCAAAACCAATGCATTTATGTGTTTATGTTGATAAGAATTAAATGATGGAGGCACTTTTTAAGCCAATTTTATCTTCTCTTTACCTACCCTACATTATCCCTGCTTGAAGCCAGAACATTAGCCTGAGACTTTTATTGTAAACTCCACAAAATTATCCTTAGCCAAATTGAGCCTAACCCCCATTTGGGAATTAAGACTTAGAGTTGGTTGGTACGATGATTTGTGGAAAGAATGAGCTTATGTTGCATTTCAAGAAGGATTTTGGAAATTATTGAGATATGGGTTGGTTGTACATTTTTTTTATCTTGCTAGACATATTATGTAAAAGGATTTTTGGCTCACATTATAAATGCACCTCTAGTATTATTTTATATTTTCTTTCAAAAAAAAAAATCCGAAAAAAAAGAAGAAGAAAAAGTATATATGTTTATGAATAAAGTGCATGAGCCAAATTTACCTTATTTCTTTCATTATTTTGCAAGAAACATATTTTAGAGAGATTTAGAAAGTTTGAAAGGTTATATACTTTATTGAGAAAAATTGGAGAGATTGGTTGATGCATATGATTGGGAAGTTATGGTTTGGTTATGTTGGAAGATATAGGAGTCTTGATTCCCAAATTTTATTTAGCACCACATGGCCAAATAATTCCATACCTGATTATTTCTTACCAAGCCCCATTACAACCCCGCCGAATGGAATCTTCTTTGAAGACTTCTATTGAGCGAAGTTCTCCTGATAGTTCTTGTTGCATTTTCATAATTGGTTGCAAAGTGGATTTATATTTAAATTGCAATGTTTATGAGGTTGTATATGGAATTGAGTTGAGAGTTGATATACATAGCCTAAACACATTGAGAGCTGAGTGTAAACACATTACCCCTGTGAGGTTGGATTTATATTGCCTATGCCTATGGATCGCTCATATATGTGTGATGACGTTAAATTCACTTGTCTTACATTGCTACTACTTGAGATGTTGCTTTTGACAAAAGGCGAAGACTTGAAGGATGTATTGTAGGTCTTGGTTATTGTTTGGTTATTGCTTGAGGACAAGCAAGTCTAAGTATGGGGTGATTTGATGTCTCCAAAGTAGCTTTGTTTTTATGCATATTTTAGTTCCATATTCCTTACATTTTGCATATTTCGAGTTGGGAATACGTTGAATTTATGTAGTATATGCTTATTTGTTAGAAATGGAGATCTACATAAGTTTCTGTTCAATATTGCAGAATATGGAAACATTTCGGGAGAAAACCAAGAAGCAAAGACGGAAGCAACAAGTCTACTCGATCTCGACTAAGTTTTCATCGATGTCGACAAGTGCCAGACCACATAGCCATGTCGAAGAGATGCTACTCGACAACACCAGGCCAAGCCATGATCTACTCGAGATCGACAAGACCCTTGTCGAGATCGAGGAAGGCCAGAAGCTTGTGTCCGAGCATGTCGACAAGAGGCCACTCGACAACACCAAGCTGGCCAAGTCGATGATCCGTTGTCGTCGAGATCGACGAGCGTCATCTACGTCGACAAGCCCACATCCGAGCAGGGTTGCTCGACAACCTCGAAAGACCAAGTCGATAAGCACAGCACTCGTCGAGATCGAGGAGCTCTCCTCGAGATCGACTAAGGCCAGGAGTCATGACCGAGCCACGTCGAGGACCTGCTAGCCGAGACGACAAGCCAGGCCCAGTCGACGACTTTCCTACTCGAGATCGAGTACGTCGTACTCGAGATCGACGAAGATTTCCGAAGCCGCGTGACGCATTAATGCAGTCCTACTCGGAGTTGGAGTCCTTGGAGCCGAGGATAGCCTAGTCTATCCGAATTATCTACATCTATCATGAAGAAGAGAGTTTTTATCCACTTAGGACACTTTAGATATTATTTCCCTTTTAGATTTAATTTCTTTGTTACTTTTATTTATCATTAAAGTCTTAGATATAGTTTTAGATATAGATATAGATATTCTATCCTTGAGTAGCAAGGTATAGAAGGCTATAAATAAAGCCCATGGGGCTGATTTTAGATTGATTCAATTTCAGAGATACAGTTATACCTAGAGATTTAGGAGTTCGAAGGTTTTAAGGTTTTGGCAGTTTACGAAAGTTGATTGCCGGGATTGTAAAGGCTTTGAATTTAGTTAATGCAAGTTATTTCTTTCAATTCAATGTCTGCGATTGCGATGAGGCGCGAGTAGTCCACCTACTTCTGGGGTTGGGGTGAGCCCAACGAGAGCCATGTCGGTGGATTAGCGATTACAAAAGGAGGTATTTTGTCGATATCTTAGTCTATTCCCTATGTGCTTCATCTTTGATTGAGAAATTAAAGAACTCATGTTGTGAAACTTGGGTAGTAATTAGGATTTTTATTCGAAAGATTATAAATGCTAATTATGAAAAGGAATAGATGCAATTAGGATTATTTGTCGCGAGATTTATAATCCTACTTGACGGATTAGGTGAAAGTCTTTTCCTTTATCGATGAAGTTACCGCCTTTTGTGATTTATCTTCCGCTTGCATGGTAATCGTTATCGCAAACCCTAATCTTGGAAGTTTTCTAAATTCATAGAGTTACAGAAACCGAAACTGCTTTTGTTTTTACTTTTCTGCCCTCGTCGATCTCGACCAAGCCTGGTCGATCTCGACTACTGATTCCCGATCCCAGATCGTCGTAGCTTACTTGTGCAGGAACTCGACGAGCCCAACCCGAAGTCGACAAGGATTGTACTCGACATCGAGTAGCCCTTCGTCGATATCGAGTAGCCTCTGCCTGCGACTGCTACGCTGTTCGACTAGCCTGATCTCCTGTCGACTAACCCTAGTCGAGATCTAGCTCCTATTGTCGACTTCTGTCCGTGAGATTCCACCGCTGCCTAGGATCCGCTGACCAGCTTCCTCGAGGATTTGAACCTGACTTTCTCTTACTACATTGGAGGGAGTCTTGAACATTATTTGCTGGGATTTGATCGGTTTGCTTTACTTTATCTGCTTACTGTTTTGCATTCTCGATTTCCTCTTACAACAGACTCCCACTGTAATTACTACAAAGAGGAAGTTATAGATCAGAAGCTTGCTCAGAGTTGTCAAATGCTTTCTATTCTAATGATGAAGAGTGGTTTGTTTTCTGATTTTGATGACACTCCCTTTGATATTGAGAGAGTATCGGGTTTGAAACAAAATTACGAAGGGTACCTTATGTTTGCCATCTTTTTATTCTTTTTTTTTTATTTTCTGTTTCATCATATTACATCTGCTCACTTTTTCTTTGTGTGTTTATTATGTAGGGGTAGCTGTGGAGTTTACACCATAAAACACATTGAGCACCTTGTATTTGATCGTGACATGGATCTTATCAATGACGACTATGTTCAGGCCTATCGTGAGAGGATTGCATCTGATCTCTTCGTCAAGCAATGGACATTTGTTTAGTTTATCACATAAGTTTCTATAGTTGGGACAATGTAGATTTGAAATTCCTAAATACATTTACTTATCTAATTATGGGATATTTAGTTGATGTAACTTGCATGGTGACACTTTGAAATACTTGAACCAAGTTACTAGTATTTTGGAATGAATGTTTTCATATTAATATCTATGTTCCTTTTAATCATTTTATGTATTAGGCCTTTTATATTTGTTAAGTCTCCATAATTTCAATTCACTTTCAAAGTTTGATGATTTCTGGTGACAGGCTCACTGTTTTTACCTTGGCGACACTGTTGGTGACATTGTTTTTATGTGTGCTAGTGGTTGCCTTTGGTGACAGAAGATGCATCTCTATTAATTGAACTGTTTTGATGCCATGTGTTTAAAATGAGATGGTATTTTGCTTAGCATTACCCCCTCTAGTGTTTGGGGACACTATCCAGTCCGATGACTTGGTATTTTGCTTAGCATTACCCCCTCTAGTGTCCGGTGACACCATTTTCCCTACTTTTTTTTATGTTTTAAACCACATGTAGTTTTGTTTAACATTATCCCCTTTATGGTATTTGCTTCACTTGTCCTAGGGTTGTTCTTTTGGTGACACCATCAATTTTGATGACAATATTTTTCACACTGTTTTCATTGTGGTAACACCATTTTCCCCATTGTTTTTTTTTATTGTAAACGACATGTAGCTTTGCTTAGCATTATGCCCTTTAGGGTATTTTCTTCCATTGTCCTAGGGTTGTTCTTTTGGTGACACCATCTATTCTGATGACAGAATTTTTGACAATGTTTTCACTGTGGTGACACTATATTTCCCACAATTTTTATGTTTTAAACCACATGTAGATTTGCTTAGCATTATCCCCTTTGGGGTATTTGATTCCCTTCTCCTAGGGTTGTTCTTTTGGCGACACCATTACTTTGGTGACACACCACATGTCCTTATGGTGACAGACTTCTTTACATTGTTTTCAATTGTGGTGACAGAGCTTGTGGTTACACCACAAGTTCTTTATTGGCAGATTTGATGGCATTGTATTTTAATTGTTAGATTATATTTACTGAACAACACTTGAATCAATTTGTTTCATTTTGAACAGAAACTAAAAGTTGGTGACAATTTATATAAAAGCCGGTGACAGTGTAAGAAACTGGTTACAACTAACATTTTATTCAATATAAGAAGAAAAAAACATAAAATGTACTAAAACTCAATGTAGCATAAAATGTCTAGCTGGTCTGATGACTCTTTGATCCTTTTCCTCTATATTCTCCAGCTGAAGGCTTCCTTTTTTTTTTAGGCCGACCGCATCTTTTACGCACCAATTAATGGTGGGTGACATTTCTGTTGTTTGATGTCATCTGGTACAATCCATTATGCTTCATGTAACACTGGATATATTGTCTCTTGATAAGCCAAGGTCCAAGCTTCATTTTTGTAATAAGTGCTAATATACCTCAAAATAGTCAGTTTTTTCTCTCTGATGACAACAAGCGCGTGTACACAAGGTATCTTGTCGTAATCAAATACCTTACATGTACAAGATTTCTGATTCAGATCAACAAGAACCCGATTCATGCCACCAACAACTTCAAAATGGAAGTCATTCAGTTGTTTGAGAGTGTACATTCCTGATTCACTACATGTTATGTACACTGTATCACTATTTTTTTTTGGAAGCTAAAAGTTGTTATCCTCATATTCTTTTCTGCGGTCATTGAACCATTTTTTTAGTTTCTCTTTGATTGCATTCAGTAGTTCTATAATTGGGAATGATCTATCTTCACCGAATACACTATTGATTGTCTCTGCATTGTTTGAAGTCATCATATTGTACCTGTCAGCTTTTGAATAAACTCTTGCCCATTTCTCAAACTTCAAATCTTCAAGAAATGTCTTCATCTTGCTGTTGGCATTAGTAATGCATTCAAAGTAGGTGTTGAATTCTGATACTGTGTAACTGTTTGCAGCATGTTCAAACCACTCACACAAACTCTTCTTCTTGAATTTTGACATTATATTATGCTTCAAGTGCCATCTGCAGTAATAATGCTTAGCATTTGGGTAAACCAACTCTAACGTTCTTGCAATGCTTTGATGACGGTCAGATACAAAGACCAGCTCTACACTTGATGGGATGACTGTTGCAAGCTTTCTGAAGAACCACTCCCAAGAGTTGTTGTTTTCAGTGTCAACCACTGCAAAGCTAATAGGGAAAATCTGATGATTTGCATCTTGTGCAGAAGCTGTGAGGAGGGTGCCTTTGTATTTTCCTTCTAGAAATGTACCATCTACCACTAGTACCTGTCATATTGAGTCTGATTACCGTACAATTTTGCAAATATCAAACTTATCTAAAAAATATTGAAAAATATTTGGTTATAGTAATCAAACTCACTTTTGATGACATGCATGTAATTTAGCTACTGAGATCAAAATTGATGACAATATTCCTATCTCAAACAACAATTGTACTCGAGATTACATAAAAGGCATGTATTAGTTATGATTAAATCTAAGAAATCAATTGATGACAGACATACAAATTTAATCAAACCTAACTATCATAATGTAAGAATTTGTACCTTTTGCAGAGTTGGGAATGCATGGATACATTCTCCAAATGTAATGAACAAATACTTGAACCTTGATTGAGAGTCTACTTGAATGAAGCCAGTTCCAACATTATGTTGCTTTAGGACACAACAATATGATGGTAATAATTCAAAGCTTCCTTCTGATGACCCCTTTACCATCGTTATTGCTGCATCACGAGCTTTCCATGATTTCTAGTAGCTCACATTTATTTTGAAGTCAGTTCTTATGATGTTTCTAATCTGACTTGGAGTTGGCCCCTTTTTGATGTCTTCATATCTGTTCATATGATGTAAAAGAGTCAATAGAATATAAGAGAAGGAGTGATTACAGGAAGGAATTATAGTATATTTCAACTTGGTTTGATCTTTTCAGGTACAAGTTTGTAGTTAGAAGCGCGACGTTTTTCAATCCTTACTTCCAAATTGCAACTATGTTCTTGATTGTATTTCTTAATGTGAAATATAGTTGACCCAGTTAATATGGCACCGTGAATTTTCCAATCGCAACTCTTATCAACACAAACTGGTATGTAATAACTTGGTATTGTCTTTTTCACCCTGTAAGCAAATGTTTCTTGTGCAGTCAATAATGCAATAGCATTTTTCAGATCTTCTTTTGTTCTGAACAGTTGTCCCAAAGCTATAATAATGCCCCTCTTTCTTGAACTTATAGATTCTGCATAATTTGTGGACATTGTAGTGCTACTGATGCCACTCTCAATCTCAGTATCATCTCCATTATCATCTGTATCATTGGCATTAGTTATGCAGTCTACATCATCATTATGCACACAAAAGTTGTCTTCCATCACATATGTATCCTTGAAATAGCTGTCAGGATGTAAAACCAATTGATTTTCATCATTCATAGATTGTGTAACCCGATCTTCAATGATTTTCTTTACAACAGTAGGATATAAAGGCAATGTCCAATTCACTTCCTTCAATTCACTAATTTGAAAGAAACTCCTCAAATTACTGTCATTCTCAATCAAAAAAGGCTCCATAGTTTTCTTGAAAGGATGCAAATGACTGAATTGAAGATTAGGAGCCAAATCGTCATTGTTGATGAATGTATTGATTATCTCAGTCTTCATCTCATACATACTCATAGGCTGATTGATGACGATCACTTTTGATGACACATCCCAAACAAACACTAAATCATCTTCTTCCATTTTCTATTCTCCTCCAAATTTTACTGTTAACAGATTGACATCCATTATACATGTTCCCCGGTGACACCTCTTAAATTTAATACATATAATTCGATGGAACAATTTGAATCAAACTCAGATATTGTGATCACAGGTATCCAATTTTATTCAAACTGAGCTCAAAATCAAATTTAGCTACTGTGATGACAGACATCCAATTTTATTCAAACACAACTATCATAATCAAATTGGATTTAGCTAATGTGATGACAGACATCCAATTTTATTCAAACACATCTATCAAAATCAAATTGGATTTAGCTACTGTGATGGCAGACATCCAATTTTATTCAATTTGTTGCATAGCATGGACATTTTCATTTTTAAGGTCTGCAACATAGTGCAGACATTTTGTCTCCCTTCGCAACATGTTGCAGACTCATTCCGCAACAAGTTGCGAAGTTTAACAATTTATCCAATAAAAATTAATGATCTATTTATCAATCCACTAATTTTAGGGGTGTTCATAATCGGATACCCGACACGACACGGTTAATCGTGTCGGGTACCCGGTAAGAAATTGGTCTAAATTGCCGATCCGGATATGAACCGATAAGAATAAATTCTATCCGACACGGGTAACCCGGATCGTGTCGGATACCCGGTATAAATTAAATGTCCAATTCTTTTTTTATTTTATTTAATAAAAATTAGTTTCAAAGTGAGGTGACAGTGAATCGAAACCCTGACCAACCCACAATTGCCTCCAGCACTTTCATTCAGTTCTACCAACTGGGCAAGCGCTAATTTATGTTCCATTTGGACATTAATTATTCTATGTTTCATCTGTTTCTTTCTTGTCATTAATGCAAAAAATTCAAAATGATCGGCAATTTAACAGGGAATTGAATCCCGGACCACTTGGATACGTGCCCACCCATTTACCACCCGGGCAACTTGCACTTTGTTAATTTTTTAAGAATATATTTTACTAATCCTATAAAAATTATATATTTAATTTTTTTTTAAAAATAAACGGTTCGTGTCGGGTATCCGACAACGGGATTTGCCCGATCCGAATACGAACCGTTTATTTTCGTGTTTTACCGGTTCGTGTCATTTTCGTGTCGTGTCATTTTCGGTTCGTGTTTTTTCGTGTCGTATCACCGTGTTTTCGTATCGGGTCAGTCGTGTCGGATTTTTTTTCACACTCCCACCACTAATTACATTATGTTGAATGATTGCACTTTGTTTAACCTTTTTATTGAAGCAATTAAAATAAGCCAAGTGTTAATATCACAGGTCTAGTATTATTTTTTTAAACAAAATTGACCATAACTTCATAAATCAAATAATTAACCTTACATATTGGAAAAAAAAACTTAAAAAAAAAAACATTAAAACCATTATTTGCCCTTTTGAAATGCCATTTAAATTCGTCCACCCATACAATATGAAAGAGATAGAGATGCTCGATCTTTTCGCTCATTAATGTAAAAGATGCCCAACTTGGTAATTAAAATGGAATCTTGAGATTTTCAAGTGGTTACTTTTGTCTACATTTTAATTGAATAATTAGCATACATCACATGAGATGACAATGACACAACTCTTGAATTGGTAAATAAAGAGCGGTCATCCGGGGTTCGAATCAGGGACCTTTGATTACTAACCGCAAGTCCTTTCCAGTTGAGCCATTCCGTAATGGTTACAATGACACAACTCACTATAAGTAAGCTTCCACTACACATTTATTAGAGGTGAAATCGTTCACCCTTCCGCCTCTCACTCCCGACCTGATAAGGATTGCGAGAGAAGATAAATCATAAAGATTTAACCGTAAACGAAGGGTCAGGACCAACACATTTATTTAGCCATTTACATGTATAATGTGGTATTCACCTGAACTACAACTTTCTATTTCCGATCAAATGTTATAATTTTCAGATAATATTTTAATTTAACGTAATTTAATTTTCTAACAAAAAATAAAATGATTATAGAAAAAATATTATATATATCATGCATTTTAAAAAATTAAAAGGTGTTTTGTTAAAAAAAACTCTATTATATACTATTTCTTAAAAAAATGTTAGTTAAATAATAGCATTTCAGTTATAGATATAAAATGTCACCGGAAAAAAAATTAAAATGGTGATGCTTTAATGAAATGAATTATAATATATAAAGTGCTTTAAAAAAATTAAAAATGTGTTGTTAAAAAACAAACTCTATTATATAAAATGTAAGAAAAAAAATCAAAATTTTACTTTTGTAAAACAAATACCAAGCAACTACATATCCATAGTCTAATTCATGTCATCGATACAAACCTCTTACCCTCATCATCCACCACCCGACCCGATCCACCATCTATCTACATTATAAAAGTATTATTTATATATTTTATATAAAAAACATATAAACTTTATAATTTCCAACCATAACTTCCTAATCGGCACTTCGTTCTGCAAACCTCTTGCCCTCTTCGTCCTCTACCACACTTGCCTTGATGTTGTTGGACGACTTATTTTACTTAGACAATTCTATTTAAACTATCGTTTGTGTTTAAAACTTATGGTCATATGTTTAAGAGAATGTTATTTAAACTTAGGATGACTTATTTAAGATTTAATGTGCAAGATGATGTTATTTTAGCCACTGTTTTCTCTACATGTTTTATTGGAATTCAATAATGTGTATTTAGCAAAAATCACTCATGTCAACTATATTTCACCTATTTCACCCGCTTACTCGATGGATATGAGTGAAAGTGGATATGGGTGAAGTGGATATGGGTGGTGGATCGGGTAGGGTGATGAGTCATCCATGGTGGGTCGGGTGAAATGAGGGTCTATTCACCTACCACCCGACCTATTGCCATCCCTAATTGCGAGGGCAAGAGAAGAATGACGGTTTGTCAGATCAGAGAGAGGGTTACAATATTTTTATAATCTTAGCCGCTCATTTTATTGAACGGTCCAAATCAAATTATTAGGTAGATATTAGAAACCTCTCATTAGGAGAGGATCCAGATCCTTTACTTGTACAATGTGGTATTCATCTGAACTACAACTTTCTATTTCCGATCAAATGTTATAATTTTCAGATAATATTTTAATTTAACGTAATTTAATTTTCTAACAAAAAATAAAATGATTATAGAACAAATATTATATATATCATGCCTTTTAAAAAAATTAAAAGGTGTTTTGTTAAAAAAAAACTCTATTATATACTATTTCTTAAAAAATATGTTAGTTAAATAAGAGCATTTCAGTTATAGATATAAAATGTCACCGGGAAAAAAATTAAAATGGTGGTGCTTTAATGAAATGAATTATATTATATAAAATGCTTTAAGACATTAACAAATGTGTTGTTAAAAAACAAACTCTATTATATAAAATGTAAGAAAAAAAAATCAAATTTTTACTTTTGTAAAACAAATACCAAACAACTACATATGCATAGTCTAATTCATGTCATCGATACAAAGTCATATTGATGTCATGACATTATTTGATGTCTATTTAACGGACTTACAAACAGAAAAATTGAATGTCTACAAATTTTCAAAGTTTATAGAGTTTAATGAATAAAAATAAAGTATCGGGGGTTTGGATCCCATGAATTTGAAATTCATGGGTAGAGTTAGGTTCTACACTCACAAAAAAGGAATTAAAAAAACAAAAAAATGGGTGGGGATGAGGTGCAGGAGGGGTCAAATCTAACCGCCAGTTATTTTTTTGACGGTTGAGATTTGCCTAACTCAATAGGTGGAATTAATATACAACTTCAACGGATTCAATTTCGAGTTGTGAACGTATAAAGTGTTATATTAATCACATGCGAGTATGGGATGGTTTGGTGATCGAAAGAGTTAGGAAATTATTGTTTTAATGAAACTAGCTTGAAATTTAAGTTGAAGTCCTCGCACATGCTATGTAACCAGCATTGTTTTTTTTAAACTAATTAAATATGATCATAAAATCAATCAAGATTCGATCAAACCTACTCATTTGAAGTAGGGAGGTGGAATCCAATTTTTAATCAGGCTAGGTTATCGTGATATATAATATATACTAGCTATCTATATGACAATGAAGTCTTAGATAGAAAAACAAAATAGTAATTTCACGTGGTAATATTGTGGTACTGATTTTTTCCATAAAGTAATCTTTTTTTTTTTTTGCTATTTCGCTTAATAATCCTGTGTTTTTATATTATTTAATTTGTGACACATTCAATATTTTATTTTAGGGTTAAAATGTGTATTTTTAAAAGTTATTGATCGAAATTGTATGGAAAAAAAAAGATAGAGAATTGATATCATTTTAACCTAATACTTTCTTAGTTGGTTTCAGGCAGTTTCCTCCGACCATATCTGTTGATCCGATTATCCGTCTATTGAATCTCTCCACAATTAACTTTAAATGACAAAATTGCAAGGAAAAAAATTATCTCGATCCCGTTATGGATGAGCTTTCATCCCTCAGCCGCATACTTGACTTAGCCAATCTCGATCAGTGTTGAATTATGTGCAAAATCCTAGACTCTCTCTCCTACCAGTTGAAATCCATCAACCTCTAATGATCCTTCGATTTCTACATTCGTCATCGTCGATTCCTCCGTAGTAATTTATCATCTCAATATGTAAAAAGGGTTACCTTATTTCGGCTATGCCTCCCACAAATTGCAATCATACATACATCAATATATGAATATATGACAATGCAATAACAAAACATAAACATGAATGCAAGAATAATGCAAACAAAATAATATAATAGAAAATAAACATGTATGCATAAATCTAATAATGCAACTCCCCCCCCCCCTAACACACACATAAACTTTTCATCATCCTTAAATGAAAGACAAAAAAATTTAATAGAAAATAACAAGTGAGGGAAAACGGAAACCTACTTGATCATGCTAGTGGTGGTTATCATTGTTGGACAAACAAGCTTTGGAGCACTAAGGGCGGCGGCGGATGCCGGTGTGGGCAGAACCGTGAACCCAAGTTGAAACGTCAATGTTCCGACGTCCAAACTCCTTCCAAATTGCTCTTTGAAGATCAGGAATTAGTGTGAAAAAAAATTGAATTTGATGGATGAAGGGTAATGATGAATTTGATGATAGGCATGGGAAAAGAAAGGCTTTTGATTGAAACTCAAGGCTTAGGTTTTGGAATTTAGATTCAAGTTGGAAAATTGCAGTTATTTTGTTGCTTGGAGACAAAGGCTTGAATGATCAAAAATTGGGAATTGAGATATATGGTTAATCGCAAAGGGGAATGATCATCTATCAAAAAGAAAAAGAAATATTAGAAATAAAAGAAAAATAAGATATATAATGTAAATAGATAGATAAATCCTCTACTCCTAAGATAAACATAACTAACCTAAGCAAAATAAAACTAACCTAAGATATATAAAATCCTAAGATAGATAAAATAAAATCTAATCCTAATATAGCTATATAAAATATATATGATCCTAAATAAAATAGAAAGGTATAAACTACCCTAAAATCAAAAATATATAAAATAAAATAAAAGGTTAGAAAGATAGCCCTTTTACTAAAATCCGAAAACGTGCCACTGACATCCACGACGGGCACCGGTTGGCGGTGATGCCAAATCCGAGATAACTTCCCTGCATTGGTTAGCTCAAGACTCCTCCAAAAATGTATATCTAAATGGAATTCTATCATTTTATTGAATTTGAAAGACTAAATACCTAACTAATATTTGAGAAACTTACAAACTAAAGAACTTACCTTGGGTTGCCTCCCAAGAAGCGTCCTTGGTTAGCATCATAGACTCGACAGTTTATTCCGTCCTTCCCTTAAGACTCATTCAGACATTGTTAACGCCCTTAAAAGCAACCCAATCATAATTTGAATGAACACTAAACATGAAAAACTTAGCAATCAAGGATACCTTGTAGAGAAGCTTTGATATTTCCCTATTTACTTCAGTTTGATCTTCTCTAGAGGGACTGTAAGACCACCAACACAGTTCCACTGGTGTCTTATAAAAGTAATGCTCACAGGAATCTAAATATTCACCATAATCCATAAAAGTGTTAGAAATTTGAGTACCTTGTTTAGGAGCCACAAAAATCGGCTCTAGGATTGGTTCGTTGATTGGCGCGATTGAGATGAGTTCTTCAGATGAATTAGGGGCCAAAACATATAGATCATCATGCGTGCACTCATGAGATTCCAATTTAATAGAGACTGGGCTTTCCACTTCACCGGATGATGGATAAGAAGACATGATGGATGATGAAATAGGAGGTATGATAGATGATGGAGAAGAAGGCACAATGGGCGATGGGGAGGAGGGCATGATGGATGATGAAGGAGAGGGCAAAATAGATGAAATTTCATGCGTCGACTCATACGATTCCATGTCAATGGTCGTCGGGCTTCCTTCTTCATTTCCTCTTTCGTCTAGGTTGTCAACAGGAATAACGGCGAGCGCCGGCTTGTCAGTGGAGGGTGCCGGTTCTGCAGGATCACCGTGTTCCACCTTAAGTAGCGCGACCAATTTCTTGCATCCCTCCTCCCATGTTTCTTTTAACTCACAATCGATGGCTATGTTTTGGATAAGATCCCATATTCCTAATAGTCCTGGGCTACACTCGCCATCGTCAATAAGTTTCCTTATTTCAGGTTATGCCCCCTCAAGAACACAAAGCACCTTATCTAACTCACTATCATTGATACCCTATGATTTACGCTCGCTCACTAGATTTAGCACTCTTTCTAGGTGGTGGTGAAAATATTCTCCCTGGTTTTGATATAACCTCAACATTTTCGAAAAAAACTAATGAACAAAATAAAGAAATATAAATGAAAATCAATAAACACAAAAGACAAAGAAATGAACTTGCTTCCACGGCAACGACGCCAAAATTTGGTGGGAGGAATGTCATAATGTTTCCACCACGCCAAAAGTAATAACCCAAACTAATAAACTAACTACCAACCTTGTATAGCAGATAAGTAAGGGGTCGAACCCACAAAGAGAAACAAGTACTTAAATTCAATGTGTATTTATAAATTATGACACTAAGGATAGAATAGGAATACGAATGAAGGTAGATAATGCAAATAAACTAAGATAACGGTATGAATAAGAAAAAAGAGAAGACAAAAGATAAGAAGAGTCTAGTTTCACATACAATTCGCAACATTGGTTAGGTCATTGATCCTTGACTCTATTCTCTATACCCATATTTGATTCATCCGACCTTGGATTACTCCAAAGATTTTGCAATTAAACAATACCAATAACATAAACAACCAAAGATAGAGGCGCAACTCCCTAACCCTAATCGGCTTGATAAAGTCTAATTGCCAATATCCCCTACACACCCAATCAATGCTTTTACGAGATCGATTGATTATGTTTGCTACTTATATTCAATCAAATCACAAGAAGTAATCAAACCTTAGCAAGAGAGCAAATTCCGTCAAGGTATCTAATCAAGAGGGAATATATGCAATCAATCAATTGAAGAACAAATATATTGAATCAATCAAATGTAGAATAGATAGAAATCAAGTCTCACAAATCATCTAACCAAGTCTTGAATTATAGCAAAACCACAAGAATTCTAGGCAAGCATAAAGTACCTTGAATCCCTAAACTTAAATCCTCTCATCTCTCTATGTGAATATGAAACTAGGTTATGAATTGAATGAATGAAAGTTGCTCAAAATGACCTAATATAAGCCTTCTTTCGTCGGCCAAACCCTAGAATAAGTTAAGATAAAAGTTCCCATAAAGATAGACTTGAGCCGTGTCTCGCAAATCCGGCAATAACGAGAATGGCGGGCGCCGGTATTTTAGCGGCTGGCACCGCTCTATGCAGTGGCGATAGCTTCGACAGACTGAACTTGTAACACACTTTATAGAGTCATCCTTCGTCCGATTGACAAATATGAATATGAGTTGGAAAGATATTTCCAAGCACTACAATTCTCATGAAAACCTCAGAAGCTAATTCGAACTTCTCAGAACCTTAAAGATGGGATGTTTCCATGTTCTTCATTTCCGCTCTTATTCCTTAGCTCTTTTTTGTCCATTTGCTCCAAGTTTTCTCCACCTACGAATAGCAAATGATGAAGAATGTGAATAAGCTTATTAAACATACAATATGAATACTTAATGCACCTAAGACCACCTCTAAATGACCATATAAAATATGCATTATCAATTGGCGTACGTGTTTTTTTTGGATGACAATGGCAAATCCCGAGCAAGTGACCCATTCGCTAAGAGCCACGTATTAGATAAACCGGCTTGCGTTGACTGGCTTGACCCATTAGTAGAGAGTAGGGCTGGCAAATGGTACGGAAATTACCATACTAACCACGTACCAACCACAAACCGACTATGTTGGTAACCACACTTGTGGTTTTGATACCACGAGATTGATTGTAATGTCCTCCTTGAGGGTTTCCATTCATTGATAAACATATATTTAGGTTACAAAGGTATTGGGCCTTAACGGGCTTTTAGCCCACTATACATGAGGAGACCTATGTAATCTATCAAACCCCCGCAGTCGAAACGGGAGGAGGCCGTACAGTGAGACTGGAATGAAAATCAATGAATAATTGTCTAGGTAAACCCTTGGTGAATATATCAGCGTACTGATAAGAGGACGAGACATGTAGAACGCGGAAATGTCCAATGGCAACCTTGTCCCTGACGAAGTGGACATCGAGCTCAATGTGCTTCGTGCGTTGATGCTGGACTGGGTTGCTAGCCAGATAGACGACAGAGACGTTGTTAGTGTAGACCAGAGTGGCCTTCTGAAGAGGGCAACGGAGCTCAAGAAGGAGATTGCAGAGCCAAGAGCACTCGGAGACAACGTTGGCAACACCCCTGTATTCGGCCTCAGTGCTAGAGCGAGACACGACAGACTGACGCTTGGCCGACCACGACACAAGGGTGTCGTTGAGGAAGACACAATAACCAGACATGGAGCGACGTGTGTCAGGACAACCACCCCAATCCGCATCAGTGTAAGCAACAAGGTCAAGCTTAGAGGAAGGAGTGATCGTGATGCCTAGCTCGAGTGTGCCGCTGATGTACCGAATGATCCGCTTTAAGGCATGAAAGTGGGGTTCCCTGGGTGCATGAATGAACAAGCAGATATGCTAAACGGCATAATTGATATCAGGTCTGGTGAAGGTGAGATACTGAAGAGCACCAGCAAGGCTCCTGTACAATGTCGGATCATCAACCAAAGGACCAGAATGAGCGCTGAGCTTGTTGGATGTATCGACAGGGGTGGCAACAGGATTGCAGTTACTCATCTTAGCCCGAGCAACAATCTCAACAGCATACTTACTCTGTGAGAGAACTAGCCCAGACGCATGCCGCTAAACAGCAACTCCCAAAAAGTAAGACAACTGACCCAAATCTGACATGGCAAACTCAGCACTCAGCTGTGAAATAATCGACGTCCGAAGAGCATCAGAAGAGGCGGTGAGAATGATGTCGTCGACATATAGTAACAGAAATGCCATGTCGGAGCCTCTGCGATAGATGAACAGGGACAAATCCGAGCGGCTGCCAATGAAACCCAAGCGGAGCAGATGAGAAGCAAAGCGCTGTAACCAAGCTCGCGGAGCCTGTTTCAGACCATACAAAGAGCGCTTTAGGAGACAGACGTGCTTGGGACGATCAGCATCAGCAAACCCCGGCGGCTGAAACAAGTAGACTGTCTCATTCAGGTGACCATGTAGAAAAGCGTTCTTGACATCCAGCTGATGAATGGCCCAGTTGCGCGACAGAGCTAAGCTCAACACCACTCGGATAGTGGCAGGCTTGACCACGGGGCTGAAGGTCTCATCACAATCAATACCTACCTGTTGAGATCGACCGTTGACCACAAGACGTGCTTTGTAGCACTCCAATGTCCCATCAGATCGGAACTTGTGACGGAAGAGCCACATACAACGAATGATGTTCGCCGCTGGAGGGCGAGGGATAAGAACCCAAGTACCATTCTTTGTAAGGGCCTTGTATTCGTCGAGCATAGCCGCCTGCCAATTCGGGTCGAGGAGGGTTGTTTTGTGGGAGGTGGGGATGGGGGACAGAGAGGTCGAGGTGGAGGAAGGGGTTGATTGGGAGTCGGGAGGGACGGGGGCAAGGGGGGTGGAGCTTTGTTGATTGGCGACGGGCTCCGCAAGGCATGCTACCGGCGCCGCCAGTGTGTGGAACGTAGCGTGGGGTGGTTACGTTGATTTGCTGCGGGCATAACGTCTTCCTGAGGTCGCAACATCACAACATGGCGATCTGACGGAGGGGTGTAGGCTTGGTGTTGAGAGGCGGGGTGATGTGCGGTTAGGGGTGTGCAGAAAAACCCGAAACCGAAAACACGACACGAAAGCACGACAACACGACACGAAAAAACCCGAAACCGAAAAAACACGACACGATAATGACACGAACCGGTAAAACACAAGAATATTCGTGTCGTGTTCGGATCGGGGATTTCCTGTTGTCGGGTATCCGACATGAACCGTGAAGTTTTTTTTTTAATTTAATCCTGTAAAAAATATAGGATTAGTATTATAAGTTTCCAATGTGGACAAGAAATCCTGTTGGCCCAACTGGTTTGGGCTTCCTGGCAACGTAGCAAAAGGCACAGGTTCGATTCCCTTTCACTCCCCTCACTTTTTTTTCCTTTCTTTACCCAAGCGGCCAAGTCCCTGAACAAACCCTAAAGTTACACAGCCGACAGTTTTAAGAGATTCAATGATTCTCTTATCTCTCTTCACTTTCTCAATCCTGGCCAAGTCCCTGAACAAACCCTAAAATTACACAGCCGACACTTTTAAGAGATTCAACGATTCTCTTATCTCTCTCCACTTTCTCAATCCTCTCCAAACTCCAGATCCGGCTCTCCAAACTCCATACCCGGCAGCAATTGGAAAATATTCAACATCTAATCCTCTCTCGGCCTCTCCGACGACGACTTGAATGCGGCGACTCTCTCTTTCTCCGGGACTCCGACCAATCTGATCCTCACGGCCTCTCCATCTCCGGTGGTGACTTGAATTATTTGTTGGGGTTTATTGCATCTGTATTTATTGGAATTATTGCTTCAACTGTGTTCTTTGGAGTTGCAATTGCAACCATGATACGATTTATATAGATATTTGTGTTTTCTTTGAAGTTGCTTTCTTGAATCCTTCATTTGATTTCTCCAAAGTTGTTTCAACCGGTAACTTCAATTTGCTTCAACAGTTGCAGCGTTGCTTCAATGATCAGTGAGTAATAATTATCCGTGTCGTGGCGTGTATCCGGTCGGATAACACGAAACCATTTCGAAGATTCGTGTCGGATACCCGTCTCTTACCGGACCGTGTTCGGATCAGGATTTTGGTTGTTAATGGTTTCGGGTACCCGACACGGTTAACGGGTTCATGTCGGGTACCCGGTTATGCACACCCCTATGTGCGGTGGTCATGAAGACGATTTGATGGGGTCGGAAGACACCGGAGATGCTGCGGGTGTGTGGTCTGGTGGGAGGGGGAGGTGGTGGTGGCATCGGGGGAGAGGCAGGAGCACCGAGAGAGCTCTGGGGGAGAAAGAAGCGATGGAACGATGACTCTGACTCAGATTGAGACACATGAGGTGTAGAAGCGGGGAGGCGAGGAGAAGCAAAGGGGAAGCGAGACTCATCAAATGTGACATGACGAGACACAATGAGCTTATGGGTCGTGATATCGAGGCAGAGGTAACCGCGATGATCAGACGGATAGCCTAGGAAGACACAAGGAGTGGAACACGGGTGAAGCTTGTGTGGGGCGGTGGAGGACTGGTTTGGGAAGCGCAAGCACCCGAAGGTACGAAGGTGATCATACCTAGGCAAAGTGTAATAGAGGGCCTGACCCGGCGAGCGATGTTGAAGGATGGTAGATGGGAGAACGTTTAGGAGATAACATGTGGTGGATAAGGTGTGAGGCCAATAGGGAAGGGGAATAAATGCGTGGAAGAGGAGAGAGCGCATCATGTTGGTTATGGTTCTGATGATTCGTTCGGCTTTGCCATTATGCTGGGAGGTATAGGGGCAAGACAACCGAAAGGAGATCCCATTTGTGGCAAAGAAAGAGTGAAAGTCTTTGTTGTCAAATTCACGGCCATTGTCGCATTGGAAACATTTAATGGATATGTGAAACTGTGTTTTGATGTAGGTATGGAATCTGACAAAGACAGGAAACACTTGAGACTTGAAATGCAACAGGAAGACCCATAAGTAATGAGTGTAATCATTAAGAAACAAGAGGTAGTACTTGTGACCCTCCTTGCTAGGCACAGGAGAGGTCCAAATGTCACTATGAATGATATCAAATGGAGCAAGGGTAGAGGTCAAAGATCGTTGGAACGGCAATCTGGCATGTTTGCCTAGTTGGCAGGAAGAGCATAAACCAGAGCATAGGTCTTTAGTACAGGTGACAAGACTCTGGGAACGGAGGACATCTAGAATGGCAGAACTAGGATGGCTCAGGCGTGTATGCCACAGGCTGGACGACGATGCCGAGAGGGCGACCGGGCACGACTGACTGGACGCAGGAGGTGGTGTGACAGGGTAGAGCTCCCCAGTGCTGTTACATCTCATGCGAGTAACCCCCGTAGTAAGATCGTTCACAGAGAAACCATAGGGATCAAACGCAAGGGAAACGTTGTTGTCAGTAGTGAACCGACCGACAGAGATAAGATTTTTGACAATCTTTGGTGCAATGAGGACATCGTTGAGGTGTAGTGGGTGGGTTGGGGTCTGTAATTTGGCGTGGCCAATCCCCGAAGTAGCAAGGCGACCACCATTTTCGACGATAATAGAGTGTGCGGGGCCCTTAAAAGAAATAGATGAGAGGTTACCTGAGGAGTTCGTCATGTAGGAGGTGGCACTAGTGTCCATGTACCACGAAGAGTCGGGGAATGTCGGTTGCGTAGAGGAGAAGGCGTGATGCATAGCAGACAGAACATAGCCTGGATTGGACGATGTCAGATAGGTCTGATGACCGGCATGTCGAGGGGCAGAATATCCGGAGTACGGTTGCATCTTTTTTTTTTTTTTTTAGAAAAACAAGGGGGAGGTTTCTGTAATTTCTATAAAATCAAGGGGGAGGTTTATGTAATTTCTATAAAAGAAATCGAAATCTCTATTTCTCCCAGGAACTTGCGTACAGAGGAAGAAGGAGACACATGCGATTGCCGATGGCTCGACGCGGCTCTCCGGTGTCAGTGGCTAGCGGCGAAGGTTCGACCGGTGATTGGTGGAGGTAAGGCAGCGGGAATCGGGAACGAAGACAACGATCGGCGCTATGAGTGGCGGAAATCCGAGACGAAGACGGCGGGGCTCGGTAGTGTTGAGTGCACTTCCGGCGAGGCCAGGCTGCGGCTGCGGTCCCGGTGGCTCAGACTCCGGTCGTCGGCGGGCTTGGGCAGGGACGGGGCTGCTCACTGCTCCCGATCGATTTGAGAGAGAAGGAGGCGGGGAAGTGGATGGTCGGAGGAAGAGGAAGACCGGTGAGACGGGAGGATCAATTTAGGGTTCCGTGAGGAAGGAAAAGGCGGTGATACCATGTGAGATCACGAGATTGATTGTAATGTCCTCCTTGAGGGTTTCCATTCATTGATAAACATATATATAGGTTACAAAGGTATTGGGCCTTAACGGGCTTTTAACCCACTATACATGAGGAGACATATGTAATCTATTAGTGGTAACCAATATGGTGGTAACCATCTTGGCTGTAACCATTTGAAGGTGGTACGGTAATGGTAATGAAATATGAATACCATGGTTACCAAGTGTGTGTGTGTGTATATATATATATATAAATTTTTTTAATGTTTTATTGTTATTACCTTTAAGTTTTTAATTTATATTTTGCGTTTTGATTTTGACCTAAATTGGTCCTTTCTACTTTTTCTACTAGAAATAGTATGAATATTTTGAATGTTTGAAGACTTTGACCTAGTTTTGTTTGAAATTGCACGAACATTTTGAATGATTGAACAATTAAACTTGGTTTGTTTCAAGACTTTGAACTTAGTTGGTTTGAATTGGTTTGTACTTTAGGTTGTGAACTTGATTTATTTGAACTTTCAATAGGTGGTAACCATATTATTTTTTATAACCATATTTTTTCGTTCGATAACTTAAGGTAGTCAAGGGGTTTCAAAAAAATACAAACAGAATTGCAGCTTGGCAACCATGGTAATTTATCGATAGTAACCACAAGTCGTAGTTACCACATATGCGGTAACCACGACTTGTGGTTGGTACGTGGTATGAAAATTTACATACCACCAGTTTGTGGTTCGTACGTGATAATCATCATTTTTTGGTGGTTACCGTATCATGCCAACCCTAGTAGAGAGTAAGGCAAACCTTGAATTTCAACCAAGAAAAGGGGCGGAGGCAGGTATCGAATCCGGGACCTCCATACCACTCCCTTGTTCCACACACCAATAGCCCACTCAACTGGGGCAATTAAGTCAATTATTAATTCTTATTAATATTATATTTATTATAAATTACAAATAATAATAATAATTTAATATTTTATATATTGCTAAAAATTCTCCTCATTGCTTTTTTTTTTTGTGTTCAAACATGTGCTAATTTCTTCAAAGGATCACTTGGGTCGGTAAGGATCCCGTAAAGTTGTACTTTGTGGAGTTGATAATTGTGATGCCTAAAATCTACACCATAATTCTTGAAGAATATTCTCAATTGATCTTCTTGCATAGAAGAAGAAATTGATCTTCTTGTATAGAGGAAAAAAGAGATAGGGCTAATTGATAGGACTAAAATAAGGCCATAAAGAATCTGGGAGTACAATTGTCTTGTATTAGGTAACATTGATTTAAATCATAATTTTCATTATATATAGAGGAGAATCAGCTAGGGTTAAGGGGGGTTTTCTTTCAGCCAACCAACTCTGACTTGAGTGTCGGAGGCTCTTCCGGGGGAGCGAGCACTGCCCCTTTCTTCTTTTATGCAAGAAGATGATCAATTTCTTCTTCTATGCAAGAAGATTAATTGGGAATCTTCTTCAAGAATTATGGTGTAGATTTTACGCATCACAATAAGGTTATCCTATAGAAATTTATCGACTCTAAAAAATAAATTAAAAAATGACTAAACTAATTTAAATATCTAAATGATCAATATTTAACCAACGAAGTTATTTTTCGAACTCCATGGTACCTAAAGTGGACTCCGGTAGGCTGAGTCACATATCAATATATAATACACAATACTTAATAATCTTCAATTTGGAAGAAAAATTAAAGAGGTCGGACACTACCACACTCTTGAAGTACTAATTTACAATGATGTAACAAAAATCAGATTAATGATCCTAATTCATGACTATAATGATCCTAATTCATGACTATAATACTTGTAAATTCAAACAGGTTTGTAGCTAGCATCAATTAACCTTGTATGTTGAAGATGTGCTTGCTTATTTTATACATCGTTTTATTATCTCTTTTAATCATGTTCATAACACTACTAATATTATTGCACATTTTACAAGTATTATATTGAGTTGAGGTTAAAAAAATATCAGGATAATACATGTTGAGTTGATATGGTTATTAGGGAAATAATTTTCCGCTATACACGTTGCAATACATGATAGGAAGTTAGGATGTTGGTAATTAGAACGAAAGCTCTACTATATAAAAGCTTGTGATTGAGAACTCAAAAGCATTAATCGAGATTTTAGTTTCTTCTTTCAATTTCTTATTTCTCCAATTTCCTGGTTAACATGGTATCAGATTAGGTTTTTTCTTCATCGATCCAGCCTTCCGCCCACTCTCTCATTTTTTTACAATTTTTTGTCTTTGTTTTTCATCTTCAAAGGTGGTTGAACAAGCTCCAGATTCATAATTTCTAACCTTCACCAATTTTATTTATCCTACGAATCCTTTTTTTCGCATCACAATGATCATCCTAATATGTTCTCTCCACCAAGCTCCTCGCCAATGGTAATTACACTAATTGGAAGGAGTTTGTTATGTTGAAGGTCTTGAGGGTCGTCAAGGAACTCCATGTTTTGGTGCTTATAAATACTTCATATGACTTATTTTCTTTGTCTTGCATCTCTGGAACTTGGCAGATGAAGATAGGGTCTTGAAGATCTCTGACATAGATGAAATTAAAGATCTCGACCACCCCTATAAAGATAGAGAGACGATGTGATTGGATTGAGATAATCTCATGGGCCCATGGAATATTCATTAACCATGCTCGGATGAGATCATGCCTGCTAGAAGGAACATATGGTATGGTGCAACAAATTGAGAAATTTCCCAGGATAAATTATATGAGATTATATTGTATCCAAAGGAAATACGTACAAGATATTTGGGTTTCCTTTTTTAGTTTAGATTATATACGTGTGTAATATGGGTTATAAATTGTTGGTAAAAGTAGTTAAAAATTTAAACAACAAAATAACCTCTGTATGAGGGAGAAAAACAGTTTATTTGTAAAAAGTGGAGTTTATTTGGTTATTATTAGGGGTATTGTGATACTTTCAAACTAAATAAGATAAAAGGGAAGGGGTAAAATAGTACTTGTACAAAATAAACACTTAAATAACCTATATTTTGTAGCTTTTTTAACACAATTTTTTAACAAATTTTTATTTATTTTGATCATGTAAACAACCAAAAAAGTTTTTAGGTGTTTATATTGGCAATCATACACACCCGGGAGGGGTTATTTTCTGATAAAATAATAAACACTTCCCTAAAATCTCGAATCCTAGAGATCCAGATTCAAAATATATGTATAGTCAAGAAGGGAGGAGTTACCTGAATTAATTAATAACCCAAGTGACGCAACTTGCTTGTTAATTACACACTTTTAAGGTGAGGAGGGGTTATTTAGTGAAGGCCAAGCTCACATAATTCTATATCTTATCTTTACTTACTATCAAAACTCAAAAGTGCAGGAATCCGAATAATACGTGTACGTGTACGTGTACGTGTACGTATACTAAAACCCCTTCATACGTTTCTTTCCTTTAATATAAATATATATATAATTATACTATAATATACTCTCCTCTTCCAAATCCAATACCAAAAACTCTCCCCTTTGTTTTCCCCTTCTCTGTTCAAGTAAGTGTTCAAGATTCAATTTTAATGGCGGCTTTTGGTTTCTTATACAGCAGGTCAACATGTTGACCGGAATTCCAGTCTCCATCCTCCCTCCTCTCCCACCCTTCTCCGTCTTCTACCTCTTGCTCTACAGTTGAACTCTCCCTCTCCCTCTGTTCTCACTTCTCTTCTGGCTCCTTAATTTCGAGGGTTTTTATTTGGCGGGGAATCAAATCAAATGGGCGCTCGATTATCAGCGCTGGAAGGGGATGTGCCGGCGTCAGCGGCAGCACTGGGGGAGCTTCCGGAGTGCTGCGTGGCGCTGATCGTGGCGCTGCTGGAGCCGCCGGAGATCTGCCGGCTGGCGAGTCTAAACAGGGCGTTCTCCCGCGCTTCCTCGGCCGATTTCGTGTGGGAGACGAAGCTGCCTCCCAACTACAGGTTTCTCGCACGGAAGCTGCTCGGAGAAATGCCTGAGAGGATGAGCAAGCGGGAGATTTACTCCCGCCTTTGTCGCCCCATCCGATTTGATGGCGCCACCAAGGTAACCTACCCATCGATCAAACCAATTCAACACATATATAGATCCTCTTTGGACTTTGATGATGGAGGAATTGAATTTGAATATTGGTTAGGAATTGTGGTTGGAGAAGAGGAGTGGGAAGATGTGTATGTGCATCTCATGGAAGGGCCTCAAGATCACCGGCATAGATGATAGGAGATATTGGAGTCACATCTCTTGTGAGGATTCAAGGTCATACCTTCTTCTACTTCTTTTTTTTAAGAGTAATAATAATCATATTGCTTTTTTTTTAATTGGGTTTAATATTGCTTAGTGATTCAAAGATCACTAAAGTTTGCACACTTTTTAAAATTAGCTTAGGTTAAAGATCAAATTTTTGATGAAATATTGAGTTTTTAGGTACTAATACATTGTTAAATAGATATGTGGAGAGCATTTTCCTTGGGGAAAAAAAAGTGCAAAATCTAATACTCCAAAACACCCTTTCCAAATGAACTCTAAGTAGGTCAGCTAGTCCCACAGATCGAACACTTGTGTATCTTTATGCATATTGCTCCAACTTGGCCATGGTTGGTTGCTAGGGATTTACATCACTAAGATTAGGCATGGCCACGGCCACGATTAACCCGTGATCCATTGGGCTGTCGATCCATCAGGTTCAAGTTACCGGGTTAAGCAGGTAAGTGGGTTCGGGTTATGATTGAGCTAAATAAAACCAATCGACTTATTTTAATAAAATAACTGCTTTTAATTTTTAAAATAACTCGACAACTTATGCCTGTAAGTCTGTAACAGGTTAGGTTTCGAGTTGAGGATTTCCGACCCGTCGACTTGACAGGTCCGACCTTTGGTCATGTCCGATTGAGATGATGGATGATGGTTTTTAATTGGATGAAATGGGAACCAATTATATTTGAGCAATTATTTATTATTCGATTTTTTTATAGTAACAAATTTGTCCCTTGAATAGGTGATAGAGCCTTTGCTAAATATTAAAATGAGTATTATGTTATATATGATCGAGAAAGTTTCAATTTAGAAGTTTGGATTTCCTTTTGAGAGCATATCTATGTTTATCCATTTCATGCAATTTGCAAGACCTTTTCTTCTCATCCCTAAAAATTGGTTTATTTTAAGCAAGTATACTTTTTCTTTTGGAGACTCCTAATTATTGCTTCTACGATACTCCTAGTACTGTATATATACTCTGTTCATAGTTTACTAAACACGTTTTCTTATATATAACAACTTGTCACACAAACACACACACGAAAAGAATGTGTCGTTTCTCTGGTTGCGTTAAGATTGGGGTGTTGGGCATGTGCATCGTTTAGATTCATCATCAAGATTTGAAGTTACATTGATAATCATATTCCGATCCTCTTCCTATTTTAAAAGTTTTAACTTTCCTAACAAGACATCGAGTATAGAATATTGATCTTGTCATTCAATTCTATTTGATGCATCTTGTTGATGTAAGATACTAAGATTCTCTATAGCGATTAAGAATATGGATGTTATTCGAGCCGAACGAACTGTGCTTTCCATGTTCAAGCTTGGTTCGTTTCATAAACAAGTTCGACCCAAGTTGAGCCGAGTCCAATTTATAAACGAGTTTTTTTTATCAAGTTTGGCTTGTTCAGGAAATGAACGAGCTCGAGCCGAGTTTTGTTCGAGCTCTAAGTTGTTCTACTTGATCATAACATATTAACTTAGATTAAATTTTAGAAATTCCTTGAAATTCGAGCTATTTAAACTTAAATCGAACGAGTCAACCCCTAGCCGAGCTGTTCAACTTATATAACAACCCTAATTAAAAGTGAAGTGTGTCAATTGGGAAAAATTATGTGGATGTTAATTAATACTCCCTCCGTTCAATAAAACTTGTCGTTTACTATTCACGCACGCTTTTTTAGAATGATAAAAACTATATAAAATATTCATTTTTTAAAAATTTTTTTTAACAAGTTTGTACTTATTAATAATAACTATGAAATTGTTAAAAAAAATTATTTAAAAAGTCGATATTTTATATAGTTTTTAGCTCCTAAAAAAGCGTGCATGAATAGTAAAACGTCAAGTTTTGTTGAACGGAGGGAGTATATAAGTTCCTTGAGAAAAATTATTTTAAAAATGCCTAAAATGTTTAAAATTTTAATTTTTTTCCTGCAAGGAAACAGGTTAAAAAAAATACTCCCAAGATTAAAAGTTTGAAGCTACAAAATGTCTTCATCAATATCCAATGTTAATTTGTTCATGTTGTATTATAGATTCCATACGATAGCGTACCTGCAACAAGTATGGTGGCTAGAAGTTTGCGGGGACTTGGAGTTCCAATTCCCACAAGGCTCCTACAGCCTATTTTTCCGGCTTCAGATAGGAAAGGTATCGAGAGGAAGGCTTGGACGACGAGTGTGCAACCTCGACCAAGTTCACGGCTGGAACATTAAACCTGTCCGGTTTCAACTATCAACCTCTAATGGCCAGCAGACCACGTCCCAGTGCTACCTGGGTGAAGCTGGGAACTGGGTTTACCACCATGTGGGAGATTTTTCCGTGGAGAGTTCAGATTCAGCTACTAAGATCAAGTTCTCGATGACACAGATCGATTGTACACACACGAAAGGCGGGCTTTGTTTAGACTCCGTGTTCATATACCCTAGTGAACTTAGAGATAGCATCAGAGGTCCTGGGTTTGCAGTTTCCGAGTAGGATATATATTAGGTTTAGAAGAGTGCAGTGTATCAACTAGGCAAATAGTGCCGATTTCGTTATAGAGAGGGTTTGAGTAAAGATGCAAGTTGTTGTATGCTATTGCTATTCTTGATTTTCTCTGTAAATTTCCTACACTTGTTGTAAGTTGTTTTGAGTTCAATTACATCAACTAAGAGTGACAACAACACCAACACTTCCAAATTTGAAGGCTTGCACTAAAACAGCTAAAATGCGAGTAAAAATGACCACAAAGCATAAGCATAAATGATAAATAACACACGACTCAAACAAACATACAAACGTCGTTCATTCGAAAACACTCTGGTTCCACACAATATCAACACTTGCATAGTTTCCATTACATATGCTACATGTTATACCTACTTATGTCGCACTGTCGCAGGCTATATACGAAAAAAACCAATAGGGATATGTATTTGTGCAAGACAGAGTAAACACTCAAAAGCATCTATATTTGCATCTGCATCATCAAATTGCAGTTGGATTTGGAATTTGAACACAGGTTGTCACACACCTTGAATGTTCAAGATCTTCTTCACCTCCAATGGAGTCTTTCCCCTTATTGTATCCGTCACAGTTTGGCATGTCAAATCCATCAAGCTCTTCATTTTCAGATGATATGCCGCCTGAGCAAGATTTAAATTTGCCATATTTTTTCAGATTGAGATACATACAACTTCAAAGCTTATAGCTTGAATTTCCAATGTTGCACTTACATTAAACCTATATCTGATCCAAGTGACTCAAATTTCACACATTCAACTTAGGTAGTTCTTACTTGATTCATATGTTTTGAATGATTCCATTGTGTAATTTCTTCATTTATTATCAAAGACGATAATTTTAAATAAATAAATAATACTGTACTGACCAGGGTAAGATCAAAAAAGGTGGACTGGTCCGCTGCAAAGAAAGCCTTGGCCCAATCCTTCAACTCCTCCTCGCCGGCGCCGGCAATCCGCTTCTCACAGAACTCAATTGCCGCAGCTAGTGCCCTTCCATCTACCTCTGGTACTCCAATCATATCTCCGGGGCACCACCCTGCGCTCTCGATCTCCGATTTTACCTTCTCGGACAACTCAGCCAACGCCTCTCGGTTCACCTCGAAGACCTTCCCGTCCGAGCTCTTCAATTTCACAGTCCTCGCTGAAGAATCCGACGTCGCCGGACCAGGAGCCGGAGAATCGGATTGTTTGAACCTTATCCTTTTAGGTTGGCGGAAATTAGCGGCCGATTCCTCTCGCTGGCGAATTCGTTGCTGCTTCGGATGAGAGATTTCTGGCGCTCGATCGCCTAGTTTTAGATCGATATCCAACGCCGCCGCCGCCTGGTTTGAAGGACTAACTGGATTGACTTGGTTGCTCTTGAAGATGCCGATTCGATTCAAGTACCGGAACATTTTTGGTTTGTGTTGGTGAATTAGGGTTTTCGAAGACGACGAGTGTGTCGCTATGCGGGATTGCCGATTGGGGAAAGATGGGTGCTTGCTTTGCAACTTGGAAGGCAGCGAAGGGACAAAATTGTCATTTAAATATTTGTCATTTCGTTGACCATTCATAGTTTTAAAAGAAAAAGCGACGAATCTATTTTTTTAGAATGATAAAAACTATATAAAATATTCAATTTTTTAAAATAAAATTTAACAAGTTTGTACTTATAAATAATAACGACGAAATTGTTTAAAAGAAAAATCGACGAATCTATTTTTAACTACGGAGTAATTAACTGATTACTGATTGATTTGGTTAATCAAAATTAGTAATAGGAATGCACTCCCAGTTTCATTTAAAGGGATAAAAACTCTATAAAATATTATTTTTTAATTAATTTTTTTTATAAATTAATACTTATTACTAAGAAGTATTAATTTATATTAAAAAATATTTGATTAAAAATAAGTATCAATTTATAAAAAAATTGATTAAAAAAATAATATTTTATAGAGTTTTTAATTTCTTAAAAAGTGTAAACAAAAGTCAAATGATATTTATTTTGAAACGGAGGGAGTAACTAAAAAGGTCTAAAAGGGTGCTGGTACCATAAATTTTGTACAATGAGAGCATGTTCATCCGTGAGTACGAACTCGGGTACCTAACTTACTTTTTCTCTACTACATCAACTTAAGAGCCTCATTGCAACTTTTTATTATTTTCACCATCATTCGTGAGCCCGAGTCTCTGACCCTTAAGTTACTTTTTACTGCAGGGTCAAAGGTTATTACTTTATGCCGTTTTCCTTTTTAACTATTGGTGACTTAGAGGATGATGCTACGGGGCTCCTTAAGCGGATGTGTGGGGTCGCTAAGGGGGTATTAGATAAAACCTAATCTAGGTTAGTCATAAGATATTATTTTATCTTGTAATCCTACATATAGATAGAATTTCCTAATTGGAGATAGATGTGGAATGTGTACTATATATTGTAATCTATTCTTTGATCAAGTCAATACACAAGTTTACACATTCGTACATGGTATACAGAGCCTAGGGTTTTTTTTTTCCTCACACATATTCTTCGGCCTCCCTTCCACCCCTTTCCGCCGCCTAGTCCCGCCACCTTTTATCCCCTCGTGCCAACGTCGGTCCTCCTCTCTTCCTCACAATCACCATGTCAACCTCTCAATCCAATAACAACATTCTCCTCTCCACCGGTAGCTCCACTACCATGCAATTCCCCAATCTCTCCATCAAGCTTGACCGCACCAACTACTACTCTTGGCGTAGTGTTATCCTCTTCACCCTTGAAGCCTATGATCTTGATCACTATGTGCTCACCAAAGCCAAAACCCAAACCCATGGCCGACGACGCTCCCTCCACGAAGTATACCACCTGGCGGAAAGCCGACCGCTTTGTCCTGGTCTGGCTACGATCCACTGTCTCTGAAAAGTTGCTTTGCTATGTCGCCACGACATCGACATCCTACGATGCCTGGACCATGATCTCCACCATGTTTCAGTCTTAAACTCGAGCCCGTCTGATGAATCTGAAGGGTCAGGTTCAGAATTTATCTAAGGGTTCCTTGTCGATGATGGATTACATCGAAGAGAAGCGATCCATTGTCGATGCCCTAGCGAAGTGCCAGTACTTTGTTCAAGATGATGATTTTTTTGCTTACTTGCTTCATGGCTTGGATTCCTCTTATGGCCCTTTCAAAGTCGTCATCAACGTCCGTGTCGAACCTGTCTCTCCTAATGAACTTGCGGGTCTTCTTCTACATGAGGAAAAGCACCTTCAGCAAGAATCTACTCCGTCTGCACCCTTCACAACCGTTGTTCCTCCACCAGCCGCGAACGCCGCTTCCTCCCCGGTCGCCAACGCCGCTTTCAGGGGCTCTCAGTCACGGTCGAACGCCTCTTCTCGGGGCCGTGGCAGGGTCCGGCTCTCGGACTTCTCCACCGATTCCAACAATCAGTCACAACAGTCCTCTCGCCCAGTGTGTTAGATTTGTGATCGTTCTGGCCATCCGGCCATAAATTGCTTCAATCGTCTTGATGTCACACGGTTCCCATCCACCTATGTTCCCAAATTCGCCAATCATGCCGCCATTGGCTCCTTTGTTGTCGATCCATCCTGGTATGTCGACTCCGGGGCATCTCATCATGTCACCAACAACATGAGAAACTTGTCCCTTCGTTCCGAATATGATGGTACTGATCATCTTGCCCTTGGTGACGGTAAAACCGTTCCTATTAATCATACTGGTTCTGCTTCTATTGGTAGCTCTTTAGCTCTGCAAAATGTGCTTTTTGTTGCTCAAATTGCCAAGAACTTTTTGAGTGCCACGCCTCTAACAAGAGACAATGATGTCTTTATTGAGTTGCATAACAATTGCTGTTTGGTTAAGGATTTGCAGGGACGGATGCTGCTGAAGGGAATCGTTGAAGATGGACTTTACCGCCTATCTCCACCATCAAGCTCTCCTTGTGTCTACCATGCATGTCGAACCTTGCTCCAGGGTTGGCATAATCGTCTTGCTCATCCCCATGTTGCTGTCCTCAAGAGTCTGATTTCCAAATTTCAATTACTTGTGCCAAATAAACACTTTCCGGATGTCTGTGAGTCTTGTCAGCTCGGAAAGAGTCATCGTTTACCTGTTTCTGCTATTCATAAGTCTAGTTCATCATGTTTTGATTTGATTTATGCGGATGTTTGGGGTCCTGTGTCTGTTCCCTCTCTTTATGGCAATAAATATTTTGTTCAGTTTGTTGATGATCATAACAAGTTCCGTTGGATATATTTTCTGTCTCAAAAATCGCAGGTCTTACAAACATTCATAACCTTTCACAAAATGATCCAAACTCAATTCAACAAAACCATCAAACACCTACAAACTGATGGTGGCGGGGAATTCCTTGCCCTAACCTCTTATTTACAAAGCCATGGCATCCTCCACCGAATATCCTGTCCTCACACTCCTTCTCAAAATGGAGATGTTGAACGCCGCTATCGCATTGTCTAAGAAAAAGGCCTCTTCCTACTTTCCCATGCCGGTTTGCCCTTTGAATATTGGGAACGTGCATTTCACACCGCCGTCTACCTACCAAATCGCACCATTACCCATCTCCTTCAACATACCTCTCCCTTTCAATCCCTTTACAATAAATCCCCGGATTATACCCTCCTTAAAACCTTTGGGTGCGTTTGCTACCCATACCTCAAGCCTTACAACTCCACCAAATTGGCCTTCTGTTCCCAACCTTGTGTGTTCCTTGGGTACAACTCCAAATACAAAAGGTATGTATGTTTGCATCTCCCTACAGACAGATTCTATGTCTCAACTCATGTTGTGTTCAATGAGGATAGTTTTCCTTACAGAACCTCTGTCCCGTCATTGACCCTGCCTTCGTCGCCCGCTATTGTGTCCTCATCCACCTCCTCTCATCTTCTGCATCTCGCTGTAGATAGACCCGCGTCACCCCCCTCTCCTTCTCCCTCGGTACCGTCCCCCCTCCCCTCGCATGAAATTCCTGCCGTCTCCGTTTCTCCCCCGCCTGCTCTGGTAGGTCCGAGTCCGTCTGTGTTAGAGTCTGTCTCTTCCGTTCCTCAGTCACCTACAACCACATCTAGCCCTGCTATCGGCCCCTCTACAACCTCATCGCTCCCCTCGTCCAATCTATCTTCGACATCTTCTTCGGCATCTCCTCCGCCCCTTGCAGCGTCTACTCATGAGCATCATCCT
Organism: Persicaria tinctoria; assembly: GCA_037127255.1. Lineage (NCBI taxonomy): Eukaryota > Viridiplantae > Streptophyta > Magnoliopsida > Caryophyllales > Polygonaceae > Persicaria > Persicaria tinctoria. The sequence continues at coordinate 54,435,575 of JBANSL010000014.1, read as the reverse complement.
CTGGGTTTCTTAGTCATGCTGATGACTCACAGCACCCTATGTCTACTCGTGCTCGCACTGATGATCTCAAACCTCGCACCTTCAGCACTCGGTATCCCGCTCCTACTTGCTTCCTCACCGAAAAGGAGCCATCTACCTTTGCTTTGGCTGCAAAGTCTCCCCAATGGCGCTTTGGTATGCAGTCTGAACTCGATGCTCTCACAAAGAATCAGACTTGGTCTCTTGTACCGTGTCCTCCTCGGGCTAACGTTGTTGGTAATAAATGGGTCTTATGAATCAAGCGCAAACCAGACGACAGTGTTGAAAGGTACAAGGCTCGGCTTGTTACCAAAGGGTTTCACCAGGAAGATGATGTAGATTATTTCGACACCTTTATCCATGTGGTTAAGGCGACCTCCATCTGTTTTGTTCTGTGCATCGCTCTGTCCCAAGGTTGGGATCTCCGTCAACTGGACATTAACAATGCCTTTCTCAATGGTGACTTGAATGAAGATGTTTATATGTCTCAACCTAAGGGATTTGTTGATCCGCGCTTTCCGAACCATGTTTGCAAGTTGCAAAAAGCTCTGTATGGTCTCAAACAGGCTCCCCACGCTTGGTTCAACAAACTTCGTCTCTACTTGCATAGTTGTGGCTTTCAGGCATGTTTTTCTGACACCTCTCTCTTTACTCTTCAATCTGCCTCTTCCATTACCTATGTGCTTGTTTACGTTGATGATATCATCGTCACTGGCTCCGATTCTGGCTTTGTCACGCGCTTCATTGCTGCCCTTAATCGCCGATTTGCCCATAAGGACATTGGTCGTCTGTCTTTCTTCCTTGGTGTAGAGATTATATATTCAGCTTCATCTATTCATCTGTCTCAGCAGAAGTATCTTTACGATTTACTTGAGTGTTGCAACATGCTCGAAGATCAGCCCATCTCCTCGCCAGCAGACCCGTCTGTCACCAAGGTACCTTCGTCACCCGATTTGCCCTATGCCGATCCCTCTGCATATCACCATGTGGTGGGTAGCTTAAAGTATGCGCTGATCACTCGGCCTGAGATCAGTTTTGCTGTCAATCGGGCTTGTCAGCATACGCTTCACCCGCTCACGTCTCACTGGCAACATGTCAAGCGGATATTGCGCTATCTCAAAGGTACTCTTGATCATGGCCTTACATTGACAACTTCCTCGCACTCTGATTTAGTGGCCTATTCCGATGCCGGTTGGGCCATCGATCCGGTTGATCTTCGCTCCCAGCATGGTTTTTGCAGTCTTCTTCGGTGGAAATTGCGTCAGTTGGGCTAGTCGCAAGCAGAAGGCCCTCGCTCGCTCCAGTACCGAAGCCGAGTATCGAGCTCTCTCCTTCACTGCCATCGAATTATCTTGGCTTTGTCAGTTGTTGTATGAGTTGCGTTTTCCAGTTCCTCGACCGCCGGTTCTTCTCTGTGACAATCTGTCTACTACCTTTCTTGCCACCAACCCTGCTATTACCAACAAGTCCAAACACATTCAACTTGATTACCATTATGTCTGCCAACAGGTTGACTTTCATGATCTTGTTGTCAATCACATCCCAGCTAAGGACCAAGTTGTAGATATCTTCACGAAGGCACTCACCGACCGCTTCTTCACCGCCCTTCCTCCCAAGCTTCTGGTCACTCCGCGACCTTCAGCTTGCAGGGGGTGTTAGATAAAACCTAATATAGGTGGTTAGTCATGAGATATTATTTTATCTTGTAAGCCTACATATAGATAGAATTTCCTAATTAGAGATAGATGTGGAATGTGTACTATATATTGTAACCTATTCTTTGATCAAGTCAATACACAAGTTTACACATTCGTACAGGAGGTACCTGGTATAGTAGGGGGTTTTGTCACACTTTAACTAGGATTGAGTTTAGTATTCAAAAGGGATGCGGAGCCCAGCTTGTTAGCCGGCTCCGCGACATGTGGCATTATGGAAGTCTCAGCAGGGTGCTCACTCATCTGATTGGTTGCGCGCAGTTCCTATTTCTGGGTTGGGGCAGACTATGAATGGAAGGACCTATCGAAGTGTGCTTAGCTATCGATTGGGTGTTCCATTGTTCGCGGTGTCCAAACCATGTTTCGCTTGTTCTCGCGTCTTTGATGGTGATGTCTACGGTGACCATGTTGTGTCTTGTGCTGGTTCCGTGGGCATTAAACATTGACATAACCTCGTTCGCGACACCTTATTGGATATCTGCTACAGGTCTGGGATCTCTGCCGGTAAGGAGGTTGATATCGGTTTGATTGATGGGCATGATAATCCTCTTCGTCCGGTGGATTTGCTACTTTATTCCTGGGACAGAGGGCGGAATGTTTGTGTCGATCTGACGGGATCCTCCTCTTTGACTCAGTCTGGGATGTCTGACTTTGTGCCTGATCGTGTTATTGTTGATGCTGCTCGGTGTAAGTGTGCCAAATATCGAGATTTATGCACGACGGCTGGTTATGGTTTGATAACCTTCTCATTCTCTTCGTTGGGGGAGTTAGATACGGATGCAGTTGCTTTGTTGAACCGGATTTAGAAATTCTCCGTAACTTAGGCTGTCGGGGCTCGTGCTGCCGCTTATATTTTCACTAGACTCAGTTTTATTATCGCTAAGGGAGTGGGTGCCCAGATAGTATCTCGGCTACCCACTAATTTCTTGTAAATAGTAATTGGTTAATAGAAGCATAATAATAATAATAAAAAAATAATTATTATAAATAATAATAATAATTATTATTATAAAAAATAATAATAATTATAAATAATAATAATAATAATAATAATAATTATTATTATTATTATTATTATTATTATTATTATTATTATAGAATAATAATAATTACATATTACAAGAAATTAGTGGGAAGCCGAGATACTATCTGGGCACCCATTCCCTCAGCGATAACAAAGCTAAGTCTAGTAAAAATATAAGCTGCAGCACGAGCCCCGACATCTTGAGATACCGAAAATTTCTAAATCCGCTTCACCAAGGCAACAACATCCGTATCCAGCTCCCCCAACAAAGAGAATGAGAAGGGTAGAAAACCATAACTGGTTGTCATGCACAAATCATGGTACTTGACGCGCTTACTGATGTTGTCTAAACCAACACAAGAATAGTGTAGCCTGAACCAACCTCGCAAGAATACGAGATCAATTGCAGTATACAAGTATTGATCATGGGGATTATATATGTATCAATCGTTATCTAGAACTAATAAGCTAAGCCAAGAAAGAGGGATATGATTTTAAACTAAATTAAGAAAAACAAGGAAAGATCATCAAGAAAATATATATGAGAATCAATTCCAGGGTTAAGGTTTCCGACGACAATGCCACAAAGAATTCAACCCGATGTTCACTCGAACTTCGTCTCCTTAATATGTCAAATTGAAGGTAAATTATTTAAAGTGATCACTACTCAGCTGTGGCATGTTGTAGTAATTGTGTCTAAATTAACCAAATCTAGACCCTTTAAGCTCTTTATAGACCTTAGGAGAAAATCAATTAAACTTTCGCTGTCGCATTCCGCCTAACCGATTCACACCTAAGAATCTACGATAATTTATTAATCCTCAAGAGTTCTCAACAATCGTTTAAATGTCACAATAAAAATTGTTGATTCCTTAAGTTCAATCCTAGGGTTCGAATGAAACCAATCCTCCTTTCAAGTTCATGAATTTCATCTATGCATCCAATTTCAATTCTCAGCGGTAGCATCTTGAATCTAAAAAGGATTTTAAGCAATTGACATCAATTAGGTTAAGCAACTAGGATGAAAAGACCAGCCGCCGGTCTGAATCAAAAACTCCTCCCGCATCTCATCACATACGTGAGTATATATATTCATAGATTTGATAAAATTTCAATTTCAGCCCACCATAATTAAATAATTAAAATCTAAACAATACCCAATTATAAAGTTAATTCCATCAAACAACCCCTAAGTTTAGAAACTTCAGTCCCTAGCAATTTAGCTACTCAAGTCCACTCCATTCATGTTCGCTCTTTCACATCAAATCTTGAATTTCCACAATAATAGCCTCAAAATGCCAGAAATAAATAAACACTCGATGTAGACTCCGAAATTGCAAAATAAAATAAATAAAGCATAGAATATGATAAATATGCATGAAAATAACTTACACTAATGTGCAAATGCAACTCTAAAATATGACTAAATTAGATGTCATCAAATCACCCCATGCTTGGACCTTGCTTGTCCTCAAGCAAGAACAAGTGTAAAGATTTCACAAGAAGGATTTCGATTTCTATCCAAGCTATGCATTTGCTCATTTAGATCTAGACATTGCGGTCAAAAACATGAATAAGCAAATCATACAAGAGAAAAGTCAAGACATTAATTCCAAGACCTCGCATAGGACATTTTCGTTGTGGAACGCTCTCACTCATGTGTCTAGGGTATAAATATCACTCAAGCTCAAATCATGAAAACTCATTTACCATAGGCTTGCATCAGTGTCCTAATTCTCCATCACTTGGACTATGCACAAAAACATAAATCCGGAGGTCTTTTCATGGGTTGTAACGGGACCAAGGTGAGAAACAAAAGATATGGATTCTTTAGCCATGTGGTGCTAAATTCGGGAAATAGAACTACTTCCTAAACTTCAACCACAATTCCAAATTCTTTTCCACAAGCATACCAAATCTCTAACAACAACCCCATCACATAATCAAATAAGCTCAAAACTCACAACTTTGATAACCAATTCCCTTTTCACAAACATTTCTCTAGTGATGAAGAATTTTATTCACTTTTTTTCTTTTTTTTTTTTCCATCTTTTCCATTGTCTTTTTTTTTTCATTTTTTTAATTTCTTCATCACAAGAAAATTACATTTGAATCACAAAATCCTCCACTTAATACATCAATCACTCAAAGCACATATTCCTTCTTGTTCACAAAACTATAGATAAATCTATTTCATCCTACTTCCTGAATGGGTAAACGAGGCTAAAATAGGCTTAAGGATAATCTTGTGTAGCTCAAATGAATAGGCAAATAGGCTCAGCAAAGGATATATTCATGGGTAGGAATGGATTAATAGGCTAACAAAATTGCCTCAATCATGTTTATGCAATGCACACAAGTCATACAAGTGGCCTCAAGAGGTTCTAACGCAAGTTCTGAAGATAGAGCAATCAAGATGAGCAATTCACACAAAAAAAAGAAAGGAGGACTCATGGTTGTTAGTCCTAGGCCCAGAATCTCATGGCTTTTGTCTTAAAATCTCAATCTCAACAAGTCTCAAGCAATGATTAGTTTTGAAAGAATTATAGCATAAACCCAATAATCTAAATCATCACAAGATTTTTAACATGCCTTAAAGGATATCATCAACCAATTTCAATCAAGGAAAATAACATGTTCTTAAAGAAGAGCAAGGAATTTTTATTAGAAAGGGTTCATCTCAACACATCCTTATGCAAATGCAATGTATGAAATGCATATAAAAAAGAAAAAAAATGAAAACATTATATGCAAAAACGGAGTTACACATAAGCTACATGTGATTTAAAAGTGAGTTATCCCCACCCCATGCTTAATTCCTACTTTGTCCCCAAAGTAGAGAAAAAGAAAGAGTAAAGGAAGAGGAAATCATCAAACATGTAGGCAAAATCGAGCAATTCAAGCAAGAGGTAGTAGTGCAAGTTGTATTGAACCATCCGTGATATTTAATTAAATTCTGGCAGCATCTCCATTGTAATTTGGTCTGTACACAACACAAAGAACAAACGCAGACACAAGCCCAACAAATACAAATAATATCACACAGCAACCAGGATCCAATATTAACCGAAAATCAGCACAAAAACTCCTCAAAAACATCAACTCAGCAATCAACTCAGTAGTTGCTGAAAATTCAGCAGCTCTCCTGGGTGCAATTTGCATTTGTGAACCCTCCTGGAGTCGGAAAAACAGAGGCATATCCCTTTGCAATTGGTTCTGGCTAAGACAAAAACAAAAAGAACACACCACAACAAGCAACAGTCCAACATCCAAGAAAATAAATCATCCAAGAATAAAAACTCAACGAAGCCAACTCCATCAATCAATAAAAATCAAATCAGCAGCAAGTATCTAGCCTCAAAAGTCCAAGTAGACAACAAGAGTAAAACCAACACTAACTCTTGCTAACACAATCAGTCACGTACTGTGGTAAAATCAATAAGTCCAAGTGACCTCAGGGAGTATGAAACTAGCAAGAATTAAAAGAATAAGCATACAATACCCTGAATCATCTACCTAAAATCACATATAGAAACTTCGACAAGATACATAGCCAATAATAGAGTGTAAAGCATGAACAAATTGAGTGCTCAAACAAGATCAAATTCATACACAAATTTTCAGTCCTGCACTTCCCACTCATCCAACATGAGACAAGGAGGAAGTGAACAAGCATAACCACAATTTCATCTCAAGAGAACAAGCATGACAATAATTCAATCAGCCCAGAGAGTCCATGTCTATCAAAGTCTCAGAATCTCAGCCACCACAAGATTGAGCAATCCCATAAATCAATATCTAATACTCACAAACCAAAAGAAGCAAATCTATGCACAAAATGTTGGAAAGTCTTTATATTAGACTAATAATTAATTAATTTTCCACAAGGATTAGAAGAAGGGATTTATATTTTCAGTTTTGGAAATTATGTGGTGTGGACACATGGTACAAGGGCTGTTACAGATCTGTGGTTCTCAGACCTATAGTTGGTTACTTTCCCGCAAACTGCCATAACCACATTAACTACCTATTAACTGTAGTTTGTTGGTTATTTCCCTCTCTCATAAATACTCTAACTCAGTCTCCTTTACAAACAACTTGAAGAAAGCAATAAGATTTGCTGTCTAATTTTTTTAGGGCTTTGTTGTATCCTTAGGAGTGAATTTGTCTGCAACCCAATAGCAACTAGTGGGGACAAATATCACTTAAAAGAAAGTGATCTTTTTCATGCCTCAAAGCACTAAAAACCCCCAATTTACCAACAATTTTTAAGTGATATTCGTCATGGAGGCAAGATCACAAGCAGCAACATTAACCCTACTGCATCAAGACTTCTTCAAACTGGATCGATTTGATGGAACCAACTTCAATCGATTGAAGGACCAGTTGATGTTTCAACTCACTACGCTGAAGATCTCCTATGTTCTGGATGATAACTTGCCGGTTATCCCTGATCCAGAAGACAATGAAGAAGAGGAAATCAAGGAGAAGTGAAAGAAACGAGATGAAGATGAAGTGTTGTGAAGAGGACACACCTTAAACCGCCTTTGAGACCGGCTGTACAATTTGTTCACTGCCATCAAATCACCAAAGGAGATATGGACACCGCTGGTGACAAGATACAACAATGAGAAAAAAGGGACATATAAGTTTTTTTTATCATGAAATACTTTGAATTTTCAATGACTACTGACAAGCCTGTCATGGTTCAAGTTCATGACTTGCAGAGTATTGTTAATCGACTCAATGAGTTGAATGTTGAGATATCTGAATCACTACAAGTAGGTGCAATTCTTGCCAAATTGCCAACTACTTGGAATGATTATAGAAAGAAACTCCTACACACCACAGAAGAGTTGTCCTTGCAGCAATTACAGAAACATTTGCGGATAGAGGAGGAGATGAGAAATCAATACAAAAGGTGGATTATCAATCCGACTCTAAGGTGAACCATGTTGCTGGAGAAAAATCTAACAGAAATACTGGCCAGAACAAAAGAAAGAAGGGGTAGGAAGGAAACTCCAACAACAAGAGGTACAAGAAGGATGACAAGGACAACAGGCCCAAATGCCACTATTGTCACAAACCAGGGCACTTTAAGAATGAGTGCAGATTCTGGAAGAAGAAACAAGAAGAGTTAAAGAAAAACAAGGCTAATATGGCAGAGAAGGAGACAACTGAAATCATTGCCATGGTTTTAAATCTGCATATTGGTATGGTTAATGAATTAAACATGGCTACAACGACAATATCCAAAGATTGGTGGTATGAATAAGGCACCACGGTTCATGTGTGCAATGATATGTTTCAATTCTCAGCGTATGAAGTCACTGAGAAAAAAGACGACGTTCTGATGGGAAACAACAATGTTGCAAAGGTCATGGGAAGAGGTCGTATTGAAGTTCAGTTTACTTCTGGAAAGAAAATGACATTAACTAATGTCTTACATGTTCTAGAAATTAGGAAGAATTTGGTTTCTGCAGATCTCTTGTGTAAGGTGGGCATAAAGGTTGTTTTAGAATCAGGAAAATTGATATTAACTAAGGGTGGTGTATTCATAGGCAAATGATACTCTTGTGATGGTATGTTTAAACTAAGTATTAATAATAAGATGAATGATTCTACTTATATCGTTGAGTCCTCTGCTACTTTATGGCATATGCGCCCTGCTCATGTTAACTTTAGATCGCTGAAATTCATGTCTAAGCATGGAATGATTAAATGTGATAGTCATGCCTTTGATAAAGATTGTGGAGTTTGTGTTCAAGCAAAGATGAAAAAGAAACCTTTTCCATGTGTGGAAAAGACAAATGGTATTCTAGGACTAGTCCATTCTGATATTTGTGAATTGAATGGTGTATTAACTAGAGGAGGAAATAGATATTTTATTACCTTTATAGAAGACAAATCTAGATATACCTATGTCTATTTGCTTAAAACAAAAGATGAGGCATTTGAGAAATTCAGAATTTACAAGTGCTCTGTTGAAAATTAGAAAAGCACAAAGATCAAAATTCTGAGAAGTGACCGAGGCGGTGAATATTTCTCAAATGAGTTCTCTGAATTTTGTGAGAATAATGGTATTATTCACCAAAGAACAACCCCATATACGCTACAACAAAATGGATTGGCTGAAAGAAAAAATAGAACATTGTGTGATATGGTGAATGCTATGATGATAAATGCAAAATTGCCCTCAAATTTATAGGGTGAAGCCTTACTGACAGCATGTCATCTTCACAACAGAATTCCTTCAAGGAAAATAAAGGTTTCTCCATATGAAGTATGGAATGAAAGACAACCTAATCTAAATTACCTAAAGGTATGGGGATGTATAGCATTTTATAGAAATCCGGATCCTAAAAGGACAAAGTTAGGTCCTAAGGCACTAAAGAGTGTATTTATAGGGTATGCTGAAAATTCTAAGGCATACAAATTTCTGGATTTGGAATCAAATATGATTATTGAATCAAGAGATGCTGAATTCTTTGAGACAAAGTTTGTTGTTGATACAACCTGTGACACGCCAGAAGTCTCTCAAGAATACAATCCCTCTCCTTTGATTAGGAAAAGACCCGATGAGGAACCAACAGAAAGACCCACTGAGGAACCAATAGACAGACATGCTTGGAACCAACAGAACCTGCTGCAGAACCAAGAAGAAGTCAAAGGAAATTGATAGAGAAATCATTTGGGTCTGATTTTAAACTAGCAAATGATGTTTTATTCTTGGTTGAAGGTTCTAGAAAAGAAGTTTTGACTCAAACACCATTAATACATCTATTAGATGGGGATCAAAAGACTTTTACAGAAGCAATGTCTTCAAGAGACGCTGCATTCTGGAAAGAGGCCATAAATGATGAAATGGACTCAATATTATCTAATAATACTTGGGTACTCGTAGAGCTGCCTCCCGGATCCAAGCCTATTGCATGTAAATGGGTATTTAGAAGGAAATACAATCCTGATGGGTCAATACAAACGTTTAAAGCCAGATTAGTGGCAAAGGGTTTTAGACAAAAGGAAGGTATTGACTACTTTGATACATATGCATCAAATGGATGTGAAGACCGCATTTTTAAATGGGGAATTAGATGAAGAAGTTTATATGGAACAACCCGAAGGCTTCATCACACAAGGGTGCGAGAAGAAAGTTTGCAAATCAGTTAAATCCTTGTATGGATTAAAACAGGCTCCAAAACAGTGGCATGACAAGTTTGATCATGCTATTCTATCAAACGGGTTCCAACACAATGGTGCGGATAAGTGTGTTTACACTAAATTTATTGCAAAATATAGTGTAATCATATGTCTATATGTGGACGATATGTTGATAATCAACACTAGTATGGATGGGGTAAATGAGACTAAGGACTTTTTGAAGTCACAATTCAAAATGAAAGATTTAGGCGCAGTTGATACTATTCTAGGTATTAAAATACTTGGAAATAGTGGGGATTTTGCCTTGTCTCAGTCTCATTACATACGAAATATGTTAGAGAAATTCAAGCATCTTATGGTTAAGGAAGCTAACACCCCATATGATGTTTCATGCAAATTGCATAAGAATACGGGCAGATCAAATTCTCAGATCGAATATGCAAGGGCAATTGGTAGTCTAATGTATGCAATGCATAGTACAAGACCAGACATTGCATTTGCGGTGTGCAAACTTTCTAGATATACAAGTAATCCTGGGATTGAACATTGGAAAGCTATAGCTAGAGTTTTTGGTTATTTGAAAAGAACAATTGATCTGAATCTGTGTTACAGTAGCTTTCCTGTAGTTTTAGAAGGATATAGCGATGCTAGTTGGATATCTAGTGCAGATGAAAACTAGTCTACAAGTGGATGGGTATTTACCCAAGGAGAAGGAGCAATATCTTGGGCTTCAAAGAAGCAGACTTGTATAACTCATTCCACAATGAAATATGAGTTTGTAGCATTGGCTGCAGCGGGAAATGAAGCATAACGTTTGCGAAATTTTCTTTTGGATATTAAGTTATGGCCACGACCAATGCCATCCATTTCTGTATTTTGTTATAGTGCAGCAACTATGTCTAGAGCTTATAATAAAATTTACAATGGAAAATCTAGGCACATAAGTCTAAGACATGATTATGTCAGACAATTGATTGATGAAGGTGTAATCACCATTATATATTTAAAGTCTTGCAAGAACTTAGCGGGTCCGTTTACAAAAGCACTCTTTAGAGAAGTGGTGAGAAACACCTCAACTGCAATGGGTTTAAGGTTAAATTGAACCCCACTTTCTTCCGGTCACAACTAGATAGAGAGTTTAATGTGTAATAACAAGCTGTAGATGAGTGGCTTGGTTATCGCACTAAGTTAGTGCAGAAAAGGAGGTTGAATATATGATATTCTTAATAAGATTCTTCATGATATCATAGTTGTTGATCCATGAATCTTACCTATGTAAACAATAGAGAGTGGATTTGCTCTCAGCGAAAAGGTGTTTATTTTCGTAAATTGTTTATGAAAACTAAGGTGAAAATCAAGGCAAGAAATTTTACCAAGAGTTGTGAAGGAGTAGATAATGTTATATGTATATTTCATCCGATGTTGGCCTAAGAATCTTGGTTTAAGGAATTAACCACCATTGATTATGTTAGCATTTTTATGAGATATTACTAAATAAAAGTTTAACTTGAAAAACCCTTTTATTATGTATAGCATTATGTGAGTTAAGTCTAATATTACAGACTTAGTGGGGATTTGTTGGAAAGTCTTTATATTAGAATAATAATTAATTAATTTTCCACAAGGATTAGAAGAAGAGATTTATATTTTCAGTTTTGGAAATTTTGTGGTGTGGACACATGGCACAAGGGCTGTTACATATCTGTGGTTCTCAGATCTGTAGTTGGTTACTTTCCCGCCAACTTCCATAACCACATTAACTGCCTATAGACTGCATTTTGGTGGTTATTTCCCTCTCTTATAAATACTCTAACTCAGTCTCCTTTACAAACAACTTGAAGAAAACAATCAGATTTGCTGTCTAATTGTTTTAGGGCTTTGTTGTATCCTTAGGAGTGAATTTGTCTGCAACCCAACAACAACTAGTGGGGACAAATATCAATTAAAAGAAAGTGATTTTTTTCATGCCTCAAAGCACTAAAAACCCCCAATATACCAACACAAAATCCCACCATCATAGTAATCTACCGAATCAATTTCATCCGAATATCTGATGATAGTGAACTCAGTACCACTGGATGTACAAACCTCAAAAATTTCTCATGAATTCCAAATTCAAGAAAGTTAAAGGAATTAAAGTTACCTGCACTTACCATCGAAATCGAGTCACCTCCAGGAGTAGCGGCTGGGCCAAGAGAGGGAATCACGACCAAGGCAGCAATAACGAATCCTTCCAGCAGCGTGCGTGGCTAGGGCTGAGTACAGAAGTTAGGGTGAGGAAGTAGATGGTTCCGGCGGTGGCTCATGTGGTGGGCATCAAGTGAACAGAGGCGGAGAGGAGGTGAAGTGGCGATGGCGGACAACAAGAAAAAGGTGAGAATGACAGTGGGTTCGCCGGCGATTTGGGGGTGAGGACAGAGATTGGAAGGGAAGCCGGTGAGGATAAGGAGGGAGACAGGGCAAAGGTCGCGGGCTGCTGGTGGCAGAAAGGTGAGGGTTCCGGCAAATAGAAGGGACACGGATAGGGAAAAAGGAGAGGCGACGGTGTGTGGGGCAGGTAGCCAGAGGGGCGGGTGTGGGGTTAGCAGTGTGGGACAGGGATGAAGAAGAGAGTTCTGGTGAACGCAGGGTGCGGCGGTGAAGATGAATGAGGATGGTCGAGGAGAGAGAAGGGCAGGGAAGGCTTTTTATTTTAACAACAAGGGCTGAATGCAGGGGAGCGCGCTATGGCACACGGGCGTGCTTTTTTTTTTTTTAAGTCTATAATAACAAACAATCTTAACTGAATACTCCCTCCGTCCAAAAATACATGGACTTTTACTATTCATGCACGTTTTTTGTAGGAGTTAAAAACTATATAAAATATTAACTTTTTTATTAATTTTTTTTTAATAATTACAAAATTATTATCAATAAGTTTGTAATTATTAAAAAAAATTAATAAAAAAGTTAATATTTTATATAGTTTTTACCTTCTTAAAAAAGCATGCGTGAATAGTAAATGCAATGTATTTTTGGACGGAGGTAGTAAAATATAAGGACAACTTACTTTAGATTGACTCGAAAACGTTTGAACCTTCCAAAATGGATGGTCCATTGCTCGATCCAACCATCTAGTAAAGTCTTTTCGGGGTGATATAATTGGGATCCATTGAAGTTCAAGCTCCCGAAAGATGTGCTCTTCTTCTTAGCATCTTGTCCTTTTGTTTGTTCACCGTAAAAACCATCTTCGAATAGAAAGACTTCCTCTTGGGATTTGGTGTATGGTGGTATGTCAACGAGAACTTCCTTTGAAAGCTCATCTATATGCCACTTGGAGAGTAGTCCAGCAAACGCCCCGAATTGTTTCTTAACATTCTCTTGAACCGTCACTTTAGAAAATAGCGATGGTGACATGTATACTCGGGGAACAACCGATTCGGGTTCTTTTCTGGATTCCTCCTTTCCAGGATCATTCAATCTCAGGCACCTTATGTATATGCTATTCTAGACTTTCCTCAATATCAATAGATACAACAGTGCAATCATCATTGTCACTGTTACTGACATCTGTTTGGCTCGAGCAACTCTCTAGAACAGTTTGAGCATTTATGGTAAGGTGAACAATTTGAGCTTCAATTGCTACAATCTTAGTGAGTAGCTCATCCGTTGATAGGTGTGAATAATGTCTTTGCTCAGGAGGAGGTTGTGGAGGTCGAAACTGAAATCCTATCGGAGCCCTTTCATGAGCGTGATTGCTCTCATAATACTCATCAGAATTGCACCTATGGTATATATCATCAAAATCCTCGTAGGTGGGGTCCCACAACACCGGTCATTTAGAGATCATATGCCCCAACCCCCACAAAACTCGCAATGAGCATGGTTCTCATACATCGAGAATTGATTTTCCAAAGTGGCATGTACAACAGATGAAAAAACATCACAATATGGAACGCAATTCATCTCTAGAAGAACACACTTGAAATCACAAAAAGAAAGGGAAAAAAAAGCAAAAAAAAGACTTAGCAAACTAGTTTATAGAAACGACCAATACTATCAATAATCCCCGACAACGGCGCCAAAACTTGATGTTGTTTAAACCAACACAAGAATAGTGTAGCCCGAACAAACCTCGCAAGAATACGAGATCAATTGCAGTATACAAGTATCGATCACGGGGATTATATATGTATCAATCGTTATCTAGAACTAATAAGCTAAGCCAAGAAAGAGGGATCTGATTTTAAACTAAACTAAGAAACACAAGCAAAGATTATCAAGAAAATATATATGAGAAGCAATTCCAGGGTTAAGGTTTCCGACGACAATGCCACAAAGAATTCAACCCGATGTTCACTCGAACTTCGTCTCCTTAATATGTCAAATTGAAGGTAAATTATCTAAAGTGATCACTACTCAGCTGTGGCATGTTGTAGTAATTGTGTCTAAATTAACGAAATCTAGACCCTTTAAGCTCTTTATAGACCTTAAGAGAAAATCAATTAAACTTTCGCTGTCGCGTTCCGCCTAACCGATTCACACCTAATAATATACGATAATTTATTAATCCTCAAGAGTCCTCAACAATCGTTTAAATGTCACAATAACAATGGTTGATTCCTTAAGTTCAATCCTAGGGTTCCAATGAAAGCAATCCTCCTTTCGGGTTCATGAATTTCATCTATGCATCCAATTTCAATTCTCAGTGGTAGCATCTTGAATCTAAAAAGGATTCTAATCGATTGACATCAGTTAGGTTAAGCAACTAGGATCAAATCAATTCATAAAATTCAGACTAAGTTCAAACAACCATCGAAATCAAACAATTCGCGACATTGTCGGGTTCACCTAACCCTAGAACGGAAAATTTATCTAAACATAATATAGAAAACAATGGAATAAATTAAAGACATACTTTAAATAAAATGCAAACCAGAAATCTTCGCCTTCAATCCAAAGTGTAATATCTGAAAAAATTAAAAGAAAAACTAAATCTAAACCTAAAACTAAGAACGAAGTATAACGAAGTGTGCGGCCAAAAGACCAGCCGCTGGTCTCAACCAAAAACTCCTCCCGCATCTCATCACATACGTGAGTATATACTTCCTCAGATTTTTAATATAAGGCATTGAGATTTTGTGCACGTAGTTTAAGGAGCTTAAAACTATATAAAATATTAATTTTTTTTATTAATTTTTTTAAATTATAATATTTATTAGTATTATAAGTATTATAATGTAAAAAAATTAATATTTTATATAGTTTTAAGCTCCCTAAACTACGTGCACAAAATCCCAATGCCTTATATTTCCAATCGGAGGGAGTATATTCATAGATTTGATAAAATTCAATTTCGGCCCACCAAAATTAAATAATTAAAATCTAAACAATACCCAATTATAAAGTTAATTCCATCAAACAACCCCTAAGTTTAGAAACTTCAGTCACTGGCTATTTAGCTCCTCAAGTCCACTCCATTCATGTTCGCCCCTTCACATCATCTCTTGAATTTCCACAATAATAGCCTCAAAATGCCTGAAATAAATAAACACTCGGTGTAGACTCCGAAATTGAAAAATAAAATAAATAAAGCATAGAATATGATAAATATGCATGAACATGACTTAAACTAATGTGCAAATGCAACCCTAAAATATGACTAAATCAGATGTCATCACTTATGTTCACCAGCAACAACAACACGACCGGTGGACAAAGTCGGACACCCCTGACTGGGTCAAAGGAGAGGATCCCGTCAGATCAACACAGGCATCTCGTCCTCTGTCCCATGAATAAAGAAGCAAATCTGTCGGACGAATAGGTTTATTGTGCCCATCCACCAAACCGATATCAACTTCCTTACCGACAGAAATTCCAGCCCTGTAACAAATATCAAATAAGGTGTCGCGTACAAGGCTATGTCGATATTTAATGCCCACTGTACCAGTGTAGGACACAACATGATCTCCATAAACATCACCATCAAAGACACGAGAACAAGCCGGATAGGGCCTAGACACCCCGAACAATGGAACACCCAATCGATAGCTAAGCACACTACGATATGTCCTTCCATTCATAGTTTGCCCCAACCAAGAAATAGGAACTGCACGCAACCAATCGGAGGAGTAAGCACCTTGCGGAGACTTCCACAATGCAACCTGTCGCGGAGTCAAAGAGAAAATGGAGTCCGATTCAGCAACAACCTTCGTGAAATATATATATGTCAATTTCTTGAAAAGTTTAGGGGCAGCGATTTCACTAAGGTCGCGTGGAAGATCAGAACCCGTAATCTAATTAAAAATGCGCAAAGAATCATCAAAAGTAGGACCAGTAGCAATGATACCAAAAGAACATAAGAGCTTAGCATGCAACTCAACAAACTGCAAACAGGACGCCCAAAAAGCATAATGTAGGACATCCTCAGCAGCATACACTTTAAGCCGACCAAACTAAAAAGGGAAGGTGGCAAGCCGCCAGTGCCAATATCTAGACCCAGGCCTAGACGTAGTGACAGCATGTTCGAAGCTAGAACGGAGTGCCACATCGAATGAGAGCTGGGCTGTCCCAAAAACACGTGGAGAACAAGTATGCAAAGCAAAGTAAAGTTTAGAAATACCCGTACAAGCCCGAAGAAGAAGCAACTCGCACTATGGGTCATCAATCCTCATGACAGAATCCATGAGCTCTATGGTCCTGTTCACTCTCTTCGCCACAAGGTCGCTATCGAAAATAAGGCACGAGCTGACAGGCCCGCCCAAAACTTTGACATTGCGCAAAGGCTGAGAAATAGAGGGAGGGAAACACCAGGAAGCCAAATCCTGGGGTCTTCTGTAGGCCAAAAATCCTCGGTCTTATCCAAATTAAGATGAAGACCAAAGCGATGACCATCCTCCATAATCAGATCCAAGACCTTCCCCATAACAAAAATGTCTCCAATAACAGTGCCATCATCTAAGTACCAAGCCTGCATACTCAGGGCAAAAGAGTCTCTGATCTTGCACACCAAAGGATGCAACACCAAGGAAAAAAGCAGAGGGCCCAAAGGATCCCCCTGTTTAACCCCTCGACAAGACCATAAGTTAGTCTCCCCATAATACAACCGAGCAGGACTAGAGTAACAAAATTCCACCCATCGGGATAGAACTGAGTAGTGAATGCGAACTTCCTGTAACATGGCAACACGATCAACTAAGTTGAAAGCATTCTCAAAATCGGCTAACGACATAGAAAGACCCTCCTCACTACCACAAGCCTCAACAAACCGATTCAAGGCATGCAGAATAGCCTATTCTCCACCGGATACCCCGACCCCAAACTAAACAACAACAACAACAACAACAACAAACCCAGTATCTCCCGCTTAGAGCAGGGTCTGGGGGGTCGAGATGTACGCACCCTTGCCCCGACTGGGTCGAGAGGATGTTTCCGAGTGACCCATGACCGAACATCAAAGAAGCTGGAAATAAGATAGGGACAAAGATGAAAAGTTGGAAAGGATGTACGCAAGGAAAGTTGAGGTAGAAGGGAAGCATGAGTGAGAAAATGTTGTCCCTGACTAGCGTTCGTCAACGCGGATAGCACTCCTCCACTGAATCCTGTCGCGTGTCATCTCCTCCGAGAGTCCCAGAGCGGCCAGATCATGTCTAATCACTTCACCCCAGCTTTTTTTAGGACGCCCTCTTCCTCGTCGAACTCTTTCGATAGCTAAGTTGTCACACCTACGCACCGACACATTTGGATCTCTCCTCTGAACATGGTCATACCATCGGAGTCTCGATTCCCGCAACTTAGCCTGAATACTAGCCACTCCTACCTTTTCTCGGATAGCCTCGTTTCTGAATCTGTCGCGCAAGGTAACTCCACACATCCACCTGAGCATCCTCATCTCAGCCACCATGAGTTTCTGTTCCTGAGCCTTATTTGTCGCCCAACACTCAACGCCGTATAATAGAGCTGGTCTCACTACCACCTTGTAGAACTTACCCTTGAGCTTGAGTGGGACCTTTCTGTCGCATAAGACTCCTGACGCGGCTCTCCATTTCTGCCAGCCCACTTGAATCCGATGCTTGACATCCATGTCCACACCTCCATCGCTCTGCATTACAGACCCCAGATACTTGAAACTGTCTTTCGTCGGAACTAGGTCCTCACCCATGCTGACACTCTCGTCTCCCTCTTCCTCTTCCTCTTCGCCCAACCTGAAAACCACGTACTCCGTCTTTGTCCTGCTCAAACGGAAGCCCTTCTCCTCAAGCTTATCCCTCCATAACTCTAGTTTGCTGTTAACCCCTGCTCTCGTCTCGTCTATAAGGACAACGTCATCCGCAAAAAGCATACACCATGGGATCCCACCCTGGATACTACTTGACACCACATCCATGACTACTGTAAATAGAAACGGGCTCAAAGCCGAGCCTTGGTGCAAGCCTACTTGAACCACAAAGTACTCAGGGTCCCCACTGTGTGAGTATACACTAGTCTGTGGACCATGATACATATCTTTGACAACCTTTATGTAAGTTTCTGGAACCCCTTTAGCTCCCAAACATTCCCATATAAGGTCTCTTGGCACTCTATCATATGCCTTCTCCAAATCGATGAAAACCATAAGCAGATTTTTCTTCCGTTCCCTGTATTTCTCCACCAAGCGCCGCATCAAATGGATAACTTCTGTAGTTGACCTTCCCGGCATAAAACCAAATTGGTTCTCAGATACGCTAACCAACCTCCTCAACCGCCATTCAATAACTCTCTTCCAGATTTTCATTGTGTGGCTAAGAAGTTTAATTCCCCTATAGTTGCTGCATTGCTGTACATCTACCTTGTTCTTATATAATGGGATTAACTTGCTGAGTCTCCATTCCTCTGGCATCCTTGCAGTTCTGAGAATGACGTTGAAAAGCTGAGTGAGCCACTCCACTCCCTTTACGCCCAGACATTTCTACACTTCAACCGGGATCTCATCTGGTCCCACTGCTCTCCGACTCTTCATTCTACTCACAACCCCCTTCACTTCCTCATAAGACAGACGTCTACAGTATGCGAACTCTTCGTGGCCACTGCAACTCAAAGTAGTCTCTGCTAGTCTAAAACCCTCATTAAGCAAATCGGAGAAGTATCTCTTCCATCTCTGCTGAATCTGAGAGTCATCCACCAGCACTCTACCTGACTCGTCTTTAATACATCTTGGCCTGCCCAAATCTTTACTCTGATGTTCCCTGGCCTGGGCCAGCGATAAAAGCAATCTGTCCCCCCCTTTTTCATCCAAGGCCTTGTACAAATGTTCAAAGGCCTTATCTTTAGCTTTTGCTACAACAGCTTTGGCTACTTGTTTTGCACGTTTGTACTCTGCTAGACGACTCTCTTTTTCCGCCTCACTGGTACTATTCACCACTCTTCTTAAAGCCAAATGTTTCTCCCTAACCGCTTCTTGCACTTCCTCATTCCACCATGTCTCGTTGCCTTTGTGCCTGCTGCTCCCTCGAGAAACGCCCAAGACTTCCGAAGCTGCCCTCCGAATGCAATCAGCCACAACACCCCACATCAAGTCTGCATTGTCTCTAACTAACCATGCACCTCCCCTCTCCGCCTCAGCTAAGACCTTCTCTCTCAAGAGCTCCCCATTTTCCTCATTCATGCGCCACCATCTGATTTTCGGACTGTGCTTGCTGATCGACCTTTTTCTGCACCCCTTGAACTCGAGCTGTAACACTAGTAGATGGTGCGGGGTAGTCAAACCTCCAAAAGGGATAGTTTTGCAGTCCCTGCATGCACTCCTGTCTCCCTTCCGTATAAGGAAGTAGTCAATCTGTGAGCACCCACTACCACTATCGTAAGTAATCAGATGAATGTCTCTCTTAGCGAAGAGCGAATTCACAATGATGCAATCAAAGGCTAATGCAAACTCCAAAAGAGCGAGTCCACTGTCGTTCCGAACTCCGTACCGAAAACCTCCATGAGCTGAACTGTAGCCGTCATTGCCCTGCCCTATGTGGCCATTGAAGTCTCCACCCACAATTAAACGCTCTGACTCTGGGATGTTTCTGACCAAGTCATCCAACTCCTCCCAAAAGATCCTCTTTTCCTCATCACCACGGTTCACCTGAGGGGCATACACACTCACAATGTTAAGTATGCCACCCTCCAAGACAAGCTTGATTACCATCATCCTGTCATTTCTGCGATCCACCTTAACGACAAGATCTCTCCATTTCTCACTCACGAGGATCCCAACTCCATTTGATCTCTTGCTATTACCAGAATACCACAGTTTCCAACCATCGATCATTCTAGCCTTAACGCCGACCCACCTTGTCTCTTGAACACACGCAATTTCGATTCCGCGCTCCTTGAGGATTTTAACCAACTCGATAGACTTACCCGTCAGAGTCCCAATATTCCACGAACCAACCTTCAAATCCCAAGTCCCTTTCTTGGATGTAGCATGTACATTATTCATTTTAAAAAAGAAGAAAACCTGCACACGGAACTCACCACGAGGCACAAGGTGCTATCCAAATAAACACAAACAATCGCCACGAGGCGCAGGCCAAGCTCAAACCAAAACGCAAATAGAAATTAAAGTAAACTGAGAAGCACTCTAGCCAAAACAAGAGAGTCTGTCAAAGCTATCAACCACTCACAACCAACCAAACCTAGAAAAGTTCAATTATGCAAGCTAAACAATTCTAAAAATAAACAAGCTGTCCTAAAACCAATTCAAGGAAATAGGGACAAAGGAAATTAAAAGCACCCAATCTCAAAACAAGCAATTCCAACAAGGTAAGCAAGTCAAACTAAAGCCCAAACTAAAGACCAGCAAAATAGCTAGACAAAGAGGGACTGACCAAATAAGCACCAACCTTAGAGATAAGGTGTCTCCAAATAGTGACAACAACAATATTACGTATGGTTTAACAAGCGGCGTGAGCGGAGCATTAGCAATGTACTCACCTAGAGCTTGCAGACAGCGACCCTTAAGGAAAATATTAACCACCCGAGTAATAGATATTTCCAAAAGAACTAGCTAGGGAAGGGACCCATAAAATCAATACCCCAAACATAAAAACTTTCACATAATATGATCTTAGTTTGTGGCATTTCATTTCTAGAAGATATGTTCCCAACCCTTTGACATCTATTGCAAGATTTACATAAAGCATTAACATCCCTAAACAAGTGAGGCCAAAGGAAACTTGCTTCTAAAACTTTCCTAGCAGTCTTTTGAGGACCAAAGTGGCATCTACATTCATGAGCATGACAAAAAGTAAGGACAGATTATACCTCATTGTCTGGTAGACACCTCCTAATTACCCGATCAGCACAATGTTTATAAAGGTAAGGGTCATCCCAAAGGTAGGTGGAAATTCTCCAGTGACCAAGAAATTCACCATATTGGCAAACCAAGGCCGAGTAGTATGGACACCCATCAACAATTCAGGGGCATCGGGGCTGAGCACATCAAAAGAAAGCAAAGGAGCCGAACTGGCAATAGGCGACGGCCGCTGCATATATGCGGCGGCCGCTGCTTTAGTGTTCTGCCGCGGTTGCTGCACCCTCCGTGGCTTTCTGCAGCTGTATGAACGAAAGATTATTCAAGAAAAATAGCGTGTCGTCACATAACTCACAGTGAATGGGTCTTTGATCGTCCGGCTTGTCCTCTCCTTGGACGAGTCAACTGAGGTGGTCCGCTACTAAGTTCTCTGCACCTTTCTTATCTTTTATTTTGATATCAAACTCGCTAAAGAGCAAGATCCATCGAATCAATCTAGGTTACGCTTATTTTTTAGTTAATAAATAACGAAGAGCAGCGTGATCATTGAAGACAATTACCTTAGCTCCAAGGGGATAGGAGCGAAACTTCTCCAGTGCAAAGACCACGACCAGAAGCTCTTTCTCTGTGGTAGAATAGTTCCTTTACGCTCCATTCAGAGTCATGGGGGCATAGTAGATGACATGAGAGCCCCCACCTTCCTTTTTTCCCAAGACAGCACCCAGTGCATAGTCACTAGCATCACACATAATCTCAAAGGGTTGAGACCATATGGGTGCTTGAATTATAGGGGCGCTTGTTAGGCGACCTATTAGCTCATCGAAGGCTACTCTACACCTGTCATCAAAGTCAAAAACTACTTCTTTCTTGAGTAAATCACCAAGAGATGCAAAAATCTTAGAGAAATCCTTGATAAACTTGCAATAGAACCTTGCATGGCCCAAAAAGAAACGAATCTCGCGCACATTGGTGGGGTAAGGCAGAGACTGAATGAAATCAATCTTAGCCTTGTCCACCTTGAGACCATTTCTAGACACAATATGACCCAAAACAATGCACTGCTCAACCATAAAATGACACTTTTCAGAATTAAGAACTAAGTTGGTGCCTACACACCGCCTAAGTACATGTGATAAATGGTGCAAACAATTATCAAAATCATCTTCATGCACAATAAAGTCATCCATGAATACTTATATAAAGTTCTCTACATACTCAGAAAATATGCTCACCATACACCGTTGGAAGGTCCCAGGTGCGTTACATAGCCCAAAAGGCATTATGCGATATGCAAAAGTGCCAAAGGGGCATGTAAATGCCGTTTTCTCTTGATCCTTCGGTGCTATGGGTACCTAAGAAAAACATGAGTAGCCATCTAAGAAGAAATAGAAAGAGCGACCGACAAGACGCTCAAGCATCTGATCAATAAAGGGTAAAGGAAAATGGTCTTTGCGAGTTACCGCATTCAGGTTACGATAATCAATACAGACCCTCCATCCAGTTTGGACCCTACTAGGGACCAACTCACCATCCTGGTTCTCAACGACAGTGATATCCCCCTTCTTAGGAACAATCTGAGTGCGACTCACCCACTTGCTATCATAGATAGGAAAGATCATACCTGCTTGAAGAAGCTTCAGCACCTACTTCTTTACCACCTCCATCTTTGGCGGGTTGAGTCTCCGCTGAGGTTGTCTAGATGGCTTGGTATCATCCTCTAGAAGTATTCTGTGCATGCAGAGGGTGAGACTGATGCCCTTAATGTCTACAATTGTCCACCCTAACGCCTCCTTGTTCTCCTTCAGAACGGTCACCAATCGCTCCTTCTACTCAAAAGTGAGTTTGTCAGAAATAATGACAGGCAAAGTATCATTCTCACCAAGAAAAGTATATTTAAGATGACTACGAATTTGTTTCAATTCAATATCAGGTGCCTGGACAATGGAAGGGAGAAGCTTTTCGATTGGCATGGTCAGCTCAACGCGTTCTTCCCTTGGTGGCAGATAGATGTGAGGTCGACTATCTAAAGCCATTATAGCCTTCTGCAGATTAGATGAAAAAGAATAATCTCTAGAAATTTCATCTATAGGGGCCTGTAAAGCGACCTTCATCTCATTAATACACTCCAAATCGAAGCAATCTTGTGCCATAGTATCAATAACATCCATAAGCACAACGAAGGATCATCAAATGGAAATTTCATGGAATCATAGATATTATACTCGACTCTTTGACCATCAAATTTCATAGTAAGAGACCTCGAATAAACATCAATCTTGGTCCTAACAGTTTTTAGGAAATGTCTGCCCAACAGAATAGGGCCTTCATTGTTACTAGGACCCATATCAGTCACAAAGAAATCAGGAGGGAATATCAAGTTGTCAACCATAACCAAGACATCATCAGCAATCCCTTTCGGGTAAATAGTAGAGCAATCAGCAAGTTGAATTACTACCCGAGTATCATTCAGAGGTCCCAGTCCCAAGACATGATAAACATGAGAATGTAAGACATTAATAGATGCACCTAAATCTAACATGGCTTTGTCAAATTTAGTATCACCGATCAAACATGGAATCGCAAACATACTAGGATCACTACACTTCTCAAGCAAACGCCTAAGAAATAAAGCAGTGACATGTTCACTTACCTTAACCTTTTGCTTACCTTTCAACTTCTGGTTCCGCTTGATAGTGCAAAGTTCCTTCAAAATTTTAGCATATATAGGAATGCTTTTAATCAAATTAAGTAAGGGTATGTTTACCTTGCACTTACTAAACGTTTCGGAGATTTCCTTATCGTTCTCATACCTTCTTGTGTCTTTCAGGGCTTTCGGAAAGGGTGGAATCGGCTTCTAAGTCTGTAGATGTAAGGAAGAAGAAGGAGGAGGAGGAGGGGAAGGAGGAGGCAAAGAAGACAAAGAAATCATAACTGAAGCTTCGTCTGGGACTGTGCTGCGGCCGCTGCATGTAGGCGGCGACCGTTGCTGCTCTGTCATGCCGCGATCGCTGCATGGTTGCGGCGCCTGCCACACTGTGCAGCGACCATCCTTTTCTTCCACGGCCTCTATTTCTTCGTCCATCATCTCCTTGTCATCCTTTTGAGGTGTGAAAGTCAGTTCCTTGCCACTCCTAAGTGTTACAACACTGACATTCTCCTTAGGATTCACAATCGTTTGCGAAGGAAGCTTTCCTGAATCGTTTTCCTCTTTTGCACTTAGGACTTTAATGAGTTGACTCATTTGATTTTCCAAATTTGTAATCTGATCTGATTGTAGTTTCTCAATCTTCAAGACTAACCGTGACAAATTCTGCAGAGGATCTGCAGTACCCACATTTGCCTGTGGTTGGCCTCCTTGCCGAGGTTCAGATTGTTGTTGGGGCCTTGCCTGTTGGCCCCCTTGCTGATTGAAAGGGGATGGGTAGTTTCCATAACCATAGCCCTTATGATAGCCTCTATTGTAATTATTGTTGTTAAAATACCCAAGATTACCAAAATTGCCTTGTCTAGGCCTTTGTGGAGCGAAGTTCCCAACGGAATTCAACTCTAAGTTAGGCTCTTGCAGAAGTGGGCACATATCCATAGGGTGAGTGAATTCATTGCAAATTCAACATGCCTTCAACTGATGAGGTGCTCTATCAATTACCAACTTCTTGATCATCTTCTTCACCTATGCCATATCAGTCTGCAGTGCCATATCTCTGCAACGCTTTCTCCTTGATCAAAAGGTAACTCACCTTAAGGTAGAAAGGGTCCTTTCGATATCTGAATCAAATGGAAACAAAGAAGAATTAGTATCATGGGTATGTTGTGAGCCTAATTCCCCATGTTTTACATATACTTTTATATCGATTTCTGTCTACATTTCATGCATTTGGGTTAGAACAATACAGAATCTGTGTAGTTTACACTTATTTGCAATATATGGAGGTCTACACAAGTTTTTGTTATATTTCGCAAAAATCGGACGCACTTTTGAGCTTAAAGAAAAGTCATGAAGAAGCTAAGGATGGTGCAGTTGGAGAAAACGCCATTTTTCACCATGCATCGTTCTGAATCAAGCTTTAATGTCTTCATGAGAGTTGTAGCCCTCGAAAAAAATTTCCAACGCATGGTCATATGCGTCAATCCGGTGAACGAGGACTCGGGAAAGTGCGTTTCAAGAACAGAGCAGAAAGGTGAGAGACTTAGTTGATATCGAGTTGTTTTACTCGATATCGAGTAAACCTGAAATCGAGCTGAGCACTAGGAATCGACGAGCAAGCTGGGAGCTGAACATACAAGTCGATATCGAAGAAAACTTAGTCGATTTTCACATCCTGGAACCGAGATCGACGAGGAAGCTGAAGACAGACCAAGGCTTGCTCGATATTGAAGAAATCTACTCGATATCGAGGAAAAATCAAGTCGATGTGCTGTCCTGGAGGCCAGAATCGAGTTGCTGAGCAGAAGACGAGAAAAGTGCTAGTCGATATCGAGGAATTCTACTCGATATCGTGGAAATCCCCAGTGGCCGAAGTCGAGTAATCCGAGTCTTATTAAGGTTCTATCCCGAAGCCAATGGAGATATTTTCGAGATCAAATTCCATCAAATTCTATCAAGAGCTATCAAGAGGAGAAGATATTTATCTACTTTAGATATAATTCCTTTGTTGATTTATTTATTTATTTCCATGTTTTAATCTTTAAATAAAAGATAGATAGAATTAGATATAGATATAGTTTTCTTTCCTAGATTAGCTTGGAATGAAGGCTATAAATAAAGCCTTAGGGGCTGATTTCCATGGATTCGATTGAAGACATAATTAGTTACATAGAGAGAGAGAGTATAGGAGAGAGCTTGTGGTGAGAGCAAGGTGGAAAGGTGAAAGCGGATTTGGCTTGTTCGACTGTAAGCTTTCTTTTTTAGTTTTAATTTAATGCAATTTAGTTTTCTTTTATTATTGATGTCTTTCTTGATGATGAAGAGCGGGTAGTCCACCCACTTCTAGGGTCGGGGTGAGCCCGACGGTAGCCATGTGAAGTGATGCGGTAAAGGTTTGATCATTTTATGCAATTCGTCTTCTATCCCTGCGAGCATGATTCTTTTGCGAAATTTGAAGGTGATCCTTGTTTGTGTTATTGAAGCGAAAGTGATCTTAATACAACTTGGGTTAATTATGTGAAAAGGGTTAGTAACAATTAGGGTTTATGCGAAAGCCTCTATATTCCTATTTGTTAATAACGAAAGTTATTTAATGAGAAGCATGATCTTTTATGCCATTACGTGTTATTTTGCATGGTTATCGTTGTGGTGTTGAAACCCTGATCTTGGAAGTCTTTAGTTTATTGATTTATTTCATCAAAATTCGTGTTCTGTGTTGCAAAAAGTTGCGATTCAAGTTTCTTCTTTTTAGTCGATTTCGAGGAGATCTTGTCGACATCGAGGTATCTTGTCGACATCGAGTTGATTTTGTCGAGATCGAGTACTTTATGTTGGTTTTCATTTTCTGTTTCG
The DNA here is from genome assembly GCA_037127255.1 of Persicaria tinctoria. Lineage (NCBI taxonomy): Eukaryota > Viridiplantae > Streptophyta > Magnoliopsida > Caryophyllales > Polygonaceae > Persicaria > Persicaria tinctoria. The sequence goes on along the minus strand of JBANSL010000014.1, from coordinate 54,408,903 downwards.
TTTTTGCTTGCTGTTTTACTCGACAGGTTAGTCGATATCGAGTACTTTACTCGATATCGAGGAATCTTCTGGTCGATTGCTGAGATCTTTCCACTACCTGAGATCCGCTGACGTGCTTCCTCGAGGATCGATCCTGACTTCCCACTTCTACATCAGGAGGAGGTCTTGTAATCATTTGCAAGGGACGGAATCTGGTTTGCTTTACTTTATTTATATTTTAATTGCAAAGTCTCGATTTCCTCCCTACAACAAATATGCGTTGTTGCCGGGGAAGCAATCATTCGCGCCCTAGGTAGTTAGATCTCACGTTTTCCTTTAAGTTTTGATTTTGGAGGTGTATGCGCCGTTCTGGTCAACCACCTTGTTGACGCCTTAGACAATCCGGAATGCCTTATACATATCCATTTTAATCTGAAAAGGATCATGGCGACCGCCGAAACACAAGCTGAGATGATTGAGAGGCTTCAGAGGGAACTAGCCGCCAAGGATACTGCTCTCACGGTTAAGAGAGCACGCACTACACAGGAAACGGAACGAAGGAGGCAGGTGGAAGCTGAGCTTGCCCAATACCCTACCACTGTAGAGGATTACATGCACCCGACTCTCGTTATGCCTGAATCGGCTGTTCTAATTCCTGAAAATAATTTTGAAATTCGCACTCCTTTCCCGATTGAGATTAAAAATAATGCTTTCTTTGGTAGATTTAATGAATGTCCTCTTCAACATATTACCAACTTTACTGATATGTGTCGTACTCTTGTTGAAGGTACCACTTTGGAATATGTCATGATGAAGGCTTTTCATTGGTCTCTGGCTGGTCCAGCATTGAAGTGGCTTGAAGGTCTCCGTCCACGATCCCTCACAACATGGGCTGAAGTGAGGCAGGAATTTCTCAACAAATTCTTTCCTACTCTCAAGACAGCACTCCTTCGCCAGAAGATTACAGCTTTCAAACAGAAGCCTGGGGAGCCGCTAGCAAAAGCATGAAAAAGATATAAGGATCTACTACGATCCTTTCCTACACATGGACAACCACCCTACATCGTTCATGAAATCTTCTTCAATTCTCTTGACCTGACCACTAAGGATAGGATCAACACGTATACTCATTATGAGTATCTGACAATGCCGCTAGCTGACGCATGGGACGCCAATAAACTATGATGAGAATGCCTATGCCAGGGTAGCCCCATCCATGCCCCTCTTTGAGCCTTCTAAAGAGATTGACCAAGATGTCAAGGAGCAGTACTACAGAGATCAGAATCGCAAACTCCTCAAGCAAGTCAAGTATCTTTCTATCAACCAGCCTTGCATCGAATGCGGATCACAGCGGCACACCACTACTGAGTGCCCACACACAGAGCAAGTCAGGATGAAAGAAAACCACAAAGAGATAGCTTACGTAGGGGGTCTCAATCGCTATATGGGGGACCAAAGGTTTCAGCAACCACAATGGAACCAAGGTACCCCTAGGAACTCCCCATCATACAGAGCTCCAGGACATCTAGAAAGGGACCAACAAAAGGGTGATCTTCAGATGATCCTTGATGAGATACGCCAAAATCGAGGAACCATCAACAATCAGTTCCAAAATATCAATACAAAATTTGGAGAGCTGGACATCTGGAAGAGAAACATAGAGACCAAGATGGGTCAATTCGCGACACAGATTCCATGACCGACCGGTCAACTGCCTGGGCAAACAGAACCAAATCCCAAGGGGAAGACCGGACAGATCGTAGCCGTAAAGCTCAGGAGCGGGCACCAACTACGCAAGCCAGAAGTCGGAAAGCAACAAGACAGAGCTGAACAACAACTCGACAACGACCAACAACAACTCGATATCGACCAAACGTTGGTCGATGTCGACCAAAACCAAGTCGACGTCGAGGAACAGCTTGGCCTGGATTCGTCTACACATCACTCCAACTCGACATCGAGGAAACTGGTCGATTTCGAGCAGAATCAAGTCGACGTTGAGGAGACTCAAGTCGACAACGAGGATGCTGCAACACCACCGACATATGTTCTTGCTCCGATGAAGAAGAAGCTGCCTTTTCTGACAAAATCTCCAAAGGACCCAGCAGAAAAGAAATTTCAGCGCTTCATCAAGATGCTTCAGAGGCTCAATATCACCATACCCTTCACAGAAGATCTTAATGAAATGCCATCATATGTCAAGTTCGTGAAAGAGATCCTAAGAAAAAAGCGATCAATGGCTGAGATCGCAGAGGAGTGCATCCATATGGACGTTCTTGAGAAAAGGCCAGATCAAGGTAAGTTTGCTATCACCATTGGATTTGGTCAATACAAATTTAATGCATTATGTGATTTTGGAGCTAGTGTAAATATAATGCCTTTAACAATATGGTGCAAGATTAAGATAGGTGCCCTAGAGCCTGTGGATGCTAAGCTTTATATGGCAAACAACACGGTGGTCATCCCAACAGGCATGGTGGACAATCGGCCAGTACAAGTAGGTAAGTTCTTCGTCCCTGCTGATTTCTTAGTTATTGATATGGCGGAGGACCCTCCTTGTCCCATTATTCTAGGAAGGCCCTTCTTGGCGACGGTGGATGCCAACATAAGCGTAAGGAAGGGAGTGCTCACTTTCAACATCATCGATGAGGTAATTGAGTATTCCTTTAATAAAACTGAAAGGCATACAAGTCCCATGGAAGAGGTAAAGTCTATATCAGCTGGTTACATTACTTGCGGGGAGCCTAAGGTAAGAAACATGACTCCTGAAGAGCTAGAAAAAAGGGATATGGAAGCCCAGGTGGAGAAGATGATGGCCATCCTGAACGAAGAAGCTGAGGATCCACTTGACATAGATCAAGGTACGTTGATTTGGTCTAACTATTTTTCGGATGCCTTGCCAGGTCTTAAGTATGGGGTCAATATCGACCAGGAGAAATCGATAGAGCCACTGAACAACTCGATATCGAGTACCCCAGGTCGATATCGACCAGTCCATGCCGAGACAGCCCCACCAGTAGCCGAGTAGAGGAATATCGAGCAACCTAACTCGATATCGACAAACCTCACCGAGTCAATTTCTCCTGTCAAGCTAGAGCCAGCCGATATTGAGCCAAGTAACTCGATATCGAGTAACTTTACTCGATATCGACCAACTCAAAACGACAAACCCTCCTCCATATCGACTGAGATTCCACCAGAAGAGCCGACTTCCTCGACATCGAGTAATCTTACTCGAGATCGACCAAAATAGGAGCTTCCGATATCCGATTCTGTGAAGGTAAGCCAAGGTATGGATCTTTCTTCTCCTATTTCAATTAAAGATTTATCTATACATGGGAGAGGTTAGCCTTGGTATGTGCGCTTGTGTAGGATTTCCAATGATGAGCCCAAGGAGTATGAAGTTGGAGACAAGCTCTATGTTTCCAAATCAAATGATCATTGGTTTCCTAACAAATTCAACAAGAAAAAGATGGGGCTTTTCATTGTAAACAAGATCCATTCAGGAGGACTGCAGCTGATGGACAAGAATGGAGTCCTATTTGAAGCCCAAGCTACATGGGCCCTGCAGATGCCACCTTGAGCTAAATGAAGAAAGTCGGCCTAGCGACTATAAAATCTAGAGCTTGTAAATAGACATTTATTTTTGGGACTTTTGGACTTTTTTTGCTTTTGTTTGTTTTTTGGTTTTGAACTTTTATTTTTGTTGTGGGTATTTCTCTTCTACATTTTTCAGGTCCATGGGGATAGAAGCAAGCTAAAATCGACCAGGACTATAGCATAGCACTCGATTTTTGGCATCCTGCACACCTGTCTAGTGAGTTTCTTTCTTTACCCTTATTTTTTATACAGTGAGGACACTGTAATGTTTAAGTATGGGGTGGGGGAAGGGCTTACTTAGTGCATATTTGATTTTATTTGACATTATGTGTGCATATTTTAAGCTTATTTTAAGGATTGCTTATGCATGGCTACTCTGGAATTCATATTTGATTTATAAGCTTACATGCATGTTTTCCAAAGTTTGAAAAAATGACCCCCATCAAAATTTTTGAATAAATGTCATGGAAGCTATATTGAACTCGACGATGCAAAATTGGATTCATTAGAGATATAACATGAAATTGCCTAGTAAAGGGAAGTCATAATGAAGTGCATTATTTTCTTAAAAACCATGAAATGAGGTAAATTTGATGTTGCTTTTGACATGTTGCATGATAAAAGGATGGAGGACTTTATATTTCCATATAATGCTCATTGTTATATTCCTAGCCTTACCTATGCTTATGCATAACAAAAGCCATATTATGCCTTATTTCATATATTGCTCCACATGTTCCAAATATTGCTCATTCTTTACCTTATTTCCTATCCGGGGATTATGTTGAGAATGATGTCACATTATGGAGATTGTTATATGGTGTTTTGTTATTATCATATTTGGAGTTTGGCAAGGAAATTGAAAATTATGGAAAATTTAAAGAGTGAAAGAAAATCCGATCACCTCAGAAGATAAAGGTAGATCGACCCTGCTCGCTGAGATAATAGTTTGGCGAGATGGGATACACAGGCGAGGAGTCCAAAGCACTAAGTATCCGGGGCCATTCATGACACCCATGTTTGCGACTCGCGAGAAAGCAGTGTTGAGGTTAGAGAGGTAAAAGCATTATATTGAAAAAAAGCATTGTGTAGATGAGATAAAGGTGATGATTCTTATGAAGAAGAAGTGTGGTATGAAAGTTTGGAAAGTACTAATTTTCCTCGGATTATCAGCACCACATTGCCAAAAATTGCCCACCTTTAGCCTTTTACCAATCTACTCCTTATTGAGCTTAAATTAAAGTCCTTTTGATTAATAATGCTTTGTCATATGAATTGATTTGCATAACCCTCCTTTTGTGAGTAGATGTTGCTTTTTAATTGCACATGCATGGATTTGTGACACTAGTACATTTTCGAGGATGGTAATTGATTGCAGGGTCATATGAGAATGAATCTAATATGTTGAGAGTTTTGATTTCTTCCCCTGAATGACGATTAAAAGTATTGCTTGAGGACAAGCAAGCTTAAGTATGGGGTGTTACGAACCATATAAGAAGGTCCACACCAAAAATCAGCACCAAAAACACACAAGAATCAATAAATTTCCCTGGCAACGGTGCCAAATTTGATGAGAGGAAAACCTGTCGTTGATCCGTCAAAATAAATCTCAAACCTATGACTAGTATAGAAATAAGTAAGAGGCCGATCCACAGGGAAATTTGTTATTCAAATGTGATTTAAGTGCCAATTAAGTAACCAAGGGGGGCTTTTGTGAAGAATATAAAAGATCCGCTTTTAATCAAAGCGGATTGATGAGAGCAAAAGTAAATGGTTTTGATTCAAACAATTGTGAGAAATAGTTCTACCTACAATTTTCCATTTTGTTTGGTTGAAACGATCCTTGTAACTTCTTCTCGTTCTTTAAGGTTTCCTTTGAATGCCCTTTACCCAACCTAATATAGTTACTAGTTCAATCAGTCTTAGAAACCCATATCAATTTAGTAGTCCCTCAGAAAAGGATTTAACCCAACTGACAGCTTTAAGTTAAGAGATTAACCATCCAACTTCCTACTCATTCAATTAGTTCAATCAGCCCTAAAGAGACAAGTTTGCTACTTGGGTTAAGGTTCGCAATCAGGAATCTACAAAACCCTGTCAATTAAAATGATCTAACAAGTTGGCCACACAAGAAAGAACAAAACAATAAATCAATAAGCACAAGGAAGTTGAAGCATTCAATAGCGGAAATAAAGAACGAGAATTAGAAACTCACAATCAATCCAAATAAAGCTTCAAATCGTAGGCAGAACAGATGAGTTTAGTTCCTCATGGAAAACATCGCTCAATCTCTAATTGTTTGATGAAAAGTAAAATAGAAGAGAAGTACTGAAAAGAAAATAATAATCGGCCTTTTAAAAGTCTAAGCCGACCTAAAACGAATCAAACAAACTAGGGTTTAATTAAACTAAAACGCGGCACTCTGATGTCCAATGCGGCGACCACGGTTTAGGTGTTGCGGCCGCTGCACGCGTGTTCTCCAATGGCCGCTGCTTCCTCTTCTTGCGGAGGCCGCGACATGGTTATTGCGGCCGCTGCATCCAGCTCACTGCAAGGTTCTCGCTGCCAGAATCCGGGAGCACCTCCACATCTCTTGTTTCTTCTCTTCAATTCTTGCTTCTTGTAATCCACTCCAAGGTCATGCATCTCCCAATGGTCTTCGAATCCATCTCTAGAATATAACCACAATTTCGCGCAGAATCCGAATTCCTCCAAAATAATCACAAGATGCAATTTAACTCCAAATCATTAGCTAAATGCAACCTCACTAGCCTAAAAATGCCTATAATGCCTATCTAAGATATGCATTATCAATGGTGCTCAACAGGCAAAGGCGGCAAGCTGGGTAGTGGGGTGCTTATCCCGCAGAGCCTCAAGAGTGACATCATAATAAAGAGAAATATCTGATAAAGAAAGCACCCGAATATCAATAGTGTAGTGAGTCTAGTGACCATCACAAATCTTCCTCCGACATTGCCGAAGGTTAAGCTCACTCAAATCAAGGTCGTCCTGCACACTAAAAGAAGGGGGAACCTCAGCTAAGGTCTCCTGCAAAATTTGCAAACTGCCGCCAGGCACACCCCATTTTGCATATGTTTTTTTTAAAACATATGCAAAATGGGTGTCTATGGCTAGCTAAAATTAATTCAGACTTGAATAATTTTTTTTAATTTTTTACTTAAAGAAAATGCGAAAAAAAAAATAATTTACACATTTGTAATTTCGTGCTGCCATGCGAGCCAATGGCTGGCCACCATGTGGCAGCACCTGCTGATTTTTTTTTTCGCCAAGAAAGCCACAAAATGCAAAGGTTTGACACTATGGACCTCGCTTTTTCCGGGCTCCTGCAGGAGAGAGGCCTTCTCCTTGGGCTTATGCATTTTTCCTTCTTTTTTTCTTCTGAGCTAGCATGCCTAAGGACCTTTAGGTGTGCTGTTGTGTATGCTCTCGGCCCCACAAATTCACCAACCCAAGCTCAAAGGAAAGACCAAGGCATCCTATCTTAAGCAACTGCGGATTTTCACCGAGAAACTAAACTTGTGTATGAGGATTATGCTTGTGGAACTTGTGAATTATGATGATTGTTAAGTATTGGATGGTAAGCATATTTCTTCAGCAAATATGATATCATATATCAATTCCACAGTTTGATAGACAAGAATGTTGACGAAACCTAAAAAACTAAAGTTACCTTCCTCCATTGAGTTATTAGGTTGATCAACCAAAAGTTGTTGCAATACACTCAAGTCACCAATCCTTTAGTCCATCATCAGCAATGCCAGTTAATTCATATTCATCACCTCAAATATGTTGCATGAGCAACAAGCTCACATCTCTTCATAAATCATACTTGTGTGTGTTGTATATATATAGTGTAGAATTATTAAACCCTTTATTATGAAGATTACAATGTTTGAGGAATAAGTAAGATAAAAATATCACTAAATTAAATATGTCAAATATATGTTTCTATCCTAATATAACAATATCAATGACTCTATGATAATAACCCTCAACTCATGAAATTTAAAACCAAGCTAAATACTCAGTCAAACGGTATCCGCTTTGGATGTATATTTGGGGATCCAATTGTGGTCTCCAAGAAATGGAAATCTTCTACCAATACGTACTCATCTTAAGCTATTACAACTTAACAACCTGAATTCGTGGCGTATTTTCATGGACCTATTAAACTCATATTTCCACTGCTATCTTTATCATGTTTATGTATGTGGTGACTATGGCTGGATTTGGCTTCTAAAGCCTTTGTACTATATCCACTATCAAATGGAACAACACTCCAGAGCATTATTATATGTTGAGATCTCCCTCTGGATTTTTCTCTTTGCTATTCATGATCTTACTCTACCCACTTTGAGAACCTATGTGTGAAAACAATTACTTACTGCTATAGCATCATTAAATCCATTTTGTTTTATCTTAACTAACCATCAATCTCATATTAAAATACCGGAAATCATCAATCCCAAAAATGTGTATTTTGGTACTTGCAATTCATACATCATATTCATATATGTGTAGTGTATAATTAGAAGAGACAGTTCACACTTCAGTTTCATGATTTTCTTTTTGTCTCTTCTCACTACCTATCTAATAAATTTAAATAACTCATCAAAGTGCGACAAAGGAAAAGGGAAATTAGACATACCATCCATGATATTTGATGTTAACCCTTTTTAAAGGAAACAACTTGCTCCTTTGAGAGCACATCCTGTAAGGGTAAAGTTTATACCAACAAAAACATCTTACCCCAACCATACATCCTACTGTTGACCCTAAAAGCACTTGAACTAATACTCTTGGTTCAAGCTTATAGCTTCTATGTTCTTTCGTTTACTGCTTGGATAATCTCATGCTACCTAGCTTTACCTAAAAGTCATAATTCTTGGAGAAACCTACTTGGTGTTTACCTATTACAATCTACAATGCCCAATCCAACTTGTACTCAGTATAATATATGGCCACCAATGCCTATCCAATGTTACTTTTTCTACTGTAATATTCTCAAATAAGATTTTGTGAGATTTCTATTTGCTCCTTGCTTGGTGAATGCCAACTATCTTAAAATACACCAAACCAAAAACACTTCACAAGCACATTTACACACTGAGTTATATTGTTGTAACTCCTTGCTTATTGTGTTAATCTACTTAGTTTATGAAACCTACTATAACCACACTAACCATGCTCGAGGGGCTCCCACCCCCCCCCCCCCCCCCTTGAGCAACTGGGTACCCAATATGATTGGCATGACTATTCTCTGGACCCTATCACTAGCAAAGATTGGCTCATTACAAGAAAAATTACCCTGAACTCAGCATACAACACTGCTGGATCTGCTCTCTGGGTGTTAATACTCTTAGCACCATTAATTGTCACCATTGGTAAATAATCTCAATCTTATCCTTCTTAACGACAAGTTTCTCCTCACTCCTGAACTTGTTTTAGTAGTGTTTAACCTTATCAAACAGATTTGTATGACCTGGGTTTGGTGTGCAGCAGCATATACCATAAATAAAGTTCGGATTTACCATAACATGATTACCTTACAAGGGTGTCCTTACCTGACCATAACTCTGGCTTGGGTTTGCAACTGTACTCAACTTGAGATACTAGACCTATTGTATGAACTAAGAACTGATCTATCACTTCAGATACATGACCAAATTTCTGTAATAGAGGGACTCTATAAATATTCCCATCTCCTCGATCATGAATACTCACCTCTGGTTTGTTTGTGGTTACTTTATTCGCCATTGCATGCCTCTAATCTTTTGATTAACAAAGCAAATAAACAAATTGGTTTCCAGCCCAACACTCAGCACCATATAAAATTCTACTGGTTAGAATCTATTCATTGTCAACGTACGTCCCAATTAACTTCAAACCACTCCATGCTTTGGGCATCAGCCAAGCTCCAAATTATGCCTCCCTATAACTTTAACACCAGTTCTTTACCTCTCCAGCTAAAAAAGCTCTTATAATGAAATTTAGCTACTAGGGGAATTAAAAGGTGAAACCTATGGACTCATATAGAATCAACCACCAAAACAAACCACATTAAAATACTAATGCTAGCAGAAACAAAAGCCCAGCTTCCTCCTCCGGATAATTGCTGACGCAAACCGGGATTCGACATAATGCACTTCTGGCCCTCCTCCGGTTTCTCGGGGAGGGGGGGCTATGCCTTCTTTGGAAGGAAGCTCAGTTATAAAATGAAACTTTCACTGTAACATACTCAGATAACCGAATAATACAAGCAACTTATAAAAACAACACTAAAAATATAGTAATTGAAATTTTCTTTATTTATGCTCCACCCCACGAAGGGGATAAGGATGCTTTCTGGTTACACCTAACATCTATTATAGCAAATATCCAAAACCCTATAATAATAATGGGGGACCTAAATGATATACTAGAAGAGCTGACTATGAAATGGTTGTAAGGAATGCCTGGAGAATGGATATTCCAGGGTCGCACATGTACAAACTAACAAACAAACTGGAAGAAGTCAAGAAAAAGAGCAAACTTTGGAGTAAGGTTACATTTGGTAACATATTCCGTCAAATAAACCAACTAGAAACCGAATTAGAAGAACTACAAAGTAAAATATGCAATAATTATGATGCCACTTTAGACGCCAAAATAAGAAGGCTATCCATCAAACATTCCTCACTTCTAAAGTTCCAGCATAAATAATGGGGTCAGAGAGCGAAAAGAAACCATATAAAATCAAACGATGCCAATAAAAAAATACTTCCATAAAATTGCAACGGGGCGACATCAAGTGTATCCATAACAAATGAAAAAGAAATTCGGGATATAATTAAAAATGACTTTGCAAAGCGATACTCCCAACAACTCAGGCCACAATTTTCTAGTAATCTACTCAATAACATTGGTAGAGAGATCACAACGGAGGAAAATAATTGGTTAACAAGATCAATCTCAAACTCAGAAGTTAAAAAAGGTGTCTTTAGCATGGCAAACGATAAATCGCCTGGCCCTGACGGTTTCCCCGCTGTTTTTTTTTTTAAAATACCAGCCTATAGTGGAACCTTATGTCATTAAGGTCGTTAAAAGCTTTTTCCTTGGTGGAAGAATTCTTAAACAAACAAACCACACCTTTATAGCTTTAATACTAAAATGTGATAACTCGACTACAACCTCCCACTAGAGGCCAATAAGTCTATGCTCAACAACGTACAAGATCATCTCTAAAACTCTAGCCATTAGATTGAAGAAAATCATCCCTAAAATAATTAACCCACTCCAAAGTGCATTCATTACCGGTAGGTCAATACAAGATAACATACTAATAGCAAATGCAAATTTTCACTCATTCTCAAAGAAAAATGGAAAGTTTGGGCGGATGGTAGTTAAACTAGACATGGAAAAAGCCTTTGATCTGGTGGATTGGGATTTCTTTCTTTCAGTCCTAGAAAAATTTGGCTTCTCTGATCGATTTTCTAGATGGATTAAGGAGTGCATAACAACAGTAACTTACTCGGTCCTGGTTAACAACGAACCAACTGATCTAATTGCACCGCAATGGGGCCTTCGTCAGGGAGACCCTTTATCCCCCTATCTGTTCCTCCTCGTATATGAGATCCTAGCTAGAGGGTCTACAATCGGAATCTGCCAAACCCTAGAGTCATCTAGGAATCAAATTTTTGCATGCTGGAACCAAAATCCCCTTCCTTGCGTTCGCTGATGATATAGTCATCTTCGCCTCGGCTACAAACACAGCATGTAACCAAATAAACAACATTCTAACAGAATACTCATCTATTTCAGGACAACGAGTGAACAGACATAAATCAAATTTCCAAACATCTGCCAACATTGCCACCAGACAGAAGAACCTTATCCACAATGAACTACAAATTGCCTACACAACAATTCTGGGAACCTATCTTGGATGTCCCATAATAAATGGACGAACAACAAAAGAAGACTTTATGGAACTCATTACCAAACCAAAAGCACAACTAAATCGATGGAAAGCTAACAGTCTATCCCAAGCCGGGAGATGGACACTCATTAAATCCACACTATCAGCAAAACCACTCCACATAATGCAATGCTTCATGCTCCCTAAGGTTATCCACACAGAACTTGACAAAATAAATAGAAACTTCCTATGGAATAAGGGTCCAAAACATAAACCGCTCATTAGTTGGTTTGATATCTGTAAGGCCAAAGAGGATGGAGGTCTTGGCCTCCGCAAATCAGAAGATATGAATAAAGCACTACAACTCAAATTATTATGGAAAATCCTTGCAGAACCAAACAACCCATGGGTAACAATAATTAAAGAAAAATACCTAAAACAGCAAGACATCCTACACTACTCCAGAAGTGGGGACTCATCCTGGCAATGGACACAACTTACTATGTTGCTACCATTATTTAAAGATGGCTTACACTGGTCGATTGGTAACGGGAATGATATAAAATTTTGGACTGACCATTGGTTTGGGAATGGTCCTCTTATCGACTTGGCCTCCTCAATCCAGCCGATAAACATAAACATTAGAGTTTCAGAACTCCTAAAACCAGATAAATCCTGAGATCAATAGAAATTATACGACAATACTCATGGTATACTGCCTAATGAAATAAAAGACGCCTTAGGGCAAACACCTATACCTAAAAATATTCACCTAGATAGATTATATTGGAAATGAAGTAAGAATGGTTGGTTCTCCACCAAGTCAGCCATTGATATGATAAACAATATGAAACATCACCAACGCTCCGATGTCAGATGGATATGGTACCCACCGCAGTTAAGCTCGCTTCCCGCCGTTTGGGTATACCAGTGAACTGCCCACACTGTGATAGTGCTTACGAAGACTTACAACACCTACTCTGGAGCTGTCCAATTACACGTGAAACCATACTATCAATAGACCCAACAATTTTCATCAAGTTAAACAACTACTTTATGGATGGATTGGATCTTAACCAAATCATCAACAATGCTAAAGAAACACTTGGCCTCCCTTGCTTTGCTAAATTAGCCTTTATTTGGTGGCCCGTCTGGTATTTCAGAAACAAAGTACTGTTTGACAACATAAAACCGGACTACAGAAGCATTGTTGCATTTACCAAAGAACAAATGATCATGTGGAATTCTACCAAAACTAGTGAGGACAACGATGAGCTCCAAACACAAAAACCTACGAGTAAAACAACAACAAACAAACGAAAACAAGTAGAATTTCCTAAAGCTCGAAAAAAACTCGGCTCGAGCTCGCTCATTTCCTAAACGAGCCAAATATGAGCACATTTTTAAGCTCGAGTAAAAATTTAGGCTCGGCTCGAGCTCGTTCATATTCTAAATGAACTGAATATGTACAAGCAATACTCGGCTCGTTCGGTTCGAATAACAGTCCTACTAGCGAGCCTTTCAACAGTGCTCGCCTCAAAATCAGCAAATCGACGCTCAAGATCATCCAAACTAACAAATATAGGCTCCGTGTTATCTTCAACAACTTCTTCTCTCACTACGACCTCAACTTCTGTAATCTCAGCATGCTCATCATCAATAGCCTTATTATCTGTGGCCTCATTAGCAACAAAAGGCCATCGTCTCTATAAACTATGCTCATTTGGATCCATTGGAAACTGATGGTGATAGAGTTTAAAATCTGACATCCTTAGGCAATATGGTAAATCTGCAGGTAGATAATTGTGATGCTCCTCTCCTGATCCCGACTTCCATTTGAAACACCATGTTCCATCCGAACGGTGGGCCCATTCAGTCATTCCCCACCATTCCAGACTGGCAAGATTATAAACTTTCTTTCCATCGAGAGGCGGCAAATCATCAAGACAGACACCCACTCAGCGAGCAATCAGTGATATCAAACCTCCGAAGATAATAAGGCGTTCAGGCCTCACATGAGTATCTCTAATCACCTCCACACAGTTTCCCAAAAATAGCTGAACCCAGTCAGGGATGTGCACCCCTCTCGGAGTCAAGGAGCAAATATAGCTCGAGGCTCTCATAGTAAAAATGGAGTAATTCTCCACACCCAAGAAAGAGTTATAGAGTACCAAATAGCACAACCTCAATGTAGGATGAGTAATCGTAGATGCACAACATTATCGGATCGACTCAAAGAACTGATATGTAGCCTCCTTCAACATATCAAGAGGATTTGGAGCACCCAACTTGACCCCAAATATGGCATCAGCAGGCGTTTTGGTAACACCAAAGGCTTGTGCATTGAGATCATTAGTTACCACGAACTTCCGATTCCTCAGCTGAAAACGAATCTCCATATCACAACGATAATCCAGGTTAGCCAAGGACTCTCTCACTAATTCCGGATAGGTATAATCGGACACATCCAAGAAATCACTCAATCCCCCCTCTCTCAAGAGTCGATGGACCTCCTCAAATAATCCCAATTTCTTCAACGTCAGAGAATGAAAGAATAGGGTGGATTTATACTGCCTCTTTTCAAGCTTGAGCCAACGATCCTCTTCTTCCCAAGACAGCAAATCAGACTTCTTCATAGCAAGAGCAGTAGACATGATATCGAGGGCAACCCGAAGAAAAGCCACAAAAACGACCAAAAGACGGGCTCGCTATAGGGTCGGTGGGCTCCGTGTCTGGGGCAGAGGGTGCCTTGTATGCAGAACCACGAATCCGAGTGAAAACGTTGGAAGACCGATGTCCACACTCCTCCAAACTGGAAACTTACACGAACAACTTGGTTTCAAAGGGTTCTTTGGTGATAAGTAGGGGAATGGTATGGGAAAAGTTGAATGTTGTGGATGTAGGGTAATAGTGGAAAGTATTTTGATGGATAAAATCGATTGAAACGCAAGGCTTTAGGTATTTGGAATGGATTCAAGTAGGCTTTTGGATTATGTAGATTTCTTGAGCAAGCTTGGTTGATTCAAAATAGGGAGTAGCAATATATGGTGAGTTGGAAGGAATATCTATCAAAAACAAAAATAGAAAATATTAGAACTAGATAAAATAGAAATAGAAAAGAAAGAACCTCTAATCCTAAGAAATACGGAAACCAACCCTAAAAAGAAAAATCTAATCCTAAGATAGAAGGAAAATAGATAAAAGATAAAATAGACTAACCTAAGATAGATAGAAATAATCTAATCCTATAACAAAATAAGAAGGAAATAAATCTAATCCTACAAAGATATAAAATAAATAAAACTAACTAAAATGAAAATAACCAAAAATAAGAAAGATAGAAACTTCCCTTCCAAGTTTACCAAAATTCGGACTCGTCAGGCGGACAAGGGACGGCGGGCGCCGTGTGATTGGCGGATGGCGCCGTGTCCACAGAATGTGACTCCGCACTCCAAATCAATCAAAACTCGACCCAGCACGGGTTTTAAGTTACCGTAGCTTCCAAAATTCAGCGACACGATTTATCCTATTTATTGAATTGAAAAAACTAATTGCAAAATAGAAATAATACTACCTAACCTTGGGTTGCCTCCGAAGAAGCGCCTTTGCTTCACGTCTTTAGCTCGACGTGATGCATTTCTTGATCAAGTTATTCCACCAAGATCCTCCACACTTGTCCTTTTCAAGAGAAGTGGGGGATCTTTAGGAACTTTTTCAACATATCCATCAATTGCATCCATCGATTCCTTCTTGAAATGAGTTACTCCTGGAGGTTATCCTACAATTGCAAAAACCTCGACATTGTTAGGAATTGATTTCTCATAGGGAATGGTAATAGAATCATTTGAATTAAACACATCGTCATGTGATTTAAACAAATTCTCAAATTTTCTCTCAATTTCATCTTTCCCTAATCCAATTTCATCTTTGTTACAAAACTCAAGATTAATAAATTCAGTTTCCACAGAAGCATCTAACAAACCATTTGATTCATTCTTGTGATTACTTTCATTAGAGTCAATAACATCTACATAATCATTTGCAGAAGAAGCAATAGGCTCAAATATAGAAAACTCAATCTTTCTACCATCAAACTCCATTGTTAGTGAACCTTCAAAACAATCAATCTTAGTCTTAAGGGTTCGCAAGAATGGCCTTCCCAACATAATTGGGGTTTTAGGCGTACCTTGTTCCATGTCTAAAATGAAGAAATCAGCTATAAATATCAAATCATTTACCTTAACCAAAACATCCTCAACAACCCATCTAGGCTTAATACTAGAACGGTCATCGAGTTGTATAGTAACACCAGTTTCAGACAATGAATTGAGACCCAAAAACATGTACAAGTTATAAGACATAACATTAATTGAAGCACCTAGGTCTAACATATCTTTGGTGAAGCTAGCATTACCTATTGCACATGGGATAGTAAACATACTTGGATCTCTGCACTTTTCAGGCAATCGTTTCTGAATTAAAGCAGAAACATTCTCACTTAAACTTACCTTTTCTTTCTTTCGCATCCTTTGCTTGCACTTCATCGTGCATATTTCTTTCAAAAATTGCGCATAGTGAGGCATATTTTTAATCAAATTGAAAAGTGGAATATTTACCTCACAATGAGCAAATGTGTCATAAAGAATTTGTTCATCTTCCCACTTACGATCAGATCTTAATGCATGAGGAAAGGGTGGTGCAGGTATTGAAACCTCAGAAGACCACTCTTTAGAAGATTTCTTCGGGATTGCACAATGTCAGAAGTCGGATTCATCACCAGAGGAGGCGGCGGGCGCCGTGGTGAGGGGCGGTGGGCGCCGTCTATGCAGTGTGTCTCCAATTCCGTCTCTTCCTCCTTATTTTCCAAATCAACTTCTTCCCTAGGCCTCTCTTCAGTATTCCTAGTGGGCACATTCACTTCTTTACCTTCTCTAAATATCATGGTGCTAACATTCTCCTTCAGATTCACTACCACCTGCGATGGTCACTTCCCCGAATCTTTAGCTTTTAATTCACCAATCTTCTTAGCCATCCGACTCAGCAACTTTTCTTGAACACTCATCTTGTCCAACAACAACCTCAATTTCTCATCTCTATCTTCTTGTTGAGTGTTTCTAGGACGATTCTCAAATTGTCCTATCTGAAAAGGAACTTATTGTTGCTGGCCTCTGCCATTGAACCCACTTTGGTAGTTTGAATTTTAACCCTGATTGTAGTTGTTACCAAAGTTGCGGCGAGGTCCATAATCCATAGAATTCACTTCAGCATTGTCCTCCTGAATTAGGGGACACTTATCATTCAGATGAGTTGGATCTCTGCAAACACCACAAGGTCTAGGCTGATGGGGTTGATTCACTTTCATAGCCATCTTGTTCCCTATCTTCATAAGCCTATCGATATCATCCTTGTGTCCATCTCTCGAACTATCCAACTTGTGAACTCTTATAACTCCTTGATGTCTCTCATATTGTTGCGATGCATTGGCCAACCCTTTAAAAATCTGCATTGCTTCCTGAGGTGTTTTATCCAAAATATCTCCTCTGCTAGTAGCATTGATGAAACTCCTATCGGTGTCAAGCAAGCCTTCATAAAGATATAACACTAGATCATCCTCAGGTATACCATGTTACGGACAACTACCCTTAAGGTTCTTAAACCGCTCTACATACTCATAAAAACTCTACGTAGTTGATTGCTCAATACTGGATAGCTCCTTCTTAAGTTTGTTGAGGTGAGTCGCAGGAAAGTACTTTTGCAAGAAAGCTTTCTTCAATTGCACCCAAGTAGTAATGCTTTCTGGGGGTAGGTAGTAAAGCCAATCGCTTGCAGAATCTTTCAAAGTAAAGGGGAACACGCTCAACATCAAATGGTCTTCATTCAGGCCTTGAGGTCTAAGTCTATCACACACGCTCACAAAGGTAGCAAGGTGTTTGTTCGGTTCCTCCCCAGGCAATCAATGAAAGTAGGGCAAAATAGAAGACCATTTCGACTTATATATACTCAAATCTTGAACCCTCAGGGAGATCAGGAAGACTAATTGCAAGTGGTTGAGCACTCAAATTAGGTTCCTTTAGGTTTCTCAAGGTCCTTCTTGGCGGATCAACAAATTCGTCTGCCATCTCCTTGTTTGAACCATACAAGGACACAAAAGACTATAAAGAGTAATTGAAAGAGATAAAGAAAAGCAAGCTCCTTTCTTCTCCCCGGCAACGACGTCAAGAATTTGGTGCGAGACGAACATCGATGACACTTTCGCCCTTTGCCAAATAGTAATAATATCCAAACATAAACACAAAACCAATATATTAGGCAATCAATCACTTGATAAACCAAATAACTACTAGTATAGCGATGAAGTTCGGTGTCGAACCACAGGGAGAAGCGATTTCCTATTCAATAAATCTAAGCAAAGGCTCTCATGATAAAGCAATGATTCGTAACAAGTAACAAAGATGTAAAAGTAACCAGATTTATGATTGCAAATAGATTGATATCAAAGTAGAAAGAACATTTCGCCTGCAATTCTCTAACAATGGTTGGAATTCATGGTCCTCGGATTGATCTATTAATTATTCATATTCATAGGTCTACTTGACTAAAGTTGAGAGATCCGTAGAGATTCACTCATTTTATTCAATATCACTAAAGAATAGCATTAATGACTCAAGTAATCAAGATCAATTGGCACATTGACTCAACGCAATTAAGACTAATAGGCGTATACCGAACTCAGCCCTAATCGAATATCCTCAACATGGATCAATTGAAATCATTTGTTTTCTATCGAGAAAACAACAACGAATTCATAGCTAAGATGCAATTCCTAACATGGTGATCGGGCATAGAAAGGAACACAAATATACTAATTAAGCACAAGATGAAAACTAAGAATATGAATAACCAAGTATAATCAAATCCTCACAATCCAAACAACCATGTCTTCGAATCACAGGCGAAACTATGAGTTTAGCAACTCATAGGCCAATTCTCTCTCTCTCTCTCTCTCTCTCTCTCTCTCTCTCTCTCTAATAGTGTTCATAGTCTCACAACAACCAATCTCTCTCTCTCTCTCAATTGAACTGAAATAATCCTAATAATACCTATAAAGAGGTCGGCCGAAACCCTAGTAGGAAATAAATAGAATAATAGAAAATAATCTCTTCGGATCCAAAACCGCGTAAACTGGAAAAAGGGCCACGACGGGCGCCGCTTATGCAGTGTCCGACGTTCCTCAATTGTCTTTAATAAATTCTAATGTGGTGCTTCCTTTCTTCTCTCTAGCTCCTCCTTAGCCTTCATATGCTCCAAAACATGCTTCCTAAGCTCTTCCCAAAGTCCATCTAAGGTCGAAATGTAATTATGCAGAATAAACATTAAAAACGTGTAGATTCCGAACTCGAATACTTCACAGGCAATATACAGAACTAGACTCAAACAATAGCAAAACCACTACCCAGTGGCGGCCGTAGAACTTCCCGAAAGGTGGGGCTGAATTCCAAGCTACGAAAGTGTTGCATCGTCAATTGATTAACAAAATAGCATTCAATGTTACAAGCCTACAAATAAATCCAAATGTTCAACACCAACCATTTAAGGTGAATACATATTGAAGATTTAACAGTGCATAATATAAGTTCAATTTGATGACAAAGGAAGTAAATCCATCTTGCGGGTTCTCATGGCTTGATAATGCTCCAAAATAGGTTCATTGTCAACGCTTTTCAAGATATCTCTCTCAACCTAACACACAAGATTGTCAGAGAGGTGATCATCTGACATCTTGTTACGCAAATATGACTTGACAATATTCATCGCAGAAAATACTCTTTCAACAGAAACAGTCGCAACTGGTAACACCAAAACCAACTCCAAAAACTGATAAGCCAAAGGGAAAACACTACGAATTCCTACCTTAACCATCTGTTTAGTGACATCTCCAATATCTTCCAACCCCGAAAAGTTGTTTCCTTCCCTCATGTGAACAATCCACGTATCAAGTTGATCTTGAAGCTGAATTAGCTCCAATTCAGTGAAGTCTCGTGGATATAATTTTGCAACTTGGAGCGCCTTTGAGATACTGAAATTGGAGAACGAATTCCTAGGATCAAGAGACCCTACACATGTAAGTAGTTCGGTTTTTGTGTCACTGAAATGGTTCTCCATCTCTTGACTAAGTTTATCAATAACCTACAATTTATAATTTCATAGAAATAAAATTAGTAGCTAGAAATGCTATAAATTTAGTAGTAGTAGTTTACAAATTACAATTGCATAGAAATAATAAATTACCTCACAGAATATGTCGACACGGAAGTGGTGGTAGTATGTAATGATGTCTATGATTTATGCCATGTTTTTATACTTATTTCAGCTCCTTATTTTATCATTCCATGCATTCTGGGATGGGAATATAGAAAATTTCTGTAGTTTATGTTTATTTACAAGAAATAGAGGTATACACGAGTTTCTGTTTAATATTGCAGAATTTGGAGCTGGATCGAAGCAAAACCAAGAAAGACTGGAAGAACACTTTATGTCTACTGAAGAAGCGTGAAAATCGACGGAAGAGCACCTCATATCAAGCGAAGCTGAGCACAGAACGAGAGACTGAGTAGTGGTCGATTTCGACCTATTCAAGTCGATATCGACCTATTCTGGTCGAAAATCCCAAAGTCAACTCAATATGGACCAGAAGCAGGAAGAGAAGAAGAAGCCATGTCGATATCGACCTCCTGACTCGATATCGACCAAAATCCAACTCAATATTGCCCTAGAAGACGAGATCGAGCAAAGCTGAAGAGTCAACTCGATATCGACCCACCTTAGTCGATATCGACCTAGGACAGCTCGATATTGCCCCAGAAGCCGAAATTGAGTAGCAGAAGTGAAGCCAAGAAAAGTCAACTCGATATCGACCTAGGTAGGTCGATATCGAGCAACATCCAGTGACGTCATCAACTCAATTTCGAGCTCTGCTTAAAATTCTATCCAAAATCCAATGGAGATATTTTCGAGAGAAGATTCCTTGCACATGAAGAGTTGAGAGATTTTATCTTTTTTATCTTTTTATTTATCCTAAGGGTGGAACAATAAATTACCTTGTAGGATTTATGTTGTTTTATCTAGTTTAGATTTATTTATTTCTTAGTAGAGTTTTATATTTAGAAATAGATAGAATTTGCTTGCCTTGACTAGCAAGGATTAAAGCCTATAAATAAAGCCCATGGGGCTAGTTTTTCATTCATTAATTTCTAGAGAAGTAGTTCCACACATAGTTTAGGATTTCAAAGGTTTTAGGGTTTTGGCATTCTACGAAAGTGTGAGTGCCAAGATTGTAAGGACTTTGAATATAGTTAATGCAAGTTTCTTTTACATCAATGATGTCGATTGCTATGATGAGGCGCGAGTAGTCCACCTACTTCTAGGGTTGGGGTGAGCCCGACGATAGCCATGTTGGTGGATTAGCGAATTGCAAATGAAGGTACTTTATCTTATTCTATTCTATTCCTTGTGCTTCATCTTTGATTGAGAAATTGAAGAACTCATGTTGTGAAACTTGGGTAGTAATTAGGATTTTTATTCGAAAGATTATAAATTCTAATTATGAAAAGGAATAGATACAATTAGGGTTATTTATCGTGAGATTTATATTCCTACTTGTCAGGATTGGGTGAAAGCCTTCTCCTTTATCAATAAAGTTGCTATCTTTTGTGATTTATGATTCCGCTTTCATGATTATTGTCGTTGTAAACCCCGATCTTGGAAGTTTTCTTTTACATAAGTTTATTCCGAAATCTACAAAGCTTTGTTCTTTTATTTTCCTACCGTCCCCCACTCGATATTGACCACCTACTGGTCGATATCGACTTCTAATTTTCGATCCAGAAAGATCGTTGCTTGTTTGTGTTTCTGCAGAGACTAGGTTGATTTTGAGCAGACAGGTCGATATCGAGTGCCCTAAGTCGATATCGAGTCAGCCTAGTCGATATTTGTCTGACGTCTGCAGAATCCCAAAATCGACTAGAACAGGTCGATAACGACTCCCCTAGGTCGATATCGAGTGGTCCCCTAAGGTCGATTTCGACGTGAGATTTACCGCTGCCTGAGATCCACTGACACGCTTTGTTGAGGATCGAACCTGACTTCCCGTTGCCACATCGAGAGGAAGTCTTGTAACTATTTGCGTGGGCAAGATCTGGTTTGATTTATATTCTTATATTTTGAACTCGATTTCCTCCTACAACATGTAACGGGAGGATGTCTACAATGGAATTGGCCTACAGTATCATCCTTCATATTGACAATGACAATCTTATTCTTTTCACAGAAATTGTTGACATCAGTTACCAAGTCATCCCATCCATTGTCCCTCACACTAACAATATTCAGATTATCAATTCTGGCTTTTTTCTGAATTTGACTATCGGCATCTTTTCTCACACTTGGTCGGCTTGGAGCCTCCTCACTACCATCAACAACATCATCTCCATTGTCAAGCTCAACATCATCTCCATCAACAACCTCAACATCATCAATCAAAGGACTAGGAGTTGAATTATCCACATTAGCATCATCAACATTTGCAACTATATTGCGAGGGGTGGATGATCCAACACTTGGTACTTTGTTGATTCGAGCAAAATATCTATCCATACCGGAATCCCTATTCAAAATTCATAAGCAATAAAAATGAAAAAAAAGCCCCAATTTTCACACTTCAAATCACTTAAAATCTCAAACCCTAAAACCTAACAAAGAACAACAATTTCAATTCTCTAAATCCCTAATCCTAATTCATTCATAAACAATAACATAAACAATTTATAATAATCAAAATCCCCAATTTTCAGACTTCAAATCTCAAACCCTAAAACCTAACAAATTTTCAATTCTCCAATTCTCCAAATCAATTCACATTTCAAACCTTTCAATTGTAAACAAATCAATAACACCAACTAAATTCAAGATTTAAGTAACTAAGAATAACAAAATAGGAGCACACTTACCGATTTCGCCCAAAGCCCTGATTTTTCGAGTCAAACTGCAGTGAGAGCCGAGAGTCACAGGCAGACAGCCCTGGTGCAGGCGGCCGGGCCAGTGGAGTGGTGGTCACTGGTCGGAACGGTGCAGGCGGACGGGGCGGACGGTCAGGTGGAGACAGCCAGCCCTTCGCTCACGTCTCGCCCTTCGGTGTTCGCTCTTCACTTCACTCGCGACCTCGCGTCTCGCCTTCACTTCCCTACGCCCGCCCCACCCCAGGGCAGCCCCTGCCACTACCTAATTGCAATAAGAAACACCTATAATGCCTATATGAAATATGCATTATTACAGCCCATGCCACCTAGCCCTCTCAGGTCCGTTGTCCTCACTTGGAGCCTGAAAATGAAGAGCTCTTGTGACATGCGTAGGGCTTGAATCACTTATAAATTACTCCCAACATCCTTATGATATCTGATATGGGACAAGGGTGTTACAATCTACCTCACTTAAAGCACTGACGACCCCATCAAGCCTAAGGGACTGCCCTCCGGAGAGCGTACCCGAGCATATTGTTGGTGCATCTCCGAGCCCAGAGTCCGCTCTAATACCATCTGTAAGACTCGAAGTCTTAATTATCATTGTCCTTATCATTGACCTTGTTTTTTATTACGTTTAGATAAGTGTTTAGTATTGTTAATATGTCTTGAATTAGTAAGTGATCAACAACACACTAGGGGCCCAACGATGGTCTCGTTGTAAACGGGCCTATCGTCTTTCTGTTTTGGGCTTACGTTCCATTATTTGGTTAGGATTTCCTGAGCGCATATATAAACCAATGAAATGTCTCACCCTAGTAACCCTAATCCGTTTTGCCTCCTCTAATACAAATTTGTTCTTCTATAGACGACATAGGTAACACATCATTGCCGAACCACGTAAATCTCTGTGTATTTCTTTATCTATTTATCATTATCGTTACAACAACCTGGTATCAGAGCAAGGTTGTTGATTTTTGCCGAGAATGATGTCTTGTTTTGCGTTGAAGATCAACAAGCTTAATTTAAGATATTTTTTCAATTTGTGGCAGATAAAGATGCAGGCTTTGCTGAAGCAATTAAACAAAGGTTATGGGCATCGTTAGCTGTCAACGGATGGGAGCAGATATAACCACTGTTGAGTACGACCTTCTGGCGGCTAGAGGAAATCAAGTATGAAATATAACAAAATAGATCAGACCAGATTTAGGCCCACCCAAATAATTACAAGACTCCTCCAATGCAGTAATGGGAAGTCAGGATCGAATCCACGAGGAAGCGTGTTAGCGGATCCTAGGTAGCTGTAAGTCTCACAGAAAAAGCAAACGGAAGACAGAAACACAGAAACGAAGAAAGAAAGACAGAAATAGCAAACGAAAGCAAGAAATAAAGTAAAGACAGAAGCTAACTCGATCTCGACTAGGTGCAACTTGAGATCGAAACAAAACTGGACAACAGAAACTAAGAAATCACAGCAGACAGCAAACCCGGCAAGGGCAACTCGATCTCCACAAGCACAACTCGAGATCGACAAGAAATAGCAGAAACAGAAATTGCAAAATCGAAAACAAAAACAGAAACTCAACTCGACGTAGACAAAAGCCAACTCGAGATCGACTAAGGTCTACTCGATCTCGACAAGCCTCTCCTCTGTCTCGACTAAAACACAGAAAATATAAATTCTAGATTCGAACACAGATTTCAGAATTTCGACAGAAATAAACTCAATATAATAAAGAACTTCCAAAGCCAGGGTATCAACGCCACAACGATAACCATGCAAAGTAACACATAAAGGCATAAAAGATCATGCTTTCCATCAAAATAACTTTCGTTACTAACAAATAGTTATATAGAGGCTTTCGCATAAACCCTAATTGTTCCTAACCCTTTTCACAAAATTAACCCAAGTTGCATTAAGATCACTTTCGCTTCAATAACACAAACAAGGATCACCTTCAACTCTCGTAAAAGAATCATGCTCATAGGGATAGAAGACGAATTGCATAACAAGATTGTACCTTTACCGCATCACCTCACATGGCCACCGTCGGGCTCACCCCAGCCCCAGAAGTAGGTGGACTACTCGCTCTTCAACATCAAGAAAGACATCAAATAACAAAAGAAACTAACTTGTATTGAATTAAATAAAGAAAGCTTACAACCAACAAGACAAATCCGCTTTCGCCTTTCCACCTTGCTTGCCACAAACTCTCTCTCTCTACTCCTACTTACTTGAATGGAATTGTGTCTGAAATTGAATTGAATGAAAAACTAGCCCCTAAGGCTTTATTTATAGCCTTCTATTCCTTGCTAATCAAGGATAGAAATATCTATCTTTATCTAAATCTATATCTAAAGGCTTAAAAGATAAATAAAAGTAATTTAGGAATTAAATCAAAAAAGGGAAATTCTATCTAAAGAGCAAAATCTTCCATGTGTTGATAGGTGTGGATAGATGTTGATAGATCTCGGATATCTCGGACTCCTTCGGCCCCAAGGAAAGCCAGCTTGACACGGACAGCCAAAGCGCGTAACGCGGTTTCAGGACGCGGCTCGTCGATCTCGACTAGGGCTCCTCGAGATCGACTAGGGTGGTCATCGACTTGGGCTGGCTGGCTTGGTCGGGTGGCTCTGCTCGACATGGCTCGGATAGGT
This sequence comes from Persicaria tinctoria, assembly GCA_037127255.1. Classification (NCBI taxonomy): domain Eukaryota; kingdom Viridiplantae; phylum Streptophyta; class Magnoliopsida; order Caryophyllales; family Polygonaceae; genus Persicaria; species Persicaria tinctoria. Next base: position 54,383,733 of record JBANSL010000014.1, on the reverse strand, counting down.
GCGGTGCTGAGTCCTCGATCTCGACCAAGCCTCCTCGAGATCGAGTAGAGGTGGTGCTTGGCTTCTCCGTCTTCGGCTTCTCAACTTGGCACAGCTTGTCGACTCCGGACATGGCGTCGAAGTGTGGTCGATCTCGACAAGAGTTACTCGAGATCGAGTTGGGTTCCGGGATCGGGTTGTCTCTGACTCAGTGTCCTCGATCAGCTCTGCTCGACTAGGTGTGCTCGGACAGCCTTTGTCGAGATCGAGTAAGTGTACTCGAGATTGAGTAAAGTTTTCTCAGCTTTCTGCTCTGTTCTTGAAACGCACTTTCCCGAGTCCTCGTTCGTCGGATTGACACATATGACCATGCGTTGGAAAGCTCTTTCTGAGGGCTACAACTCTCATGAAGACATCAAAGCTTGATTCAGAACGAAGAATGGTGAAAAATGGCGTTTTCTCCAGCTACACCATTTTTAGCCTCTCCATGAGTTTCCTTTAAGCTCCAAAGTGAGTCCGATTTCTGCTAAATATAACCAAAACTTGTGTAGACCTCCATATATTGCAAATATATGTAAACTACACAGATTCTGTATTATTCTAACCCAAATGCATGCAATGTATGCAGAAATCGATATAAAAGTTACTGTAAAACATGGCAGATTCAGCTCACAACACCTTCGGAAGGAGAAGGCTCATTCGATGATCATGTTATGTCTCACAGACAATGTCATAACAGAAGTTGTTGATCATTCTCTCACGAATCCTCCTTTAGATCGATGAGGTCTCAACTTGCTTGAATTTCACAAACAAATCAATCTCTCAGCATGTTGTGAGCCTAATTTGCCATGTTATACCTTAACTTTTATATCGATTTCTGCATGCATTTCATACATTTGGGTTAAAATAGTATAGATTCTGTGTAGTTTATGTTTATTTGCAATATATGGAGGTCTACACAAGTTTTTTTTATATTTCGCAGAAATCGGGCGCACTTTGGAGCTTAAAGAAAAGTCATGAAGAAGCTAAGCATGGTGTAGCTGGAGAAACGCCCACTTTTCACCATTTATCATTCTGAATCAAGTCCTGATGTCTTCATGAGACTTGTAGCCCTCGAAACGAGCTTTCCAACGCATACTCATTTGCATCAATCCGACAAACGAGGACTCAGGAAAGTGCATTTGAAGAACAGAGCAGAATGCTGAGAGCTAACAATTCTACTCGACGTCGACCACTTCTAGTCGAAGTCGAGTACATCCCGAGCCAGAATTTCACGCGAAGTCGAGCAGAGCCACTAGAGGAGCCTAGAGCTACTCGATGTTGAGTACACCTACTCGAAGTCGAGTACACATGTCGAGTCCAGAAGGTGCCCGAGCTCGAGTGCAACCCAGGAGGAAAAGTTCCAGTCGACGTCGACTAACTCTAGTCGAAGTCAAGTACAATCTAGACGAGCCCGAGTCCGAGATCGAGTTTTGCCGAGAAGATAGAATTGCTTGCAAGAGAAGATATGTGAAATTCTATCCATCCACATCAAGATCTATCAAGTCAAGAAGGATTTATCCATAATAGTCCTAGTTTCCTTTTAGATATATTTCCTTTATTTCTAATTTTAATCTTTAAGTATTCCTAATTATTTAGGGAATGAAGCCTATAAATAGAGCCTTAGGGGATGAGTTTTATTCATTCAATTTCATACACAATTCATAGCATAGAGAGAGAGAGAGAGAGAGAGAGAGAGAGCTTGTGGCGAGAGGAGAGAAGGAGTTGATAGACGAGTTGTCTTCGATCGGTTGTAAGCTTTCTTTTATTTTATATAATGCAATTTAGTTCCCTTTTATTATTGATGTCTTTCTTGATGATGAGGAGCGAGTAGTCACCCAACTTCTAGGGTCGGGGTGAGCCCGACGGTAGCCATGTGAGGTGATGCGATAAAGGTACAATCTTCTGATGCAATTCGTCTTCTATCTCTATGAGCATGATTCTTTTGCGAAAGGTAAAGGTGATCCTTGTTTGTGTTATTGAAGCGAAAGTGATCTTAATGCAACTCGGATTAATTATGTGAAAAAGGGTTAGTAACAATTAGGGTTTATGCGAAAGCCTCTATATTCTTATTTGTTAATAACGAAAGTTATTTGATGAAAAGCATGATCTTTTATGCCTTTACGTGTTATTTTACATAGTTATCGTTGTGGTGTTGAAATCCTGATTCTGGAAGTCGTTTAGTTTATTGAATTTCCCACAATTTTCATGTTGCTTCTGTTTTTATTTCTGTCATTGCAAAGGTCACATTTTTACACTGTAAATCACTCGACATTGCCTGAATTCTACTCGACGTCGAGTAGGTCTAGTCGACGTCGAGTACACTGTGTTACTCGACTTGCTTGTTTTTGCTTCGTTTGCGTTTCTTTTTGCTTCTGTTACAGTTTCTGATCGACTGTGTGGTCGACGTTGAGGACACCGGTCGATGTCGAGGACTCTTCTGGTCGAATTCGAGAGGATTTTTGAACTGAAAAGACGGGCGCTGACACGCTTCCTCATGGATCGGTCCTGACTACCTTCTTCTACAGTGGGAGGAAGTCTTGTAATTTACCACTGCTCACGGTCCTTAGTTCTTCGAATATCATGAAGAAGATGAACGCTTCTCACGTCTGTTAGGGTTTCTCAAGAAACTTGTCTTGGGCAAAATAATTATTGAGCGTCTTCTTTCATTAATCATAAAAATACTTAAATATATAAAAAAAAACTAATGGTTTAAAAACCCTAATGTGCTTTCCTAACAAATTCCTAAATCCCATCCATATTATAATATTGTTCAATAAAAACTCAAATAATATAAAAACTAATACCTATTAATTAAATATTCACACTTAATTATTAAATAATAGGATAGGATAAAATTTACTAAATAATAAAGATCGTTAACCGTCGACAGATGGGGGCAGATATAACCACTGTTGAGTACGACCTTCGGAAGGAGAAGGCTCATTCGATGATCATGTTATGTCTCGCAGACAATGTCATAATAGAAGTTGTTGATCATTCTCTCACGAATCCTCCTTTAGATCGATGAGGTCTCAACTTGCTTGAATCTCACAAACAAATCAATCGCTCAACGCCACTTCTCACGGTCCTTAGTTCTTCGAATCTCATAAAGAAGATGAACGCTTCTCAAGTCCGTTAGGGTTTCTCAAGAAATTTTTCTTGGGGAAAATAATTATTGAGCGTCTTCTTTCATTAATCATAAAAATACTTAAATATATAAAAACCTAATGGCTTAAAAACCTAATGTGCTTTCCTAACAAATTCCTAAAGCCCATCCATATTACAATATTGTTCAATAAAAACTCAAATAATAAAAAAACTAATACTTACTCCCTCCGGTCCAGAAATGATGTCTTTTTAACACGTATTTTAAAGAGCTAAAAAATATACAATATATTAAGTTTTTTATTATTATTTTTTTATAATCTAATACTTATTACCAACAAATATTAAGTTGTAAAAAAAATAATTTTAAAAAATTTGATATTTTATATAGTTTTTACATTCTTAAAATACGTGTTAAAAAGTCAAACGACATCCTTTGTGGATCGGACGTAGTATTAATTAAATATTCAGACTTATTAAATAATAGAATAGGATAAAATTAACTAAATAATAAAGATATAATACAATTATGTATCATTAATCTTCAACCTTCAAATCTTTGAATAAATGTTAGATGTCTCGTTGTTGGCAATTTGACGTTTTTGGACTGTATCAGAAGTGAAGTGATTTATTAAAATTTTTGCAAGATGTTTAAAGTTCATGTATTTTTGCAAGATGTTTAAAGTTCATGTATTTTATGACGGAGGTGGTATTTTTTGTAGTAACCTAGTATACATTCCTTTTGTTGACACGCAACTCTTGGAAAAAGAACACAACCATGTTGAATCTAGAAAGAAGTTAAGGAAGATGAAAAGAGGGAAGATGAAGACATAATATATGCGTACTGAAACACAGTACAGTTTAAAAATAAATTAACTACAGGTACATTACATTTTACAGTACGTAATAATGCAAAAACTAATTCATGGGAAGCTAGAATAACATATATATCTCGATCATTAATAATGCAAATATATATATATATATATATATATATATATATATATATATATATATATATATATATATATATATGCATCGATCGACCGATCCTTTTCCCCCACAAGACCACATTAATTAATTAAACAGGCCGGATCCGGATCCAAGGGGCGCTAAAGGTGAAGGTCCAAATCAAGACTGTAATCAGTCTGATCTGCAGCGGATCCATTTGAATCATCAGACGTCGGGGGCGGTGGCGGCGGGTGAGCGTAGGAGCTTCCAGACAAGCTGATCAACTCGGCCTCATCATCATCAGCTGATGCAGCAGCAGCTGCTTCTTCAAACCGTTGCAGCTGCTCCTTCCATCCTAATAACTTCGGCCTGCTGCAGGAGGACGATCTAGACGACGACGACCCCAGCTTTGGATTTAGGTGGATAATTTGTCGACACACACTCAATTATAGTATACAATTGGGCACACACGCAAACCCAAATGTCCAATGAGAAAGTTTTCGGAAAAACCCGTCCTCGAGCGAATTCTAAATTAGGAAAGTCTTGGAAAATAAATATCCTGGCAATCTGGCACATTTTGGATTTCCGAATTGGCGGATTTTAAGCCCGAGTTATCGGACTTCAATTTTGAAGATTCGAGAGTTGTTTAAAAAAAATGAATTTGGATTTCGGTCGGATTTCAAATGTCGAGTCTTGGGTTGGGATGTCGGGATTTAAAGTCGGAAGAGCGGAATCACCCTCACTCTCTCTCCCACGCCTCTCTCTCTCTCCCTCCTCCTTTCGTCTTGTAGCTCATGAAACCCTAGGGAGCCTCTTGTCCCATCTATATAAATTAAAGGAGACACCAATACCCAAATGGATCCCACCACAAAAATCTGAACCACCAAAACCCTAGCCTCCCTTGAGGATCCAAACCCTCAACCAAATCCAAAAACCAAAACCCCTCACCTTTCACCCTCTTGAATCCAAAATCCCTTCTCTCTCTCTCCTCTCATTTGTGTTTCTCCACCCATAACACCCCCCCCCCTCAAATCTCCCCCAAGAAGTCCTCCTCTCACCAAAAGAGCTCAAAAATCGAGATTGGAAGGCCAAATCTAAGCAAGAGCTCGTTCTACACCAACTCGTGGCCACGACTAGCTCCTCTTGCCACCGCGACGACGAACCCAGAAACGGGAGTTCATCTTCGCGGCCGCGACAAAGAGCCTAGAAACGCTGCATCCTCGGTAAAACGAGTCGGTCTTCCTTATTTCTCCTCCTTTCCCGAATCCGTTTGTTGTCGTGTGTTAATAACTTCCTTTTCTACGTCATTAGTGTTGATATGAGCATGATATGATAGCCCAGCACCACCAGGCATTAGATGAGATGATGATGTTATGTTATGATGTTGAGATATGATGATGAGCATGCTATGATGGTTTTGTGCATATGTATGATGGAATGGGTAACGTACTTTCCAGGTCCGCTCATGAAAAAGGTGGCGCTGGAGTAGGAGAGGGATATGTCACTTGGCATTGTTTGGGGCCCTTTACAGTCTTTCTGCATCATCTTATATCCTGATAAAACCATGCCTTATGTGTTTAAATTATGTACTGCACTAGATCATCCTTTATTCTGGGTATAGGTGTATTATATGTCCTTAGTGTGGTCTTTAGAGCCCGCATGCGTCTCTGGGCCTGACTTAATTTTTGGATAGATCTAGGTACCGGCCGCTCTTTTGCTTGCTCTATGCTTCTATGGCGAAGGATTCCCCTAGGCGAAAGCAAAGAACTGGGTTGATCGCTAATTTGGCTAAAGTATTACTTGATTTATGTTTTATTGCTTCGGTTTTAATCCGGCTCCGTTGTAGCAAGTTGTACTTTACTTTCGCTTTTTGTTCCTCTTTCCTTAAACGAATTTCCACGGCTTAGGCCTTAGGACAGGTTAAGGGTACCCAACGGCCCTATGACTATTTTGGGGTTCGAAATCCCCACTTTAAATACTAATCTTTTGGAGGTTTGAAATCTCGACCCATACCTGGATTGCAAGATCAGAACGAATTAAGGTATCCAACCTTCGAAATGTAACCCGGGTATTTATATCCGGGCCGTTACAATGTTGTGCTTGTACAAATATAATCGTATGTTGTGCAAATATAATACTTTTTGTTGTGCAAATATACCTTTATGTTGTGCAAATATAATATTTATTTTGGGTGTTTACTAGAATGTCCATATTTTCAACCTTTATTAGCATTTTGTCCATCAACCTATCCATATTAGCAAAATGTCTACCGTGTTGCCGTGTTGTTGAAACCGGAGTTGCTGACACCAAAGTTGCTAAAACCGTAGATTTCAGCAATTTGCCCCATTTCAATACCAATTACAACAATAATTTCAACAAATTAAGAGATTTCAGTACGGACCACAGTTTGCTGAAACCCGAAGGTTTCAGCACGGGCCACAATTTGTCCCATTTCAACACCAATTTCAGCCCTTACAACAACAATTTCAACCAAACTTTTTTCATTACAATTAACCAAACGATGAAAATTAGTCTCAACGAATAAATATACATAAATTGGAACAACATCTTTATTTCATTACTGATGCAAAACATCGCAGAGAAACTCACCTCCAGACTGAAATTGCAAAGATCGAAAAAATTCTATATCAACCAATTACTGATGCAAAACATCGCAAACTTTATTCATCTTCTTCTTCACCGTCACCTATGCCCAGCATCTGGATTTCAGCACCTGGATTTCAGCATCTGGATTTCACCTACATCCTCTACACCGTCCGCCTCGTCTCGCGATGCAAGGAAGAGAAGTTACGGGATGACATACCAGGAGAAAGGCGCCTTCTCCTCCTCCATGGATTTGCACAGTGACACCGCCATCGTCGGAGGAGTTGGAGGTTCGTCGGATCTTCACAGTGAGACCGAGGTGGCAGGGATTTGCACAGCACGCGCCATCGTCTTCTCCATGGATCTACACAGTGAATGAGGTGGACCTAGGGGGTCCTAGGGGGTCACGTGACCCCCTCCTCATCCGAAAAATTACCTAGGTGTATTCTCCTCGTCGATAGCTTCTCTTTGATATATAATACGCCCTAATCCGACATCTGAGTAAAAAGTTATGAATGTTTGAAAGTTACAGCAGTATTAATCACTTTAGTTTTATTTCAATATACTATAATACTATAATATTTTACTTAAATTAACATTCACATATTATAATTCATCTCGAGAGCTTCAAAACCATAGGTTATATTACTTAATTTGAGAATATGGTAAGAAGTTACGCAAGTTAAATTTTTTTTTATCTAGTTATACATTATTACATGTTAATAATGCAATGTTTATTTATTGCGTTGTATATCTTTATTTTTCGTTTTTTATCCTTATTTTTGTATTATATATTTGTAGTATTTTCAAAACCATAGGTTGACACTAGTTTGTACTATCGGTCACGTTGTGTTTTGCGATTTTTTTTCTCGATCTTATTGTCGACTACTATGGCAACCCCCCGCTAAAAGGGTCCGCCAGTGATGCCATCGTTTTTGCCTTGGATCTTCATCGATCCATCGTCATCGTTTCTATAGTTTGGATCTTGTTATCGTCTTCGCCTCAGATCTTTTTCGATCTCGTCATCGTCGCTGCTATCATCCATCGCTGTCGTCGATCTCATCATCATCGGAATCAGAGTTCCGCACTTCTGGTGGACCGATTGGATAAATTGTGGAGGAGGAAGGAGGCGGCGACGCAGAGGAATCGAGATCGAAGAAGTGAATTGGGGATTTGGATCTAGATCTGGGAAGACAGGAAGTGGAGTCGATGGAGAAAACTGATGCTCAGATAGGAAGATAGGGAGGAAACAGGGCATGGACTTTACCCAAAATAAATTAGCCTTGTGGACACTCCTCTAATAAAGCCAAAAAAGAGTTGTTTGGCAAATTAATTCTTTTTTTTCATTTTTTTTTTCATTTCAGCACTTTTCGTTGTGCAACTATAACGGTATGTTGTGCTCATATAATATTTTGTTGTAAAAATGTAATATTTTTTTCTGCTTTTTTTTCGTTTTGGCACTTTTTGTTGTGCAAATATAACTTTATGTTGTGCACATATAACAATCTGGTGTACAAATTAGAGTTTTTTCATGTAACCACTTTTTATTGTGCAAATATAATAATTTTTGTGCAAATATAACATTGTGTTGTGCAATTATAAAACCCAAAACATTCCCGATCCAAAAAAAATGTCCTCCCAATCTCACTGATCATCCTCCACGCTCCCCTCATCCTCTCCACCGCCGTTTCCCACCACCGGCCGCCGTCCTTCAACCCCTAACATCTTCTGCACCTCCATGACAACTAGAAGAGCGGTGGATCATTCCGAGGAGATCTCGAATCTGGATCCACCGAGGATATCTTAGTTCTCAAAGGAGGAAGGGGCTCGTGCAAACTCTGGCGATTGCAATTCACCATGAGGAGATCTTCGGCGACACCTGCTATTCTCTCCGATTGCTCGGCCGCTTCGAGCTCGAGGTTATGATGGACAGCTAACCAATCCGCTGCAAATCTCGAAGGAGGAGAAAAAGGAGAAGACGGTGATTGGCCGAATTTTAGGGATCTGAAATTCGCAACATCTGAACGCCGATTGCGAGACCAAAGTCGGTGTGGACGATGAAGGGCATCATCTGAACGCCGATTGCAAGCCTGCACCACTGAATCCATCTCCACACCATATGTGTTTCAGCGATAGCGAGCCCTCCGCCTTCATCTCTACTCGCTTTCCCTATTCTCGAACCCGAGCACAACAATTTCTTAAACTCTGGCCCGATCTGAGTGCGATCCGGCTTGATTGATGACGGTGAAGTAGAATCAGAGCAAAAAATGCAGATTTTTTCAAGGGAGCCGAATCTGAGTACAACCTACAATTACAGATCTGAACTGGGGTGAAATTGGGGGAACCGGAGAGGTCGGTTTAAGAGAGACGAGATTGAGAGAGCAAGAGAGACGAGATTGAGAGAGCAAGAGAGCCAGATAGATCGAGAGAGCAAGAGAGACGAGATCGAGAGAGCAAGAGCGATAGCACCGGAGAGAGATGAAATAAGGAGTGGACAATTTTACAATTTGTCCAAATTGTAGGACACTCCCCTAATATGTATGAAAATTTGCGCTTGCGTCGTAAATTTTCTCTCTTTTTTCCATAATTTATATTATTACTCATTTAATTTCTTTTTAACAACTAAACTACTAATTATTACTCATTTAATTTCTCTCAGTTTTTCTACTTTTGTGTACATAGTTCAAGGAGGTAAAAACTTAACAAGTACTCCATCCGTTAATTAAAACTTGACGTTTTACTATTGACGCACGCTTTTTAGGTGTTAAAAACTATATAAAATATTAACTTTTTTAATAATTTTTAATAGTTTCATACTTATTACAATTAAGTAGGAATTTATAAAAATAAATATAAGAAAATGTTAATATTTTATATAGTTTTTATCATTTTAAAAAAGCGATATTAATAGTAAACGATAAGTTTTAATTAACAGAGGGAGGATTATATTATAAAAAAAATTTAATTAAAAATTTTAATATTTATTCATTTTTACCTTCTTAAATATACAAAGTAATATTTTTTTTATAAATTATACTCCGTACTTATTTAATATATAAACTTTATGTTATTTTACAAATTATAGGAAAAGCACTCATCAACCTTTTGGAAGTTTCGACCAAAAACAAAAGCAGGAGTTGGCCCATTACCTTTTTAAGCATTGCTACAATAAAATATCACATCAGGTGAAAGTCATGGAGTATGTATGGGAACGGAATCAGAAATGAAAGTCTGAGTGTGATGGATTTCCTTGTGTCATGATGAAAAAATTATTGTGGGAAAAAAATTAAATGAAAATAGAGACATATATAATTTATTGAGTACACAGTAAAAAACAATTATTGTGATTTTTTGAACGAAAATAGAGATATATAGCTCTAAAATAGATAGAATATTAGCATTAGATGGCTATGCATTTTAATTTGTAAACAACAGGTTCGATTAATTATGATAAAAGTTGATAAACATATAAATATCTATATCTATATAATCTATTAAAATGAAAGCATTTTTGTCGAGTGTCACTTAGAACAAGGTATTTATAAAAGTTAAATTATAACGGAATCGATTTATTTTAGTCATGTAATTAATATATCCTTTAATGTATCCATCTATCATCTTAATTATGTCAACTTATTATTATTATTTATATACTTTATATAATAATAATAATAATATTTTCTTCTTATATAATTTTATCATAATTTATCTATATATCTATATAATCTGTTAAACTACTTCTTATGTTTTAAGCAATGAGATTAATTTAAAACTATTTTTCAATAAAGTTACATCATATATTAACGAAGAACTATTTAAGAGAATCATTTTCTTTATTTCTTTCCGTAATATAGGTTTAATTCAAAATATTAAATCTATATATTAACACATACCACATTTTCTAATCAATAGATTCAATTCAAAACATTCGAACCAATAAATTTTTAATCAATCAAATTATAATAGAGTTTTTTTTATTTACTGAACATATTTTAGATTATCTAATCAATTATTGGTTTAATTCAAATTATTAAATTAATATATTTTATATTTTCCAATCAATTGATTTAATTCAAAACATTAAATTAAAATATAATCTATATCTAAATATTAAATAAGAAACATTTTGATGTTATGATCTCATAAATTGTTAATAATTGAAAATTTATACATTTTTAACCATTTATCTGTATTTAATTATTAATGAAATGAGAATATTTTTGCTAATGTGTCATAACCACCTTCATTTTACGGGTTTTACATATTTTTTACTTTATCAACTCCCTACATTTATTAGCCAATCCTACCTTTGTTAATCATTTATTTAATTATATAATAATATTTTTTATTATTATTAAGATTTTTTTAACAAAACCACGTCATGGTGCGGGCACTGCACTAGTCATAATCATTTATCAATTATCAATTATATATAATATAGGAGAAGTCATTTGTGGCATGTGTCGGCTTCTCGTTAATTGTAGTATTTTTAAGTAATTGCATTTTCCCCATTAATTAATACAATATAGCAAGATAAGATTTTACTAAATTTTTTTATCCAATTCCACTTAATCAATATGTAAACATATGCGTAAGATAAGATTTTACCCAATTTAGTTAGATATCGATATATTTTTAGAAGATTAATATAGCAATATGTGCTTAAAATAATATTTTACCAAATATTACCCAATTTCGTCAGATATCGATATATTTTTAGATGATTAATATAACAATATATGCTTAAGATAATATTTTAAAAAATTTCGTTAGATATTGATACGTTTTTACAAGATTTTTTTTATGTACGTTAAATATGGATATATTATATTACATGTATTTATTGATAGTCAATGAATTAAACATACTGGCATAAATTAATTAGCTAACTAGTAAGAGTATAAAACATAAGGCGCGCAGAACATATTAAAATAGTCTAACATTTGCAGAAGTATTAAAAAAATATCTTCACCTTTCAACTATAAGAAAAATAACTCAACATTTGGGGTAGGTGATAACAAAGTATCTATAAGATGATTTTTAAGACCATCAATTGGGCCAAAAAAGGACAAAAAATTTGTTAAATGGTACTCCCTCTATTAATTAGAATTTGTCGTTTACTATGCATACATGCTTTCTTAGAATGATAAAAACTATCTAAAGCATTAAAAAAAATTTACATTTGTTTTTATAAATTCATACTTAACAGTAATAAGTATGAAATTATTAAAAATAATTATGAAAAAGTTAGTATTTTATATAATTTTTAACACCTAAAAACGTGTATAAATAGTAAAACGTCAAGTTTTAATTAAGGAAGGAAATATCATTTTCATTAAAACAAGTCAAATATCATCCAAAATTAAGGCAAATACATAAGGTGGAAAATGATTTAATCGCAATTCAATCCTCTAACACGCTCAATCGATCTAGTGAACAAGGGGCGAAGGAAAGATTATTAATTCGGAAGAAAGAGTTGCTACTCAATTTCCAAAAAGAACAATTGGGGACAAAGAGCTAAGGCTAAGAAAATAAAAATGACAGAATGTAACACAACCTATTTTCATAAAATAGCATTTGGAAGGAGAAATAGGAAAATAATAAGGCAAATTACCATTTCTGAAAGAACGCAGATAATTGGCGAATAAAATATTCGAACTAAGATTATAAATGATTACACGGCTCGCTTATCAAGAGAACCAATCAATAAGAATCTTTTAGATAAATACTTGGAATTAATTCACTAGTACAAAAAATGTCTTACACAACGGTTATTTATTAACATAAACAATGGTCATTGCATTGTTGTCTATGTCAGTGCGTTTTTAGATGAAACAACGGTTGAACCTATGACAACGGTTCTTATAAACAACGGTTATAACCGTTGTTTAAGATACAATATAACCGTTGTATATGAGACTCCAAAATTTTCAACAATCAATATTACACAGTTATAACCGTTGTTTATGTGTCATATAACCATTGTTTATGTGCCATTAAACCGTTAATTATGTGTTATATAACCGTTGTTTATGTACAATCTAATTGTTGTCTAGGTGGACTATAATTGTTGTCTATGTGCTATATAACCGTTGTTTATATCCCATATTCCCGTTGCCTAAATTCCGTTTAATCGTTGTGTAAATACAATTGAACCGTTGTCTATATACAATCTAACCGTTGTATATGTATATTTCAATCATTGTGTATGTACCAAATAACCGTTGTCTAAACTCCATTTAGCCGTTGTCTAAATATAAATGAATTGCTGTCTATATACAATATAACCATTGTATAAGTATATTTCAACCATTGTGAATAACATATTTTTAAATTTGAACGAACTAATGACAACGGTTAAGATCAAGCATCAGACTTTATCCGACAAGAAAGAAGATTAATATAATCTTTAGTCACAACCAATCTTCAACCAATATTTAGTCACAACTAAATTTGTACATATAGTATGAGAAAGAAGATTAATATAATCTTTAGTCACAACCAATCTTCAACATCAGAAAGAATAAGATCAGGCATCAGAATTTATCCGACAAGATCAATATAATGCTTCCTCTCTTCATACCATAATCCTAAAATGAAAAGATATCTAACGGAAAATCCAATTACATTAGGAAGTTTGTAAGAAATAAACCTTCATAAAGATAGGGCAGCACTTTGTTTCTTGACTGACATCTTCCCATTATTATTCTCTGCTATTTCCCTCTACTTCTCCTTCCCTTTAAATAGCTTAATCATTTTCCCTGATGCCGAGTTCCAAATCAAAAATAAACTTCCAAATAAGCATTTCCAAGAGGACCAAAGTAAGCTCAGTAATGCGGATCAACTGCAAATGAGACAGGAAATGGCAATGAAGAAATAAAAAATAATAATAATTTTTTTAAAACGGGTAATATATACAGAATTTTTCAGCATAAAAAAGCATATGGAATCAACATAGAAACGCATAGAAAATATATCTATCAAGAAAGGGAAACCTGCAACTTTGTTTTGAGGGATCCAGAATTGGCTAGGCAATTAGAGAAAGTGAAACAGACCACCAACTTAGGCTACCTAAGTTAACAGTTAACACATCTTTGATGCAGGCCAACTAAGTTGCATGGAAAGTGACAAAGAACATTGGCTCAATCTAGCAAACAATAATAATAAAGTATTCCCAAAGAGGTATATAACAAATTTGCAGTTGACAGGCAATTGGAAATAATAATTCTGCAGATCAAAGAAACTTCAAATGATTTTTTTGGCATAAATAGATGAAACAAAGTTAAATATAGATTGGAGTATTTGTCAAAGTGAGTTTAAATTTGATTAACCTGTAAATTCGTCTCACACATAAAATGATTGATGATCTGTTTGTGATAAGCATTTCAACCGAACAGCTCCTCTTAAGATGGTAATCCAATAATAGGAGCTCTGCTAGTAGTAGCTTTCAACCGAACATCTCCTCTTAAGATACAAAATTCAGTTATACCTTGAATAAGTTAGTTATTTAAACACAAAATCATATATTATCCAATTCAATTAAGGTAAAATAGGTGAATATTTAACCCTAACAAATCCCCTCTTAGCCTCTTAGGTAATCGGGTTCCTACTATATTACTTTAGTTGTTTATGTAAATTACTTCACTCTTATAGCATCAAAGTCAAGGTTTGCCAACAATAATCTCAATTCCTTATCCAATGATACACTTACATATACAGATGCACAAAAAGAAATTAAAGAGATTCAATCAAATAGAAACAATTACAATCACAAATTTGTACAGATAGAAATTTCTAAGCATTGAGCACACAAATTTCATAAACCAGCTAAGTTTTTAAAAAAAAAGGGATGAAAATTTGAACGAAATTGATAAATAACATGCAGGCAAGGTAAAAGTCATTATCTTCAAAACAAAATTGATAAATAACATACAGGGAAGGCATCAATTTTGCACTAACCTAGTCTCGTTGTTGGGAAACGATTGAGATTGTAAACAGATTGGGAAAGAATCAAAACTTACACGGATGGGAAGATGCTTTGATTGAACAAAAAAAATCTCTAAATTGAACTCTGGATCAAACAAAATCGAAAACTAGAGCTTTTGAAAGAACTTATCGATTGTGCTCCAACAATTGATGAAGACGGTAACTCATTGATTTCAAATTAGGGCTCTTAACCACTTGAACCTTAAATTACAGAAATTTCAAAAGAGAAATCGAAGACATACCTTCTCTCGCGCGAAATATCATCCGTCGGCGCCGCCCTTAAAACTCCATTTGTTCGTCAGCGGTTTAATCTCCCAAATTGTACAAAAGCCAGAAGGGAGCGAGCAGAATGATTGATAGTTGAGAAGGGTGAGAAAGCTAGAAATGCGATCGAGAGAGAGAAGCGAGTTGAGATAGATGTCAGTGAGTCAATATGGTGGTGAGCGGCACTGGTTAACAAGATAGAAGGGAGACGAAAGATAGAAATTAGGAAGAAGGGGTGGGTTGGTGGTGGCGTCCAACTGGGAACATAAAAGAAAGTAGAATCCCAAAAATAGCCTTAAATTATTTCCACACAAAGGAATAGTATAAGGTAACTTGGGCTTTTATATAGTAATGATATAGATATAGATATTGTAGAGATTTTAATTTGAGAAGATAAAGCACTTACCCTAAATTGGGCATAGATCACGGTTTCAATTGGATAAATACAACGGTTCTATCAACCATATTATTTGAGATGTGTTCTATATATATGACAATGGTTATTTATATATTTGTTGTCTTTGTAATTACAAAGACAACGGTCTTAATTGGACATATACAACGGTTGTGTCAATCGTATTATTTGAGATGTTTCGATATCTATGACAACGGTTCTTCTTATATTCGTTGTCTTTATAATAATAGAGACAACGGTTTTAATTAGTCATAAACAACGGTTCTGTTAATCGTATTTTTTGAGATGTCCTCTACATCTATGACAACAGTTCTTTGTATATTCATTGTCTTTGTACTAACAAAGACAACAGTTTCAATTGTACATAGACAACGGTTCTGTCAACCGTATTCTTTGAGATGTCTTCTATATGTATGACAACGGTTCTTTATATATACGTTGTCTTTGCAATTACAAAGACAATGGTTATAACTAATAACCGTTGTGCGTACCCAAAAACTATAATTTCTGCCAATATAGACAACATTATTTCAAAAACCGTTGTCTGTATGGTGTTGTCTAAAACCATTTTTGTACTAGTGAATTTCCACCATCTATAACAAATGATGATAATAAGCGCCTTATTAAGCAACCAACTATTGGGAAAATTAAAAATACAGTGTTTTCTTTAAGGCAAAATAAATCTCCATGACCAGAAGGAATGACAACGGAATTCTACAAAGCATATTGGAATATAGTAGGGTTAGATATGATATGTGCAGTTAAAGCCTTTTTTTTCACTCGGGTAGACTTCTTTGACAGATTAACCACACATTTATTACATTACTGCCAAAATTTAATAACCCGACGAAAACTTGGGACTGTAGACCTATTAGTCTATGCTCTACCATCTACAAAGTTATATCAAAAATTTTAACGAAATGTTTAAAATCGATTATTGGGAAGCTTATCCACCCGCTCCAGGTAGCGTTTGTGTTCGATAAGGTTATTCTGGACAATGCACTAATTCCACATGAGATATTTCATTCTTTCAAGTACCGTAGGGATTCGGATGGATGGCCAATTATCAAATTAGAAATGGAAAAAGCATATAATCGAGTAGATTGGGAATTCACTGCACTGGTGCTCCAAAAATTTGGCTTCCAAAAGAAGTGCATTGAGCTAATAATGGAATGTGTAACAACGGTATCTTTTTCTGTCCTGGTCAACAACGGACCAACTAAAACCTTTTCGGCATATAGAGGACTAAGACAAGGCGACCCTCTATCTTCTTTTCTGTTCATTCTAGAGGCTGAGGTTCTCGCAAGAAAATTACCTGCTGAAGCAGGCCAATGCAACTTGGGGTTGGAGTTCTCCTTTGGGCGATTTGAAATTCGTATTTCTTTTTTGACCTTTGCAGACGACATCATCATCTTATCTAAAGGAAATCTTAAGGCATGTGAAAAGGTTAAGACTATCATGACAGAGTATAGCCAAATCTCAGGGCAAAAAATCAATTACGGTAAGTCGGCCTTCCAATGCTCCCCTGGCATTCCTAGAAGTCGTATTCCAAGAACTGAGGGGTTGTTTAAATATATCTAACCAAGTAAAACTGGAAAATATTTAGGCTTCCCTATTATGAGCGGTCGAGTTAATAAAACCACCTTTGAAGAAATTGTCAACAAAACAATGACACAACTAGCAAAATGGAAAATGAACCCTCTATCTCAACATGGTCGAGCAGTGTTGATTAATTCTAATATGGCCGCTAAACCTTTGTATACAATGCAAAGTTTTATGTTACATGTTTCGATGAACTCCAACCTTGAAAAGGTAAATAGGACATTTTTTTAGAACAAGGACCTACAATGCAAACCGTTAATCACCTGGGATAGAGTATGTAAACCAAAGAAATTTAGAGAGATGAACGTCGCACTACAATTGAAATTTCTTTGAAAAATCATTGCCGAACCTTTCAACATTTGGGTCAAAATTATTACCCATAAATATCTCAAAGACATTCAATTACTTAATTATCAGGGACTAGGGAATGCATCATGGCAATGGATGCAACTCATGAAACTAATTCAACCATTTAAGAAGGGATTGGCATGGTCAGTTGGGAATGGGAGATCTATTAAATTCTGGGAAGATAATTGGGGTCCTCCTCACCCCTTTATGGAATCACTGCTCTGACATTGACAAAGTTAACATGGAGACAATAGTCAGTTGATATATCGTCAATGGTTCTTAGTGCAAAGAGAAATTGAATCAGGTTCTTCCAAATGACATTGCCCGCCAAATAAAGTAATATACTTCTTCCATCTTGTAACATTGAGGAAAGGCTTTACTGGTGACCGGATACCAAGGGGTGGTTCACAACATCGAGTGCCTATAAACTGAATACCAATTCTATAACACCCACAAATGGCGATAATGCAAGGATATCGAATATTACACCACCAAAAATTAAAAAATTTCTATGGAAAGTTTGTCAAAACGGACTCCCTACTGTAGGACGACTCACTAGGAAGGGGCTGTCTATCTCGCCTTACTGTATTATGTGTAACCATCACGTAGAAGATACTGTGCATTTATTGTTTGAATGTAAATATAATTCGTTCTTCACATGTCTCAATAGCAGGATAAAGTCAACAATTGAGAACGTAATTATCTCATCTAGAGACATAAGACTAGTAATGTCTACCCTCGGTAATCTGTTGAATTCGGAAGAAAAATAGAAAATGGCATTTCACTAGTGGACAATTTGGTTAATGAGAAACCTTTTTTGTCTTCCAGCAAGAGAAACTTCCCACAATATTAGGATTCTCCTAGAAAGCATAAATGCATATTCAAAGTTGGAGTAAATCCAATAAGTATTACAAAGAGGAAGAGGTGAAAGGACCCAATAAATATAAGAAGACAAGTTTTACTCGAAAGACAAAGAAAACGGTGAAATGGAAAAAACCTCATGTGGTTTGGATGAAACTAAACTTTGATGGCTAGGCAAGTCCGCATCATCAAAGTTCCATAGGGTATGTCATTCGTAACGGCAGAGGGACACCGGTGGCAATGGACTGTAAACTAATTGGAAAGCAAACTCCGCTGTTGTCAGAAGCACCTGCTCTCATATTTGGTATCCTCAAGGCCAGACAAATGAAAATAAATAATCTTATAATCGAAGGGGACTCTCTTATTATCATCAACTATCTTAGGAAAGGAACCAGATGCCCATGGGAAATTGAACTCATAATGTCAGATATTTGTATTCTCATTTCTGGGATTGATGAAGTCTCGTTCTCACACACACTTCGTACTGGTCATTGTGTGGTTAATCAGGTTGCACACCTTGCCCACGTGACCTCTAATCCCAATCTAGAATGTGATCCTGGTCTCACTGACCTCATCCGAAAGGATGTCATTGGATAGTGAGTCTTCACATCCGAATTATTACTCAATAAAAAAAACACCGACTTCCATGTGTTGGTAAAATATATGTCTATTTTGTGAGGACTGGAAGTTGATAAATAGCCATAAATTTGAAAAAAAATTGACCGTGTGTATAATAGCCCCTTCAAGTTTTCCAAACTCTTTTTCTTATATTACTAGCTAGGGTTGCTATTCGAGCTAAGTATTGCTTGTTCATATTCAGCTCGTTTAGACTTTTCGACAGAAATAAATCAATATATGAAAAACTTCCAAGGCCAGGGTATCAACACCACAAAGATAACCATGCAAAGTAACACATAAAGGCACAAAAGATCATGCTTTCCATCAAAATAACTTTCATTACTAACAAATAGGCATATAGAGGCTTTCGCATAAACCCTAATTGTTACTAACCCTTTTCATATAATTAATCCAAGTTGCATTAAGATCACTTTCGCTTCAATAATACAAACAAGGATCACCTTCAACTCTCGCAAAAAAATCATGCTCATAGGGATAGAAGACGAATTGCATAAAAAGATCTGACCTTTATTGCATCATCTCACATGGCCACCGTCGGGCTCACCCCAGCCCCAGAAGTGGGTGGACTACTCACGCCTCATCGCAATTGCAGACATTGATGTATAAAAAAAACTTGCATTAAACTATATTCAAAGCCTTTACAATCCCGGCAATCAACTTTCGCAGAATGCCAAAACCCTAAAAACTTTAGAACTCATAAAACTTCTCTGTGGAACTACTTCTCTCTCCCTAAGATTGTATGATTGAATTGTGTGTTGGAATTAATGAAAAACCAGCCCCTAGGGCTTTATTTATAGCCTTCACACCCTTGCTAATCAAGGATAGAATCTTCTATCTATATCTAAAATTATATCTAAAAGGCTTAATGATAAATAAAAGCGATAAAGGAATTAAATCTAAAAGGAAAATAATAAATCTAAACTAGGTAAGTCTCTTCATGTTGATAGATCTCCCTTCCATGGATAGAACTTGATAGATCTCGGCCTACTCGACTTCCTTTGGCTCCAAGTAACTCCAGATCGACTCGGACTGCTCACGGCGACGCGTTTCCAGAAGCTGGTCTACTCGACATCGACAAGGGCTCGTCGACATCGACTAGGATTTATCATCGACTGATCTGCTCGGGTGACTCTACTCGACAAGCTCGGATCTGAGCTCCTGGGCGTCGTCGATCTCGACTAGGGCTCATCGAGATCGACTAGGGTTGTGGTCGAGGATGGTTCTCTGGTGATGTCGAGGACTCCTCCTCGGCATGGCCTCGGACTAGGGCATGGTGGCTCCTCGATCTCGATAAGGTCTCCTCGAGATCGAGTAGGGTTGCTCAGCGCCTTCGTCCTCGGCTTCTCGATCAGCTCCTCTTCTCGTCGACTCCGGGCGTGGCGTCTCAGTGTCGTCGATCTCGACTAGGTGGTCCTCGAGATCGAGTAAGGTCCCGGAGCTGGGTTGGTCTGGCTCTTCGACACTGCTCCTAGTCGACAAGGCATGTGCTCGGACATGTTCGTCTAGATCGAGTAAGGTTCACTCGAGATCGAGTAACCTGGGCTCTCAACTTAATTCGACTGGTTCCGTTGCTTCTTTGACCTTGGACTTCTGTAGTGGTTTTTCGAGCTTTTCTGACCTTCCTTAGAATTTTTGTAAAATGCCTCGAATTCTGCGAATTAAAACAGAAACTGGTGTAGATTCCATAATTTGGCAAATAAACATAAACTACATAGATTCTGTACTATCTAACCCAAATGTATGTAATGTATGCAGAAAATGATATAAAAGTTACTGTAAAACATGACAGATTTAGCTCACAACAAATACTCCATACTTAAGCTTGCTTGTCCTCAAGCAATACCTTTAATTGTCATTCAGGGGAAGAAATCAAAACTCTCAACATATCAGATTCATTCTTATATAACCCAGCAGTCAATTACCATCCTCGAAAAGGTACTAGTGTCACAAATCCATGCATGTGCAATTTAAAGAGCAACATCTACTCACAAAAGAAGGGTTATGCAAAAACATTCATAAGTGACAAAGCATTGATAATCAAGAGGACTTCAATTTAAGCTCAAATAAGGAGTAGATTTGGTAAAAGGCTAAAGGTGGGCAATTTTTGGCAATGTGGTGCTAATGATCCGGGGAAATGGAGTATTTCCAAACTGCATTTCCACATTCCTTCTCCATAAGATTCATCACCTTTCATAATGCTTTTTTCAATAATAATGATTTTACCTCTCTGACCTCAGCACTGCCTTCTCGCGAGTCGCAAACATGGGTGTCATGAATGGCCCCGGATACTTAGTGCTTTGGACTCCTCACAATGTGTCCCATCTCTCCAAACTATTATCTTAGAGAGCAGGGTCAATCTACCTTTATCTCCTGAAGTGATTGGATTTTCTTTCACTCATTAAATTTTCCATATATTTCAAACATTTTCCTTGCCAAACTCCAATAATAATAACAACAACACAAACACCATATAACATCTCCATAATGTAACATCATTCTCAACATAATCCTCGGATAAGGTAAAGAATGGGCAAATATTTAGATCATGTGGAGCAATAATTGAAATAAGGCATAATATGGCTTTTGTGATGCATAAGCATAGGTAAGGCTAGGAATATAAACATATGAGTATTATATGGAAATATAAAGTCCTCCATCCTTTTATCATGCAACATGTCAAAAGCAACTTCAAATTTTACCTCCTTTCATGGTTTTCATAAAAATATGCACTTTATTATGACTTCCCTTTACTAGGCAATTTCATGCTATATCTCTAATGAATCCAATTTTGCATCGTCGAGTCCAATTAAAGCTTCCATGACATTAACCAAAATTTTCAATGGGGGTCATTTTTCAAACTTTTTTTGGAAAACATGCATATAAGCACATAAATCAATATTCCAAAATAGCCATGTTGCAATCCAAAGAAATAAATTCTAAATATGCACAAATAATGTCAAATATGGCAAATATGCACAAAGTAAGCTCTTCCCCCACCCCATACTTAAACATTACAATGTCCTCACTGTATAAAAACAAGGGTAAAGGAAGAAACTCACTAGACTGGTGTGCAGAACCTCTTATTATTGAATGAAGGAATCGCCTGGGCCGAGTATGAATGTTGATATAGCTTGCCTCTATCCATGGACCTGAAAAGTGTAGAAGACATATGCCCACAATAGAAAAACTAAAAGTGTTTCAAACCAAAAACAAAGTCTCAAAAGTCCTAAAAAAGTCTATGTACAAGCTCTAGATTTTATAGTCGCTAGGCCGACTTTCCATTTAGCTCAAGGTGGCATTTGCAGGGCCCATGTAGCTTGGGCCTCAAATAAGACTCCATTCTTTTCCATCAGCTGCAATCCTCCAGAATGGATCTTGTTCACCACAAAAGGTCCCATTCGCTTCTTGTTGAATTTATTAGGGAACCAATGATCCTTTGATTTAGAGACATAGAGCTTGTCTCCAACTTCATACTCCTTTGGCTCATCATTGGATATCCTACATAAGCGTACATACCAAGGCAAACCTCTCCCATGTATAGATAGATCTTTAATGGAAATAGGAGAAGAGAGATCCATACCTTGGCTTACCTTCGCAGAGACGGAATCGGGGATCACAGTGTTTGGTCGATCTCGACTAGGGCTAGTCGATCTCGACGAGTCTGCTGGTTCTAGTGGTGGCCTGCTCGAGGATGCAGAAGTCGACGAAAGGGAGGGCTTGTCGACATCGAGTAGACTACTCGATGTCGAGTAGGGTTCTGCTCCTGGTGGCTCCAGTGTCGAGGAGGCAGGAGCTGGTAGAGCCTGGTGGTGGTCGATGTCGAGTAGCTTACTCGATGTCGAGTAGGCCTCAGCTTCTGTATTGCTGCTCGATGACGCTGGTGCTGGTGGAGGCTTCGGTGTCTTGTCGAGATCGACTAGGGTCCTCGATGTCGAGGAGTCTTGGTCGATCTTGACCCCATACTTAGTTCCTGTCAAGGCATCCGAAAAATAATTAATCCATAACGACGTACCTTCATTTGTGTCGATTGGATTTTCCGCGTCCTCCTTTAGGATTGCCATGATCTCCTCCACCTGGGCCTCCATGTCCCTTTTTTCCAGCTCCTTAGGGGTCATATTTCTGACCTTGGTTTCCCCGCAGGTGATGTAGCCAGCTGAGATAGATTTCACCTCTTCCATTGGACCTGTATGCCTTTCAGTTTTATTAAAGGAATACTCAATTACCTCATCGCTGATGTTGAAGGTGAGCACTCCTTTCCTTACGCTTATGTTGGCATCCACCGTCGCCAAGAAGGGTCTCCCTAGAATAATTGGACAAGCAGGATCTTCTTGAATATCAATAACTAGGAAATCAGCAGGGACAAAGAATTTACCTACTTGTACTGGCACATTGTCTACCATGCCTGTTGGAATGACCACCATGTTGTTGGCCATATAAAGTCTAGCATCCACAGACTCCAGGGCACCTGTCTTAATCTTGGACCAAATTGTTAAAGGCATTATACTCACACTAGCTCCAAGATCACATAAAGCATTAATTTTATATGGACCAAATCCAATGGTTATAGCAAACTTACCTGGATCTGGCCTCTTCTTCAGTATGTCCAAATGGCTGCATTCATCTGTAATTTCAGCCATCGATCGCTTTTTGCTCAAAATCTCCTTCAGGAATTTGACGTAAGATGGCATTTCATTGAGAGCTTCTGTGAAGGGGATGGTGACGTTGAGTTTCTGAAGCATCTTGATGAAACGCTGGAATTTCTTTTTTGTCGGGTCCTTTGGAGATTTTATGGGGAAAGGCAGCTTCTTTTTCGGATTCGGAGCCAGAACAGATGTCGGAGGTGCTGCAGTTTTCTCGATGTCGACAAGATCCTCCTCGATGTCAAGTACACCCTTGTCGATATCGACCAGATTGGGTGTTGTCGAGTTGTTGTGTGGTACAGACGAGGGTTTTTGAAGTTTCTCCTCTACATCGACTAGGCCCTCCTCGATATCGACTACTGTGTTGTCGATGTCGACTTGTTGTTCTTCGTTGTTCTGCTGCTTTCCGACCTCTGGCTCTTGTAGTTGATGTCTGCTTCTAAGTTTTACAGCAGCGATGTGCCCAGTCTTTCCCTTAGGATTTGGTTCTGAAGACCCAGGGAGCGCACCTGACTGTCTGGGGATTCCCGCTGCCAGCTGACCAATCTGTGTATCAACTGATTTTCGCCATATATCAATCTCCCCAAGCCTAGAGTTGACACCTTGCATCTGAGTGTAGACGGAGTTGAAGGAATGCCTAGTTTCTGAGTGATTCCTCCGTATTTCCTCCAGGACTGTCTGTATATCATCCTTTTTCTGGTCCCTTTCCGGATGTCCTGGAGCTCTATAGGGCGGGGGGTTCCTAGGGGCACCTTGGTTCCATTGTGGTTGCTGAAACCTTTGGTCCCCTATGTAGCGATTGGGACCCCCTGCGTAAGCTACCTCCTCGTGGTGTTCTGCCATCCTGACTTGCTCTGTGTGTGGGCACTCAGGAGTGGTGTGCCGTTGCGATCCGTATTCAATGCAAGGCTGGTTGACAGAAAGATACTTCACTTGCTTAAGGAGCTTCTTGTTCTGATCTCTGTAGTATTGTTCCCTTACATCCGGATCAATTTCCTTAGGAGGCTCATAGAAGGGCATGGAAGGTGCTGGCCTGGCGTATGGGTTCTCTTCATAAGTTGCAGTAGACCCATACTTGTTGTCGTAGTTGGTGAGCTTCTCTAGCACACCCCATGCGTCACTTGGCGGCATTGTCAGATATTCATAGCGAGTATAATGGTTGATTCTGTCCTTAGTGACTTGATCAAGAGAGTTGAAGAAGATCTCTTGAATGACGTAGGGTGGCTGTCCATGAGTAGGGCAAGATTGCAGAAGTTCCTTGTAGCGATCCCATCCCTTTGCCAGCGGTTCCCCTTGCTTCTGTTTGAAGGCGGTGATTTTCTGGCGGAGATGTGCTGTTTTAGCGGGTGGGAAGAATTTGTTCAGAAACTCTTGCTCTACTTGGGCCCATGTTGTCAGGGATCTTGGTTTCAGCCCTTCAAGCCACTTCAGTGCAGGTCCAGCCAGCGACCAGCGAAAAGACTTCATCTTGACATATTCCAAAGTTGTACCTTCAGCAAGAGTACGGCACATGTCAGAAAAATTCGTAATATGTTCAAGAGAACACTCATTAAATCTACCAAAAAAGGCATTATTTTTAAGCTCTATAAGAAACTGAGTGCGAATTTCAAAAGAGTTTTCAGGGATAAGAATCGCCGATTCAGGCACGACGAGGGTTGGATGCATATAATCCTCAGCAGTAGTTGGATATTGGGCAAGCTCAGCTTCTGCTTGCCTTGCGCGCTCAGCTTCTTGTTCCCTCGCTGCCCTTTCATTGGATATAGTGGTATCCTTTGCGGCTAGCTCCCTTGTAAGCCGGGCAATCAGCTGTTCTTGTGTTTCAGCGGCCGCCATGATCCTTTTGAGTTTAGAGTGGATGTGTAGGTAACGCTCTGGTTCGTCTAAGCTGTCAAACTCGGGTGGTAGACCAGAACGGCGCATACACCTGAAAAGTAACTCAAAGTAGACGTGAGATTCAACTACCTAAGGCGCGAATGATAGCTTCCCCGGCAACGGCGCCAATTTGTTGTTGCAGGAGGATGGTCAAGTATGAAATAAATATAAAATAAAGTTCAGACTGACTTCCCTGTCTCAGCAAATAAATACAAGACTTCCTCCCGTTGTAGTAGAAGGTTGTCGGGATCGAATCCACGAGGAAGCACGTCAGCAGTTCTTAGGTAGCAACAGATTCTCACATACAAGCAAACAGAAGACAGAAACAAAGAAACAAAGGAACAGAGACAGAAAAGGCAAATGAAGGCAGAAATAAAAGCAAACGAAAGTAAAGAACAAAGCAAGGCAGAAGCTTACTCGATCTCGACAAGCAGTAACTCGAGATCGACAAAGGACAGTAAAAACATAAACTTCAAAATCGACGACAGAAGCAGAAACTCAACTCGACCTAGACTAAAGCCAACTCGATATCGACTAAGGTCCTACTCGATATCGACAAGATTCCTCCTCTGTATCGACTGTAAAGACAGAAAATTTAAACTGCAAATTTCGAACCAAAACTCAACTTTTCGACAGAAATAAATCAATATATGAAAAACTTCCAAGGCCAGGGTATCAACACCACAACGATAACCATGCAAAGTAACACATAAAGGCACAAAAGATCATGCTTTCCATCAAAATAACTTTCATTACTAACAAATAGGCATATAGAAGCTTTCGCATAAACCCTAATTGTTACTAACCCTTTTCACATAATTAATCCAAGTTGCATTAAGATCACTTTCGCTTCAATAATACAAACAAGGATCACCTTCAACTCTCGCAAAAAAATCATGCTCATAGGGATAGAAGACGAATTGCATAAAAAGATCTGACCTTTATTGCATCATCTCACATGGCCACCGTCGGGCTCACCCCAGCCCCAGAAGTGGGTGGACTACTCACACCTCATCGCAATTGCAGACATTGATGTATAAAAAAAAACTTGCATTAAACTATATTCAAAGCCTTTACAATCCCGGCAATCAACTTTCGCAGAATGCCAAAACCCTAAAAACTTTAGAACTCATAAAACTTCTCTGTGGAACTACTTCTCTCTCCCTAAGATTGTATGATTGAATTGTGTGTTGGAATTAATGAAAAACCAGCCCCTAGGGCTTTATTTATAGCCTTCACACCCTTGCTAATCAAGGATAGAATCTTCTATCTATATCTAAAATTATATCTAAAAGGCTTAATGATAAATAAAAGCGATAAAGGAATTAAATCTAAAAGGAAAATAATAAATCTAAACTAGGTAAGTCTCTTCATGTTGATAGATCTCCCTTCCATGGATAGAACTTGATAGATCTCGGCCTACTCGACTTCCTTTGGCTCCAAGTAACTCCAGCTCGACTCGGACTGCTCACGGCGACGCGTTTCCAGAAGCTGGTCTACTCGACATCGACAAGGGCTCGTCGACATCGACTAGGATTCGTCGTCGACTGATCTTCTTAGGTGACTCTGCTCGACAAGCTCGGATCTGGGCTCCTGGGCATCGTCGATCTCGACTAGGGCTCATCGAGATCGACTAGGGTTGTCGTCGAGGATGGTTCTCTGGTGATGTCGAGGACTCCTCCTCGGCATGGCCTCGGACTAGGGCATGGTGGCTCCTCGATCTCGACAAGGTCTCCTCGACAAGGCCACCATGCCCTAGTCAATTTCATGCTATATCTCTAATATGCACTTCATTATGACTTCCCTTTACTAGGCAATTTCATGCTATATCTCTAATGAATCCAATTTTGCATCGTCGAGTCCAATTAAAGCTTTCATGACATTAACCAAAATTTTCAATGGGGGTCATTTTTCAAACTCTTTTTGGAAAACATGCATATAAGCACATAAATCAATATTCCAAAATAGCCATGTTGCAATCCAAAGAAATAAATTCTAAATATGCACAAATAATGTCAAATATGGCAAATATGCACAAAGTAAGCCCTTCCCCCACCCCATACTTAAACATTACAGTGTCTTCACTGTATAAAAACAAGGGTAAAGGAAGAAACTCACTAGACTGGTGTGTAGAACCTCTTAATATTGAATGAAGGAATCGCCTGGGCCGGGTATGAATGTTGATATAGCTTGCCTCTATCCATGGACCTGAAAGTGTAGAAGACATATACCCACAATAGAAAAACTAAAAGTGTTTCAAACCAAAAACAAAGTCTCAAAAGTCCTCAAAAAGTCTATGTACAAGCTCTAGATTTTATAGTCGCTAGGCCGACTTTCCATTTAGCTCAAGGTGGCTTCTCTCTCGTTCATTTTCTGAGTATCCATATACATGCTAACACCTAATATTGAAGCTATCAAACTAATGGTTCTATCCTTGCACCTTTTTTGTGCAAAAGCTCAGTGAAAATTATTAAATAAAAACCAAATCAAAGCTCATGAACTGTGAACAAAAGGGGGGAAAGAGGAGAGTAATCATCTCAACTCAGAAGCTAATGTACTTACTTTAGATTCTCAACTGGAGATGATCGGCAAGCATATGGATATCGCAATCTCACATTCTGCAAAGAGAAAAGAGAACAGAGGTATTAGGGCGAAGATTTCCGGATGGAAGAGGAAAAAAGAAAGCTCATATTATGCGGTTGATGTCTGCGAAGTGGACAAAAACTGGAAAATCAAAACCCTATTTCATTCCCCACATTCGGATCAAATCTGAAAAACCCTAGATGGAAACAGATTACACAAATTCGGAACAAATCGAGAGATTAACTAGTAATTTGACACAAAATCGAACAAACCCTTTCCCCACATTAAACCCTAACCAACATATTCCACTACCGCTTACTTCGACACAAAATCGAACAAAGAAAGGGGGATTGAGTACCTGCTGCAAGAGAGTCTCCGACGACCGAGACCGGCACCTTGGATGTACAGACTTTTCCGCTGGCGACCTTTGATCTACAGTCTCCGGCGACCGATGCCGACCTTCGAGCTGGTTAGGGTTAGGGATGACGGTGGGAGCGGCGTTCCTCTCTTTTCTTCTGGTTTAGAGATACTGAGAGGTCGGGCTGGTTAGGGTTAGGTTGTGTTTGTAATTATAATTGTGTGTTTATTTTTTTTTTGACCGAATAAAAAAGGTTGTTTTGCTACGGAGGCAACGGAGCCGTAGCAAATTTTAGAAAACCGCCTCTTTTTTTTCGACGGTCGATCCTTGCCGTTTCTACCACCCGTAGCAAATTATGTTTTTTTTGTGTTTAGCTACGGCAACATCACCCCGAAGCTACTGTCTTGATTTCTTTTCCATTTGCAACGCCTGCCGTAGCAACTGCCGTAGCAAAAGGGTACCAATGGCTACGCCACACATCTGCCGAAGCTAAAAAGGGTGACAAATTTAATTAGTTTTTGTAGTGGTGGATGGCTCTCTATAGGTCAGATGTGAGCATTGCAGCGACCTTTCCTGAGAGGTTAGTCTATCCCAAACCAAAACAACTATCCAGTATCTAATGGAAAACCTAATTTATTGAAAAACAAACTAACTAATGAGGAATCGAAATAACTAATTTAGAAAATTTACCTCGGGTTGCCTCCCGAGAAGCGCCTTGTTTCATGTCGTTGGCTCGACGTAATGTTGAAGCTCAAGACACTAATCACACATAGTCAAAGCCCTCATCAACCTGTCAAACTCTTGTGCACAACTAACAAACAAACATGCACTACATACAAATAAATTGAAACTAAATATTAATACATTTAAGAACCGTTTCAACTTATTTTATTCATGAGCTTGACAACCCACAGAGGGTATATAATACCACCAATTTAGTTCTATTGGTGGCTTGTCAAAGTAGCAGTCAAATGGATCAACGTATCCATCAATATTCTCTCTAGTGCAGGAGACAACCTTTACTTGTTCTGTAGCCTCAGCAGTAGGCTCTAGGTCAGATCCATCAATGGGGGAGCTAGGGATGATCTCGTCAGATGGAGTGTAGTCTTCCTCTACCTTCTCAATGTGATTTTCCACCATGACCTCCAGAGGTGCAACAGAGGTCTCAATGATTTGAGATACTGGAGGAAGTGACTCGTTCTGCGTACATTGATGATCCATGTAGCAGAAAAATTCCCACATCTCCGAGAGTCCCATATCTAATAAACCTTCATCACTCATGCACTCAGCAAGACTCTGTGTCTCAGAAGTCATGCCATCAAAGATGCATAGAAGTGCTTCCCTTATACTAGCTTCATATCCCCATGAATAAACATCGTTAATGTACTCCTGCAGTCTGATGAAGTATTAATGAAAACTCGCTCCGTCTAACTGCAATAACCTCACCTTCAACATATGTTAGTAGCACGAGTGCGGACCATGTAAGTGGTCCACACCAAAATCAGCACCAAAAACACACAAGAATCAATAAATTTCCCCGGCAACGGCGCCAAATTTGACGGAGGGAAAACCTGTCGTTGATCCGTCAAAGTAAACATAAACCTATAACTAGTATAGCAATAAGTAAGAGGTCGATCCACAGGGAAATTTGTTATTCAAATGTGATTTAAGTGCCAATTAAGTAACCAAAGAGGGGGTTTTTGAGTGTGTGAAAGATCCGCCTTTTCTCAAAGCGGATTAATGAAAGCAAAGTAAATGAATTTGATTCAAACAATTATGAGAAGCAGTTCTACCTACAATTTTCCACTTTATTTGGTTTGAAACGATCCTTGTAACTTCTTCTCGTCCTATTAAGTTTCCTATGAACGCCCTTGTCCTGACCTAATATAGTTACTAGTCCAACCAGTCCTAGCAACCCCTATCAATCAAACAGTCCCTAAATAAGGATTTAACTCAATTGATAGCTTTAAGTTAAGAGATTAGCCAAGGTATTTGCAGTTCCCAAAGAAGGATTTAACAACACTTTCAACTTCCTACTTATTCAATTAGTTGAACCAGCCCTAAAGGAACAAGTTTGCTACTTAGGTTAAGGTTCACAATTAGGAATCTACAAAACCTTAGCAATTGAATTGATTCTAACTAGTTGCACGGGCTAGATAGAATAAAACAATAGACAATCAAGCACAAAGAAGTCGAAGCATTCAAATATAGGAAACAAGGAACGAGAATTAGAAACTCACAATCAATCCAAATAAAGCGTCAAACTGTAGGCAGAATAGATGAGTTTAGTTTCTCATGGAAGACATCGCTCAATCTCTAATTTTCTGGCAGAACATAGAATAGAATAGAAGTCAATGAAAAAGAACAATAATCGGCCTTAAAAGGTTCAAGTCGGCCGAAACAAACCAAACAACTAGGGTTCCACTTAACAATAGGTGTCATTTCGCTGAAGAACAATGCGACGGCCACGGCATATATGCGGCGGTCGCGTCATATGGCTGCTACTTAGACGTCTCTGACTGCGGGAATGCGGCGGCCGCTGCATCGGTCTTTCACGGAAAATCTGTCACGAATTTGATCTTCTTGTCAACATGAAAGTTGTAGTTCTCTGAAAGAGCTTTCCAACACATGGTCATAATAGTCAATCGGACAACCGAGGCCTCCGGAAAGTGCAAAACAAGTTCAGCATGTCTAGCGACAACTTCGGCAGACTTGTTCTTCGTTTAGGTTCGCTTCTTGTTCTCATGACCTCTTGAGATCTTCATGTAAGCTTCTTCAATCAACTAGACATTCTCATCCAATGCGTTATCAACCCATGCCTCCTCCTCGGATCCACCATTACCTCAAATAATCAATAAAAACGTGTAGATTCTTACTCCAACAACATAAAGAACAAATATGCAAATTATACTTTAACCATGTATGATATACATCATAACTAAGCTAAATGCAAACTATTATGATCATCTAAATGCATGCTATTAATCGTCGATCACATTTTCAGAGAAGCTAATACAGTGACGGATAGGATTGCACGCCTGACTTACAGTATCCCTGCCGACGAAAGTTTAGGGAATGATCATGAACTGCAAGTTCTCGTCCACAAGGACACTTTAGGATGAGTATCGGCATGTCTCCGTTTACGTACAATTCCTAAATGCTTTCCTATTTCCAAAAAAAAAGATTGTCATGAAATTTTTAGATGATAACAAAGAACTAACGAGAAATTTAAGAAGTTTTGGTTGATTTTTATGAAGTGAAATAGGAAGAAGAACTCATGATCGTTGGTGAAGACATTGTTATCTGAAGAAACATGGTTATCCGAAGAGACATTCATGGTCGATCTGAAAAAAGTGACAGTATGATTAATTTTGAAGATTGAAGCTGAGAGAAGCGTGAATAATCGGGCTAGTCCCAATGGCCCAATGATCATCTCAACAAAGGTGAAAAAGATGAAGGCAGTTAGAGTTTTCCGGAGAAGATTGGATTTTTGTCTTGGGGAGAAAGATATAAAGGATTTTATTATATTTTGTTATCATATTATTAAAGATAAATTGTATCTTCGGAAGATTATCTTATCTTTATGTATAATCATAATATTTAGAGATTCATGTGACTGAGAGCTATATATTAGGGTTTAGATCGTGATATTGCTAAAAGTATAAATAGAGGTGTGAGAGACACTTTTAAGTATGCAAGAACGAAGAGAATGCGGAAGAGCTTAAAGAGAAGAAAAAGTATGAAAGTGTGCAATTCTTTTGTTATATTGGGGAGTGGATAGATTAAGTAATATGCTTAGAGATGTTTGATGTTTGATAGATTACATAGGTCTTATATTGTATAGTGGGTCCAAAGGCCCAAAAGGCTCAATATCTTGTAACATATATATTTATCATTGAATGGAAACTCTCAAGGAGGACTTTACATCAATTCTATCGTTCTACATGGTATCACAGCCTTTTCTTACTCACGGAATCCTAATCTAATCCTCTCGCCTCCCCTCTTCTGTTACCGGCAAACGCCCCTCTTTGCTTCTCCTTCCTCGACCTGGAACCTGCCGCCGCCGGTAACCACGCTACACCAAGCACCACCGGCGCAGCCCCGACCCCAGTTCTAAACCCACCCCTCTCGCTCTCGAACTCCTTCGTCCTCGCTCGCAACCAACGTCGTTGCCCAGATCCGCCCTCGCCGACCACCTGCACACTAGATCCGGCACCACCATCACACACCGGCCCCGATCCGGCCACACCTTCCCGATTTCCGGCCACCCAGACCCGGATTCACCGCCCCCCTCACACCCTCTCTCTCGCCTCTGTGTCTTTTCCAAAAAAAAAATGTCGTCTGACCTCATCTGCTGCGGCCGCGGCATCGACCTCTGCAGCAGTCGCTGCTCTACGCAATGGCCGCCCCATACGAGGCCTCGCTGCCCTTCTCCTACGATCGTCGCCCCTCGATGGTCCCCGGTGCCTGGCTTCAACCCTCATTGGATACACTCCGGCTCTTCTGCCATGAGATATACCGGTCCTCATGCATATTTGACATCGTCTGATCTAGGCTATGTTCCGCCCGATGGGCATCACAACTTCTCCTCTATGCAGTCGACATCTTCAGACTCTTCTTGGTACATGGACACTGGTGCCACCTCCCACATGACGAACTCCTCAGGTAACCTCTCATCTATTTCCTTTAAGGGCCCTGCACACTCTATTCTCGTCGGTAATGGTGGTCGTCTTGCTACTTCGGGGATTGGCCACGCCAAATTACAGACCCCAACCCACCCACTACACCTCAACAATGTCCTCATTGTCCCAAAGATTGTCAAAAACCTTATCTCTGTCCGTCGGTTCACTACTGAAAACAACGTTTCCCTTGCGTTTGATCCCTATGGTTTCTCTCTGAACAATCTTACTACGGGGGTTACTCGCATGAGATGTAACAGCACCGGGGAGCTCTACCATGTCACACCACCTCCTGCGTCCAGTCATTCGTGCCTGGTCGCCTTCTCGGCATCGCCGTCCAGCCTGTGGCATGCACGCCTGAGCCATCCCAGTGTTGTCGTTCTAGATGTCCTCCGTTCCCATAGTCTTGTCACCTGTACTAAAGACCCACGCTTTGGTTTATGATCTTCCTGCCAACTAGGCAAACATGCCAGATTGCCGTTCCAACGGTCTTTGACCTCTACCCTTGCTCCCTTTGATATCACTTATAGTGACATTTGGACCTCTCATATGCCTAGCAAGGAGGGTCACAAGTACGACCTCTTGTTTCTTGATGATTACACTCATTTCTTATGGGTCTTCCCGTTGGATTTCAAGTCCCAAGTGTTTCCTGTCTTTGCCAGATTCCATGCCTACATCAAAACACAGTTTCACAAATCCATCAAATGTTTCCAATGTGACAATGGCCGTGAATTTGACAACAAAGACTTTCACTCCTTCTTTGCCACAAATGGGATCTCATATCGCTTGTCTTGCCCCTATACTTCTCAGCAGAATGGCAAGGCTGAACGAATCATCAGAACCATTACCAACATGATGCGCTCTCTCCTCTTCCACGCATCTATTCCCCTTCCCTATTGGCCTCACGCCTTATCCACCACATGTTATCTCCTAAACATTCTCCCATCCACTACCCTACACCATCGCTCGGCAGCTCAGACACTTTATTACGCCATGCCTAGGTATGATCACCTTCACACCTTTGGGTGCTTGTGTTTCCCAAACCAGTCCTCCACAGCCCCACACATGCTTTACCCGCGCTCCACTCCATGTGTCTTTCTAGGCTATCCGTCTGATCATCGCGATTACCTTTGCCTCGATGTCAAAACCCATAAGCTAATTGTGTCACGCCATGTCACGTTTGATGAGTCTCTCTATCCCCTTTCTCCTCCTCCTCTCCCCTCTTCCACACCTCATGTGTCTCAGTTAGAGTCAGAGTCATCATTCCCTCATTTTTTTCTTCCCCAGAGCTCACCCGGTGCTCCTGCCTCTCCACCTTCGCCACCACTACCACCAGACCACACACCCGCAGCGTCTCCGGGATCTTCCGACCCGGTCAGATCGTCTCCATGACCACCACCCATCGTTCCGCCATCCAAAACCATACATCCGACATGCCCATCCCTCCCTAGGTCGTTATGATGCGACCGCAGCAAGATACTGCGGCCGCAGCCCATCAAAGCCCCACAACCATCGATGTGTTTTGTCTCTCTTTCTCTTCACTTAATGTAATAGAATGTACCCGCTCTTCATTAAAAAGGGAAAGAAATAAATAATTTTATAAGTATGCATGGGTAGGATTTGAATTAAAGTAGTGCATGTGGCCATATCGACCGAGTTTATGTGGCTAAAGCTTGTGTAATTGATTGTGTATGGTTGTTAGATAGATAAATTAATTAACCCCAACCATACCATCGATTCAAAGCTTACCTAGTTAGGTAGCTACCACGTAACTTGGTCACATTATTAACACCCCTCCTTAATATAATTAAATAATGTTGTAACACTACTAATTATTTATACTTCAATAGTTTTTTAAATTGTGCTGTCTTTATAAAAGACATAAAATCATACTCTTATAAATAAGATAATAACAAGTATATATAATAAAGGAGAAAATGCATAAAACCACCATTTATTCACCTTTGTTTGCAATTAACCACCCCTTATTCAAAAACTTTCACTTAACCACCCATCCTCCCATTTTTCTTTAAATTCAACTTCTATTAAATTCAGCTAAAAAGTAAAAGACGAAAATGCACCCAAATTTGGTTTTACAGTTTTTATTTATTATTATTTATACAAAATTACCATTAATGTATGCAAGTTATGCTCACCTCTGCTAGTAGGTCAGATGTAGTCATACCTCTTTCGGTCATTGACGCTTTATTTGCACCCTCCTCTGGCAATGTTTGATAGTAGACCTGTCAGAACACGATCCAAACCAGTCGACCCGACCCGAATGACCCGAAATTTTTTGGTCAAGAGCCGAAAATTTTGACCCTAATTTTTTTTCCTACCCGAACCCGAAAACTGGGTAATTTTTCGGGTCATCTGGGTTTAGACCCGGTGACCCGATTGACCCAATTGATCCGGTGAACCGATTAACCCGATTGATTTATAATTATATATAATTAATTTTTTTTATGGAGATTCCAATTTATTACATTTTATAATTAAAATCACTTGATCTTTGATTTTCAAATCAACTTTTATATTTATTTGTATTGTATAATACTCTCTCCGATCGATAATATTTGATTTTTAAGAAGATAAAAACATTAAAATATTAAAACAATTCTATGCTTAATACTAATTGCATGAAATTATTTATTTTTAAAAAATTATTTAAAAATTTGATATTTTAGATATTTTTAAATTTTCTTAAAAATTACAAGAAATAGTAAAAATAAAATATTTTAGATCAAATATAGTATATAATTACAAGCGCTAGAACTTAAGAACCACGTCTTTAATTTTAGCATTTTAAAATTATCACAAAATTACCAAATCGTGATTTTTTTAATTTAAAAAATAGAAATTGACAAACCCGAAATCCACCCGATTTGACCCGAAATCGACCCGATTTGACCCGAAATCGCGCCAAACTCAAGTTCTAGTCAACTCGGATCTACACAGGACCCGTTTTACGCGAAACCCAAAATGACCAAATTTGGGGGCATTTTCGTCTTTTACTTTTATGTTGAATTTAAAGAAAAATGGGAGGATGGGTGGTTACTTGCAAACAATTTGTTATAAGGGGTGGTTAAGTGAAATTTTTTTATTAAGGGGTGGTTAATTGCAAACAAAGGTGAATAAAGGGTGGTTAAGTAAAATTTTTTGAATAATGGGTGGTTAATTGCAAATAAAAGTGAACAAAGGGTGGTTTTATGCATTTTCGCCTATAATAAATATTGAATCAATAGAAGACTTAAATATAAATCAATACTTTAAAATAAAGTCATCCAAACCAAGAGGCTCTAAATATAATATCTTAATAATTGACCGAAATAATAGCAGCAAAAATAATATTATAACAGAAATGGATAAATAAACATACAAAAATGGATAAATAAACATTAAAAATGAAGTAGTAGACTTCTTTATTCATCAATGCTATATATAATTAATATATATATATATATTATTATATTATTATATTATTATATTATTATATTATTATATACATTTCATAATCTAAATTAAAATATTTGAAATTAAAAAAAAAACGTACCCTCTCTCTAAACGTTCAAACTCGTGACATATTGGTCACTATATATCATTCTTATCGGCTAATATTCTAATATAACTTGACCGGAAAAAAAAATCTTAGATCTGTTGGATATATGACGTACGTGTTTCTAAACATGATATATTTTGATTAAACTCCACCATGATATCGGGGATTAGACTACTTAACCTCTATTTTTATTCATGTGAAATCTCGAAGATTTGGCAAAAAATAATTAAGAAATGTTACAATACATTTAAATTAGGGAGAGTTTGTAAAATGTCTAAAAAAGTTGTCATGATTGGTGAATTGTCCATATTTTGAGACAAATTGGTGAAATGTCCACAATATAAACCACCTCCTACACGCGCTCTCTCTTCCGTCCATCTCTGCGAGCGACTCAGATGCTTCCTCGCTCTTCAATCCAGGCGACGACGACGAATGATGGAGATGGCTCCAGCTTGAGGTACATCTCCCTTTCTCTCTCCGAATTTGGTGCAGTTCCTCATCCCGCTCCTTCAATTCGCTTACTGTGTTGTGGTTGTCTCCGAATTTCGATCTCCGGCCTCGGCATCAGATCTCCAGTGCCGGCTTCATGTCCTGCAAGCTTCCTTCGATACTCTCTCTTTCTCTCTCTCCTCCACTGTGCTGAATGCTGATGTGCTTCCTTCCATCAAGAACAAGGTTCCTTCTTCTTTCTTTACATATATCTTCAATTACTGCTTACGTAATTTGTGGACAAATATCGAGCGTTGGATTAGCAAAATCAAAGGCTCAGATTTAAATAAAAATTGAAGAGTTGAAACAACATTATTATTCGTACAACTCATATGAATAATCATGTTGTAAAAGACGAATAATTTTTATATGAAAAACATGTTAATATATATGAATGATTACGTTATGTCAGACGAATAATTATGTCGTTATGTACAAATAATCAATATTAAGTATGTTATTAATTTACACACCGGAAATATATATATACTAGTGAGCATGCCCGTGCTACGCACAAGACTTATTTTTAATATATTTTTTAATCAATATATTATCATTGTAATTAATTTTATTACTAATAATTTTATCTCTAAAAGTTTTAATATGTATATTTATCTTTGAAATTCGACAAATATATTAACTTGGCTCTATTTATCTTCTTATTCACTTCTACATACAATTCAACTATATAATAAAAAAAATGATAATTGTTTTAGAAATGCATGTGCATAGATTTAAAACAAATAAAAAAAACAATATAGTATAAACTTAATTGAAAATGTTGTAGTTATAGAGGATTTATTTTAAATATATACTTTAATGAATATATTATTATTGTAATTTTATTAATAACATTTTTTATCTCGAATATATTATCATTGTAATTTTATTAATAACAATTTTTATCTCTAAAAGTTTTAATATGTTTAATTATTTATCTTTGAAATTCAATAAATATATTAACTTGGCTCTATATTTATCTCCTTACGTACTTATATATACATGCAATTCAACTATATACGCAAAAAAAGAAAGATAAATGCTTTAGAAATGCATGTGTTTAGGTTTAAAACAAATAAAAGTAATATGAGGGAATTGTACATACTAACCCAAAAAACGAAAAGTGTTGCAAGGTTAACCCAATCCGGTTTTAAATTAGGTCAAACCGGATATTTGGTAACCTGTGTACCCGGTAGCCCGTTGCAAAGGAGAGAAGGGAAGAGAGAAGGAAGGGGATCGGAGACGGGGACAGGCGGAGACATCTCCCTCGAGGCTAGGCGCAGACGACTAGAAGGGGATCGGAGGCGGGCGAGAAAGGAGGGAGAAGGAGGGCGGTCGAGGGAAGGCGCAAGCGGAAGCATCTCCCTCGACGATGGATTGCTCCAGGCGAGGCGCAGGCGGAGGCATCTCCTTCGATCTCTGTAGTTAATTGAAGGCAACGGGGTTAGTTCCTTCTGTTGTTGGCTATTATCGTCGGAGATCTGTGGCTTGGAGGCGCAGGCGGCGAGTACTTCCACTCTCTCGTTCTTCAGGCGATTTCGAGCCTCGTCGAGGATAATCTCCACAATTGGCTTCCATTCTGCGATTCCAGGTACAATCTTTCACCCTTCTTCTTCTCTGCTCTATCTTTCAAGCCTTTGAATTGGAATTTTTAGTTTAGGGCTAGAGACTGAAATTTCGAATTTCGGAATTGAAATGGTTTGGTTTGAAGGAGACGAATGGGGTTTGTTGTCTGTCATGTCTGAATAAACAGGTGACATGTTGATTGGTGTAGGTGTCATGTAGTAAGTGATGTTGCCAAATAGAGAGTTGAGTTTGTCCGTGGGATTTTCTAGTGGGGCAGGGGGTAATGTCAAGGGTAGGAGTCAGTAAAGAGGAAGATGATGATGATGAAGAGTTGGGATTGGTTGGACAAAAGTCAATGTCAGGAGTAGGAGATTCTGAAACAATACCTCATATGGAGTACTCCATGAATGCAGCGTTCACATGAATTAGGATTTGTTACTTGTGGAATTGTGTATCATCGTCTTCTTCCATGTCCCCAGACAATACTCCCTCCATGAGTTGAGCGCTTGGTTGTTCTAGAAGGAGGGCCTGTTGCTGAATATATCAGCAAGGCTATCGATCTCACACCGTTGTAAATTTGGCTTTCCTGTGTGCTATTTGTTCTCTCATGAGAAGTGGGAGATCTAAATGAATGAAGAAACCTTTAATATAGGTATGTTGCTGACTTGATTCATTTTAGGGTTGTGTATTATCCACTAGTGTGTTTTGTGTGCAGAGCAAATGATAATTGCCAAGGTAAATGGATAGACCCTCACATATCAAGTTTCTTTGACATAAATATTCTTCCCATGAAGCCTATTAGCTCAATGGGAGAGCATTGTGGTCATACACAAAGATGTGGGTTCAATTCCCACGTAGGCTTATTATTCATTAATCAACACCGACTATCAACTTATGTTTAGAACAAGTCAAGCTTGCTACATCACCAAATTCATGTGTCAAGTAAAAACAATTCATATGTCAAGTAAAACACATTATATGTCATGTAAATCCGGTATGAGTGATATGTAAATTCAGTATGGGTTATGGGTTATTTTTGGTGCTGCTATCACATAATTTAGTGGCATAAGTGCTTGGATTAGCATGTTTCTTTGCTTGAGGGACTCGCAACGCAGAAGTGAGTTCATTATTAATAAAACATCAAACGAAGGCCACTTTAGTTTCTTTGCTTGGATTATCATGTTTCTTTGCTTGGATTAGCATGTCTTCTTATTGTTGAAATTAATAAAGTTGTTGGAAGGCCACTTTAGTTTCACAGTCATTCCAGTAGAGTGAGTTCCACCGGTCGTTCGGCTTATCCCACACTTGAAATGTAGGAAGAGGAAGATTGTTGTTGCCCTACAAAAGCCTTTTTCTTTATGTTAAAGGATATAAACTGTCATGTTAATACCATTACATGTCATGTTATTTTCATTCATTAAGGAGAAGAGGCTCGACTCGCATTACATGTCATGTTATTCGCATTACCTGTCATGTTAAATAGTATAACATGTCATGTTAATAGCATCACCTGTCATGTTATTTTCTTTCATTAAGGCAAGCTTTTTCACAATCAATATTTTTTTAAAATGAAGATTATATATATATGGCAAATAGATAAAGCAATGATCAATCATTGCAGCGCTAGCATAAACAGCAGCTTCATCCCCACCCCTTGTCCAATGTAACAACAACAACATTGACAACATCAACCGTGCACAACATTGACAACATCAACAAACTAGCAATGTTACAATGCTCAAGAATACACTGATTGATCCACCAAAAGAAATTACCATGCCAGTTCAGGTGCCGAAAACACCCATTAAAAGAGAATGTGTGGTGATAGTTGCACAGTTATCTTCAATATGGAACCTGTACAGAAGTTTCACTCTTGCTATAAATATTTATGAATAAAAGATGTTATTATCAAGGTTCAAGGGCACTAATTGACAGCCATTACAATAAAACGCAGCATAGTTTGTACACATCAAAACATAGCTTTGGTACACCAGATCGATCAAAGGAAATCATGCATACATGACATGAACTTATATTAACATGTCATTCAAATCCTGGATACATGACATGAACTTATATTAACATAGCTTTGGTAGCAATTGAAACGAAATTGGACAAATCTGATGAGCGATTAAGTAGTACCTATAGCTTTAAGAAGGAGAACTGATGCTGGGGGAGTTTTGAGTATGAAAGTAAAGCACTAAAGCTCTTATCCTGTCATCCCAAAGCAAGAAATCAAAATTGTGACTGAAAATTGAAATCCAGGACCATCAAGAAGCAGGAATCAAAACCCTAATTTACACTATAGAAATCAAAACCCCAAATCAACAATTTCTATCTATGTATCCCTAAATTAGGTTTAATAGATGGAAAATCAGGGAGATGCCAAAACCTTAACCCTAGAATTTTCACTTACAATCGATCAACAACTGCCTTCGACTCATAGCTGTCTCTATCGACCTTAGCAATTGCCTTCAATTTCGTAGGAGTCGTGCACCACTAGCCTCAAAATCTGCCAGATCTGGAGAAATTCCTAGCGACAGGATCGACCGCAACAATGGCATCCGGGTTTGGGGCCGCCATGGGAGACGAATGGGAGGAAGAAGGACCAAGATGACTGCGCTCAAGCCCTCCCGTCGAGCCCGGAGGCCTATCGCCTAGAGTCGCGAACCCCGCCTCCAACGACGGCGTCTTCCCTCATCCTTCCCTTCCTCTCTCACTGTTGCGCGCTTTTCTCTCTCCCACCGGTTGCAGGCTGTGAGAAACCGGTTACTTTGCAAATTTTTTTTTTTGGGTTAACCCCCGCAATCCAACCGGATATTTAGGTTAGTTTTGCAAATAACCCAAGTAATATTTTCCTAAAAAATATTAATTTTTTCAAAAGAACTTTATATAATGAATTTTAACTAAAATAGTGCAAATATGGAGAATTGAACCTCTGACTTCATGTATAATAAATATACCTACAACCACTATGCTAGAATGTCTTTTTTATTTTCCATGGTAATATTGAATATATATTAGATTATTTGTTATCATTTAATTAGTGCAATTAATTGTGCTTTCACCCTCTACCAATTGTATAAGTTATATATTAGATTATTTATATAAGTTATGCATACATAACTTATAAATTATATCTAGATCAAAACATTGCTAATTATTTTCACCCTTAAAGGCTGGGTTATTTTAATTAGTTTTGCCTAAAAATAATAGAAGGCATAAAAATAATAAAAATGTAAAAAAAATATAACAATGTTGTGTGGTTGAGGAGATTTGAACCCTTGATGATATGCATTAGGATAACACCTAGAAGGCTAGAACCAATTAGCTATAATGATTAGATTATTTGTTATCATTTAATTAATGCAATTAATTGTGCTTTCACCCTCTACTAATTGTATAAGTTATATATTAGATTATTTATATAAGTTATGTATACATAACTTATAAATTATATCTAGATCAAAACATTGCTAATTATTTTCACCATTAAAGGCTGGGTTATTTTAATTAGTTTTGCCTAAAAATAATAGAAGGCATAAAAATAATAAAAGTTAAAAAAATATAACAATGTTGTGTAGTTGAGGAGATTTGAACCCTTGATGATATGGATTAGGATAACACCTAGAAGGCTAGAACCAATGAGCTATAATGATTTTAATTGATTTTTTTATAATTTTATACATATTAGTTATAAGTTTAAAATTATTTTAAAAAATTAATAAAAAAGTTAATATTTTATATAGTTTTTAGCTCCTTAAAAAGTGTGCTAAAAAGTCAAACGTCACTTATTTCTGAACGGATGTAGTATATATTAAGTTGATTTTTTATGAGTTAATGAGTGCAGTTTATTGGGCCTTCACCCAACTTTATATATATAGTATAACTAATTAGTATAAAATTATAAAAAAAATCAATTACAAACTTTATATTTTATATAGTTTTTAACTCCTTAAAAAGCGTGCTAAAAAGTCAAAAGTCACTTATTTTTGAACGGATGTAG
Source organism: Persicaria tinctoria (assembly GCA_037127255.1). Lineage (NCBI taxonomy): Eukaryota > Viridiplantae > Streptophyta > Magnoliopsida > Caryophyllales > Polygonaceae > Persicaria > Persicaria tinctoria. The sequence continues at coordinate 54,341,185 of JBANSL010000014.1, read as the reverse complement.
TATATATTAAGTTGATTTTTGATGAGTTAATGAGTGCAATTAATTGGGCCTTCACCCAACTTTATATATATAGTATAGATTTTATATAGTTTTTAACTTCTTAAAAAGCGTGTCAAAAAGTCAAACGTCACTTATTTCTGAACGGGGGTAGTATATATTAAGTTGATTTTTGATGAGTTAATGAGTGCAATTAATTGGGCATTCACCCAACTTTATATATATAGTATAATAACTAATATGTATAAAATTATAAAAAAAAAATCAATTAAAAACTTTATATTTTATATAATTTTTTACTCCTTAAAAAGCGTGCCAAAAAGTCAAACGTCACTTATTTCTGAACGGAGGTAGTATATATTAAGTTGATTTTTGATGAGTTAATGAGTGCAATTAATTGGGCATTCACCCAACTTTATATATACTAGGTTTAGTGTCGCGCGCGGTTTAATAATATTTAAGTTGTTCACATTATTTTTTTATATGTGTGTAAATATTCATATGTGCAAATAGTTGTAACTTGGTTGTTTTCCTTATAAAATTGTACACGTTACTTTTTATATGTATGTAAATATTCATATGTGCACATAGTTCTAATTGAGTTATTTCCCTCGTAAATTTCTATAATACTCATTCCATTAATTAAAACTTGATGTTTTACTATTGATGCATGTTTTTTAGGTGTTAAAAAATTATATAAAATATTAACTTTTTAAATAATTTTTTAACAACTTCATGCTTATGAATTTATAAAAAAAAAAATGTAAAAAAGGTTGTTATTTTATATAGTTTATATCATTCTAATTAAAAGTTGTTATTTTATATAGCTTATGAATTTAACAACTTCATGCTTATGAATTTCTAAAAACGACAAGTTTTAATTAATTAATAGATGGAGTAGTAAAAATAATAATTGTATCATTATAAAAAACTGTGAGTATAGTATTTTGAAATTTTTATTAAGGTAATAAGAATGATGTCCTTCAATTAAAAAAGATGTAAAGAAGGGTAGTCTTTTTTAAAAAATATTAATCAAAACGAAAAAAGAAATCCAAAAGTACAAAGTTCAAAAATCCTAATCATTGCAATTAAAAAAGGATATTGTTGTTGTTGGATTAAAATCGGGTTGATTAACAAAACCTAATAGTTACCATTTGGGTATTTTATTTGAAAACATAAAATATGATTGATTTCAGAAAACTTTAAAGTTGTAGTTTGGGTATTTTAAGAAAAAACATAAAACTGGGTGAAATTGATGAAATATGACTATTTATAATTAATAAAACTTGATGTTTTACTATTCATGCATGCCTTTTTAGGTATTAAAAACTATATAAAATATTAACTTTTTTAATAATTTTTTTAACAACTTCATGCTTATGAATTTATGGAAACAAACGTAACAAAATTAATATTTTATATAGTTTATATCATTCTAAAAAAGCATACATGGATAGTAAGTGACATGTTTTAGTAATAGATGGAGCAATAAAAATAAAATTGTATCGTTATAAGAAACTATTAGTATAGTATCTTGAAATTTTCATTAAGGTAATAAGAATGATGTCTTTCAATTAAAAAAAAAATGTAAAGGATAGTCTTTAAAAAAAATTATGAAACAAAATGAAAAAGAATATCATTACAATTAAAAAAGGATATTATTGTTTTTGCTATTATTATTATAATTATCTTTGTAGCCAGACATTCTCAAATTTGAATGGTGGTGGTTTGAAAGCGGAGTTCTTGGCTAGGTTAATTGTAATCGGGCAGTGGTCAGACCCGGAAAAAGAACCATTGTTAGTTGTAAGGTATGGGAAGGAGTCTATTATTTCATGGTGGACTAGCACCCTATCCAGTTTTTCTAAGATGTTGTCTGGTTCTTTCTGCTTTTTCCTCCGGGTAAACGGGTTACCGAACGAAGGGATATCCATCAATGAGCACCTATCCTTAAAGTCTGCTAGTCGCTGGTATCTGCCTAGGATGGATTCTGCTCCTCCGCATTTGTCCGATGGTTGACTGATTTCGTTCAGGTCCCCCATGACTAGGCATGGAACACCGCTTTGTGTAATTATTTGGGATAGAGTCAACCAGAACTCCTCTTTATCCGATGGATTCGGGGGGGCGTATACAAAGAGTAGTAAGCATTGGAAGGCTTCTTTTGTATTGTTGTATCTTATTCCAATGATTCTAGGGAGATGTATTGCTACAGTCAAGTTTTCGTCAATGAGCGAGTTTTCGTTCCAGAGTACAGCTAGCCCCCCGGCCCGGCCGGATGCCGGGGACCAGCACAAATTGGTGAAGCCAATGTTTTTCCATAGACTTTCCGTAGGCTGATTTTCAGTTTTTGTTTCCGCTAAGACAACTAGTTGTACATGATCAGATACTCGTCATGCTTGGATATTAGTCCAAAACGTTGTCTTCCCTATCCCTCTACAGTTCCAGTATCTTATTATCATTCCCCATTTGTTTTAGTATGGGCAAGCAAATGGTGATCCCACCCATACAAACACATTTTCTCTTTTGTGATTCCTCCTAGCTTTTTTATGATTAGTTCTTGGGCTTGTTTTATCTTAAAATCGATATAGTTGACCATCAAAGGATGAATTTTAGGCCTATATATGTTGAGAGAGCAAATTAGATGAGTGGGGGGTTCATGAAATTAGGCTTTCCAATTCCTCTTACATTCCAAGTACTAATCTCCCTACCATGCTCAACTCTATACGCTTTGGTGGTCCTTAAGAATTTGGTAGTAAACTTAGCATCGTCCAAGACAAATTTTCCTTATGCAATGATCACAAATGGTATTGATAGATCAGTGTTGCTTAATAGATAGCAAAGCAAAGTTATATCCAAATGGACTCTCAGAGATTTATTTTTATACCATTTTTTACTAGTTTTGGTCCAATACCACCTACAAATATTCTCAGGTCTTTTAATCCTCCACCAAAATTCCCTACAGACATAAATTTTCACATTAAATGTGCTAGACAAACAAAGAATATAAGTGAGAATTGAATACTTAGTAAACTTGAATTTGAACTTATATAATGATGTGGAGGGAAGATAGTTAGACCATCCCATTTGTTTAATTTGAGCTGTAGCACCACCTAGGAGAAAATTCATCCACTGGTAAAGTTCAAGCCCAACAAAAAAAATGGGAATTTGAGTGTGGAGAAGATTGTGGTGAATCCACATGTACACATAAACTAATTTACACATACAGATAGATTCGACAACGATCCCATGATTACATAAACCATTAAAGTTTACAAACAAAGTTATAGACCACAGCTTTTCAACTAAATGGTTAAGAGGTGAAATATCATTCCAGACAGTCCAACGCAGCCACCATACCGCTGTAATTATATGACTGATTTTAGCCAAAAGAATACGAAGACAAACACAATTATTGCAAAAACTACTGGTTTCTCCTTTGTCTGATTTTTCAGTACGGTTTGCACTTCCATCCTTGGAGCAATACTGCCCCTCAGGGAGATTTGTCTCTACATATGTGTGAACATATGATCCCCTACCCCATAGAATGAGAAGGCAATCATAACCAAGAATTGTACTTAGCCAATTTAGACCAAATCTATCCACAAATCCCCTATCACATATATCCAGGTAGCAGAAGATGAGCACATAGTTTCTCAATCCCTCCTTCCCCATTCTTAAGCTAGATTCATAGACAGAAGTTGGCCTAAAGAGCAGGTACTTAACAGATTTGATGATGTCGATCAGTTGCATCCGAATTATCCTATATATTATGATAATAAGCCCATACAGATTCACAACGGACTTACTAAACCAACAATTAATTAGATCAAAACAACAAGAATTTACTCGAACACTAGTCCAATCATAGATGTAGGATATGAGAAACCATTGTACATAAGCATAAGGACTCTTATGCCACATCTCATGCATCAAACCCACCACCTTCATACCACAGTGTGTTACAAAACAGTTTAAGTGCCTATGAAATGATAACAAGGAGCGGGATAACCAAACCTGGAAGGCAGAAGCCAACACCGAGCTCCATAAAACAGTTGTCGCCATTATCGTAGTTTGGCCAGGGCCCTTTCGGGAGGAGCGGGATGTCGAGGTATACTTCTCAGTCGCAGCGCTACAAACGTGTTTACTAGGCGTGTTTCCCATGAAAGAGTTTGACAGAAGATAAGAGCAAATCAATGTGTTAGCTATCATTGATACACAATTAGTTTTGATAGATTTGTAAAGTTGTTCCCTTATACTAGTTTTTTTGCAATTACCCTTCAGCAGGGGAGATGTAAAAAATACTTCACGAAAAACATTTATGCAATTGTCGGGGGCGGAGGTAATAGGGTCCCATACTCCTAGCTGCTCAAACTCATCCACCTTAAGATAAGGAGCAAGAGGAGCAACAGTAGAAGCATAGGACAATTCAGTGAGACTTGATTTTCCAAAACAAAATAGTACCATTATGGAGGTTTTCACTAACAGTTTAACAAGACTATCAAACAGCTGCTCAGCATCATAATTAAACGTATATCCATCCACCCCCAACAAGCAGAGGATGAATTTCCAGAGTCTTAACACCAGGAACCCCATAATAGCATCATCAGGGATGAAATCTTGATATATATGAGATTTACCTTGAGAACGAGTATAAGGAGAATATAGAGATACCCGGATATTCTCGGATCTAACATCAATTAAGATGTAAAGGCGCTTATCAGTTGCAAAGACCACACCTAGATCTGAGCCCTTGCAAAAGGTAGGGGGTGAAGAGGCCACACCCTCAAACACCAGTTTGATCTAAGACCATGAATCGGTCTGATTTTCCAGCCTGTTTTGAGAATCCTGTCTGGTTCTGAAGGGCAAAAGAGAATGAGCCCCTTTCGCGGTTTTGTTCGAAGAGCACAGTTCGCCTGTAGATGTTAAGGGGATTCCACCACCACAAGAAGGGAGCGGACTCCCACCATGTGATAGCAGAACCACGAGGTTTTGAGGCCCTTTTGGGATGTAGACGGTAGAGGAACACAAGGTTCCTCTATGGTTTTGTTCACCCAGAAGGTGAGATTTTTTGCACAAATCCATATTAGATCAAAAGGGAGATAAAGAAGGTACCAGGGGCCCGATCAGCACTGAAGACGCCCCAATCGCCGGCGCCAAAGCCAGACAAGACGCCACCGCCTCGCCGGACAGAGAGAACGCCGCATCCAACCACTACCATTTATGCGCCTCCAAATCCCATCCTCAAGAGATTTCTTTCTCTTTTTGAAATTCTTTCTAACTAGTGCACTAGATTTCCACCCAGCCAGCGATAGCTTCCTTCTCCGACCACGGAACGCAAAAACCCATGGTGAAAGCTTTTTCTTCACACCACAGAGGTGGCAAGGACACACAAGATCATACGAATCCTTGATTACATCCTCAATTATGCTTAGATCTGAAGGATTGGGGGGAGGAAGGCTCAAATCGGCACGGAGATCAGCCGAGGATGAATCGAAATCAGGTTTGAGAATTAGGGTTGAGGGTGGATTTTTTGGCAAGGGAACTTGGGGGCGCGTGAGGCGCGTTCTCCACTTCATTTTTTTTTTTTGCGTGAAATGGAAATAGTTCTTCTATACATACACATAGTAAATCTAAGATTATAATACAATTTACAAGGGCAAAATAGGTATTTTCATAAAAAAAAACAATAAAAAATTATTAGTGGGAATTACTTTTTTTTTTTAGAAAGGAATTACTATTCATTTAGAAGTTCATTCTATTATATAGGGTTTAAGATAAGTATAGATATAGATGGTTTTTCTTTGTTTGAATAATTTTTTCCCCCCCTGAGATAATAAATAAAAAAATAAATAAATAGATATGAGTGGTTAATCCCTTTCTTCCATCCCAGGTTCGGACTCCGACCAGAGGGCAGCGACTATTCACAAAATTCGATTTCTGGAGTTTGTAATTGGTACTATTATTAGCAATAAAAAATTTCGGGGAAATTTGATTCCCCATTGTAAATCCCTCAATTCACCACCCCTTTCAATCCTTTCCTTGATTTCCACCCAATTCAGCGATCCTCGCCTACGGCCTCAACCGGGTCAACCCGCCGCCGATCAATGGATGAACTCACCATGTCGTCCATGGCTGACGCCATGGGGCTTTCTGTGCCGGTGCTCCGATTCCTCTTCTGTTTCGTCGCCACCATACCCGTTAGCTTCCTCTGGAGATTCGTCCCCAGAACCCTCCCCAAACACGTCTATGCCGCCTTCACGGGGGCTCTTCTCTCTTACCTCTCCTTTGGCTTCTCTTCCAACATCCACTTTCTGATCGTCATGTCGATTGGATACCTTTCCATGGTTGTTTGCCGCGCTCGATGTGGGGTTATCACCTTCTTTGCCGCCTTCGGGTATTTGATTGGATGGTATGTTGGCTCAATTTCAGTTCTATTATTTTCGGGGGTGAATTTGAATTGCTTGTTAGCTGATCAGGTTGACCGCTTTGATTCGATATAATGCCTGATTTGCTCAATTGATTCCTCTAGCTGGATTTGTTGCTTTTCTGATTCTGAGGGGCAATGCTCATCAAGATGATTATTTTGTTTTTATTTGATTTACATTGTAGGAGGAATCAAAGAAATTTCACAACTTTAAATTGCGTGGGTTAGTAGTTAAGGTTTTCTGTGGTAAATCCTTTTTGGTGTGTTCGTTCTATTAGCCGTGTCTTTTTGTGAGTTGATTTGCAGGACACCGTTTTTTGTTTGGCCCTGAGTTGGTTTAGACTTCAGAACCTTTTCCCATTTTAGATCTTTTGTTTCTTTAATTGAAGGGCCTAGTTATAACTCTGTGGGTCTGTCATTGTCCTCTACTTGTTGAATGTCGGCCTTCAGTTTTCATAGTTCCAATCAATTGTAACTGGAATACCTTAACCCAAGGTTGACATCATTTATTCATTTATATGGTGTCTGATTTCTACGTTTGATGATACAATGTAGATTGGAATCTGCTGACTCCCTGTAATCATCTTGATTTATGTTGATTACAATCTATACTGTATCATCTTAATACTGTCTTTATGGTAGTCTGTTGTGTTCCTCCATTGATTTGGCAAATGCTTTATGTTGATTTTTATGTACTTCGGTTGAAATGCCGGTGACATGTTTATTAATCTGATTGCTGTCGTAGAGTACTATTTCTGGCCGAACACAATTGCTCTACTTTTAGCCTCTACAGTGAGTTGGAGGGGGTATCATGCTGCAACTCTACATCTAAAATACTCGATCAAAAATAATTGTCGTTTTATAAATGAGCGTACGTTCCTCTTTTAATTGCCTAAAGAACCTAAAACGACATTAAAAGTTGATCAAATTTTCTAACTTTAATCGACATTTAAAGTTGATTGGAGGAAGTATATAACTAGGCGAAATTGCTTTCCCAAATTATGTGGAGAATGCAGATATCTTAATGTCATGGTTCTCTTAGATAGGGAAAAATTCACAGGGGAAGATTTGTTCATAATAAATAGTTTAATTTTGCTTGTTGGATGGTTATTTCTTGACAACCATTTCTATCCATAATAGGGAAAGTAATTCTTTTCAACACCAATACATTTTCTTATTAATTTTTAAGTGTAAGTATGTTTCTTGCTGGAATTTTCTCTCATAATATAATACTCTATGAGTTAGTTTTTTCTGATATTTATAAGATAAATTGTTACATGAAGCAATTCATCACTTATTGCCTTATTTTTAATGCATTTCCATTTGAAAGTATTCAACTGAAGTCTTCATATATGGGTGGTCTCAATTCTTAACTAGTTTATGGGGAAGAAATCAGAACACGGATGAGATTATCAATATGGTGCTTGCAACCTCTTGTATGTTCAAACTCTTTGAAAAACCTAGATGGTAGCAAAGTAGCATTTGAAACTCTTAATTGTAGCTCATGTAGAATGCATTCATAGTACTTTGATTAAATATTTGAGTAACAGATAGCAAGTTATAACTGTGATTGTATTCTTGTGGCTGCCAAGTGTACTTATTGACTGGGAATTATGGTGCCACTTAGCTTCGCTTCTCCCTTTTTGTTTTTTTATTTTTTACATTTTAATGCATTTTTATCATGAAATTCTTTTGTTTTATTCAGCCATGTCTATTACATGAGCGGAGATGCTTGGAAGGAAGGAGGAATTGATGCTACTGGTATGGCATTGTAAAATTTAAAGCATGTAGCTATGTCTTTTCCTTTCTTCTTCCCTTTATTTGTCTTCCTTTATCTACCAAATTCACTTGATTGAGTATGGATGCATACATCATTTTCAAGTGCACTCATTTGATATTCTGTGCTATGGTTGATCACTTACAGGGCTAGCAGTAAACAACCCTATATTGCTCTAACACTGCTGAAAGACATACTAATGTCGTTGATACTTATTTACTGAACTATTCTGTGCTATGGGGGATTGTTAATTGATACTTATTTACTGAACTATTGAACCTAACATTAATTAGTAAACAATGTCGTTGGAAGTGGCTGTTTGTGCTCCTCAGCCGAACTATCCAGGCTTACCAAGTGGAAGGGCATTTAGCACTGTCCCTTGGATGGGATTACATTGAATGTATTCTTTAATTACGAGGGTGCATGGACAAGTAATTTTTTATATAACTGTAATTTGAAATTGTTAAGCTTTACTTTGAATTTGTGTGGAAGCAGTAATACAGAATTTATTTTGCTTGCAGAAAGACCTTGGACAATTTTTATCATTTGCCTTTTGGATATGCTGTTAAAAAAAGGGCATTTATTTAAGTAGTACATATGAATCTCACTTTTGGTTCATGAAAAGTGAAAAAAAGACCTTTGTAATGGAAGTATAGCTGCTCAAACTGTGAACACATATTGAAAATTGTCACCGCATATGAGACTTCTTTCATACACTGGGCAATAAAAACACATTATTTCTTCCTGGGTTTTCTGAGAGGTTTTGTTTTGTTCTATGTCAATAATCTTTTGTATTCAGGTGCACTGATGGTCTTGACTCTGAAAGTGATATCATGTGCAATAAATTACAATGATGGACTGTTAAAAGAAGATGAAGGGCTACGAGAAGCCCAGAAGAAATATAGGTTGCTCCAAATGCCCTCGTTGATCGAGTATGTTGGTTATTGCCTCTGTTGTGGCAGTCACTTTGCTGGGCCCGTCTATGAAACGAAGGATTACCTTGACTGGTCAGAAGGCAAAGGGGTCTGTTCACGAGAGCCATTATTGTTATTTGTTATAAATTATTAATTCATGATACTTTTCTTCCTAGATAAACCTGTTTGGATGATGCCCTTTAACCTGAGTTGTCACTGCTGTTTCTATATACTTTTTTCTTCAGATTTGGAGCTCATCCCAGAAGCAGCCATCACCGTATGGTGCTGTAGCTCATGCCATATTCCAAGCCGCTATTTGCATGGGATTGTATTTATACCTGGTTCCGTATTTCCCTTTGAATACATTTACCGACCCTATCTATGGGACATGGGCATTCTGGAGACGTTTGGCTTACCAATACATGTGCGGTTTCACAGCACGTTGGAAATATTACTTCATTTGGTCTATCTCAGAAGCCTCCATCATAATTTCTGGATTTGGTTTTAGTGGATGGACTGATTCATCCCTGCCAAAGGCCAAGTGGGACCGTGCTAAGAATGTTGACATTCTAGGTGTTGAGTTGGCAAAGAGTGCTGTTGTGATCCCACTGTTTTGGAACATACAAGTTAGCACATGGCTACGCCATTGTGAGTAGCTAAGCCAGCAAATAATTTACAAGTTATCTTTTAGATGGAATTGAGCTATTGTTTAGCTTGATTACTATTTTCTTCGCCTTTTTTGTATGCACTGTGTATTAAATGACAGTCCTATATTTCTGTTGCAGATGTCTATGAGAGGCTTGTTACCAAGGGTAAGAAGGCTGGTTTCTTCCAGTTGCTTGCAACACAAACTGTCAGTGCTATTTGGCATGTGAGTAATCCACGAGCTTGATATCTGTCTCTAACAAAGCCTTCTGTCTTTCATTATAGATTCTAGAAATCTGCTTTCTTAGACAACTAATTTTTTCTTCTTCGAAATTATTTGAGAAAATTACAAGGTCATTCTCATGAGAAAACTGTATAGCTTTCTTTGGCACTTTAATAAATGGGTTTCAAAGTCCTGGCAAATATTTGGTCTGGCTTCAAACTTTTCTAGAATTCAGGCCGTATGGTTTTAGTTTAGAAATTTCTATTTCTATTTTCCTAGCATGCCCTTTATGCATTTCCTGTTCAATTGCGTATTGTACTTTTGTTTGATCGGCTTGTTTGCTTTTGGGACAATGTTGTCGCTTTGTGTAGGGGGTGTATCCAGGTTACATAATATTCTTTGTTCAGTCAGCATTAATGATTGCAGGCTCCAGAGGTATGTTTTCATTGCAAATCATTACTTAAATTTGTTGATTACTATTTTTTGTAGCATTAATTCTTTTCTTTTTCTTTATTACCCTGGAACAGTTATTTACAGATGGCAACAAACTATGGCTGCAAGCAATGCTTTCTTGAGAAATATATTGACTTTCACAAATTTTGCATATACGCTGCTGGTTCTGAATTATTCTGCTGTCGGTTTTATGGTTAGTTTCTCTCTATCTTTTCCATGATTTTATATACCGGAGAGTTTTACCTCTCAAACTTCCACAACTATTCTGCTTATTTTTCTGTCGCCTTATTCGGGGCAAGGGTGCATATATCATTACATCATGACCCTCCAAACCCTGCATCATTGCAGGATACACTGGCTGTTGTTGTTATTGTTGTGCTTTCTGTCGCCTTGTGTTGATTGTCTGAATTCATTTTGCCGTTGCCTTGTGTTGATTTTCTGAATTCATTTTGTTTCCAACAAATGCGTAAATGTTTTACTTCTAAAGCCATTTGTTGTCTTTAACAATTTAAGAGAAATTCGAAAATGTGTAGAAACGGTACCAAAGGGAAGACATAAGATGAATACTCTTGTTTCTGGCTCTTGTCTTACCTCAGGTACTAAGCTTGCATGAGACGCTCACGGCATACGGGAGTGTATACTACATAGGCACCATTCTTCCCATTGTGTTCCTCCTCTTGGGTTCAGTAATCAAACCCGCTAGGCCTCCAAGATCGAAAGCTCAAAAGGAACAATGATTGCAGAAGATGACAAATGCGTTGTCATGGGTTCATACAAGTGCCAAGAGCATTGCTTCACCATCAATGACTGTTGAAATTATTTGAATTCCCAGCAGCGCCGACTTAAAAGCTGCTTCCTTTGATGCACATGAGAAACAGATAAAATGGTCTAGAAAGATGATTCTCATCAATTTATAGGAATGAATTACAACTTGTTTTTAAATCTTGTGTTTACTGTTCCAATGGTTCTACTATTTATTGTTGAATCTATTGTTGATCAAACTCTGATTATCTTACCCCCACATGTTTCCGCTCCTGTCTTTGCTTCTTACAACACTGAATGAAGATGATTGTGGATGGCATAATTTGGCTTTTGATTGTTTTGGTTTTGGATTATTTTTACCTTTGATTCGTTATCCAATAAAGCAGGAAGCCGAATTGGAACGAGATTCATTGCAACAATGTCCTGCAGAGGGTGACTACAGAGAGGGGATCCCCCGATCACACAAACAATGGAAATCGAGGAAGGGACGAGGATAGATTATGTTAGTAATTTGGAATTTTCTGAAATCATGTTGAATGTTGTGATCGACCACTCATCTAGGTTTTCCAAAGAATTTTGAACATATAAGAGGTTGAATAACTTAGTATTATGAGAGAAAACTCCAGCAACAAACATACTTGCAAGATTAACAAGAAAATGTATTGGTGACGCAAACAATTATTTTCCCTATTATGGATAGAAATTATTGTCAAGAAATAACCATGCAACTATCAATTTATCTTATAATTTGGGATTTTATGATGTGTTTAAAATAACTTAAATTTTAAATAAAATACATTTTGAATTGTGTAAATCAATTATATTAAGTTTATAATTTAATTTAAATATTTATGTTTATAATTACATTATACTCCCTCCATTTGGAAATACATGTCCTTTGACTTTTTGACATGTTTTTCATAAGTTAAAAAGTATATAAACTATCAACTTTTTATTAATTTTTTTAATAATTACAAACTTATTATTAATAAGTTTTTAATTATTTAAAAATTTAAAAATTTTATATAGTTTTAATCTCCTAAAAAAATATGTCAAAAGAGTAAAACGACATTTATTTACGTACGGAGATATTAGTTAAAAAGTACTAGAATCTAAACATACCTTAGGTTGGTGGTGACAGTCTTGCCAATAGCCATTCTAACGTCTTCCCTATAGCCACACTCGATCATAACATTTTTCTTTAGATAAAATTGTAGAAAACCACCTCTTAAATAGTCCAATTTGTCCAAAATCACCTACTAAACACATAATTGTAGTAAACCACCTGATAAAATCCAAAATTTTGCGTAAAACACCCATCTTTCAAATCTAGTAGGGCTTCAATTCAAAAATAAAGTAAATGACAACAATACCCTTATTAAACATCGAATTTTCTTTTGTATGCCATTCAACAACACCCAACTCATTCTTCTTTGCTCTTTTTAGCAATTTGTTAGATTGATAGGGGGTTTGGATTAGTTTGCTAATCCCATGATAGTCGCTAATTTATACACTTTCTCCTTATGTCGTTATTTTGGTTAATTAGGCTACGTTTCCTCACTCGACGACTTTGGATTACCCCCGATGACTAGCGATGGAACATTCTTGAAATGGTGATTGACTTGAAGAAAATGGTGGTGGTGGTAGAGGGCACATTCTAGTGACGACAAACAAACATACAAAAGAGTATGAAAAACTTTTCCTTTCTTTTAATTTAGTTTTCCCCTAAATTATCGTGAGCAAATAGGGTTGTCTTCGTGTTTTTGAATTGTTTAAAAAAACCAAATAGATTTGACGGTTGGGTGGTTTTATACAAACTTTCGGGTTTTAATGGGTGATTTATTGCAATTATGTGTTTGAAGGATAATTTTGAGTAAATTGGACTATTTAAGGGATAATTTTATATAAATTGGCCTTTTCTTTATGTTGAAGGGAAAGAAAGATCCTCCTTATCCACACGAATTTATGCGTCCATGTGAATATATACATGATTGCAACACCCACTACTACTACTAATCTTTCTCTACCGACATCCACATTTACAATGTCCGTTGTAGCTAGGAATCCCAAACAAAATATCCATATGTCCATGGTTTTTTAAATATCAAGATGATAAACATTTTTATATATATTTATACGTCTAAGTTGTTAGTTTTAAATATCAATTTGATTATACAAAATTTTGTATTGTTCAATCATCAATTGACAGTTTTAAATTTTTATGGTGAACAAAAATAACAAAGTTATAGTTTAAAGAAGTATTGTTTGTTATTATATGTATTTTCTCTTAAAATAAAGAAAATGAGTGAATATATAACTTATTACTAGAGGTGACAATCGGGCAAGTCGGGTCGGGTTATTCGGTTTTGGGTCATATCAGACTCGGGTTGATATCGGGTGTGATGACAATTCGGGTCTGATCGGGTTCGGGTCGGGTTTTTTCGGGCATTAGTTTATCGGATACAATCAGGTTTTCGGGTTCTATTCGATTCGGGCGAATCGGGTTTCGGTCTATACGAGTTTGGGTGAATCGGATGTCGGTCTAAACGGCTTCAAGTGAATCGGGTTTCGGTCTAAGCGGGTTCGGGTGAATCGGGTTTTGATCACAACGATTTTGGTTGAATTGAGTTTAGTCAAATCAAACCCGCATGAATCATATTGGATAAAACAAATCAATTTTTTTTACCTATGAGATATTTATCCTTCTATATAGATTGAGACGATGTTTATCAATTCTTAATCAATACTACATTCGTTAAAAAAATGTAAGTCTTCTCACTTTTTATAATATTTAAAAAAAAATCAAAGTCATATAAAATATTATTTTTTTAATAGTAATTTCATACTTATTACTCATAACTACGAAATTATATATAAAAAAATATATTTATATAGTTTGGCGTCTTAAAAATGATAAAAAGTTATTTTTTTTAATGGAGGGAGTACAAAATTATATTTAATTATACTATATGCATGATAATATTACCATCCATTATTAAGTAATCAAATACTTAGGCTGTTTGTTTTGAGTATTTTAGGGAAAATGCTAAGATTTTTGTTGATTTCGGATATAATCGGGTTTGGGTTATTTCGGGTGTCGGGTATAATCGGGTTTCGGATATTCTCGGGTCGGGCAATTTCGGGTTTCGGGTTGATTTTGGGTCGGTCCATTCAGATATAATCGGGTTCGGGTTCTTACTGGGTTCGGATTGCTTTCGGGTTCGGGCTTAACTCGAATCGGGTCGGTCGGCCTCGGATCAAAACTTTTTTTCAATTATTCGGGTGTCGGACGGGTTCGGGTCGGATCAATCGGATCCGTTTTCTCGGGTCGGGTATTGCCAGCTTTACTTATTACTCCGTCCGTCTCAAAATACATGTCTTTTTATAGCCCATAAAATTTTGTCAAAAATACATGTCTTTTTAGATTTAATAATTACACTTAACCTACTTTTACATCTAATCATTACTCTAATTTTTACATCAACTCTACTCTCCTCCTCACAAATTTAAAAAAACAAATACTCTAATATCAAAGCCTAATCATTATACTTAACCTACTTTTTACATCTAATCATTACACTTAATCTACTTCTTAATTTACGTGCTCCGTCCTAAAAAAACATGTATTTTGAGACGGATGGAGTATTCTCTTAGCATATAAGGTAAAACTAGGAATCGATTAATATTCTCTTTGCATCCAGAGAGCTCTTTGCTTTCATACGAAACGACGCATTAATAAATGATGGGTTAGTATAGTGTAACATGACCAAATTCTTGTGTTGTTCAACAAAATATATAAATTGAAAAAATGTTTTACTATACCAAATTTAACAAGTGATGTCTCAGAAAATATTCTAAATACTAGGGCTCTTAATATAGATTTTACAGACTTGCGCCATTTATGACATTCTATTTGGGAGTTGCGAAATATAATTATTTTTCGCAACGGTTTTGATAAGAGTATTATCAATATTTTAACTCAAACTATTGATAATATCTCATGTTGGAGTAAAGAACAGGTGAAAACCAATTACCAAAACGTAGTAGGCCTCCTAATAAAATGATTTGGAAATGTCCCCCTATAAATGTCGTTAAGTCTAATGTAGATGCTTCGGTCAAAATTGGCTGTCAACCTCAGATTGGGTGCATTATGAGGAATAATTATGGTCAAGTTATTCGGATACATAAATGTAATGTTAGGATG
This sequence comes from Persicaria tinctoria, assembly GCA_037127255.1. Classification (NCBI taxonomy): domain Eukaryota; kingdom Viridiplantae; phylum Streptophyta; class Magnoliopsida; order Caryophyllales; family Polygonaceae; genus Persicaria; species Persicaria tinctoria. The sequence goes on along the minus strand of JBANSL010000014.1, from coordinate 54,325,789 downwards.
AGTTATGTCATCCTAACAGAAGCGTTTGCAGTATATGCAGGTATAAGACTGGCAGCTGAGCTTGGGATACGGAAAGCCATAGTTGAGAGTGATTGCTCAATCGTTATCAATGTCATTAATCAGGTGAACAATATACCATGGGAGGTGGTGCAATTAGTTCAAGAAATTCGTTCATTAAGCGCAGATTTTGAGATGATCACATTCCAGCATTGCTATAGAGAGGCGAATTGTGCAGCTGATTTTCTTGAGTTCTTGTTGTGAGTTCTAGAACATCATTGTGTTAGATGATCATGTAAGTCGGTAGTACATCCAACTCTTTGGCTACTGTAAAAAAAATTGATTAATTAATTAGAGTAAAAATAAATTATCTTTTCGAAAATTTCGCTTGGTACCCCGAGGTATCGGATATTTCACGCGGTGTACAAAAGATTAACTAAAGATAAAATTTGTGCCACGTACATTTTTTCGACCTAATTAGCAATTTGTCCTACTTTTGGAATAAATTGTGAAAATGTCCATATCCCCCAAATCCCCAATTTGATTAAGGGCGTGTTTTCCGTCGGAAATTTTCTAAGAGGTGGAGATTATTTTTAAGGGGTGGAAGAGGTGGAGATATATTTTACGGGGTGGAAAGGATGGGGATGAAATTCACAAAGTATCTCGTATGGTGTTTGGTTGATTGAGGGTTATTGAAGGTGGAAATCAAGTAAAATACCAATATTGCCCTCAAAATTTAACATGTCTGCACTTACCCTTTGGCCTTCTCCTTGCAATTCCCGACCAGAACTTGAAGGCGGGAGGAAGAAGCAGTGGACGTCCTTTAACTCCTCCGAGCAGATCCGGATTCTCTGCTTCACCGCAGCCGACGACATTAGACTGATTGGACTGTGTAGGTGTTGAAACCTCTTCATCAAACACAACAACAACAGAACACGACGTTGAACCACACAACCACACAAACACAAACCCAGAACGACGCCAGAGGACAGAGCCTTACCTTGTCGTCGGAGATTGCTTCGCCTCGCTGGTGAGGGATCGATCTTCTTCGCCTGATGCTCTCTCCTCTCTCCTCTCGATTTTCTCTTGTGGCGACTAGGGTATGTTGAGGGCAAATCGGGATCTTTGAGGTCCTCCATCCCCTCTACCTTGCCCCCCCAAGGTAGGAAAATTTTCCCATCTCCACCCCGATCCACCCCCATATCACTCCCCACCTCCAACCCATCCACCTCATGCCAAATGCGGCTGGAGAAGCGCCACCCCCTATCTCCAACTGGTCCACCCCTTTAATGAACGACGGAAAACACGCCCTAACACCTCTCCTCTCTCTCTCTCTCTCTCTCTCTCTCGCCTGCCCTCCGATCTACCTTGTTCTCTTGCTCTGTCGATCTTGTCTTGCTCTCTCGATCCGAATCCGACGAAACCAACACCAACTCCACCTCCTGCCGTCGTCACCGTCTCCGACGCCCTCCTCCCTCCCTCCAACGGTGGAGATGAGACCGATGAAATCGAAGATGATGACGGTGACGATGTTGCCGGTGGAGTCTACCAGTGTAGAGGCGAGCCGGAGGCGGCCAGATCTATGGCAAGGCGCCGGATCTGATTCAGATCTGCGAAAGTGGCGGCGAGATTGAGCGAACGAGGTCGAGGGAGCCGGAGGCGGCCAGATCTATGGCGAGACTCCGGCTCTGATTCAGATCTGCGAAAGTGGCGGCGAGATCGAGCGAGCGAGGTCAAGGGTGTGTGTGTGCGAGGATGGAGAGACCGAGCGGCCGGAGCGTCTGATTCGGCGCAGCGGTGAGCCGGAGGCGGCCAGATCTACGGTGAAATTCGGTGCCGGATTTGATTCCGATCTCTTCGACCTTTTCGACTCTAATTCATCCTGTTCCTCTTCGACTCCGATCGTCATGTTCCTCTCCTACTCCGATCCGACGCCGATCGAATGAGGAACTCGAACTCCGATCCGGCGCCGATCGTTCTATTCCTCTTCGCGGACTGATAACCGTGAGGAAGGAGAAGGATTATTTTGTTAAATTACAAAAATCATCCCATAAATATGAGAAATTAAAAAAAACTATCTATATTTTATTATGTGATCCATATCTACTATATTTTTATTTTTATTTTTGCACAACAAAATGTTATATTTGCACAACATATGATTATATTTGCACAAGCACAACATACGGTTATATTTGCATGTCAAAATGTATTGACACGAAAAAAAAAAAAAACTAACTTAGATTTTATTTGCACAACATACAGAATGTATCGATACGAAGAAAAAAAACTAAGTTTGGGTCATATTTGCACAACTTATGACTATATTTGTACATGCAAAACATACTCTTATATTTGCAAGACAAAATGTAATAAAAAAAATAGACTTGGGAAGGGGATAGATATTTCACCAATTTGTCCCAAAGTGTGGACAAATCATCAATTGAAATATCTTATTTGGACATTTTGCAAACTTTTCCTTAACTAAATTCGCCCCGATAACCCTGAGTTTTATATAAATTTTGCCCTGTGCCCTTCCCAAGTTAAGTCTAACTGCTCCGTTAGGTTTTACTAAAAAAAAAAGAAAAGGAAGAAGATAGAGAAGGTCGAACGTGAGGCCGGTGGAAACAACGTCGAACAGAAGGGGAAGTCCAGGCAAGGAGAGCCCGACCTAGAAGAGAAGGATAGCCCAACTGGAATCAGGCGACAAGTAGCAACACAAGGCGGCCATTGGAGGCGTCGAAAAAAGTGGTGGAGGCGTTGCAGAACTCGCCAAAAATGGTGGTGAAGCCGCTAGGTATGTACCCTTTTAAAAAAAAATTAGGGTTTTAAAGTTCGAATTCAGGGTTTCAATTTGTGTTTGCAATTTGAGGTTTCAATTTGTGTTGATTATCACTGAATTTGGGGTTTAAAGATGTTCATTATAACCGAATTTGGGTTCCAATGTGTTTGGGCTGAATGGTTGGAAACATGGGGTTTCAATGTCTTACAATTTCGAATTTGAGGTTTCAATTAGTGTTTGAGGTTTCCATAGGCAAATACAGTGCTATTGATCTGAGAGAATCACTCTTGTTCAAGTCTTTAAGAAGATTCTTAAGTCGTCAATCTCCTCCTTAGCTTGAATTGCTCTGTTCCCCATCCATTAAAAGACCAAGCCTGTTGAACTGTATTGCTGAATTGATAGTGTGCTGTCCACATGTTGAAGAATTTAAATGGCTTTTTCTCGGGGTTTTGCTGCTCAAATATCTCCACTGTTATCTATGAATGATCAGAACAAGATTTCGGGTTGAGGAATGAGGCCCTGCAGTGACAGTTTCGATTGTTCCAATCATTGTTAACCATGACTCAGTCAATTTTCGTAGACTTTTCTCCCTTGAACCGAGTGTGCTAGGTCTCCTGTTCCAATTGCATCCGTTTTTCTATAGTTGTTAATACAAGTTGTTGCTGTATGGCAACAAGTAGTGTATGACTGCAAAAAATTAATGATCATTGCACCAAGAAGCTATCCGTTTTTCTCCCTTGGAGTTTATGGGTTGGTTTTATGGATCAGTTACGTAATTTGGGACATAATTTTCAACTCCCTTATCAATTTCGAGATTTAGGTTTTGGGGATCTAGAGATTTAGTGGTGTTTGGATATGTATATAGTTGTTGAATTGTTGTTGAATGTTGTTGCTATTTTGTTCATGTGTTTTACTGGTGTGCTTTATATGTTTATGAACAGTAAATGAATTGCCTTGTTGAATGCTTGAATGTAGTTGCTATATTGTTGATGGGTTTTGTTTCTGAGTATGAAAGTCCATTTACAAGTTGATAGAATGGATTGTATTATCATCAAAATTGTAACTCCATTTTTAGGTTGATGGAGTTCATTGTATTTTTCTTCAAAATTAGTCTATTAGCTCAATTGGGAGAGCAATGAGTTAGGCATAAAAATGTGGGTTCGAATCTCACATAGACTATCTAAATCAACAGTATAAACTCAAATGTTTGTTGGTGTTTAATAGTCTAGATATCTTTTGAATATTCTACTAATTAGACTTTCATGACATATCAGAGTCTGAATCCCAAGAATAGAGGGCAGAGGCTTGGAGGTGAAGGGCCGAGGGTTGACGTGTGAGTTATTTAGATTAGGAGCTCTTTTACTGATGACTTCTTGGGTTCTTGTTGCCCCTGTACTGATTGCTTCTAGGTGCACAACAAATCTTTCTTCTTTCGATATGTACCGGTGTGTAACTATTATAGTGAGTTAGAATATTCCGGGAAAAAAAATCAATTTTTCATCTCTTCTTTTTGTTGCTTTCTCATCATAATTGATCACATACTTTGAAATTTTGAACCATATTTGATTAATAAAGGAAGCTATTTTTCAAGTTCTAATCCTTTATCTTATGAAATATTAGGAAGCAAGCACTCCTACTTATTTGCACAACCATTTATAGGTTGTGTTGGATTTGAAAGCCTATACGGGATTTGAACCCGTATCTTTATGCATAAGCACATTGCTCTACCACTTGAGCTAATAGACTTAAAATTTGTTAAGGTAGAATTAGAGCATTTCAAATAATGAATTCAACAAGTTTAGCAAACTATGCACATATTCATTATTAAACACACAAATTAAGTTCTTAATGTTTCTAATGGAATTTGAGCACATGAGAACATGAAAATTTAACATAAACTAAGCAAAGCAAGTTATTGACAAATACCGCAAATTACTGGGAAGATGAATTTAGAGAACATCATGTAAGCCAACCAGGATACATTTTTTTCATGCAGAAAAAGAGACCTAGAAAACAAAAACAAAAAAATTTCTTCCAATGCATATTTTCGTAGGATACACTCACCTAATATCAACTTTCAACTCAATTTTGGCAAAAGAAGGATTTCAAATTCATATTCAATCTATAGAGCACCTGACATAGAAGAGATGGTATTCTCCAAACCAAGTTTTTTAAGAAGCACATTGTATAGAAAACTAAACATTCAGGTAACTTACATATATCAAATAGAATATTCAAAGAAGCAAAAGTCTTGAAGAGGAAAGATCCCATTTGAGATATACTTTCAAGGATGAAAATAAGGACTCTACTAAAGACGGAAGCATAAGATGAAGACAAAAGGTTTTCTATGAATGAGATCACAGCTCAAGACAAGTTTTCATGTACAAGAGAAACTCGCTTTAAACCGTAATCAAATCTGCAATCAAATCAATCCGATCAAAAAATCAGCTGGAAATTTCAAAGATCGATGTAGCATCAGCAGCATAAGTAGATTTTAGAGGAAGAAATTAGAATTCAATTCAACTCACCTTCAAAACCACCTCCATGGCATCGAAGATGAATCTAAACCATCCTCCACTTTTAGATCTAAAAACCCTAAGTTTATGATTATAGTTTGGGAAGAACAGATTACCTCCCCTCGATGCAGTTTCTCCACCCCAGAGGATTGTCGTCTCTCCACCGGCACAATCGAATGGGAGGTGATCGCCGACGTTTGTTGCGAACTCGCAATCCTTACCCCTCTCATATCCCCCAACTCTAGTCGACTCGGTGCAACCGGCCTGTGTTGCCTCTTCTCTTCCTCTTTTGATCTGTGCGACTATGTCGCCCCTTCTCCTTTTTTTCCCGAGTCACAAATCCCTATCTTCCCCTCTTCTGTTTTGACCTTTTTTTTAATTAATAAAAACTAACGGAGAAAAAGCCAACCGTTAATACTAACCGGCCCCATAAGGGCACGAGATGAAATTTTACCAAATCTCAGGGGTATTCGGCGAAATTAGTCAAACTCTTGTACACCGCGTGAAAAACTCAATACCTAAGGGGTACCAAGTAGGGGTGTCATTCGAGCCGAACGGGCCGAGCTTGACATGTTCAAGCTTGGTTCATTTATTAAACGAGCTCGAGCCGAGTCGAGCCCAATTTTTAAAGGAGCTTTCTTTTTTTGTTTAAGCTCGGCTTGTTTTAGTAAATGAACGAGCTCGAGCTGAACTTTTTTCGAGCTTTAAATAGTTTTAATTGGTCATATCATATTAACTTAAAAGAAATTTTAGAAATTCCATAAAATTCGAGCTATTCAAGCCTAAATCGAACGAGCCGAGCTTTCAACCGAGCTTAAAATCATGTTCAAGCTCGGCTTATTTAGGTAAGTGAAGGAGCTCGAGTCGAGCTTTTGTCGAGCCGATTCCGAGCTCGAGCTCGGCTATTCAACTCATATAACAACCCTAGTACCAGGCGAAATTTCCGTCTCTTTTTTTCCTTCCACCGTCATTTTAAAAGCATATCATTTATTATCTGTGTATTTTTTAAGACAATAAAAACTATATAAAATATTAATATTTTATTATATTATTTTATAGTTTTATACTACCTCTGTTCAGCAAAACATGTCACTTACTATTTACGCACACTTTTTTAGGAGATAAAAACTATATAAAATATCTAATTTTTTAATAATTTTTTAAAACGATTTCGTAGTTATTATTAATAAGTACAAAACTTGTTAAAAAAATTTATAAAAAAAAATGAATATTTTATATAGTTTTTATCTCCTAAAAAAGCGTGCGTGAATAGTAAGTGACATATTTTGCCGAACGGAAGTAGTAGTAAATTATACAAAAAATAATACAGTAATAAAAATAAAATAGTAGATATTCTCTATATTTTTAGAATTTATTAAAAAGTATTCGTAAATAGGAAAGTAACATTTTTAAAAAGGGAGGGAGTATTGTTTTAGCTCAGTGTAGTAACTTGATTGGTGGCATGGCTGGTGCTGACAGCTACCATTCTAGAGAATTCTATGGAAAAGAGAAGAGATAAGCTACCATTCAACCTTCAACTTTAAGTTAGTGAATTGAAACACGTACGTACGTACGTACCATCTTTAAAAATTCGTCTATAAAAGGCACCCATTATCCACCCTTCCTAATTAAACTTGTTGTGTGTCTACAAATATATTTCACCCAAACAGAGATCGCAAGCAAAATAATGCATCCTCCACCAGGCGGGCCACCACCTCCCGGACCCCACGGTCCGCCCCATCCAGGGCCGGTTCACCACCCTCCGCCACCAGGTCCTCCAGGACCCCCTGGTCCTCCTGGGCCTGCTCCGCCTCCAGGGCCTCACGGTCCTCCACACCACCACCACCACCACCCCCCTCCACCGCCTTAGTTAACTTTAATTGGTACAGTACGTATTACTCTGGCGGATCTCGCTCGCTCGCTAGGGTACCGTACTGTACCGTACGTGGAGAGGTAGCTACTAGTACGTACTAGCTGTGGTGTGTAAGGCTTTGTATGAGAAGCTCTAACTACATATATCTATGTAGTATGTACTCCCTTGTATTAATTTCAATAATACTCCGTAAGATGGATGTACTCGTGTGTTGTTATATAAATGAAGCCTAACGTTTTGTATGATGATAAGTTTTTTTATTCATGATCTGGACCGTGTGCGAAAAATTAGAAAATACGGATTTTTTTGTTGTCTCGTAAGAAAAATCGAGGAAGAAGCAATCTCCCCCTCTTCCTGAATAACTCGATTCAAGGCTAAAGAATTTCCTGCCGCTACCATATAGTATTCATCTCTACTTGGTGATAAATAAAGCATCTGTACCCTTTTTGATTTCTCAGAAATTTCATAAAACGGACTTTCTAGAGACCCCCAAGAACCAATCCTAGCATGAATTGCTAAGGATCCAATAAGTCCAACATTGATTCCTTCAGACGTGTCAATTGGGCAGAAAAGTATTATTTACAATAACACTGTAAACCTATTAAAAGAGATGTAGCGCAGCTTGGTGGAAAAGTTCTATTGCAATTTCACGCCTATTTCTCTGGTAGCCTAATTACCAATTTTGCCTATTTCTCTGGTAGCCTAATTACCAATTGACAATAAAATGAGTAGTTTATTGACTTATATATCCATTCTTATTTGTTCATTTTTTCAATATAATACTTTTTAGGTCTCTTGACAATTTTCAACCAGATCAAACAACACAGAAAGTAAAATCAAAATGGCTCAAGCCATGCCATTTTGGCAGATAATCTATGGGAGACCAATACATGTCAATCTGGATTCTGGATAAAAGAAAGGATTAGGCAGAAGATGCATATATAATTGTATAAATAAATTAATGAGCATCCACAAGAAACAGTCATGTAATGATAAAACCATTGAACCAACTATGAAGATATAATTCAAGAATTAAAATGTTTGTTGGGGGTTATTTCACTCGATGATTGAATGTACGTCCTCTCTCATCAATCAGAATCCCTTGTCTTGCTGATTTCAGAATAATGGATATAATCTGCAAGGGAGCAATCAAAATCCATGAATTTAAACAAGAAGCAGTGCAAAGCAAACGAAGCTCCGTTGTTTACAACACTTTAATTAACTTCCTTTGAAGAGCACAAATTTGAAGAGCAATAATCGTCTCTATGGTTCTCAACGGAGGAGCTATGAATTTTGGTTCCTGACTTTCGTATTAATGGGTTACGTGTCATCTGTGGCACCACACTAAATACGGACTACTGTATTTTCCCTCCGTTGATCGTCGCAACTCACAACGATAAGCCGACAACGAAGGCGGTGAAAATGTTAAAGGGTCTCGTAGCCGATCCAATTCCAGCGTTGATTACACCTCCCCTCCCCTTTTCATTTGGATTTCGCCGTTGCTTCCACCGACCCATCATCACTACAACCAAGACCAGGAAAAGGAACGAGTTCAAATTATCAGCTCAAGCGGATGGTTCAGATCCACAACAGCAGCAGCAGCAGCTTAATCTCTCAGTCCTTCGCTTTACATTTGGTTTCTTCCTAATCCTTTCCCTCTTTCTCCCCCCAGTTGCTCTTCGATTGTTGGGTTTTAATGGGTTCCTTTTACTAGGGATACCTGGGCTGGACGAATCTTACTTGCCCAGATGGATCGGATACGGGTTCGGCTCCCTCATTGTTTTGAACCATTTTGTGGGTTCTAGTTCACCTGTGACCTCTGCTCAGCTTGTAAGCAGCAATTCTCCCAATTGGGTTTCGTCGGATTTCCAGAAATTAGGGTTTTCACTTTTGATGGCTTTGGTTTTGGTTGGTTAGGTTACAGAGGCTTTAGGGTTATCACTTGCTGCCTTCTCTATCACACTGCCTTATCTGGGGAAATTCCTCAAGGTAATTTCGCTTTTGTTTATATTCATCACTCTCTCTTATCACACTGCCTTATCAGTGATTGCAAATTATGCTTTTCAGATTGGCTAGTTTGAATAGGGAGTAATGTTATTTTGTAGGAAAGATGACGAATTTTGCAATTTTCTTAGTCCTCCTTCATGGAAGTAAAAAAACAATATCATGGTATTGTTGAGAGTGTTGCAATGAGTTTTTTTAGAAAGGGATTACTAGCTTTGTGCTATCAGACAATGGAATTTGAATATATATTCATAATGTGGCTTTGTTTTTTATGCTCATGGAAATAGTTTCTGACCTGTGATTTATTGCTTTGATGCTTCAAATAATATCAGTGGAGATTATTGAAGTATTGAATAGTCTTGTTATGTTATTATGAAAGTACCATAATTAGCAGTAAAGCTTGTGATTTTGTTATGGTTTCTGAATGTGTAGTAGCTTAAAATTAGTATGAGAAGTGATAGTTACACACAGCTCTATAGGGTGCTAAGCCGGTGGACCAAGCAACTCTCCCTGAAGGAGCAGAACAAATTTTTATCATTTCACAAAATATCTCTAATAATTTAAAGGAGGATCTGGCTTGGGCAACTTATGTTTTGCTGCGCAATACAAACTCTGTGTCAGCGGTAAGCCCTAGCTTGAACCGTAACTTTTTTTCCTTATCCTCGATTTTGATATTATAAATTCTGATACATGCTTTTGATGAGTTTTCTTTCCTCTTTTATCTTATCGTCAGCTTATATGCATAAATGATCTCTTGATTGTCCGTGGCTATTGGAGTACACCAGAAAATTTGTCTAATGCGGATTCTCTTGATTGGTTTGGGAGACAAATTCAAAGATATGGACTCTCAGATCTAAAGGATAGCCTCTATTTTCCACAAGGTTCAGGTGAATTTTTATACAGCCTTATATTTAAGTTAGTAGTTTGGCTTATACATCTCCCTCAAATGAAGTAATTATTTCATTTTCTGAAAAGAGGAAAAAGTGGTTGCATCAAGTTCTTTTTCACTGTCTTACTTTGAGTTAGTTGTTTCGTGAATCTATGAAGGGGTTTTTGATTAAATTTGTGTACATGGTCTCACTGATAGGATGTTTGATGCTTAATATTCAATACAAGATGCAATGCTCTTGTGTTTTGATTTCCAAAATATCATCCCAAAGAATTGCTTTGGTGCATTGAACTCGAACCTATGACTCAAGAAATAGCTTATACATCTGCAGCATAACCTGTTGAGTTCACCCAATCTTTGTTTTGTCTGGCTTCTTACTTCGTTGAGATTCACGACGATATCATGATGTACCCCTGACGCTCATGGTTTATATCAGGAAGTTCTTTTGAGTTATACAAATATTTCGGAAACACTCTCCTGACTTGGTCGGGGTATGAGTGCGTACATCCTGACCCCCCAGACCCTGCCTTTACGCGGGATTTACTGGGTTGTTGTTGTTGTTGTTGTCAGGAAGACGGGTATTATAAGTTTCACGACAGATCTATATTCAGTTCTTTCTGATTCATGGTGTTTTGGCACATCAAAACCTAAAATGTTCATGCAGATGATTTTTAAAATTTTAACTCTGACACCAAATTTCAAAGGTGTATTTATGTGATAAAAGTTTTCTTTTCGCTGTCAAGGTTTCAAATGCATGCTTCTGAATAGTTAGTCTCAAGACATTTCTTTCTCAAGTGCATCACTGTAATGTTACCGGTTACAAATATGCTTTATCTTCTGTTTATCTCAACAATGTTGTGTTGTTTGATGCCGTGCAGACTCTGAACTTGAAGAGCTCCTTCCAAAGGGGGTAGGCTCCGTCTTAATTCAACCTATTCCACAAGCATCCAAGCAGATGCCTGGTGAGAAAGAGAAAGTGTTGGGGTTTGTTCTTGTAACCTCAACCATAACCTATGCATATAGTGACAAAGACAGGTCATGGATAAGAGCTGTGGCCAACAAATTTAGGAGTAATACCATCGTCTAGTAATTTCAATTCAGGTAATATTCCTGGGTATAATCAGTTGTTGCTTAGCTTTCAATCGTAGATTTGCTTTCTGAATGTCCTGTACAGAAAGTCCAAATGTTGACAATGCAATGGCCATTTCGTTCTCTACGAAATGATTGAAGATTACACATTTTTTCTATTCTACGTTAAATAGTTACGTCAATGGAGGTGGCTAATTATTTTTAAAAAAAAAAGAGTTGAAGGTGATAGAAGACTAGTTTGAGGACCCTTTTAGACTAGTATGTTATGAAAATGTAGAGCGCTGTATTATGATAGACAATATTCGGAACCTCATTAACTGCCCAGGTCGGTGTTGTTTCTCTGCTAGTATTGGAGCATTTGGCTTTCTTTTTAACCAATTGGTGAGAGCTCATTATCGATTCTAATTTTGCTTACAATCAGTGACTAAAATTTTAAGTGGTAGAAGGGATCAGATATTAGAAAAAGAAAACGGGAACAAGAAGCTTCTTTAGAGGATACAATATAGATCTTTCCAGTTATCACCTTAAATCTGTACGAAGATATAAACCGAAGGGGAAAAAATGCCAACAAATATCCTTAAAGAGTCATCAAAATCTTCAGCTCCTCAATTGGGTTCCCATTGAATTATTACAAACGGATATATTGTTAAAGCATCTTACTTCCAATTTGCTGAGTTATGACTAAAAGCTTCGTGAGCTTCTTTTGATTGGATCATTGATCTTGCTACTTGTTTGTATGCTGTTGAACTTAGTCCTGTGTTCCTGACCCTTTATGGTTGGTTCATGGATGATGTGCAGTAAATAGATGATAAATAACTCTCCCTTGTAGTAAGAAGCTGTAGGTAATGACTGCATCATGCTTGAGCCGCTATACAAACTTTTCCAAGCCGTAGACAAGACTCTGCCAAGGGGATTAAATAGGACAAAGGTTATATTATTCTTGGATGTCCACAAAACATTATAATGCTTTAAATATTTAAGTGTTGTGTTTCTTGATTACCTTTAACCGCACAACCTGTCTAATGGCCAGAATCAGGCCTGGCATAAGGCATTGCACATCAGTGATCTCGTGTTTTAGGGAGTAAACCTGTACCAGCCAGTTAGTATAAGGCGGTCATGCTTCATATGGGTATTGAGTCAGCCTTGCTGTGTATAGCTTACTGTTCTTAGCTTAATTGAGAAAGACAAAGGAGTAAACTTTTGGATAACTTCATCAAGAAAACTGGTATAGTTTGGGGAAACATAATGTCAAAATAAGCCATAAAAATCAGGTCCTTGCATACTTGAAACATGATGTGTGCCAGGCAAGTGAACATGAATTCCCGTTAAATAAAGAAAGAGTCAAGAGTATGTTTGAAACATGAGTTTGTGATCAAACCTCTCCTGGGCCTGAGAAGTAAACTGTTGTACCAGATGCTAGACCAGGAAGAACCATGCTGTGAACACGGACTCCATCTTCTCCAAGAACTTGACCCCTTGCCTTGTAGTGTAAAGAATTGAAAACTATAAATAATCTGTTATTTCTAAATCAAATGGAAGAAATAAATACTATTAGGTTGAGCTATTTGTATGTGTTTTTTACGTCGTACTTTATGGATCAAGGTTACAAGAAACAGCTGTGGTGTGTAAAAGTATCATTGTAAATTAATTCAGCTCCCTGGGTTATTAATCTGACTCTATTGTAATTTTCTCCATAGATTTGTCTCCTTTTAGTTCTTCTCTTACCGCAACATCTGTTGAGATATCATCTCTGTTGAAGATTTGTCCGAGATTTGAAAGATTGGTGGCAATTTGATTTGCATCTTGTGATGGAAGCTCCTGTTCAACAAGAGATCAGAAAACTTTAGTATTTTGGGGAGGTTGCTAAGCAAGAACCAAAAAGTCATGGAAACTGTCCTAGCAGCAAGATAGTTTGCATTTTAAAAGTTTATGAACAATCTACATTCTACAACTCCTACATCCGCCAATGATCTACAAGATGATTAGGAGATGAAATTCTGAGTTGCATCATTTTGTCGAAACTGATTGCACATGCTCTGTTACAATTGCTGAAAGCCAAGTAAGCTATTTGGGTTAACTTTTTAATGTTTCAATTAGCTGATACATGTGCTGAATAGATTTCCTCTGCTTCTGGTTTCATTTCGAAAGATAAGCAGATATATTTTCTTACCTTTGAAGTTGGTCTTGATTCGACAATCTCTACGTTGTTGTAGTGGAAGGAAGCTGAAATAGCGGCCTGCTGGAGGAGGATCGATCCTATGGACAGTGTTGGAGCCACAAGGCAACCCTGCATCAAAATGTATTTCCGTGATAGCCATAGGTCATTCATCGACTAAAACAGGTAATCCTATCCCCCAACCCCACCCCCACCCCAAGCGTGACAGATAAAAAGAAAAAAAATGTTCATACACAGTTTTTTCTAAGTTCACTTAGTTGACAATCAATCTCACCCTGATTTGCTCACCATGCTGGCCTTATCGCAGAATGCAGATAACGCTGCTACCGTGTCTACCTTAATCCGAGGGACATACACTACACTTCTTAAGCCGAAAGCTGTTGCCTGTAGAACGCATCGACAAGAGTGAAAGTGTGCTATCAAACCAAGTGAAAGCAAAACCCGAAAAAGGATTGATCTTTTTTCACATGTGCATATTCAACATGGTTTGAATTCATCAATGGTTCAATTTGTTTACAGTGTGTTAGATCAAGAGAAAGCAGGAACTGACCTGTTTAACATTTTCATAAACTGTTGAAGGGTCAGTGAAGTCAATTACAACTCCTGTTGCTTGTGACTGACAGGAAAATGTATGTTAGAAACAGCTTGATGAGTACAACTTGTGTTCACTATTAAAGTGCAATTTACCTGGGAAATGGATCCCAAAACCATAGTAAGATCATTCATTATGGGTATCTCCAGGGGCTCCTCCATCTCACATACCTAGTTACACCAAAAAGTAGACAACTAACAAAGGCGAACAACGAAAGCACCGAGGTGTATAGATGTTTTCACTCGTATCCGATTATGTAACAGTTGTTAACGATTGATAAGATTTGAAGCTTTAAACTTGTGTTCTGAATGGAGATTTCGTAAACAAGGTAAACAAAAACGAGATGAAGCGACAATGTGATTATAGTCGGAACTCACCAAGCCAATATCTTCACCAACGAGATGGGAATCAACAGCACCAGCTACCTCCATTCCTCTAGCCTTAGTGACAGCCAAAACTGCTGCCCTCCCAATCTCCTTTGCAGCTCCATTGATTATCACCTTCAAAATCGCAGTCTACGCTCAACCAAACAGCCCCTAAAACCCGATGAGAACATCAATTTTGAATGAACATGAATGTACCTTGATGTTACTCTTTGAAGGTTGTTGCATTGTGCAGGATATGCTCAAGGGCTGAAGGGCATAGTATTTGGGGTTGTTTTGGTACCTTAGAGGGCATACTCCGGAGTTCGAGTATGCAGCCATGGCCTCCCGAACCAAACGATCCTTTAGCCTTTCTTTCTAACTGAACACTGTTTCTGAGAGGTTTTGTGGTTTTGTAATGTTTTGGATAAGGTGGTGTAAGCTTTTGCTGATGGATAGGCAGGGCCTTGTTTGTTTTTTCTTGGGCTGTTTTGTTTGGATGCAATGTTTATTTTTATTAACTGGTTTAATGTTTTTTTTTTGCCCTTAAGAAAAGAAATTTATATAACTACAATTTAGTACTGTATAATCAAAAGCATTTTTGGAGATGAGAACTTACAATTTAGCATCAGTATAAAAATATACAATAAGAGAAAAGCAATCAATCTTAGCAAAACAATTAGCTACATTATTAGTTTTTCTTGATTTTGGTAAATAAAGAGTGATCATCCGGGGTTCGAATCAGATATCTTTGAGTACTACCCGTAAGTTCTTTCCGACTAAACCATTCCGGAATGGTTACATTATTAATTTTCCTAAAAACATGTGAAATCCGGATATTTTGAACTCATCCAGTCGGTCGGGAGTCGGATACAATTATCTCAATTTTATTGAGGCAAGATCAAATGCTTGAAGTGTATTGATAATACACAAGATATCCCCTTAAATAGCTTGATTGAGAATATTGATTTTAAGAGCCACTTTAGTTTAAACCCTTTCCTTACAACTAGACCTGAGCAGACATGGGCTAACCCGCCCAATCCGCCTTGTAAAATATGCGGGCATGTGTAAGGTAATTGGCCCAAGCGGGCCGACAGGCCCAGCCCGGTTGGCCCATAGGGCCGAGCTTGGGCTAAGGGTTAAGCCCAAGCGGGCCGGTAGGCCTGACCCGCCTATATATATTACTTATATTAATTTTTATACATTTATATTAAAATACTACGGAGTATATGTATTGATTATATAATATCTAAACTTTTACATATATTACTTTATAAATACTAATAGTATTTACATCGCAAATAAATTAAGAAATACAATAGTACTAAATATATTATTTTCAAAAAATATTCATTGAAATGAACCTACATAAAGATTATAGTGTGTAATTTCACATTTGTGTAACTTGTATACCTTTGTTTTGTATAAAATTTCAATCTTTTGAGACACTTAGCACATTTGCATAGTTTGAGATCAAACGTAAAAATAATTAAAAAAAATATTTTACGAAATTATAATGGGCGGCCCGGTGGGCTACCCGGCCCGCCCATGTGGACGGACTTGGGCAAGAGAGTTGGCCCAAAAATCGGGCTAAAATGGGCCAAAATATTATCGTAGGCCCGACCCAAGCCCGCCCATGCTCAGGTCTACTTACAACAGATTCATTGTTTTATTTCATCTTCTCAGTCTTTCTTCCACTAAAAAAAAATCTTGTCAATCCTCCGTTCAAAAAATAAAAGAGTAAATTACACATAACCACCCTTAAATTAGGCTAGTTTTCACATAACCACCCATAAAATTATAAATTACAGAAAACCACCCATAAATTACATTTATTTTCAAAAGACCGCCCATCCATTAAACCTCTATTTGTTTTATTTGAAAAGACTAAAATACCCCTAATTCAAACTTATTTTTTAAAGAAAAGACTGAGGTGGCAATTGGGCGAATCGGGTTGGATTCGGTTAGTCGGGTTTCGGGTCATTCGGATTTCGGGTAATGTCTAATAATTTGATCATTTGGTTGGGTCGGGTTCGGGTTTCGATTATCTCGAGTTTCAGTTATTTCGGGTTTGGATTGTCTCAAGTTTTCACTATTTCAGTATTCATTTTAAATTTTTTACTAGAATCTATCACAAAATTCGGGTTATATCGGATTCGAGTCTTAATGGATTTCGGTTGAATCAGATTTTGTTCATTTGGATTTGGGTGAGTTTCGATTATCGGTTATTCGGATTTCGGGTCCAAAATGGGTCGGGTTGGGTTGGTGTTTAGGACAATCGGTTCCCAAATACATACAACAAACCTAGAGCTGGAAAAACTCGAACCGAACCCGAAAACCCGACCCGGTCGACCCAAAATTGATTGTCCTGAACACCGACCTAATCCGGCCCATTCTGGACCCGATATTCGAATAACCGATAACCGAAACTCACCCAAATCCGAATGAACCGAACCCGATTCAACCGAAACCCATTAAGACTCGAACCCGTTATAACCGAAACCCGATATAACCCAAATTTCAAGATAGATTCTAGAAAATTTTTAAAATGAATATTGAAATAATGAAAACTTGAGATAATCCAAACCCGAAATAACTGAAACCTGAGAAAATCGAAACCCGATACAACCGAAACCCGAACCCGACTCAACCAAATGATCAAATTATTAGATATTACCCAAATGACCCGAAACCCGACTAACTGAATCCGATCCGACTCGCCCAATTGCCACCTCAGTCTTTTCTTTAAAAAATAAGTTTGAATTAGGAGTATTTTAGTCTTTTCAAACAAAACAAATAGAGGTTTAATGGATGGGTTTTTTGAAAATAAATGTAATTTATGGCTATGGGTGGTTTTCTATAATTTATAATTTTATGGGTGGTTATGTGAAAACTAACCTAATTTAAGGGCAGTGTTCTGTGTGTTCGTTGTGTGCGAAATCTCGCTAGGTGCGATCTTAGTTGTCGGCTCTTGGTGATCTCAACGAATTGGTGATTGGAATGGCCGATGAAGGAAATTCTGGGGTTCTTGCAAGTGGAGGTTTGCATGGAAGCATCAATGATCCTCTCACCTTGGCCAATTCGAACAACCTTGGAGTGCAGCTGCTTTTGTTTCAATTCTCAGGTTCAAATTTCTTGGGATGGAGTCGAGGGATTCGACTCACGCTGGGTGCAAAAAAAAAAAGCTTGGATTTATCTATGGCTCATGTGAGATGCCTCCGTTGGGATCTATTGAGATTTGCAGGGGTGGACATGCGCCAATTACATGGTGCGGTGTTGGGTGTTGAGCTCGATGATCAATTCTATATCAGAAAGCTTTATGTACGTGGAATCGGCTAAGGATCTTTGGGCAGAACTCTCGAAAATGTATGGTCAAACAAACGCCCCTCTCATTTTTCAATTGAAGAAAGAACTGATTCCTATTACGAAAAGGGATAAGACCATAGCTGAGTACTTTAACAAGCTCAAGCGTGCGTAGGATGAGTTGCAAAGTGTAGAAGGGTTTCCTAGCTGTGTTTGTGGTGCTATGGCGACATGTTCTTGTCAGTTAGCAAAGAAAGTATCCGAGACTGAAGGGAGGAATAGTTTGATGCAATTCTTGATGTGTTTGGGTGAAGGGTATGAATCTGTTTGTAACAACATCTTAGCTACAAATCCTTTATCTACCATCAATAAAGCATATTATCCTTTTCAGCAATTTGAAAGTGGTAAGGAGTTTCGAATGGTTCATCTTCTTCTCAAATGGAGAACATGGCTTTGGTAGATGTTAGACGAGGAATGAATCAGAGTGACAAATATCAGAGTAACAAGAAGGATTTCAAGAAAGATAACAAAGATGAGATATGTTATCACTGCAGATCGAAGGGTCACATTAAGGAGAACTGCTTCAAATTGCATGGATACCCTGAGTGGTATAAGGGTCCTAGAGATGGCAAAACTGCTGCTAATAATGCTTTTGATGCTTCTAAGGGTGAGTTGGAATCACCATTAGAGGAAGGGGATAACAGGGGCATGTGTTTCAATACTAATGTTGGGCCTATGGATGCCTTGTGTCAAGAATTGCTTAAAGCTATGCAAGAGAAAAGCCAAGTGAACTCTGCCACAGTGACTAACATGGCATGTAATTCCATGGCTTATAATATGGGTTTTTTTAGCTCGTTTTACTAAGGATACTAACTGGATCATTGACAATGGGGTAATAGATCATATGATTGCATATGATTACTTGCTTAGTGATAGGAAGTTGCTCAGTAAACCTATTAATGTTGGTATGCTTGATGGAAATATATCTAATGTGGCTGAGATGGGAACCTTGCATCTTAATGATAGGATTACTCTGCATAATGTTTTACTTGTGCCTAGTTTCAAACATAATATTTTATCTGTTGGAAGATTGGTGGATGATTCATGTCTTGCAGCTATATTTACTGCCCATGGTTGGTTTTTCCAGGACCTTGGCACTAATTAGGTCGTTGGTTCTGGAGCCAAGCATCATGGAATTTATAACCAGCTGCAATCTGATCATATACCTGTTGAGCAACTACCTGTCAAGATCAACGATGCATGTTTATCTGTAATAAACAATTATGTTTCAAATGTTTCTAGTGTTTCTAATATGTGTAAGGGTGATGAGCTGTCGCAACAACTTCATATTGGGTTAGGCCATGCTTTTATGAGCAAGTTAATTCATTTGCAAGGCCTTCCTTCTAAACATTTGCCCAGTTGCGAGACTTGTGTTTTAGCTAAAATGCATAAACTTCCTTTTCCTTTAAGTACTTCTATGTCTAATACTTGCTTTGATTTGTTGATTTGGACATTTGGGGTCCTTATAAAAGCCAAGAGTGTGGATGTTTTTTCCTATTTTCTTACTGTCATGGATGACAAAAGTAGAGTGACTTGGACATTTTTAGTGCCCAATAAAACTCATGTTTTAAAAATATTGTCATCATTTATATCATATGTGCAAACTCAGTTTAATGTTAATATCAAGTGCTTTAGAAGTGACAATGGATATGAGTTCATACAGAAGGATTGTCTCAATCTTTTTGCCTCTAAGGGTATCATTCATCAAAGAAGTGCTCCTTACACACCTCAACAAAATGGTAAGGTGGAAAGAAGGCACATGTATTTAATTGAAACTGCACGTGCTATTCGTATTCATGCTAATCTTCCCATAAACTTTTGGGCTGATTGTGTTTTGGCTGCTACTCACATTATAAATAAATTGCCTTCTGCTATCTTACAATGGCAATCTCCTTTTGAGGTTCTGTTTGGTCATCGTCCTTCAATGGATGAGCTAAGAACAATTGGTTATTTGTGTTTTGCTTTGAATCCTCATTCAAAGAAAGATAAGTTTGGTTTGAAGACTTTCAAATGCATTCTTGTTGGATATCCTTTTGCTCAAAAGGCATATAAATTGTTCAGTTTGGATACTCAAAAGTATATTATAAGCAGGCATGTTCAATTCTTTGAAGATCAGTTCCATTTCAAAGAAAATAAAGGTACGATGGATACTATCCTCAAGGTTTACAAGTACCTTTGGTTGGTGATTCACATATGAATCTAGATGTTTCATCTACAAATAATGAGATTGTCAATGATTATGACCTTCCTACTGAGATCACAGGTTTTACAGATTACAGTAATGAACTTCAGTCTTATATTGAAGTTGTAAATGAAATGCAACATCATGAGCGCATGTACAACCAAGGAGGTCTAGGAGAGCTCACCAACCTCCTACCAAGTTAAAGGATTTTTTATGTCCTTCAATTCAAAATACCCATTTTATGTCTCAAAGTTTTCTTTCTATGGTTCTTGGTGATCCTAACAGTTATTCAAATGATTTTGTAAGCTCCTTTGTCAGTATGGTATTTGTGCTTGAGCCTCATACATTTACTCAAGCAAAGAAAGATCCTAATTTATTTCAAGATTTAAGCAAACATTTGAAAAAAAAATTGGAATTTATTTTGAAAGGTTGAGATAATTTTTTTTCAATTTTTTTACACTTTACTTTACATTGTGTTTGCAAATTGAAGAAAATGTTACATTAACTTTAGCATTAATTATTAAACTCAAGAATATTATTAAAAATTTATATAATGTTAATGCTTTATAAACTTATTTTTAATTCTAATTAAAAAGTAATCTATAAAATATTTTAAAACTTTATAGACATTTTCAATAATAAAATGAGAGAATTGGTACCTCAAGTTTTTTTAAAATATATTTTAAAAAATATATTTCAAATAGATTTTGAAATCTATTTGAGTATAAGATTTAAATATAAATATTAAAATATTAAAAATAGAATGTAGATTCTTTTAATAGTTTATGTTTCAAGTGGAAGTTAATTCAAAAGGTATAAATGGATTTAACTTAATGAAAACCATTTTTAAGAAAACATATTATTTTGTCACATTGATATAATTTTTCTTCCTATTACCAATCTTTTATTTGTAGTATATTTTTAATTTGTACCAATCTGATAATTTGGCCTTTTTCTATATGGATCATTTACTTTAGATACTTTTGATAATTTGCCAATATCTTTCATATAAATGTCATTAGCTAGCTTTATTTTATTGCTCGATACACCTCATAACTTTGGTTAACCTTTCTTATCAAATGTCCAAGTGATCTAAGAGTACATTCCAGAAAACATAGGATAAGTTTTTTTAAAACAATATGTGAATATAAATATATAGTCAATTCATGATTTTTTACATATATAAAAAAAAATCACATGATCGATGGCATGCTTTGTAAGATAGTTGCAAGAAGCATTACTTTATTAATTAGTTAGAAATTGCATATATGCATTTTCCTTGGTAGTTGGTTGTAATGTTTTCTTTCATTTTCTACACAACATTTTTTTCCTCATAAACAAATACAATGGTCGGTCATCTTGTTCCATCATGTATCTCGAATATGGGACCCGTGATGTTATCTGCCAAAGCCCCTAGATCATTCGGATCACTAGCTAATTAGTTTCATCAACTTAATTAATTAGTTATATCTATTTAATTCAATGAATATAATGTGTCAACATATATATCAAGTAAATCGACGATCTTGAGAAATTAAGAAATTATTATGATATATAATTAAGTATAGTTTAATTGTAATTAGAAATATAAAATAAGCTCAGCCGTAAGGTTTTTTACTTTTGCCAGGAAAAACAATTGCACTAGAGATGACAATTGAGTTGTTCAGGTCGGTTTCGGGTATACCTATTCGGATTCGATTATATTTCGCGTATATTGCATATTCAGTCGGGTTCGGATCGGGTTGGGTAATTAAGTTAAGGTCAAATGGACGGAATTCGGATTGGGTCAGGTTCGGGTTGGCTCAAGTGGGGTTACATTTAGTTTTATTATGAAATGATGATTGATATTATTTTTTATTTATCATAATTATTGACTATTAAACTTCATTTATTTATCTATATTAGGTTTCATCATATGTAATTCACATTATTTGAGTGTTTAAAAATAAGAAAATATAGGAGTATACATAAGAGGGGCATTTCAGTCATTTTGTATGATCAAGGTTAATGGCTTTCTAAGCTGGATTGATCTGTAATGAAGACTTAACAGAAAAGCAAGAAATTTCATAACAAACTCTTTATGGCTTTTTTCTCCATTTCCTCCAGAGCTCCTTTCATGGAGGTCTAAATGTGAATTGATTGAATTCAAATGTTTTCATGGTTTTAGGGCTGCTAGGTCATCGATTTGACTAGTTGAGAATCCGTGAAAAAGAGATATGGAATTGTAAACGATGGAAGAGCTAAGAGCAATGATTCGACGAGAAATTGGGAGTATCATCAACATGAACGATCCACTAGGGTTGTCGAATTCTGATCATCCGGGAGCACAATTGGTGGCAAATGTCTTCAATGGAACAAACTTCTTGAGCTGAAGCCGAGGTGTGAAGAGGGCGCTTGGTGCCAAATTCAAACTCGGATTCATCGACGGATGTTTTCAACAAGAATATCTGAGCCTCGTAGAGTTGCAAAAGTGGAAACGGTGTGATTATATGTCAAATGCTGGATTCTGAACTCAATTGCACCTAACATCTCTGAAAGTTTCATGTCCACAGATTTTGCAAAGCAACTTTGGGAGATGAAATTCTTGAGAGGTATCCGCCTTCGAATGGTCCTTTACCGTATCAATTGAAGAAGAATTTGAGTAATCTAGACCAAAGGAATATGGATGTCGTTGATTACTTTGGTCAATTAAAGAAATTGTGGGATGAGATTTTCAGTCTTGAAGAAAAACCACAATGTAGGTGTGGTGCATACAGTCGGTGTTCTTGTGAAATGAATAAAAAGAAAAGGAATTGCTGGAGCTGGAGCTAACTTTGCTGGTAATTTTCTTCGTCTTAGTTCACGCAGGCTTGAAAACTGGAGGGTGATGCTAGAGTCTAAGGGTCCCAGATTGAGTAGGACCAAGACCGAGTACATTCAGTTTAGTTTTGGAGAGGGGTATGATCAGGGATCCACAGTTGCTTTGAGGGAGGTTACAGTCCCCGGGAAGGAGTACTTCAAGTACCTGGGCTCGTACGTTCAAAGTGATGGGGGTATTGATAGAGATATTGAGCATCGGGTTCAGACTGGGTGGCTAAGATGGAGAAGAGCGTCGGGGGTGCTTTGTGACAAAAAAGTCCCAGCTAAACTGAAGGGAAAGTTTTATAAGGTGGTTGTTAGACCGACTTTGTTGTACGGCACTGAGTGCTGGCCTATCACTAAAGCGCAAGAACATAAGCTGTCAGTTGCAGAGATGATAATGCTGAGATGGGTGACCGGGCACACGAGACTAGACAGAATCCGAAATGCTGACATCAGGAGAGAGGTTAGAGTTGCGAGTATTGTGGACAAATTGCGGGAGTCCAGATTACGTTGGTTTGGGAACGTGAGTAGGAGACCTACTTCGGCTCCGGTCCATAGGTGCAAAATTCTAAATTTGGGTGAAATCCGAAGAGGGAGAGGTAGACCTAAGAAGAGTTGGTTGGAGGTTATCAGACATGTTCTCTCTCTGCTGAACTTATCGGAGGATATGACTTCGGACATAGACCACTGGAGGAGGAGCATTCGAGCTGCTGATGTCTAGTGTCTTTTGTTATGGTTTTTATTTGAGTTGTGTCCTCATGCCTTTGTTTACTTTAATGCTTCTTCCTTGCGCCTTCCCTTTCTTATGACTATGTGGTCCTATTGCACTATCGTTCTGGGTCTATCGGAAAAACTCTCTCGACCTGGTCGGGGTATGAGTGCGTACATCCTGACCCCCCCAGACCCCGCTATATAGAGGGATTAACTGGTTGTTGTTGTTGTTGTTGTTGTTGTTGTTGTTGTTGTTGTTGTTGTTGTTGTTGTTGTTGTTGATCAGAGTTTCATTGCCAGATGGTTCTATTGATAAAGTTACAGAGGGTTGGGGTTGTGCATCTTGCATCAGGCTTGATTTTGTATGATATTTTTTCCATACCGGAGTTCAAGATCAACTTGTTGTCTATTGGAAATGTTATTGATGATTCTGAGGTGGATGCTATTTTTCACAAGAAGAACTCTGTTTTACAAGACCTTAGAAATGGTCATGCAGTTCTTACTGGAGATAGGATACACAACAAGTTGTTCAAAACTATCCTCGAGCCTATAGTTGCTGTATTAGAGGTGCATAGAAATTTATCAAAGCTTTCCGAAGAAAAGGAGAATGTTCACTAGTTCAATAATGAGTCATCGTTTAATAATGTTGTTTTAAGTCCTAGTAAGTCTGTTTTGCATTCTAGGTTGGGCCATGCCTCTGTGACAAAGATGACTCACATTTCTTGTTGTAAGGACACTCTGGATAATGATTCCAGTTGTGAATCATGTGTTCTTACTAAGCATCATGCTTTGACTTTTAGTACAAGTGATTCAGTTGCAAGTATGTGCTTTGAATTGTTGCATATTGATCTATGAGGCCCTTACAAAGTACCTAGTTTGAATGGAGCAAGGTACTTTGTCACTATTTTAGATGATCATAGTAGAGCTGTGTGGACTCATCTGGTCCAGAACAGAGATTAAGTCAGTTCATTTATTTGTTCCTTTATACTGATGGTAGAGAATTAGTTCAATACCAGAGTTAAGAAGGTTCGAAGTGATAATGGAACTGAGTTCTTCAAGTGTAAGAATTTTTGTTAAGAGAAAGGAATCATTCATCAACTCTTAGCTCCTTATGTTCCCCAACAGAATGGGAGAGTTGAGAGAAAACATAGGTATCTCATATAGACTTCTCGGGCTATTAGACTTCATGCCAATTTTCCATTAAAGTTTTGGGGAGATTGTGTACTCTCAGCTACTCACATTATCAATTTGCTCCCAACTGCAGTCCTTCAATGGATGACTCCTTATGAGAAGTTGCATGGAAGAATTCCTAACTATAACCACTTGAGGGTTATTGGCTGTTTGGCTTATGTCTTAGCTCGTGGTAAGCCTAAGGATAAGTTTGCTGCTAAGGCCCACAAATGTGCGTTGCTGGGTTACCCTATTGGGCAAAAGGCATACAAATTATATGATTTGGTAAATCATAAAGGGACCATCAACAGAGATGTCATCTTTAAGGAATATATCTTTCCTTTTCAGATTGTTTGTAAAGACTCGGATTTTCAAATTTTGATTTCGGATAAAAGAAATAAAAAAACGGATTTAATTTCGATATTTCAAGGAAAACTCGTCCTCAATTTAATAAAACAAACTCGAAACCCTTAAAGCAAATTCTGACCCAATTTTGAACTTTTAAAGATCGATTCCATCTTTTCACATCGGGATTCAAAAATTCATTCGGATGGCGATATCCTATTTGGGTTTAAAAATCTAATTGATCGAGAGAGCGGGATTCGAGAAACAAATCATTGGAAATTCAAATTTTCGACTTCGAGACCCCAATTTCCGTCATTTTTCACCCATTCTTATTCAAACAATCTCCACCTCACCTATTCCTAATTTTGGAAAATTATATCCTCTCCTTCCTTCCCTCCCTTCTTTGATTCCCCTTCCTTTAGAAAACAAACAACCTACCCCCTTCGTCCCTCTGATTTACCCGAAGACCAGCTGAGCATATCACCATCTCTCCTTCAAAAATCTGAACTTCTCCCCACATTTTATTTCAACCCAAAAACCAATTTCAGTACGTTGGCCGGTTGCAACCAATTTCAGTATGTTGGCACCCAAGCACTAGGACTCGAGCCATTACCAGACGTCTTCCATGCCTTCTTGTACTCCTACGCTATCAAATAGAAGTTGACCAAGGACACCAACAACACTTGAGCTCCCTTGAAGATAGCCTCGTTCCTCTGAGTCCACAACTTCCAGAGCGTCGTTGCAAAGACAACATTCCACTCCACTCTATCTCCCATCGTTGTCTTCGTCAGGATGTTGGAGCGCATCCATGCAACAAACGACAAGGAGAAGAAGTCGACGTCATGCTGAACCTTATCCGCATGCAACCAAACAACTTTCGCAGTGACACATTCCCTACACAAATAAATTGTTATTTCACTAGCATTAAAGCAAATAAGAAAAAAGATACGAGTTACCCAAGTGACGGCAAACGCGTTCCGAGTTTGTGAGGACTGCCCCCATACTTTCCAACCAGATGAAGCTCATCACACGCTCATTCACTTTAAGTCGATAGATGGTCATGAAGAGCTCAGCATCCGAGTGTTGATAAGTGTTTATACCACAAAGAGCCCCATACTCTGACCTCATCGAGTAATCCCCATCATTCGTAAGAACCTATCCCAGGGAGCCCTTGCGATCCACCACAGTGAACGCCGCAAGTTTTAGCAACGAGGAGGAATGCAAGAGGTTGGAGAACAGCTGCCAGTCCTAGCCTCCGTTCAACGACCGATACTCCACCACCGCAGAAGCTCCAAGGACGTCCACCCTGACCAAATCCCCAAGGGCAGAGTCGTGGAGCCACTTATCTTTCCACAAATGAATACTCCTTTTGTTGCCCATAACCCATTTGAAATTGGGGTAGACAACCTTTATCAGAACTCTAACGATGCCTTTCCACAATGGTGAAGCCACGTTCGAGTCTCCTAAAGCCCAATTAACATACTTACAAGTAAGAATTTCTTTCCACATCCCCTTTTCATCTTGTAGCAACCTCCACCCTATATTATGCACCAAGGCCATGTTCAGGTCCTCCATCTTCCTAATACCAAGACCACCCAAGCATTTCAGTCTTTTAATTTATGCCCAAGCGACTTTATGCATCTTATGTTTCTCTGGCGTCGACCACAAAAGGAAGCTTTTGCACATCTTCTCTAACTTCAAACACACGTCCCTTGGGAGAAGGATCGAGGACATGGTATAAACAGGAAGCGAAGAAAGGACCGACTTCACGAGCATCATTCTACCAGCGAAACTCAGTAAATTCCCCTTCCAATCAGCCAACTTCGAGTTGAAGATCTTTATGACCAGGGAAGGGGTGTTCTGAGTGATGCGCTTGATGTGTGCTCAATTAACCATGTTTTTTGCTTACATCCAAATCGATTTTTGTATATAGTTCATATCTTTAGGTTAGAATAATATAGAATCTGTGTAGTTTATGTTTATTTGCCAAATATGGATATCTACACAAGTTTCTGTTTAATTTCGCAGAAATCGAGACATTTTACAAGCAATTCGGAGAAGAGAAGGAAACTGTTAGAGTGCTCGAGGTCGAGTAGAAGCCGATCCAGAAGACATCGAGCAGAGGAAAAGAAGAACATCACTCGACACTTCTAGTCGACGTCGAGTACACTTACTCGATATCGAGTACAGTTCTAGTCGACAACACCTCCTGAAGCCGAGATCGAGCACGAGATGAAGTCCAGACACAAAGTCTATTCGACGTCGACCACTTCTACTCGATGTCGAGTACATCCTTGGAGAAAATCCCAGTCAAGATCGAGGATGAATCCGAGAGGGAGATTGCTTCTATATCAAGGCACGTGAGATATCTATCATGAAGAGAAGACCTATCCACACTAGTTATTCCCACATTTACTTTAGGGGAATTTAATTGTCTTATTTTATTTATTTATCAAAGTTATATCTTAGGAAATTGATAGATAAATTTAGATAGAGATTTTGTTCTTTCCTAGATTAGCTAGGATTGAACACTATAAATAAAACCCTAGGGGCTGAGTTTTAGGATCATTTTATTCTCAAGCAATTGAGCAAACACTAGTTAGACAATTTTCGAGAGTTTTTGAGGGGCTTGGCCGAGTGGAGTTGGAAGAGTTGAGAGACGATTTGGCTTCGTTCGGTTGTAAGCTTTTTTTGAATTAATGCAATTAGTTATTTCTTTTACATTATTGATGTTTGTTATGATGAAGAGCGAGTAGTCACCCAACTTCTAGGGCCGGGGTGAGCCCGACGATAGCCATGTAAGGTAATGCATCAAAGGTACAACTTTTATTGCGATTTCATCTTCTATCCCTGAATTGTATGATTCTTCTACGACAGTAGCAGGTGATCCTTATTTGTGTTATTGAAGTGAAAGTGATCTTAATACAAATTTGGGTTAATTATGTGAAAAGGGGTAGTAACAATTAGAGTTTATGCGAAAGCCTCTATATTCTTAATTGCAAATGACGAAAGTTATTTGATGAAAATGAATGAACTTTTATATCTTTGGCATGATTCTTACATGGTTATCGTTGTGGCGTTGATACCCCGATCTTATGAGCTTTTAGTTTATTGAATCGAATTATCTTGAATCTGTGTTTATTTCCACTTTTACTTTATTGCCAAAGTTACGGTTTTTACTGCACTGACACCAGTGTTCTAAAAATCGCGCCTGGGCGCCACCTAGGCGCTAGGCGGGACGAGACCTAGGAATTTTTAAGCCTAGGCGGACCTCTAGGCGGAAATTCGTCCAGGAACCGCCTAGTCCCGCCTAGGCACCGCCTAGTCCAACGATTATTCAATTTGCGCTTCTAAGCATATGATTAGTTGACTTAGGGTTTTTTTATCCCCCATGTCAGGATCCATTTGCTTTTCAGTCGAACTTATAGTTTTGGATTTTAGGAGGTTTATACTTGTTAGTCAGACATGTACTTTTGCGTTTATTTACTTTAGTGTTAGTTAACTACTACAAATTTGGATTTACTTTGCGTTTATTTACTTTAGTGTTAGTTAACTACTACAAATTTGGATTTATGAGTGATATTATGGATTATTATTACATTATATGAATTATTGACAAGTGTTATTCGTCAAAATATAATGAAATAATCAAGTTTGTTCTAAGTCCGCCTAGGCACCCGCCTAACCGCCTAGGCGCTAGGCGGCCACCCACCGCCTAGTGGTCGCCTAGCGCCTTTTAGAACATTGACTGACACTTAACATCGACTATTTTCTAGTCGACATCGAGTACAACCTGGTCGATATCGAGTACTTTCTGCTCGACGGCGGCTCTGTTTTGTCTTCTATTGTGTAGTTTTCAGGTGAGATCGATTACTTTAGTCGACATCGAGTAGCTTTTGGTCGATTTCGAGGGCGATTTGGAACGAAAAAGGTGAGCGCTGACACGCTTCCTCGTGGATACGATCCTGAATACCCTACCACTACAACGGAAGGGATTCTTGTATTTTTTTTGCTTGGACAGGGAGTTGGTTTGATATTATATTTTATACTTATTTTGATAACTAGTTTCCCTCCACAACAACGCTTGTGGATGATTGGGATACCTAGGTAGATCCCAAGATCGCCCGTAGCCTCGGTCCCATTTTTTTTTTTTTTTGATTTTAAAGGTTAATTGTATTGAAAATAAAGGATGAAAGTATTTACAAAGAGGTGGATGGAGCCTTGCACGTAGGCCGTGAAGGCTTTAAACCAAAATCATGGAAACAACCAAGTTGTTCCATCCATATGGTGTGTTGAACACTAGGTTCGGTGCAACTCCAGTTTCTTCAAGCCAAGGCTATCGGAGGTCGGACCCACACCCTAAAGTTGTGTAAATATAATTCTCCCTTCGGCTCGGCCATCAAGAGAATTACATTCACACAACTCTAGCACACCTAAGACCCAAAATTGAGATTCAGAGTAGCCATTACAAGCTGTTGAGGCACTACACTAACAAGGACCTAATATTTCAAAGGCCTTACAAAAAGGAGTAGCCTATGAATGACAGTAGCTCTATGGTCTTATGGTTGTCAATGCAGCCCTCAAATTCTTCCTCTTCAGTCATGTGAGGTTCCATTGTACTGAATGTGATGTTGAGCCAAAGTTGCTGAAGACGAGAAATAGAATGAGAAGTCATGCTGCAGGACTCTATAAACATGGGTTTTGATAGTGTGCACTATCTCATTGACACTCTTCTTCTCAAATGCCTTCTCATTCCTTGCTCTCCAGATTTGGTAAATGGTTGCAGCAAAAGCTACCCTTCTAGCCTTGGAGCGCCACCCTTTCCCTTTTGCTTCTTTTTTTAACCATTTGAGTCCACTCTTGATGGTGTTCATTCCACGCCAAATGCCTAGCCAATTCTTGACTTGTGACCACACACCAGAAGAGATATCACAAGCAAAGAAAAGGTGTTCATGGGATTCAACAGTGAGGTTACAGAAATGACAGTTTAAGAGGACTTCCCTCGTTTTGATTAGATCATTTGTAGCCAGCCTTCTCCTAGCCGCCAGCCATAGTATGAATGAGTGTTTTGGGGAGATGTATCTATCCCAGACGATTGAGTGCCAGGGGGGGTTTGGGAACTTTCCTTCTAAAGTAATTGTAGGCTGCATCTATGTTGAATTTCTCATCTTGTGCCCAGCTCTGCAATGTTGTTATTGCTTCTTCATAGGAACCTGCAGATGTTAGTAAAGCATCTCTAATGGCTAACAGTTTTTTTATAAGAGGGGAGTCATTCTTAGGGTGTGCTTGTCAGTTCCAAAAGCTCCCTTGGCTTAAATATTGGTGGTGGATCCACCTGATCCATAGGCTATTCTTTTTCCTAGTAATATCCCAGAGGAGTTTAGAAAAAAAGGCATCATTCCAAGTTTTGAGATCTTTTAAACCTAAACCTCCTTCTTCTTTGGGTAAGCATACATCCTTCCACCTGATTCTATGTGATTTCCATAAAAATTTAGCACAGATTCTGTTGATATTGTCAATAAGAGTGGAAGGGGAGGGGACAATTGAAAACCAGAAAGCATTAATACCTTGTAGCACTGTCCTAATAAGTTCAACTTTCCCAGCATAGGACAAAGTTTTAGAGTTCCAATAACTTATATTAGTAAGTAGTTTGTCCAAAAGGGGGGAGAACTGGGAGACAGTCAATTTACCAAAGGATATAGGTATGCCTAGATATCTAAAAGGAAATACCCCCTGTGAGAAGCTAGTTCTATTAGCCAGATAGAGCTTGTCCTCCATTTTTACCCCTGCTAAGAAATAAGATGATTTTGTGGGGCTGATTTGGAGCCCAGAAACTGCAGTGAAGTGATCAAGGCAATCTAATAACACACTCATAGAAGTTTTATCCCCTTTAGAAAGCAAAATCAGATCATCAGCATAAGCAAGATGTGTAATCTTTAACAAGTCACATTTTGGGTGGAACTTAAAATCAGGTTGCCTAGTTTTACATCTCAATAATCTGGAAAGATAATCTAAAGAGAGGACAAATAGTAAGGGAGATATGGGGCCCCCTTGTCTAAGGCCTCTCTTGCCCAGAAAGTATCCATGTAAACTTCCATTGACGTTGATAGAAAAGGAAGAAGAGCACACACATTCCATCACCCAATGAATGAAAACAGGAGGGAAATTAAGATGTACAAGCATTTGAGTGATAAATTTCCAAGAAATAGTGTCATATGCTTTCCTTAAATCCAAATTAAGTATGCAACTAGGACTAATCCTTTTCTTGCTATATTTCCTTATAAGTTCCTGGAGAAGCATGATATTCTCAGACATGGCTCTTCCTTCCAGAAAACCTATTTAAGAAGGGGAGATTAAATCATTAAGAACAGGTCTTAGTCTACTTGTGAGAATCTTTGTTATGACTTTATAAGATACATTACAGCATGAAATAGGCCTGTAGTCATTGACAGTTTTAGCAGTACTAGATTTAGCAATAAGAGCAATAGAGGTGTGGTTGGATTGTTTTAGGAGACTGCCAGAAGAGAAAAATTCAAGGACAACTTTGGTAAAATGTAGGCCAGTAGTATCCCAGGTATCTTTGAAAAACTTGGAGGTGAAACCATCGGGCCCTGGGGATTTCTCATCTCCAATGCTCCAAAGTGTAGCTTTAACTTCCTCAGCAGTGACAGGCCTCAACAGATCCTCATGTTTCTCATTGCTAAGCAGTGCTCCCCCATCAACAATGTATCTTCTGACCACATCCTCTGTGATAACATCCTCCCCAAGAAGACTTTTGTAGAACACCACAAACTGATCTCCCACCTCATCTATGGACATAGTCTCAGTGCCATCTTCTTTGATGATACAACTCACATGATTTCTTTTCATATTCTTCTTCAGTAAACCATGGAAATAGGCAGTACATCTATCACCTTCAAAAGAGTGCTTGGTCTTAGCTAGTTGGGAGTTAAATTTGTGCTCAGCCTCTCTGAGTCTAATAGCTTTTCTCTTTGCAGTTTCCAGAGGAAGTAGAAGGTCTTCATTAGAAGGGTCATTTCTCACAGCTAAGAATGCAGATTCATAGTCTCTTTCAGCACTGGAGGCTCTATCTTTGATGTTGGAGAACTGTGACTTGTTTAACCATTTCAGGGGTCTCTTCAACCCTTTGAGAAGCTTACACAGTACAAATTGGTCAGAGCCATTGCCATGATAGTGCCAGTTTTCTTGTATGATTTGGAGAAAGTTTTCAGCTCTGCTCCACATGTTAAAGTATTTAAACGACCTTTTCTTAATCTGTTGCTGCTCCAATACTTCAACGACTATTTGGACATGGTCAAAGGTGGGTTTAGGTAGGAGGAAGGTTGCATGACAATGTAGGTTTAGCGAGTCCCATTCTCCATTTATCATTACCCTGTCAATTTTGGTAGATTTTCTCCCTTGAAACCAAGTGTGCTCCAAACCCTGACTTGTGGCATCATGTAAATCAAGCTCTGTACATAAGTCCCAGAGATCAGATATTTCATATGCAGTAACTGTGGACCCATTCTTTCTTTCACACGATCTCATAATAGCATTAAAATCACCTTGTACAATCCAAGGTCCAGGTAATCCATTAATTACTAGTCTTAGATCATTCCACAAGCTTCTCCTTTTAACTACAGAATGCAAACCATAGACCTGAGCCAAGTAAAAGGACTTTCCAGTAATAATACATTTGATCTCTCCACAGATTAGCTGATCAGTGATCATATGCACTCTGAAATTTACTCTCAAGCTATCCCACAAAATTATAATTCTGCCTCTATCACTATATTCAAAGTTGTGTCTATAACTCCATTGACTGAAACTCTTATTCATTATAGCTCTCAGTTTGTTGTCGTCCAGCTTTGTCTCAAGTAATCCCATAAAAACAATGTCTTTCTCCTTTAAGAAATCCCTCACAGCTCTTTGTTTTGGGGTGTTGTTCCAACCCCTAACATTCCATGTTGCAATTATCATCTAGAGGGTTTTTGAAGGGTGCTAGGCCCTTTTTGTTGGTCTCCATCTTTATTGATTTCCTGAACAGGCCAGTAGTTTAGACCTAAGACCATCTACCTGTTGTCATTGCTCTCAGAAGCACCCTCCAATCTCAAGAAACTTTCTTCTTCATACTGTTGGGTCTTATCTATTTGAGCCTCAGTTGTATTCATTTTATTTAATCTACTACTCCTTCTGACTTTATCTGTAGGGTGCCAAGCCAACTTTAACTGCCCTTATGGTTGTTCCTTTCTACTTCCTGAGGAGCTTGGGTTTGTACTAGTATCTGCTTTGGGGTTTTGCTCATCATTTCTCAAGAGATCATCTGGCAGGGTGATGTGCATGGTTTTAGTCATATTTTTCCATGTGTTTTGTCATCAAGTTAAGTCATTTTCATAAGATTTGCATTGGGTTTATTGTCTTTTGCATAAGTTTTCATATTTCATGAGAAATAGATGTCTTCACTTGCTTTTCAGTGTTTTACAGAATTTTGGAAGCTGTTTTTGAAGAAATTTTCAAGAGAGAAAAGAAGCGGAAGAGATTTTGGAGCGCATAGGAAAAAGAACGGAAGCAATCGGAGTTATAACGAAGGAGATACGGGCGTTTCCCTATGTCCGAGATAGACTACCGTCATACCGACCCCATAACGACCCTAAGGGGGTCGGTACCGAGGCTCAATTTGGAAGTGCGAAGCAAGAAAAGGGCAACAGTGCTCATACCGACCCTAAGGGGGGTCGGTACCGAGGCCCTCCGCATCGGTATGGGCTCCAGCGGAGCTTATTTACCCGGATTTAATTATTTTTTACCCTTTTCCTTAGATAGACTTTAGATAAAATTCATATATTTATTATTTCCTAATTTAGTTTATGGGCTATTAAGTATAAATAGGATTTTTAGGGTTTGGAGAATCTTCTTCTTCCTTCCACCACTTTTTCACCACTTTTAGAATTTGGAACACACGTTTAGAGAGCGTTTGTGAGCGGATTTGAGAGCTTTTTGAAGCGATTTCTTCGGCGAAAGTTGAAGAACGTTTTCTGAGGCTTTTGTGACGATTTGTTGACGTTATTCTCAGGTTTTTATGCAATTTAAATTTCTGATTTTTATTTATGTCATGAATTTTGCAATGTCTACCATGTTTATGCGTGAGTAGTCGCCTTTTCTAGGGTTGGGGTGATCACAACGATAGTTATGCTTGCAATTTTTCTATGAATTGATGAATTGATTGGTTTTATCTATTCTATGTGCTTAAGTACTCAATGAAAATTGGGGAAATTCCCTTTTGCAATTGAATTGAAAGATTGAATTGTGAATTGGATAGTAATTAGGATTTTGAACGCAAGTTTGATAACCTAATTAAGATTGTTAGTAAAGTTTATTAATTTGTGAAAATAAATTGATTGCTTTGCTAGGGTTGATGCAAGTTGACCTATTTAATAGATAAAAACATGATTTTTATTTGATGCATTGCGATGCTTGTATGATTATCGTTGTAGTGATCCATATGCCCTAGATCTTTCATAATATTGATTTTATTCCAAAAATTCAGCAACTTTAAAACCCAAAAAAATCTCTATATTTGTCATCTCTTCTTGCTATTTCTTGCTTTTTGGTAACTAGAATTGAGTCACTGACTTTCTCCCTGCGGACGAACTTGACCCTACTATACTATAGCGGGGTTTCGATCTTATAAATTTATTTGTTTGAAAATAAACCCTTCATCACAGGGCTTGGGAGGGATCTAGGCTTTCCAACACATGAAAGGTATTATGGTCTGCAAAGGAAACCTTTTTCTGGTTTACAGTTCTAGAAGTGTTCTCCTTTTCTTTCTGCTTTTCAATCCATAGCATTTCTTTCTCCAATCTAGAAGATGCATATCTGGCCACATCTTGAGCATATTTCATATTGACAGCTCTTGCAGGGGGAGGGGATGGGGCTTTTTTTCCTTTGGTAGGCTTTATTTATTCTATCAATAGAGGAGAAGAGGGAGGATTTGACATTAGCTCTTGTAGAGTGAGAAACAGGGGGTGAGGATCTCTGTGTGCCCTGAGAAGGGGGTTGGGAAGAAAGGGGGAGAGGTAGGGTGATGACAGGGGGCAGGCCTTCAGGAGGAGTTGGGAGCAAGGGAGGTTGAGGCCTTGGTGAGAGGGGGATGTCAGTCACTTGGGTGACTTCAGGGGTAGGAGAGGTAACAGAAGGTAGAGGTCCAAGAGGGGGGAGGGGTAGTGAAGAGGGTTGGTAGAGTGGGGGTCACTAGCACTAGTACTAGTGTTGGGTCTATTGGCAGGAGTGTGAGGTGGGGGAGGTGGTGGATGCTGGTCGTTAGGGGGTTGGGGTTTGTTCAGGTTGCCAAGTCTTCCCCTAGGCTGATAGGTGTTCCTTGCAGCAGGACATTTGTTAGTCTCATGTCCATAGGTAGTGCAGTTGTTACACCTAGGAGGAAGGTTCTCATATTCAATGAAGCAAGTGTGGTCAGGAGCATCATCAAATTCAATATGAATAGCATGCTTAAGCTCTAAAGAACAGTCCATTTCAACTAATACTATGGCATACAGCTGCTTGGATCTCTGCTCAGTATATACATCAGTCATAAGGGTGTCTCCTATCTTAGTAGCAATTCTCTGTAGCATAGTCTGTGTCCACAACTCAGTAGGCAATTTGTGGATCCTGATCCAAACTGGGAGCTTAGAGAAGAGAGCTTTATCAAAAGTGAACCTTTCAGGGACACATTTTAGCAAGAGGGTATAGCCAGGTCCAGTGATTGGTCCTTTCATTAACACAGCATCTCTATCCTCTTCATTACAAAATTTAAACATTAGCCACCCTCCCTGATTGTTGAAATGATGTTTGGGTTGGTTTTCCTTTATTTTCCCTATGGCTTGTAACCCTGGAAATCTGCCCACCACATAACCTACAAGGGAGAAGCCCCAGGCTTCTTGCAAAGACAGACAATCCTTTCTGGAAGCTTTCACAGTATCTCCAGTGCCAGAGGCTTCAAATTCCAGTCTGAAACCCCTACTCTTTCTATGCAGTCCAGTCAAATTGTTATTTAGAGCCCATGCACCTTGAAGAGTGGAGGAGCTGTTAGTTGGTTGGGAAGAGGGTGCAAGGTTAATTGTATTGTCTTTGGATTTATAGGCCTCAGCAGGGGTAGGTTCATGATTTGAAGGTAGAGATGAAGAATCCAGGCCATGAGGAGGATTAGTGTGTGGCAAAGGATAGATAAGGGGGGGAGCAGGGCCAGGAGAGGGAAGAGTTGTGGAGGTGGAGGATGGCAGGTTACAGGTAATAGCAGGACTAATGGTCTCTGAAGCCAAGGCTAAGACCTGAGTAGGTTCACCCATAAGCAAATTACTACTAGGGAGGGTACAGGAGGTGTGATTATCAGCATTGCCACTTGTGGCCAACCCAGAGGTAGTAGCATGTATAGAAGCAGAGGTGTTGCAGTCTCCAGTTTCAGGCAAAGGGGGGAGCTTAGTTTGACAAGTACCAGAAGCAGGGAGATCAGGTAGCTGTCCCTCCTTAGGGATCTTTTGAGAGCAAGAATCTTTAACAAGTAATTGTCCCTCCATTGAGATCTTTTCTACCACAGAGCATGAAGTTTGTCCCTCCATCGGGATATTTTCCACATCCAATTCTATCCTAGAGGACCCGGTATGATCCGGGAGAAGGGAGGAGGAGGGTGTTACCTTTGACGTCTCGTAGGGTAAGAAAACTGAGGAGGTAGAGGAGCCTGGAGGATTTCTGTCAGTACCTTGTTCTTGTGACGTTGGTTGTGCTTGAGGGAAGAGAGAGACCTTCAGGAGCGTGCCGAGTATAGTGAGTTTAGAGGTCATTGCTCCGCCTTTTGCAGCTGGGATTGGCGTCGGGGTGAGGCAGACACCTCTCTTCCCTGATTCTGGAGTTTTTTCTTTGCTCATTATGTATATCTTCACTCTGTGTCAGTAGTCGCTCTTGTCAGAAACCCTAAGAATTGGGGATTTTGTAGGACGAGCCCCAAATCACCAATTCTCAAGGCTGGGAGTCCTTTGGTGTTTACTGAGCGTCGCCAAGTAGCCAATTTGTAAGTAAGGAGGCCGGAAGTATGTCTTTCGAGAGGTTGGCCAGCTCTCTGAAACCCAGAAAAGGGGGTTATTATCGTTGGATCACCAAATACGAGATTCGTAAGGCTAGGATGTCGAGAGAAGGAGTAGAAGAGGGGGCAGATAGCAATTTGTGGAGAGATAGGGTAATGGAGACCCTATCTTGCAATCTTCGAATTTCTGCGACTTAGGACAGGTAACCCTAGTCACAATTAGGGATTTCTTCCACAGATGAAAAGGTCCCGAATTCGTAAGGCAGGGAGCTTGTGGTGATAGAGGAAGACGAGAGCACCGGTCAATTAAAGGGGAGGGGTTGTATGTCCTGCTCCCCGGACTGAGACAGGGCCGGAACAGAAGTACCGGTTGGTAGGAGCACGGGGAGAGGAGAGGTAAAGGGAGTAGGACAGAGGAAAAGGGGTGGTAAGAAATGAGGGGGGTTGCAAAATCCCGGCGTCGGAGCACCGTCAGAAATTGGCCGGAGGTTAGAGAGAGGAGTCGGGGAAGACGGGTCAACGCTGGTCAACTAGGGAGATTTGAAAATTAGGTGACCGTTGGGATAGTAACGGCTAGTTAGGACAGAGGTAACGGCTAGTATGAACAGAGTAACGGCTAGTATTCGAAAGCTTCTGTGTGTATGTCGGGGCTATTCCGGCTTATCACCGTGAGCAGCACCGCCGCCTAAGGCGGAGGACCGCCTGTTCGTGCCAGAGAACCCAGAGCAAAGGGATTTTGAGGGAGACAAGGTGTGAGGGGGAGTAGAAGTAGTAGTTGGTAGGAGTTAATGCAACTAACTCCGGTTGGTGAGCTTCAATAAATGTCGGCTGTGGGAGCCCAGTTTGGGACAGCAATGAGGAGGAGGAAGATGGGGAGGGGGGAGAAGAATAGAGAAGTGAGCTTCTCCGGTGTAGAGCTACACCCGGAAAGCCGAGAGGTGGCCGGAAAGTAACTTGTCGGAACAAGGGAGAAGGCAAGAAGGAAAACCTTCTTTGAGAGTTTCTCTCTAACCACCCGCTTGATTATGTGTCTTAGCACCTCCTTCACATTGTTCGATACAAAACTTTGGATTTTTGCAAGCTCACCTTCTATTTAGAGCATGTCGTCAACAAAGAAAAGATGGGAGAGTTTCGGGCCACCCCTAACAATTTTGATGGCCTTTCACTCTCCACTCTCAACTAGACGTGGCCACGGGTCTGACCCGACGGGTCGACGGGTTCGACCCACCAGGTCAAAGGTCAGGGAGGGGAGGGGTGACCTAAACCCTAACCCGGGAATTCCACGGGTTGGCGGGTTTGGGTCACTTGACAGGTCCGAGGGTCGACGGGTCGACCCGACGGGTTGACCCGGCGGATAGGACCCGGGTTGGACGGGTTTGCACCTTTTCAGAGTTTTCGGAATTGTCGAGCACGAGTTTTGAACGCAAAACGTTTGAAAAATATCATTTCGTGTTTGCCGTTTAGGTACAAATTACAATACTACAATTCTATAACTACAAGTCTACAATTGTACAATTTTTGTATGAGTTGGGGGGGGGGGGGAGGAAGAATGGCTTGAATCGGTTTACCGATTGCATACATATCCTCCCGGGGTAGAGGAATCAAACCCCACATAGTTCTTTTAACTGTGTATGTCTGGACCTCGGCCCGATTACCTACTCTTCTTGACCGTCAAACCCTCCACCTCCTGGGCCATCTGTGACCGCGTCGTCGATGGAGCTCCCAACGGAATCTTTATCCACTCCGTCATCGTCCTCGGAATCAGTCCCCAAGATGTTCTTCTGCACTCACATATCCGCCTTCTTCTAATCTGCAAGGCAAACTTAGGCTTCGAGGTTCTCGGGAAGCAACCTTGATCTCTTCTCCGAAAGAATCTGACCTCCGCGACTAAAAAGCTTCTCGACGGCAACGGTGGAGCAAGGGGCCCCAAGTATTTGTCAGGCGATTACCTACAACGTTGGGAATCTTTGTCTTTCGGGATGGCTCCACCATTCTAGGACGTCAAAATCTTCTTCCTCATCGTTGTGAAAATCAAAGTTAGTAGACAAATATTCGTCGAGCTCTGACTGGGGGCTCGACGAAGATCTCGACCTCTTTGACCCAGAGATATCTCGGGAAAATGCCTTAGTTCTAGCGGTATTGCTAGTTCGTGACCCGCTTGAACAGAAAAGGTTTGATGTAGGCATGTAAACATGGCTAAAAGTCTGAGTTGCATCGTAAAAATATTTGAAAACCTCAACAACATCTCGGGCCTGAGTCCACACATCCACAAAGATGTTTGACCCTTCGATGTTTTGTGTTGCAAAACCGGAAAGAAGTTCCTTATAACCTGATATGTTTGGAATTCCTGATCCTTCGCATGTGGGCTCAAGATCAAGAACCACGTCGTATATTTGCCCGATCTTGCAATGCTTTTCGATATCTCCTGATTGGAACAAATTAATCAACTAATTAATTAAACTGATTTAGTGACGAAATAAAACTTAGAATAAATTCTAGTAACAATAATAGCGATGGAAAGAAAGTCAAGGGACGAGAGCGCAAGAGGGATCCGAGGAGCGTGGGAGCAGGGCTCGCGGAACCAAGACAGCGCTTCGCTGGAAGCGAAGACGTCGAGTGCATGAGCGAACTTCTCAGGGCGCGCGAGAAGGTTGGGTGTACGAGGGCGAATCCGCAGAAGCAAGCGCGAGGACGTGGGGGCGGGTGCGAGAGCAAGGGAGCGCCCAAGTGCCAGGCGCCGAGGACCCCAGAGCCGGTGCCGGGGTCCAAGCGTCGGATCTTCTTCTTCCTTCTTGCGACGAATTCCGGTTTCAAGTTTGTGTTTGGTTTTGGGTTTAATCGATTGATTTGGATTGTGGTTGTGTGATGATTCCAAAGGAGCAAGAACATGTAAGAACTTGAGAGCTTTGGGATTAATAATGGAGAAACCTTGTAGCCAAAAGGTTTCCTCAATTCTATATTCAATCTGATTAATTCAAAAGGGAATACAATATTTAAATAGAAATTGCATAACCAATTATATCATGAAAGATTTAGTTTGGTTTGATAAAAGATAGAATTTAAATGCCTAAAGATAAGTAAACCTAGAAAGATAAAACTTAGTGGACAAGAATTACATCTAAGATAGATATAATTAATTCCACCTTATTAATTCTAAGTTGCATAAAATAATAGAATTAATTAAGTAAAACAACTCGGCCCACACAAGGAGGAACTCGACATGGCAAGGCCCACTCGACATAACCCACTCGATATGAGTGCGTACTGAGGGTGTACCGAGTGCTTGAGCCGAGTGAAGGCTTGTCATGGTGATTGTTGACGAGTCTTCACGAGCTCTGTTTGTGGACGGAAGCTCAACTTCTATGCTGGTGGTGTAGTCTTGAGCAAAGTGATCCAGGGTGGCCTGAACCCTTGCTCCATTGTTCCTTGGTAACGGTCAAGAAGTGCTTTAGTTGCATCTCGAATCTTCTTGGCCCTTGCACGAGTGATAGGACCATCGAATGGCACCATCATGTTGTCCTCAATGTCACCAGGAGTCATCGGCATTTGCGCTGCATCATAAGTGATGGAATCATAAATCATTTGTAAGTCGAGTTCCACCGAGTGCAAACGTCATTGGGGAACTGTTTTGGGCGAGTTTGGTGAGAGCGACAATAAGTGCTCCATTGTTGGCGAAGCTGTTTGCTTCGCCAAAGGGCCCGCAAAACAAATCGAATTGGTTCAACAACAGAATGTAAATATGTTAAGCCATCTTGGACACATAAGTTTAAAATATGAGGGGTGCAATGGATGTGGAAAACTTACCGCATATCCCGGACTGACAGTTTTGGATTAATTTCGAAATAGATGCGATGTTGGAAGAAGCATTGTCAAAACCGATAGTGAAAACTCTTTTAGTCAATCTATATTCTTGTAAAAAAGGTAAAATGGATGCGTGCTATGTTTCATGTCGTGTGTGC
The DNA here is from genome assembly GCA_037127255.1 of Persicaria tinctoria. Taxonomy (NCBI): domain Eukaryota; kingdom Viridiplantae; phylum Streptophyta; class Magnoliopsida; order Caryophyllales; family Polygonaceae; genus Persicaria; species Persicaria tinctoria. The sequence goes on along the minus strand of JBANSL010000014.1, from coordinate 54,284,868 downwards.
ATCATCGAAATCTTGAAAAGATAAAACACGTTTGTGCAATTGAAAACGTTGAGCCGAACCCTCGAGCCTATCACTACTACTAGCCATTGCAACAACTATCTTTTAAAAAAAAAAAATCCTTCGCAGGTGGGCCTGGTGCGGGACGAACGTCGTTGGCACTTTTGCCCTTTACCAAATAGTAATAATATCCAAATTTAAACATACAACCAATAGGTTAGGCAACCAATCACTTGATAAACCAAATAACTACTAGTATAGAGATGAAGTCCGGTGTCAAACCCACAGGGAGAAAGAACACTTCACCTGTAATTCTTTGACAATGGTTGGAATTCATGGTCCTCGGATTGATCTATCAATTATTCATATTCCTAGGTCTACTTGACTAAAGTTGAGAGATCCGCAGAGATTCACTCATCTTATTCAATATCACTAAAGAATAGCATTAAGAACTCAAGTAATCAAAACCAATTGGCACATTGACTCTACACAATTAAGACTAATAGGCGCATACCAAACTCAATCCTAATCGAATATCCTCAACATAGATCAATTGAAATCATCCACTACAAAGACAAAGAGACATCACTATCATCAATACCTTTGTTTTTTATCGAGAAAACAACAACAAATTAATAGCTAGAGATGCAATTCCTAACATGTTGACCAGACATAGAAAGGAACACAAATATAAATTAAGCACAAGATGATAACTAAGAACATGAATAATCAAATAGAATCAAATCCTCACAATCCAAACAACCATGTCTTTGAATCACATGCGAAACTATGAGTTTAGCAACTCATAGGCCAATTCTCTCTCTCTCTCTCTCTCTATAATTGAGTTCATAATCTCTCTAAAAAACAATCCTCTCGTCTCAAAAGAACTGAAAAACAACTAATAAAGCCTCCCAAAGGTCGGCCAAACCCTAGTGGGAAATAATAGGAAATAATATAAAATAATAACCTTCAGATCCAAAACCGCGTTTCCGAAATCTGAGCCCACGATGAGTGTCGTGCAAGGGGCGGCGGGCGCCGTCTCTGCAGTGTTCAACGTTCTTCATTTTTCTTCAACGGATTCCAATGTCGTGTCTACTTGCTCTTACTTAGCTCCTCCTTAGCCTCCATATGCTCCAAAACATGCTCCTTAAGCTCTTCCCAAAGTCAATTCAAGGTTGGAATGTAATTCTGTAGAATAAACACTCAAAATGCATAGATTCCGAACTCGAATACTCCACAAGTAATATACGGAACTAGACTCAAAACATAACAAAGCCATTACCTAATAGCAATAAGAAACACCTATAATACCGATATGAAATATGCATTATCAAATCCCCCCACACTTAACTCTTGCTTGTCCTCAAGAAACCGTAAGGAAAAACATCATCTACGCATTCCACAAGAAATCTTTCATAACTTTATTCATCAAAAGCAAAATCATCGATAGTGAAAATATAACCAAACATATAAACGTTACAACATGTATATATGGGATCAAGTTGCTTGCATGCTCAAAGATCAACCCTACCAAGGATAAAATGTGTATCTCTCACTCTCATGTGTTTAGGCTTTAACCACACACTCACCTCAATTCCATATACAATCATCAACTCAAATATTGACATTTATATCATCAAATCTCCACCGGATACGTCAACGCAAAAATAAAGACATCAAGAGGACTTTCGCTCAATGGAAACCTTCATAGAAGATTCCATTCGGCGGGGTTGTAATGGGGCTTAGTAGAAACATAAGGGCAAGGAATTGTATTTGGTCATATGGTGCAATAAATTCCGGGAAAACAAGATTCCAAAACTCTCAACATAACACAAACCAACTCAGTAGATCAAGCTCACAAATGCACAACATCTCTCGATATCATCATAATAACTCCAAAAATCATCATCTCATCTCAAATCTCATCATCTTACATATCATGCAATCTCAACACCCAACCAATATATCTCATAATCAACATAAATCCCAATTCTTCCTCATTATGCAAACATAAGATAAATGACTCTTTTATTCTCTTTTTTCTTTTTCTTTTTCTTTTTTATTTTTTTTATTTTTTTTAACTTGAGCCAAAATACATGGAAAGCAAATGCATAAGAATGAGGGACTGAATAAGCACATAACATTACATCTTCTCAAAATCTTAATTCCCCCAGAATAAGGGTAAGACTCATCATAGGGTAGGAATAATAATTTTGTGGAGCTAACAATAAAAAGGCTAAAAGCTCAGATTGGCTTCACAGCAAGATATAACATAAGGTATACATGGATAAATATGTGGCTAAGAGGTTGCCTTTATCATTTGAACTTATCAAACATTGAACATGTATATAATCGGCCTTGAAAATAGATAATCATGGAAATACTCAATGATAAATGCATAGGAAGAGTAAATCACACAAGAAAAGGAAAATGAATAAAGATGTATCCCTTATAAGGCCAAAACTATCTCACTGGGACAAATTTTTGTTGACTTTCAAGCATACTCCCAAACTTAGATCATACATGCTCAATCATAATTCACATAAAACCCAATTTTCAGGATAAGATCAAGTCATTCCAGAATTTAATGGGATTTATAAGATCATGCCGGGACAAACTCAAATTAGATGGAAATCTTTGATAACACAACATGCGAAACAACAAAACAAAACAAGACTCACTTTTTTTTTCATTTTTTTCGACATTTTCTATAACATAAAAGAAATAAGATAAAGGAAATAACAATGAAACAAAAACGAAAATTCAAAAACAAACAAAAATTCAAACATGGACTAATCTAATTAATTCACTTCATTCTCCCCCCCCCCCCCCCCCAACTTACATGTTGCATTGTCCTCAATGCATAGAAACACACAAAAGGAACAATGAAAATTTAAAAATAAATAGTTTGAAAGAAGCAAATGACTGACCAATTACTGTGAAGGCGGGGTCTGGGGTCCAGACCGCTCATTGATGTCCAGGGAAATCTGCGCCCAGGGCTTACAAAGACATGCTTCTATTCTAGTCAAACGACTATCAATTGTTGATCTTCCATTCTAGTCAAACGATTATCAATGATCGCCATAAGCTCAAACAAAGAACTGCTCTTAGTGGGGATATCAGGATCATCATCGGCCTCATTTCCCAGAAGAATTCTGCTCGAAGAGAATGGGTCCACAACCATCCAGTATGTGCTAGAACATGACGAATACAGAAAGCATCCAAAGTAGGGACAACAAGTATATGCGCAGGAAGATACAGGTGGTGCTCACCATTCTCGCCGGATCGCCAACGAAAACACTCGCTACTGTCAGAGCGGATAACTCTTTCGCTTTCAATTCACCAATCACCTTAGCCATTTGACTCAGCAACTTCTCTTGAACACTCATCTTGTCCAACAACAACCTCAATGTCTCATCTATATCTTCTTATTGAGTGTTTCTAGGACGATTCTCGAATTGTCCTCTCTGAAAAGGAACTTGTTGTTGCTGGCCTCTTCCGTTGAATCCACTTTGGTAGTTTGAATTATAGCCCTGATTGTAGTTGTTACAATAGTTGCGGCGAGGTCCATAATCCATAACATTCACTTCAGCGGTGCCCTCCTGAATCAAGGGACACTTATCATTCGAATGAGTTGGATCTCCACAAACAACACAATGTCTAGGCTGATGGGGTTGATTCATTTGCATAGCCATCTTGTTCACAATCTCCATAAGCTTATCAATATAATCCTTGTGTCCATCTCTCGAACTGTCCAACTTATGAACTCCTCTGACTCCTTGGTGTCTCTCATATTGTTGCGATTGATTAGCCAACCCTTAAAAAATCTGCATTGCTTCCTGAGGTATTTTATCCAAAATATCTCCTCCGCTAGTAGCATTGATGAAACTCCTATCGGTGTTAAGCAAGCCTTCATAAAGATACAACACTAGATCATCCCCGGGTATACCGAGTTGCGGACAACTACCCTTAAGCATCTTGAACCGCTCAATATACTCATAAAGACTCTTCGTAGGTGATTGCTCAATACTGGACAACTCCTTCTTAAGTTTGTTGAGGCGAGTCGCAGGAAAGTACTTTTGTAGGAAAGCTTTCTTCAATTGCACCCAAGTAGTAATGCTTTCTGGGGGTAGGTAGTAAATCCAATCGCTTGCAGCATTTTTCAAAGTAAAGGGGAACACTTTCAACATTAATTGGTTGTTAGACATGCCTTGAGGTCTCAATCTATCACACACACACACAAAGGTAGCAAGGTGCTCCTTTGGTTCCTCCCCAAGCAATCCATGAAACTAAGGCAAAATAGATGACCAATTCGACTTGTACTCAAATCTTGAACACTCGAAGAGATCAGGAAGACTAATTACAAGTGGTTAAGCACTCAAATCAGGTTCTTTTAAGTTTCTCAAGGTCCTTCTTGGCCGATTAACAAAAATGTTTGCCATGTCTTCGTCTTCGTCAAACACAACCTTCTTCTTCAACCTAAGAGATCTTTCAATCTTGGGATTAAAAGAAAAAGGCGATGAATTAGAAGATCTAGTTTGAGCCATACAAAAACACAACAGACTCAAAGTAAAGAGTAATAAAAAAAGTTAAAGAAAAGCAAACTTCTTTCTTCTCCCCGGCAACGGTGCCAAGAATTTGGTGCGTGATGAACGTCGTTGGCACTTTCGCCCTTTACCAAATAGCAATAATATCCAAAACTTAAACACACAACCAATAGGTTAGGCAACCAATCACTTGATAAACCAAATAACTACTAGTATAGCGATGAAGTTTGGTGTCGAACCCATAGGGAGAAGCAATTTCCTATTCAATAACTCTAAACAAACACTCTTATAGCAAAGCAATGATTCTTGACAAATAGAAAATATGTAAAAGTAACCAGATTGCAAATCACAAAGCCAATAGATATCAAAGTAGAAAGAACATTTCACATGTAATTCTCTGACAATGGTTGGAATTCATGGTCCTTGGATTGATCTATCAATTATTCATATTCCTAGGTCTACTTGACTAAAGTTGAGAGATCCGCAGAGATTCACTCATCTTATTCAATATCACTAAAGAATAGTATTAAGGACTCAAGTAATCAAGACCAACTAGCACATTGACTCTACACAATTAAGAGTAATAGATGCATATCGAACTCAATCCTAATCGAATATCCTCAACATAGACCAATTGAAATCATCCACTACAAAGACAAAGAGACATCACTATCATCAATACCTTTGTTTGCTATCGAGAAAACAATAACGAATTCATAGCTAGAGATGCAATTCCTAACATGTTGATCAACCATAGAAAGGAACAAAAATATAAATTAAGCACAAGATGATAACTAAGAACATGAATAATCAAATAGAACCAAATCCTCACAATCCAAACAACCATATCTTCGAATCACAAGCGAAACTATGAGTTTTGCAACTCATAGGCCAATTCTCTCTCTCTCTCTAATTGAGTTCATAATCTCTCTAAAAAAAATCCTCTTGTCTCAAAAGAACTGAAAAACCACTAATAAAGCCTCCCAAAGGTCGGCCAAACCCTAGTAGGAAATAATAGGAAATAATAGTCTTCGGATCCAAAACCGCGTTTCCAGAATCTGAGCCCACGACGGAAGCCCTGCAAGGGGCGGCGGGCGCCGTCTCTGTAGTGTCCGACGTTCTTCATTTTCCTTCAACGGATTCCAATGTCGTGCCTACTTTCTCTTCCTTACCTCTTCCTTAGCTTCCATATGCTCCAAAACATGCTTCTTAAGCTCTTCCCAAAGTCCATTCAAGGTCGGAATATAATTTTGTAGAATAAACACTAAAAATGCATAGATTCCGAACTCGAATACTCCACAAGTAATATACGGAACTAGATTCAAAACATAACAAAACCATTACCTAATAGCAATAAGAAACACCTATAATGCCTATATGAAATATGCATTATCAAGGCCCCACTCCAACGGTCGAGATTTTTAAAATAGGTCGACTTGTCGGGTCGACCCGCCAGGTTGGACCCGCCGGGTCAGCGGGTTTTAAAACCCCCAACCCTAACCCTAACCCGCCACCCGTCTACACCCATGCACCCGTGAACCCGGACCCGGGGGGTTGTTGATCCGGCGGGTCACGCGTTGACCCGTAACCTGTGGCCAGATCTACTCTCAACCGCCTCCAAGATGATATGATTCAATCTCTCTATACATAAGATAAAAATATATGGAGAGAGAGGATCCCCTTGCCGAATTCCATGAGAAGGGCTGAATTGTTCGATGACTTCACCATTCCACAAGACTTGCATTCTCGGTGTTCTAATGCAAGACATAATCCAACTTATCCAGCATGAGCGAGGGTATCTTCAATGAAATCCCAATTCAACCTATCATACGCCTTTTCAAGGTATAACTTTAAACACATCCAACCCTTAGCACCATTTTTTCTCTTCATGGAGTGGACCACTTACTATGCTATGATAATATTGTCGGATATGAACCTACCAGGGATAAAGCTCCCTTGCAACAGCCCCACCAGCTTTTCCCTGAAAGGTTGAATTCTAGCCGCAAGAACCTTCGAGACCGCCTTATAAATGACGTTACAAAGGCTGATTGGTCGGAAGTTCTGAATTTTCTCTAGCTTGCTCACTTTCTAGAGGAGGGCAATGAAGGTGTCATTTACCCATGTTAGAAGCACCACCGAACAGAAGAAACTTTTGATAAACTCCACTACCGAAGGCCCAACAGTATCCCCACACTTATGAAAAAAGATGGGTTGGAACCCATCAATCCCCGATGACTTGTACGCGCTCATTGACTTGAAAGCCCTCTTAATCTCCTCAGACGTAACATCAACGCAAAACGCCCTCCACTCTTCCGCTGACAAACGCAGGAAAGCAGCAGTGATGGGTCCAGCAGGTTCGTTACTTCGTTATACAAATCCTTCAAGAAAGCTAACAACCAAATCCTCCATCTCCTGCCAGAATAGAGGAGCTTGCCCCACCCATGAGTCAATATTTCGCACCTTAGTTTTCATTAGTTCCTTTTTATGAAATGCACTTTGGCCGTTTGAAGATGTTGTTTCCAGGTTCCTACACCAGTACTTTCGACTCCACCTACCTATCGTCGTCCCCACTCAACCCTTCAATTCTATTTTTCTTGCGGCGTATAACCGTGGAAGTGTGGAAGAACTTGGTGTTACGATCCCCAAAGGCAAGCCATTGGTCCCTAGATTTCTGAAACCACAAAATCTCTTCTTGTTTGAGAGTCTCATCGAGAGCAATTCAGATTTTTTTCTTCCCATTCTCTTTCTGGTGGGGTTTGATTCCTAGTCGTCTTATGTTGAGCGTTGTCAAGAGCACTCATCAGGGCATTTTTACGGGTTTGGATCCTTCCAAACAAGTACTTATTCCACATAGTGACGTCAATCTGGAGCTTCTCCAAGGCAACAGGGGCAGAGCAATCCTTCCTCCACTTCGACTCAACAAAGCCTGAGAATTTTTCATGTGTTAACCATGCAACTTCAAACCTGAATGGGCGACGCCCTTTGTTCATTGTAATGTTCTGATATAACTCCAGCAACAATGGGCAGTGATTGGAGGAATAGCGAGGCAAGAGTCGGACTCGGGCATCCGGCCACAATAACCGCCCATCCACATTTGTGAACAATATGTCCAACTGTTTAGAGACCGTAACCCCATCGACAACGACCTTACTCCAAGTAAACTCTTGACCCGAAAAAACCATATCGATAAGAGTTAAATTTTCTTTTTACATTAAGAGATCTCAAATTTCAAATAGATCGATCCTTGATCTGACAAAACATGGATCTACATTGATAAAATAAAAAAATAAAAACAATTATATATATGACCTACCGTATAAAGTTAGGGTGGTGAGTTCAATTAGTCTATATCAATGAACTACCCGAAAACGACTTATTTTTGTTTTCTGCACCAATAAATCAAATAAATGGTCTCTCGTTAATTATTGCCTAGTTAACAAGGCAAGGCAGGCAGATTTAGCTATCTTATTCTTAACCTACCATGAGGTATACGTTTGATTATTATTTTTTGTTCGTTTTTTTTTCGAAACGTAATTAACGCGTTTTTCGACGTACCAAAAACCTCGAGAGATCGAAGGAAAATAATCCATCAAAGAAAGAAAATTAATGGAAATTAAATAAAATCAACAATAATCATGAAAGATGTGGAGATCGAACACGACCATGAAAGAGATTAGTGTCGGTGCGTGTTTAATTATTTTTTAGTATAAGTCATGGTTCAATAGTTTCAAATTCAGTAGAATTTCTTTCTTTAAATATTACGTCATTTTTGGAATTAATAAAATGAGTTTTTGTCAACAAATGGCTTGCAATTTAATACTATTAGATGAAATGAAACTATAATAAAAGCGGAGGGCTTAAATTTTTTTTATTTTCCACCCAATCTTCTTCACACAATATATCATTAATTTCTCACAATTTTTTATTTTCCACCATCTAATGACATTCTTTTGGATGCAAATGCGAAAATCCATATATCCTGAAGAGACGACGTCGTGACAGTAGATTTGAAAATTTTACAGTAATACGAATCGCACATCTTTTGACCTCTAAAAAGATATGGGAGATTCCAATAACCTCAAACTGCCGAAACAGGAGGAGGATGTCGGATATATAATAATCTCAATCTCCCAAGAACGTACATCGTCAGTACCCTTTGAGGATGTTGTTCACCACCAAGTTGTCACCCTCGGTTAGAACACAAAAAAAACTCAACTCCTTGACCTTCAAAATACTAAGTTTGAGATCCATTACTTCCACCTCATGAGCATTTTTCAACCAAAGATGAGCTCCTTCAATCGCGAAAGGATCAATGATCTCGTATGATATTATGAACCCTGCAGAAATTATTCTTGAAAAAATGTGGCGTTCCTATTGGGGGTTTCTCTCAAATCAGATTTATTTTTCCTAGTTGGTGCTCTGCTACCTCTACTTATATATTAAAGAAAAAAAGTAAAAGACAGAAGTCTAGCTACTAACCCTTTCTAGAGAGAAGAGAGAGTTCTCTCTCTAGAAAGTCACTACCACCTTCTTCGACCCTAATCAAGAGACCAGACCATCGATAACCCGACCGTGTGGTCGTCGTCACTGATATCTCTCATTTTACCATATTTCATAGTTGAATATTAAGTCCATTTGCAGTGCATGGTAGAATAGAGTCGCTTTGGTAGACCTTTCGTTGGACACGGCCACGGGTCACGGGTCGGGCGGGTCGACCCGTGACCCGCCGGGTCAGGGTCCACGGGTCCGAGGGTCGGGAAGGGTTCAGGGTTAGGGTTAGGGTCGCCTAAATGGGAACCCGTGACCCGCCAGGTCGACCCGTCTGACCCGGCGGGTCTGGAAATTTGAAAAAAGTGGCCGTTGGGTGTGGGGCCCACTTTTTGACCGTTTTTTAAAAAAAAAAATAGTTGTTGCTCGGCTAGTTGTAGTAGGCTCGATCCTATAAATAGGGTGGATGTTCTTCCCAATTCATTTTTACTACACATCAATCAATCAAATCACTCATATTTTATCCAATCCCGTCATAATGTCCATCAAAGGAAGCAAAAGTGGATCCTCGACGCCGAGCTCGTCCGACTTGTTCGAGCACCATTTCAAGAAACTAGTCAAATCCCCGGGCAAGACAGGAGCGCCTGAAGCGGAGTGTTGCTACTGTGGGAAGAAGTACAAGATCAATAACAACCTTTGTATTGGCAACTTGAGGAATCATCTTGCCACGAAGCATCCCGACAAGTAAGTCCAACTCCAAGCATCGGGAGTAAGTTCTTCAAATATGAACGTATGAAGAACTTAAGAAGTAAATAAAGTAGGAAGTAAGTTCGTGTTGTAGGTTGTAATCTCACGCATGACGTGATGAATCGCCGTGCCCGATATCGACCGGACAATGAATCTAGTATGAGTTTGTAATCGTTGTTCGGTTTGTAATAAGATTGTGTGTTATGTGTGTATTATTTTGTTTTTTTAACTAATCCAACATGTCAAAATAACAACCTTAGCATTTAAAAAAATACTAACACATTTTAAAAAAATAATAACAACTTTAGAATTTAAAAAAATACTAACACAAATAGAAATAATTGAAAAAAAAAATTACAAAAACCCTTACTCACCCGGCCAACACTGCCTCAAAGAGTCCCAACGGTCGGCAACTTTAAAAAAAAAAAAAAAGAGCAACAACTCATTTTTTTGAAAAAACACAGGCCGACCCGCCGGTTCGACTGTTGGACCCGGCCGATTTCCCTCCCCATTTCCCCTATAAATACTACCCATTCTCTCCCATTTTCATCACACCATCCTCATCACATCTCATACTCTCTAATCTCTCTCTTTAATCGCTCGAGAATCGAGGAAGTCGGAAGTCAGTGGTTCACGAATCAAGAATTCCAAGAATTAGCATCACCAATTCCTACTTCTATCATCTCTTTCTTTATTTTCATTATTTCCTCATTTGTCTTAATTACATATTTATATTATTTTAACAAATATCTAATCCACTTTTATTGAAAATGTTTATACGAGGTCGAAGGAGCGTTAGCGGAGCCCCGTCTTCAAGCAGGGGCGGAAGCGGCTCGGGATCGGGTCACCAACCGGAGCCTAGCCTTCGACGTAGTGCCTCCGTTTCCGGACCAGGAGCGGGGAGATCCCGACGACGTCGGGATCATGCACTACTCGATGAGCATCCGGGAATTGAGAAGGAGGAAGTTGCCCCCCTGGGAACTTCCTCCATGCCCTCAACCATCCCGACTCAGGAGTCCAGTTTGGAGGCCGAGGCCGATCCCGACGCCACACCCGGAGGCGATCCCACCGACTCGCAACCACCCGCTTTTAGGGCCGCCACAATGAAATTTTGGTTCACGAATGGCCCGCCTGCACCGGGATGGGGCGAAAACTATTCCTCCGTCAAGTGCAACTTCTTCCCAAAGGTCTACAAACACAAGAAGGGGAACAGATATGGCAACTACGACCATCATATCGAATCGAAGCATCCGGAGAAACTCGGCTTGGCGAAAGGCCAAACACAACTTTCCGGGTACGCAACTACTTCCTCTCAACCCTCCGGTTTATGGAGTTATGATTATGCTAGTTGTAGTGATAACTTTGCTGAAATGATAGCGGCCGAAGGCCTAGCTTATATTTTTGCACAACGTTTAAGTTTCAATGAATTTATTACGGAAAATGTTCAACCTGCTTGGCAACCTATGAGTCGAAACACGGTTAAGAGGAAAATGATAAAAAAGGTATAACACCCGCAAAGCTGAATTAATTGAATCTTATCAAAAACATAGCGATTTACATGTTTCGATTTGTAGTGATATTTGGACTGACCATTGGCAACACCACTCATATATGGGTGTTACTTGTCATTGGGTGGATGAACGGTTCATTTTACACAAACGAGTTTTGGCTTTTCGAGTTTTTGACGAGGCCCACACGGCCCGTAACATAGCTGCGGTTCTTTTAAGAGTTTTACAAGAGTATAGATTGACTCAAAGAGTTTTTTCAATCGGTTTTGACAACGCATCCGCCAACACCGCCTCTATCCCAAAGTTAACACAATATTGCCAGCCCGGGATAGAGGGGAGATTTTTTCATATTCGTTGTGCACCTCATATTTTAAACGTATGTGTTCAAGATGGTTTAGCGTATTTACAACAGATTACCGAACCTATTCGATTTGTCTTACGGTCACTTTGGCGAAGCAAACAGCTTCGCCATCAATGGCACCAGTTTTGCCGATCTAACAACCTTCGCCCGAAAAACTTCCCCCGAGATGTTAGCACTTGGTGGAACTCGACATACAGAATGATTTATGATTCTTATCAATATAGAGAAGTTCTTTCCGCTTTTGCCACCCAAAACATCCCAGATTCAAACGTCTTTGGGGATGTGTGGGTGGTGGCTCGAGATATAATTGAGGTTTTCAACGATGCAACCGAAACTTTTGGTCATACTTACATTCCTACTTCTAGTGTTTTCTGTTTTGTCGCGATGAACATTGCCATAGCCATCCAAGACGGGCTTCAAGTGCAATGCATATCCGACGCTGTTTTCACCATGCGGGAGAAATGGTTGTTTTATTACAAAGTTATTCCTGATCTTTTCCTCGTAGCTTGTTGTTTCGACCCTAGATACAAATTAAATGGGCTTCAAAAGTTTTTAGAAAACTACTTTCCCACGCTCGATATACAAGATGATCCTGATTGCAATGTTTCAATTATAGTTGCTAGAGTTAGGGGAATACTTGAAGCATTATATACTCATTTTTCTACGGGCGCTAGAGCGCCTAACATTCCTCCTCCTGTGCCTTCAAGCTCGAGCGGATCCTCTCGCACTAGTATTACCGCTCGAACTAAGGCTCTTGCCAGAGATATTTTTGGCACAAAGAGGTCGAGGTCCTCGTCGAACCCGCACTTGGAGCTCGACGAATACTTGTCTACTAACTTTGAATTTCGCAGTGATGAAGATGAAGATTTCGATATTTTAGAATGGTGGGGCCGAGTAGAAAGATAGCGATTTCCGACCTTGCAGGTGATCGCTCGACAAATACTAGGAGCCCCTTGTTCAACCGTTGCAGTGGAATAATTGTTCAGCCGAGGGGGCGAAATTCTTACCGAGAAGAGATCAAACTTGCTCCCTGAGAACCTCGAAGCACAAGTATGCCTCGCCGATTGGAAGAGGGCTGAGATGAGAATTCAAAGGAACTTCCTTAACACCGGATCGGAGCAAGATGATGGAGTGGACTCAGAATCAGTCGGGTCCTCCGTCGATGGTGGAGTCGTCGATCCCCATAGCCAGCGCCAATCCGACACCGATGAAGGCGACGAATAGCGTAATAGGTAAGCGGGGTTCAGACAACATGTAAAGAACTACGTGGGCTTTGATTCCTCTCCCCCGGGAGGATACGTAGGCAATTGGGAAACCGATTCAAGCCCTTCTTCCCTCTTTTTTTTATTCCCCAATTACCCACAAAGTCACACATCACAAATACATCCGAAAAAAAAAAACCAACCCGGCCTGACCCGCCGGTTCGACCCACCGGTCCGACCCATTTCCACCCGACTCTGCCACGTGGCCGACACGGCAGTCCGACCCGCCGGGTCAACCAACCCGCCCCAACCCCGGGTCAGGGTTAGGGTCACCCCCCCGGGTTGTCGACCCGGCGGGTCGGACCTGTGGCCGTGTCTACCTTTCGTGTTATTTATGATATGGAGGTCTACACAAGTTTTGTTTATACATATTGGCCCTTTGAGCTACAAAGACATATGTGTATGGAGCAATATGGAGCTTATATGGTTTTCTTAAAATTTTAGCTTTATGTAACAAATTGATGATAGTTTTTATATATTCTATCTTTTTTAAAAAAAAATTGGTTAAGCCAATATGATTTATATAATAATAAAAATATGTTCAATTAATGTAAAGAATCGTATCATAGGGACAGAAATCTGTTAAAAATTATATAAATATTTAATTCAAACTAATTTATCTTTTTCTAAAAATTATCATATTACATATAGTAAATGATACGTCGTCTTAGCTACAAGGTGACTCTCCTTAAAACTAGAATTATTGACCAATTAAATTTATTTATTTATTAACATAGACCTATTTTAAACTAAAAATTTAATTTACTCAAACTTAACTTCGATGGATCTCACAAGATGGCTGGGAGAAATGCGTATGGTTTTGTTATCCGTGACCCAGATGCCAATATTATCACCCAGGGAAGGGGTTGTTGTAACAACTCATCGGCTCTTTTTACGGAAGCCTTGGCCCTCAGACAAGGCTTGATTCGTGCCCAAGATTTGGGCCTAGATAACCTGCTTATTGAAGGGGATAACCTTACTGTTGTCAAAACCGTAACTGGGGAGTGGGTTTGCCCGTGGAATATTGAGCTTCTACTGGCAGACACGAAGATGGTACTGATGACATTCTCTAATGTTTCTATTCGTTATATTATCAAGGAAGCTAATACTGTGGCTGATTGGATTGCGCATTTGGCCTACCGTATCCCTACCGACGGATGTTTAGAGGATGATGTAGAACTTCAGGTTTTCATCCGCAAGGACGCTCTAGGACGCACTTCAGCTTTTCGGTAGTAGCTGGGTTCTGATTGCTTTCCTTCTTCCAATTTTTTTTTTAATTTACTCAATTTATTAAGTTATCTATTTAATTTCTAATTTTTTTAAATTAAAATATTAACAAACTAGCTATAACCTAATAGTTTGAATATCTTTAGAATATTAGATCTTCTATAATTAAAATAACTAGCCCAATCTTTCTTATATCTGACGAAACCAGCAATAAAAACATCTGAATAAGTATAAAGAGAGGAAACAAAAAGGAAAATAAAGACACCACAAAGGCAACCGCGGATAGATTTAAAACTTCCTTCTATAAAGCCATATCATCCGCGGACAGAAGAAGGGGGTACGTGCCCAACATGCCCCCATCCCACGGGTAGAACATGTGTCAATCGGGAAATCACACGTGGCAACTACCTTGGGAACACTCATCACCTATAAAAGGGAGAAAAGAAACAGAAGAAAGAGCGGAATTAATAGAATATCCTTGAAAGATGGAGATCCAGAGAGAAAGATAAAGAGAGAGAGAGAGAGAGAGAGGAAGAGAAAGCAGTAGGTAAAAAAAAAGATCTTCATCAGGATAAGGAACCGCTCTGCGGATAAGGGTTGAACTCATCTGCGGAAAGCTATTTTTACTCTTTCTTTCCATTCAGGAGTCTGAAGGGAGAATCAAGAGCTCGTAACCGACAACTCAAAACCAGCGATCAACGACAGGTAAATGATTGATTCCCACTTTGTTGATGAATCCTCGATGAGGGGGATTGTGTCTTTAGGTTATATAATTTGTTCCCGCGGCACAGGTTCGACCGTAGTGAATATCTCGGTGTGGGTCAGGTAAGCCCGTTAGGAATATTACAAACCCCACTTGGTCTATCCCCGGGTCCCACTAAAAATGGAGACCTTTTTTAGTTCGAGATTCGTCATTGGCGCCGTCTATGGGAACCTTCTCACACTAAGGGGTTCCTTTGCAAGTTCCAAATCTAAGAAAATCAAATAAAACTCCCAGCTCCTGGAAGGGGCGGGGAGTCCGCGCGCGTAGAAGAAAGAGACTTTTTTTTTTAAAGAATAATGAACCAATGAGTCATTGATTTGACAAATTTGATTCGGTGACAGAAAAATGAGTGATAACCAAGACAACGCGACCCAGGACATGAGTCAAGAGATCCACCATGATCAGGAAGCCTCAAGTATGTATATTCCGTTGACACCCCAACCTGATCTAGAAGGTGAAGCAGGGGAGCCGCCTCACATTACCCCTCTCCATCATCATTATAATCAACATGAAGCCGTAAGAGAGTACATGCCTCAGAATTTCTGGTATTATGAAGTTCGTCATGAGCAACCTAATCCTCTGTAGCAAGAGCAAGCGCAGTATTACTACTATGATTACAGGGGACAGAACTCGCGTCAAGAGGGAACTACCCACCACGGTGGACAACGTGAAGATTTTGATAGACGTTATACCACGTTTAACAACCCTGGCGATGCATTCGGCAACATGGACTATGACTTTCAAGGCCAGGGTCATGCAATGCCGCATCAGTCCTGGCAGAATGACGAATGGCAGCATGAGAACAAACACCGACGCGGAGAACGATCCACATATATTTCCACCTACACCAAATCAGATTCAGTGGATATAAGAATGGAAGGACCAGGAGTCCTCCCATCCGTCTTTACCAAATCAGATTCAGCGGATATAAGAATGGAAGGACCAGGAGTCCTCCCATCCGTCTTTACCAAATCAGATTCAGCGGATATAAGAATGGAAGGACCAGGAGTCCTCCCATCCGTCTTTACCAAATCAGATTCAGCGGATATACGAATGGAAGGACCGGCAGTACAAAAAAGATGGAGAGACGTGGGCCTTATGAAGTATGATGGAACGACTGATCCTGAGGATCATCTCTGCCATTTTACTACCGCAATGGGAATAAATGAGTACAATGATGCCATGTTGTGCCGAACTTTCCCATCAACCCTGACGAAGTTACCAACTTGCCGAAAAACTCTGTGACCAGTTTTACCAAGCTAGCTCATATCTTCACGTCTCATTTTGGGAGTGCACGATCGCGGAAGAAGACAATGCTTGATTTAAACTCAATCAGGCAAGGAGTTGGGGAAACGCTGGGACACTTCCTTACCCGATTCACCAGCGTGGTAGTACAAATCCCAAATTTTAATCATGAGTCGACGATCATCATTCTCATGGGGAATCTGGTAGAGGGAGATTTCAAAACCTATTTGTTTCGTAAGAATCCTTCCAGTTATGATGATTTAAGGGATCGTGTATCACAGCAAATCGAAGCCAAGGAAGTAGCCGCGTCTAGTTCAAGAGTAAACACAGGCAGTCAAGGCCTTTTTGGGAAGCTTGCCGGAAAATTCAAAAAAGAAAAAGTTAAACTACCCAAGCATCAGTCAGAAGAAGGAGTTTTTCGTCCCCACCGCGATGAAGTACATATGAATTCTAAAAGAAGCCAGGGATCCCGCCAAAGAGAGGATCATCCACGGTCTTATCATCCAAGAGAGAACATTTATCGGAATCAAGAACTGAGATTTCCTCCGCAAAGAGAGGATCGTCACTATCGGAGGCTAGATTGGGAAAATCATGACTCTAGACCTGACGGCCCCACCATCGACAGAACCGATACCAAGGGCTACAAGATCAGCGGGGAGATGCCCCTTTTTTTTCAATCGAGGAAGGGGCAGGGGACGAAGATGGCGCGGGGGAAGACACAATCACGCCCATACTATGCAAAGATCTGTTAATCAAGCGTCGAGAAACCAGGAAGGGTCCCAAAGACTGGGAGAAGGCCACATACCAGAACCTGAGGGTTTCATAAATACCCTTGTTGGAGGATACTCCATGGCAGGATCAAGTAGACAAGAAAAGAGGAACTATGAGCGAGAAGGAAGGCAACCACCATCCGCGTCAAGCAGGAAAATCTCTCTGTCACAAAGTGAAGAGATTACTTTTTCTCCCAAAGACGCTGAGGAAGTAAGGATTCCACACTCAAACCCTTTGGTCATCCATGCTTAAATAGCTACCAAGGCAGTCAAAAGAGTCTTCATTGATATTGGCTCTTCCGTTGATATATTGTCGTGGGACGCTTTCTCTCAGATGGGAATCTCTGCGGCTTCGTTAATGCCATATGCGGGTACATTGATTACATTCTCAGGAGGTGAAGTACATGTGGCAGGGACGATCGAGTTAACAGTAGTCTTTGGGACAGTCCCAAGAAGGCAGATGGAGAACGTTGTGTTCACAGTAGTAAAAGTACCAACCGTATACAATGCTTTGTTGGGACGCGTTTCACTCTATAAGTTTTAGATGATAGTGTCCATCTATCATTTTGTTGGGAAATTCCTTTTACCAGAGGGAGGGGTAGGTGAAGTCCGCGGCCAGCAACCTGAAAGCAGAAGCTTTTATTTAACTTCCATCAAGAGGAAGATGGAAGTAATGTGCATCAGTGAGAAGTGCGAATCCGTAGTGGGAGACAGTAGCCCATCAGAACCGTCAGAAGCTGAGCTTGAAGTTAGACCGACAGAGGCAAGAATACCAACCGCGGATGAAAGGACTGTCTACACACCTTTTCCGAATCCAGAAGAAAAGATCTATGTCGGACAAGCATTAGTGCCAGAGGAAGAAGGAACGGGTCTTGGAGATCATAGCAAGGTCAAGGGATGTATTTGCGTGGAATCCGCGAGATCTTTTAGGAGTCCCACCCGCTACTGCATTGCACACTTTGAGGATTCATCCAGGAACAAAGCCCGTGGGACAGAAGAAAAGAAAAAAGGCCCCCGAAAAGGCAGCCGCGACAAAGGGAGAAACTGATAAACTTTTAGAAGCGGGCTTCATTAAAGAAGTGGAAAATTCAGACTGGCTCTCTAATATGGTTTTAGTTAAGAAGTATAATGGAAAATGGAGGATCTACGTTGACTTCTCCGACCTCAATAAGTCCTGCCCCAAAGACAGTTACCCATTGCCATCCATAGACGAGCTCATTGACGGAACTGCGGGTAACAAGGTCCTCAACTTTCTTGATGCTTATTCTGGGTACAATCAAAATGCCTTGATACACAAGACAAAAAGGCAACAACTTTCATCACCAACAAGGAATATTCTGCTACTGCGTCATGCCTTTTGGACTCAGAAATGTTGGGGCTACGTTTCAGAGAACTGTCGATCGGATCTTTCGCGGACAGATTAGGAGAAATGTGTTGATATATGTGGATGATATTGTTGTTAAGATAAAAAAAGCAGAAGATCACGCGGCTGACCTACAAGAGACGTTTGATTCCCTCCGTAGGGGAGGATTGAACCTTAACGCAGAAAAGTGTGTCTTTGAAGTTGATTCTGGAAAGTTCCTTGGTTTCATGGTCAGCCATCGAGGAATTGATGTAAACCCCGAAAAAATCGTTGTAGTCCAGAATCTCCAACCACCGCGGACAATTAAAGAAGTACAGTCCCTGAACGGAGCAGTAAACTACCTGAGTCATTTTTGTTCATGCCTCGCAGATAAATCCTTACCCTTCTTCGCCTTACTCAAGAAAAAGGGTCCAATACGTTGGACCCTAGAGTTGCAGAGCGCTTTCAGAGAGTTAAAAGTCTTCTTGTCAACACTGCCCACCCTACAGCAACCAGAGAAACAGGAGACTTTGCATTTGTACTTATCAGTCAAGAACATCACCGTCAGTGCAGTCTTAACACGAGAAGAAAAGTACCCCGTATACTACATTAGTCGAGTACTGCAAGATGCTGAGACGCGGTATGAACCAGTAGAGAAGATGATTTCTATGTCTTGTTTTCGCGGCGAGAAGGTTGAGACCCTACTTCCAAGATCATGTCGTCTGGATAATGACAGACTTACCCTTAAGACAAATTCTTCACTCCCCATGCCTGTTGGGAAGAATGATGAAGTGGGCGGTAGAATTAACGGAATTCGAAATTGAATACACCCCGCGGCGGGCAGCATTGGGCCAGACTCTGGTCGACTTCATCGGTGAAACAAGTTTTGAATTAGGCGATCAAGTGGAAAAAAGCGAGTGGACACTTAAGGTTGATGGAGCAGCCAACAAAGATGGATGTGGAGCAGGAGTCACTCTCACTACACCTGACGAGCAACAGTAAAACTAAGCCTACAAACTAAAATTTCAAGCTACGAACAATGAAGTTGAGTATGAGGCCCTGCTCGCGGGCCTTGAGATAGCTTTGATCAAGGGAGCCAGACAAGTATCCATCTATACCGACTCATAGGTTATGGCGCGACAGATAACAGAGGAATACGAAGCCAGAACTGGATTAATGCCTGACTATCAAAGGAAAGTACAAGCACTGTCAAAAGCTTTCTTGAGTTTTTCTTTAACAATAATTCCCAGAAATGACAATCAACAGGCGGATGCGCTGGCTCGAATGGGGGCAGTCCTGCCCGAGGAAGTAGGAGAATAAGTTTTTCTCGAAAGAATGAACAGTCGCAGGCTTATCCAAAAAGTTTATCATGTCCAAGGAAATGAGGAAGGAGATTGGAGGACACCGCTCGCGGATTACCTAGGGAAGGGCCTACTATCGATAGAAAAAGACGCGGCCAGAAGGGTAATCACGAAAGCAGCCCGCTTCACCATCAGAGAGGGAAAGCTCTACAAAAGGGGTTTTTGCCTCCCAGACTTACTTTGTATCTCAATAGAAGAAGGGGGTGTTGTCACGAAAGAACTGCATGCTGGGCTTTGTGCACATCACCAAGGATGGAGAGCCTTGGTATCAAAAGCAACAAGGCTTGGGTATTATTGGCCCTCCATAAAGCAGGATGTTCAAACCTACGTTCAAAAATGTGACGTGTGCCAGAGGTTTGGAAATTTGAAGCATCTCCCTACGGAGCAAATGAAGAGTATATTTGGAGCATACCCGTTTTCTGTTTGGGGAATGGACATTCTTAGCCCATTTCCAACTACTCCAGGGCAATTAAAGTATATGCTTTTTTGGTGGATTACTTCACAAAATGGGTAGAGGTTGAGGCAATGGGGCTTATCACCGCAGAGAAAGTGAGGAGGTTCTTGTGGAAAAACATAATCTGCCGATTTGGGGTGCCTGATTCGATAATCACAGATCACGGACCGCAGTTTGACAGCGAATCTATTAGAGATTTTTGTGTAGGATTAGGCATAAACCTCAAGTTCTCGTTCGTTGCCCATCCTCGGACAAATGGGCAAGCAGAAACAACCAACCGGCAGTTATTACATGGAATACAGAAGAAGCTTGGAGGCACGGCGAAAGGGCGTTGGGCGGAACTTTTGCCATTGGTTCTTTGGTCCTACCGAACGACAACAAAGACCCCGACCGGAGAAACTCCCTTCACACTAGTTTATGGAACAGACGCGGTCATTCCAGTGGAAAGATTGGTCCCACCAGCACGACTCCTAGCATACAATCAAGAAACCAATGATGAAGCATTGGAGCTTGAATTACATCTTATAGAAGAACGCAGGATGGTGACAGCGTTAAAAGAGCATGAATACAAAAGGCGTCTGTCCAGATACCGCGATAGACGAGTTCATCCGCGACGGTTCAAAGAGGGAGACTTAGTGCTTCGGCAAACAACCTCCGGAGGGAAACTAGACGTCAACTGGGAAGGGTCGTACATCATCGTGAAAGTAATCCAAGGAGAAGCATACAAGCTCGGCACCCCACAAGGCATAGTTTTAAACAAGAATTGGAATGCAGATAACTTGAAAAAGTATTACGTGTTATATCCCAAGCTTGTAATCGTAAGAGTCTCAGTTGCCCCCGCTATAGTTAAATAAAGCGGTTAGTGGGCGCTTTTATCGCAACTCTGTCATATCAACTTTGGGTAAGTCCTAAAGACGCTGGAGCGTGGCTTCGTGTCGGACCTCCGATCGAAGCTGCATTCTCGAAGATGAGATTTTCTAAAAAGTCCTAAGCACGCTGGAGCTTGGATCCGCGTCGGGCCTCTGATCGAAGCTGCATTCTCGGAGATGAGATTTTTTGTAAAGTTCTAAAGACGCTGGAGCTTGGCTCCGCGTCGGACCTCCGATCGAAACTACATTCTCGGAGATGAGATTTTTAGTAAAGTCCCAAAGACGCTGGAGCTTGGCTCCGCGTCGGACCTCTGATCGAAGTTGTATTCTCGGAGATGAGATTTTTTATAAAGTCCCAAGCACGCTAGAGCTTGGCTCCTCGTCGGGCCTCCGATCGAAGCTGCATTCTCGGAGATAAGATTTTCTGTAATGTCCCACAGACGTTGGAGCTTGGCTCCGCGTCGGGCCTCCGATCGAAGCTGCATTCTTGGAGATGAGATTTTCTGTAAAGTCCCAAGCACGCTGGAGCTTGGCTCTGCGTCGGGCCTCCGATCGAAGCTGCATTCTCGGAGATGAGATTTTCCATAAAGTCCCAAAGACGCTGGAGCTTGGCTTCGCGTCGGACCTCCGATCGAAGCTACATTCTCGGAGATGAGATTTTCTGTAAAGACCTAAAGACGCTGAAGCTTGGCTCCGCGTCGGGCCTCCGATCGAAGCTACACTCTCGGAGACGAGTTTTTTATAGGTCCTTAGGGCACTAGAGCTTGGTTCCGCGTCAGACCTCCCAATAAAGTAATTGAGCTTACAGAGAAAAAATAGCAACAATCAATGATGCTGGAATTTTTAGCCGCATAATGCTTGTTTATTTAGAGTTAAAACATGAAAACGAAAAACACGCGGGATCTTTATTATCACAAGGACTGCAACCATGGCCAATGGTTGACGTAAGTTAGACAACGAATGACAAAAGTGCAGCGCCGCATTAAAAAAGAAGCCCACCTGGAAACATACGAATGTCACTCACACCCACCTAGGCCTAGCTGGAATAAGACGAGTTCTACCTTGACTCAAGCGGAATCCATTTGAAGGTGGGCCCTCTGATTGGGGAGAAGCCCATTCAGCATCCACCTCATCTCCCACAACATCCAAAATATGAACCTCAAAACGGGTTCCTCCCTTGTGAATGAAAGTCGCAGAAGAACCAACATCGATGCTATGCGACTCAACGAAGTCATTCTAGCCGCCTCTCAAAAAGGGAACTCCATAATCACCACGTATAACTTCCACAAAGAAATTGCGGAGGATCCTAGTTGATAAAAGAACATTCCTAGGGAGATCCGGGCCAAGCTCATCCTCAAAGCGTAACGGTAAGGACTAGAAGAACACGAAAAAATAGAGATATCAAGAGAATATAAATTTAAAGGGAGGATAAACTCATAAACAGAAACTAACCAAACAACGAAGTTGTTCTGGAAAGCTGATGCGCTCAAAAAATGACCAAGTCGGTTGAATATGGGAAGGCATGCCAAAGGAAAAAGCCAAGTTTTACACACTCTAACATATTTCTCTTTATAGGAAACACCTTGACAAATGATTCAGGGTTTCAAAAAGAATGCACCGCGTGGGCAAAGACAGATACTCTGATGATTTGAAAGGTCATTGACCGAACCCGACAAGTGGCAAGCCATGCACGAGGCAATAGAAAACATCGATATTTGAGATAAATATAGGGAACCCATGAATGGCATATGATGACAGAATAGTGTTGAAAAATTAAACCTTGAATCTAATTCACGTGGCCAGCATGCACGATCCCGAAAAATTCCAAAAACTGAAGATTCATAATTAACGGTCATTATAACAAACAGCTCGTCCGCCCACTCTTAAAGATAAGAGCCCACGTTCAAGGACAATCCAAGTAAAGGAGCTAAATTAGCGATAAAGTGCGTATTATCAACACCGCCACGGATATAGCCATTGCTTTAACAAATCGAAAAACAAACCTTGGACTTTGTTTACGGTCACGCGTGAAGATATATATTACAAATTGAGAGGGATTACATGTAGTACATACACCGAACGTAGCAAAAACAAGAAGTCGCGGAAGAAGTTTTCAGTACCATTTTATTATACAAAGCAAAGCCCAAATGTTAACACAGACAGAAGACGCAATGCTTAAAAGCCCTTTGAAACTGGGCCTTGGGAAGGGGGATCATTGTGATCGATCACGCGCCCTTCCTTGTGGGGGTCCACCACTTGGACTTCGAAATGCGCATCACCCATATGGGTAAAGATCATAGAAGCGCCCCTTTCAAAGCTGTGCGACTCAACAAAGTCATTCCATCCGCGGCCCAAGTAGAGGAGACCGTAGTCACGACGTTCTATACAAATGGGGAAATCTCGTACCCAATGAGTAAAGAGTAAGACTCGCGCAGGGACGGCATCCTCGTACACTTCCTCAAATCTGAGCGGCAGCAACTATAAGATAAGAGAAAGTAATGTTTTTTTTTAAAAAAAAAAAAAGAATTCGCGAGAGAGGAAAGAAGGCTAAATTAGACATAAAACCTCACCAGGCGTATGAATTGCTCCGAATAATCGATTGCCGGGAAGAAAGCCCATCGAGATCCTTGCACGGAAACCACATTAGCCCTAAAAGCTAGAGGAGAAACTATGGTAGACCCTCGCATCTCAAAAAAGGAAAAAAGAGGCCTATAGTTCTTTGTTCTTGTCTCGTCCATCACGAGGAAATAGTAAACAAAGAGAAGTGCATGCATGACGCGAAAAGAATGACACAGTAAAGTATGACACGTCTCCCTTTTTATGCAGAGATTTGTGGTCCCTAAACGACCAAAAATAGTTCAAAAAAAA
Organism: Persicaria tinctoria; assembly: GCA_037127255.1. NCBI lineage: Eukaryota > Viridiplantae > Streptophyta > Magnoliopsida > Caryophyllales > Polygonaceae > Persicaria > Persicaria tinctoria. Next base: position 54,261,059 of record JBANSL010000014.1, on the reverse strand, counting down.
AAAACAAATAGACTATCTCTTAACAAGGGGCGATCAAAGCAAAGGAAAAGAACCTCACTCAATAGGTATAAAACGCACAAGAAGGACAGATATGATAAACACTCTCTGAAAAAAATGGATCGAGGATTGCCACCTAGAGCTTTCTATAGGGTCATCATGAGGGAAGAACAACTCCAAACACTTCGACTTCCGTTAATGTATGTCTTAATCGATGAAGATGCATACACCCAAGTTAGGCTTTGGTCTCGTTCCAAACAAGAACATGAAGTAAAGGTGGAAAGAGATGGAGACGGCCTTTTCTGGTTAAGACAGGGGTGGAGCGAGTTTACTCGAGCGAACCGAGTCAATGTAGGATCAGCTATGATCTTCACCTACATGGGAGATTCCATCTTTGAAGTTGATGTCGTCAGCCCCGACAGTGAGGAGAACGGGGAGGTAGGGCATCCTTAATTTTTCATGCCATGTACCGCATTATCGTCACTAGTATGATGTATTAGGTTTAAATGGATCAGCATTCCAAAATCCAAACCTGTTTCCTTTTATTATGAATAATAAAAGATCCCCCTTTAAGCCTAATAAAAATTATGAAATGAAATAGATAGCAAATGAAAGTCATGTTTCCCCTCCGAGCCGCACGCGGAGTGAAAACCATGAATAAATTACAAACTTTCATAATATATTATTTGTAACACCCCGTCCCACATCGGATATCATAAGGATGTTGGGAGTGATTTATAAGTGATTCAAGCCCTACCTATGTCACAAGAGCTCTTCCTTTTCAGGCTCCAAGTGAGGACAACGGACCTGAGAGGGCTAGGTGGCATGGGCTGGCGCCTCTTAAGACCCCGGGTCTTACAGATGGTATCAGAGCCGACTTTGGGTTCGGAGGTACTCCGACAGTATGCTCGGGTACGCTCCCTCCCGGAGGGCAGTCCCTTGGCCATGACGGGGTCGTCAGTGCTTTAAGTGGGGGAGATTGTAACACCCCGTCCCACATCGGATATCATAAGGATGTTGGGAGTGATTTATAAGTGATTCAAGCCCTACCTATGTCACAAGAGCTCTTCCTTTTCAGGCTCCAAGTGAGGACAACGGACTTGAGAGGGCTAGGTGGGATGGGCTGGCGCCTCTTAAGACCCCGGGTCTTACATTATTAGAGAGGTTCAACATGAACCACATGAAAAGGAAGCGGAGCTAAGATCAGCCTCATCATCATTTCCGATCTCGCGACGCGGACAAACTTTAAAAGAAACATTGCCCCTATGAAAAAACATCATAGCGATTCCTATCCCGAGATGATGAAGAATAAGGAAATTATCCCATCCGCGTTCGAGTTGAAAAAGGTCGTTCTCGCTCCAAGATACCACCACTTGGAAGTTGCGAACTAGATATGACGAAAGGAAAGCCCATTCAGGTGGCAGCAACCCATATTCAGCCTCAAATTGAGGTGGTAAAACCGGCACACAATCAAGAAATATAATTCGAAAAACTGGCCTAGACTTTCTAAAGAAAGACAAAAAGGAAGCTCACAAGTCGAGAAAGTTGGTCCGCGGATTCTATCCTTTGAAAAAAAGCCCAAGGATTAAAACCCCCCGAAGACATGATGCGTATGATAACGTAGTTTATCACCAAAACATGAGAAGTAGTAACCATCGCAAGAGGATTTGGTCCTTAAAAAGGGAAAATCACATCTTACGGATTAGAGACAAGTGGAGGAAAATCTTTGTACATTCGGGCTAACCCTCTCCACACTTGAAGAAACGTTAGGGCACTAACAAGCAAAAAATTTACAAAAGTAAAGTGTTCCATCTAAAAGTCTCAAGCCCAGCTTCACAGGGAACGAGCATCCCATAAAAACACCAAAAAAGCCATCACATGCACCCAAGTCAAGAAAGTTTCAGTTTTAAGTTACAAACTAGAATTAAAACACTGAGAATCAAGTAGTAGTAGTCATTGTTTCGTTTTCATTGCCAACGTCTTCAACGTCTTCATCCTCGATGTCCGAATCCTTTGCGGCCATCTCTTCCTTTGAAATCCCCCAATCTGCACTAGTCATGCTTGGCTCAGATTTCTCCAAGATGAGCTGCTGAACGCGACACACTCTGATTAACACCCGCGACCATCCCCTTTCGAAAATAGCTAAAGCACTTGTCCTTTAAAATACTCGTGCCCTTTGGGGTCTGGAGACAAGCTTTGGCTACAGGAGACAAGAAGGATGCGCCAGCCTCAGTTTTGACCCACTCAGAAGACAAATATTCCAAACCCTCAGGGCGTTGAAGCCATTGGAGAGCCACATCTTGGTCGGAACGAGCTTTAAAGTTGTCAAGCTCCTATTTAGTGATGGACTGCTCCTCGCGGAGAATCGAGAAATCCTCTTCCGACTTGTCGATAATAGCTTGCTTCGTTTGAAGGAGTGTCCGCGAGCGCTCTTCCGAAACCTCAAGCTCTTTAATTTGCAAGCAAGCAGCCTCCAATGATGATTTTAGATCGTCACGCTCTTTTTTCAAAACTTACACAATCCCTTTGGACACCTGAAGTTCCTCATGGAGTTCCACGGATCTCTTTTTAAATTTCTCAACCGAAGAGGGGTCGCCCACTATATTCCCAAGAATCCGCAACCGATGTGTCAGTTTCCTAATCTCCGCATCTCTCTTAGTAAGATCTTCCTCATTGCACACTAGGCATCTCTCTACTTCAATTTGAATCACCCTCAGCTGGAACCAAAAGCAAACAAACAAATAAAAAAGAGGGAGTCAATCAATCCGCGGGACTTCCTTCAAATAAAAAAGAGAGCAGAACAAGAAATTGCTTAAAAGGTAGGAATAACTGACCCACTAGTTAAGTCGATCAAAGTTCGTCGAAATGTTAACAGCATCTAACCGCTTGATATAACCCTGCTCATTAAAGCAAAGCTTTTTCACAGGAAAGGCAAGACTGGCAAGATCGGCCATTACAAAACCATGAATCGGGAACTCGGGAAGATTCGCCTCACCCTCAACAAAAAGTCCTTCAGACGCGGAAGGCACCTCAACAATCTCGCTGACTTTCCTCTTCTTCTTGGAAGCTGCAGGGGCCGAGGAACGAGCACGCTTTTCCCGGGGGATAAGAACCAACGAAGTAGTTTCCACTAAAACACCGGTTTCTTCAACCATGGTGGCATCCACAACTGGAGTTGCCTCAGAGGTTGGAGGAAGGTCACGGATGTCTGAACTTTTCTTCTTTCTCCCAGCTTTAGCTTTATGGCGTTTCAATAAAGAATCCAGATCCATTAAATCTGAAGAGCAAAAAACATCAAAGGATAAGTAATTCATCGATATGGGCGAAATATAGGACACAAACATTAATCCCCAGAGAATTAAGTTAATAAAAACAAAGGAGACACCTAATCGCGGATGAGAAAGACTCAAACCAGCCATCTCGAGGCGGAATGCAGAGATCATCTCGGGCCAAGGAAACCTAGGCTTATGGGCAAATGATTTTAAACTTGAAATGTCATAAACTATCGATTTTTTCACAGGACAAAATCGCCCTAGAACGATCCGACAGTTCAAACCATTCCCAGAGTTGTCGCGGACCAGGAACCACTTGTATTTCCAATTAGGTTTGCTAGAAAGCCTCTCCACATAACCACAACTGGAGTTGCACTGATAGAACCTTGAGTCATGGGACCCCTTTTTCAAAGAAAGAATACTGAACATCAACTTAAGGGATGGAGTGATCCCGATCTCCATACATCTCATGATAATGCTAGTAAAAAAACATCCAACCGTTTGGAACTATTTGAGCAAGACTCAAGTTGTATTCACCCAAAAAATCCGCGAAAAAGGGTGTAGCGGAAGTCGGAACCCTTGAGATAAACTACCCACGTAGACAACTAGACAATCCTCGTATGCATCTAGACAACCTTCTCCTTGTTCAGGAAGGCAGAATTCAAGGTCAGCAGGCCATGGAAAAATTTGAGAAATAGCATCAAGATCAGCTAAACCAAGAAGGGTAGTACAACCCCTAAGTTCTTCAACAGGAGATCACCACGGGCGGACTTTTTCAGTCACTATCACATGACGAATAGAAGGGGGTGGTAGTACTCTAAAATCTCCGCGAAAAAGACAGGAATCCAAATCTTTTAGCTCATATACCGGAGTCTCCAGATCAGTCAAGTTCTCTTTGGAACTAATCTTTTTTGGGTTTTCCGCCACACCAATAGGAGGAGATGAATAGGGAATCCAGGTCGTTTTAGTTTCTTGGCTGACATCCTCAGGATGAGAAGTAGAGGAAGGGCCCGCGTCATCGGAAGATCGGAGCCCCGTTTCACACACATCTACGGCGTTTTCATCTCCTACACATCCCTTCGAAGAAGAAGAAACTGTGTAAGGAGAAGAATAGTAATCAGGGTCAGAACGCTTCCGGCACCTTCTCACCTTAACAGGGCTGCCTGTGGGACCAATGCGAGTCAGAGTTGATGCAGATCTAGAGGAAGATGACTCCGATGAAGTACCACTGGAGCTAGAAGAAGAAATCTCGGAAGTAGAGGAGGAAATCTCCTGAGATTGACGCGGATGGGAAGACGAAGCAACATCCCCTCTCCAACCTTCTTCTTTTTCAAAATCATCCAACACATCGTGCTCTCCGCTAAGGTTAGTCATTCCCAAAGAAACTAAAGAAAATCGTATAAAGGTTTACATACGCGGAAAAAAATCTCGATTAAAGGAAAAACAGGTTCAGAGGTAGAGTTCCTCCCTAATTTTCGATCTACACGTACATCAGGAAAATTGAGGAATTAAAAAGACAAAAAAATCTGGAAATAACTTGAAACAAGAAGAACTACCTTGACTTTTGGAAGAACGCTGCCGGAAACTTCAATTGATATACAGTTGACAACCTGAGACCACTACCGGAAAACCAAACAGTAGGTAAAAACAAAATTTAGAGAAGCCGGAAGAAGACAAATATGAGGTAAAAAGGAACGGAACGGGGTAACTTATAGAGAAGTTACCGACTGTTGAACTTCCAAAAGCAAATTGGGCCTAATGGGCCCTTAATGGGCTGACACGAGAAAAAAAAAGCCCATTATTGATAAACTGATACAAAGATGAGACATTCACATGTAGTCAGATGTTTTCCATGCTAAAATTATCGGCCCGCGTTAATCCCATTGGGAATCAACCCAACCCGAGGAGCTGTGACGAAACCAACAATAAAAACATCTGAATAAGTATAAAGAGAGGAAACAAAAAGGAAAATAAAGACACCACAAAGGCAGCAGCGGATAGATTTAAAACCTCCTTCTATAAAGCCATATTATCCGCGGACAGAAGGAGGGGGTACGTGCCCAACATGCCCCCATCCCACGGGTAGAACACGTGTCAATCGGGGAATCACACGTGGCGACTACCTGGGGAACACGCATCACCTATAAAAGGGAGAAAAGAAACAGAAGAAAGGGACTTTTTGGGCGCCAATAAAGGGGAATAAAGAGCGGACTTAATAGAATATCCTTGAAAGATGGAGATCCAGAGAGAAAGAGAGAGATATAGAGGAAGAGAAAGAGAAAGCAGTAGATAAAAAAAAAGATCTTCATCAGGATAAGGAACCGCTCCGCGGATAAGGGTTGAACTCATCCGCGGAAAGCTATTTGTACTCTTTCTTGCCATTCAGGAGTCTGAAGTGAGAATCAAGAGTTTGTAACCGACAACTCAAAACCAGCGATCAGCGACAGGTAAATGATTGATTCCCACTTTGTTGATGAATCCTCGATGAGGGGATTGTGTCTTTAGGTTATATAATTTGTTCCTACGGCACAGGTTGGGCCGTACCGACTAACTCGGTGCGGGTCAGGTAAGCCCGTTGGGAATATTACGGACCCCACTGGGTCTATCCCCGGGTCCCATTAAAAATGGAGATCTTTTTTAGTTCGAGATTCGTCAATATCTTCATAATATTAGATCTTCTGTAATATATGTAAAGGGTCATAAATATTTATTAGAGTAGTCAAATATGAAATATGAAATATCTTTTAGTTGTTATTTTTAAAAATAAGTATTTAGTAGAATTAACTCAATATTTTATAATTTATTATATATAATAAAGGAGAAGTCGTTTGTACCAAATTTCGGCTTCTTCTTAATCGTAGTATTTCAACCAATTGAAAAAAATGTTAATTAAGAAAACAATGCTAAAGATAAGATTTTATCATATTTTATTCAACACCACTTAATAAATATAGAAAGATATGCTTAAGATAAGGTTTTACCCAATTTTTTTAGATAATAGATATCGATATATTTTTATAAAATTTTACCCAATTTCGTTATAAATGAATATATTACTTTCTACCTATTTTATTTGTAGCCAATTAAAAATTTCTACTAATATATATTGATGCATTAAATAATCTATATTAATGAAATTGATAAGTTTAATGTTTTACTATTTATCCTTTAATTAATGTATAGACAAGGATAAAAACTTGATCAAAAAGTTTAATAATAAGTTTATTTTAATAATTGATTAAAAATATATCAAATATTTTGAGGCAATCGGGTACTAAATTACTTTATTAGATTTATAAATAAAAATAATTAGTTAATTTTAGTTTAGTTTTAAAAGATAATAGATTTTAGAATTTATGATATATTATTGAATTAATACAACTATATTGAACGTGCATTAATTCAAAATTTAATTAAATTTAAAAAATAGATAAAGTGATATTTTCTTCTTTTATTATCATATTTAGTTTTAATTAGTTTGAACCAAATCCTAAGTTAAATAGGTTCGAAAGATATTATAAGAATTCCTAATAATAATTTTATTTTAACTTATATAAATATTTTACATATATATAAATTTATTTTATAAAAAAAACATCTGCGTAAATGCACTGACACTAAATTAATTATATATATTCGATAAAACTCGGAAAACTTACCTACGAAGATCTATATTGTGGTAAAAAAAAAAAAAAGTCATATTATCTTGGTTGCATCCACTGTCATTACAAATGCATGATTGAAAAGTTAGTAATAAATAGTGTGGCATTGTATTAAAAAAAAACGGATAATTAAACTAGTAATAAGTAGAAAAGGTTAAAAATATGGGGCGTAGTTTAGAATAGTTAGCACGGTCCATATTGACCCGCCCACCCGTACTTTGGTTTTCTCAACTCATTAGCTTCCAGCTCCCCCCCCCCCCATCCCATGTGTCGGTGCCTACCCACTTTCCCTCTCTTTCCTTTTTTTTTTTGGTGAAAATGAATTGAGTATCAAATAATTTATTATTAAAAAAGTTTTTAAATTGATTTATGGTCAAATGAATTTTTCACATTACGGAACAGCTGTTACAAATCCATCGAATTTATCCTCCCAAAATTAAATAACGGTGAAATGCATGTATTATTAAGGTAAATTGAATTACAATAAGCCAATCGAGCAATTCCATGGAGCATGGTGGCTGCTGGCGGCTCACTCACTCTCTCTCTCTCTCTCTATACAAATAGAACACCAACCAACTACAGTCGGTAATGTATAGGGAGACACACACACACCAATTTCAAGTTGATTTTTTATTATTTTTTATTAAATCTCCCTGGCAATCATAATTGATTAATTGGCTTGCTTCCACCCTCTCTATCTCTATCTCTCTATCTCCCTCAATCTCTCGACCTGGGAGTTGGGGTTTGGGGGTTTCATACTTTGATTGTCGAAAGCAAAGCATTTTCCTGCCGTTTCCTCCCAATTTTCAAGAGATAAAACGCAGTTTTCTTCATACCCAAAGGGGTTCATTCCTGTCATTTCGATCCTCTCCTCCCTCGCCGGAATCAGATCTGTCTCCGGCTGAATCTTCCTTTCTTTCATTTCTTCTCTCAATATGATGGCCGCGGATCTGCGCCTATTTTGATCGATTTCTGACCGGCCTTTTTTTCCGGTTGCTCCAAAGCTACAGTCTTTTTCTTTTTTTCCCTGTACTACCGACAAGATATGATGCGGATGAAGACCAAACTTACCGGGCTATCACCCTTGGGCACCTCCTCCACCACTGCCTCCGCCGCCGCCCCCGCCCCCGAGCCGTCTGAGGTCGTTTGGGAAATGAGACCCGGCGGGATGCTTGTCCAGAAGCGCGATGATTCGGATCACCACTCCGCGCCCCCACCGCTCATCCGGGTCCGGGTCAAGTACGGCTCAATTTACCATGAAACCACCATCACCTCCCAGGCCTCCTTTGGTAACCAATTTCTCTCCAATTTATCAATTTGATTGCTTTATCCATATTGCTAGTTTTCCTCCAAGGGTTTTAATTGAGAGTAATTTGCGCAGGGGAGCTGAAGAAGAAGCTGTCAGGGCCAACAGGGCTTCACCATGAAGACCAGAAGCTCTTCTTCAAGGGCAAGGAGAGGGACTCCAAGGCCTATTTGGACATTGCAGGTGTCAAAGACAAGTCCAAGCTCGTCCTCGTCGAGGATCCCATCAGCCAAGAGAAGAGGTTCCTTGAGCTCAGGAAGAGTGCCAAGATTGAGAAGGCTGCCAAATCCGTCTCCGAGATCAGTTTGGAGGTTGATAGACTTGCTGGACAGGTTAAATTCTTTGTTGTTGCTCACTGTGTAATTGAAATTGTGGATTGGGAATTTTAGAGATTTGAGATGAACACGATGATGATTTTGTGAGACATATTTATGAATGATTTTAGTTGGATTCGTAATCCCCTTTTGTCTGCAGGTTTCTGCGTATGAATCAGTGATATCGAAGGGCGGAAAAGTTGGGGAGAAGGAGCTTGTGAATCTCATTGAGTTATTGATGAATGAACTGATCAAATTGGATGCAATTGTTGTTGATGGGGATGTTAAACTGCAGAGGAAATTGCAGGTAAGAAATGCTTCTGATTTCTTACAATCTCTTGTTTGATGTTCTTTTTTGTTTTCTAACATCTTGGTGATTGAATCCGAAAAAGGTAAAAAGAGTCCAAAAGTATGTGGAGACACTAGACATGCTCAAGATCAAGAACTCAGCACCCACACCGCCCACATCTCGTCGCACAGGCACATTGCCAAGCCAGCAAAAGTCGACTAACCAGCAGGCCCAGCCAAGGCATTCTGCTGGTGAATTGCCACCGCGGCCTCAGCAACCCCGCCCTAGGAACTCAACATCAGCCACAGTAGTTACTACCCAATGGGAGACCTTTGATTCAACAGCTGCAACAAATCCAACCTCCTCTCCTCCGCCACTAATCCCTCTCTCGCCCACATCGGCTTCTGGACAGACCCAATCCAGCAACCACCAAAGCAAGTTCAGCTGGGATTTCTTTGACTAAGAAGCCGGTACCACAACATATATCATTACATCTATATTTTTTTCTCCTTCTCACGGGAACGCGTCTACTTGTGAATTTGTGTACGTCCTATAAGGCATTTGTATGTTCAAAAATCTGTGTCCAATCTTGGATTTGCATATTTCAAACTGCTTTTTTTTTTTTTGTTCTTCTCTCCATTCTTTCTTTTTTCTTGTATTTACATTTTGTCAGCTCCCCTTTAGATCTTGTGATTCGGAGAAATAAGAACCGGGGGATGGCCACGAAATGGAATATGTAATACCTAAAATTTGTTAGGCGATTGAGATTGAACTTTGATGATAGAATATATTGCAAGCTGTTTAGCTGTGTGAGATTGGGATTTTGCTTATATAATGTCAAGCTGCAACTGTCATGGTTTGTTAATAATGCAGGAATCTACATTGATTAGAGTAGTAGTTGTTAAGCAGTTGTTGGGGAATCAGACCAAAATGAGTTGGAGTGTCTGATGAGTGATGTGTTAATTGCTGGCAACACCTTACATGTCGGCTGCTGTGTGAGATTCAATTCAACTGATGTGAGCCGACTCCAATCTGACCTATTCTAAATCTAAGACAAATCCCCTTTTGTAATAATAATTAAAAAAAAAAAAACAGTGATCCAATGAATCAGCGACGATTCATTGGAAAATAGAATGATCAAACCCAAACTTAGCCAGATTTGCCTTGACATGTGCCAGTGAAAGGTAGAGAGAGATTGCTTCGAAAGAGGGCTATGAAATCGGGGCGTGGTGGTCAAGAATTGGAGTGCTTGCAAGTGCAATGCAGCAGATGAAGATGAAGGAGTTGGTTATGTGATCCATCAATAACCACACCCACCCACCCAAAAATGATGCAGACAGTTGATCAGCTTTAGCTTCCATGCCAAGAGGGGACATGTGTATTGTCTTCTTTGGTATCCCACCAGCTTTCCAGTTTTAGGAGACATGCACTACCCAGCTTTTGTTTGGATCTCTTGAAGCTGAAGCTATCTGGTCTATGTTGTATACTTGATTACTCTGTGTTTCTCATGGATTTTACAGGAATGATTGAATTGATTATCAACTTTACAGATGTTACTACACCCTTTTTTCCAACTAGTTTAATCCTTTAGTTTGTAATTATTTGCTGCCTGCTTTTTGTTTCGCCTAAGAAAAGAACAAATCATGGGATGCCTAGCTTTCTTTACCTACAAGACTTGTGATTTTAAGAGGGTGATGAGAGGGATTTTATTCTTTAGTTTGGATGAGAAATAATTTTCTACGCAGTCTCAACGGAAGGGTGAATACAACTTAGAAACATTTACTCGACATAGTTAGAGAAAAGGTGTGTACAGCTTGACCAAACTCTGCTTTGAGCCGGATATACTAAGAATACCCTTCTTTTGAGATCAACAACAACAACAACAACAACAACAATGACGACAAACGAGCTAAAGGCAAGGCAATACCCCCTTCATCAAGTGGTAGAGAGTCTAAACATATGTAAAGTCAATCCATGACAGATTGACAAGCTGAAATCAAAATCGTCTAAATTTTTGTTTGTTTAGTTCTCGTGTTACCTACATCCAGTCATCCTTTTCCAATATCACCGTGAATTTACGTAATTTCGATTGAGATTGCAATTTTTTTAGGAACAAGGTAAGAGTTTGGCTTGCGTCAGACCCTAATTACCTATCACCTAATAGTGTTCTTATGAACGAGAGTAAGTATATATGTGTGAGCGCCGGTAGAAGCACCATCCTAAGAAAATAGAAGATGTGCATTTTTGTTTGCAATGTAACTAACTTCCCAGAAGATATGAGAAGGGGTGATGAATTGAAACCTTGAAACAGAATGAGAATATCCATGATCACCATTTTGATATCACAATGTTTGTTCTTGTTGTGCTATGTAATTTCAGTAAATTAAACACAAAAAATCTTTTATTCATAAATAAAGAATCAAAAACCTTGCTCAGTCCATCAAAATACTAAAATCCAAAGTGGATCAAATATGTGGAACAAAAAATCTGGACTAGTATACTTTTTTCAATACAAGGCCTATGTGTATAAAGATGGCCCACAATTAGACCTCATACGCCAATGCCGCGGTCCATATACGAAGTTAATGGGCTGCTTTATAAGAGATTGACAAGTGATGAACGTAATGTAACCCTCCCATTGCAGTGGGCCTCATTATTTTTTTATTTATATCCAATTCTTCTGAGTTTTGAAGGAGTTTTCTTATAATCATATCGAATAACTCATAAGTATCTTTACAATCTTATAACTCTTATTTTAAATAAAAATCATGATTATAAATGTTATATATAACTAATTTTATTGTTTATAGATTTATATAAATATTAAACGATTAAAAATAAATAATAAAAAAAAATATACTAACATCTGGCCTTCCAAAATAACAAGTCAAATTAATTGTGTTGAATTGAGTTGAATACTTCTAGGGTTTTGCCTATAGGAGATTATATAGCCTGAAATAAATCTAATCCTACTAGGATAAATCTTTCAATAAGGCACAAATAGATAAACCCAATTCTATCTAAATTAGGTTTATGAAAAAAGCTCAAATCTAAACCATTTTTTTTTATAGTAGGCAACCATTAGAATGTCTTTGCAAGCAAAGATCATTCTTGATCATCTACAAAGCTCTCTATTCAAAGGGACGGTAAACGGATTACAATCAAAATCATTTTGAACTATATAATTAATTGATGAATTTGCTTCTCTGAAGCAGTGTAGGAATTCGATCTTTGCAAAATCCCTCTTCATCTTTCTGATCTTCTCAATTACCTCGAGTATCTTCCATGACACCTTAGAAGTATCTTCTATTGTCTTGATCGCGCTGAAACTATCCCTTTTAATGATGACGTTGTGCCAGCCTCTTCTGCGTGCTAGCTCTATCCCATTGCAGAAAGCAAGGGCTTTAGTTTGGAGAACTGATACATTTGGAACCTTTTCGTGGAAAATATCACTGACTTGGCCATCCCAATCTCTAACAATGCCCCCTATCTGGCATTCCCTAGAGAGTTTGACGAACTCATCTACATTGAATTTGTTGATGGTCATAGGTGACTAACCCATTTTATATGTCTACCCTTCTTTTCTTTATACCAACTTTTCCCTTCTTTTCATTTTATATGTCTACATTGATTTTGTACCAACATTTTATATGTCTAACCCTTATTTTCTTTGTACAAAGCTCAAATCTAAAACAATTAGATTCAAGATATCCTAACATTTTGATTATATCTTATCTCATTTATCCACACATTTAGTTCCTCCTTATAAAATAGAAACTTTTTTTTTGGTTAAAAATAAAACATTCGTTTATTATTTTAGAGAAATTTTGGTGAAATATCACATTTTGCTAATTTAATTAGGTTATTAGCATTCTAACTTATTAAATTGGCCGTTCTAACACACCTTCAAAATTAATTAGCCCCCTAACTCTTTCCCGTTCATTCTCTTCGATCTCCATCTCTCGCGCTTCGATGGCGATTTGCTGGCACCTGGAAGAGGATGAGCAACTTCATCTACCCTCCCCCCACCTCCCCCGCCGTCGTCGACCCCGACTTCGGCGCCGACCTCTACGGCCGCTCCAAGCCTCCCAGATTCGACTTCTCCGGCCGACAATTGCACAAGGCGCCGCCCCACTCCTGCGATTGGGCTTCCAATTACTACCTTCCAGGTTCCAATTTTAGGGATTTTAGGGACAAGCTCCCCAGATTCGACTTCTTCGGCCGCCAATTGCATAAGGCGCCGCCCCACTCCTGCAATTGGGCCTCCACCGATGAGGGGACGACCGGGAGAGATGGCGGGTCAAATGGAACCCTGGCCTCGATGTCGATTTCGCTCTCAGGTTTCTCGCTCTTTCTCTTCCGTCTTTCTTACTTTGTAGCTAATCGTTTGGTTTTGAACCGATTGTATCCTTTATGGTACAATCCTTGAATGGAGAATTAGGAATTAATGAACAATCCTTGAAGGAAAGGGCTAGACAGTCGGTAATTGTAACGATCGGTTCAAGGATTGCGAACTTGACAATGATTGTTCATTAATTAGGAATCTGTTGGTTTTCTTTTTCCCATGGTTGTTTGGTTTACATTGTGACACTGTTTTTATCTGTGTGAGTTTGAATGAATTAGGAAGCAAGAGCTAAAGGTAGAGGAAGTAGGGATAGTAGAGTTTTTTTAGTTAATTGTTTCGTCTACATTGTGAGCTTGAAAATGAAGTTTCTGTGATGAATGAATTTGGAAACAAGCACTTAAGGTATGCGTAGCAGGAGTTTGAAAATGAAGTTTCTGTGATGAATGAATTTGGAATCTGTTCGATGAAATGCCCATGCGGATTTATTTGACTTCTAGCGATTAATTGAGCAATCGAATTGCTTCCGATCTGTTGGTGAGATGCATGTTTGTGCTTTTAATAAGTTTCAATGTCTTCCTACTTTGCTTGAGCTTCTAAATGGCTTCTTTGCTGGCACTTTTTTAATCAAAACACTACTAGATGTTTTAGGCTTTCATAAGTAATGATTGAACATGAATAAAATCCCAAGCTCTGAACTCGGGAGCCATGTGATTTTTAGTTAGAACCTACAATTTTGATTGAGTTAGGGTTTATTTTGGGGTGAAAATGTCGAAATTGATGACAATTTGGATTGTTTGATGATAGGTGGAGCTTTGAATTGTGTTGCTGCTCATGTGGGTGAAATCAGGCATGGTGGTGTGAGGGGGAATCACATGCACTCCACTTGCAATGAGACTTTTTTCATATGGGGAGCTAGAACCAAAATTAGAGTATGTGATTTTGTCTCTAAAGCATGTTTTTCTTCCTCGGAGATTATGGAATTTCTTGTTTTACTAGGATACTTCTCTTTGCTGTCTAGTTCACTTAGTTGATGGTGAATTGTTAAAGCTGCTAGCTTACTCGAAGGATTCGAATTGATATCTCAAATGAAAGCAAAAGTTTGTAAGCTATGATGATGCTATAGTTTACTGTCTTATATAGATGTATACATATGAAAAACCAAATTGTACAGAGCAGCCGCTTTAATTTCTTCAAGTAAGAGCTGTCAAATTTCATGTACTCCATAGATGAAACTTGTGATGCCATTGGGGCCCCTACAGGTTGTTCGAACTGCTACTATTCGGTTTCTGCTGGTGGATAGTTTGGATGGGCTCGCTACAGGTTGTTTGGTTCAATGGAGTGGTCTCTTCTTCGGTGGAGCTTGCCATTCTTTGTTGGGCAGCTGTTACCGGAGGGGCTTGCTGTTGGCGCCTGCTGCCTTGGAACGTTTGGGGAGAACGTGGCTTTTCTGATGGCTTTTTGTGCATTTGCTGTTATGGAATTACATTAGGGGATTTATTTTGATATGGCCTGGGCTTATATATGTTTGGATCTCGGCCCTCTTTGGGTTTGTTAGTCTTGTTGTGTTAGGTGATTGGATGGCATTTAAGTTCGTGGCGGGCTTGTAGATTAGATTTGGCTTCTTATTTCATTTTACATATATTCATCGAATCACTCTTTTTATTCCATGAATATATGTAACATTATTTAAGAAGCCGGTGAGACTAGTATGGAGGATTCCAGTCCAATAAATGCTTGAGAGATTTATTTCGAGAGGAATAAATTGCATATATGGATATACGATTAAAAGTCATCAACAAAATGAGTAATCAATGATTAAAAGCCTCAATAAAATTGTCATTAATGAAGTGTAATTAGGTATTAAGCTCATATGTCATCAAAACACTACTTTGAAAAAATATGGCATCACGGTAAAAAAAATATCATCAAAAAATTGACATAAAAAAAGTGTCATCAGTATCCAACAGTAACAAAAAAAATGGCATCAATAGTCAACCTGAACAAAAAAGGTCATCACGGTAAAAATATCATCAATGGTCAACGTGACATCACTACTTGGAAAAAATATGGCATCACGGTAAAAAAAATATCATCAAACAGTTGACATAAAAAAAATGTCATCAATAGTCAACAGTAAAAAAAAGGCATCAATGGTCAACGTGACATCACATTAAATAAAAAATGTCATCAAAGTTTGAAAAAAGTTGCATTTAAAAAGTGACATCAAACCATTTAATTATAAAAGTGACATTAAAACGAAAATAAAATGTAATAAAAAAGTGGTATCAAAACGGCAAAAAAAAGCACCACAAAATATGTCAACGTTAAAAAAAAAAAAAAACTGAAGAAGTTGGTCAACGTTGACCAGTCAATCATTACTACTCCATTTGGGAAGGGTGCTAGCTTACCTAATTTAATTAGTTTGAGTGCCAATCACCTAATGAAAGGTTCAAAATAGGCTAGTTAGCAAAAACACCCATTATTTTAACTCTTGGCGTTTTGATATTGTTACAGTATGAAACCGTTAAAAAATGATGAATAATTAGGCATAATGAATGAATGAATGAATTAAGACCCCAAAATTAAATAAATTAGTCATATGAATCTTCATGCATTTCACAAGTTGCGGCTTAAGTTAAGGTAACTTGCCTTGCCTTTGACTCGATGGATCGGTTTGTAGCTCTTCTGGTAAGTTTGTTGTGATTATACCCTTTGGAGTATAAGAGGAGGCAATTAAACTTTGTTTATAAAAAATATTTACAAGTAGTCAACCCATTTCAATAATTAATCAGTCCTAAAGAATCAACGATTAATCAGGCCAAAGGAGGCTTCCTAATTAAGCAGGCAATGCAACACAAAGATGAATTAAACCCAATTAAGCTGGCCCTTGCCGATTTAATTAACCCCCCTAAACATCAATTGCCCTTTTATATAAACCAAAGGATTAATATGTTCAACTGTATCTACACGTCGACCTTTGGGGTTTGGGCCTAAACTAAAGGCATGTATCATGTATGTACCAATTAAACCCTACCCCAATTGATCTATGAAACAACGTACCACATGCCCAAGTGGCTAATGTTGCGCCCTGATTTCCATATTAATTCCAGTAATTTCATTATTATCGATCAGTTAACTATATATGCATATCTTAGGCCTTGTCCATCTTGGAGGCCAAATACTTTAACTTCCTCCCAGATTTAGAGCCCATTCAACTCGATCAAACCCCTCATTAGATTTGGTTCTTAGCTTGTTCATTGATTTATGCTGCCCTTCAGTAGTTCTTTCTTGGTATATATGTCAGTTAATCCCATCCCATCCCATCGTAAATAACGTCGTCTAATGTGTAATTGTATGAGTTTTAAAATATATATTCATTGCAGCTTGCAGCTGATCTTTCTTTGCCTTTACCTGCAAATTACTTCACTGGATATGTTTGTATCTTTTATTTATTTTTGATCGAGTTGTAGTACATCCATCTGTATGTAGCGGTACGTATTGGTATGTACTTGATTCCTCAATTGTTTATGTGTTCGTACAGTGCATCCATTTATCAACGCATGTTATGCGTGATTCCGGGGTTTTTAATTTAAAATAAATTCAAATTCAAATCTCCAGTTTTTGCCCGCTCGCCCTTGATCGACTTTGTTATAGGATGTTGGCAGCTGCTCCGACTCATCAAGCAAGCGATCGAGGCTACGTTACAAATTCACGATTTCTGCAGGTGCCAGTCGATTCCACATATGAATTGGAGGTTAGTTGTTGCATTTTAATATGTGAAATTGGGGCACAAAGCAACGTTTCACCACTTAACAAGTTTAATAGAGAATCTTAGGATGTAGTGAAGATGCAAGGGTTTTTTTTTTTTTTTTTATAGCAAATACACAAATGGGCCCCTAACAGGCCCAACCTATTATCATTTGTAAATGGGTTGGCCCAATATGTAACGTTCTATTATTCATCTTTCGATAATTTTAGATATCTATTTTACGTATTTATCTTTTGTAATTCGATTTTTCTATCCTATAATTTAAGGGGCATAAAAGACAAAATGCTAATTGGAAAAGATATCATATAAAAAAAATCAACGACCTTAGAATCTAATTTAAAATTTGACTAGTATATTTTTTTTTTCTAAAACAGGAATTTTTAGAGCTTATGATAGAAAAACCGTTTGTAATTATCACAAGGTTTTGAAAGTTTCAATAAAATAAAAAAAAATAAAAAAATAAAATAAATAATAATATATTTGATAATTTATTAAAAAATATGAATTTATTTTAGAAAATCAACAGTTCATATTCAGTATATATATATATATATATATATATATATATATATATATATATATATATATATATATATTTATTTATTTAATATATGTAATATATATAATTGAATATATCTTATAAATATTATATTTTTTGTCACTATTTTAATTATACTTAATATTAACCCATTTATAGTTATTACTATTTTCAATAAAAACTATAATGATAAATAATCAGATTTATTTATTTTTAATATATAATATAATAATTAATTTATCAGTTGAAGACACAAAATTATATATATATAATTTATCAGTTGAAGACATATATATATATAAAGATATGAGATGTATGAATCATGAATGGATCTTCATCTTGGCCATCAACTGAAAACCAAAGCCAACACATAATATTAAAATAAATGGACGGTAGGAAAAGCCAAAGTGATCGAGAATAAATAGTGGAAGAAAATGTGTTTTGGCAACTTGAACCGTTGGCGGTATACAAACCTCATCTACATGTCCTAAAGCCAATTAAGTTAAGTTAGCCAACCAACACTTCATATACATATACTGACCCCCTTCAATTTATCCTTAGCTTTTCAGATACATTTAACTATCCGATTATGCATTATAAAATCATCATCTATCTACTCCGTATATTTTTGTATTACCTTAGTTCAAAAACCTTATTATAAATGTGCCAACACTATGTTAATTATAGGTTTTTTCAATCAATTATAATTTTTCCTTTTATTATTTTGTTCTTTTTATCTCTTTAAATAAATCACATTTTTTTTCCTTTTATTTTTAGTTGATTTGCTAACCAAAAATAGGTTTAAGAGTTTAAGACATGTAAGAGAATAGGACCTAGGAACATTTCATGATTTGCCTTAAATTATGGTTTTCACTTAAATCTTAGTTTTATACAAATAAACTCTCCATATACTTTATATTACATGTGACATCATTTTCATAATAATCTAACGAATCAAATCTATCAAACTTTATTTATTTCTACCATAGTTATCAAAATTCATATCTATATAATAACATCATATTAGAGTATCTTAATTTGAAAATCCCATATCAGAGTTTTTTTTTAGAAAAAATGTTTTTGTTTTATTTTATCTCTATAATATTTTATATTATCACTATTTTATATATAAAAAAATTAAAATAAATTGTGGGGTGAAAACTATACTCCCTCCTATCACAAATATAAGATTTTTTTACTTTCGTGCATGTAGTTTAATAAGCTAAAAACTATATAATTTTTTTTTTTTACGATTTAATACTTATTACTAATAATTTTTATATTGTAAAAAATTAATATTTTATATAGTTTTTAACTCCTTAAACTACGTGCACAAAAAGACAAAAGTCCTATAATTTTTTAGCGGAGGGAGTACTAAGAGCATGAGCAACCATGGGAGTTTTACTTACCTTAAGGTTGCTAAAAGGCAAGCCCATGGTTGTAGGGTTTACCTTAAGGTAACTTAGGTAAGGGGTGGGAAGAGGTTACCTTGGTAAAGAGAAGTAACCTCTTCCATTTTCTAATTTTATTTTCCTTTTTCTTAATGATAAAATATGATCTTCTCTTTTCCATTTAGATTTATTAATTGTAATAGTGTTTAAAATCAAATAAAAATATATTTATATTTCATTATTTTTGAAAATAAAATACCCCAACGGTTTAATTTTATTTTATTTTATAATTTGAGCCAAATTTTACCCTATATATACCCCCATCTTGATCTATTGTAGTTGCACCTATTTTCTTAACTATGGATCATAATAATCCAAATATTCCACCCATTTCAAATATGCCATTTGATCCAAATCTTCTAAAAAATCCTCAATTTCAAGTGATGTTAGAAATCCTCTAATATTGAGCCATTCAACGTACCACCGTGCGATATGAAGATCGAAATTTGGGCAACTGTATGGCTATGAGAGATGAGATTCGGGATAGACAAACTCATATGAATTTGAAGAATGATTTGGTTGAGCACTTGTGGAACCAATTATAAGGTTATGATCCGAATTTATAGGTAGTTCGATTAGTATTTACGTATGTTATAATGTTTCTAACTTTTTTTTATTTTAATCTAGATGTAATAAAATATATTTATATTAACTACTTGCTATTTTTAATTATTTATAAAATTATAAATAAAAATAATTCACAATAATATATGATGGTACATATATAATAAAGGAAAAGATATTATAAAGGAAAAGAAAAGGTGAAAATAAATTTGAAAAAGAGGTAAAAGAGATTTCTCATGGTTGTAGAGGAAATATTTTAGAGAGTGTTAGAAAAAGTGAAAATTATTT
Organism: Persicaria tinctoria; assembly: GCA_037127255.1. Taxonomy (NCBI): domain Eukaryota; kingdom Viridiplantae; phylum Streptophyta; class Magnoliopsida; order Caryophyllales; family Polygonaceae; genus Persicaria; species Persicaria tinctoria. Next base: position 54,241,264 of record JBANSL010000014.1, on the reverse strand, counting down.
TAAACAAAAAAATAAATGAGTTATAAAATTATAATAGTAAGATCGGAAAAAAAAAAAAGGTTATCCCATGACTGCGGATGATAAGGGCAGTTTTGTTTGATTACATTTTAAAATTAGACATGAGGTGAGAGATTGAAAGCTCCATCCCAGACTCATGGTGGGCCCATATTGACTTGTGAGGACTGCGTTTCGTGCAATATATATGTTATAATAGACATAAGTATATAACATATTCTATATATTATAAATAGAAGATTACGTGATGACTTGTTATTATTCATATACAAAATAATAAAACGTTAACTCTTATTTAATTAGTCCTATAGCTACAATTAGTTTACAAGTATTTTAATATGTTTGTCAAACAATGTACAAATGTTGTGTCTTTTATATAATTCTCTATTTCTCTTTTTCATTCACCAATTTATAACAACCAGATTAAGCCAATTTGTTAAGAATTAACTTCAATTGTAAGACATGCATTTATTTTTCACTTTTGCAGATAGACTACATGTAGTGCTGATTTTATTGACGTACGTCCTTACCTCATGCATTTATTTATTATTTTATACTGGTGAGAGTTTAGGAGGTCAACCACGATTATACCACTATCTAAGGGCGTCCATAACGATGAGAGGTTGAAACTCTAAATCAGCACTCCAAGAAGAGGACTCCAAGGTCAAGTGAGTGAGTCGATCGACCGCTCTATTAACCTCCCTGAAAATGTGGGATACAGAAACCGTCTTGAACAAGCGAAGCAGATGAAAGAGCATCTGACATAAGGATTTCAATCTCCCAAGGATTCGACCAAACACCATTGATCACATGCAACTCTTCGAATCCCCAGCCTTCGAGCTTCCAACAACCCAAGCTACAAACCAACTGCCTCAGTCTGCAGCGCAGACACAATCCTACATCTACTGGCATCGCACGCAATGACCCTACCATCATCATCTCTGATAACGAAACCTACAGAAACCGAACCAGATATAGATTTAGCGCCATTAAAATTAAGTTTAAAGACGCCATTCACAGATTTACGCCACCTGATGGTATTCTTTTTGCGAGGGTTGTCTCTAGGTTTGACTTTTATTGTCGTTCCGTCTTCCTCGTCTTAGTCATCTTGTTTACTTTTTTTTCCAGTTGTTCATGTGATATTTGATTGTGGCTACCAAGTCCTCTAGTGTTCGTAAGTTTTGATTGTCGAATATAATTTTGTTTATTTTCTCCAAATGCACCACCAGGAGAAAGTCAAAGTACCCTTTTTCTCATGGTTCATTTGTTGAAATATTTCGTTGGTAAATGGTCTTTATAATTTGATTACTTTTGTCAGCATTTGCCATTTTTCGTTCAATATCTCTGTCCAGAGATCCAATGGCCCTTAGAGTTGTCAGGCACTCCATGAGGAGAATATGCAATCCATGGGCGTATGTATCCCTTTGTTTCAGAGTTTAGCTTTAGTAGGTAATCCGTCCAATCCTACTTTTCATAAGAAGTTTCTTATCTTTGGTAGGCATTCAACTTTCCATATTCCAGAGAATAGTTCTATCTCATTGTCATTTGATTTAGTGATAAATTCTAAGGTGCTAGATGTTGAAAACCAACCATCAGAGCTAGATTTCAAATAGAGTATATCTTCAATCTCTTGCAAATGGAGGGGGTACTTACAATTATCTCAACAAGGTCCATAAGTAGGATTTCTCGAATCTTTTGTACATTCCATGTCTTATTTGGTAGGATGTAGTTTTCAACCCTTTCTTGATCATCAATCTGATGAATGATTCTATGATCCTTAAGCTTTCTATCATCATTTAGCCATTTATCCTTCCAGAATTTAACCGTCTTTCCATTTCCAATTTTCCAGATGAGCCCCTCACAGAATTCATCATTTAGGTCAATTAGCTTAGCCCATTGCCACGACATGTTTTTCTTCCTTTTGTAGTCCCAAATTTAGTCTTCCTTTAAATATTTTTCGCGAATTATTCTGATTCATTGGTTGTGGGATTCCGCTAGGATTTTCCATCATAATTTCATTTGTAGAGCTTTTTTTTATGACTTTTGTTTTGCTGATTCCCAGACCTTATTGTCGTTTAGATATGCAAATTTTGTCCCAACCTAACAAATGTTTATATTTTTGGTCCTTATTCTAGAAAAACATCTATTTATTCTATTTAATTCATTGAGCACACTCGTCGGAAGCATAAAATTTTGCATAACGTAATTGAGTTTAGTCATAAGGTTCATTTTTATTATAACTACCCTTCCTAGTTGGGAGAGGGAATTCGCTTTCCATTTTGTTAGCTGCATTTTCGCTTTTCCAACAACATCTTTAAATGTTTCTTTATTAACCATGCCATTTATTATGGAGCATCCTAGGTATTTGTCCAAGGCTACTTGGTTCATTATAAGGAGGGTGCTTTGGATTTGGAGTTTTTGGGTTGCGGATGCACCCTTTGTTACTTGGAACACTGATTTGTTAAAATGTACCTTTTGACCTGAAATTTGACAATACTTGTCAATTATATTTTTCACCTTAGGACACGATTCTTGAGATGCTTTGGCAAAGATCATGATATCACCCACAAATGAAAGGAATGGAATCCGTGATCCATTTGAGGTCATTCTAAATCCAATGGGGTCGCCTTGTCGGATTCCTCTTTGTGGCCGGAAAGTTTCAGTTGGTTTATCTGGTACGAGACGAACGTCGTTGGCACTTTCGCCCTTTGCCAAATAGTAATAATATCTAAACTTAAACACAAAACCAATAGATTAGGCAATCACTCACTTGATAAACCAAATAACTACTACTATAGTGATGAAGTCTGGTGTCGAACCCACAGGGAGAAGCGATTTCCTATTCAATAACTCTAAGCAAAGACTCTTATAGCAAAGCAATGATTTGTAACAAGTAGCAAAGATATAAAAGTAACCAGATTTATGATCGCAAAGTAAATTGATATCAAAGTAGAAAGAACATTTCACCTGCAATTCTCTAACAATGGTTGGACTTCATGGTCCTCGAATTGATCTATTAATTATTCATATTCCTAGGTCTACTTGACTAAAGTTGAGAGATCTGCAGAGATTCACTCATGTTATTCAATATCACTAAAGAATAGCATTAAGGACTCAAGTAATCAAGACCAATTGGCACATTGACTCAGCTCAATTAAGACTAATAGACGCATACCGAACTCAGCCCTACTCGAATCTACATACCATAGATCAATTGAAATAATCCACTACAAAGACGAAGAAACATCACTATCATCAATACCTTTGTTTGCTATCGAGAAAACAACAACAAATTCATAGCTAAGATGCAATTCCTAACATGTTGATCAGGCATAGAAAGGAACACAAATATAAATTAAGAACAAGATGATAACTAAGAACATGAATAATCAAATAGAATCTAATCCTCACAATCCAAACAACCATGTCTTCGAATCACAGGCGAAACTATGAGTTTAGCAACTCATAAGCCAATTCTCTCTAATTGTGTTCATAGTCTCACAATAATCCTCTCTCTCTCTCTCTCTCTCTCTCTCTCTCTCTCTCTCTAACAACGAACACAATGAAAAGAACGGAAAAACAACTAATAAAGCCTCTCCAAAGTCGGCAAAACCCGAGTAGGAAATAGAATAGAATCATATAAAATAATGTCTTCAGATCCAAAACCGCGTATCCGGAAAATACGTCAACGGCGGGAGCCGCCTATGCAATGTCCGTCGTTCCTCAATTGTCTTCAATAAATCCAATGTCATGCCTCGCACTCCTCTGTAGCTCCTCCTTAACCTCCATATGCTCCAAAACATGATTCTTAAGCTCTTCCCAAAGTCCATCCAAGGCCGGAATGTAATTTTGCAGAATAAACACTAAAAACGCATAGATTCAGAACTCGAATACTTCACCAGCAATATACAGAACTAGACTCAAAACATAGAAAAATAACTACCTAATAGCAATAAGAAATACTTATAATGCCTATATGAAATATGCATTATCATCATCGTTCACTAGTAGTGAAAAGGACACGGTCTTAATACATTTGTTGATCCACCCAAAAAATTTAGGAGAGAACCTGAATTTCTCCAAGATCGTTAAAAGAAAGCTCCAGTCCGCCTTAACGTAGGCTTTTTTTCGTGTCTAGTTTTATTCCATGTTGTGCGCCTATTTTACCATGTTTTACGCTTACTTTTATTCCGATTCTTGTTCATATGCTTGATTGAGCAGGAATTGGAAACATTTCAGAGTAATCTGGAGAAGCACTCGATATCTAGTGAAACCCACTCGATATCGACTGAAGAAGAGCAGAAGATTGACTAAGTGTTGGATGAATCAAGCTACTGAGAATCCACTCGATGTCTCTGAAGATGACTCGACGTCTAGTGAAGATTTCCAAACTTAGAAGCTGAAGAGGAAGAGCCACTCGGGATCTACTGCCTGACCCAAGATCGAGTGAAGTGACTCGATATCGAATGGACCTTAGTCGATGTCGAGTGGAACCCTACTGGGTCGTGGATGCGTTTTGGAGAATCCGAGCTGAAGAAGGGTTGCTTAACCACAAAGAGAAGATCTTTTAGTTACCTTATGAACTTCTATCCTTATGGGTTAATGTCTCAGTCGCCTAGGGATTTTCCTATTTAGATAATATTTTATTAATTCAAGTTTTAGTAGGATTATTATTACTTTCCTTGGCTAGCAAGGATTAGTTGCTATAAATAAAGGAATTAGGCAAAGGTTTTATTGATTCAATCCAAGAACACAAGCAATTGTGTGCCCTAGTTTAGAGAGAGTTGGCTAAGAGAGAGGAGAGAAAGATTGGAGCTTTCGGTTGTACTCTTTTACAATTTCAATTCAAGTTTATGGTTATGATTATGATGATGTTCGCTATGATGAGGCGCGAGTAATCATCCCACTTCTAGGGTCGGGGTGAGCCCGACGATAGCCATGTAAGTATGCTTGAGTTTATGATTCTTATCTGATTTTCATCTTCTATCTCGTGCTTAATTAATCCACTGCAAAAGTAATGGACAATTCATTATTTATGATTTTAAAGCGAAAGTGGATTTATTATGAATTTGGATAGTAATTAGGTTTTGCTTGCGAGAGTTGGTTAACCCTAATTATGAAAAGGATAGAAACAAATAGGTTTTTATGCGAGAGTCTATATATTCCTATTTGACGATAATGAGAGTGGTCTATTAGATGAAAAGCACATATCTTTCGATGATTTGAGTATGTTGCATACATGGTTATTGTCGTGGTTATCCCTTACCTTAGAAGCTTTTATATTATTGTTTACAAAACCCTTGATATTTCAGTTCACTATTTCTTACTCATTCTTACATTCTTTCGGTATTTCTTTGCCGAACATTAGTTACTGTTTTTCTGTTTCTGTACTCGAGATCGACTGACCTGTAGTTGACATCGAGTGGGTTGGCTCGACATTGACTTCCCTTTAGTCAACGTCAATTGCTTTGTTTGTGTTTTGCAGGAGAATTGACAGCCACAATAGACATCGACTGAACTCCAGTCGACGTCAAGTGACTTCTGGTCGATATACAGAGCGGATTTTGAGACTACTTAGGCGAGCACTGACACACTTCCTCGAGGACCGGTCCTGATTCCCTACTACTACATCTGGAGGGAGTCTTGTATTTATTTGCTTGGATAGGGATTTGTTTGCTTCTATATTTATATTTGCGTATTTGATTCTCTCTCCTAACATTGCAATCCATCCTTGTTTTCCTTTTCTTGTTTGGAATGAGTGAAAAATTTCGTGGGCTATAAGCACATTATCTTGAATAGCTCGATCAACCACAAAGGCTCCATGAAGTGGGTGAATAATTTTTCGTAGGATTTTTTTCATTATTTCCACCAAAATTTTGGCAATTGCTTTGTAGATAGTTGAACATAGGCTAATTAGTCTATAATTGCTAGTAATTGATGGATTTTTGCATTTCGAGATTAGGTTGATAGACGTTTGGTTTATTTGGCGCAACATCTTCTCTGAAGTGAAGAAGCCTTTGACGACTTTGGTTATCGATGGTTCAACAATGTCCCAATATTTTCTATAGAACTCTACTGTCATCCCATCAGGACCTGGGGATTTGTCTTTACCTATGGAGAAAAATGCAGTTTTTATGTCATAATTGGACACCGATTTGGTTAGTTCTTTGTTATCATCCATAGTTATCTTCTTGTCTATCAAAGTTAGACAGTCTTGTAGTAGTCTGTCATTGATACTTTCTTTCCTGAATCTTTTTTCAAAATCATCTTTAATTTCTCTTCTTATATTTTCTTCCCCAATTATTTTTGTTGGGTTAACATCAATGCCCCTGTGACTGACCATGAAACCCCAAATTTTCCATGAGCCTACCCCGAAGACACATTTTTTAGGAATTAGGCTTAAACTGCCACATCGGAGAGAATCAAAAGTCTCCTGTATGTCCGCGGAATGGTCTTCCAACTTCGGCTCTTGACTACTATGTTGTCCATATATATCGACACGTTTCTCCTAATATGTTAGTGGAAGATTCGATCTATGATTCTCTGAAAGGTTGCCCTTGCATTTCTCAATCCGAAAGGCATGACGCGGTAGCAATATATCCATATTGATTTGTGATGAAAGTAGTAGCCTTATTGCCTAATGGATCCGTATTGATCTGATTATACCTAGAGTAATCATCGAGGAAACTAAGGACATCATGAAGAATCCAGTACTTAAAGTAAATAAAAATAATAAACAAATACTCTAGAAGGGGGCTTGAATAGAGTATGAGCGCTTTTCGCAAAGTCTTAAGAGCCAGCAAAGTCAAGGGCCTGATATCGATTCTCAAGGCCTTGAACTCAATCTCAAGGTCTTGAACTGAACTTTTTGTGTCTTGAATTTTCTACAGCAATAAAAACGTTAAAGAACTTAACAGAGAAATAAATAACACTTGACTTGTTAACGAGATTCGGCTCTTAACCAACCTACGTCCCCGCCTAGGGTTATCCAACTCGTAGGATTCAACAACTTTTATTCCTCTTTCCTTATGAGTCCTAGATACAACCTAGAAGAACTTCCTCTCTTCTATAAGCCGAAGCCTACCTTGCTTCTATCTAGTCAACCCAAGATACAGAGAAATAAAAGTCCCTTTTTCCACACCGAAGTGTGATACGTTTGAGTATATGATACTCTTAGTATAACATGGATTAACTTATACTATGAAGCTCAAAACTTCCTAACTGTCGAAAGCAATATATTGAATACAAAATAGAGAGAAAGAAAGAAAAGTAAATCAGCAATGGCGATGGAAGACTTGAGAGCTCTTGTGATTCGCAGAGAAGGCTTGGTGAAGGTGTCGATGAATTGTTTCTTCCTTCTTTTCTTATAGCCGAGAGCTCTGAATGTTCTGCTGATTTTAATCCGTAAATCTCGACCAGTTAAACCGTCTATCACCAAGATATCGTTGGCGAGATCTTGTTGCTGAGATATGGTTGCCGAGATCTTGTTGTTGAGATATGGTTGCAGAGATCTTTGGATTGCCGAATTGAATTATCTCCAATTTAAATTCAAACCACCTGCAAGGTTAATTCTATCCTAACACAAATTCTTTTTCCAATTTATCCTTAACCGAAAATTCTATGCTAAAAGGATATTGTGTTAATAAAAGATATAGAATAGATTTAACAGAAATTCACTTAACCTTTAATTATTAGTCCGAAAACAAATAATCTGCAAAAATAATATATCCAATTTGTATAAGCTACAATACCTTATACTTTTGTCTTTTATCAATCCTGCAAAGATTAGTACTATACCAAATGTATTTCATCAAGGGAAAGTAAGGGAACTATCAATCTCTTGCTTGATTAAAGACAGAACAAATTGGATTTTAAGTTTCTGCAGATTAGCCCTAATATAACAAGCAAAGTCAGACAAATATGATCTACTAAGCAAATATCAAGTTCTAACTATGTTGGATCCTATAGTTTTTAAAATCTAAAACACACATCAACAATAGTTTTTTTTCTTAAAAACGTAAAACACACACCAACACACACCAGCAAAATCTAAACAGAAATCTAAACAAAAGGATCTCCCCCCTTTTGTCTTTCGACAAGGGAGGATCACAAACAAGTCAAAGACCAAGTTTTCAAGTTCAAAAGCCAACAGAACGAACAGAAAATCCAGAAAATCAAGTTCAAAAACCACTAGAAATCATAGCCCAGGTTAGCAACACTACTCGTCATGCCACTTGCAATAACCGACATCTCCTCCATTCTTCTCCCGCTTCCTAGCCTCCATGTCTGCTTCAACCTTCCGTTTGTATCGCCTCTGCGCTTGATTAACCTTCTGTTCCTTCTTCATCTCATCGACCTGGCGCTTCTGGGCATCCTCTCGGCGATAGCGTTTGATAACGTCATAAGCTTCGACTGTGATGATGGCTGGCTCAGGAACAACTGGGCAAAGGATCTCCCAGCCACTCACTAATTGCTCGCAGTTAAAGAGGACATTGGATGCCTTGGATTTGCACAACACTGCAGCTACTTCGGCGAGGGGAAGGATGTTACCAGCACAAGTAAACGTCAAGGCGTTGAGGTGAAACATGTTGTTGATTTTGGCATTGACCATGGTGAGCAGCTCATGTGTTGCATCCAGCTTGTCGGACACCTCATCTTGGAAGTCAATTACGTCCCTCCGAAGAGCATCAAGGCCGAGTTCAAATTCCTCAATGCGATCTTCAATTACCAAAGATGACTGTCCAGACTTCAATTGGAGAGGGAAACCAGTAGCAGCAAGCTCTTCAGGGCTTAAATCGGTCCTTAGTTTCCAAGTGTTAGCGACATTGATAATCCCGATTCTCTAGAAGCACTTTGCATCCACTTTGCCTGAGTGAGAGGCCTTTTCCTCAAGGGAGGTATCAAGGCGAAAGTGTTTAAAGATGTGGGGAAGGAGATTACCGTAAGGCAAGGGAATGTCATGAGCCGAGGAGATTGAATTGATCATGTGTTTGAGGATTAGGTTTGGAACATCAAGTTGATACCCGACAAGAGCCAAGTACACCAAGTATAGAAGTTGGTCGGTGACCAACTCCCTGGAGTGAGAGCGGGGAAAGATACAACGAGCGATGATCGTGAAAACAATTATGGCTTCTAGATTTAGGACGTTGTGGGTCAATTGACGGGCAATGGGAATGGATGACGTCGGAAGAAAGAACCTTCCTTTGGCCAGGGAGATACAATCTGCTTTGGGGGGATGACCATCAGTTGAGACCTCTTTCGGAAGGCCGAAGATTTCAGCAATTACACTTGGGGTTAGCTCGATTTTGGTATTGCAAACGATGGTTTTGACAGTTTGTTTGTCCCGATCCCTTAAGTAGGTGAGATTGACAAAGAAAAGGCGAGTGAGACGGGGAAAATGGACTTCACCTAGGTTAAGAATCGGCCAAAGGCCTGAGGCTTTGAGATTGGTGATGCAAGGGAGGTCAAGAGACTCAAGAAAAGTGGGATCAATGGAGTCACATAGGCAAAGTTTGCAAGAACTGAAAGTATCGAGCCACTTACCTGCGGTTTCGAAGTTCCGGAACCAAGAGGAAGGGAGAGAAGACGCCGACGCTTTTCTCTCAGTCCGGGAAGGGGTGTCATCAGAAGAGCAAGATTGGATACTAAACGAGTCCTCGGTGTCGACCTCCTTCGCCTTCCTTGCAATCGGTCGCTTTCCTTTGCTGGAGGAGCCAGGGTTGCTGATCGACGTTTTGGGTGCCATGGAAAAGAGATGATGAAGGATCTTGGGAAGGAGAGAGAGAGAGAGAATAGTGAAGAGGAAAGAGGGGTGGAGCAAGTTGTAAATCAGTGGAGATAAAGGATATAGATACATCACCTTTTTCGACATGATCCCGAATAAAATGATGTCTCACATCAATGTGTTTTGTTCGAGAATGCTGCACAGGATTTTTAGTGATAAATATAGCACTTGTATTATCACATTTAATTGGGATACCTTTCAAGTCGAAACCAAGATCTCGTAACTGTTGAGCTATCCATAAGACTTGAGAACAACATGCTCCAACATCTATGTATTCGGCCTTAGTAGTTGAGAGAGCAACATCATTTTATTTCTTTGAGTGCCAACTAATTCGGGAAGATCCCAATAATTAACATCCTGAAGTACTTTTCCTATCAACCTTATAAACTGCAAAATCTACATCTGAATAACCAATTAGATGAAACTTTTCCTCTCTTTGGATACCAAAGACCAAGGTCTTGAGTTCCATTTAAATAGCGAAAGATCCTTTTAACCGCAATGAGATGCGATTCCTTAGGGTCAGGCTGAAATCTTGCACACATACATACACTAAACATGATTTTGGGCCTACTTGCCGTGAGATATAGAAGTGAATCGATCATACCTCGATATTCCTTTCGGTTCACACTCTTACCGTGTTTGTCTTGATCCAAGGACAATGTCGAGCTCATGGGAGTCTTAGCGACCTTTGATTGATTCATCTTGTATTTTGTGAGTAGATCCCTTGTGTACTTACCTTGATTCAATAAGATTCCTTTCTTTGATTGATTAACTTGTAATCCGAGAAAGAATGTCAATTCTCTCATAAGGCTCATCTCAAATTCTCTACACATAATATTAGAAAATTCCTTGCAAAGAGAATCATTAGTAGCACCGAATAAAATATCATCAACAAATATTTGCACAACTAATAAATCATTACCTCGTGTTTTGATAAAAAGGGTTTTATCGATCAATCCACGTTTAAAACCGTTTTCAAGAAGATATTTTGATAATCTCTCATACCATGCCCTAGGGGCTTGTTTGAGACCATAAAGTGCCTTATCTAACTTATAAACATGATTCGGAAATTCTTCATTTTCAAAACCAGGAGGTTTTGCAACATACTCTTCCTCTTCTAAAATGCCATTTAGAAAAGTACATTTTACGTGCATTTGAAAAAGTTTAATACCCATGTATGATGCAAATGCAAGTAAGATACGAATAGCTTCTAACCTTGCGATGGGAGCAAATGTCTCCTTGTAGTCAATACCTTCTTCTTAATTGTACCCTTGAGCCACGAGTCTAGCTTTATTACGAGTAATCTTTCCATTCTCATCCAACTTGTTTCGGAAGACCCATCTTGTACCAATGACAGATTGATGCTTGGGTCTTGGGGCGAGTGTCCACACTTTGTTCCTTTCAAATTCATTTAGCTCGCTTTGCATGGCTACAATCCAATTTGGATCTTGAAGTGCTTCGGCAGGCGATTTTGGTTCTACAAGAGACACAAACGCATAAAAAGCACACAGATTTCTTAATTTGGAACGAGTTTGAATACCAGATTTCGGATATGAGATGATATTATCGATTGGATGAGATGAAGCTTGCTTAAATTTTCTTCTCTTAGGATCTTGTGATATTGAGGTTTCTCCAAGGCTTTGAGACTCAGGTTCAACATTCTATTCCGGTTCTGCATTCCCTAAGTCAAGGTCTTGAAACCTCTGTTCAAGATCATGAACCTGTATGTCAAGATCTTGGGCTTGCTCGGATGTATCTAGTATTGGTTCATGCATGTTCCGACGTTGTGATTTCTCCCTTTCTTCCTCAATGTCGGATCCTTGTTCCTCATGCTGGTTCAAATTTAAATCTGCAAAGCTATCACTTAACGTACCGTTATTGCTCTCATCAAATATTACATGAATGCGTTCCTCCACAATTCGTGTACATTTATTAAAGATTCTATATGCTTTGCTATTTAATGAATAACCAAGAAAGATACCTTTATCGCTACGAACATCAAATTTCCCTAGATTTTCTTTGCCATTGTTGTGAACAAAACACTTGCATCCAAAAGGTTTGAAATAAGAAACAATAGGCTTTCTTCCATAAAAGAGTTCATAAGGAGTTTTCTTTAAAATAGGACGAATTAAGCACCGGTTTAAAATATAATTTTTCGTATTTACAGCTTTGGCCCAAAGTGATTTTGCAAGATCATTTTCTAAAAGCATAGTCCTAGACATCTCCTCCAAGGTGCGGTTCTTTCGTTCCACAACCCCGTTTTGTTGAGGAGTTCTTGGTGCTGAAAAATTATGTGAAATACCATATTTTGAACAAAATAAATCAAATTTAAGTTGATCAAATTCACGCTCGTGATCATTACGGATAGCAACTATAGGCAAGTTTTTTTAAAGTTTGTAACTCCTTACAAAGTTTTGAAAATTCAAATAATGCCTCTGATTTTTCTCGAAGAAAAAAAACCCAAGTAAATCATGAGAAATCATCAACAATGACAAGAATATATTGTTTACCTTTGGGAGATTTGACGCGCATAGGACCACATAAGTCCATATGTAATAATTCAATAGGGCGAGATGTACTTACTACCTTTTTAGGCTTAAAAGATCCTCAAGTTTGCTTACCTCGTGAGCATGCATTACATAACTCATCTACCTTAAAGTTAAGATTGGGAAGACCACGAACCAAGTCCCTTGTTCGTAGTTTGTTCAACGTGTGCATACTCACATGTCCAAGTCTTCTATGCCAAAGCCTTGGATATTCTGTCAAGGCCTTGAGACACTTTAAACTTGTTCCTGCAACTTGGTTAGTGCTCATAGAATAGACATTGTTATTGCGAGGAGCGGTTAGGATTAAATCTACAATTTTTTTTTACTAAACATTTTTCGGAGTAAAAAATAACAATATTAACTTTATCACATAATTGAGAAATACTTAGTAAATTATACTTTAATCCTTCTACAAGGTATACATCATCAATATAGTTGGAAGAATCCTTACCAATCTTACCTATCCCAATTATGTTGCATTTTCCTTTATCACCAAGAGTAATTGTACTAGTGGATTGCTTCTTTAGATCCGAAAACAATGAACTTTTTCCACTCATGTGTCGTGAGCAACCACTGTCAAGTATCCATTTATACTCCTTAATCTTGGTGATATCCTGCAAAACAACCAAATTCAACCTTTCCGAGTAGACCAAATTACAAACTTAGATTCATAATCGGGATGGACCATGTTTGGTGGTCTAGTCCCTTTAGGCACCCAAATTTGCTTTACCTGTTCTCTTACACATAATGGAAAAATATTGCGAATAATATAAGGATCATTTCTACGATATGGACAGGTAGTCTTAACATGACCCTTCTTACAGCAAAAATGACAAGTAGGTGTGCACCAATTTCCTTTAGCTTTTACAAAAGTGGTAGGGGCTTTATTTGGAAAAATTTTGTTGTATCCAATACCACTTTTGTTAAGAGATGATTGATGCTCACTTAACATCTATCAAGATTGGCCTTAGAGTGAGTGAAGCGCATGAGAGAGGTATGCTGGTCTCTACACTTATCAGTCAGCGAGATATTCTCTTTCTCTAGCTCCTTAGTGCAACGAGTTAGAGAGGAGAGATCTTGCTTTAAGACAGAACTTTCTGTCTCCAAGGCATTGACTTTACTATCAAGGGCTAACTAAGAAGTTTTGAGATTTTTCATTTCCAGCGACATTTCACTCAAGCTTCTTTCCTGCTCCAAAAGCTTCTCTTTCAAGACGTTAGTTTCATTTATAAAATGTTCTTCATTTAAAATCATATTTTGAAGAAATTCTGACAAAATATGAGTAGGACTTGAGATAAGATTTCTTACGATAGTTCCAAGATGTTTCTTTGGAGTTTCCTCTTGATCAGCCATTAGACAAAGGTTTGCCTGTTCAGTCTCGGATTCAGATTCGCTTGAGAGCTTTTGTGATTTGCAGAGAAGGCTTGGTGAAGGTGTCGATGAATTGTTTCTTCCTTCTCTTATTATAGCCAAGAGCTCTGAATGTTCTGCTGATTTTAATCAGCAAATCTCGACCAGTTAAACCGTCTATCACCAAGATATCGCTGGCGAAATATGTGTGGGATTTTGAATTAAGGATGTTGTGATCTTCTAGCCGAGATCTTGTTGCTGAGATATTGTTGCCGAGATCTTGTTGCTGAGATATGGTTGCCGAGATCTTTGGATTGCCGAATTGAATTATCTCCAATTTAAATTCAAACCACCTGCAAGGTTAATTCTATCCTAACACAAATTCTTTTTTCAATTTATCCTTAACCGAAAATTCTATGCTAAAAGGATATTGTGTTAATAAAAGATATAGAATAGATTTAACACAAATTCACTTAACCTTTAATTATTAGTCCGAAAATAAATAATCTGCAAAAATAATATATCCAATTTGTATAAGCTACAATACCTTATACTTTTGTCTTTTATCAATCCTGCAAAGATTAGTACTATAGCAAATGTATTTTATCAAGGTAAAGTAAGGGAGCTACCACATCATTCCTAGCTTTCCGTCGACCAGCTCATATGGACGGCAAAAGGTAACTATCCTTCGGACATGATTTGTTCAAATCAGAAAAATCAACACACATCTTCCATTTCCCGTTAGCTTTCTTCACCAAAACTATGTTTGAAAGCCATTTAGAGTCCTCGACTTCTTCCACAAATCCGGCTTCCAGTAGCTTCTCTATTTCTTCTCTTGTAGCCAAAGCTTTTTCAGGCTTAACTTCTTCTAGGGTATAAGGTTGACTATCTCCTACTTCAGAATCAGCGGGGGTTCTCTTCTTCCTATTCTTCAACTTTGCTCAACGCGAACTCATGAACGCACATAACTTCCTGACTCCATCTTAATGAGGTTAGATAACAACGACTCTCGTGTTGTTGTCGGTAGACTTCACCCACTCCCCCACCGGGTAATGGGAACTTAGCCACAAAAAGACAAATGGAGACTGCCATTTTGGAATTGGAATAGAGCCACCCTCCCCAGAAGGGCGTTGTACACAGTTGGGATTCGAACAACGGTGAATATAACATTTTTCATGCGTCGCACAGGAGCGGTGCTGAGAGCGACTACCAAATCAATGGTTCCCACTACTTGAAGTCCATCCCTAGAAAAGAGCTACCAACGTCCCTGGATAGGGTTTCAGAGTTAACGCGGATATGCCAAGTTGACAAAATGCTTCCCATGAGAGGATATCCACAGATGACGACCCAATGTTAATGAAAACCTTCATGACAGTCTTTGTTGCAATCTGAGCGTGAATTACTAACGGATCGGAATGAGGCATCCAAACTTCGCTAGGATCAGTTGTGATAAATCAGAGCTCTGTTTGAGGGGTCTGTGCAATTTATTTTCTGGCTGCGAATGGGGGTTGTCTTCCATCTCTCGTAGCTCAGTCACTCTTGGTTGTTGGACCCTAAAACAAAAAACCCTCCTGCGATGATGTAGATGATACCATCGGGATCAGAAATGGGATTGGTTTCCGGCTGCCCTTGCCACAGTTGTGCATGCAGAGCCTAATTCACTGAAACCCATACTCAAGGGGCGTAGTCCTGGCGCCTCCCGCGCCATCGTTTAGGACCCTTTGGCTTCTCCCCATTCCCCTTGGGGATTGTCCTGGGGATGCCCTTGTGGTTCTTTCTCTCCGTCTTGATACTAAGAGTGGTGTAATGGTTGATTTCTTTCTCGCTCGTTGTCTTGACGATGTGGATAGTAATGGTGAGGATGATCTCTTCGACCACGATCATCATCTTGATGATACAACCGTTGTCCTCTATCTTCAACGTTAATGTGGATCTCATCGCGTCATGAGTGTTGAGGTTGGTCATGAGTATGCTGCTTCTGCGGTCTGTTGGCCCCTTTGTCTTTTCGGAACTTCATAGTGAGCTTTCCGAAAAAACTCTACCTACCTTCATTGACTCGTGAGCTCAAGATCACGGCTTCCTCTTAATGTATTTTCCACGACACCAACTCCCTCAACTTGTCATAGGACTGAGGTCTCTTTGGGAAAATATAAGTCTTAAAGTCCCCTTCAGCCAAATTCCCCATAAGGGTTATTTTGGTTTACTGTTAGTTAAAATCCGGGATCTGGACTACCACATCGGTGAAGCGGGCAAAGAAGTGACCCAAAGTCTCACTCGGTCCTTGATTGATTGGATTTAGGTCCAGCATGGTCTAGTTTATTGAGTAGGCAATGCCAAAATGTGACTTAAAAACCTCAGTCAGCTGAGTGAATTTGGTGACTGAATTTCGGGGAAAGTTGGTGAACCAAGTGAGCGCTATATATTTTGTTCAACGTGGAAGGAAATGTAAAATACATCCCGACGTAGTTATACTCGCTGATTCCCATAGACATCACAAAATGGCAAAAATGATCATCAGGGTCAGTGGTGCCATCATACTTCATCAACCCTACATCCCTCTATCGCTTGGGAACTGGTGTTTTAAAGACATCAGGGGTGAACACAGACGGAATGGATTATTCGGTGTCTGTCTTCATATGGGCAGAGTCAGACCGCGTGGAAGTTGAGACATCTGATGACATCTCCCCGACAATGCTTGGATGGGTGCTCCTCGTCCCTTTGAGAGACCTGAGTCGAACCCTGAGGGCTAGTAAAGAAGAAATCTTGAGGCTATGTATCGGTGTGGCTCATCCAAGGTTGTCCATGGAATGTTTACCTATAGGGTGGGTAGAAAGGTTGCCCGCCGTGTTGGTAAAATGGATACCCTCTGTAAAGCTGGTAAAACGGTTGTCCGTTGTTTGGGAACCCCGGGTACTCGTATATAGGCGGGCCATATTGTGGATACCAAGCCATATGAGGAGTCGTTCATGGTGAGAGAGGCATATGCCCTATGTTGAATTCTGCAGCTTCAGGAAGGGGGGGGGGGGGGTCATGTTATAAGAGTCGATGAACAACTAAAAGCTTATGATTTACCTACGTCGCAAACCTAAAGTGAGATAAGTTGTTACACGCATCTTAACCTGCAAGTTAGATTACAAAGAATATTATTAATAGGAATGACGAATTGGATGCATAGATTTATTTGGGAGATCGTGTTGATCTCCCCCTAGGAACCTCTTAGTGTGAAGTGGTTTCCACGGACGACGCCAATGACGAAGCCATCCCTGAAAAGTCTCATTTTGTTGGGACCTAGGGGGGAATGGAGGCACTCATCCGCGACCAAACGGGCTTACTTGAGACACGTGGCGCAATGACATGTGGCATAACCTGTGCCAAAGTTACACGGATGCGTAAGTCCTTCAATCCATCTAAGGAGGTTCGCCCAACCCATGTGAAATACATATGTCTCACCTGCGTCGCAAGGCGACTGGAGTAATCTGCTCGCGGACAGATGTCTTGTAGCGGATTGAATGGTCTGTTAGCCAAAATGCTCTATTTGTTATTTCTCTTTGTTCTATCTTATATAGTATCTTAGTTTTACAGACATAGGTTAGACATGTGTCTAGAGGGTAACAACACGTGGCATGTTTATCTGGACCCGTAGGAGGTGGACATGTGTGACTTATGGAAAAGGCTCAATTTTTCCGCAGATGACTTCGGGCTAGGTCTTACCCATTGATCCCTTCCTTGATCCTTATAACTCTCTTTGAAGACTTTCACTGGGCCTGACTTCGAGAATGTCACGTTAGGACTGTTAGTGTTTCTTTGAGTTACATCAATGCACTTAAATGTAAAAAAAAAATCAGAAATAGGAACTAGAATTGTAGAATCATTAAATTGAAAATGAGAATCCTTAATTTTCAAAGGAAAAACAATTTCATGAAACATCACATGTCTAGAAATTATAATTTTCTTAGTATCTAATGATAATAACTTGTATCCTTTCTTACCAAAAAGATAACCAATAAAGACACAAGAAACATATCTATAACATAATTTATTTCTTCCATGAGAGATTGTTGAAACATAACATAAAAATCCAAAAGCTTTGTTTGAAGTAAAATTAATGAACTGATGAAGCGCGAGATTGAGCCAAGAAATGGAGGAAAAATGGAAACCAAATTTCATTTCCTGGCGTTTTCTGTTACAACCAATTTTCCCAAGCTGAGCTCTCACGAGCTGTATTTATAATACTCACACTTAGCCAAATTACCAAACTACCCCTTATCTCTTACCTCACAACATAACACTCTCTCTAAATACCCCCCTCAAGCTGGACTTGGGAGTGGATGAATAAGTCCTAGCTTGAAGCATAATAAATCATGTTGTTGAGTGTGTAATGCCTTGGTGAAAATATTAGCTATCTTTAAGGAAGTTGAAACATGAGTCGTGCAAATGAACCCTTGTTGAAACATCTCTCGAATGAAGTGGGAATCAATGCGAACATGTTTGGTGCGCTCATGAAATAATGGGTTAGCAACAAAATCTTGCGCCACATTGTTTTCACAACAGAGAGTGATGGAAAGAGAAATTGGAATCTCTAAGTCAGCCAAGAGACCATGAATCCACACAAGTTCGTTGGCAGCAGAAGACATGCTTCTATACTCACTATCGGTTGATGACTTGGAAACTACCTTCTGCTTCTTCGTTTTCCATGATACTAAAGATGAACCAAGGAAAACGCAATAGCCCGATAGAGAGCGCCTAGTGCCCAGACAATTACCCTAGTCAGCGTCACTGTAAGCAGTAACCTTAAAAGAAGAGGAAGCAGAGTAAGCTAATGTCTGATTGAAGCTGCCCTTGAGGTAATGCATAAGGTACAAAGTTGCATATCCCAATGAGGTTTCAATGGCTGTTGAATGAATTGACTTAACTGTTAGACTGTGTATCCAATGTCTGGTCGTGTTAACTATTAGACTGTGTATACAAAGCTGCATCCTTCTGTACTGCTCTGGATTCTCTAATGGCTGACCAATGGAAGATGATAATTTGATGCCATGTTGCATAGAGAAGGAGGCAACCTTGTAATCTTCCATTTTGGCATCTTTTAAAATATCCAGAATTTACTTTCGTTGGTTAAGAAGAATGCCAATAGTTGAGCGAGAGATTTCCATACCCAAAAAATACCGAGTTGTGCCTAGATCCTTGATTGTGGAAGCTGAGTGCAAAACATTCTTGGCGAGGGTGATTTCAGAGGATGAATTCCCAAGAAGCAATGTGTCATCCAAGTAAACTAAGGCAATTGTCATTTCAGACCCCTTTCATTTCACAAAGAGAGAGTAATCATGTTTAGATTGAAAGTATCCTAAACTGACCATAAACGGGGTAAGCTCATTGTTCCACTACCTGCTTGCTTGTTTGAGACCATACAAGGAGCGATTGAGTTTACAAACCAACCCTGAACTGACATTGTACCCAGCACGAGGTAGCATGTAGACATCCTCCTCAGGATAGCCATGTAAAAATGCATTATTTACATCAAGCTAGTGGAGTTTCCAACCCTTAGAGGATGCCAAGGCTAATATGATACAGTCAGTGGTAAGCTTTATTTGCAATCAGGGGAAAAGGTTGTTTATAATCCCTATCCTTAACCTGATTGTACCCCTTTGCAACCAATCCAGCCTTGTACCTTTCAATTCCCCATTAGGATGAAACTTAATCTTGTAAATCCATTTACACCCGATAGATTTGACACCAAAAGGTAATGGAGTAAGCGTCCATGTGTTATTTTGTTCTAGAGCAGTCAGTTCAGCTTTCATAGCTTGTTGCCAATGATGTGTGATACTTATTTTAATAAATTTTTTAAAATAATTTCATACTTATTGCTATTAAGTATGAATTTATAATAAAAAATGTAAAAAATATTAATATTTTATATCATTTTTAGCATTCTAAAAAAGCGTGCATTAATAGTAAACACCAAGTTTTAATTAACAGAGGGAGTAATATATAAATATCAAAATTTTAAATAATTTTTTTAAAATAATTTTATTAAAAATTTGATATTTGACATATTGTTACATTTTATTAAAAAACATTTGTTCTTTTATTATTTCTCGTAATTTTTAATAAAATGTAATAATATATAAAAGGTCAAATTTTTAAATAATTTTTTAAAAATAATTTCATGCAATTAGTAATAAGCATAGAATTGTTTTAATATTTTAATATTTTTTAGAATTTTTATCTTCTTAAAAAAATGTGTTGAAAAATAAAAAATCAAATACTATCAATCGAACGAAGTATTACACAATACAAATAAATATAAAATTTGATGTGAAAATGAAAGATCAAGTGATTGTAATAATAAAATGTAATAAATTGTAAATAAACCAGGGCAATCTGGTCACCGGGTCAATCGAATCAAAATTATCGGGTCAATCGGATCACCGGGTCTAAACCCAGATTATCTGAAAAAATTTCGGGTTTTCGGGTTCGGGTCGAAAAAAATTCTGGGTTTGGATCGGAAAATTTTCGGGCGTTCGGGTCGGGTCAACAGGGTCGGGTTGTGTTTTGACTATGGCTGGGCTTCCGGTCTGAATCGAATAGGACCGGAGGACCGGAATTTTCGGAAACATGGACCGTGGATTGGACCGGGACCGAGAAATATGGTCCCGGGTTTTCCGGTCCATGGACCGTAAAGACCGGTTGATTATACCTGCAGTCCCATTTTGTTTTTTTTTTTAATTAAAAAAAACACACAGCAGCCTAGATTTTTGTATTTTACACACTGCAGTATTACAAAAGCAGTATTTTATTGCAGCAGTATTTTATAATGGCCCCGACCTATGTAGGAGCTCGATCCATTTCTTCAGAATTAGTTTGGTGGATGTCTTCTCCTGCATGTCTAAGATGAAGAGTCAAGTGAACAATTCATGACATATGTAAAAGCTTGAAGCATAATAATGAGAAACTAACATTTCCCTAACCTTTACATTTAAAACCGAATCTAAATCTAAAAACATTATAAATTGAAATTTCTTAACCCTAGATTTAAATCGGGACGAGATTCTTCAATCTTAGTCTAGAATATTTATGATTTCTCCAAATCTATACTAAAACCGACATTAATTTGTCAAAATATACATAAAAACCTAGATCTAAAAGCGAAATTGAGAGAGATGGAGTGACTTACTGAGAGAGCCGAGAGGGCTGGTAGCCTAACTGATAGAGCCGAGAGGGATGATGGCTTACTTAGAGAGCCGAGAGGGTTGATGGTGTGTGGCTTCTGACGAGGGAGAAGGACGTTGAGCGAGGGCCGAGGGCCGGTGAACATACAGAGAGACTGAGGAGTGAGGGCTGGGCGGTTGGCGGCGAAGTGAATGAATAAAATGAAACGCGTACCTCTTGTCTCTTCTTTAGTTCTTCATGAATCATGATATGGATTCCGGTCCAATTCCGGTCTGGTCTCGGGTTTGGACCGGACCCCGGAAATTAGAATATATTGGACCGTGAACCAGACCATAATATCTCGGTCTGATCTAAAGACTGTACATTCTAGTCTGGTCCCGGTCCGATTTCGACCCGATCTACATTTTGCCCAGCCCTAGTTTTGACAGGTCTTGCCACAGTGACTCAAGCCACCACAATTACATGTGGGAATTGCATCCAACAGTTGCAATTCATCCCATATGCGTTTGAGTTTACCAAAATACATTCCAACTATCAAGTTTTTTGCTTAAGATTGCTTAGATCTCTGTGAAGCTGAAAAATCAGAGGATCGTTCGACTTGTACGTAGAATCTCTCAGTCAATTCATCCCACAATTCCTCAAATGATTGTACATACATGAAATTTTCCCCGATTTCACTAGTCATGGAATTAATAATCCAACACGTACATTACAATCGAATCAGCACGGAGCCACTTATCAAAATCCTCAGTGCCTTCAATTGGCTTAACGCAAGAACCAATAATAAATCCCAATTTCATTTTTGCACCTAGCTCTATTCGAGTCCTCTGTTCTAACTAATAAAATTCGATCCATTGACCAGAGTTGACACTAATTGCATGCCAGGATAGTCTGAATTCGACAAATAAAGCGGATTATAGTGAACTGTGCGTGTACCTTGCCTGAAATTGCCGAACAGACCACCATTGGTGTCGAAATTGAGGCCTCTATCTCCAGATCATGGTGCAAGAGGAGTCACACTGACAAACGTCCCCCGACCTGCTCCAGGTCCCAACCCCGAACCATGAGTACCTCCAGATCCATGACCTTCCATTCCGATCATAACCTCAGCAAAAGACAAACACAGAATCTTCGCCGATGATATAATAGATCAATGATCTGCAACTCCGGTCAACAAAACTTCAACCAATAATCGCCAATCAGCGCTCTGATACCATTTAAAGTAAAATGAATGAACTGATCAAGCTCGGGATTGAGCCAAGAAAACGGAGGAAAACTGGAAACAAATTTCATTTTCTAGTGTTTTCTCTTTTCTGTTACAACCAACTTTCCCAAGTTGAGCTCTCACGAGTTGTATTTATAGCACTTCGACTTAGCCAAATTACCAAACTAACCCTAAGCTCCTACCTCACAGCATAACCCTAAGTGTTTTTAACATAACTTGATAGGGTGTTAAACCATGAAGAATTTTGGTTGGAAATCTATTTATGAGGTAGGTTGCCATCTGTTGTGAGCCTAATTTGTCATGTTTTATACTTACTTTTATATCGTTTTCTGCATGCATTTCATACATTTGGGCTAGAATAGTTCAGAATCTATGTAGTTTATGTTTATATGCTAATTATGGAATCTACACAAGTTTCTGTTTAATTTCGCAGAAATCGAGGCAATTTACAACAGTTCAGAGAAAGGAGGAAAAGCTCAAAGTCAACTACAGAAAGTCCGAGGTCAAGGAGTAGCGGAGCCAGAACAAATCAAGCCGAAAACGAGAAAATCGAGTCGACAACACACTGGTCGATATCGACCTATCTTAGTCGATATCGAGTAAGCAACTCGATTTCCATCCAGAGAAGCCAGAATCGACTAAGGAAGAACAGAGAGGTTGATATCGAGTACAACAACTCGATATCGAGTAACCCATAATCGAGGAGAGATCCGGAATCGACTCGAGAAGCTGAAGAGGAAATGTGAAAGTCGATATCGACCATGAGTCAAGGAAGAAGAAGCTGAAAATTGCAGGTGGATATCGAGTGAGGCAAGTCAATATCGAGTGGACCCACAGTGGCCGATTTCAAGCTAATCCGAGTTCTAATCAAAGTTCTATCCAAAGTCCAATGGAGATATCCACAAGATCAAATTCTATCAAGTTCTATCAAGATGGAAGAGATATTTATCTACTTTAGATATAGTTCCTTTAGAGATTTATTTCTTTATTTCCATTATTTTATCTTATGTTATTAGATAGATTTAGATATAGTTGTTCCATCCAAGAATAGCTACATGGAACACTATAAATAAGGCCTTAGGGGTTGAGTTTTATTCATTCAATTCTAGATACAATTAGTTACATAGAGAGAGAGAGAGAGAGAGAGAGAGAGAGAGAGAGAGAGAGAGAGAGAGAGAGAGAGAGAGAGAGAGAGAGAGAGAGAGAGTTGGAGCCGATTAAGGTTGGAGAAGGCGAGAGCGGGATTTGGCTTCGATTGGTTGTAAGGTTTCTTTTGAGTTTATTTAATGCAAGTTATTTCCTTTTATTATTGACGAGTTTATTCATGATGAAGAGCGAGTAGTCACCCAACTTCTAGGGTCGGGGTGAACCCGACGGTAGCCATGTGAGGTGATGCGGTAAAGGTACTGTTGTGAGCTAAATCTGCCATATTTTACAGTAACTTTAATATCGTTTTCTGCATACATTGCATACATTTGGGTTAGATAGTACAGAATCTATGTAGTTTATGTTTATTTGCCAAATTATGGAATCTACACCAGTTTCTGTTTAAATTCGCAGAATTCGAGGCGTTTTACAGCAATTCTAAGGAATGTCAGAAAAGCTCGGAAAGCAACTACAGAAGTCCAGAATCCGAGAGTACAGAACCAGGACAAACCGAGCTAAAGCCAGGGCTACTCTATGTCGAGTACATCTTACTCGATGTCGAGTAGAGAGCCCGGGCGGACTTGGTCGACAAAGCCTGGTCGAGAAAGCTGAGCCAGACCAACCCGACTCCCGGAACACAACTCGATCTCGACAAGACCTAGTCGAGATCGACGACACCTCAGCGCCACACCCGGAGTCGACGAGAAGAGGAGCTGATCGACAAGCCGAGGACGAAGACGCCGAGCACATCTCTACTCGATCTCGACAAGACCTAGTCGAGATCGACGAGCCACCTAGCGCCTGTCCGAGTCCATGCCGAGGAGGAGTCCTCGACATCACCAGAGAGCCAACCCTAGTCGACCTCGATGAGCCCTAGTCGATGTCGACGACGCCCAGGAGCCCCGATCCGAGCCATGTCGAGCAGAGTCACCCGAGAAGACCTAGTCGATGAACATGCCTACTCGATGTCGACGAACCCTTGTCGAGATCGACTAGACCCGTGAGCCAAGTCCGAGCCACATCGAGCACCAGCTAACCGAGACGACGAAGCCAAGCCAGTCGACAACACTCCTACTCGATCTCGACAAGACCCTTGTCGACATCGACGACGATTCCAGAAGCTGTGTGACGTGGCTTGACGAATCCTACTCGGTGTGGGATTACTTGGGCTCGAAGATTTTCGATTCTATCCAAAATCATCAAGACACATCATGGAAGAGGAGATCTATCCACTTTAAGACATTTAGATATATTTAGATTTAATTTCCTTATTGCTTTTATTTATCATTAAGCATTTTAGATATAGTTTTAGATATAGATATAGATATTCTATCCTTGAGTAGCAAGGATTAGAAGGCTATATAAATAAAGCCCATGGGGCTCAGTTTTATTCATTCAATTCTAGAGAGGGAAGTAAGTAGGAGAAGTAGAGGGAGAAAGTGAGGCTGAGTGGAGCAAAGGAGCGAGAGCAAGTTGGCTTTGTTCGGTTGTACTTTCTTTGGTTTAGTTAATTCAAGTCGGTATTTTCTTTCCAATCAATGTCTGAGTTTGCGATGAGGCATGAGTAGTCCACCCCACTTCTAGGGTTGGGGCGAGCCCAACGATATCCATGCGTGTTTGAGGTAAAGATCCGACCTTTATCATGTTTTGAGCATTTTCCTACTTGTTTATGTGTTTATTACCCGTCTAATGGAGATCCATGCTAACAACTTGGATTATAAACATAAAATCGGTAGAGACAATTAGGGTTTCTTGAAAGAGTTGTCTAATTGTTGAAAAAGGCGAAAGCTTAGTCCTTTGATGCGATTTACATGATAATTTCTTTGGTTCTGCCTTATGCATGCTTGGTTATCGTTGTTGCAAACCCCAATCTTGGAAGTCCTTTTTAAATTAAGTTTAGTTCGAAATCACAAAAGCCTTTGCATTTATTTTATTTCGTTTTAGTCTCTGTCTTACTCGAGATCGA
Organism: Persicaria tinctoria; assembly: GCA_037127255.1. NCBI lineage: Eukaryota > Viridiplantae > Streptophyta > Magnoliopsida > Caryophyllales > Polygonaceae > Persicaria > Persicaria tinctoria. The sequence continues at coordinate 54,216,062 of JBANSL010000014.1, read as the reverse complement.
ATAGCACTCGTCGATCTCGACTACTGATCTTCGACCCAAAGTCGTTGTAGCTTACTTGTGCAGGAACTCGACGAGTCCAACCCGAAGTCGACAAGGACTGTACTCGACATCGGGTAGACCCTCGTCGATATCGAGTAGTCTGTGACTGCTGCTGCGCTGTGTTCGACTGTGCCTGACCCCTGTCGACTAACCCTTAGTCGAGGTCGAGTACCATTGTTGTCGACGTTCGTGAGATTTCATCGCTGCCTAGGATCCGCTGACACGCTTCCTCGTGGATCGATCCTGACTTCCCACTGCTGCATCAAGAGGAGGTCTTGTAATTATTTGCAAGGGACGGAATCTGGTTTGCTGTGATTTATTTATATTTTATTTTGCATTCTCGATTTCCTCCTAACAACAAATTGGCGCCGTTGCCGGGAAAGCTATCATTCGCGCCTTAGGTAGTTAAATCTCACATCTGCTTTGAGTTATTATACAGGTGTATGCGCCGTTCTGGTCTACCACCTGAGTTTGACGCCTTAGACGAACCAGAGCATTACCTACACATCCACTCTAAACTCAAAAGGATCATGGCGGCCGCTGAAACACAAGAGCAACTGATCGAAAGGCTTACAAGGGAACTAGCCGCTAAAGATGCTGTTATCGCCACTGAGAAAGCAGCAAGGGAGCAAGCAGAAGCTGAGCTTGCCCAATATCCAACTACTGCAGAGGATTATATGCATCAAGCTCTCGTCGTGCCTGAATCGGCGATTCTAATCCCTGAAAATTCTTTTGAAATTCGCACTCAGTTTTTGATAGAGCTTAAAAATAATGCTTTTTATGGAAAATTTAATGAGTGCCCTCTTGAACATATTACTAACTTTGATGATATGTGTCGTACTCTTGCTGAAGGTACAACTCTGGAATATGTCAAGATGAAATCTTTTCGCTGGTCTCTCGCTGGACCTGCACTGAAGTGGCTTGAAGGGCTGAAGCCGAGATCTCTCACCACCTGGGCCCAAGTAGAGCAAGAGTTCTTGAACAAATACTTCCCACCCGCCAAAACAGCACTTCTCCGTCAGAAAATCACCGCCTTCAAACAGAAGCAAGGGGAACCGCTGGCAAAGGCATGGGAACGCTACAAAGAACTGCTGCGATCTTGCCCTACTCATGGACAACCACCCTACGTCATTCAGGAGATCTTCTTCAACTCTCTTGATCAAATCACTAAGGACAGAATCAACCATTATACTCGCTATGAGTATCTGACGATGCCACCAAGCGACGCATGGGGTGTGCTAGAAAAGCTCACTAACTACGACAACAAATATGGGGCTCCTACAAACTATGAGGAGAACTTCTACGCCAGGCCAGCACCATCAATGCCACTATATGAGCCAGCAAAGGAGATTGACCCAAATGTCAGGGAGCAGTTCTACAGAGACCAAAATTGCAAGCTCCTCAAGCAAGTCAAATATCTATCTGTCAATCAGCCTTGCATCGAATGCGGATCACAGCGGCACACCACTACTGAGTGCCCACACACCGAGCAAGTCAGGATGGCAGAAACATATGAGGAGGCAGCCTACGCTGGGGGTCCAAATCGCTACATGGGAGACCAACGGTCCTACCAACCACAGTGGAACCAAGGTCTTCCTAGGAATCCCCCACCCTACAGAGCTCCAGGACATCCAGAAAGGGACCAAAAGAAGGATGATCTACAGCTGATCCTTGAGGAGATGCGTCGGAATCAGGGCACCATCAACAACCAATTCCAGAACATCACTACAAAATTTGGAGAATTGGACATCTGGAAAAGGGGAATAGAGACACAGATGGGTCAAATCGTTGTACAGATCCCACGACCGTCCGGACAACTCCCTGGGCAAACAGAACCAAATCCTAAGGGGAAGACCGGACACGTCGCAACTATCAAACTCAGGAGTGGACATCAATTACACGAGCCAGAGGTCGGAAAACAGCAAAGCAAGGCAGAGCAGCAACTCGACACAGAGCACAGCCAACTCGATCTCGAGGAAGGTGTACTCGACATCGACAAGCCGCTACTCGACACAGACCAGAAGCTGAGCTCGGACTCCGCTGCGCAGACCAGCAACTCCAGGTCGACCACCCTACTCGATGTCGAGGAGCCCGTGGTCGAGATCGAGGAGCAGCATCTGGCCGACGTCGACGACTCTACAGCACCTCCGATAGCTGATCAGGATCCGAAACTGAAAAAGCCACTGCCTTTCCCTTCAAAAGCACAGAAAGATCCCACTGCAGGTAGGTTTACCAGATTTGTTAATATGCTGCAAGAACTGAATGTTTCTATTTCTTTTACAGAAGCCCTGCAAGAGATGCATGGATATGTCAAATTTCTCAAGGAAATCCTAAGCAAGAAGCGATCCATCTCAGAGATCGCAGGCGAATGCAAAGTACTCCACTTCCCTGAAAAGAGACCTGACCCTGGTAAGTTTTCTGTTACTGTGGGTTTTGGACAATATAAATATGATTCTCTATGCGATTTAGGAGCAAGTGTGAGCATCATACCATTATCAATCTGGCGGAAAGTAAAGATAGGATGCATAGAACCTGTGGATGCCAAGCTATATATGGCAAACAATACAGTAGTCATCCCTACAGGTATAGTTGAGAACGTCCCTGTCCAGATTGGTAAATTCTTTGTTCCAGTTGATTTCCTTATCATTGACTGTGCTGAAGATCCTACTAGCCCTATTATTCTTGGTAGACCATTCTTAGCTACTACAGATGCCAAAATAAGTATCAAAAATAGATCGCTCACCTTCACCATAGGCGATGAGGTTTTGGATTTCTCTTTTGGCCCTGCAAAAGAGGAAATTTCATGGCTAGAGGTGAAAAGCATCAGCAACCACGGGACCAAGCAAACAGCGGGGGAAGGTGCTGACGTTGTACTCGAGATCGACAAGACCAACTCGACCTCGACAAGGGACCTACTCGATTTCGACAAGACTTTGTCGATCTCGACAACCACTGCAGAGCCAGAAACTTGCCAAAAGCCTAAGTATGGGGTCCCTATACTCGAAGTCGACCAGCTGTACTCGTTGTCGACTAGCCCCAAGCCCAAAGATTCCTGTTTTGGGTCCGAAAAGGCAAGTTCAGGTATGAATCCTACTCCCCCTCAGTCCATAAAGAAAATTATCAATGATTTAAGGGGAGATAAGACACCGTGGCAAGAGAATCTGCGAAAACTGAGAGCTGGAAGGAAAAGGAAGAAAGAGAAGGGAGATGATGCAAGCAACACCCTGTCAGCTGAGCTTGCATACTACCATCAGGACCTAGATGATCCAGGAGAAGGGCCAAGCATGAGCGGGCCCCACAATAATGGTCCTTGAGCGCAAACGGAGAAGTCGGCCTAGCGACTCTAAAATCTAGAGCATGTATATAAAACTTTATGAATTTTTGGGACTTTTTGAACTTTTTTGTTTTTGGTTTTTGTTTTTGGTTTTAGAATTTTATGTCTTTTAGAATGTTTTATGTGGATAGTCTTGTTTTGTGTGCAATCTAACACTTTTAGGTCGGCAAGCATATAAGGATCGCGAAGGGTGGAATAAGAAGTCCCTGAAAAACAGTCAAAATCGACGAAGGCCAAGTCGACGGCGACAAGGAAGAGCAACCCAGACACTACTCGATCTCGAGTAGGCCAACTCGACATCGACAAGTCCAGACGCTCCTCGACTTCAGAAACCCACTAGACGCTGAGAGCCTACTCGATATCGAGTACTGTACTCGATATCGACAAAAACAGTAACTCGACCTACCCAGATCCGCCTTCCTCGATGTTTTATCCTGTGAGTTCCTTCCTTTACTCTTATTTTTATTTGATTTTATACGGTGGGGACACTGTAAATTTTAAGTATGGGGTGGGGGAAGGGCTTACTTTGTGCATATTTGCCATATTTTACATTATTTGTGCATGTTTAGATTTTATTCCTTTGAATTGCAACATGGCTATTTTGGAATGCATTATTGATTTATGTGCTTATATGCATGATTTCCAAAAGTTTGAAAAATGACCCCCATTGAAAATTTTGAATAATGTCATGGAAGCTTATATTGAACTCGACGATGCAAAATTGGATTCATTAGAGATATAGCATGAAATTGCCTAGTAAAGGGAAGTCATAATGAAGTGCATATTTTGTGAAAACCATGAAACGAGGTAAAATTTGAAGTTGCTTTTGACATGTTGCATGATAAGAGGATGGAGGACTTTATATTTCCATATAATACTCATTGTTTACAAATCCTAGCCTTACCTATGCTTATGCATCACAAAAGCCATATTATGCCTTATTTCAATTATTGCTCCACATGATCTAAATATTTGCCATTCTTTACCTTATCCGGGGATTATGTTGAGAATGATGTTACATTATGGAGATTATCATATGGTGTTTGTGTTTTTGTTGTTATTATTGGAGTTTGGAAGGAAATTGTTTGAAATATATGGAAAATTTAATGAGTGAAAGAAAATCCAATCACCTCAGGAGATAAAGGTAGATTGACCCTGCTCTCTGAGATAATAGTTTGGAGAGATGGGACACATTGTGATGAGTCCAAAGCACTAAGTATCCGGGGTCATTCATGACACCCATGTTTGCGACTCGCGAGAAGGCAGTGCTGAGGTCAGAGAGGTAAAAGCATTATTGTTGATAAAAGCATTATGAAAGGTGATGAAACTTATGAAAAGGAATGTGGAAATTCAAGTTTGGAAATACTCCATTTCCCCGGATCATTAGCACCACATTGCCAGAAACTGCCCACCTTTTAGCCTTTTACCAAATCTACTCCTTATTTGATCTTAAATTGAAGTCCTCTTGATTATCAATGCTTTGTCACTTATAAATGTTTTGCATAACCCTCCTTTTGTGAGTAGATGTTGCTTTGATATAATTGCACATGCATGGATTTGTGACAATAGTACCTTTTCGAGGATGGTAATTGACTATTGGGTTATATAAGAATGAATCTGATATGTTGAGAGTTTTGATTTCTTCCCCTGAATGACAATTAAAAGTATTGCTTGAGGACAACCAAGCTTAAGTATGGGGTGTTTTTTGTGAGCTAAATCTGCCATATTTTACAGTAACTTTAATATCCTTTTCTGCATACATTGCATACATTTGGGTTAGATAGTACAGAATCTATGTAGTTTATGTTTATTTGCCAAATTACGGAATCTACACCAGTTTCTGTTTAAATTCGCAGAATTCGAGGCGTTTTACAGCAATTCTAAGGAATGTCAGAAAAGCTCGGAAAGCAACTACAGAAGTCCAGAATCCGAGAGTACAGAACCAGGACAAACCAAGCTAAAGCCAGGGCTACTCTATGTCGAGTACATCTTACTCGATGTCGAGTAGAGAGCCCGGGCGGACTTGGTCGACAAAGCCTGGTCGAGAAAGCTGAGCCAGACCAACCCGACTCCCGGAACACAACTCGATCTCGACAAGACCTAGTCGAGATCGACGACACCTCAGCGCCACACCCGGAGTCGACGAGAAGAGGAGCTGATCGACAAGCCGAGGACAAAGACGCCGAGCACATCTCTACTCGATCTCGACAAGACCTAGTCGAGATCGACGAGCCACCTAGCGCCTGTCCAAGTCCATGCCGAGGAGGAGTCCTCGACATCACCAGAGAGCCAACCCTAGTCGACCTCGATGAGCCCTAGTCGATGTCGACGACGCCCAGGAGCCCCGATCCGAGCCATGTCGAGTAGAGTCACCCGAGAAGACCTAGTCGATGAACATGCCTACTCGATGTCGACGAACCCTTGTCGAGATCGACTAGACCCGTGAGCCAAGTCCGAGCCACATCGAGCACCAGCTAGCCGAGACGACGAAGCCAAGCCAGTCGACAACACTCCTACTCGATATCGACAAGACCCTTGTCGACATCGACGGCGATTCTAGAAGCTGTGTGACGTGGCTTGACGAATCCTACTCGGTGTGGGATTACTTGGGCTCGAAGATTGCCGATTCTATCCAAAATCATCAAGACACATCATGGAAGAGGAGATCTATCCACTTTAAGACATTTAGATATATTTAGATTTAATTTCCTTATTGCTTTGATTTATCATTAAACATTTTAGATATAGTTTTAGATATAGATATAGATATTCTATCCTTGAGTAGCAAGGATTAGAAGGCTATAAATAAAGCCCATAGGGCTCAGTTTTATTCATTCAATTCTAGAGAGGGAAGTAAGTAGGAGAAGTAGAGGGAGAAAGTGAGGCCGAGTGGAGCAAAGGAGCGAGAGCAAGTTGGCTTTGTTCGGTTGTACTTTCTTTGGTTTAGTTAATGCAAGTTGTTATTTTCTTTCCAATCAATGTCTGAGTTTGCGATGAGGCGTGAGTAGTCCACCCACTTCTAGGGTTGGGGCGAGCCCAACGATAGCCATGCGTGTTTGAGGTAAAGATCCGACCTTTATCATGTTTTGAGCATTTTCCTACTTATTTATGTGTTTATTACCCGTCTAATGGAGATCCATGCTAACAACTTGGATTATAAACATAAAATCGGTAGAGACAATTAGGGTTTCTTGAAAGAGTTGTCTAATTGTTGGGAAAGGCGAAAGCTTAGTCCTTTGATGCGATTTACATGATAATTTGTTTGGTTCTGCCTTATGCATGCTTGGTTATCGTTGTTGCAAACCCCAATCTTGGAAGTCCTTTTTAAATTAAGTTTAGTTCGAAATCACAAAAGCCTTTGCATTTATTTTATTTCGTTTTAGTCTTTGTCTTACTCGAGATCGAATAGCACTCGTCAATCTCGACTACTGATCTTCGACCCAAAGTCGATGTAGCTTACTTGTGCAGGAACTCGACGAGTCCAACCCGAAGTCGACAAGGACTGTACTCGACATCGAGTAGACCCTCGTCGATATCGAGTAGCCTGTGACTGCTGCTGCGCTGTGTTCGACTGTGCCTGACCCCTGTCGACTAACCCTTAGTCGAGGTCGAGTACCACTGTTGTCGACGTTCGTGAGATTTCATCGCTGCCTAGGATCCGCTGACACGCTTCCTCGTGGATCGATCCTGACTTCCCACTGCTGCATCAGGAGGAGGTCTTGTAATTATTTGCAAGGGACGGAATCTGGTTTGCTGTGATTTATTTATATTTTATTTTGCATTCTCGATTTCCTCTTAACAACAGGTACAATCTTTGGATGTAATTCATCTTCTATCCCTACAAGCATGATTCTTTTGCGAATGTTGATGGTGATCCTTGTTTGTGTTATTAAAGCGAAAGTGATCTTTATACAACTTGGGTTAATTATGTGAAAAAGGGTTAGTAACAATTAGAGTTTATGCGAAAGCATCTATTTTCTTATTTGTTAATAACGAAAGTTATTTGATGAAAAGCATGATTTTTTATCTCTTTATGTGTTATTTTACATGGTTATCGTTGTGGTGTTGAAACCCTGATCTTGGAAGTCTTTTATTTCACAAAATTTGGATTTTCAAGTTACTGTTCCAGTCGATATTGACTTGCTGTTGAACGATTTTGTTACTTGATATCGACCAAAATTTCTGCTGTGTGTTATTTTATGCTTTTCTCTGTGTTTGCTGTTTGTCTGGTTGATTTTCTGTTGAGTTTTGGAACTGAAAAGGCAGGTGCTGACACGCTTCCTCATTGATCGATCCTGACTACCTTCTACTACAGCAGGAGGAAGTCTTGCAATTAATTTGCGGAGAACAGGGAGTCGAATTTGAGATTTATATTTCATACTTGATTTTCCTCCTAACACCATCAACACACATTCTCCTTATTTCTGAAAGCACAACATATATAGCCAAATATATATACTCCATGCCTTTATGTTTCTACAAAGCTCCGTTACAACCAAATTGAAAGACCTATATTGATAAATCTTATTTGCTTTATGTTACTGAAGTAACCTAATTAATGGATTATCCATTATGGATAATCATATCTAAGATAGTCATCTCTATTTTCCATTTAGATATACAGGTCGTTGAGGCAGCTGGATTCCTCGCACATCATGTATTGAGTTGCCGACAATGAATGATTTCTTTGATATGGTGGCCGGGTTTCATATTTATAGGGAATTTACCTATTACACTTACAGTGGATGCATATTTTGGTCAAAGCTAAAGCGGGGTAAACAAGTATATAGAGAAAAAGGTCGACAGATGGATAAAAAGAAAAGAAGATTCGATACAGCTATAAATTTAGCAACTAGTTACCTCACCGGCCAATAGGATTGGATCCTGATTCCACAAATCACGTACGTACAGTGATTGAAAGAAACCTCTTTCCGATTCGCGACATAACACTCCTTTTGGTACGTTCTTATATCCACCCCGAAGAGCCCTTCCTTCACTTTATATATATATATATATATATATATATATATATATATATATATATATATATATATATATATTCCTATTTTTATACCCAGAAACCAATCAATTAAGTTCACTTTCAGGCATATTATATATGCAGTACATACAATTAATATTAGAATAATAGATTAAACTAGTCATAAAATGACCGGTTGACCTGTCCCCCACAAGGCCACAACACAATTCTTCTCTTTCTTTTGGATTATCATAATTGAATAATCGGCCCCAAGACTAGTCCCAAGAGTTGGGGAAGTGATTAAAAAAAAAATATAGACATGTGAAACCTAATCTCTTAGATAAGAGGTTAATGACACGGTATGCGACTGTAAACTCCAACATACAACACAATTTCAAGTGTAAAACAAGATCGAACGACACATGACGAGCGTTTGGGACTTTTACTGAAATCTTAAGAAGAATCAAGCAAATTAATTTAAAAATATTATAAGATACATGGCTTTTGGAGAATGCACGGGGACCATTGAATTTGTACTAACTAATGACCTGGGAGGGTTCATTAATTTGCTGTGCCCCTACCTGCTTTGCGAAACATATAGCTGTTCGATACTATGAATACATTCCTGATCACGTGGTTTAGTTAATTTAGTTGATTCTATATATCTGAATCACTCTCAGACACAATTTACATATCTATATATCTTTGATTCTGCGCTACCACCAACATAGAGTAAGGCTGAAATTATAAACAATTAATCTTGAATGTGGTTTAGTGAAATTATAAACAATTTATCTTTGATTCCTGATCACGTGGTTTAGTTAATTTAGTTGGTTTTCCCTCTTTCATTTTCTTCATTGTCTGTTCTTCATTTCACCTTCATATGAGATTGATCGATCTTGAATGTTTCACAATCTCAATTCGTCATCAGTTAAATACCCTTTGCTTTCTTCACTTGCATTTTCACTAAATGGTAGTTAGTTCTTCACTTGCATTCTCATACTTAGTTGTTCTGTGTTCATAGTTGCTTTTAGTTTCGTATTTGCCGTTAGTTAGTTGTCAATTTCTTAGGAGTTAAATACTCTTTGCTTTCTTCACTTGCATTCTCACTGAATGGTAGTTAGTTGTTCACTTGCATTCTCATACTTAGTTGTTCTGTGTCACTTTGTTGATAATGAATGATAGTTAGTTGTTCACTCAATGATAGTTAGTTGTTCACTTTGCTTTCTTCACTTGCATTCTCATGGTCTGATAATGATATGATAATTTCATTTTCACTGACTGCATTAAACTGTTTTCTTCACTTGCATTCTGATAGTTAGTTGTTATGTGTTCTAAATGCAACAAACTGTTTTCTTCACTTGGATCTGTTCATTTTCACTTTGCTTTGCCCATCTCTCCTGTTCTGTGTTCTTCACTGGTAATTGATATCTATAATTGCATTCTTATTTATGTAGACTATTTACGTTGTATCTCCTGATGATGAAAAATTGAAGAAGTATATTGAGACTCAAGCAACATCAAGATACCGCAGTTGGAAGTACAAGTGTCATTCCCACTTCTTGAAGCATGGTCTACCCATACCTCTTGAGTTCAAACTCCGTCCTGAGCAATGGCGCTACCTTGTGGAGAAGGAGTTCCTCGCCCCTCACAAGGACGAACACTTGGCCCCTTTTGTGCAAGCTTCAATAGACGAATACCTCCAGGACGATGAAGACGAGTCGACTGTGGTGAGTGTGTACTGACGGTTTAGCTATCTCTGACTTCTAGGATGTCATTGCTGAGTTCCTTGGATGATTTTATTGTGTAGGATGCTAATGTTTTCTTTGTGTTCCCAAGAAATCATGCAGCAGGCAATTGACGACTATGTGAGTTCGCGACCAGAGGAATAAGACAATGATGTCTTACCAGTAGCTACTCAATGCGAGATAATTGTCAAGGGCTTTGGAGAGAGGAGGGGCGCTTTTGTACGAGGTAAACCAAGTTAGGATAAGGCTTTAAAATGAGTTTAATAATTGATCAGTTATGTATATAACTTGATGATTATATATATTATAAAACTATATAAGGCTTCAAAATGAGTTCGATTATATATAATTTCATTCATCTCAAACTGAGTTAGGAACTTTACAATCCGATTTTCATAACTTTACATCATTTAAGAGCTACATGACACCATGAATTTCAACTGAATAAGAGCATGAAATCCATTTGATTTTAGGAACTTTACCATCATATTTTAGGAACCAATGTCATACTGTCATTTTCATGTTATCAATCTGATTTTTTTTTTACTTTTTATATCTATGTAATTTTCACTTTCTTTGCCTTCATTTAGGGATGGGGGCAGCTGTCAGGAAGCCTCCAAGGAAGCGAGGGGCTGATTGGTCCACTCTAGGCCCGGCAAAAAGACAAGAGTTGGAAGACCAAGCCAGGGAGGCTAATGAGCGAACAAGGAAGGCTGAGGAGGACGCCAAGCTAGCCAATAAAAAATATGATCAGATGAAGGACAAAATGGAGCACTTTGAGAGGCTGATGGCTCGACACTTCCCTACCGAAGTGCAGGTTTGAGCACTTGGCGATCTAGGTAGGTGACAATTAACAAGAACTTGGTTGCATCTTGCACAGCTTCTTTGCTTCACTTTTGGGTTAGTTTGTGCAACTTTTAGGTCACGATTCTAGACTTTAAGTGCAGTTTGTGTTTGAACATGGTGTTTCTAAACTTTATGTCCGTTTGTGTTTCAAATCAAGTACATTGGTAGGTTGTTTTGCTGACATGGGTCTTTGGGTTGGTTGATGAACAACATAGCATGGTATTGCAGGTTTTAATGTATGAACAATGTGTTTCATTTGTATGGAATATGCAGTGTTGGTTACATTTGGTTTGTATGCAGGTTTTTATGTATGAAATGGGTGCTGATGCACTCTATTTTGTATGTAGTGTTGTTTGTTTGTGGGTTACATTTGGTTTCGGACAGGGAGCATCACAAAATGCAGCGTATATGCTGTTAATTTTTATTAAACTCAAGCCACAAACCTAAAACGACTAAACTCCTATTAACTGAAGCCATAGACATTTTGAACCCAAATTTGATCCCCAAAACTCTCAAGGCACCACAAACGTTGTCCGTTGAATTGTCAAAAGGAGGTTCAATAACCAAATGTTCGTCACGTAAAACTTTGAGAGACAACATGACTAACCAAATGGCCGTCACCTAAACACTTTGAGGGACAACATGAATAACCAGATGTTCGTCAAGACACAACATTAGTTCACCTTATGTTCGCCCCCTCAGTTATCAAGACACAAACTTTAGTGGTGGCCTTAACAATATCATGTTTGACAATGGCCTCGTGGGCCGGTGAGTTGGATGTCAAACAAGGGACGGAGGTTCAATTGGTCTGTCTTTTAAGTGCACTAGGTGAGCTCTACAAGGGACAAACCTCAGGGGACGAATGTACGTCCCTAGAGTTATTAGGCATCCAAAACCCTCTTTAGGAGACGAAATTTGCCCGTGTCTAGAACGTCAAACTGGCCTAGTGATTGCAGATTTAAAGAAAAAGGGTTATTATGCACAAGTTTAAAAGTGTTAAGTGGACACGTACAGTCACGACACCGGTTTTTGGAGTTGATATTATATACATCATTAATTGTTTAAAAGTAGTCTGTTGACATCGATTTTTAATTTCAAACATATAGAATGTCTTCCTCCTCTAATACCGGTGTCAATAGATTGTTTTTAGGCTCAAATAAATATCGACTCTAGAAGCCGCTGGTGTTGTAATCGTGCATTTGATAAAAATTTCTCTTGCAATACTAAAACAAAGAGAAAATGATAAACAATTGCTTAAGACAATTATAAACTCATTATTATCATCATCTAATCAACACATATCACACGATATAAGTTTCTTGTAACCAGTAAGTGACAAATCTCATGGAAAAACACCGAGCAAGAAACGCAAGGAAGAGGACGCTAGAAGTTTACTATTGCTGTTAAAAAAGTATCTAATCTGATTTACAGGGTTGCTTATATACCAAGTGTTGGGCTTCACCTAGCCGATGTTTGGTAGTACCCATAGTTTCCTAGTTAACAATTATATCCCTATCTACATATATCCTAATACCTCCTCTCAAGTTGGTTCGAGTGCTGAGAACAACAACCCCAATTTGCGAGACACAAATTCTTGTTGAATTTCACCAAGAGATTTAGTAGGAACATGGAGAGTATGCAAGAACCCTTTCTTCTAATTTTCCCTTAAAAAATGGCGGCCGATTTGTAGATGCGTTATCCGTTCATTAAAAACAGGATTGGATGCAAGTTGTCGAGAAGCTTTGTTGTCAAAGTGCAAAGGAATTGGAAAAGAAATATGAATTGTGAGATCCTGAAACAAGCCTTCCAACCATACTATCTTGCTTGATGTGTATAACAAAGATCTGTATTCTGATTCAATGGGTAATTTAGATACTATTAGTTGCTTCTTTGTTTTCCAAGAAATGAGAGAATATCCGAGCAAGACACAATAGCCAGATAATGATCTGGTAGAAAAGGGGGCAAGCTGCCCAATTTGCATCACTAAATCTAAATAAATGAAAAGATCGATGAGTTAGCAGAATAAAACAAGCCTACTCCAACTGTCCCTTTTAAATATTTGAGAACATGTAGAACAAATGGTAGTATAAGACAATTAATTATCTAGATTTTATCTAGAGCAGGTTTTATCTATACGAGGTATTTTTATATAGGAGAATGATTATAAATGGTTTATCAATAATAAATTCTAGATAAGGCATGGTTATCTACAAGAGGTACTATGTTATAAATAGAGATGTATAGGGTTGTAATTATTGTATCCATAAAACCATCACATTAATAAGAAACCCTAGTTGTAGGGTGTTGTTTGATCTGTGCGATTCTTGTCAGAATACGAAAATCCTTTATGTTCCATTTCTCTCTGATTCTCCTTAAATATATTAACTCGTAGGAATTCATAACAATTATTATCAAAGTGCTAGGTTAGACGATGACATTCCGTGCAAAATTCGACGTTCCTGTTTTTTCTTTTCATGCATTTTCAGCTTTATTATATGTTTGACGGTTCAATCATACGCCGACTTATCGACCTCTCGAGTTTCAGATATGTCTAAGTTTGAATTATTGCTTAATAAAAAAAAATTATCACTTCTAAAAGTTTTAAACATGCAACTAAACCTGTCAAACGGGTCATTCGAGTCGGGTTCGGGTCGGGCAACTTCGGATCTCGGGTACAACGGGTTCTGGGTATTTCCGGGTTGACTAGAACTCGGGTTTGACCGGGTTTCGGGTCATTTCAGATCGATTTCGGGTTTGTCAATTTTTTCTTTTTTAAATTAAAAAAATCATGATTTGATAATTTTGCGATAAATTTTAATTATATATATAATTTAATTATATTTAATTCTAAATCAACCGGGTCAATCGGGTCAAAATTACCGGGTCGAAATCCAGATTACCCGAAAAAATTTCGATTTTTCGGGTTTGGATCGGAAAAAAATTCCGGGTCAAAATTTCTGGGTTCGGGTTGAAAATTTTCTGAACGTTCGGATCGGATCAACTGGATCGGGTTGTGTTTTGACAGGTCTACATGCAACCAAACTAATTACATAGGCAAGAAAGGATGCAATAATAGAAAAACCTTGAAACTCCTGATTCATTAGAAATGTCCAAATAGTTTTGCTTTTATCGTCAACAACAATTAAGGATAAGAACTCCATATGTCCAAATCCAAATGCATCATATCAAAGCAATTGATAGATAGAATTACGATGACACGAAAAATGGCAACCTATGGATTTTCATGATGTACGTTTCCACAACTAGGTAAGTTCTTGAATTTGAGAAAATCTAGATGAGATAGAGTTTGCTCATAGATGTACGAGCTAAACAAACTTGAGGCAACACATCAGAAGAACTATCATATTAAATTTTTATGAACTCAGTGACCACATTTTATTTTGTTCAATTGAAGAATTAATTGTTTTTTAAAATAAAATAATAAGAGAGTTGGAATTGAATAGAATTTTGAAGTAAATCTTACCATTTTATAGGAATTAGAATTTGAAATTCTCCAATAACTAAACTTTTTTTTTGATGTTAAACAGTAGCTTCATCCTTCATTAATAATCAAATCACTAAAAACAATGTCAAAAAAATTCGAAGGAAAATCAAATTTAGATTAAGCAAAATAGACCGAATCCGGTCGAAGTTGGGCTAAGAAATGTGCCGCTTTGTTTCCCTCCCGTCGAACATGCAGCAACCTGCATTCAGCATGCCTTGTATACCAACGAGCCAGTAACTCCCCGAGAGCGAGATCTCCCTTCCAGCAACCGAATTAAACTGAAATCCATAGATTTATTTATTTTTCATTTACCTAAAAAATATTAAAACCAACTGAAATCCCTAGATTTTTTTCATTTTCCTACAAAGATGTTACCGTATACCCCTTTAGATCTCATAGGGTTGGTTAAATACTCTTACAAAGTAAAGAGCTAACTCCTAAAATATCCTCAAAATTGTTGAGATCCATATAAGTCCAATTATGTATAGATTAACTTGATCCGGTACTGACCAACAATTTGTACTGTCAATTCTTATGTGGACCTTATACGATCAAATCTATACTTTATTGAGTAGTTCACTTAGGCCTGCATATATACAATTAATAAGTTCCGGTAAGAAAGAGATCGCTTTGTGTTAATCAATAACCGTACATTGTACCCGATGAATGTCATGTGGGGATACATTTAGGATATTCCCTACAAAACCCCCCATTCTTAATTACAGTACCTCCTTAATTAACACTAATTAATTAAACTTGCGTTTTAACCCCGTCATTACTCATCCTTTGAAACCCATCTTCCTCTTTTCCCGCTTCCCACTCCTCCTCGCCTCCACCGCCGCCAGTTAGCTCCCTCGCCCTCCCCGCCTCCGCCACCCAGTCCGTCCTCGCCACCACCCACACCATCGCCACCGCGCACGATCCCTGCGCCGCCAGCAGCCCCATCCACAGCCCCTCAAAATCCCACCCCAAGAAAAACCCCAGCCCCAGCGCCACCGGCATCCCCACCCCGTAGAAACACCCCAGATTTATATTCGCCCCGGTCTTCGGCCTCGCTGTACCCCGCAGCACCCCGCACCCCGTCGTCTGCGGGCAGTTGCCGAGCTCGCACAGGCCGATTATCGGCAGGGCCAGTGCCGTCAGTGCGATGATCTCCTCGTCTCCGGTGAACATCCTCGCCCACCCGTCCCTCACTCCCACCGCGAACCGCAATGCCGCGAACCCCAGTGCGAACCCCAGTGTGAGTCCCACGGCAGCGGATCGCCTCGCCCGCTCGGGCTCCCCGGCGCCCACGAGGTTCCCGACCCGCGTCGAGACGCCGAAGCTGAGAGAGGAGGGGAAGATGTAGATCAAGGATGTCGTTTGGATGAGGATCCCCATGGAGGCGACGGCCGCCGTGGGGTTGTGGAGGAGGCCGCAGAGGAGGATCATGATCTCGTACCACCACCACTCGAGGCAGACGGAGACGCAGCTCGGCAATGCGAGGCCCAGGAGGGATTTGAAGCCCTGTAGGGAGAGGGACTCGGCGGTCAACACCTCGATTGGGGACTTGGTTTTGGCGTTGAAGGCAAGGTAGATGAGGAGGAAGATGACGACGTTGAAATTGGTCCACACCGAGCCTAGTGCGACGCCTCGGACGCCGAGGCCGAGGACGGTGACGAGGAGGTGGTTGATGGGGACGTGGAGGAGGGTGGCTAGGGCAGCGGAGACGGTCAACGGGAGGGTAATAGATTGGGAGCGGAGGTAGATTCGGATGGGATGGAGGAGGGATTGGGCCAAGAGGTCCGGTAGGGAGAATAGGAGGTAGATTTGGGCCTGGTGGGCCATGGAGCGATCCTGACCGCAAAGGAGCAGGACGCGCTCCATGTTAGCCCACAGAATGGAGATGGGGACGGAGACGAGGGTCAAAAGGAGGATAGTCCTCTGGAGGGCCAGGCCCAAGAGGGAAGAGTGGCCGGCCCCGAAGGCCTGGCCGCAAATGGGCTCCATGCCCATGGCGAGGCCGGAGAGGATGGAGTAGCCGGTGATGTTGGCGAAGCCGACAGCGAGGGAGCCGCCGGCAAGGGGGAGGTCGCCGAGGCGGCCAAGGAAGAGGAGAGAGATGAGGGAGCGGGAGTATTGGAGGAGGCCGGTGAGGATCAAGGGGAGGGAGATGCTTAGGATGGCCTTGATTTCCCTAATGGCAAGAGAGAGTTGGCCGGGATGCTTGGTGAAGTGGATGGGGTCGGGTTCCGGGGAGGGCGGGAGAGTGGCCGGAGGAGACGGTTGGAGGAAGGGGGTATGCAAGTCATGAGTGGGCGTCTTGGTTGGGTTGGGGAGAGGGCATTTGCAATTGCATGGTGGGAGACCTGTAAGTCTACACATCCCCCCCTTTCTTTTTTACTTCTTCTTCTTGAATCTTGTAGCTGTTATTGAAGAGAGAAATACATAAAGAATTAAGAGTAGGGTGGGATTTGTGGGATTTTGGGGGGTTTGGTTGGCCATTTATATACTCCGTAGATGTTACTTCCGTTGATTTGTCAATAAAGTCAAAAATTAAAGGAAAATAAAATAAAATAAATTACTTAGTTGCAGGTTTTGGGGACCAATAAATGCATTTGAAGTCGAAGACCATGCCAAGCTGTCAATGGATTGGTATTCCCTAAAATTGAACAGAGTTATTATTATTATTAACAAAAAATAATATAATTATGTTAAAAATTAAAATTTTATTTTTATTTATTATAAATGGTTATTATATATATTAAAAAAAAAAACAATTTCACTTAGTGCTATTTAATCTATATTTTTTAAAAATTTTAATACATTAGCTAATTTCGATTGAATGGCTGAATTTATTTTTTCAAGTCTACCATGACCAGGGGCGGATCCAAACGGGGACATGTGTGGGCACGTGCCCCCATCCTCGTCCGATGAACCCCGTATATATAATCTCCTCGTCGATAGCTTCGTTTTGATATATAATACGCCTTAATCCGATATTCGAATAAAAAGTTACGAATTTTTGAAAATTGAAGGTATATTAATAACTTTAATTTTATTTTAATAATCTTCAATTCTTTTATATGTTATTTAGGATGACATTTAAATACTACAATTTATCTCAAGAGTTTCAAAACAAGATGTTATATTACTCATTATCAAAATTAGGAAAGAAGTTACAAAAGTTAAAATGAAGGGAAATGCCAAATTTTTTATTTTGCAAGATATCGGTGATGCACATTTCTAAAAAGATGATCGAAGTAAGAATTCACAAAGTTTTTAACTTAATTGGTATATCATCACATTAAGTTGTTTTTAGTGTTATCAGTTGCAACAACTATAGTGGAAATAACTTTATCTGTCTATGGGTATTATCAAAACATATTTGTACAACAAGATGATGAAGACTTTCTCTCTTAGATTTTGGTCCGCTTTGTCGAAAAAGATGTTTTCAAGCGCATAGATAATGAAGTTATACTTCAACATTTTCAGGGTATTAAAACACATGAAGTTTAACTATTTCGATAAATAATTCTAATTAACAATTAACAACTCTTTGTACTATATGTTAAATTCTTTTATTTTTATCGTTATTTTATAGTATTGAAAACGTTATGTGTTGTATAAGTTCGTATTATTCATTGTCATTTTTCACCGTTGTGCCAGTGTGCCCCCACCCTCATCGAGTTCTGAGTCCGCCACTAACCATGACTAATGTGAGTAGAGCTACATTTTTTTCTAGTATGGGTTCCGATGGAATCGATAAAAATAAATAACGATAAAACTTTCCATAGTTTGCAATTTTTATCCTAACACAATATATATTCTGATTATAAATGAATATATTTATATTTAATACTTATATATGTAAACCTTATAGGTAATTATTTATATAAATATTGAATTCTGATTTCATTTTCTTTTCTCTTCTTAATTAATAAATATGTGGCTGAGTTTCCTTTCGAACACCTTTTACCAAATACGGAGTACACGACGTCTTTTATGCGTTCTTGGGGTTTTTCTTTTTTTCTTATTGATTTGTGTTGCTTATGGTTATATGTTAACGGTTAGTCCATCTGCCGATTCGTCGGTCTCTCGAGCTTCAGGCTTGTCTGAACTCGAATTTTTACCTAATCAAAAAAAAAATACGAAGTACACGAGAAGATATAGTATATATGCCAAAATCTCTATTTTTGATAGACTAACTATGCTGTAGATTTTATTTTTAGATCAAATGGTAAAATTTTAACGCTCCTGACATCTAGGAAATTTTGTATAGTTATCTAAAGAAATCACAAGGTGGATTTTTGGTTCTGAAAAATATCCCAATTCTTCCCTACGATAAAAATAAATAAATACGTAGTAATAAATAAAAAGAAGCAGGAGCTAGGAATATAAGTTATACTCGCGGGAAATTAATTGGGAGATACATTGGTCAACTATAGTTAATGCCTATTCGTCCTATATACCAAATATATTTACATAATATTTTAAAATTATAACAATAATTTTTAAAAATTTATTAAAAATAACAATCGCAAAAATTAAACTACATGTTGCTTTACAAAAATATTTTGTCAAAATTTTTATTTTATTTTAACAAAATGAACAGTAATGTTTCCTCAAAATATTTTTTTTTAAAATCAAGATAACTAAACTATAATTATTAATGAATATCATTAATGTCAAATATTATTAGTTTAGTTAGTAAAGATGACATATATCGAATCTTCATTCTCAATATTATTGTAATTGCCTAAATGGTTATGGAAAAAAAATTGAATACCTCTTCTAATCTTTAAAAAAATAGTTTAAAACAGATATTATATCACTATTCCAATCGAACATAGCATTCTTTCTTTATTGAACTTTTTCATCTACCGTAACGAAGGACCAAAAAAAAAAAAAAAAAGAAGAAGAAGATTGGTCGGGGTTAGAGAAGTGAAGATCTTCTGCACCCCAAAATAAATCCTTGGGTGCAACACAAAAATAATAAGGCTATATATTCATGATAAAAAAAAAATTAAAAATTATATTTATGTTATAAATAACCAATCATATATATTTATACAATTTTCTCATGAAAAAAAAATTAAAATTATTATCATTAAATAATCATCTTTTCAATTTTAATATTTTTCAAAATAGGTTTTTTTCATTAGAAAATTATATAAATATATATAATTGGTTATTTATAATATAAATATAATTTTTGAATTCTTTTATCATAAATATATAGTCTTATTCATAGGCGGAGCTAGGGGAGTGAGGGGGAGCATTCCCCCCCCCCCCCTCATCTGACGAATCACCTATATTTGTTCTACTCGTCGATAACTTTGTTTTGATATATTATAAGCCTTAATCCGACATCCAAGTAAAAAGTTATGAACGTTTGAAAGTTAAACACAAATTAATTATTTCAAATGTCTTTTAATAAATCACATTGTTTTTATATTTTACTTAATTTTATATTTTGGTAATATAGTTCAACCCAAGAGCTTTGAAACAAGAGGTTATATTACTAAATTCGATAATTATATAAGAACTTATGCCAGTTTAAAGTTTTTATATCTTGTTACACGTTATTGCATGCTAAGAGAACAACAAGTTACATATTGACTTTGTAGGTTTCAAACGGTATATTTTTAGACAAAAAGAATGTTGTTATATGTTAAAATATATCAGTTATTTTCGTTTAAAGAGAAAATATATATAAGAACTAATGACACGGTTTTAAACTAAAATACCACCGTTTTGAATAAAAAATCTTGTTTTGAACTAAAAAAAACATTGTCTTAAACTAAAATATCACAATTTCGCTTCGCTAAACTGTAGAAAAATCTATTGAAAAGCGAATTAATAATGTGTACAAAACTTCACCCCCCCCCCCCCCCTTTTGATAAGTTTGTGGCTCCGTCTCTGGCCTTATTATTTTTGTGTCACACCCAAGGGTATATTTGGGGGTGTAGGAGATCTTCACTCGGGTTAGAGAGGTGCTTCAATGGAGGAGTGGGAGAGGGATTTACACCTGTCCCTCTCTCATGTCACTCCTCATAAAAACTTAATTTTTTTTATTCTTTTAAATTTTTAAAATTTAGTTTAGTTTTTTTTTTCTTTTTGTGTGGAATTTGGGAGGGGGTGGAGTCCAAATCTCTTGCATCCCATAGTGTGACCTACAGTGCAACAATAAATTATTTCGGGTATAATTTTACTTTGAAAAAAAATTAAAAAAAAATATATTTACATTTCAAATACTTGTATTTACATATTCATAAACTTTTATTCTAAAAAATCATGTTTTAAAAAAATTCTAAAATTTATTTTCTAATATAATTGATCTTTTAATTTTTTAAATTTTTTTAAATGATAATTTTTTTAGTAAAAGTTTATAAATATGTATATACAAGTATCTGAAATGTAAATATATTTTTAATTTTTTTTTTCAATGTAAAATTATACCCAAAATAATTTAGTGTTGCATCGTAGGTCACACCGTGGGATGCTGAGATCTGGACTCGACGGGGAGGGGTTGAGCCGTTGAGGATAGGAGGGGGGACTTTATCCAGCCAAATCTCCTACTTCACACCTTATACTATTCCTACATCACATTAATAAAAATAAAATTCCCCACATTACAATTTTTTTTTTTGTTTAACATATATCTTTGGGTAATTTTATCCAGCCAAGATATCTTACTTCACACCCTATACCATCTCTATATCACAAAATTATTTTTGTTTAAAATATATCTTTTGAAAAATTATATTCACATTTTTAAAAACTATATTTATGTGTTTCTAAACTTTTATTTTAAAAGATTTTAAAAATATAATTTTAAAAAAAATTGCCCTTTTAATTTAAAAAGAATGTACAATATAATTTTTCAAAATTAAAGTTTATAAGCTTATGGTCGTTGCGATAATACGGCCATGCGCTAAACGAAAATTCAACACACACTAAATATAAATCGTGTATAAATATAGTTGTTTAAAATGATAATATAATTTTTAAACTTTTTAAAAATATATATTTTATACAAAAATAATTTTGTGATGTAGGGTGTGAAGTAGGAGATCCTTGTTCAACACGAGGAGTGGTTAGCTAGTCATATTATTCACAAAATATAAAATATTTACCAAAATATTTATGGGTGAAAAGTATTTATCAAAATATTCACAAGGGTCCCACTTGTCTTTTATAATTTTCCATAAAAAGCAAAAATCATATCTAATCACCATATCTTTTTATAATTTGCAGGGAAAACTAATTAAAATACCCCCACCTTTGGGGGTATGGTAAAAATATATCATCAACTTTCAAATGTAATAAAAATATCCCAACCTTTGAGGGTAGTGGTAATATATTACCACAAGTTTTTTCACGAGTCAAAATTGTTGACAAGGCAGCCTACGTGAATTTTTTTACAAGGGTTTTCTTGAACAGTGTCCTTAGGAAAAAAATAAAGAGTTGGACCGGGTTGATACCAACGTCTTTTCCTCCCTCATATCTTCTTCCGTGGCCGCCTCTTGAAATGTCTTGTAGGTCTTCGAGGTAGCTCATGGCTGCTCTTCAATGTCAGTCTTCTTCCCTCATGGTCGACTATCTTGAGCTGTCTCTCTCATATTTTCTTCCCCTTTGATTCGTTCACGGACTTGGTTGGGTAAGTTTTATTTTTTCCCGTCGTTGTTGTCATTGTTGTTGTTAGTTTTTTTGTCGGTTCGGTGTCAGGAATAGTCATGTTGTGCTAATTTGAGGCAATTTTGACCGGATTAATTTTTTGGTTGAATTAATTTCGTTTTTTCGGGTTTAATCTGTTATCGTTTTATTTATTTTTTTCCTATGGAAACCGTTCAAGAAAACCCAATCTTAGTGCTAATTTGTAAAAAAGACTTCCACGTATGTTGTCTTGTAAAAAAAAATCCAGGTAGGCTGTCTTGTCGGGATTTTTGACTCGTAAGAAAACACAGGGTAATATATTACCACTACCCTCAAAGGTCGGGATATTTTTATTACATTTGAAAATTGAGGCTATATTTTTACCATACCCCCAAAGGTGGGGATATTTTAATTAGTTATCCCTAATTTGCATTAATATCCTTGAATGTTACTTGTTTAGTTTATATTCCGCATTAAAATTTTATAATTAGAACATTGATTCTGCAATTTGGTATCAGAGCCAAGTTAATTAAAAATAACTAGTGTAATACCCGCGCCATGGCGCGGTTGGGATGGGAAAAAAAAGGAATGACCAAATAAAATATAAACAAATGTTTGGAAAGTAAAAAACAACAAAATTATTATTGAACGACATATGTGTTTAGAAAAGGTACATATTGAGTTGGTGATGTAGGCTTCGTCCATGGAAATCTTGGAAAAAAAATAATGATGAATATAAATGGATGAATTTGTATGATAGAGATCATTTATAGGTTAATAATAAAATGATATACAAATTAAAATGTAAATATAAAAAGTTTAATAATGAACCAAAATGTGTAACTTACGTAAGGAAGACAAATCAGTTATAATTTAGGATGAAACCAGATGTTACCCCAACTAAAAGAGAAGGTCATCAGCCTGAGTAATGAAAGGAATGAGACCAACATCAATATAAGATTTAAAAAAAAAGCATATTATGAAACATGTTAGCAAATGTACTTGCTACGATAAAGCTTCCAAGACTTCTTTGTACACCACATTAGTTGTAGTGTTCAGTAGATGACCGTCCTTATCACAAGATAGAATTTTCAAGCCGGCTTTGCTTGTAACCCTCGAGACAGCAGCATACAACTGACCATGGCAGAAGACTGGCCTCCTAAGGTACAACCCTATGCGTGAAAGAGATTGCCCTTGACTTTTATTAATGGTCATGGCAAAACAAATTGACACTGGGAATTGTCGTCTTTGAAACATGAACGGTAAAGATGTCGTTTGCGAAGGACACATGACCATACGTGGGATGAAGACCTGGTCCCCAACATTTTTACCTGCCATAACCTTGGCCTCAATCACGTGGTTACACAGCCGTGTGACTATCAATCTCGTTCCATTGCATAAGCCGACGGATTGGTCTATGTTCCTCATCAGCATAATCGGAACACCAACCTTCAACCGTAAGACATGATTCGGTATACCCGAAGCTTTGATGGTATTCAGAAAATATGTGGAATATAGCGGTTGGCCAGAACTTATAAATCCATCCGTTTTCAAGACACTATCAGAACTAAGGTATACCTTAGTTCTGATAGTCGTCTGTTCATTCTCAGCTCCTTCGAGGTGAGCCGTTCGATCGAGTCATCTGGTTGACATTGAATGTTGCCTAAGGAATAAACACCAATGAAAATATTGAGAGATGAATCGAAAGATAACACGTAAAAAATTCAAAAGCAAAAAGCAAGGAAAGCATAACCAAAGGAAAAAAATCTTAATAAATGAGAATGAATAATATTGTTTACCACGTAGTGATGTAAGCCGAAAATCTCTGGGGGTATGGACAGGTGAATTGAGGGTAACTTGACGAAAGTAAGATAGTAAGTATGTGTAATCGAAGAAGTAATAAGGTAGTATTAGAATGGATCGGAGGAAGAAAAATAAATTTATATTACCATTAGAGATGTCGATCATAGGAGTCCTCGTCTGCTTAGAAGAATTCGGAGTTGAGGAACCACAATCTGTTGGAGTTATGATGATCGGTCGGGTCAGAAAATGTAGTCGAATATAAGTCAAAGGAAGTTGTAATTGAGAAACAGAAACATAGGAATACCATTTTCCATGTCGATTAAAGAGGCTCTCTTATGAGATGTAGATTTAGCAGGTGTAATACATTTTGAATGATCTGCAAAACGGTTCAATGAGATATGATTACTCAATATAATACATGAGAATGAGTTAATGGCTGAAGGAATGAAAATGAAGAGCCTAGTAACGAACGAAATGGGCAGTTAGTCAATTGGCAAGGAGTGGTCGATGTATAAACCAAACAACACATTATATATTTGTATATGAAAAAACAAAAGTAGACATTGATTTGAAACAGATGAGGATACCGGGAGGAAGGTCAGGCATAGGAGGTTTAGGCCGTTTGGATGAATTTGTGGAATTGCACATGAGAGGTGCTTGTTCACGTGATTGACACTTTGATGTGATTGATAGTCATCGATTCATTCTAAGCTGAGTTGGTGTGAGCCATTCTAGCAAAGGAAAATAGTCGTGGTATATGTATAGGATGTTACCTTGAGAAAATAAGCTTTAAACCGAAAAAGTAATAATATATATATAGTTAAAGGATCAAACAATTGAAAAACTAAATTTATATTACCATTAGAGATGTCCATCATAGGGGTTCTCGGATGTTTAGAAGAAGTCGGGGTTGAAGACTCAGAAACTGTTGAAATTAAGCGTCAAATATGGAGTACATTGACTCGTATGGAATAACAAAGTTAAAGACGGAATTTACCTGGATGCGTATTTGGATGAAGACCATCATTCTCCATTGAAGATAATGGATGAGCTGCACCGAAATCAACAGGTACTAAATGGAGTGGCATAGATGGAGCATAAAAAGAAAATACTGAAATATGGAAAGAATAAAAGAATGAAATCAAATGGATATATATCAATTTGGATATAAAACAAAAAAGGAAATAATATATGTAGTATGTTATAGGGTGGATATACATATCGGTTGATTTTAGTGGCCTTTAGTGGCCTAGTTGTTATAGTAAATGTAAACTTGATATTATTTACATAATCCTAATTCAAAACGTGCATTTGAGTTCTTATAGCAAATGTAAACGGGTCGCATGCAACAGTATCCAATGCATTCATTTTGGCTATTATATATGTGTAAATCCATTAATTAGCATTAAGAAGACAAAAGTAATAAAGATAAGATATAGGTTTAACAATTATAACACTAAGTTGCAAAGGTAGGTAGTAAAGTTGAGGTAACGTGCTCACAAATTGGAGATTGATTGAAGTTAAATGTACAGATTGATCGGCAAATGAAATGCCATACACTGATTTAAGGTAAGAAAAAACCAGAAGGGGATTATATAAATAATTTTATTATATAATAAACAAACATCCATAATCTAAAGGATGAAATAAAACAACCAAAATATGAGTTCGACATATAAGCAACGAAACAAAAAATCTCCTTAAACATAGCAATAACGAAAATACGGTAACAAACTGCAAGTGCCATAATAAGACAGGAACAGGAACATTAAGAGGCATCAACTGCTAGCTCAATCTTCACATCGATTTTATCCTACTTTGTAGTTGACATCTGACAGTCTTCATTCTCATCTCCACTGTCGATGGTAACGTATTTACGACGTTTGGCGGGTGTAGACATGGTGATTGCTCCAGAAGAACAAACATCTGAAAGCGAGTCTTGATGGTAAAAAAACAGTGAGAAGCATCTGTTAGTATAGTGTTCAATATAGGAAGGACCAGTTCAACGTTAATATAGGGTGAAAGAAAGATAATAAAAGATGGACTATTAAGAAGGCCATTAGTTTAATATAAGAACAGTAAAATATAGACACGAAAATGCTTTACTTGCAAGGAAGGAGTACATCAGTTGCACTGGTCAATAAGAGCAGTATCGTCTGACATGGCCCAGACGGTGTGTGTTTTATCAGCCTTCACTTTAACTCGAAATATAAACTTCTTATTCAGGAGGACGTCAAAATCTTGAGGGAATGCGTCCACATCAACAACCTAAAAGGTCAGCGGAAGCTCAATTGTAGATGATGCAAATAAATGTAAAAAGCAAAAATGGATATATATATATATATATATATATATATATATATATATATATATATATATATATATATATATATAGGTAAAGGTTCAAATGAAAATGGGGCTTAAGATGAAAATCCCTCTTAAAATGAAAATAGTCTAATTTGGATGTAAATGAGCCTAATTTAAAGGTAAATGGGCCTAATTAAATGAGTAATTAATAAATGGGCCTAATTTTGGTGTAAATAAGCCTAATTTTATGAGTAAATGAGAAAATGGTTAAATGACCCTAATTATGGGGTAAATTTCACACGCCTCCCCCAAACTTTCCATTCGTACAAATATTGCCCTTATTTCAATTATGAAAATTACAGATTTTAGCCCGTAATTTTTATTTGAAATAATATTGTTAGGTGCAACTATAATATTAAAAAAATACAACAAGAATGTTACATCATAATTTTTGTCTTTATTTTAAAAAGGGAAAAAGATGAGATTACAAAATATAAAGTGCACAAATAATACAATTTTTCCCATAGCTGCTGCTGGTGCATGGTTAATGCATCCAGACTCATTTTTGGCTTCTTCTAGAAGTCGTTGGATGACACCACGATCTAGAAACATACATTCAATGAAGACTCGCTATCAGAAACCAAATTCAAACAAAGAGAGGCCCCCCAATTCAGACTCTGGATTGATTAAAGGGGTCACCTTGGGTTGACTCACTACTATACAAAAAACTCATTCTACATTTGACTGTTGAAGATTACACAGATAACCCTATTAAAGTCATTTTCAAATTTGGGGTTTTGGAATTGGTCAGCAAAGAGATGATTTCAGATTTGAACAATATATAACATGATCAAAAGAGCCCACTACCAAACTAAAATGCACAATCACACACTCAACTGAAGCAACAACCAATCAGTTGAAAGTCAGAAAAATATGGAGGTTAAGAATATAATAATATTAGGAAAAAAGTCTACTTGAGAGACTACAAGCTCATCGCTCAAATCATCAATTCAGAAGCTCAAATCACAAGCTCCTCATCAATAACAGCTCCAAAATTTTGCAAACTAACATTTCGAAGAGTTTGGCATGAGAAACTGACAAGCTATCTTTAGTTTATGAAAATCAGCTAGGTTGTAGCTCATAAGCTAAGATGCTCGACAAATAGGTATTTGTCACTTATGATGGAATTAATGACTGACACAAACATGCCTGGTACAACAAGGACACAAATTGAGGACATGTGCAGATCAACATAAATCTGTAACGAAAGAAATGCTCACCCAGTCAAGGCCTGCAGGCAGTGTGGATCAACCATTAAATTCGGGATCTCCTCCATCATTCTTCTGGCTTCTCTGAGTGCAAAATTCCAGTAAAGCCTCCCAAATCAGATCCAGTCAAATCTCTTTGTTGCATATACCAATAGTGCATAATCCGGCATTGCCATTTGCTGTAAGGAGCATCTCCACAAATTGATCAATAAAATACAGGATTGGAATGCACATCTCCACAAATTAGAATTAGTAAATCAGCAAAATGGTCCCAATTTATGACCTATCATGGCAACAATCATACATCAGATGAATAGAACAACAATCAATCAACTAGAGAACTTGTAGTGAATTTCTAAAGTAAAAACAAAATCAAACATCAGGAAGATATATTGCAACGCGGAAGAGCCAAGTGTTCGATCTTATGATTGCATCAAATCTCATCTTCAGCCACTACTACTGCTGGATACTAGTCGAAATTTAGGTTAAGTGAATGATTAACAATGGAGATAAGATTCAAGCACTATGAATTGTTGAATATGAATAGAATAAGAGAGAGGCTAGGGTTTGGAGGAGAAGAAAGGATACCTTAGCGCCATAGTTAGCGGAAATGCGAGCAGCGCGAACACCACCGTCGCCGACACCAATGATGAATAGATCAAAATCGAACTCGATTTGAGCGACCTTGTTTATTAGATTCGCATCTCCGTAGATCAACATTTTCCTCGACGCCATTTCTCGATGACAAAGAACTACAATCATTCATCATCAGAAATTTCGCAAATAAACCAGAGAATCAAAATTGATGAACTGAAAACCTAGAAAACTCGCAAATAAACCTAGGACGGGGATTAGGAATAGAGACGAGAGGGAGAGCGAGGATGAGAAATAAATTCTGGAGAGTGCAGTCGAGAAAACAAGCATAGAAGATGGAACTCGAACCTTCAACAATGGCGTCGTCGAATTCTGTTCTTCTGGAGATTGCAAAGGAGATACTCGAACAAAACGCTCAGGAAGAGAGAGAGAGAGAGAGAGAGAGAGAGAGAGAGAGAGAGAGAGAGAGAGAGAGAGAGAGGAGAATGGGAGACATGCTCAGGAAGTCCGGTTTGCTCTTTTTTTTTTCCGGTTTAGTGCGATTTATTTTTTAATAGAACTCGCGCATAGTTTTTTCGTTAATGACCTTATTTTCACTTTAATCAAATTTTTCATCTTAAGCCCCCTTTTCACTTTAACCTCACCATATATATATATATATATATATATGACCTTAGCCTGTTTCTCTATGAAGGCGGTAACCGAACAACGGACAAACTTTTGGACATCCTTGTCGAACATAGTTAAGGAGGCACTACCCGTTTCATCTTCAACCTTGATTTGCAAAGAGAATCTAAATGACACGGTTAAAAGCATGTAATTCAGTTGGAGATGACATTAGATGGGTACAAAAGTTGGGTATCGCAGTGGAAGAATGAAATTGAAAGATACCTTTGTACCGGATACAGAACAGGCTGGTAACATGTGTCACAGTGGGGACTCGATCCATCCATCACAACGCTCTTCTTGCACTTTATGCAAGAATTGTAGAACCATTTTTCGCGGCTTTCGAAATCAACGACCTTAGCAACAAATGTGCAGAACCCATCCTACATAACACATCATTGGTGAAAAAAAAACATAAGTACAATATTAGGGGAAATACGAATGGATGAGACAATGAAAGGAACTGAATTACATTAACTGAAACCGTCATACAAATGAATTAGAGGAAATGATGATTAGAATCCGACCTAAATTACTGAAATTTAAAACAGAAATACAGGTAATAAATTCAGAAGAAGAATATATGGGAAAGATAGATAATGAAGGACAAAGATTGTATTATAGAAAAGAATCAATGAAACTTAATTAGCCAAGTTGAATATTATAACAAAATAATCCTAAACAGATCAGATATGGAACAAAGAAATAAGAAATGGCACTAGGTGTAAGGAAAGGGTACACAAAAGGAACAAAAACAGCCCAACAACAGGCAACAGATTCTGGTTACGAACACAATGAAAAAGGCATGAAGGACATCATATAATACATTGAAAAAAGGAATGAAGGTAATAGTAATCAAGGTAACATCAACATAAAAAACCTCAAAAATAAGAAATAATAAAAGTAACCGAAATTAAGGTAATGGCCAAGAAACGAAACGACCTCAGTTTGTGCATCAAGCAATTCAAGAGTAACCCTTTAAGAGGATGTGAAATACTTGTGTCCAGATTGACGGGAGGAGTGGGCAGAGATATGTGTTACGGTGCGGGAAGCCGAATGTCCATAAAAAAAATCCACTATGAAGAAACCATTAAAAAAATACGAATGGATGAGACAATGAAATGGACTGAATTACATTAACTGAATATGTCATAAAACTGAATTATAGGGAATGATGTTTAGAATCCGAGCTAAATTAAGGAAATTTAAAACAGATATACAGGTAATCAATTCAGAATTAAAATATATTGGAAAGATAGATAACGAAGGACAAAGAATGTATTATAGAAAACAATCCATGAAAGTGAATTGGATAAGTTGAATTTTATAACAAATTAATCCTAAACAAGTCATAATTGAAACAAAGAAATAAGAAATGGACTCAGGTGGAAGGAAAGGGTACGAAAAAGGAACAAAAACAGCCCAAGAAATAAATGGAGACCTCTTGAATTCTTCGATGGCCGGATGCTGTTGATCCAGGATGAGTTGGGAACCAAACAATGCATTCGACACACTGGCTCTACCTAGTTTAAGTGGCCGGAAAAAATTTAGAGGAAAACATAGAGAGAGTAAACAACATGGCACCATGTGGTGCGAAAAGGAATGCTAAAGTGAAAAAAGTAAACGAAATGAGGTTATTAACTTCAAAGAGTGTAAGCTTAGCAAATTTCAATATAACTATACTTGTAGAGTCACTAAATGCTGCCACATGAGCTTGTATATCAAGGGCAAAATCATCCCACAAAGTTATTGGCAATTTGACATGGCTAAAATAAAAATAGAGGCGAAAGTGAAATGAAGTTCAATCAGCCAAAAAAAAAACAACAATAATGGAAAAAATAAACTTTATGTAACACACCCATGATCTTCCAATGTAATCTCCAATCTGTTAGAGAACGAATGATCAGCTTTTTCAATTCTGACGACATTCGTGCACTCAATCAATTCCCCGATAACATCTGGGAAATAAATGAAGGAAAGGAGTGTCTTAAAATATCAAGGTAAGGACGGATAATATGTAGAGGACCCTAACACTTTATAAAATGAAGAAAAAAAATAAGAGTATATACGGTAAGTCAGAATGCATTACCAAATAAACAATCGGATGGGATGGCTTTGGCCAAGATACCACTGAACTCTTGAAAAGAAAAACCATGACGAGGGATAGGTGGCATCGCAGGAATCGATGACAGTGGCATCAGTCACAACAATTTTCTCGGGATGACAGTCAACTTGTAAGTGGATGTGTTGGCTGCGAGTTTGAACTTAGAAATGATAATTGTCGCAAATTCCCTCACATGTTGGGCACTCTTCCATATCAGTCTAGAGGGGATTGATGCTTCGATTCGATATCCCTGGAAGGAAAAAAAGAAAAGTATATGTTGTTGGGAGGGACAAAGGAGTTGGGTAATGATAAAAATAAATGAAGTAAAGGAGCAAAATGTACCAATTCGTCAACACAAACCAACTGAAGTGCAGGTGCAAATCGGCTCCTAGGATAAGGAGGCTTTGTGAACATCCGAATCACGGACACCTTGATGACGGAGACTTCAGCAATATCTCTGACGCTGGTGTACTCAACAATTGAACCCGCCATGGTAATTCAGTTCTGAAAATGAAAGATGAGACAGAAGTGTGATGAATTGACCCAGAGAGAAAGAAATTTATAATATTGCAAGAAAAAAGGGATAAACCAAAATAAAAGATTGTGTACATGGGAATCGGAAAGAAAATAAACAAAGAAGGAAAGAATATTATAATGTATATAAATGTAGATGGATGCAATGTACGGAATGATATAAGAGGAAGTAAAACCGATTAGTAAAGATCAGCATAAGAGTATATATATTTCAGTATAATGGAAAGAATAAATAGAATATAAGATATTTATTATAAGGAAGAACGACATTCACTTAGTTACAATGAGTAAAATCAAACGACAGGTTAACACATCAGCAGATTAAACACAGATTCAAGATATCGAGCAAAATCAAACAACCAAAATAAGAGGAAAACATCATAAATTGGAATCAGAGGAAAACATAGGGGCTAATGCATTGAAAAATATGAACTATTTTAAAAAATAATCTTGATAAATTTGGGAATTTTAATGAGCATACAGTAGAAAACTCCAAACAAAAATTTCAGAATGCAGTAAGATAAGTACCACACGGTGTGATGGACAAATTGATGTACCTTTCCTTCCCTTTTTGCCACTTTTTTCTTCCTGACGAAGATCCTCAGCAGCTTTCTTAAAATCCTTTGCCTTTTTTCCAAGCTTAGTAGCTTCCTAAGAAACAATAACCGTGCAACAGAAGAATCTTTTAGATGCATATAGCAAGGTTACAAAAGCGGCATAAGCAATTGAGGAAATCTGAATAAGTGTACAAATAAAATAAGCTCAAAAGCAACCTTTATATATTGTGAACGGGTGACAATAGCCTTTGGCCGTCGAAAGATGAGCCCAAGAGGCAGACAAGCAATGCCCACACCACCGAATATTTGGGTTGAAAGAAAAAGATAATGTTAACTATTGTACAGTGCAAAACGTCCATACATATATTTAATACCAGTTCCTAATATCCCTAAATTACACATTCTACAAATTAAAAGAACCGACAAAACTTAAAGCAGGTGACTAATTTTTTGCTACTCTCCTCACTACTCGGAGTGTAACAAACCCAATATGCTCAGCTAGGTAGTAGACTCAGGGCATGAACCAAATGTAGCTCAATTTGTCAAATTATCAAGGCAGTAAAACACACTCAAACCACCTTGATGTTCAGATTGAGACAACAATGGAAATTATGGAATTTATGTAATATGCAAAGTTTAATTATGGAATTTTTGTTATCTTCTCTCAAATAAGAGATAAGAAGAACCTCTACTATGTGACATCAATGGAAATTATTAAAATTAGTAAAATCCCTAGCAGTAATCAAAAGAAAAACCATTTCAAGTTTGGCCAACATTTGCATTTGCTATTTGTTCATGAATCCTGATAACTAAATGAAACTCAATAGTAACAATAATCAAAGTATAAGAAGAAAGATACTTTAGAGGGAGGGGGATAACAAAAAAAAAGAAGGTAAAAAGGATGGATGAAAGCAATAGGAAATCTTGACCAAGTGTTAGAACATCAACAGACTTTGGGATACTGCACAATCTTGACAGAAGTAGTTCAATCACTACATGAGCAGGAGGAACCATCACTCAGTCACTCACCTGTGACCAGTAGGAAATTCAGAAGTGAGCGAATCTCTGGGGTCACACGAGGATCAGATAGAGCATTAATCCACCTGCATATGAATCTCTCTTGCCTGCAAATACAAAAAGTACCAGCTACTGAACTGTAGAAAGAACTAACAATACAATAAAAAAAAGTACTATAATGAACCTGTCTAGCTGGATCAAAAGATATGTGTCTCTCTCCAGGTCGATTGAAGTGGTTCTCCTTGGTGCTATAATGCACCTGTAACATGGATAAACTCCTTTTTTAAATCCAGTTTTTTAAAAGGACATGGGTTCATATAAAGAAACACATGCTATACCAATCCTTTATCAAACTTTTCACTCACAATGTGGATAGAAGAAACAGAAAACCCACAGTATACAATATACACGAGAAGGGGTTCAAGTACTATAGTAATTTAACCAAAGACACCATAAGTAATGAACTGAAAAAACCTGAAGCTAACACAAACACTTGAAGTAAAATACAGCCTGTACCAAACACATCATGCTACCTCCAAAATAAAACAATAAAGATTAAATACTTGAACCAAAAAACAGTAATTAACTTGTGAAGTGCCGGAGAGGTGTATGCAAAGAAATCGTAGAAGGATCATTTATTTTTTCATCCATCATTGATGTTTAGATCGTTTAATTACATTTTACTCTATAGAAGGATCATTTATTTTTTCTAGTAATAAGTTTTATAGCAGCAGGAAGAGCTAAAAGAGAATTTACATACATGCTGAATTTTCATATTATAAACCATCAACACATAATTCCACCAATCTTAATAGACTCTTAAAAAACATCAATGGACTCAGGGCATTGATGTAGCTCAGTTTGTTAAATTATCAAGGCAGTAAAACACACTCAAACCACCTTGATGTTCAGATTGAGACATCAATGGAAATTATGGAATTTATGTAATATGCAAAGTTTAATTATGGAATTTGTGTTATCTTCTCTCAAATAAGAGATAAGAAGAACCTCTACTATGTGACATCAATGGAAATTATTAAAATTAGTAAAATTCTTAGCAGTTATCAAAAGAAAAACCATTTCAAGTTTGGCCAACATTTGCATTTGCTATTTGTTCCTGAATCCTGATAACTAAATGAAACTCAATAGTAACAATAATCAAAGTATAAGAAGAAAGATACTTTAGAGGGAGGGGGGTAACAAAGAAAAAAAGGAAGGTAAAAAGGATGGATGAAAGCAATAGGAAATCTTGACCAAGTGTTAGAACATCAGCAGACTTTGGGATACTGCACACTCTTGACAGAAGTAGTTCAATCACTACACGAGCAGGAGGAACCATATATCACTCAGTCACTCACCTGTGAGCAATAGCAAATCTAGATAGGAGCGAATCTCTGGGGTCACACGAGGATCAGATAGAGCATCAATCCATCTGCATATGAATCTCTCTTGCCTGCAAATACAAAAAGTACCAGCTACTGAACTGTAGAATGAACTAACAATACAATAAAAAAAGTACTATAATGAACCTGCCTAGCTGAATCGAAAGATATGTGTCTCTCTCCAGGTCGATTGAAGATGACATGGGTTCATATAAAGAAACACATTCTATACCAATCCTTTTATCAGACTTTCCACTCACAATGTGTATAGAAGAAACAGAAAACCCACAGTATACAGTATACACGAGAAGGGGTTCAAGTACTATAGTACTTTAACCAAAGACACCATAAGTAATAAACTGAAAAAACCTGAAACTAACACAAACACTTGAAGTAAAATACAGCTTGTACCAAACACATCATGCTAGCTCCAAAATAAAACAATAAAGATTAAATACTTGAACCAAAAAACAGTAATTAACATGCGAAGTGCCGGAGAGGCGTATGCAAAGAAATCTTAGAAGGATCATTTATTTTTTCATCCATCATTTATGTTTAGATCGTTTAATTACATTTTACTCTATAGAAGGATCATTTATTTTTTCTAGTAATAAGTTTTATAGCAGCAGGAAGATCTAAAAGAGAATTTACATACATGCTGAATTTTCATATTATAAACCATCGACACATAATTCCACCAATCTTAATAGACTCTTAAAAAACATCAATTAAAAGGGGAAATACTATTAAATCCAAACCCATTCGGTGTGAAATCTGGAGAGCTTGTATTCGTCGGTGTGAAATCTTCCAATTTGGCCAGGATGGAATTCATGGCCAGCAATACCAATCCCAATTTTGTGCAGCATAAATCAGCTCCAAGATACACACCCTGCAAAATAGGACCGGCTAAATAAGTTTATGCTAAATAAGTTTAGAAACAAATAGGAAGTCAATCAGATTTCATCATAAATGAGCGACTGGGCTTCAACCCTAATTCAGTAAATCGGGTGTGATTCTTATTGATGAAGGGTGTGTATCGTCGAGGATAAGGTCGCAACCAAAAAACCCTACATCAATCTTCAGGATAAGCGAAAGGGCATAAAAAATCAATGAAATTTGAACCTGGCGAAATTGCTGAGATCATTGCTTAAAAATCAAGATTAACTAAAAATCCCCAAATGTCTCAAGATTCACTAAACTTAAAATAGCATAGAAATCGGGATTGGAGAAGAAACTTATCTTGGGGTTGACATCATAGGCTTATTGATCTTGGTATCGAATTGAAGCAGCGATCTCAGCAACTGCCAACACTATCAAAAAAAAAACTCAAACACCGACAATCAAAGCGAAACTAGAAGCAAAAAGAATGTAAAACCCTAAAAAA
Source organism: Persicaria tinctoria (assembly GCA_037127255.1). Classification (NCBI taxonomy): domain Eukaryota; kingdom Viridiplantae; phylum Streptophyta; class Magnoliopsida; order Caryophyllales; family Polygonaceae; genus Persicaria; species Persicaria tinctoria. Next base: position 54,180,358 of record JBANSL010000014.1, on the reverse strand, counting down.
TTCAAGATCGAAACAACAAAAAAAAAGAGAAGGAACGGAGACGAAAGAGAGAAGGAACTTAAAAATCTGATTAAAAAGAAGGGGCAAAGAAGCAACCTGAAGCAGCCGACAACAATCTTCGAATCGACCACAACCGGAGGCGTAAGAGGAGCGCAGAACGACGAAGATGAGGAGGAGGGCATCTAACCTTTCCGGCGGAGGAGGAAGAGAGAAGGAACAGAGACGGAATAGAGTAGGAAGCGGAGGAGGGGATTGGGAGGGCGAGAGGAGGAAGCGGCGGAGGGGCGAGCCGCGTGAGAAGGAAGACGGGGTTGGAAACACGGGCAAATGAACCCTAGCGGGTTTGGAGCAAAGGGTGAAGTGAGAGAAAAAAAAAAGAAAAAAGGTGATTGGCCGGGGAGGAGTGAATTGCGGGTAGATCGCCACGTAAGCGAAAGGTATACGAAATTAAGTAGGTATATAGATTGGTATTTACCTATAAGCCAATCTGGAGGTATCTACTAATTGTCATCATAAGATTTATCCTCATGCTCTACATTTAGATATAAGTGATAAGCATTTTGGAGCAATTTTAAATGTCATTTCAGACCAATTTATAGATCTAACACTTGAAGTTAGAATATTAGAACAGTTATATCTTGAGATTAGTAGTAAGATCTTTAAGATTGTAAAAGAAACAGAAAAGCCTAACATCATGTTGTGAAATCAAAAAAGAGATCATTTTAAATATAGTTATCCATTTAAAATATCCAAAAAGAAGTTTTCTACTAAATTAGATAACAATATAAAGAAAAAAGCGATTGTTGAAGAAGAAAATCAAGACGAAAATCAAATCCTAAAAAATGAATCAACATCCATTTCGAAAAATAAGAAGATTTAACACTAAGTTGGATGACCCGGAATGGAAGTTGAAATTACAGAAACTAAAAACCATTGAAACCAACTTCATGAACCAAGAATCAATGAGCGACGATGAGTCTAAAAAGAACTCAGATGAAGAAGTTGTACATCAACAAATGGGATTAATTAATCTAAAAGACATGGAAAACATTCCCATATCTAAAGTGCAACAAAAGTTAGATGAAATATTAAGACAAAGAAGATTGAGGGAAAATGAACCTGTAGAACACATAACAAAGCTAGAAGAAATATAGAAGATATGAACATGGTTCAACTAGCAATTACAAAAATAGATTAAAGCCAAAATAATTTCTAGAAAAGAAAGAAAGATTTGGAGTAAGAATTATGACAAACCATAGGCCAAATCAAAGAGAAATTAATGTAGAAGCCATAAGTGAAACATATTATAAATTAAACCTAGATGGTGTAAGGAATATGCGTGAAATCATAGAGTTCTGGAAGAAAAGTATGATGAGTGTATTAAACATGAATGTAGGATGGAACTCTTCTCAACTCCTTAATTATATATAACATATTTTCTATGGATGTATTAAATGAAGCACAAAAACTTTGGAACATGAGCAAAATAGCTAAATCAGTTACAACATACAAGGTATTGAAATCATTTTATTTGGAACAAACAAACAAAATAATTTTATCAATGCTCTATGTTTATGTTGGTGTTCAATGCATATCTAGAGGTTTACATATTGTGATAGAACCATGAACCTATTACTTAGGAGTCTTGGAACCTTATAAATAAATTCATATAATTTTCATATATGTAATACTACCTGATTTTTGCTCAGCAGACTAACACTTTCATTTACTTACTGTAACAAAAAATAAACATACATACATACGTATGTATGTATGTATGTATGTATGTATGTATGTATGTATGTAATTTCTTGATTTAAATTTTCAAACAAACAAACAAAGACCAAATTCATTACATAAATTAGCATGAGCAATTTCATATGAATTGAGCACAAATAGAGATTATGTGGCACCTACTGAGCTCGAATTCCACTGTGTCTCTCAACGACATAGGTTTCAATAGAAATCGCAAAAGATTCATCAACCTCGCGAAGCTTCGATTCCATGTTTTTCCACTTCTATCTCAGGAAACACATTGGGAGCCATAGAAACAAACATGAAGAGTATATATATATATATATATATATATATATATATATATATATATATATATATATATATATATATATATATATATATATATAGCAGATAGTTGCAGTAGTTGAAAGGGAATAGAGAGCGAAAAGTGAGAGAGAAAGCACAAATCGGCGACCACGACATGATTTTTCTAGTAAATGAAACTAAAGATTTCAGGAACCGAAGATTTTCAATTGATTTTCCTTGTAAATGAAACCCTAAACAAATTTCCAATTTCAAGAACCCTAATTTGAAAAAATTGATGAGCCATCAATTGAAGGTTATAAGCATCAAATTCTATCATTTCAAGGTCAGAAACTTAAAACTAGCAAACAGAAGATTGTGATTTACCTTAAACCTACCAAAACTTAAGGATTGTAGTTGAACATCCCTCTTCACTAGTATTATCTTCCCACTAGATCTGGCGAGGTTGCTACGAGAGAGAGAAAATGAGAGCGATTTCCATGGAGGATAAAAGAGGAGGCGTCACGAGGGTGAGGCGGTGCCGGTGAGAGCGACAATGAGGGGCTAGTACGCAGTGCTTCTCTGGTTCAATCGCATGTTTAGGGGAAGGATCTAGGAGGGGCGCGGAAGAGAGAGAGAGAGAGAGGACGAGAGGAGCGGTAGCTGTGAAAATGAATTAGTTTATGCCGAGTCGCTTTTGTTCTTTTCTTTTGCCGCTCAATAATTTGGCCCAAAAATTTGTACTAAAAAAAATTTCCCTAATTCTATGGCATTTTAACGACGTTTACCAAACACCATAAATAAATTGTGTTGTATAAATTTATGATATTTTTGCATTCAAATACCATAAAAGAGATTTTTAACGCCATTTTATGAAAAATGTCATCTTTTAAATGTCATAAATGACCTCATGTGTAGTAGTGAGCATGAGCACCCTCCTTCCTGGAAATGAATTGGCAATGGTTTTTCATATGCCCGATTCTGCCACAACCTAAACAAATCATCGGAAGCCCTTCATGCTCAAAGAGATATTTCTCCCCATTAATAATTAGTGCCCCCTTAAGTGGTTCCTCTAGGTCGATCTCAATACAGATGCGGACAAAAGTTTCCCTTATTCGTGTACATCGTATGATGATCAACCTTGATCGGTTTGCCTAAACCTTATGAAATTTTCAACAACACATTCTCTTGATACAGAACTATAGGGAGGTATAATATTCTAATCCGCGCCGGAAAAGTTTTTGTGATCTCTAAGGGTTTGAAATCAGGCGTCTAAACCCTAATAATGAGGCATTTTCTGAAGACCGACCAAGGACCTTCCGTCAGCCCCCTTAAACTCCCCTCTTTACTTTCGAATCTGACTAGGAAATTTCCATAGAGGAGATCAATGATCTGCATTCTACTGAACTCCCTCCACAACTACCTCAACTTCTTCCCCATCACATAGAGTGGGATTCTTGCTACTAGAAACCTAACAACCAGAGAATTCCTCCAGACTCCAACCAATGCGTCCCGCACTCTTGGGTCAATAGAGATCGCCGGGTCACCTCTAGACCCCTACGGGAAGGATATTTCGATAATGCCCTTCAGAAAGTCTTCACAGATGAGAGTTTTTAGTTGGATAAAGCCCCCCATAACCACCTTGTCCCTCCACGATTGGCCAGAAGGTGGGACAGTTGAGTGGATGGTGTTCGCAGTCTCAACCCCCCCCCCCCCCCCCCAATCCGTCTACATCACCTCTCTGGAACTCTTGAAACGCTACATAAATTTAAGCTTTCATAACTTTTTACTTAATTATCGAAATGAGTAATATAACATCTCGTTTCAAAGCTCTCAAGGTAAATTATATGACGTGAATGTCAATCTAAATAAAATATAAAATTATTGTGGGTTATTAAAATAAGATTAAAGTGTTTAATATCCTTTGTAACTTTTTACATGGATATCGGATTAAGACATATTATATATCAAAACGAAGATATCGATCAGGAGAATACAATATAGGAGGTTCGTTGGATGAGGGTGGGGGCACATGGGGTGGATCTGCCTCTGCGTGCAACTAAATATAAAAATATTAAAGTTACATAGTTTCTTAGAAGGGGTGGGTATGAGACAGGACATGATTGAGGTAATCCCGCTTCCTGTCTCGCCCAACATATTTTTTAAGGGACGAGATTGATTTTTTTTTTCAAATCCCGCCGGTCTTATCCTTCACGGGACAGGAAGAGATTTATCCCTCTTAAAAAAAAAAACACAATCCAAAAGTAACAAGTAAAAAGGTACAAATTAAAGTCTTGCATACTAATCTCATTACCAAAAAAAAAAAATAGTAGGCAATAGTTTGATACTGCAGCTTTGATTAACATAGTAGACATTAGCTTAAAAAATAACAGTAGGCATTATTAGTAATGTCCAATTCTTCTTTTGTATTAAAATTCTTATTTCTTATATGTTTTTAATATTTTATTATTATTTTTAAATTTAAATTTTGATTTTAAATAAATATTAAGGTATAATGTAAATATAATCTTGTATATTTTTATTAAATTTTATTATATATATATATGTGTGTGTGTGTGTGGGGCGAGACGGGATCTGTGGGATGCAAACTCTCTGTCCCGCGTCCCGTCTGACGTAATTTTTGCAGTACGATTATGAATTTTTTTTTCTAAATCCCACCGGAAACGGGAGAAGATTGGGAGGGGATGGGATTTGCGTGATTTGTCTCCACCGTTACATAATTGCCAAATTGTTTGGATAGCTCGGCGGGAACCATAATCCGGGATTGGGAGGGCCGACCCATAAACATAATCTTTCAAAAACTCGGTAAACAAAGCTCTCTCAAAGCAGAAGTGCTAGCCTCAAAATTACGAATCCAATGTGCTATTCAACTCCGTATCGAGAAAATCTACATCGAATGTGACTCCAGCATTATCGTAAATCATTTCAACAACTACACTACATGCCCTTGGGAAATTGAGCTCGTGCTGCCACATGTTAAACTTTTACTATCGACTTTGAAAGAATTATTCTTTTTTCATGTTTCCTGTTTGGGCAATAGAGTGGCAGATAAGGTTGCACACCTTTGTCACTCTGGTTGGGGTGTCGATATTTACAACAACTCTGCCCAAATTCTTTCCTAATAAAAAAAAATGTATAGCTAAATCAACAAATGAAAGGAGGGCGCATTCTCCCCGGTCACTAACTCTATGTCTTCGCCTATTCCTTGTTCATATTCTCTCTTTTTATATATAGATATAAATAAGTGATATTAATTAGGTTTCCCTATTGGAATATGATAAGACCCTAAATTGAGAAAAACTTCCTACCAAAAAACCAAGCAACCTTAGAAATTTAATTACAAAAAAATAAATTAATTAAAATTAAAAAAATATTTTAAAATTAGTTCTGTTATTACATGCTCTTTAAAAATATGATAGAAAAATCGTATTAATTATTATTATTAACCTACTCCTTCAATTTTTAACCAAAGACCTTTGATACTTTCAATTGAGATATTTCGGAATGGTTATTACTACCCGGAGTACTAACATAGTGTACAACTTATTTTTTTGGGGTGCTACAACTATTCTACTTTTAGTAGCGAGGACGAGGTCCCAGTCCCACCAATCTAAAACAATATTTTCTTCTAGAAAGGAGATTATAACTGTCAATCTATCAATCTCATACTGCAGTATCCGTCATAAATACAGTATCATGTTAAGTCGCGCGTTATTTATAATAATAATAATAATAATAATAATAATAATAATAATAAAGCACCCCAAAAAAAGTAATAACAATGATAATTTATTTTTTTATAAAATTTGAACCATCTTCAATACGTAGTATAAAAACTCAAGTATTTGTGTTGAATTTTAATTAGTGTGCTTCCCATCTTACATAAGGCAATATGTTAACACGATATTATAAAATTATATTTATTATTTATAAAAAAATATTAAAAATATGAAAAAAATAATAAATTTAAAGTAAAATATGAGAACTAAACTAATAATAATCAGAGTGTGTGGGAAATATAAATAAAAATTAATCTCGATATAAATAATTTATACCACAAATAATATAGATATGAATAAAATAATAGTTATCAAATAATTAATTTTAATATAAATAATTCTTTCCACTAAATAATAATCTAGATATAAATAAAATAAAACAGATCAAATATTTATCTATCAATATTTTAAATAACTGTGGTTATGAAATAGTTTGGATTTATATTTTTTCAATTAACGAAAATATAAATAGATAGATTGTGTATGATAATAAATTTCTAAATTTTGACAACATGGTATCTTAATAAAATAAATTACCGTATTTTTTTACAATCAGCCACAATACATGACTCTATGTATCGATTTTAGTACATACTAGTGTAATACCCGTGCATTGAAGGCATGAGAGCTTGATCCATTTTAATTTAATATCATTTTATATAGGTATATAATACTATATATATATATATATATATATATATATATATATATATATATATATATATATATATATATATATATATATATATACGTGTTTACAACAAAAATATGTATAAAATATTTTTTATAATTTATAAATTAGTTGGAAAGAGATATGATACAAATTTTGAAAATGATTTAATAAGGTAATTAAAGTAGTAATAATACTCAAACACACCGCCTAATACAATTTGAAATAAATATATAATTATTATCATTAGCATAGATCTAAAAAGTAAAATATAAGCTCCCATACAAATATTAAAAAAATCATAAGCACATGATTGTGTAAATAATTTTGAAGTTATGTAGATATACATAACTTGTTCATTATTTTCATGAGAAACATGATTAGAAAAAGAGGGAAATAAATAGTGAAAATAAAAGTAAGATGGTAAAAACAAGACCCCTAAAGGTAGAAAAGTGATCTAAGAAGCCTTATCCAAGATGTAAAATAAGCATTAGTAATGCTTGTGAGTCTTAAAATATTATTTATTTTTCGATAGTCATTTAAGATGTCTAAAATAATTAAATTATAAAAAAACTTTTTTTTGACTCTAATTGATTTTTATAATTAATTTTTGAAATCGAATATTTAAAAATTGATTATACCATGTTCGTTGTATGTATACATTGTGGGGAATATTGCAATCAGTTAAATATGATAAATCAACGATTTCAATATCCAAGAATAAAATCAGCCAAGACTTGACGAATGTTCAATGTACGTAGACGATTAAAATAGATCACAAATTGACATACAACATATCAAATTAAATACTATTTTAGTATAAAATTAGGAAACACATATGTTTAAAATAGGAAACAAATATTTTAAAATTTCAGCAATAATATTGACCAATGAGAAAGTATCATTTGAATAAAAAATTCAAGTTTAATTGTTGACGTGACACATCAGCAAAATGATAGTAGAATTAATATTATTAATAGATTACCTATTGTCGAAATTAATTTATAAAAAATTTGAAAAATAATATTTTATATAATTTTTACCATCCTAACAAATCGTGAATGAATATTAAACAACATATTTAGCTAAACGAATAGAGAGAGTAGTAAATTTTAACATGATTGGGATAAATGTGATATAATAAACAAATATTTAAATGAATTTCATCCGTTAAGATAATGAATGCAGGCAATCCGAGTACATCTTTGATTAATTTATTTGAAAATGAAATACTTGCATGGTTGGTGAGAAAATATGAACATATGTGAAAGTTAATTTATACACCGTAGCATTTTATAAACAGACAATTGCATATGAGTTTATGTAGAGTATAAATTTCCAAAAATAAAATATACCAAGATTCAAATTTAAGTTCAATGTATGTACATGAATTATGAGAATATTGCATTTGGAAAAAAAAAATGGAAACATGTCTCAATATTTATGGCAATATAATCGAAAACAAATAAAAAAAGGAATGGCTTCAAACCATGATTAAAATAGGAAACAAATATTTTAAAATTTCCATAATAATATTGACCAATAAGAAAATCCCATTTGAATAAAAAAATTCAAGTTTAATTTGTGGACGTGACACGTCGGCAAAATGCTATAAATTAATTTATAAAAAATTTGAAAAAATAATATTTTATATAATTTTTACCATCCTAACAAAGCGTGAATGAATATTAAACAATATATTTAGCTAAACGAATAGAGAGTAGTAAATTTTAACATGATGGGGATAAATGCAGGGTGGCTCAAAATGGACACGACCCGACCCGGAAAACACGGGGTTGGGGTTGACCCGAAACCCCTAGGAGTCGGGTCTTGGGTCGAATTTTAGAAAATCTCGGGTCAACGGGCGTGTCGGGGTCAGACCCGGCGGGTCTCGAGGTTAACCCGTTGACCCGTTTTTTTTTTTTTATATATATTTTATTTTATTGTTGTGTGCTCTATTAGTCATTTGTCCACTATAACTCTGCAAGTATGCAACCAAATACTCCGTACCTGAAATAAAATTAAATGGGACATAGGTTGAATTTTTCTTTGCACAATATAAATGTCCGTTAGTGATCAATGATCTTATAAATAAAATGAAATAAAATATTATAACAAAATTGTGTTTTGAATCTTTTGACAAGACAATTATAATGGCTTGTGTCCAGATATTTTTATAAAATGATACGATATTTTTAATTGGCGAAAATTTTATCAAGAACAATTTTCACATTGGTGCAGAGATTCCACCGAGACCTGCCACCAACGCCGGTCTTCGCATCCCACACTCTAACCCAACCCTTAAAATATATATATACGAACAATAGCGGAACAAGGATTTCGGGAGGGGGGTGCTAAAAAAATTTCGTGAATATTTTTTTTGGTGTATACTTGATAAGAAGATTTTGTAAAAAACAAATATTGAAAAAAAAGAGTTTATTATATAATTTAAATATAAATATGACATTTTTAATGAAGTGATTGATAAAAACAAAAAATATAAAGAGAAATTAAGAAGAATTCATGATAGATTAATTGGCGAAAAATTTATCAAGAACAATTTTCACATTGGTGCAGAGATTCCACCGAGACCTGCCACCAACGCCGGTCTTCGCATCCCACCCTCCCCAACCCTTAAAAACATATATATACGAACAATAGCGGAGCAAGGATTTCGGGAGGGGGGTGCTAAAAAAATTTTGTGAATATTTTTTTTGGTGTATACTTGATAAGAAGATTTTGTAAAAAAAATATTGAAAAAGAAAGAGTTTATTATATAATTTAAACATAAATATGACATTTTTAATAAAGTGATTGATAAAAACAAAAAATATAAAGAGAAATTAAGAAGAATTCATGATAGATTAATTGACGAAAAATTTATCAAGAACAATTTTCACATTGGTGTAGAGATTCCATCGAGACCTGCCACCAACGCCGGTCTTCGCATCCCACCCTCCCCAACCCTTAAAAAATATATATACGAACAATAGCGGAGCAAGGATCTCGGGAGGGGGGTGCTAAAAAAATTTTGTGAATATTTTTTTTGGTGTATACTTGATAAGAAGATTTTGTAAAAAAATATTGAAAAAGAAAGAGTTTATTATATAATTTAAACATAAATATGACATTTTTTTAATGAAGTGATTGATAAAAACAAAAAATATAAAGAGAAATTAAGAAGAATTCATGATAGATTAATTGGCGAAAAATTTATCAAGAACAATTTCAGAGATTCCACCGAGACCTGCCACCAACGCCGGTCTTCGCATCCCACACTCTAACCCAACCCTTAAAAAATATATATACGAACAATAGCGGAGCAAGGATTTCGGGATGGGGTGCTAAAAAAATTTCGTGAATATTTTTTTTGGTGTATACTTGATAAGAAGATTTTATAAAAAAAACATATTGAAAAAGAAAGAGTTTATTATATAATTTAAACATAAATATGACATTTTTTTAATGAAGTGATTGATAAAAACAAAAAATATAAAGGGAAATTAAGAAGAATTCATGATAGATTAAAACAAATAAATAGTCAAGGGAGTGGGATTTGAACCCAACACCTTTTGATTCTCATCACTTTCTCCCTTTCTTCCCTTACCACTTGAGTTAGAGAGAACTTTTATTTCAAATATCATTTAAAGGTATTATATTACCTTAAAAATACTAAATATATGCAAAAAAAATTAATTTTTTTTGTTTTTTTTTTCCGAGCCAAGCACCCCCCAGCTCCGCCACTGTATACCAAGACTACGAAGTATATGTAATAACTAATATGCGGATGAAAAGTAAAAAAAACCTTTTTATTTAATTTAAATATTGTAACAACTAATAAAATTTTAAAACTTAGGTTTTCGGGTGACCCCGTGACCCGACCCGGAAAAACCGGAATTACAAATCTCGGGTTCAGGTCGGGTTGTGGGTCGTATTTTTAAAAATCCCGGGCCTTTGGGTTGACCCCCACTCGGAATATTCGGGTCGGGTCGACCCAGATGAGCCACCCTAGATAAATCTGATATAATAAACAAATATTTAAATGAATTCAATCCATTAAGATAATGAATGCAGGCAATCCGAGTACATCTTTGATTAATTTATTTGAAAATGAAATACTTGCATGGTTGGTGAGAAAATATGAACATATGTGAAAGTTAATTTATACACCGTAGCATTTTATAAACAGACAATTGCATATGAGTTTATGTAGAGTATAAATTTCCAAAAATAAAATATACCAAGATTCAAATTTAAGTTCAATGTATGTACATGAATTATGAGAATATTGCATTTGGAAAAAAAAAATGGAAACATGTCTCAATATTTATGGCAATATAATCGAAAACAAATAAAAAAAGGAATGGCTTCAAACCATGATTAAAATAGGAAACAAATATTTTAAAATTTCCATAATAATATTGACCAATAAGAAAATCCCATTTGAATAAAAAAATTCAAGTTTAATTTGTGGACGTGACACGTCGGCAAAATGCTATAAATTAATTTATAAAAAATTTGAAAAAATAATATTTTATATAATTTTTACCATCCTAACAAAGCGTGAATGAATATTAAACAATATATTTAGCTAAACGAATAGAGAGTAGTAAATTTTAACATGATGGGGATAAATGCAGGGTGGCTCAAAATGGACACGACCCGACCCGGAAAACACGGGGTTGGGGTTGACCCGAAACCCCTAGGAGTCGGGTCTTGGGTCGAATTTTAGAAAATCTCGGGTCAACGGGCGTGTCGGGGTCAGACCCGGCGGGTCTCGAGGTTAACCCGTTGACCCGTTTTTTTTTTTTTATATATATTTTATTTTATTGTTGTGTGCTCTATTAGTCATTTGTCCACTATAACTCTGCAAGTATGCAACCAAATACTCCGTACCTGAAATAAAATTAAATGGGACATAGGTTGAATTTTTCTTTGCACAATATAAATGTCCGTTAGTGATCAATGATCTTATAAATAAAATGAAATAAAATATTATAACAAAATTGTGTTTTGAATCTTTTGACAAGACAATTATAATGGCTTGTGTCCAGATATTTTTATAAAATGATACGATATTTTTAATTGGCGAAAATTTTATCAAGAACAATTTTCACATTGGTGCAGAGATTCCACCGAGACCTGCCACCAACGCCGGTCTTCGCATCCCACACTCTAACCCAACCCTTAAAATATATATATACGAACAATAGCGGAACAAGGATTTCGGGAGGGGGGTGCTAAAAAAATTTCGTGAATATTTTTTTTGGTGTATACTTGATAAGAAGATTTTGTAAAAAACAAATATTGAAAAAAAAGAGTTTATTATATAATTTAAATATAAATATGACATTTTTAATGAAGTGATTGATAAAAACAAAAAATATAAAGAGAAATTAAGAAGAATTCATGATAGATTAATTGGCGAAAAATTTATCAAGAACAATTTTCACATTGGTGCAGAGATTCCACCGAGACCTGCCACCAACGCCGGTCTTCGCATCCCACCCTCCCCAACCCTTAAAAACATATATATACGAACAATAGCGGAGCAAGGATTTCGGGAGGGGGGTGCTAAAAAAATTTTGTGAATATTTTTTTTGGTGTATACTTGATAAGAAGATTTTGTAAAAAAAATATTGAAAAAGAAAGAGTTTATTATATAATTTAAACATAAATATGACATTTTTAATGAAGTGATTGATAAAAACAAAAAATATAAAGAGAAATTAAGAAGAATTCATGATAGATTAATTGACGAAAAATTTATCAAGAACAATTTTCACACTGGTGTAGAGATTCCATCGAGACCTGCCACCAACGCCGGTCTTCGCATCCCACCCTCCCCAACCCTTAAAAAATATATATACGAACAATAGCGGAGCAAGGATCTCGGGAGGGGGGTGCTAAAAAAATTTTGTGAATATTTTTTTTGGTGTATACTTGATAAGAAGATTTTGTAAAAAAATATTGAAAAAGAAAGAGTTTATTATATAATTTAAACATAAATATGACATTTTTTTAAGGAAGTGATTGATAAAAACAAAAAATATAAAGAGAAATTAAGAAGAATTCATGATAGATTAATTGGCGAAAAATTTATCAAGAACAATTTCAGAGATTCCACCGAGACCTGCCACCAACGCCGGTCTTCGCATCCCACACTCTAACCCAACCCTTAAAAAATATATATACGAACAATAGCGGAGCAAGGATTTCGGGATGGGGTGCTAAAAAAATTTCGTGAATATTTTTTTTGGTGTATACTTGATAAGAAGATTTTATAAAAAAAACATATTGAAAAAGAAAGAGTTTATTATATAATTTAAACATAAATATGACATTTTTTTAATGAAGTGATTGATAAAAACAAAAAATATAAAGGGAAATTAAGAAGAATTCATGATAGATTAAAACAAATAAATAGTCAAGGGAGTGGGATTTGAACCCAACACCTTTTGATTCTCATCACTTTCTCCCTTTCTTCCCTTACCACTTGAGTTAGAGAGAACTTTTATTTCAAATATCATTTAAAGGTATTATATTACCTTAAAAATACTAAATATATGCAAAAAAAATTAATTTTTTTTGTTTTTTTTTTCCGAGCCAAGCACCCCCCAGCTCCGCCACTGTATACCAAGACTACGAAGTATATGTAATAACTAATATGCGGATGAAAAGTAAAAAAAACCTTTTTATTTAATTTAAATATTGTAACAACTAATAAAATTTTAAAACTTAGGTTTTCGGGTGACCCCGTGACCCGACCCGGAAAAACCGGAATTACAAATCTCGGGTTCAGGTCGGGTTGTGGGTCGTATTTTTAAAAATCCCGGGCCTTTGGGTTGACCCCCACTCGGAATATTCGGGTCGGGTCGACCCAGATGAGCCACCCTAGATAAATCTGATATAATAAACAAATATTTAAATGAATTCAATCCATTAAGATAATGAATGCAGGCAATCCGAGTACATCTTTGATTAATTTATTTGAAAATGAAATAATTGCATGGTTGGTGGGAAAATATGAACATATGTGAAAGTTAATTTAAACTCCGTAGCATTTTATAAACGGACAATTGGATATGGGTCTATGTAGAGTATAAATTTCCAAAAATAAAATATACCAATATTCAAATTTAAGTTCAATATATGTAGACGAATTATGAGAATATTATAATCGAAAAAAATGGAAACATGTCTCAAGTTTAATTGTGGGCGTAGCACGTCAGCCAAATGCTAGCAGAATTAGTAATATTAATAGAAGATAGATAGATAATAGATAGATTTCAATTAATCTTATTATTGTATATTTTATAATAGATCGATGTTAGAGGAAAATTATCCCTAATTAACGTAATCTAACCTCGATCTTGAGATATTCAAACTCGACCTACCTATCACGAATGAAGAGATGTACATATGATCAATGGATTGAGGTCGACGGATAAGACAACAGATGTGGAAAATAAGAGCACATAGTAATTAAAGGTGGATGCAAGCTAGCAAAGATGAAAGAAACAATTAACATATATAGTATATTGGATTTAACTCGATCAATGGTTCCTCAATCAAAGGCTCAAAGCAACTGATCGACCCTTACGGCCGGGCAACTGCAAGCAAATCAACTAGTCAATCAATTAGGTAGCTCAGCTCGATCTAGAAACTGGAACCATGATTGATCCCGCCCCAAATCAGCCTTTAATTATGGCAAAAGATGTTTGATTCGATCAACATACTTTAATTTTATTCACATGAATTTCATTTAATCCGATAGAGTTGAATTGAAATTTGTTTTTATTGATAGAATTAATTTACTTTAACTACTATATGGATAAAGAAAAAAGTAATGTCTTTGTTATCATAATTAACTACTTCTCCATCATCCCATCTTAATTGTGTAAATGTTTCATCCTAATTAATTAAATGTCCAAATTTTAATAATATCAAAATGCCCTCATCCTTCCCTTCTCTTCCCTCTTCTTTCCCTTTTCCTTTTCCTTTATTATTGAATTCTTTTATCTGGACATTCGAACAAATGAATTGCTGACATTCCAACTATTATTGAATTTTTATGCGGACATTCAAACAAATAGACTATTGACATTGGAACTATTATTGAATTTTTATGCTGACCAACGGACTGCTGAGATTCTAACTCAATCGAAAAAATGCCTAATCAGAAAAAAAAATCTAATAAAAACGCAAACAAATAGAACATCTAATTGACATAGGGGAGAATTGAATATGAAAATAAACAAATATAATCAAACCGCAACTCCGAGCTATCAAATAAATAGAAGACTCCTGCTGTAGTAGTAGAGGAATCAAGTTCGATCAACGAAGAAGCGTGTCAGCGGAATCGCAAAAGTAATCGACGTCGAGTGGAGGACTCGATGTCAAGTGGTCAGAAGCAAACATCGACTGGTTCAGAAAACTACCAGTCGATCCAAGTGCACTCGATGTCGACTGAGGTACGTCGATGTCGAGTGAAATAACAGTAACCGTGGGCGTCGAAAAAGATGGCCGAAGAATAAAAGGACGGTGAAGGAGAATGGTCAGAAACAACAAGGGGTACATTGTTGAGTTTTTCGAGGACCCAACGAATGACAATATAACAAAAGTAAACAATATAAAAGAACTCTTTCAAAGCCAGGGTTTACCACAACGACAGCCATGCAAGTGAAATCATAAATCGCATAAGACAAGAACTTTATCAATAAAGGACAAGGCTTTCACCAAATCCGGCAAATAGGAATATAAACCTTTCGATAAATAACTCTAAGTGCATCTATCCTTTTTATAAATAGAGTTTATAAACTTCCGAATAGAAACCCTAATTACTACCCAAATTTTGTAACATGAGTTACTTAATCTTTCAATCAATGATGAAGCACAAGATAGAGCGAGATAAAGTACCTTTCTTTCGCGACTCACCAATCCTCCAACATGGTTGTCGTCGGGCTCACCCCGACCCTAGAAGAAGGGTGACTACTTGTCCATAGTAACCGATGACATGATTGAAAGGAAATAAGCTTGCATAAAATAAAATTGAAGTCTTTACTGATAGATTACATAGGTCTCATATTGTATAGTGAGCCCAAATGCCCAATACCTTGTAACCTATATATATCTTTGTCTAATGAATGAAACCCTCGAGGAGGACTTTACATCAATTCCATTATTCTACATGGTATCACATCCTTTTCTTTATCACGGAACCCTAATTTGATCCTCCCACCCCACCCCTCCTCTTACCACCGCCGACGTCGTCCCCTCACCGCCGATCTCTCTCTCTCAACCATCACCTCACCGGCCCACCCCTCCCTACCGCCCACCGGCCCCTCTCGGCCTCGCCCACTGGCCCCAGCGTCCTGCCCCCCCAGATCTGCGACCCCCCTCCCTCGCAGATATGCGCTCCCCTAGATATGCGCTCCCCCAGATTCCTCCATCGCTCGTTATTCCAACATCGCTGCCCAGATCCGAGCTCGCCGGCCCAGATCTGGTCAACCACCTGGGTACAAATGCATTCCAAAATAGCCATGTAGCAATTCAAAGAACTAAACTTTAAACATGCACACATAATGTCAAATAAAGTAAATATGCATAATGTAAGCCCTTCCCCCACCCCATACTTAAACATTACAGTGTCCTCACTGTATAAAAACAAGGGTAAAGAAAGAAACTCACTAGACTGGTGTGCAGGGCCTCTAAATTTTGAATGGAAGCACCTCCTGGGCCGAGTATGAATATTGATTGGTTATATCCACGAACCTGAAAAGTATGGAAGACATATACCCACAAAACAAAAAACAAAAAAAAAAAGTTCAAAACCAAAAATAAGCAAAAAAAACAATGTCCCAAAGAATGTCCTAAAAAAAGTCTATGTACAAGCTCTAGAATTTATAGTCGCTAGGCCGACTTTTCCATTTAGCTTTAGCCTGGCTCATCTTTGTCCGGAGGTATAGGTGGGTCTGGTGGTTCCTCCGGTGGTGGGAAGCGTGGGATGTCATCCGGAGGCATCGTGTGAAGAAGCTTGAACCTCCCTGAGTGGATGCTCCATGGCTCCTTCCATCCATCTTCCTGGGCTCCAGCTAGTATGCATAAAGGAATATATAAATGAAATTTGCATACCTCATCATCATACCTCTTCCGCTCCACTGGTTGATTTGTTTGCGCGTCTCCACCACAGCAAAACGGTGGAGTGGGAAGAGATATTTCCACCTCATCATGCGGAACTTCATGCCACTTTGCGAGGACCCCATACTTGAATATGAACATCGGTTGCTCAAAATCGTCAGGGATAGCCTTCACCTTATAAGGCAAAAGTGACTGGATTTCTGTGATACAGTCGATTTCGGCTAGTGTTTCTGGATCAGTTCCTCCAGAATGTGTATATGTCGAGTCCAGGTAGTCGTTGTCGACTGGCTCATAGAAGGGGACATTGTCGAACCAACTTGTTATTGTTGATTTGGGTGATTTAGCGCAATGTTCCCATCTACGCAACACAAGCTTAGCTTCTGCCAGTTCCCTTCCTGCTCTCTCAGCGGCGAGAGCAGTATCCTTGGTGGCTAGTTCTATCCTAAGCCTCTGTATCAGCTGTTCTGATGTTTCTGCGGCCGCCATGGCTCTTTTTCAGTTTAGAATGGATGTGTAGGACATGTTCCGGATCATCCAAGGTGTCAAACTCAGGTGGTTGACCAGAACGGCGCATACACCTGCGAAGTAACTCAAAAGAAAAGTGAGATCTGACTACCTAAGGCGCGAATGATAGCTTCCCCGGCAACGGCGCCAATTTGTTGATAGGAGGAAATCGAGAATGCAAAACAGTAAGCAGATAAAGTAAAGCAAACCGATCAAATCCTAGAAAATAATGTTCAAGACTCCCTCCAATGTAGTAAGAGAAAGTCAGGTTCGAATCCTCGAGGAAGCTGCTCAGCGGATCCTAGGCAACGGTGAAATCTCACGGACAGAAGTCGACAACAGGTTCCTCGATCTCGACTAGAGTTAGTCGACAGAAGATCGGACAGTCGAACACAGCGCAGCAGCAAGCACAGGGTCTCGTCGATATCGACCAGGGCTACTCGATATCGAGTAGGGTCTTGTCGACTGCGGCTCGTCTTGTCGAGTACCTGCACACAGAAGCTACAGTGATGCTAGATCGAGAATCAGTAACTCGAGATCGACCAGGCTTGGTCGAGATCGAGTAGACAGAGAATAAAACGAAACAAAGAAATAAAGTAAAGGCAAATGCTTTGGGACTTCGACTAAACTTAATGTAAAAGGCTTCCAAGATTGGGGTTTGTAACAACGATAACCAAGCATGTATAAGGTAGAGATAAAACAGATAATCATGTGAATTGCATCAAAGGACAAGCTTTCGCCTTTTCCAACAATTAGACAACTCTTTCGAGAAACCCTAATTGTCTCTACTGATTTTATGTTTACAATCCAAGTTGTTAGCATGGATCTCCATTAAACGGGTAATAAACACATAAACAAGTAGGAGATGCTCAAAACATGATAAAGGTCAGATCTTTACCTCAAACGTGCATGGCTATCGTCGGGCTCGCCCCAACCCTAGAAGTGGGTGGACTACTCGCGCTTCATCGCAAACTCAGACATTGATTGAAAGGAAATAACTTGCATTAAACTAAATTCAAAAGACTTTACAATCCCGGCGATCCAACTTTCGTTGAATGCCAAAACCCTAAAACCTCTGAACTCCCTAAACCGTCTCTGTGGAACTACTTCTCTACTTCTGAAATTGAATTGAATGATGAAAAACTAGCCCCGAGGGCTTTATTTATAGGCTTCTAAACCTTGCTATTCAAGGATAAAATATCTATATCTATATCTAAATTTAAATCTAAAACTTTAAAAGATAAATAAAAGCAATTTAGGAATTAAATCTAAAAGGAAAATAAATCTAAAATAGGTAAGATGTCTTCCATGTCTTCTCCATAGATAGAACTTGATAGATGTTGATAGATCTCGGCCAAATTGGATAGAATTGAATCCAAGGACTCCCAATCCTAGTAGGACAGCGAAACCGCGTAACGCGCTCCCGGACACGGCTCATCGATCTCGACTAGGGCTCCTCGAGATCGAGTAGGATTGTCGTCGACGGGTGTGGCTCGGCTTCTCGGGTGACTGGTGCTCGACAAGGCTCGGACATGGCTCGGAGGTCTAGTCGATCTCGAGTAGCCCTACTCTGTATCGAGTAGGATTCGTCGTCTGGCTGGCTTGGTCGGGTGGCTCTGCTCGACAAGGCTCCTATCTGGGCTCACAGGTCTAGTCGATCTTGAGTAGCCCTACTCTGTCTCGAGTAGATTTGCTCATCGACTAGGTCTTCCCGGGTGGATCTACTCGACATGCTCGGACCTTGGCTCCGGGCTCCTCGATCGAGTAGAGGTGGTCTGCGTCTTCGTCCTCGGCTTCTCGACCAGCTCTTTCTCGACCAGGCTCTCCTCGATCTCGAGTAGAGTGTACTCGATCTCGAGTAAAGATTTCTCAGCTTTCTGCTCTGTTCTTAAAACGCACTTTCCCGAGTCCTCGTTCGTCGGATTGACGCATATGACCATGCGTTGGAAAGCTCTTTTCGAGGGCTACAACTCTTATGAAGACATCAAAGCTTGATTCAGAACGTAGAATGGTGAAAAATGCCCTTTTCTTCAGCTGCACTATTCTTAGCTTCTCCATGAGTTTTCTTTAAGCTCCAAAGTGCGTCCGATTTCTGCCAAATATAACAAAAACTTGTGTAGACCTCCATATATTGCAAACAAGTGTAAACTACACAGATTCTGTATTATTCTAACCCAAATGTATGCAATGTATGCAGAAATCGATATAAAAGTTACTGTTAAACATGGCAAATTAGGCTCACAACAATTGCAGGCAAACTAAATAGGTTTAGTTCTTCATACCGCAGTAAAAAACCATTCTTCTTATCTAGATCCAAAATCCCTTCCTTCCAAACTAATGAAAATATTGTCTTAAATAGGCCCCCAAAATCGGCCTGAAACAAATCCTAGTCGAACATAATAAAATTTCCATAAGTAAAATGTCCAGATAAAACACAGACTCCTAAACGATAGGATCGACGGGCACCTGTGGAAAACCGATGGGCACCGTTCCTCCAGTAATTCGTTTCATCAACTTTTCCGTTTTGCTTCACTGCTCAGCTACTCCCTTTAAGCTTCCTCGCCTTCTTAGCTCTCTTTTCTAGCTCCAAACTCATTGCTCTAGGTCCCAGCAAAGTCATAACCACCCCTCTCTCGAGCATCATAATGTAAATATGTAATTTAAGCTCAAAAGTAGGGGTGGAAATCGGGCGGGTTGGGTCGGGTTCGGGTTCGGTTAGTCAGGTTTTGGGTCATTCGGGTTTCAGGTAATGTCTAATAATTTGGTCATTCGGTTGGGTCAGGTTTGGGTTTCGGTTGTATCGAGTTTCGGTCAATCGAGTTTCGATTTTCTCGGGTTTCGGTTGTCTCGGGTTTCGGCTATTTCGGGTTTGGATTGTCTCAAGTTTTCTTCAATATTCGTTTTGAAAATTTTACTAGAATGTATCTTAAAGTTCGGGTTATTTCGGGTTTCAGTTATAACAGGTTAGGGTCTTAATGGGTTTTGGTTGAACCGGGTTCGATTCATTCGGATTAGGGTGAGTTTCGGTTATCGGTTATTCAGATTCGGATCCAATATGGGTCAGGTTAGGTCGGTGTTTAAGATAATTGGTTCCGGGTCGTCCGAGTCGGGTTTTCGGGTTCAGGTCGGGTTTTGCCAGCGCTACTCAAAAGACAAGTAAATTCCAAACTCGGGGACTAAAAGAGTGAAAATGCAAATTAGCTTCTTACCATGCAATATATACACCCAAATTCATCTAAAACTATCTAAAATGCCTATATAAAATATGCATTATCAAACTCCCCCATACTTAAGCTCTAACTTATTCTCAAACAGAGTGAACAAACATAAATCAATCATCCCATAGACAAAACCTTAATGTATCGCTTCCTAAAAAGCAGCCTCTCAAATGTAACTAGAATTAAGTGAAAATGTGAAACAATGTCATAACTTGCATATATAAGACTCAAAACAAACAAATCATCCATTCAGCATCACAGGGAAATGCGTTTCCAAATGCTCTCAAAGTGTATAGGCTATATATAAATTCAAACTCTCTACTCAATCCACGTGCAAAAAGCTACAAAGACATTGATACTTATATAACCCTCTCAAAGAGAAGACTCCATTCAACATGTAGTTCTTTTCATGAAATTATTGATGTTTGTTTTGATGACGAAAAGCGAGTAGTCACCCAACTTTTAGGGTCGGGGTGAGCTCGACGGTAGCCATGTAAAGTAATGCATCAAAGGTACAATCTTTATTGCGATTTCATCTTCTATCCCTAATTACATGATTCTTCTGCGATAGTCGAAGGTGATCCTTATTTGTGTTATTGAAGCAAAAATGATGTTAATGCAAACTTGGATTAATTATGTGAAAAGGGTTAGTAACAATTAGGGTTTATGCGAAAGCCTGTATCTTTCTACTTGTTAACGACGAAAGTTATTTGATGAAAGGGCATGATCTTTTATACCTTTAGCATTGTTCTTATATGGTTATCGTAGTGGCGTTGAAACCCCGATTCTGGAAGCTTTTATATTATTGAATTCGAATCCCCAAATTTCGTGTTCAGTTCTGTCTTTATTTCATCACAAGGTTACATTGTTTATCTGCACTGACTTGCTCGAGATCGACATCTCCCTAGTCGACATCGAGTACTGTTAGTCGACATCGAGTACCCACCTACTTGACAACGACTTGTTTTCTATTTTTTGTTGTGCAGCTGCAGGTTTAGTCGACAGTGTAGTCGATATCGAGTACTTTTACTCGACATCGAGTACTCTTCTGGTTGATTTCGAGAGGAATTTGGAACAAGAAAGGCGAGCGTTGACACGCTTCCCCATGGATACAATCTTGAATACCCTACCACTACAATGGGAGCATTTCTTGTATTTTATTTGCTTGAATAGGGAGTTGGTTTGCTTTCATATAGTTTACAAACATCAATAATGTAAATGAAATAACTAATTGCATTAAATTAAACAAAAGCTTACAGCCGAACAAAGTCATAACGTCTCGTCTCGTCTCTAACTCCACTCGGCCAAAAGCTCTCCAAAACTCTCGAAAATTGCCTAACTCCATGTAACACAATTCCTTGTGGCTTGGATGATTCTAAAACTCAGCCCCTAGGACTTTATTTATAGTGCTCAATCCTCGCTATCCAAGGAAAGAACAATCTATCTCTATCTAAATTTATCCATCTAAAACCTTAATGATAAATGTTTGATAAATAAAAGAAATAAAACAATTAAAATCCCCTGAGGTAAAAGTGGGAATTTACTAGTGTGGACAAAGTCTTCAACTCTTGATAGATCTTTTGTGCCTTCCCATGTAAGTAATCAATACTCGGACTCCTAGCTCGATTGCGACTCGAATTCGTCTTGGCATGTACTCAACATCGACTAGAAGTGGTTGACGTCGACTAGACTTCATGCCTTGGTGTAGAAGAAAGCTTCTCTTTGAATTCGTCCTCGATCTCGACTCGGACTGTACTGGACATCGAGTAGTGTACTCAACATCGACTAGATGTGTCGAGTGACTTTCTCCTTTTCTGTTGCTCGATGCTTTTTGGCTCAGCTTCTACTCGACCTTGAGTTGCTGTAATTGACCTCGAGAACTTTGACAGTTTCCTTCCCTTCTCCGAATTGCTCATAAAGTGTCTTGATTTCTGCAAAATTAAACAAGAACTAGTGTAGACCTCCATAATTGGCAAATATGCATAAACTACATAATTCCTGAATTATTCTAACTATGAGATATAAAATGTATACATAAATCGATATGAAAATTAATGCAAAACATGGCAAATTAAGCGCACATCAACACCCCATACTTAAGCTTGCTTGTCCTCAATCAATACTTTTAATGGTCATACAAGAGAAGAAATAAAACTCTCAACATCTTGGATTCATTCTTATATGTCCCTGCAATCAATTATTATCCTAGAAAAGGTAATAATGTCACCAAATCCATGCCTGTGAATAAAGGCAACATCTCACACAAAAGGAGGGTTATGCAAAAACATTTTATAAATGACAAAGCAACAATAATCAAGAGGACTTTATTTAAGCTCAGTGATGAGTAGATTAGTAAAAGGCTAAAGGTGGAATATATTTGGCCATGTTGTGCTAATGATTTAGGGAAATGGAGTAGTTTCCAAACTTTTCATACCACATTCATTCTTCATCGAATTTCTCACATTTCTCTCATCGCTCAATGCTTTTTTTCACTATAGTACTTTTACCTCTCTAACCTCAGCACTGCCTTCTCGTGAGTCACAAACATGGGTGTCATGAGTGGCCCCGGATACTTAGTGCTTCAGACTCCTCACCTTGGTGTCTCATCCTGCGGAACTAACATCTCAACATAGGCATTGTCGATCTACCTTTATCTCCTGAGGTGACCGGATTTTCTTTCACTCATTAAATTTTCCATAACTTTTCAATTTCCCGCCATACTCCAAATATAATGATATTAACAACACAAACACCATATAATAATCTCCATATTGTGATTCCATTTTCAACATAATCCCGAGATAAGGAAATAAGGTAAAGAATGGGCAATATTTAGTTCATGTGGAGCACATATAATGTAAGACATAATATGGCTTTTGTGATGAATAAGCATAGATATGAAAAGGAATATCAAAATATGAGCATTATATGGAAAATATAAAGTCCTCCATCCTCTTGTCATACAACATGTTAAAAGCAATATCAATTTTACATCCTTTCAATTTTTCAATAAAAATATGTACTTCATTGTGACTTACCTTTACTAGGAAATTTCATGCTATATCTATAATGAATCCAATTTTCCATCGTTAAGTTCCATTAAACTTCCATGGCACTATTTAAAAATTTTCAATGGGGGCAATAAAAAAATAAAGTTTGGGTAATAACATGAGGCATATAGATAAATAGACAAATCCAAAGTAACCATGTAAAGAGCAATAGAGAAATAATTATGAATATATAAAAGTAAGCCCTCCCCCCCCCCCCCCCCCTTTACTTAAATATTACAGTTTCCTCACTGTATAAAAACAAGGGTAAAGTAAGAGACTTACTAGATAGGCGTGCCAAAGCTCAGAATCAAGTGCTGAAGAACGCTGCAGGGTGGTCGATCTAGAGTAGGTTAGTCGATGTCGACCAGACCTACTCGACATTGAGTGTGTTGGATCCTCAGAGTGGTTTCTCCTCGACCACATGCTCCTTTTCTCCAAATGTGTGGTCGACGTCGAGTAGGTTACTCGATGTCGAGTACCCTTTTGCAACTTATTGTGCCTACAATTTATGTTAGAACGACATAATCCACAAAAGCAAATCCAAAATAATGTTTAAAACCAAAACCAAAAGTGTATGAAGATCCTAAAAACTGATTGTCTTGTTACAAGATATAGATTTTATAGTCGCTAGGCCGACTTCTTCTTTCTTCGTTCAAGGTGGCATCTGTAGAGCGCATGTGGACTGGGCCTCGAATAAGAGTCCATTCTTGTCCATCAGCTATAATCCTCCGGAATGGATATTATGCACCGTGAAAGGTCCCGTCTTTTGGTTATTGAACTTGTTTGAGAACCAATGATTCTTTGACTTGGGAACATACACCTTGTCTTATATTTCGTATTCTTTTGGATCATCATTGGAAACCCAGCATAAAGACACATACCAAGACAAACCTCTTCCATGTTTAGATAAATCTTTAATTGAAATTGGGGAAGAGATGTCCTTACCTCGGTCTACCTTTGCAGAAATTTCATCATTCGGGATCTCAGGTTCTGGTCGACATCGAGTAGATGTACTCGATGCCGAGTACTTCTATGCTTCTAGTGGACTGCTTGACGAAGAAGAAGTCGATGGGGTCTTGGGGATCTGGTCGATGTCGACTAGTTTACTCGACGTCGAGTAAGTTTGGTCGATGTCGACCCCATACTAAAGACCTGACAAATCATCTAAACTAAAGTTAGTTGACATCGACTTACCTTGGACGATGTCGAGTAGGTTCTCTGTCTCTTCTTTCATAATCACCATGATTTCCTCCACCTGGGCTTCTATAGCCCTCTTCTCCAGCTCTTCGGGGGTCATATTCCTTACCTTAGGCTCCCCGCAAGTAATGTACCGTTCTGAAATTGGCTTGACCTCCATAAAACCTGTATGCCTTTCAAATTTATTGAAAGAATACTCAATTACCTCATCGTTGATGGTGAATGTGAGGACTCCGTTCCTTACGCTTATGTTAGCATCCAACGTTGCTAAGAAAGGTCTTTCTAGAATGATGGGACAATTAGGGTCCTCTGCCATATCAATAACTAGAAAATCAGCAGGGACAAAGAAGTTATCTGCTTACACTGGTACGTCTTCCACCATGCATGTAGGGATGACCACATTGTTGTTCGCCATATAGAGTCATGCATCCACAAGCTCTAAAGCTCCTATCTGGATTTTTGATAAAGGCATTATACTGACGCTGGCTCATAAGTCACACAAGGCATTGAATTTATATTGACCAAATCCAATAGTTATAGCGAACTTACCTGGATCTGGCCTTTTATCTGGAAGGTCCATCTTACTGCATTCCTCTGCGATCTCAGTCATCGATTGCTTCTTGCTCAGGATATCTTTGAGGAACTTGACATATGAGGGCATCTCATGAAGAGCTTTTGTAAAGGGAATAGGGACGTTGATCCTTTCAAGCATCTTCACGAAATGCTGGAACTTTTTCTCCGTTGGGTCCTTCAAAGATTTCATCAGGAATGGAAACGTTTTCTTCTTCGGTGGTGATGGAGTGTGGTCGATGTCTAGTGGTGTTAGATCAACGTCGACTGGAGGAGTCGACTTCTGGGCAGGTTCAACATTCCGGTCGACATCGAGTACAGGGTGCTCGACGTCGACTACATCCTGGTCGACATCGACTGGGTTGGTCGATGTCGAGTACTTTCCAGTAGCTTCTTCCTCCATGTTCTGCTTGGGAGTTTGCAGCTGACACCCACTCCATAAGTTCATGGCAGCCACCTGTCCTACAGATTTCGATTTAGGGTTTGGTTTAGAAGATCCAAGGAGCGTACCTGATTGTTTGGGGATAGAGGTTGCTAGTTAACCCATTTGGGTCTCCATAGTCTTCCTCCAAACATTAATTTCTCCCAGTCTAGAGTTGATGCCATGCAGTTGAGTGTGGATGGAATAACCTGCAAGTCATCTTTCTTACCTTCTTTGTAAGGGTGACCAGGAGCTTTGTAGGGTGGGGGGTCTCTTTGGTGCTAGGGTTGGCGATAATAGCTCCAGTTTTGTTGCTGATGTTGTCCTGAGTAGTTTCCCTTGCATAGCACACCTCTTTGTGTGTCTCTGCAAGATGCACTTGGTCGGCATATGTGTTATCATAATTGGCCAACGTCTCAATGTTTTCCCAAGCACGTCGTGGTGTGTACTCGAGATACCTATAAGCCGTATAGTTGTTGATCCGCTCCTTTGTTGGTACATCCATGCAATTGAAGATGATATCCTGGATCACATATGGTGGATGTCCATGCGTAGGACAGGATTTCAGCAGTCTTTTGTAGTGCTCCCTGACTTTTGCGAGTGTTTCCCCTGGCTTTTGCTTGAAAGTCATGATCTGCTCTCTGAGCTGCGCTGTTTTGGCTGGAGGGAAGAACTTGTTAAGAAACAAATCCCTTAGTTCATTTCACGTATGAATAGATTAGAGAGCCAAATCCTCGAGCCAATGTGAATCTACTCCTGCAAGGGACCAACGAAAAGCCTTTAGTTTCAGATATTCTAGATTGACATCATCTGCAATAGCTTCACACAAATCTAGAAAAATAGTTATATGCTCTAAAGGGCATTCATTGGGTTTCCCCTGAAATTGATTCCTCTTAATTTCATAAATAAAAGAAGGACGGATTTCAAAATTGACGCGGGGGAAAGCGATAAGCGATTCTGTAACTTCCAGAGTAGGATATAGATACTTCTTTGCGTTTGCAGGGACGTGATGAAGTTGTTCCTCGAGCTCTCTTCTGGCATGGACTTCGTGATCTACCCTTGCCTCCTAACTTTGTTGATTCCGTTGATATTCCGCCTCTCGCTGGGCGTATTGTGTCTACTTGGTGGTGAACTCCTCTATTTGTTTGCGGAGTTGCTCAATCTCTTGTGCCGGTGTAAGCTGTCCCTTGTTCTCGTTGTTAGAAGGAGTCAACATGTGTGATGTCTCCAAATTAGCCATGTCTTTATGCATATTTTAGTTCCATATTCTTTATATTTTGCATATTTCGGGTTGAGAATATGTCGGAATTATGTAGTATATGTTTATTTGTCGGAAATGGAGATCTACATAAGTTTCTGTTTAATATTGCAGAATATGGAAACATTTCGGGAGAAAACAAAGAAGCAAGAACCGGAGCTCAAAGCTACTCGACATCGACTAGCCTTAGTCGATCTCAACAAACCCTGTCTAGACACCAGCCAAGATCGAGGAGGATCATGTCGAGAAGCTGAAGACGAAGAACCCGACTCCACACCCTACTCGAGATCGAGTAACCTTCCTCGATGTCGACGAGCAGCTGAGCACCATGTCCGAGCACATCGAGAAGACTTGCCTGACTAGCCAAGCCAAACCTAGTCGACAAAGCCTCTCTACTCGATGTCGACAAGGGGTTCTCGAGATCGACGAATGCCAGGAGCCATGACCGAGCCACACCGAGGACCTGCTAGCCGAGACGTCGAGCCAAGCCCAGTCGACGACACTTCTAGTCGAGATCGAGTAGGCTCTACTCGAGATCGACGATGGTTCCAGAAGCCGCGTGACGCATCGACGTAATTCTACTCGGATTGGGATTCCTTGGGCTCGAAGTTTGCCGATTCTATCCGATCTATCAAAGATACATCATGGAAGGAGAAGATCTATCCATTGAAGACTTTTAGATATATTTCCCTATTTTAGATTTAATTCCTTAATTTCCATTTATTTATCATTAAGCTTTTTAGATATAGTTTTAGATATAGATAAAGATTTCTATCCTTGAGTAGTAAGGTTTAGAAGCCTATAAATAAAGCCCATGGGGCTGATTTCTAGAAAAAATTTCAGGGAGAGAGAAGTAGTTCAAAAGAGAAGTTTTAGGAGTTCGAAGGTTTTAGGGTTTTGGCGTTCAACGAGAGTTGGATCGCCGGGATTATAAAGTCTTTGAATTTAGTTTAATGCAAGTTAGTTCCTTTCAATCAATGTCCGAGGTTGCGATGAAGCGCGAGTAGTCCACCCACTTCTAGGGTTGGGGCGAGCCCGACGATAGCCATGCGTGTTTGAGGTAAAGATCCGACCTTTGTCATGTTTTGAGCATCTACTACTTGTTTATGTGTTTATTACCCATCTAATTGAGATCCATGCTAACAACTTGGATTGTAAACATAAAATCAGTAGAGACAATTAGGGTTTCTTGAGAGAGTTGTCTAATTGTTGGAAAAGGCGAAAGCTTGTCCTTTGATGCAATTCACATGATTATCTGTTTCTCTCTGCCTTATGCGTGCTTGGTTATCGTTGTTGTAAACCCCAATCTTGGAAGTCCTTTTTATACAGTTTATTTCGGAAGTCCCAAAGCATTAGCCTTTACTTTATTTATTTATTTCGTTTTTCTGCCCTTACTCGATCTCGACCAAGCCTGGCGATCTCGAGTTACTGATATTCGATCTAGCATCGCTGTAGCTTCTGTGTGCAGGTGCTCGACAAAGCCCCACTCGACGTCGACGAAGCCTACTCGATCTCGAGTACCCTCTAGTCGAGATCGACTACAACCTGTGCTTGCTGCTGCGCTGTGCTCGACTGTCCGATCTTCTGTCGACTAACTCTAGTCAAAGATCGAGGACATCTGTGGTCGACTTCCATGAGATTTCTTCGCTGCCTAGGATCTGCTGACACGCTTCCTCGTGGATCGATCCTGACTTCCCGCTGCTCCATCAGGAGGAGGTCTTGTAATTATTTGCAAGGGACAGAATCTGGTTTGCTGCGATTTATTCATATTTTATTTGCATACTCGATTTCCTCCTATCAACAATGTGTCTTCTCCTTAGCCTTTGCTAAAGATGGAAAAAGCATTCAGGCTCGAGAATAGGATCGATGGGTGTGCGATCATTTATTCGCATGCACCTGAAAAACAAAAATAAAAAGAAAAGAGTATAAATGAACTATAAAGGGCGCGATTGATTGCCTCCCCGGCAATGGCGCTAAAATTTGACGTGGGAGGGAAACTAGTTATCAAAATAAATATAAAATATATAATCAAACCAACACCCTGTCCAAGCAAACAAAATAGAAGAATCCCTCCCGCTGTAGTGGTAGGGTATTCAGGATCATATCCACGAGGAAGCGTATTGGCGCTCACCTTTCAAGTTCCAAAATCCTCTCGAAATCGACCTGAAGCTTTACTCGACGTCGATTAGATGTACTCGATAACGACTAAAACTGTCGAGTTCCTGCAAACTGCACAACAGAAGACCAAACAAGCCAATGTCGAGCAAAAAGTACTCGATGTCAACCAGGTTTACTCGATGTCGAGTGTAAGTGCAATGAAAACCGTAACTTTAATGAAATAAAACGACAAAAGTAAACACAAATTTTATGGATTTAATTCAATAAACTAAAAGTTCCCAAGGTCGGGATACCAACGCAACAACAATAACCATATAAGAATAATCCCAAAGATATAAAAGATCGCGCCTTTTCTCCAAATAACTTTCGTCATTAACAAATAGGAATATAGATGCTTTCGCATAAACCCTAATTAGTACTACCCTTTTCACATAATTAATCCGAATTTGCATTAATATCATTTTCGCTTCAATAACACAAATAAGGATCACCAGCTACAATCGTAGAAGAATCATGCATATTCAGGGATAGAAGATGAAATCGCAATAAAGATTGTACCTTTGATGCATTACCTTACATGACTACTGTCGGGCTCACCCCGACCCTAGAAGTTGGGTGACTACTCGCTCTTCATCATAACAGAGATCAATAATGTAAAAGAAATAACTAATTGCATTAAATCAAACAAAAGCTTACAACCGAACGAAGCCACAACGTCTCGTCTCTGCTCTAACTCCACTCGGCCAAAAACTCTCCAAAACTCTCGAAAATTGCCTAACTCTATGTAACACATTTGCTTGTGGCTTGGATGATTCTAAAACTCAGCCCCTAAGACTTTATTTATAGTGCTCAATCCTCGATATCCAAAGAAAGAACAATCTATGTCTATCTAAATTTATCTATCTAAAACCTTAATGATAAATGTTTGATAAATAAAAGAAATAAAACAATTAAAATCCCCTAAGGTAAAAGTGGGAATTTACTAGTGTGGACAAGTCTTCAACTCTTGATAGATCTTTTGTGCCTTCTCATGTAAGTAACCAATACTCGGACACCTAGATCGACTTCGACTCGGATTCGGCCTGGCATGTACTCTACATCGACTAGATGTGGTCGACGTCGACTAGACGTGTCGAATTCGTCCTCGATCTCGAGTTGGACTGTATTGGACATCGAGTAGTGTACTCGACGTCGACTAGATGTGTCGAGTGACTTTCTCCTCTTCTTTTGCTTAATGCTTTTTGGCTCAGCCTCTACTCGACCTTGAGTTGCTGTAATTGACCTCGAGCACTTTGACAGTTTCCTTTCTTTCTCCAAATTGCTCATAAAGTGTCTTGATTTCTTCAAAATTAAACAAGAACTAGTGTAGACCTCCATTATTGGCAAATATGCATAAACTACATAATTCCTGCATTATTCTAACCCACAGATATAAAATGCATACAGAAATCGATATGAATATTAATGCAAAACGTGGCAAATTAAGCGCACATCAATTCGCAACTCGAAAGAATAGAGATTCATGTTAACAACTTGGATTATAAACATAAAACTGGTAGATACATTTAGGGTTACTTGAAAAGGTTGTCTAATTGTTGGAAAAGGTGAAAGCTTCTCCTTGATGTGATTGCATTATTATCCATATTATCTTATGCGTGTTTGGTTATTGTCACGGTAAGCCCTGGTTTTGGAAGATCTTTTATATATTTGTTTACTTCGAATTATTCAACCCTGGTTTATTTTTTCCACCATTTCCATTCCATCATTTCATTATTTGGCCAACTTTGCCAACATTCACAGGTTACTGGATCGACATGCAGTCTTCTGAGCCAGTCGACGTCTACTGCTGACCACTCGACATCGAGTACTCCACTCGACGTCGAGTTTATTGCTTCTGTTTTTACAGGTTGACTCGAGACAAGGAATTTCCACTGGATGTCGACTACCTGATTCGACATCGAGTCTTCTAAGGAGCTTGCAAAGCTTGACACGTGATCGACTGCACACAACCTACTCGAGATCGAGTGTTCGCTCGACGTCGAGTGAACCCTGAGTAGACTTCGGAATTAGATTTGCGCCCTCTCTTGGATCTTCTGACCCACTTCCTCGTGGATCCAACCACATTCCCTTCCACTACGTACAACGGGTGGAAGTCTTGTATTTATTTGTGTGGGCACGAATTCAGTTTGGTTTTATACTTTATATTATTCAAGTTGACTTCCTCTTATATCAAATTTTGGCGCTGTTGCTGGGGAAGCAATAAATCGCGCCTTAGGTAGTTTTATTTCACGTTCTGCTTTGAGTTTTCTTCTGCAGGTGTATGCGACGTTCTGGTCAGCCACCTGAATTCAACGCATTAGACGACCCAGAACCCTTTCTACGCATCCATTCTATGCTAAAAAAGATCATGGCGACCACAGAAACCCAAGCTGAGATGATCGAGAGGCTTCAGGAAGAGCAACAAAGGAGACAGGCCCAAGCCGAGCTTTCCCGATATCCCGTTACGGCTAAGAACTACATGCATCCGACACTAACCGTGCCGGAATCGGCTATTCTTATCCCTCCTACTGATTTTGAAATTAGAACTTCCTTTCTTTTTGAAATTGAAAAACATACTTTTGAAGGAAGAATGAATGAATGTCCTCTCGCTCATATAACTCAATTTGCTTACTTATGTGAAACTATCACCGAAGGCGACAACCTTGAATATGATAGACTAAAAACTTTTCGTTGGTCTCTTTCAGGTAATGCATTGAAATGGCTCGAAAGATTGACCCCGCGGTCACTCACGACATGGATAGAGGCTAGGAATGCGTTCCTTAACAAATTCTTTTCTCCCGCCAAGACAGCGCTCCTACGCCAAAAGATCACAATTTTCAAACAAAAGCCCGGGGAACCACTAGCGCGAGCCTCGTATGGGTACAAAGAGCTACTATGAACTTGCCCTATGCATGGGCAGCCACCCCTATGTAATTCATGAGATTTTTTACAATTCTCTTGACTTACTCAATAGAGAACGCATCAACTCATACACTCAATATGAATACCTCGAGCAAACACCAACGAAGGCTTGGGCAACCATCGAAAGATTGACTAACTTGGACAACACATATGAGACTCCTGCGGGTTACGACAACATATATGCGGAACATAGAGACCCAAGTGGGTCAACGTGTGGCGCAGATTCCATGACCATCCGAAAAGCTCCTTGGGCATACAGATCCAAATGCTAAGGGGCAAACAAGACACATCGCCGCTATACAGCTATGGGGCGGAGATAAACTGCACGAACCAGAGATCGGGGAAGAGAAAGACGAAGCTGGAAACCCACTTGACTTCTACTACACAGTACTCGATGTCGACCATCCTATACTCGACGTCGAGTCATCACTCGATAGAGAATCTTCTGCTCAGCAACACCACTCGATTTCGACTCCTACATTCGATGTCAACTCCCCTCCAGCCGACGTCGACCAATCTGCACCACCTCCGAAGGATGTTCTGGATTCGAAACCAAAGAAGACGCTTTCATTCCCTTCCAAGACACTGAATGACTCCACAATAGAAATTGCCAGCGACTGCAAGAGGATGGATTTCCCTGAGAAGAAACCTGACCCTGGCGATCTAGGGGCAAGCGTGAGCATCATGCCCTTATTAATATGGTCAAAGGTGAAGATTGGAGCACTAGATCCTCTGGATGTCGAGCTATACATGATAAACAATACAATGGTCATCCCTACAGGTATGGTTGATGATGTCCCTGTCCAGGTTGTTTTGTTCTTTAATCCCGCATATTTCCTTGTAATAGATATGGCGGAAGGTCCTGCTTGCCCCATTATTCTTGGTAGACTTTTTCTAGCTACATCAGATGCCAACATTAGCGTCAGGAAGAGACTCCCCACTTTCACAATAGGGAACAAAGTCTTGGAATTCTCTTTCGGCCCCACAAAGGAGGATGATAACTCCCTCCCTTGATGAAAATCGGAATAAGTTTCAAAGGCCTTGACAGTATGTCCGTGTCAAAGGTCTTGGAGCTTTAACAGTGTTGATGAAATAAAAAACTTGTTCTATATGTTATATTGTTCGAATATTATTTAATATTATTATATACTTCCATTATATTATTAACTAACCTTTCAGGAAGTATTTTCGAATTATTTCCTTCCTTGTAATGCGTGTTGAGAAGATTCAAATCGGAAAGATTGTGGACTTGAAGTTTCCAAAGATAGAAGATCCAACCTATGCCATGATCTTGTCTAGCCGTTGGAGAAGATCCTTGGCGCCGATTTGTCTCAATATAAAGAAGAAGGAAGATGAAGACAGAGACACATACATTGAACACGAGTCCTTTATACACTCCAAGCCTTCAAGAGAAATCTGTCTTCGTGTGCTATCTGCTTGTCCTAAGAGTCTGTTATTTTATTTCAAAGCATTTGAGAGTTACACAGTGAGCTTATAGGATATATTCAGTTATAGTTTTATACTCGAGAGTGTGAAACTCGGGAAGTGAACACTAGGCGATTGATTCACTAAGTGTAAGAGGATTGTACAAGATAGCGTAGAGAGGTGAGGCTCTTCTAGATTGGTCTAGGACTCCAAGGGAACGAGAGTTGACTAGATTGCAATTGTATAGGAGAGAGGCTTCTCGGGGAGCTACTAGGCTCCTAAGCCTTGTGAATCAATAAAAGCCGATTGAATCCTACGGTTGTGGAAGAACCCTAGGCGGGGACGTAGGCCAAGTTCGAGCCGAACCTCGTAAACAACTCATCGAGTCCTTTACTTTATCGCTTTACCTTATTTCCGCACTTGGTTCGAATTGTTTAACTTTGTGATTCAGGTTTTCAGAGAAAAGATTAAGTCTAATCTCAAAGGGTTTTGCACAAGCTTCAAAAGTCTTGAGACTATCTGCCAAAAACCGGCATATTCTATTCAACCCCCCTTCTAGAGTATTTCTATATTACTTAGTTTTATACTATCGAACCTTCAATTGGTATCAGAGCTTTACTCACTACTTTGGATCTAACAATCTTGTGAGTTTTCGATCATGTCTGGTGAAGCAAGTGGAGGATTTGCACAGGGAAGGTCCATGAGCAGACCACCACTCTTCGTAGAAAACAACTTTGTCCACTGGAGATCCTTGATGAAGATGTTCATTATAGATCAAGATCTAGAACTTTGGAACATTATAGAGAATGGTCCGAAAATCCCAGAGAAAGACGGACCAAATGGAACCAAGGTCGCAAAGAAGGAGTCGGAATACATCCAAGCGGATCTTGAATTCGTCTCCAAAAAGTACAGGGCTATCAACTTACTTTATTGTGGACTTAGAGATTTGGGACAAACTGGTCATCACCTATGAAGGAACTAGCCAAGTGAAAGGCACCAAGATCAGCATCTTCCTTCGAAAGTATGAGCTTTTCAAAATGAAGTCTAAGGAGTCAATCAAGGCCATGTTCACACGATTCACAGAAATCACCAACAACCTTGACTCTCTCGGCAAGAGCTTTACAAACTTTGAGAAAGTGAGGAAGATACTGAGGTGCCTCCCAAAAGAAAAATGGGGTAAAAAAGTAACAGCTATAGAGGAAGCACAGGACCTCACCACTCTACCCCTTGATGACCTGCTTTGGAAGATGATCACGCATGAGATGATCCTTAATGAAGACGATGGAGAACATCCAGCTAGCACTAAGAACTTGGCACCCAAGTCTAAGAAGGATTAGCCTAAAGATGGATCTGATTCCGAAGATGAGGATGATCCTTTTGCTCTTATCACAAGAGGCCTTGCTCGAATTCTCAAAATGAAGAAACAATTCATTAACAAGGATGGATCAGCGTCTTCTAAATTTCGAGGTAAGCCTCAATACCACAAGTATGATAAGAAGACTAAACCTTTGTCTTGTTTTGAATGTGGTGAAACAGATCATCTTGTGAAGGATTGCCCTCAAAAGACAAAGAGCCAGTCCAAGAAGGGTGACAAATGGAAGAAGAAAGCCATGGTGGCAACTTGGAGCGATTCTGACTCTGACTCCGATGATGAGAAGGCCAATATTTGTCTTATGGCCTCAGACGATGAATCCCACGCAGAGAAGCTTGAAGCTACTGTAAGAGAACTTATTGCATGTCCAAAAGAGGTATTATCGGAATTCCTTTCAAATATGATTGCCAATGAAGAGAAACTTATTGCCCAGACTAACATTCTTATTAAGAGAACTGTGGATCAGGAAAGAACTATTGAGGATCTGTCTATGAGGGTTAAAAGTCTTCAAGCTTCTTATTCAGGTCTTGACATTGAAGTCAAGACGCTTGACTCAAGGAAATCTGAACTCAAGCAAGATCTCTCCTCTCTAAGAAATGAGCATCATGACTTCGAGAACGAGAAGATCTCCCTGAATAATAAGATTCAAGATCAACAGACAGCCCTCATAAGTTTTACCAAATCCAAAGGCACTCTTGATAGGATGTTGGGTGAGCAACAAAGTTCTCTAAACAAAAGTGGTATTGGTTACAATCCAAGGTTTTTAAAGAAGCAGCATATTACCACCTTTGTAAAGGCAAAAGGAAGCAGAACCTCTCATATATGTCACCACTGTGCTAGAAAGGGACATGTAAAAGAGACCTGCCCCTATAGAAGAAAGGATCCTTATATCATTTGCAATACTTTTCCTGTTCATTTGAGAAAAGAACGGATAACGCAAGTTTGGGTCCCTAAAGTCACTATTTTACCAAATATGGTTTATCCTAATAATGGATCTAAATTTGCTCACTGGTCTAGCCACAAAGGTTGATGTTTGTTTTGCAGGAGATCACCAAGGTGAAGGAGCAAAAATGGATTATTGATAGTGGATGCTCGAGACATATGAGTGGGAAGAGTTCTCTCTATCATG
Organism: Persicaria tinctoria; assembly: GCA_037127255.1. Lineage (NCBI taxonomy): Eukaryota > Viridiplantae > Streptophyta > Magnoliopsida > Caryophyllales > Polygonaceae > Persicaria > Persicaria tinctoria. The sequence goes on along the minus strand of JBANSL010000014.1, from coordinate 54,144,485 downwards.
ATCTAAAGAAGCAATCCACTAGAACAATCACTCTTGGTGACAAAGAAAAGTGTGACATCGTTGGTATTGGTAGTGTTGGAAGTGATCCTAACCATAGTACTACCTCCGTTTCAAAATACATGGGCTTTTCCTTTTTGATACGTTTTTTAAGGAGTGAAAAACTCTAAGAAATATTACTTTTTTAATGAAATTTTTTATATCATTTGATACTTATTACTAATAAGTATCAAAATATATATAAAATTTAATTAAAAAATTAATATTTCATAGAGTTTTCTGCTCCTTAAAAAGCGTATCGAAAACTAAAAACCCATGTATTTTGGAACGGATGGAGTATTAAAAATGTCTATCTTGTAAATGGTTTGAGGTATAATTTTCTTAGTATTTCTCAACTATGTGATTATGGTAATGATGTTGGATTTAACAAGAAAAGATGTTTAGTGCGCAGAGAAGATACAAGTGAAATAGTTCTAATTTCCTATCGTTATAACAATATCTATGCCGTGAATGCTGAGCAAGTGGCACAAGGAAGTTTAACTTGTCTAAAAGCTTTGACGGACGATCCAAAGCTCTGGCACAGGAGACTCGGTCATGTGAGCCCACATACACTACAGAAGCTTGTGTCCAAAGGGCTTGTAAGAGGGCTACCTGAGATGGACTTCAAAGGTATTGATATGTGCAATGCATGCACACGAGGTAAACAAACACGTAGCTCTTTCAAACCCAAAAAGATATAGATCTTAACATCCATGCAGAGAACGAGGAAGATGATGAAGCTGCCACCAAGAACACAGAGAAGAGGAACATCCAGGAACATATTCTCAACACTGAAGAATTGGCCCAAGGTGTTGAAGATTCTTCCAAAGCCCTTGGTGTCCAATCCAACAGTGTTGAAGCATCAGAAACTGCTGTAACTGAACCTAACAGGACCACGGAGTCAGATGTACCACAAGTCAATCCTACCGGTGTGACGAATCAAGGAGCTGAGACTAGCAAAAGAAAATTCAAATACTCCTCATCACACTCTTTAAAGGATATCATTTCTGACCCTACATCTAGTGTTCAAACTCGTTCTAAACTTAAAGATCTTTGTGCTTTTCACACGTTTGTTTCTCTTATTGAGCCAAAGAAGGTAGATGAGGCACTTCAAGAGCCAGACTGGATCATTGCTATGCAAAGTGAGCTTAACGAATTTGAAAGAAATAAAGTCTGGACCTTGAAGCCTAGGCCAAAGCATCAATCAGTCATTGGCACACGATGGGTATTTCGAAACAAGCTAGATGAGAATGGTAAGATTGTGAGGAACAAGGCAAGGCTTGTTGCTCAAGGCTACAATTAAGAGAAAGGTATTGACTACGAGGAGACCTTTGCTCCCGTAGTCAGGCTTGAAGCCATTCGCATTTTATTAGCATTTGCATCTTTTATGAGCATAAAGTTATATCAAATGGATGTCAAGTGTGCTTTTCTTAATGGTTTCTTAGAGGAAGAAGTATATGTGGCTCAACCCCCAGGTTTTGAAAGTCTGGAATTTCCTAATCATGTTTATAAACATGACAAAGCGCTTTATGGTTTGAAACAAGCCCCAAGAGCTTGGTATGAGCGCTTGTCAAAATATCTTTTAGAAAATGATTTTAAATGTGGGGGTTGATCGACAAGACTCTTTTTATCAAGATCAAAGGAAAGGACATTTTGGTTATTCAAATTTATGTTGATGATATATTATTTGGTGCTGCTAACACATCTTTGTGCAAGGAATTTTCTGACATCATGTGTAGTGAATTTGAGATGAGCTTGATGGGTGAACTCAACTTCTTTTTGGGATTACAAGTTCATCAATCCAAGAAAGGGATCTTCGTCAACCAAAGCAAATACACTAAGGATCTCTTGAAGAAGTTTAAAATGGATCAATCCAAAGCAGCCAAGACTCCCATGAGTTCAACATTATCTCTAGATCAAGACAAGACTGGGAAAAGTGTCAATCAAAAGGAGTATCGAGGAATAATTGGATCTTTATTATATCTCACGGCTAGTAGACCTGACATCATGTTTAGTGTTTGTATATGTGCTAGGTTTCAAGCTGATCCTAAAGAATCTCACCTCATGGCTGTGAAGAGGATCTTTCGATATCTCAATGGCACTAAGGAGCTTGGACTATGGTACCCAAAGCAAAAGGATTTCACATTAATTGGATATTCTGATGCAGATTTTGCAGGCTATAAGGTGGATAGGAAGAGCACATCAGGATGTTGCCAATTCTTAGGAGCATCCTTGATCAGCTGGCACTCAAAGAAACAAAACTCAGTAGCTCTATCCACTGAAGAAGCCGAATACATTGCAGCTGGAGCATGTTGCTCCCAAATCCTTTGGATTGCTCAACAAATGCGAGAACTTGGCATCAACCTCAAAGACATTCCTAGTAAATTTGACAATACAAGTGCCATCTCCATCACTAAAAATCATGTTCAGCATTCAAGGACCAAACATATTGATGTAAGACATCATTTCATTAGAGACCATGTTGAAAAAGGTGATGTGTCCATTTCGTTTATTTCAACTGATTATCAATGGGCTGACATTTTTACTAAGCCTTTGGTAGAGGACAGGTTCACCTTCATAAGACGAGAGATTGGGATGCTTAACAAGGATGCACTTTCGTAGGGGGAGCTTTCCCTTTACGAAAGATAAAATCTTCTTAGTGTCAAGACCTTTGAGAATTATGTCAAGGTTTGTGAACTAAATGGTAGATCACATATATCGGATCACATATATTTGGTTAATATCTTTCTAGATATTTAATCAATTATATTTTTATCGGATTTCAAAATTGCCTATTTATTTATGTTATATTTTTATTCCGTTGAGATATGTTATTTTTGGAACAAAATATTTCGGTTATTCCCTCCTATTTTAATGGAATAGTTTGAATTTTGAATTGGAAATTTTTTCAAATTTGGCAATGATATCATTACCCTCCCTTGGAACTCTAAACCCGTCCCATCACTCCATCATCATCTCTCTCTACTTAAACCCACTATTGTACCCGATTTCCATCACACTCTCAGACTTATCCAAAACCTCTCCAACTTCTCCTTTCTTCAACCTCTTAAGCTGTTCTAAGAAAACCCTAGCCGATTTTCTCCATGGCTCCCAAATCAAAGAAAGCTTCCACACCCAAAAGACTTGGCGCCACCCCCAAGGGACGTCAGGCCACTGCCACCTCTCCTACACCTGAACCCACTCCTCAAGCCATTATCCCTGTTGTTGTTCAGAGCACCATCGCTGAGAGCACGACCACTGTTACCAAGAGCTCTAAAAACGCTCTGCAAAGAAGCCCCTCAGTGCAAAACAAAAAGGGAAAAAGAAAGTCGTCGAGGAGGTGGACGAGGAAGAGGAGGAAGATGATCTCGACGCCACTCTGGAAAGAGATGCTGCCAAGGAAGCCGGAGAGGAAGCCTTGAAGAAGAAAAAGGCCGAGGAGGAAGCCGAGGTTGCAAGAAAACTTGTCGAGGAGGAAGTTGAGAGGATTCGAAAGGAAGCCGAAGCCGAGGAGGTTCCATCTGAAGAGGAGCTTGAGGAAGAGGATGAAGAGCAAGACGAATTTGGAGAAGACGAGGAAGCTGAAGGAGAAGACGAGGAAGCTGAAGGAGATGACGCGGGGTCCGGTGAGGACTCGGGGTCTGAGGATGAGGAGGAAGAGGAACCCGTTGCCTCTCCCTCTCCTTCTCCTCCTCCCCCATCTCCGAAGAAGCGGAAAGCCCCTACTGCTGTCAAACCTCCATCTCCCAAGCGCACAAGGAAAGTCACCCTCAGAAGCTTTGAGGCGTCTGCCAAGAGAGCTGCTCCGACAATTGCTCGCAGGAAGAATGCCGATCCACCCGCCTACATCCAGGTAAACCAATCCTTACCCGCTTCTTGGTTTGAAAATGCTGAAACGGCTGGAAAGTGGGTAGATGAGTTTCGAACTCATAGGATAAGCTGTTCTGATTTTTTAGATCTTGAGTTCTTTGAAGCTTTGAAATTGCCTTGCATTGCTCTTCTCAAAAAATCCCCAGCCTGGACCCTTCTTAACTTTGAAACTGTCTACTATCCCCAACTGACCCTCCTGTTCTAGATTAACCTAAAAGCCAAAGAGGATGTTGACGGTTGGTCTTTGGAGTCCATTGTCAAATGGGTTAGAATCTCTTTCAACTCCAATGACTTTGCTGATTTCCTTGGCCTACCTAAACCTTGTCCACTCTCTCCCGAGAACCCCACAAAAGAACAGTGCCTAGCCCTTGCTCGATCCAAATATTTCCTACATGAAGCATCCACCAGCACCTCAAAGCAGCTCACCCACTCATCCCTTACCCTATAGGCAAAAAATATTTTCAACATCATTGTTCGATGCCTCTTACCCCGTCTTAACTCTGGCTCGCTCCTTACTGATAATGCCATGGTCCTACTTTACCGCATCCTAAATGGCCTTGACCTTGATCTGGCCAACACTATCCTTGGAACCATGGCTCATGCTAGAAAAGCCAGGAAAGGCTCTCCCCTCCCTTTTGCCACCCTCTTGACCCCTCTCTTCAAAGCTTCTGGAATTAATTTCAAAAATGAAGAACAACAGCGTCATATGGGTAAGTTCGACTCCAAGAGCCTTGAAAAGATTGGCATCACTCAGTCTCCCCAAAGGACCTTGAGTCTTGCCACTCCTTCAAAAGCTCTTCCCACTGCCTCAGCCGTTGATGAACGCATGGACAACCTGGAGTTAGGCTTGGAGGAAGTTCACCTGGATCTCAAGGAGCTGCACAAGGAAGTTATGACGGAGATGAGCGGGATAACCAAGTTGCTGCAAGGTCTGTGGACGAGGCTCACTTGATACATTGCTGGTTTTTGGAAACAATTTCAAAACTTTTGGTGACTCTTTTACCTCCTCCCTTTGTTGAAAGACAAAAAGGGGGAGATGTTCTGTGGTTTAGACTTGAAAACTTTTTGTTGTGAAGGTCTTGGAAGACCTTGGTTTTTAATTTTTGGTTTTCGATTGGATGACTTTTCATGCCTTAAAATTTTGATCCAACATTTGTCTAACCCATGCTGGTACTTAGTCCGATTTCACTTATATTATTTTTGCTTGACTAAGTTGCAGGGATGCACAGGTTTTGTATTTCATCAAGGGGGAGATTGATAACTCCCTCCCTTGATGAAAATCGGAATAAGTTTCAAAGGCCTTGACAGTATGTCTGTGTCAAAGGTCTTGGAGCTTTAACAGTTTTGATGAAATAAAAAACCTGTTCTATATGTTATATTGTTCGAATATTATTTAATATTATTATATACTTCCATTATATTATTAACTAACCTTTCAGGAAGTATTTTCGAATTATTTCCTTCCTTGTAATGCGTGTTGAGAAGATTCAAATCGGAAAGATTGTGGACTTGAAGTTTCCAAAGATAGAAGATCCAGCCTATCCCATGATCTTGTCTAGCCGTTGGAGAAGATCCTTGGCGCCGATTTGTCTCAATATAAAGAAGAAAGAAGATGAAGACAGAGACACATACATTGAACACGAGTCCTTCATACACTCCAAGCCTTCAAGAGAAATCTGTCTTCGTGTGCTATCTGGTTGTCCTAAGAGTCTGTTATTTTATTTCAAAGCATTTGAGAGTTACACAGTGAGCTTATAGGATATATACAATTATAGTTTTATACTCGAGAGTTTGTAACTCGGGAAGTGAACACTAGGCGATTGATTCACTAAGTGTAAGAGGATTGTACTAGATAGCATAGAGAGGTGGGGCTCTTCTAGATTGGTCTAGGACTCCAAGGGAACGAGAGTTGACTAGATTGCAATTGTATAGGAGAGAGGCTTCTCGGGGAGCTACTAGGATCCTAAGTCTTGTGAATCAATAAAAGTCGGTTGAATCCTAGGGTTGTGGAAGAACCCTAGGCGGGGACGTAGGCCAAGTTCGTGACGAACCTCGTAAACAACTCATCGAGTCCTTTACTTTATTGCTTTACCTTATTTCTGCACTTGGTTCGAATTGTTTAACTTTGTGATTCAGGTTTTCAGAGAAAAGACTAAGTCTAATCTTAAAGGGTTTTGCACGAGCTTCAAAAGTCTTGAGACTATCTGCGAAAAACCGGCATACTCTATTCAACACCCCTTCTAGAGTATTTATATATTACTTAGTTTTATATTATCGAACCTTTAGAGGAGATCTCATGGATAGAGGTAAAGAGCATAGGCACACGAGAGGACGAGTATACAACAACGGAGGTAAGCAACAAGGAGGCACTCGACGTCGACTTCCACACTCTATGTCGAGTCACAATACTCGATGTTGAGTCCCCCTGTTGAGCTTTAGACCTGTCTAAAGCCTAAGTATGGGGTCCCCTCACTCGACGTCGAGTCATGTAACTCGATGTCGACTGACCCTCAGCCCGAAGATTTCTGTTTTGGGTCCGAAAAGGTAAGTTCAGGTATAATCTCTACCTCTCGTCTGTTAATTAATAAGAATAATAAGAATTTTAGAAGGGTCCAGAACCCGTGGCGAGCTAACTTATGCAGAAATAGAGCTTGGAAAAAGATCGCAAAGAGGAAAGAGGCCAAGGAATCATATAATGTCAACAACGGTCAGCAGAGCTTAAATATTATGAACATGACCTAGATGATCCAGGAGAAGGACCGGGCATAAAGGGGCCCCACATTGAGGGCTCTTAAGCATAAAAGAAGAAGTCGGCCTAGCGACTCTAAAATCTAGAGCATGTACATACAAATTTTAATATTTCTTTTAGGATTTTATACTTTTGGTTATAATTTTGTTTTGAACACTTCATGTGGAAAATTTTGTCTTCGTGTGAAAGCTAACGAATTTAAGGTCAAGAATCGTAAAAGATCACGAAGAGAATAACACGAAGTCCCTGAAAGACCAGTCAACTCGGCCAAGTCGACGACGACTGCAAAATGAGGGCCGAGCACAACAGATGACTCGACATCAAGTCGTCCACTCGACGTCGACTTCCCATAAGGACCCTCGACTTTAGTTTTCCATTTGATGCCATGAACTGCACTCGACGTTGACCACTCTACTTAACGTCGACTACTCTACTCGACGTCGACCAATCTACTGGACTCGACCACTTGCAATCGACTAGACATAATTTGATTTGACTCCTCGACGCCTTGTTCGGTGAGCTCCTTCCTTTATCCTTGTTTTATATTTATTTATACAGTGGGGACACTGTACATTCTAAGTATGGGGTGGGGTAAAAGCTCAATTTTTTATGATTATTATTGATTTTTTCTACTACATGGTAAATTTTGGGTAAAATTTTCATTTATATGCTTAATTGCCTAACCCAAAGTTTGTTTTATGAGACATCTCCCAAAGCTCGTAAATTGTTCAAAGAAAAGAGTCATGGAGACCAAAGGAAAGACTTGACAATGCAAGAGTGGATTTCTTAGAGATATTGCACAAGATTGTCTAGTAAAAGGAAGTATCATTGATGTGCGAAATTTTTGAGAAAACCACAAAAGTGAGTTAAATTGATGTTTCTTTTCACATGTTGCACAATAAGAGGATGGTTGACTTAATATTTTCCATATATGCTCATTTTTATAATCCTAGCCATACCTATACCTATATGCATCACAAAAGCCATATCATAAGCTTTACATATCATTATATCATTATTGCTCCACGTATGCCATACATTGCCCATTCTTTACCTTATTTCCCTATCCGGAGACTATGTTGAGAATGGAAATCATTTTTTGAGATATTATATGGTGTTTGTGTTTTTATTATTCTTGGAGTTTGGCAGGAAAGTTTCAAAGTCTGTGGAAAATTTAATGAGGGAAAAAAAAATCTAGTCACCTCAGGAGATAAAGGTAGATCGACCCTACCTGTGTTGAGATGTTAGTTCCGCAGGATGTGACACATAGCCGAGGAGTTCGAAGCACTAAGTATCTGGGGTCATTCATGACACCCATGTTTGCGACTCGCGAGAAGATAGTGCTGAGGTTAAAGAGGTAAAAACATTATTATTGAAACAAAGCATTGGGCGAAAGAGTGAAAGGTGGGAAGTATGATGAGGAAGGAATTTGGTAAAGAAAGCTTGGAAATTACTCCATTTCCCTAGATTTAACACTACATGACCAAAAGTTGCCCATCTTTAGTGTTTTACCTAATCTACTCCTTTGAGCTTGCATAAAGTCCTTTTGATTATTGATGGTTTGTCACAGGGAAAATTGTTTTGCATAACCTCTTTTTGTGTGAGATATTGCTTTTCATTCACAGGCACAAGTTTGAAGACACTAGTACCTTTTCGAGGATGACAATTTAGTGTTGAGTAATATAACAATGAATCCACTATGTTGAGAGTTTTTAGAGGTTTCTCCTGAATGACCATCCAAGTTATTGCTTGGGGACAAGCAAGCTTAAATATGGGGTGATTTGATGTGCACTAAAGTAACAATGTTTTTGTGCATATTTTCGCTCCTTATTCTAAGTAATTTACATATTTTGGTTTGGGAATATATTGAATTGTGTAGTATAAGCTTATTTTTCAGAAATAGAGGTCTACACAAGTTTCGGTTTAATTTTGCAGAATTTGGAGCCATTCCGGGATAAAACTAAAAAGAGGAGACGACTGCAGGATTTTACTCGATGTCGAGTGGACTTAAACGACGTCGACTAAAGATAGGAGCAATTTTGACTATGGATGAAGACTACAAGCTAGTACAAAGCCAGCTGAATTACTCAAACTTGACCAAGTTACTCGATGTCGACCACCGTACTCGACGTCGACTGAAGATGAAGACCATACTCGAGGACGACTAGGAAAGAGTACTCGAAATGCACTGAAGAACCTGAGATCAAGTTAGACCTACTCGACATCGACCGCATCTACTCGACGTCGACTACAACTCTGCTGGGCCGAGAACGAATTAGGCCAATCCGAGGACGAGGAGAAGACTTGGCCATGATGAAAGGACGTTCTATCATCTATCTATCAAGATCTATCCACAAGAAGGAAGATTTAGTCACCATTCGAAGAATTTTTAGTTACCTTTTAGGATTTATATCTTTATTTATCCAATTCTCTATTTTTAGGTTTAGATAGAAGTTGCTTTCCTTGATTAAGAAGGAGTTAACCCTATAAATAAAGCCCCAAGGGCTAGCTTTTACACATTTAATTTCAGAGATTCAATCTACATAGCAAGTAGAGAGTTTAGGAGTTCAAGGCTTTTAGGATTTTGGCGCTTTTACGAAAGTTGGAGTGTCGGGATTGTAAATGTCGCGAATTTAGTTTAATGCAAAGTTATTTCCTTTCATCAATCATGGTTCCTATCGAACTTGATTCCCTTCCACTACAACGGGAGGAAGTCTTGTATTTATTTGCGTGAGAACGAATTCGGTTTAGTTTTATACTTTATATTATTCAAGTCGATTTCCTCCTCTACCACCATCCATGCATAATCTGTGATATAACATCCCAATACCATCATACTCACTCAATAACTCTCATAATCGAGCCATCACTCTCTCAACCGTTTAACATGATCAAACCAAATCCAATTCTAAACCAAATTCCCGAATGGGTCAGGCTATCGTCGGCTGGGTATTAATCTTGTCGAGCTTCAAAAGAAGGGTTAAGCTTAGAGGACTACAAGCAAAGGATAAAATGTAGGGAAGACATGGATAATAATGAGCTAAGAAACAGTGCCTCAATCATTGAAAACCATTCACAATGAACATGTAAGCTCAGTCTCAAATAGGAATAACCATATTAATATGAAGAGGTAATTGCACAAGGAGAGTATATATCGCACAAGAAAAACAGAGGGAAACAATAATAAAATCCATTTATGGCCAAAATAACTCACTAGGTACTCAATGTCGTACATCAAATTCACTTCTGTAATGGGTCATGCACGATCAATTTAATTCACATTTCAAAATATACTTTCTTAAAACTCAATTTTAGGTGATTCAACTTAACAATCCAAAACTGTCATGGGATTTCTATGATCATGCGAATAAAATTGAGGACAAACATAAAAAGACGGGGTGTTCAAATAACCCATATGTGTGCAATGAATGATATTTTTGTGTTTTTGACATTTTTTTTATTTTTCATTGATTTTCCAAATGTAATGTACTTGAAAAATAAACATGATGCATAAACTTAAACTAACTGAGTGCATAATCCATCTAAAACCGAAACATGATACTGAAATAGAAATAAAAACATGCACTAACTACTACATTAGTCTTGTTTCGGTTTTAGATGGATTATGCGCTAACTGCTGGCAGGAGTAGTCTCCTACCAGCAGTTCTAGCAGTACTAATCGTTCCAGCCACAACCCTAGTCAGGAGTAGTCTCCGCCTTCGGAGTCAAATAGTATAGCGAATCCCAACTCTTCTTGGAGACTTTGTTGATCTCATTCTGCCCAAAGAAGGTATTGTTCAACACCTTGTGTCAGAGTCGCAGGGTGGGTAATTGAATAGTTGTAGCTGCCCCCGCCAGACTTCTACTTCTGGCCACTTGCCCTCTCCCATGTCTCTGAAGGCTTGGGTCAGTGAATAGTTCTCTTCCAGTAGGCCAACGACGACCTCGTAACTCCAAAGATATGCCCTAACTGAGTCCTACAAGTCTGAAATCGTCTGCCCGTCATACAGAAATTAGCCTCGTAACTCTAGAAGTGTCTGAACGGGCTCTAAAAACCCAAGCTCGATCAATGTTAGTTGATCTAAGAACTTGGTTTTCGAGTACTTCTTGGTTGGCAATTTATCCCATTTCCCTCTCTCCACATCCGCCAGATAGTCGGGCGCAATCATGTGCTGAAATGAAGTCATGATGGAAATCAAATAGATGGAGAATCAAAGGACGTACAACAAAAGCCAAAAATGGAAATTGCTGAACAAGTGGCGGGCGCCGGTGAAGGGTAAATGGAGGGCGCCGATTTCCAAAAGCGACGGGCGCTGGTCTAAAAAATGGCGGGCGTCGGTTTTCTGACAGAGGAATCAGTCGAGCATGTCCAAAATTCCGATGTCGGTGATATGACATCGAAATCAACTCCTTTGCCTTCATTTCTTTACAAAAATCGATGCAACAACTCTAAAGCCTTGAATTTAGAAGATAAGTGTGGGTTTGGTGTGGGAAGAGGGAGATGGAGGATTCAGAGGTTTGGGAAAATTTGAAATGAAAGGCGGGTTCTTATAGATTGGGTGGTGGATATTTCGATTTTGAAGTGGAATGATGATCGGAGCGACAATTTAGTGGGAAGAAGGTGATGGTGGAGAACTTGGAGGTTTGCGGGCAATTGAGGTTTTTGGGGGTTTGAGGATGAAGAGGGAAAGAGGGGGGGAGGGGGGGGGGGGGGGGGGGGTTGATAAAATAAGGGGTTTTAAATCATGCAGGACCCACTCGTTTCTTCATTCGACGACCCAAAAATTTCTGAACACAGACACAACGGCGGGCGCCGGTTTGTCTGGTTTACAATTCCTCCGTTTTTCCAAGTCATTTTCCTAAAAGGTTAGTTTGATGAGTATATCCAAATAGATAACTTATGCAAATTACGTTAATTTATTGAAATTACAAAGAATAAAAACTTTATAAAAGAAAATCTAAAACTTACCTCGGGTTGCCTCTCAAGAAGCGCCTTTGTTTTACATCCTTGGTTGAACGTAATGAATCCCTAATGATCGTTACTTGGGTCTTCCAAGTGCACCTCCTCCATAACTTGGTTGGAGATGTCTAGGTGTTACTTCTTGAGGCGGTGACCATGTACCTTGAATATGGTGCCTCTGTCTGGGTTGTGGATGTCCACTGCACTATAATGATAGGCATGAATCACTGTGTATGGTCTTCTCCAATGAGTGTGAAGCTTCCCTGGAAAAAGCTTAAGTCGTGAGGTGTACAATAAGACTTTGTCTCCTGGGTGGAATTCTTTTTGCATAATATGCTTGTCATGCCAGACATTTGTCTTATTCTTGTAATTCATGACATTATCATAGGCATCCCAGCGAATCTCCTTCAACTCTTGCACTTGAAGCTTCTAGAGTTCTCCATCCTCTGATGCATCCATATTTGTATTTCCACTGGAAAATGGAGACATGCCGATGGTTTTTTTGTAGCCTAATAAGCCTTGTGCTCTAGTTCCACTAGCAAATGACGTGATTTCCCATATATCAACCGAAATGGAGACATGTCGTTGGGGGTTTTGTAGGCGTTGCGATATGACCACAAAGCCTCCTCCAAATGGAGACCCTAATCCTTGCGATTTGGAGATATTGTTTTCTCCAATACTCTCTTCACTTCTCGATTAGACAATTCAACTTGCCCATTTGTTTATGGATGATAGGCAGTTCAAATTCTCCGTGTCTAATGAACGGTTTTTAGTCGCGTAAACCGTATCAAAATAAAACTAAAACCTACAAACTAGTATAGCAAGTAAGTAAGAGGTCGATCCCACAGAGATTCAAGTATTTCTGAGCAATGTGTATTTACCAATTAGTAGAAAGGGGGGTTTTGGTGATTGAAACAAGAAAGAAAGAAAAAAAACTATAAACAGATTGATGCAAAACAATTTAGAGAAGATCGATCTACCTACAACTATCCACTTTATTTGGTCGAATTGATATTGTAACTTCCTCTTGCCCTTTTAGGTTTCCTATGAATGCCCTTGTCCCGACCTAATATAGTTACTAGCCAAATCAGTCCTAGAAACCCTTATCAATTAAACAGTCCCTAAAGAATGATTTAACCCAATTGATGGCTTTAAGTTAAGAGATCAACCAAGGTATTTGCAGTCCCTAAAGAGGGATTTAACAACACATCTAACTTCCTACTCATCCAATTAGTTCAATCAGCCCTGAAGGTACAAGTTTGCTACTTGGGTTGAGGTTTGCAATCAGGAATCTACAAAAACCTAGAAATTGAATTGATCTAACTAGTTGGCCACACAAGATAGAACAAAACAATAAACAATCAAGCACAAAGAAGTCGAAACATTCAATATAGGAAATAAGGAATAAGATACAGAAACACACAACTCAATCCAAACAAAGCTTCAAATTGCAAGTAGAACGAAGAGAGTTTAGCTGCCCATGACGAACATCACTCTCAATTTCCAACTAAAATCGTCTTGAATCCTAACCTAATGAATGAATGAAAACTAGGGCTAAACCCTCTCTCAATTTCGTGCTCTTTTCGTGTCAAAGTCGGCCTCCAAAAGACAAAGATAGAATAAATAGGGTTTAGATAGATAAAACCATCGCCGAACGCAAAACGCGTCGCTCTGGGCAAATGCGGCGACCGCGGCATGGAAGTTGCGGTCGCTGCTTCATTGATGTGTTGCGGCCGCGGCATATGTGATGCGCCTGATGCAATGGTCTTTTACCAAAAATCTACTTTGAATCAGCTCTCGACTTCAATAGAAAAGTTGTAGCTCTCTGAAAGAGCTTTCCAACGCATGGTCATAATAGTCAATCGGACAACCGAGCCCTCCAGAAGTACAAAATAAGTTCTCAGCATGTCTAGCGACAAATTCTGCAGACTTGTTCTTCGTTTAGGCTCGCTTCTTCTTCTCAGGACCTCTTTAGATCTTCATTTAAGCTTCTTCGATCAACTAGGCTTCCTCATCTTAATGCATCATCAACCCATTTCTCCTTCTCGGATCCACAGTTACCTGAAATAATCAATAAAAACATGTAGATTCCGACTTCACTAACATAGAGAACAAATATGCAAATCATACTTAAAACATGCATGATATGCATCATAACTAAGCTAGATGCAACATGTTATGACTCTCTAAATGCATGCTATCAAACTCCCCCACACTTAAGCTTTTGCTTGTCCTCAAGGAATCAAAAACAAATATAAAATTAATCATCCCACAAAGAAAAACTCCATGCTATAATTTTATAAAAACAAGATCAAACAATAGAAGCCATGAATAAGAGAACAAATATCCTAGCAAATATATGAGCGATCCAATAGTAAAGGCAAATTTAATCCAACCTCACCTGGATAATGTGTTTCACTCGAGCTCTCACGTGTTTAGGCTTTAAAGTCCAACTCTCAACTCAATCCAAAATGTTCTATACACCGTGAAAGTTACCACTTGCAAACAACATCATGGGGACTTTTATAGGGTTGTAATGGGGCTTTGGTAGGAACATAAGACATGGGAAATATTTAGCCTTATGGTGCTAAAAATTCAGAAAAAAGGAACAACAACCAACCAGAACAACACCAAAACTTCCATACTTCGCAAACCATTCCAATAACATAAACTCCAATACACATCAATAAGCACTCTTCGATTTCAATAGCCATACAATTCATGCAATTTTTTCCATTTGGATGATGACTTCGTTTCTTTTCTTTTATGCTTACTTTTGCCGCTAGGTGAATTTTATCCTCCCTAGGTCCAAGCTTACTAGACTTTTCCTCCTAAGTGAATTTTATCCTCCGTAGGCCCCTAGTAATAAGTCATCTCAATTATACAAGAAGGGTTACCTTGTTTCGGCTATGCCTCTCGCAATGCACAACCATACATACATCATCTCCACTCAAAGCAACTCCAACATAAAGATTGTTCACCAATTCTCCTCCTAATTCCCGGATAGGGTCAGGATAATCATTGGCTATGATATATTTTTGTAGAGCTATAAAAAAGAATAGGCTTTAAGGCTCAGATGGACTTCAAGGAAAGGATAATGCAAGGGTAGATAAGGTATAATATGGCCAAAAAAACATGCCTCAATCATTTGAAATTCACAAGCAACATGTATTATGTAAAGTCCCTATAAGGCCAAAACAAGAGTATAATAACACAATAAAAGCGAAAGGGAATAATATGTAAAGTCCCTATAAGGCCAAAACAAACTCACAAAGGTTTATGTTTTTGCTAGATTTCAATTAAATCTCAACTATGAACCATACTTGCTCAATTATATTCACAAATTATGCTCCAAAAATCATTTTCAAGCAATTCAATCAATTCATGGGATTTATGCAATAAGATCATAAAAATAAATTAGAGGAAAAACTTAACCAAGATGGGTATCTTTAATAACACATAAATGCAATGCATGATATTTTTGTGATTTTTTTTAATGTGATATATGAGTAAAATAAATATGAAAACGTAAATAAACATGATATGCAAACTCTATCTATATGCAATGCAATCCCTCCCCCACACTTAAACCTTTCATTGTCCTCAATGAAACATGAAAGACAACAAAAAAATAAATACATAGAGGAAGAGATGAATGAAATACTCACAATGTGGTGGATGGGTCTCTATAGGTCGGATATGAGGATTGCAGCGACCTTTCCTAAGAGGTTAGTCTATCCCAAACCAAAACAACTATCCAATATCTAATGGAAAATCTAATTTGTTGAAAAACAAACTAACTAATGGGGAATTGAAATAACTAAATTAGAAAACTTTCCTCGTGTTGCCTCCCGAGAAGCGTCTTTCTTTAATGTCATTGGCCTGACTTATTCTAAATCTCAAGATCTTATCTGTCATACATCGTCAAGGCTCTCAGTAGCCTATCATATTTATATGCACAAATCTTACAAAGAACAACATAGCACAATAAATTGAAAGTATAAAATACAAAATTAAAAAATCCTTTCAATCTATCAAAGAGTCTAGCATGACTCTCTACTGAAGGAATATGATACCACCAGCACAGTTCCGCTGGTGGCTTCTCAAAATAGCAATAAAAAGGATCAACATAATCACCATTACCTTCAAAATTGCAAAAGTTTACATTTGTTACCTCTTGAGCCTCAGCTGATGGCCCTAGACCTGGTTCATCAATGGGCGAGCTCAGAATGGATGTTGAAGATGGAGTAGAAGACACATCACATGTAACCTCATGCGTCGACTCATGAGATTCCAAGTCAGGAAGCACTAGAACCTTTTCTCCATCATCGAAGAAACTATCGTTGTCAGCAAATAATTCCTCCTCCTTTTCTTCTTCGAAGCTCCTTTCTTTCTCACCTTTTTCACTTAATATTTGAATGAGTTGATTCATCTGTTCCTCCAAGTTTTTACAGTGGCTCATTTGTTCCTCCAATTTTCCGATTCGGCTCATTTTTCCTTCCTCTAACTACTGCAAGACTTGAGTAAGAGTGTGCAATGGATCCTCCAGGTGTGTGACAGAGTCCTCCATCGGTGGAGAAGACGTAGGGAGCAAGACTTCTTGTGAAACATGGTAATCCATATAACAGAAAAAATCCCACAACCCCGACAATCCTCTTAACCGTTTCAGGCCTCCGTTACCCATGCACTCAGCAAGCGCTCTTGTCTCAACAGTCATCCCATCGATTATGCAAATACTCATATCCCGGATGCTGAATTGATAACCCCATGAACCAAGGTCGTCAACATACTCATGCAATCTAGTGAAATATTGGTGAAAGTTCTCACCTTCAAACTGCGCTAATCTCAACATCTTGAAAGGTTAGTAGCAAGGGTGTCGTGAACCGTAAGACAGGCTCACAACGGGTTAGATATATGCACAAAAATCAATAGATACACAAAACAAAGAAATAAACTTGATTCCTCGGCAACGGCGCAAATTTGATGGACGGTTTTTAGTCGCGTAAACCGTATCAAAATAAAACTCAAACCTGCAAACTAGTATAGCAAGTAAGTAAGAGGTCGATCCCACATAGAATCATGCATTTCTCAGCAATGTGTATTTACCAATTAGTCGAAAGGGGGGTTTGGGTGATTGAAACAAGAAAGAAAGTAAAATAAACTATAAACATATTGATGCAAAACAATTTAGAGAAGATCGATCTACCTACAACTATCAACTTTATTTGGTTGAATTGATATTGTAACTTCCTCTTGCCCTTTTAGGTTTCCTATGAATGCCCTTGTCCCGACCTAATATTGTTACTAGTCAAATCAGTCCTAGAAACCCTCATCAATTGAACAGTCCCTAAAGAAGGATTTAACCCAATTGATAGCTTTAAGTTCAGAGATCAACCAAGGTATTTGCAGTCCTTAAAGAGGGATTTAACAACACATCCAACTTCCTACTCATCCAATTAGTTCAATCAGCCCTAAAGGAACAAGTTTGCTACTTGGGGTAAGGTTCACAATCAGGAATTTACAAAACCCTAGCAATTGAATTGGTCTAACTAGTTGGCCAGACAAGATAGAACAAAACAATAAACAATTAAGCACAAAGAAGTCGAAACATTCAATATAGGAAATAAGGAACAAGATATAAAAACTCACAACTCAATCCAAACAAAGCTTCAAATTGCAATTAGAACGAAGAGAGTTTAGCCGCCCATGACGAACATCGCTCTCAATCTCCAACTAAAATCGTCTTGAATCCTAACCTAATGAATGAATGAAAACTAGGGCTAAGCCCTCTCTCAATTTCGTGCTCTTTTCGTGTCCAAGTCGGAATCCAAAAGACAAAGATAGAATAAATATGGTTATATAGATAAAACCGTCGCCGAATGCAAAACGCGTCGCTCTGGGCAAATGCGGCGGCCGCGGCATGGAAGTTGCGACCACTGCTTCATTGATGTGCTGCGGCCGCGGCATATGTGCTGCGCCCACATCAATGGTCTTTTACGACAACTCTACTTTGAATCAGCTCTCGACGTCAACAGAAAAGTTGTAGCTCTCTGAAAGAGCTTTCCAGCGCATGGTCATAATAGTCAATCGAACAACCGGGCCTAAATAAAGTGCAAAATAAGTTCATCATTTCTGGCGACAACTTCTGCAGACTAGTTCTTCGTTTAGGCTCGCTTGTTCTTCTCAGGACCACTTTAGATCTTCATTTAAGCTTCTTCGATCAACTAGGCTTCCTCATCTTAATGCATCATCAACCCATTTCTCCTTCTCGGATCCACAATTACCTGAAATAATCAATAAAAATGTGTAAATTCTGACTTCACCAACATAGAGAACAAATATGCAAATTATACTTAAAACATGCATGATATGCATCAGAACTAAGATAAATGCAACCTATTATGACCCTCTAAATTCATGCTATCAGTGTCACATGGTACTTCCTCAGTAGAGCACTAACAGTCCTGTAACAGAAATGAGTTCCCCTATCACTGATAAGGGCTCTTGGCATTCCAAATGTAGCAAACAAAGTTTTCAAGAATCATGCAACCACTCGAGCCTCATCAGTTTTGGTGGACTTTGCCTCCTCCCACTTGAAGACATAGTCCATCGCAAGTAATATATAAACATTCCCGAAAGGACTAGGAAAGGAACCCATGATATCGATGCCTCAAACATCAAAGATCTCACATACTAAGACATGAGATTGGGGCATTTCATTTCTTCCTAAAAGATTTCCTGTTCGCTGGCATTGCTCATAAGATTTGCAGAATGCATAAGCATCGCGAAAGATATGCGGCCACCAGAACCCTCCTTCTAGCACTTTTCTGGCGGTTCGCTGAGGTCCAAAGTGTCCCCCATACGGAAGTGAGTGACATAAATTAAGAACGGAGGTTATGTTGGGAAAGGAAACTAATCAAGTAAATAAATATAAATATAAACGAACTAAACCAACTCATTTCCCAAGCAAATATAATACAAGAATCCCTCTCGTTGTAGTGGTAGGGTTTCAGGATCGTATCCACGAGGAAGCGTGTCAGCGCTATCCTAAATAGTTCCAAAATCTGCCATGTTGTTGCCTCGAAGACCACTCGATATCGACCAAAGTCAGTCGAAATCCTCGTCAGACCTGCACAAAGAAAAACAAGCAGAGTCGAAATTGAGTGAAAGGCACTCGATATCGACCTTAGTACTCGATATCGACCAAGTAGTGGTCAAAATCGGCTGTCCTGTGCAAAAAACGTAAAATTGCAGAAAAATAGTAAAGGGTGTCGAAAAAGAACATATGAAGAGCTAAGAATGGATGAGAAGATGATGAACAGAAATAACATAGATTTGGGGTTTTGAATTCAATAAGATAAAAGACTTCCAAGATTGGGGTTTCAATGCCATAACATTAACCATGTAAGAATTATGCCAAGTATAAAATATTAAGAATATAGAGGCTTTTGTATAAACCCTAATTTTTACTACCCTTTTCGATGATTAATCCAAATTCATATTAAGATCACTTTCGCTTTAGTAATACAAATAAGTATCACCTGCTACTGTCGTAGAAGAATCACAAATAGGCATAGAAAATGAAATCGCATATAAAAGTCATACCTTTGATGCATAACCCTACATGGCTACCGTCGGGCTCACCCCGACCCTGGAAATAGGGTGACTACTCGCTTCTCATTATGGTAACAAACATCAATAATATAAAAGAAAATACTTGCAATAAACTAAAATAGAGAAAGTACAAACCGAACAAATCGAAATTGCTTCCGCTCTCCACCTAACTATGTAAACATGTAAACACAATTGCTTGTGTGTTTGGATGGATAAAAACTCAGCCCCTAGTGTTTTATTTATAGTGCTCCATCTAGCTAATCTAGGAAAGGAACAACTATATCTTCTATCTAAATTTATCTATCTAAAACCTAATGATAAATGTTTAATAATTAAGTAAAATAAAACAATTAAATTCCCCCTAAGTAAATTAGAGAATTAACTAAGGTGGATAAAAATCTTCCAATATGATAGAATCTCATTTGCTTCATGTGGAAGAAATCTCTCAATCGGATTCCTACTCGAATTCGCTCAAAATCGGCGTCTGTTGGTCATTCGATATCGACCAATTGTGGTCGATATCGACCTCGTCTTCTCAACTCACTCGATCTCGACTTCTGAAGGTGATGTCGATCATACTTGTACTCGATATCGACTATTTTTAGTCGATATCGACTCCATGCTTCTGCTGGTCGATGTCCTGGCATTCCTAGCTATGCTCGTACTCGATATCGACCATGTAGTGGTCGATATCGACTCCCTTGTGCTTGGTTGAAACGCCTTATGTCTTTTGCTCGATTTCTAGTCTCATTTTCCACTCGATATCCACTTGTTGTACTCGATATTGAGTGCTTTGATATTTTTCTTCTCTTCTCCGAATTGCTAGTAAAACGTCTCAATTTATGCAAAATTAAACAAGAACTAGTGTAGATCTCCATAATTGGCAAATAAGCATAAACTACACAATTCCTGCATTATTATAACCCAAAAATATAAAATATGTGCTGAAATTGATATAAATGTCAATGCAAAAATTGGCAAATTAGGCGCACATCAGGTTACTGCAAGTCATTATATAAAGCGTAATCAAGAGATAACTCATCCAGAGGAGCTTCTAAAACTGCACGCTATTTTATTGGATTTATGTATCGTAGTGCCGACATGGTAAGGAGCTTGGGAAGAGACAAAAGAGGATTTCAAAAGAGCATGGAACAAGCTAAGGAAGGATTAGAAGGCGATTTGGTAGGCAAAGGAGTACAAGAACAAGAGCGGAAATGAAGAACATGGATAAACCTCATCTTTTGGTCTTTGATCACTTCGATTCATCTTCTGAGGTCTTCATGAGAGTTGTAGTACTTGAAAAGAGCTTTCCAACTCATATTCATATGCACCAATCAGACGAACGATAATTCCAGAAAGTGCATTACAAGTTCAGTATGCCGAAGCTGTCAACACTATACGGACGACGCCCGCCATGGTTTAGGCGGCGCCCGCCGCCCCCTTTGTTCTGGATCTTTGCAAGCAGCCCAACTTCTATCTTTGTGGAAACTCTATCTATCTATTCTAGGGTTTTTGGCTGACGATTTTGAGCCCTATATTAGACCTATTTTCATTAGTTATTCATAATCTATCACATTAATTAACATTCAGTCGTTTTCTTTCTTTCAATTAGATTAGTTTTGTTTTTTTTTCCATTCAAGAGAAGGAATTTCGGTAAGCCATGCTTGGCTAATTCTCCATTGTTTTCATCTACACTTTCGAGACTTGGATGGTTGTTTGTGAGTTTCTAAGGAAGTATTAATTCTCTCTTTAATATCTTTCCATTTCCCTTGCAATTATTGATGATATTATTGTGATTGATCACCATGATAGTATCTTGCTAGGTATTTGTTCTTTCATCATTAAATGAATTATGTAGTAGCATGCTTAGGATTGTGAGAACCTTCATTCGATCATGACTAAGTAGGGATTTCGACATTTGTCTTAAACATCGGTTACCTTGCATACTTGGTGTTATTCATATGCATAGATTCTTAGGAACTTGTGCTATTTTTATGTTAAATCTTTGTTCGTGCTTAGGTTGCATAAATGTGTAAGGGATTAATTGTGCCATTTGTGCTTCAATCTATTTAAAATAAGATGGGAGGAATTCGTAGAGAACACTTTAATTAGATTCAACGACCAATGATGCCAACCAATGTCGAGAATTTGTGGATGGAAACATATCTCTTTTATCTATCCTTTGTATTAGTTTAGATTAGTTACTTTCATTTACTTTATTCTCATTATTTTGTCTTTCAATCAATAATTATACAATTATTGGAAATACTTGTTTATTTGTGGGATCGACCCTTTACTTGCATCCTATACTAGTTTGTTTGAGAATTATTTTGATAAGGGAAATCAACGACTTTTCCTCTGTCATTGCTTTCTCTTAATTGTGCATAACTCCTTCAAAACTTTAGCATAATGAGGGATAGATAGTTGGATTATGATATTTGATTTAGGTTACTCGAGGTTCATGTATTAATGTATCACACAAAAACCATTTGACTCCGATTCCACATCTCTGATCAATGAACACGTGCATCAATTTGCTTTTTACTTGTGTGCTTTATGGCCTAAATCATGCCCATGTCCCTTCCACTTGAATGTATTTACAATAAATTTCTCCCATTTTCCCAAAGGGTCTGTTAGCTTAACATACAAAAAGCTGGCTTTGTTTTATGGATTTTTAAATTTTAATGGAGTTCGATAAGGCTGTACATACATAAGCATTTTCAAATGCTTTATTTCTTTTGTAGTATTTGTTCTTCCTTCCCCAAATAGAAGAGTCAGATGTGTTAAACTAAACAAGTGGTTTCTTTTGTAAAATCCTTCTACAATTGAAGATCTTTTTTAAATCCTTGAACTTATTTAAAAACATTAAGATTATCCAGAACATAAAACATTTTGCATGGTCAATGATATAGGGCAAAAGCAATCCCAATTTGTCACTGATTCAAACTCTAATGTCATCTTATTTTTCTTTTCTTTGCTCCCTTCTTTTGCACTTGTTAAAACATCCATGTCATACAACACTCTTTCCCCTCATTTCTATTCTTGTTGTTTTCTTTCTTATTTAAATTAACTATGCTTTTCATTTATTAACGTTTCTCTCATAAAATTGATCTTTATGACCTTTATAATCCCGCTTTTATTTTTCGTTTATTATGAAACTCCTAATGGAGCAGGTGGGACAATCAGTGGACCGGCTCGAGATCCATGGTGGACTATCCAACTTCTTTTGCAACATTGGGAGCCACCGACCTGGGCTGTCAGAGTGCGGTTCTTCGTTGTAGACATCAATGGGGTGATAGGTTCTCTGCTGCTTTTCAGCGCATGGAACTCGTCATAAGTATTCGCCTTTGCCATCCTAAAGAAGAGGTCTTGCAAAGCACTTGGGACCTTGTACCGGAACCGGACATTCTGAAATAGGCGTCGTGTCAAAATTCCATGCTTAGTGAATAGACAACTATCTCTTATCCCCTTCTCAATGCTTATCTGGCGATTAGAGACCCGGATGAGATTAGGCATGTCTTCAACTATCCGCAACATTTGCTTGAAGAAGAACCCCTACGAGGCATCATTCTCACCATCGACAATGGCGAAGGCGGCGTTGTATATGGAGTAATCAGCTTATTGGGCAGTTGCAAACAGTAGGAACCCACAAAACTTCCCCTTTAGGAAGCCCCCATCCATAGATAAGTGATGCTCATACAAAAAGGGCAATCATTAGGGTTGTTAAGTGCAATCGAAAAGGCGTAATGTTTATCCTACTAGGTGGCAAGTACATCTGCTATGGTTGTCACGTCATACATTTACCTCTGGCAGGGTTATTTGGTGGCTTCGCAACAGATGCCATGTAAAAAGTAGATTTAATAGAGGATAGTAATGACGGAGTTTACGTCGATGGGGGATATCCCTTCTCCATACTCGTATACTAACGAAGGCATACTTGAATTGGACATTCGGGTTGTGTTCAATCCTTGAGTAAATCCCAGGGTTAGCTTGCTCCAGCATTTACATGTTCGAGTACAAGGACTGGTGGCTCTCCTCGCCCATCCTGTACAAAGTATCCCTCATCTTCAACCGTTCTCGGTGAGCCTTCCAATAGCTACAGCTGACGCCTGGTTGTGATTTTTATCAATGATTGGACATGTACCAGAACAAGGGGCTTTTTTAACTCAACGAAACTTCATAGTTGAATTCCTAAATCTGTTAGCGGACCATATGTCAAGTAGACAATCATAACATGTCTAGTGAGAAATCATAGAGTGGACAATTGATTTTAAGTGTTGGAATGTATAGTGTACATACTATCAGGTATTATTAGTGTGACTTCATTAAGATAGAAGGCAGAGAGGAAAAAATGAACAAGGTATCTAGTAGACAACAACATGGTGTCCAGTAATAAGAAATAGGGTGGATAGTTATTTTTTACTATTGGCATTTATACTTCACATAAGGACAGCTAATTTCAAACAAAATTGGGCAACCAATGAAGGGAGAAAGAGGTTAAGGGATAAAACGTACCTTGCCACTAGCCTTTGTCCCAGCTAGTTGTATGGCGCTAGATGCTTTTGGCTGATCATCGCGTTGACAAGACAAGTGTGCTCATCGACAAGCTTCCAGATCATCCATAATCACGAGTTCCCGAACGTGGAAGCTCAAGATAACCACTTGCAGTTGGCCCCCCACACACTCCACCATATACAAGCTCTTGGTGGACCTCTTGACCTTTGTGTTGAATCGCCTAGAAAGATTTGTCCACCTTATCGTCTGCTTGACCTCCTCCATGGTTCGAAAAACTTGTCCCTCTCGGAGCTCTACTACATTGTGCCGCGGGTACAATGGATTCCTCGCTGATTGCGACAAGTTTATCCATCGCCCCCGACTGCGCTTTTCGGCGTTCGTATACTTCTTTCACTTTCCTCGCCACTCGCTCTGCCTCAAAACCCCATGACCACAACTTAATTCATTTGAGTTGATCTCTTATACTCACGTTTCACAACAAATGGGATTACGTCGTCATCTTCCGACGAGATATGCAGGTCAATGCCGACCGGTTCAACAACACTAGGGGTGCTCACTACATCTTCCATGTCGCTACTAACCTAAATAACCCGCTTCTCACATTTTATTGATTCATCTTTCTTTGCCCTATCATTGTAGTCCAACTCCAACTCCTCAGTTATCCCTAACGTGCCGCTAGTTCGGCTTAACTGGTCACGTCCTTGAACATTTAACTAGACATGTGTTCGATGTTTTTGGCCAAATAGGGCTCTCTACACTTCGTCTTCCTTATCACCTCTCCGGAAGGGGGGATCCATCACTGGATGAAATATGCACCCCAACTGAGTCTCATGTGGTTGATCCTTGTGTCATTCATGCCTCCCCACCAACCTTATTTTGTAGGGAGACATGAAGGTCAATAGGTCAGGAGCGTTCTCTAGATATGGAGTTGACGAACCTGAAGGCATACATGTCTTTGACATCTGATAACACGCATTTAGGTAGGCATATTAGGATGCATTTTGCATGATTAAGATGTATATATATAATACATGGTTTAGTCTAGATTTGCATTTATACTTGTATCGTTGGTAGAGTCGGAATCTACACGCTTTTATGGATTATTTCATGTATATGTGGATCCGACGAGGAATAAGGAAGCTCATGGATGATGGAAGAGTGAAGAGGAGGAGGAAAAGTGAAGAGCACGGGAGTTGAATCGAAGTTAGAGAGCCTAAGTGAAGAACAAGTCAACAGAAGTTGTCGCCAGACAAGCTAAACTTGTAACACAGTTTCTAGAGGCCTCGGTAGTACGATTGACAATTATAAGCATACGTTGGAAAGCTCTTTCCGAGTTCTACAATTTTCATGTTGACACTGAGACCGAATTCAAAGAGGAAAAATTAATGTGAATAGTATAGCCGCCCCGCGAACAAGCTAGTCGCCCCGCGGCTCGAAGCTCAGAAGAAGGATTTGCATTTATACTTGTGTGGTTGGTAGAGTCGAAATCTACACGCTTTTATGGATTATTTCAGGTATATGTGAATCCGATGAGGAATGAGGAAGCTCATGGATGATAGAAGAGTGAAGAGGAGGAGGAAAAGTGAAGAGCACGGGAGCGGAATCGAAGTTAGAGAGCCTAAATGAAGAACAAGTCAACAGAAGTTGTCGCCATACAAGCTAAACTTGTAACACACTTTATGGAGGCCTCGGTAGTCCGATTGACTATTAAAAGCATGCGTTGGAAAGCTCTTTCCGAGATCTACAACTTTCATGTTGACACCGAGAACGAATTCAAAGAGGAAAAATCGATGTGAACAGTATAGCCGCCACGCGGTCTGGGTTGGCTACCCCGCGGCGTCTGTAGAAACGCCAAATTAAATGGAATTTTTATCTCTTTAATTAGGTTTTTCGAATTATTATTTGGCTGACTCTTTTGAGGCTTTTTAAAGGCGTTTTAGGTTTTTATTTTAAGTATCTAATTTCTTAACTTATGCACTTGGAGTTTATCAATTGAGAGAACCCTAGAGAGGAGCCTTCATGGCCATGGAGTGCTAAACTCTTTCGTCGTCTATGGATTGAAGCTTTGGTTTGATGAAAATTTGAGATTTTTATTCTTGTTCTATTCCTATTTATTCGTATTGATTATTTTGCGAATATTGTTGATTTCGTCTAACACGCGCAACTAGTTGAGATTATTGCTAGGATTTTTTAGATTCCTCGTAGCCAATCTTAGTCCATAGTAGCAAGCATGCCTTTTTAGGACTCGTAGGACTAAACTGGTGTGTAGAGAATCAGGTGCATGTCTAATACTGACTCGTAGCTTGGTGTTGCATGTATTCTGGTTAATCCTTAATCTTAAAGCTACTATTAGGTTAAATCTTGACCGTGTTAGGGTTATCTAATTAGTAAGGGTTACTATGACTCGTAGGACTAGTAATTTACACAAGCCCAGGACATGAATAATAATATGATGAAAAGAGAACTTGAAGAAGATTCGATGATCAATCAACCAAACTAAAGTGGATGTTTATAGATGAATCTATTTTCTTAATTGTTATCTCTACTAACTTGTTTGTAGTTTATTTTCTTTACTTTAATAACCAAAACCATCCCTTTCCTACTAATTGGTAAATATACTTTACTTAGGAACACTTGATTCTTTGTAGGATCGACCTCTTACTTGCTTACTATAGTTTGTAGGTTTGAGTTATACTTTGATAGGAACAACGACAGTTTCCTCCTGTCAACATCCCCAATGGAGAACGGCCTACCCCTTCCTTCTTTGGCTTTACATACATTAGCTGGACATCATATCTCATCTCATCGACATTAAACTTCTCCATTGGCATATCAACAACCACTGCCTTTCGACTTTTTGTCCCATTGAAGACCTAAGTGCGCCCTTTACATGCCTACCAGCCTCCAAACAACACAGTGGTACAAACAGATGATTTGTCTCATGTTCCATTACATAGAGGGGGACAATTCAACTCAATTTTACAGGAAGATGTACAGATTTTAGGGACACACCTCTTGGATTACCTAAATTGAAGGGAAACTTATCGATCGACAATTTGAAGTCGGTGTTGAATCTATTCCTCTGACGACTCTTGTCTAGTAAAGTGCTATAGGTGGCAGGTCATTTTGCTTTGCGTGTACATTTAAAACTAACCGGTTAAATGTCAACCTTAAAACAACCCCTTAACTTGCTTCTTCTTCGATGATATTTCTCTGAAACCGAATAGTCATTGCCTCTTACTCCTTATTAAATGCTACTTGTATCATTCCCTCTGAGCTCCTTATAGATCCCTATGATATCCCGATTATTGAGGCACATTCTCATATCTCTCTCTCTCTCCCTCTCTTTCTCTCTCCCCACATAATTTGGGCAACAACCCTCCTTCTTCAAGTGGAGGTGAGTCTTCTCATTCCTTCATTTATTGCTCTCATGGTCGGAGTAATGTGAAAAAATTATGGTCGGAGTAAGTATTTAAATGGTTTTATACCCTCCCCTCTCTCTACCTTTCCATCACTATAAAGTCCCTCCTCCCTCTTCTTTTTCTTTAGTTTTGGCACCATCGGCTTGGCGGAAAACGGGGTTCCATTAGTGTTTCCTTTTCCCTGTAGAAAAATTATACATGTTATTATTCCCCTCCTTCAACTATGTGTCATCACTCTTTCTCTCTGCCTTATATCCTCAGTACTTTCTACCGTCGATATCTCTCCTCTGTACTTCCCTTTCTCTTTTCCCAGTCCCCTCTCTCACGCAAATTTTTTTTGTTTTCATTCCTCTATCTCTCTCTCTCACTCTCTCTCTTTATATGCTTCTGTTAGAGTCTGTAGAAAAGCGACCCCCCCCTGCAATTGAGAACCGACCCATCCAATTTTCCCCCAATCCATTTTTCTGCAAATTTTTTCAGATCGTGTTAGCTCCGCAAAGATTTAGGAAAAGTTGGTTAGTGATAATGCATATTTCATATAGGCATTATAGGTATTTCTTATTGCATTTAGATAGGAGTTTTGCATATGTTTTAGTCTAGTTTCATATATTGCTATTTGAGTTCGGAATCTACGCCTTTTTAGTGTTTATTCTAAAGAGTTACATTTCGACCTTGAAGGTTTCTTGGAAGAGCATAAGAGACATGTTTTGGAGCATAGGAAGGATGAGGAAGAGGCTAGAGAAGAGCAGGGAAGCAAAACATCGAACAAAAGAGGAGAATCCGTCACTGAGTATGGCGGCGCCCGCTGTGCTTTAGGCGGCGCCCGTCGTGACCCCGTTTCCAGCGGATTGCGATTTGGATCCGAAGATTCTATTTCCTATTATAATATTATTATATTTTCTAGGGTTTGCACGTTCTATTTAGGTTATATTTCTTCCATATTCAGTAGTAGTTCAATATAGACGTAGTTATGAACACAATTAGAGAGAGAGGATTTTGGCCTATGAGTTGCTAAACTCATAATTTCGCTTGTGATTCGAAGACCTAGTTGTTTGGATTATGAGGATTTGATTCTATTTATTTATTCATATTTATATTTACCATATTGTACCTATTGATTATATTTGTGTTCCTTTCTATGATTGATCACCACGTTAGGAATTGCATCTTAGCTATGAATTCGTTGTTGTGTTCTTGATAGAAAACGAAGGTACTGAAGTAGTGATATTGCTTTGTCTTTGTAGTGGATAATTGTGATTGATCTATGTTGATAGATGCCGATTAGTGATAATGAATAAGGTTATTGTATCCCTGCAGATCCTTCAACTTTAGTCAAGTAGACATATGTTTATGAATAATTGATGAATCAATTCTAGGACCATGAATCTCAACCATTGTCAGAGAATTACAGGTGAAATATATTCTCTACCTTATTATCAATTACTTTGCAGTCATAAAGTTTGTTACTTTGCTTCCTCATCAATTTGCCACAAGTCATTGCTTTTGTCATAAGAGTCTTTGTTAAGAGTTATTGAGTAGTGAATCGCTTCTCCGTGTGGGTTCGACTCCGGACTTCATTTCTATACTAGTAGTTGTTTGGTTTATCAATTTATTGATTTTCTAATCTATTGGTTTTTTGCCTTGAGTTTGAATTTTATTACTATTTGGCAAAGGGCGAAAGTGTCAACGACGTCGTCCCGCACCAAACTCTTTGCGCCGTTGCCAGGGAGAAAAAAGGAGTTTGCTTTTCTATATCTCTTTCATTGATTCTATTTTTTTTGTTTTCATTTTTCTTTTGAGTTTTTTGTGTCCTTGTATGGTTCAAACTAGATCTTCTAATTCATTGCCTTTGTCTTTTGATTATGAGATTTACAGATCTCAGAATAAGGAGATGGGAGACGAAGTTGATAATCCGCCAAGAAGGACCCTGAGAAACATAAAGAAACCTAATTTGAGTGCTCAACTACTTGCAATTAGACTTCCCAATCTCCCCGAGGGTTCAAGATTTGAGTACAAGTCGAATTTGTCTACTATTTTACCTTACTTTCATGAATTATCTGGGGAGGAAAGTAGCAAAATCTCTAAGTCAGATTAAAAACCCATTAAAATTTGAAGCTATTTTTTTTTTATTAGGTAAGAGTTCGGATGTGCAGAAGCACTACCTCAAGGCATCCTTTTGGATGAGGCCCTGAAGACCGGGATCGTTAAGTATATCTGATACACTGATATGGTGGCCAAGGTGTGCAACCTTATCTACCACGCAATTACCACAACGGGGAATATGAGCGAAACGAACTTCCCTCACCATGCTCAAAAGAATCTCAATGTCTGACATAATCAATTCTATTTCCCATGGGAACTTTCGACCTTTTCTTAGGTGGTCTATTATGATTAACGAATCCTCTTCGATGATTAGGTTGTTTATATGAAGTGATCTAGCAGCCAGAATGTCGTGCCTAAGTGCAATAGTTTCCGCCATGAGTGGGGATTGGTATCCGATGCGATTAAAGCCAAGCTCAATAGGTTGCCCTTCATTGTTACGAATAATGAAACCAATAGAACTTTCAGTGGTGTTTGGACAAGATCCATCAAATTTTAATTTAGCCCATCCCTCCGACGATTTTTTCCATTTGTTATTTCTTTTTTTCGAAGTCATCCTCGAGCAATCTATGTCGCTTTGGCTCGTCCTCCCCTGGGTATCTGGTCTCCTACTGTAATTTGTATTATGGTCCTTATTATCCATATTTCGTGCATTAACCCAATTACTCATATGCATTTCCACCATACAGTAGTATTCATTAATCCTCGGCAATTTAACTTGTCTAAATATGTATTGATTGCGAATATACCACGTCGTCCACCAACAGAATGCCATTTTCTGTTTCTCTTTCGCTATGAGGATATCTCCCAACACAACTAGAATCTTTCTCATATCACTGGTGTTGGAGACGATATCCCGTAATTTTGTCTTCTTATCACTGGACCACGTATTACAGATTCCACTATATTTGCATTCGAGGAGCGAGCGAACAAAATCTTCCTCATGGTGGTTACACACTGCACAGTATGATGGAATAGCAATACCCCTTTTTGCTAGCTGTCTGACCGTTGGTAATCCATCTTTAGCTACCTTTCGCATAAAATTCTTAATTTTGGGCGGAGTGTTTATTCGCCACAACCATTCATTGTTAGTAGATTGTGCTGTCGAAAAACATGCTATCATTTTGAAGGCACTAGCTGTTGAAAACCAGCCGTTTTTTGCAGGTCTCCAGTACAGTCGATCCTCCATGTTAGACTCAGGTAATGGGATGTCACAAATTTTATTTACGATGTCTAATGGTAAGACATTCTGAATCTCGTCTATATCCCATTTCCCTATGTTAATGTATTCCGAAGTAGTTTCCTCTGTATTGATATCGTCTAGTGACTTACGGTATTTTAGCAACGGAGATGTACATGCCCAATTATCCTACCAAAATTTGATTGTTTGCCCATTCCCCACTGACCATATTAATCCTTTCTTGAAAGTCGGAATTAGTAAACGTAATTTCGATCATTGCTACGAGGCATTACCTCTACCTGAATAGTCCCAAACCGTATTTGATTTTAGGTATTTGTGTTGAATAATTTTGACCCACGCATTGTTTGGCTCAACAATTAATTTCCACAGCAACTTCAACTGTAAAGTTCCATTCATATTTTTAGATTTTCTTAATCCCAGACCTCTGCAAGCTTTCGGTCTACAAATTCTATCCCAACTAATTAATGGTCTGCTCTGTAGATCCTTATTTCAAAAGAACGTCCTATTAAGTTGGTCTAGCCTTGTATGAATATGTGTAAGCAACATACAAAGGCTTGGAGGCCAAATTTGCTCCAATCAAAGTTTTTCGTCCCTGTTGAGAGAGTGAATTCGCCTTCCATTTGCTCAACTGATCCACTGACTTACTGATGATGTCCTCAAACGTGTTTTTATTGACTCTTACATTGATGACTGGGCAACCCAGATATTTATCTAGATTAATTTCTTTTGATATGAGCAGAGTACCCTCTAATTCAGCCAACCTAGATCTTGGAATGCCTGGAGAAACATGGAAGGTAGATTTATGATAATTGACCTTTTGCCCAGAAACTTGGCAGTTTTCGTCAATAATTTTCTTAACTCTGTTACCTGCCGACATAGTTCCTTTGGAGAAGATAATTATATCGTCACCAAAGGCAAGAAAAGGGATTCTTGGGTCACTTCTGCCAATCGGAAAGCCAATTAAATTTTGTCTTGACAGGGATTCTTGTTCTAATTTCCGCCCTAAAATTTCTGCCCCATGGATAAAAAGGAAAGGAGAGGGGGGGTCTCCTTACCTAAGTCCTCTGGAGGGATTAAAGACATCGATAGGACCGTTGTTGACCAGCACAGAGAAAGAAACTGTAGTTAGACATTCTATAATTAGCTCGTTAAACTTGGAATGAAAGCCAAAATTTTGAAGTACAAGTTTAATAAATATCCAGTCAACCCTTGAATTGGTAACATAAAGAGCGGCCATTCCGGGGTTCGAACCGGGGACCTATGGGTATTACCCACAAGTCCTTTCCGGTGAGCCATTCCGGAATGGTTAATATCCAGTCAACTCGGTCGTATGCTTTTTCCATATCCAACTTGATAGCGAACCAGCCATCAACCTTTGAAGCTATTAAAACATGACGTAATCAACTACTTTTTATATTTTTGCTTATATTATATCGGTTCAAAATGTGGTAAAAAGCATTTGTTTCTAGAACAAAGAAGACAAATTGCACGAATGAATTCAAACATAATTATTCCACCCCTCTCATCATTTTAAATTCTCATTTTAACTGTTGATATATTTTTTTAATAAGCTAAATATCATGGTTTTAAAATTAATGTTTAAAATAATTTTATTTTTATTAAATATGACATTATAATCAATAAAACTAATAAAAATTTTAATATATTAAAAAACATTTTAAAAATTCAAACATGTTAAGTTATGTTTTTTTTTTCCTGGTCGAGACTTGTGTTATGAGATTGAAGGTATAGTAATTAGAGTTTGTAAGTGCGGGATTAGTGAACCCATTTTTGTCTATTGATAACCCATCAAACTTCGTTAAGCATCTAAATGCGTCCACACATTTTAGTTGGGAATACTTTGACCAACGACAACGGTCGTCTTGTTAGTTGCGATTTTGACAGCCTTTGTAGGATTTATTAGGATGGATTAAGTTCGTTCAAATATTGCTGCTTTTCCATTGCAACCATAAGTTAGAAAAACGCTTCTAATTTAAGCCTTCAAGACATAAACTACGTATAGAGCGAGGTAGAAAAAATGACTAACAAAATAAATAAGTTAAAATTAAAAACTTGTGTAAAATAAAAGTTGAAAGATTATAAAATAATATTAACTTCGTATGGGGCGTAAAACAGTTTCACTACTACAAAAACTAGATTTTATGCCGGATATTTGGGCTATTTATGCCGGATATTGGAAAAGTTATCTCCGGGCTATAGGTAAATGTAATAAAAAAACGGTTCTGATATTTGCACGGCGAAGTTTTTGCCATCGGCACGGTGACGGTCCCGGACTCCCAAACCGGCAGACACTGATGCCGCACCCGGACTCCCAGATTGGCAAAGGGGGAGGGAATCTGCAGCTTTGGTCACATCAGTCAGACGAGGTCAAATCGTCTGAAAAAGCTGACGCCGAGACACTGACGCCGATGCCGGACTCCGGATCCACCATGGTCACATCAGTCAAATCGCCTGAAAAAGCTGCAGATTTCCTGCAGCTTTACGTCATA
The DNA here is from genome assembly GCA_037127255.1 of Persicaria tinctoria. Lineage (NCBI taxonomy): Eukaryota > Viridiplantae > Streptophyta > Magnoliopsida > Caryophyllales > Polygonaceae > Persicaria > Persicaria tinctoria. The sequence goes on along the minus strand of JBANSL010000014.1, from coordinate 54,111,508 downwards.
TCCTGTCATGCCGTTGTCGAGCTCCCAGTCTAGAATAGATGGTGGTGAGGTATTATAAAAGGAGGGAGCCCCACCCTCATTTTGTGCACCCCACAAACACACCACTCTCCTTCCTCTTACGTCGTAGATTTTCTAGGGTGCTTGTTGTAGCGGTCGATAGTCCGGAATACTTTCTAAGGAGAAATGCCGAAGTTCGGGACCTTGTTAGACCGATTTAGGCGAAGTCCGCGATCCTCTTCACCAGCGACCCTGCCTCCCGATGAGCGTGAGCCAATACAACCCCCGCCGAATGATCCTCGAGCGCAAGCCGCCGCCGAGGTAAGTAGAGATTTTATGTTAATTTTATGTTATTATTTGTCAACATTTAAATGACAATTATATATATATATATATATATATATATATATATATATATATATATATATATATATATATATATATATATATATATATGGAATTAGATATAGATATGGAATTAATAATGCATGAAAAATAGATATAGATATAATTATGCATGAAAATTAGATATGAAATTCTTAATGCATGAAAATTACCTAAGGAATGTTTATTGAATGAAAATGTAGATAGGGAATTTGTAATGCAATTATGAAAGTAGATAATGTAGATTTATGTGGAATGTAGAAAAAATTATTATTTACAAGGAATTTATGTTAACATAATGTAGTGGATAAATATGATGTATTGGCAAAAATGAAATTAGATAATGTAGATTTATGTGGACTTATGAAATTAGATAATGTAGATTTATGAAATTTAGATATGGAATATATGTTAACATAATGGATATCGAATTTTATATTGTAGATGATGAGGCGGGCCGTATCCCAGCGGGAACGGATAAGGCCAACGACCTCTTTGAGGAGAGGGGATATGCCTATAAAGCCGGTGCGAGCCAGCACATCGGCAATAAGACAACCACCCATAGAGCCACCTCTACAGGAGCCCGCTAGGGCTAGCTTGTCCTTTCTTGGGCGTGACGACGAGGATTTCTTGGGAGATTACACCGTCGACGAGGTCGACACTTCACAAGTGCCAGAGACCCCGTACGTACCCGAAATCCCCCAGTCCCCCATTTATACGCTAGCGGACGAGGTCGACACCGTTTTCATGCAGCATTCGAATGCGTGGGAACCAAAAATCAACCAGACCCCCCTCCCCCCACATTTATTCAACCGTGGGGGATCTGGACTGTGGCCGAACTGGGCGGGCATGACTCAGCAGCCCATCCGCGACGAGGGGGCATCCTCCTCAATCCCAGCTGCTGTTACAGCGGCACACGCGTCTAACCCCTTCGGGGTCGCTGACACGTTTGGGGGTATTTCTAGTACAAATCCCGAGCATAACCCCAACTGCCGTCCTGGGATGAATGACGAGTTGAACAGTAGGGATGTGGACGACGGCCGCCCCAAGTTTGGGGAGCCACTTCGACACTACAGGACTCACAGGTGTCAGTACCTGTGGTTAAGTGAGGTGTGTGTTAATGTATGAACGATTTGGTCACATTTAAGAGTATATTATGTGCAACTGTGGTATCCGTGCAGCTGATACTCTTATTATTTGTCTTGCAGGAGGTAGAGATGACAGTCAAGAGCATAAGGCGTGCATACCGTTGGCAGTCAGTGCGCAACTGGCCTCGTTTACCTGGGCAGTGGCAGTGGTGGTATGTGGCGAGACATATTGGGTTACATATGTTGGATGACATCAGGATAGACACAGTGGATCACTGTCTCATCCAAGCATTTCTCTACCGTTGGCATCCAGAGACCAACAGCTTCCATCTCCCATGGGGGGAGATGACAATTACCTTGCACGATGTGCACAAGTTGTTTGGTCTTGCCATCGACGGACGCGCCATGATCCCTAAAAGCACAAACCAGCTACGGCAGGCGTGGATGATGGAAAAATTAGGCTTTGGCCTCCACGACTTTGTACGAAGTAGGAATGCTTTTTACCATGGAAGCCTAGATTTCCACATGGCACAACTAGTTAAGAACCCGCAGATACCCCCAGGTGTCATCGCAAGCGGATATATGTTGGAGGTTCTTGGCTGCTTGGTTCTAAACGACCGGACCACGACAACCATACCCATAATTGCTTTGGATTTCGTGACTGATCACCGAATCATATCATAGTATGCTTAGGGTGTAGGAGTCCTGGCTTATCTGTATCGGCAGCTGGGGATCTCGTCGAGACAAGGGATGGCTAACTTGGGGGGTTGTACTGCTCTTCGTCATGTATGTCTCGATTCCCATACATATGTTGCGTGTTATTATTGAATATAACTCAATGTCTAACTTACGTCGGGATTTTTCAGTTTTGGATATTCGCTCACTTCCCAATGTTCGCGCCCGGCGTTTGTGAGGACCCCGCAGACCATGGAGACGCACGCTGGGCAAAGCGATACACGGGTCGACCTACACCACTGATCACCCACGAGAGGACTATGAAGTTTATCAAATAATTAGAAACGATGCGGGCAGAGGACGTCAAATTCATGCCCTACGGTCCCCTTGACTTTGATGGGTATTACAAAGTTTCCCGGTACAGAGGCTTAATCCAATTCTCCTCTGTCATGAAAGCATACATGCCAGACAGAGTTATCCTACCCTTCATTTCAATGTTGAAGGCGTTTCTCTTCTCGGTAGATTTCATGATCCTACCCTTCATTTCAATGTTGCACATAATATGATAAGTGCACAACATATGCTTTACCATGGGTAACTCCTCCCGAAGAGCCTTGATAAGACCCAACTCTCTGTCTGTAAAAATTACTTCTGGGAGTCGTAGACCGCACAAATGGCGTAGTCGCCGTAGTGCCCAACTATAGTGTTCTGCGCTCTCGCCTGCCATGAATACGAACGCAATTGCAAATGTGTTCTTCGTGCTAGTAATCCCAACAATCTCTAGCAACGGCATTTCGTACCTATCACATGATAATTAATTAGTCAAACAAATTGCTACAATGTATGACAGATATAAAAGTAGTCGACATTAATGTCATTTTTCTTACTCATTCGTCTTGTAGGTCGAGTCCATCACGATAACATACGGAAACAACAGAAGAAGATGTCGGGAGTTCGGATGGGACAAAAACACATCAGTAACCTCGTCTACTCCTGCTTTAGAGGAATTCCGTGTGGCGATAAAGTATCCCTTTTGTTTGAGATTGTGAAGCGCTTGAGGCAGGTCCCTCCGTTCTTCTGTAGCGGTTCTCCGCAACTGGGCGCGTGCATTGTAGACAAGACGAATGTCCGTCACGTAGTCATGATCATCATACTTCATCCCGCGCAGCATATCCCCCGGTTTTATCCCAATCACTATATCACGTCGAACCTGCCGATGTTGATCTGGAGTTAATCTACCGGCAAAGGGATGTCCTAACATCACATCGTTTAGCTTGTGGTTATGCAGACCACATATAACCTTCATGGTCCAATTGTCAGCATCATTTTGACGACCCTCCAGCTCAAACAAGCATCTGATCTTCGTCGTTCTCCCTCGCCTACTCACTGCGGGCGAAAAATCCTTCTCGACATCTGGAATATCTCTACCCCCTCCGTACTTATCACACACTAGACGAAAGGTACCCAATCCACTCATTTGGTTCTTCCATGACCGAGTGATCACAAGTACCATGTTCTTAATCTTCCCTACGTATCTAGCCCATGCCTTCATGTTTACTTGATCAGCCCAATAACCATCGGCTGTAAACATCGAACCATATTCTGTACCCACATCTAGAGGTTGGTTTTGTTCCTGCATAATGACACTTATGTACTAAGAACTTTTCCCTATATAAACGTTCCGCTATAATATGATTCTATTCAAACATAATTATATACAAATTTTCCGCTAAATATGTTTCCGCTATAATATGATTCTATTCAAACATAATTATATAAAGGTTCCGCTATGTGTAAACGATTTGCTGTATCAATATTCACTTACTTCGAGATTCTTCACGAGCTCCTCCGGATCACTATAGGTAAAAATGTCGAACGGTAAACCGCCTCCGCCATCTTCTTCCGGTAACGCCATTTGCTTCGATGTAAGATTATGGATTTTGAATCGAAAACATTGTAGTTTAACTCGGGCATCGCTTTGTTATATATAGGCTTTCAAACTTACCTCAGGCATTGGATGCCGGTTTGGGAGCTCGACACCGCCATAGACTGCTGCCGATCTGGGAGTCCGACACCTGCAAAGTCGCTGTCAATCTCGGAGTCCGACAACTGCACCGTGCCGATGGCAAAGTCCCCAAATTTTAACCAAGTAATTCTCACTTTAGAGAGAGTAGGAAATTGAAGTTTATATGGTTGTGGAAGAAGCTCACCTAAGACGTTGGAATCAAGCCACAACCATACTGTCCAATTTGAAATTAAGAGAGAGACTGTGGCCTGAAGCAATGAAGAACATGGAATTTCAATAAAAACGAAATTCAAATCATGAAACAACTACAACAAACTAAAAACGAAGAACAAGAAATGGGGGGTAGACAATAACTTCAATTTCGAGTAAACAAAAGCCGATCAGTGGAAGAGAACGAAATGCGCGAAATCGAACTAACCTTCGGTGTCGGATAAGAGAGGGACTGCAGGAGAAAGAGAGGAGGCAGTGGGGAAGAGCAGAGAGAAAAGGCGGCATGTAGCGGCGGCTACGATTTCAATGGCGGCAAATCGCCAATGAAGATGGACAGAGGAGAAGCAAAGAGACGACGACGACAAAGAAAGTGAACGAAAAGGGAGCGGTGAGCGAAGAGGACCAGAGTTAGAGTGGAGCAAAGAGGAGGGTCGCCGGCGAGGTTGAGGGCGAGGAGGGCCACCGGAGAGGCTGAGCAAAAAGGAAGGACGTCGGCGCTTCAATTAGGGCCAGCGAAGAGAAGCGAAGGCGAGGCTGAGCGAAGTCAATTAGGGCCGGCGAAGAGGAGCGGCCAACAAGATCCCGACGAAGACCTCCACAGTGAAGACCCCCACCGACGAGGAGTGGAGGGCCGCCGACTAGAGTGGAGGCCTCCACAGACGCCGAGGAGCGAAGTCGAGGAACTCAGTGTTTCGAGGGTTTGGTTTGGGAGAGAACAGCGAGCGCTCCTTTCCAAAATTATTAATTTTTTTTATGCCGGAAATAAAACGCGTATTTATGCCGGATATTTATATTTGGTATAAACCATGTCTAGGTAATTTTATTCGCGTTTTATGCCGGATTCCCATATTATTTATGCCAGATAAAAAATTTGACACGCCCGGCATAAATAACTAAGGTCATTTAATATTTCGTTGTCATTTATGTCGGACATAAATTGTAATATCCGACATATATTTATTTTTCAGTATTAAGGAGAATAGAATTAAATCATTTTAAGGTTTTTATTTCGCAAATTGAACCTGCATAAATAGTTATGTAATAAAATCTCAGTTTTGTACTAGTGTTTATTTGTAAAAAAAAATTGGAGTTTATTTGGTAAAAAAACAAAGCTATCACAAATAGATTTTTTTTTAAAACACAAATTGTAATCAAAATTCCTCATTTTTACCAGCTTCATACACAACTTTTTTAAAAACCCCTTCATTTGGGTAGTTTAAAAACTATTAAAATCACCCCTACACGCCCATAAGTTAGAAAAGCCGATTATTTATATATGTTGATTAACTGATCATACGAGTTCTTATGTTTTAAAGGTTATAGAGATTGGGTGAGTTGGTTATTGGCTTTGGTTCTTGGCATTTGAGTCAAGGGTCTCTTCCTTATTCCAATTAGTTCTTCTAATTATCTATTGTGTCTATTTCAATTCAGTTTGAGTCTTCTTCTTGTTCATTACATCCACATCTATTTCTTGTTCTCACATCGTTCTTCCGTCGTTCTTGGTTCTTTCTTGATTTTCAGTCTTGTTGTCAAAGATCGGGTCATCTTACGAATTACCCCGTATCAAATTGGTATCGGAGCTAAGGTTATTGAATTCAAGCATTTCATCTTCATTCATCATCAAAAGTTACAAAATCACAAAAAAAAAAAAAGCAAAGAAAGAGTCTCATAGTGTCTTGCAAGTTCTAGGGTTTGAATTTAGTTAAGGCAAGTTATTTCTTTTCAATCAATGTCTGCGATTGCGATGAGGCACGAGTAGTCCACCCACTTCTAGGGTTGGGGCGAGCCCGACGATAGTCATGTTTGTTTGAGGTAAAGATCCGACCTTTGTCATGTTTTGAGCATCTACTACCTTTTATGTGTTTATTACCCATTCAATGGAGATCCATGCTAACAACTTGGATTGTAAACCTAAAATCGGCAGATACAATTAAGGTTTCTTGAAAGAGTTTCTTAATTGTTGGAAAAGGTGAAAGCTTGATCCTTCGATGCAATTTGCATGATTATTGTTATTTATCTTGCCTTATGCATGCTTGGTTATTGTCGTTGCAAACCCCAATCTTGGAAGTTTTCTTTCACATAGTTTATTTTGAGTTTTCCAAAGCCTTGTTCTTTACTTTCTTTCGTTTTAAGTTTCTGTTTCCCCTCGATATCGACCAAAATTGGTCGACATCGACTACTAATATTCGATCGCCTAGATCGTTGTAGCTTATGGTTTGCAGGAACTCGACGCCGACAAAGTTTACTCGATATCGAGTAAATTCTCCTCGATATCGACCAAAACCCAGGAGCTGCCGCTTGCTTGTTTCGACTTGCCTAATCTTCTGTCGAGTAACCTTACTCGAGGTCGAGCATCTGTAGTCGACTTCTGCCATGAGATTCCTCCGCTGCCTAGGATCCGCTAACATGCTTCCTCGTGGATCGATCATGACTTCCCATTGCTGCAACGGAAGGAAGTATTGTAATCATTTGCAAGGGACGGAATCTGGTTTGCTCTGCTTTATTCGTATTTTATTTGCAATCTCGATTTCCTCCTTACAACAAATTGGCGTCGTTGCCGGGGAAACAATCATTCGCGCCTTAGGTAGTTAAATCTCACGTTTGCTTTAAGTTATTTCACATGTGTATGCGCCATTTTGGTCAACCACCTGAGTTTGAAGGCTTAGACAAACCGGAACGCCTTCTACACGTCCACGCTAAACTGAAAAGAGCCATGGCGGCCGCAGAAACACAAGAACAGCTGATTGAGAGGCTTTAGAGGGAACTAGCCACCAAAGATACTCCTCTCACTGCTGAGAGAGCACGCACTACATAGGAAGTTGCATGAAGGAGGGAATTGGAAGATGAGCTTGCCCAATACCCTACCACTGCAAAGGATTACATGCACCTGACTCTCATCTTGCCTGGATCGGCTATTCTAATCCCTGAGAATAACTATGAAATTCGCACTCCTTTCCTGATTGAAATTAAACATAATGCTTTTTACGGTAGATTTAATGAATGCCCTCTTCAACATATTACCAACTTTACTGATATGTGTCGTACTCTTGCTGTAGGTACCACTTTGGAATATGTCTTGATGAAGGCTTTTCGTTGGTCTCTGGCTGGTCCAGCATTGAAGTGGCTTGAAGGTCTCCGTTCACGATCCCTCACAACTTGGGCTGAAGTAAAGCAGGAGTTCCTCAACAAATTCTTTCCTCCTGCCAAGACAGCACTCCTCCGCGAAAAGATCACATCTTTGAAACAGAAGCCTGGAGAACCGCTAGCAAAGGCATGGGAACGATATAAGGATCTACTGCGATCCTGCCCCACACATGGACAGCAACCCTGCGTCGTTCAGGAGATCTTCTTCAATTCTCTTGACCTGGCTGCTAAGGATAGGATCAACACATATACTCATTATGAGTATTTGACAATGCCGCCAGCTGACGCATGGGCTGCCCTTGACAAGCTGACTAACTACGACAACAAATATGGGGTTTCAACAAACTATGATGAAGATGCATATGCCAGGCCAGCCCCATCCATGCCCCTCTATGAGCCTTCCAATGAGATTGACCCAGATGTTAGGGAGAAGTACTACAGAGATAAAAATCGCAAGCTCCTCAAGCAAGTCAAGTATCTTTCTGTCAACCAGCCCTGCATCGAATGCGGATCACAGCGGCACACCACTACTGAGTGCCCACACACAGAGCAACTCGGGATGCGCAGGGGGTCCCAATCGCTATATGGGGGACCAAAGGTTTCAGCAACCACAATGGAACCAAGGTGCCCCTAGGAACCCCCCACCATACAGAGCTCCAGGACATCCAGAAAGAGATCAACGGAAGGATGATCTACAGATGATCCTTGATGATATGCGTCGGAATCAAGCAAAGCAGCAGCAGGCTACAAGCGCCATCAATAATCAGCTCCAGAAGTTCAATACAAGATTTGGAGAACTGGATATCTGGAAGAGGAGCATAGAGACCCATATGGGTCAATTCACAGCACAAATTCCACGACCGACCGGGCAACTCCCTGGGCAAACAGAACCAAATCCTAAGGGGAAGACCGGACACGTCGCTGCTGTAAAACTCAGGAGTGGGCACCAACTAAGCGAGCCAGAGGTTGGAAAGCAGCTGGAAAAAGCATAGCAGCAACACGATAACGAGCAGCAGTAACTTGATGTCAACCAAAATTTGGTCGATATCGACAAAAAACAACTCGATATGGAGGAAAATCCAAGCCCAGACTCGACTACACAACACATCAACTCGAAATCAACAACAGTTGTCGATGTCGAGCAAACCCTTATCGATGTCGAGGAAAAAGCAGCCGATGTCGAAGACTCTGCAACACCTCCAACATCTGTTCTGGCTCCGAAGCAGAAAAAGACACTGCCTTTCCCTTCCAAGGCGCTAAAAGATCCCACTGCATGTAAGTTTAAATGTTTTGTTAATATGCTTTGAGAACTGAATATCTCTATTCCTTTTACAGAAGCCCTTCAAGAGATGCCTGTGTAAGTCAAATTCCTCAAGGAGATCCTGAGCAACAAGCGATCTATCTCAGAAATCGCCAGCGAATGCAAAGTGCTTCACTTCCCTGAGAAGAGACCTGACCCTGATAAGTTTTCTGTTACTGTGGGATTTGGACAATATAAATATGAGTTCTTGTGTGTTTAGAAGCAAGCATGAGTATCACGCCCTTATCAATCTGCTGAAAGGTAAAGATAGGGTCTATAAAGCATGTGGATGCCTAGCTATACATGGCAAATAATACATTGGTCATCCCTACAGGTATGGTTGAGAATGTCCCTGTCCAGGTTGGTAAATTCTTTATTCCCGCTGATTTCCTTATTATAGATTGTGCTGAAGATCCTACTAGCCCTATTATTCTTGGTAGACCATTCCTAGCTACTGCAGATGCCAAGATTAGTGTCAAACAGCGATTACACACCTTCACAATAGGCGATGAGGTCTTAGATTTCTCTTTTGGCCCTGCAAAAGAGGAAATTTCATGGTTAGAGGTGAAGAGCATCAGTAACCACGGGATCAAGCAACCAACGGAGGAAAACACTAGAAAGCAACTCGACATCGATCAAGTCTCCTCGATGTCGACCAAAGTTTTACTCGATGTCGACCAAGCTTCTTCGACATCGACTTCCCCTACTGAGCACTAGATTTGCCAAGAGCCTAAGTATGGGGTCCCTGTACTCGAGTTCGACCAAACTTACTTGACATCGACCAACCCTAAGCCCAAAGATTTCTGTTTTGGGCCCGAAAAGGTAAGTTTAGGTATGAATTCTACTTCTCCTGAGTCCATTAAGAAAATTTTAAATAATTTGAGGGGAGGTAAGGCCCCGTGGCGAGCAAATCTGCGAAGGATGAGAGCTGGAAAGAAAAGGAAGGAAGAAAAGAAACATTATGCAAGCGACCACCTATCAGCCGAGCTTGCATACTACAATCAGGACATAGATGATCTAGGAGAAGAGCCAAACACAAAGGGGGCCCACATTGACTGCACTTAAAGCACAAGCAGAGAAGTCGGCCTAGCGACTCTAAAATCTAGAGCATGTACATAAAACTTTTGGATTTTTTGGGACTTTGAAACTTTTGGTTTTTGTTTTGTTTGGTTTTATTTTTTTTAGAATACTTCATGTGAAATCTTGTTTTCGGTAAAAACTAACAAATTTGCAGGTCGAAGAAAACTGGAGTCGACCAAACCTGGTCGATATCGACTAAAAATGTGGTCAATATCGGCTCCTGAGGTAGAAATCGGAAAGGAGAGGAAGAGAAACAGCTAGTCGATTTCGACCAACATTACTCGATATGGAGAAAGTTGGTTGATATCGACCAAAATTCCCCGACATCGACCAGACAGTACTCGACAAGCCATGTTTTACTTTCCTCGACGCATTATTCAGTGAGTTCCTTCCTTTACCTTTGTTCTTATTTGAATATATACAGTGGGGACACTGTATATTTTAAGTATGGGGTGGGGGAAGAGCTCATTATCATTATTATATATTTTACTCTTGTTTTTGGTTTTACATGGTGAATTTTTGAGTAAAATTTTAAATTTTTGTGCATAAGGGTAAACTTAAAATCCTATGAGACATCTCCCATTGCTTGTAAATTGTTCAAAGAAATAGTGTCATGGAAGCTTTAATAGAACTCGACGATGCAAAATTGGATTCATTAGATATATAGCATGAAATTGCCTAGTAAAGGGAAGTCACGATGAAATACATATTTTCTATGAAAACCATGAAAGAAGGTAAAATTTGAAGTTGCTTTTGACATGTTGCATGATAAGAGGATGGAGGACTTTATATTTCTATATAATGCTCATATGTTTATATTCCCTAGCCATACCTATGCTTATGCATCACAAAAGCCATATTGAGCCTTATTTTATATTATGCTCCATATGATCTAAATATTGCCCATTTTCTACCTTATTTCCTATCCGGGGATTATGTTGAGAATGATGTTACATTAGGGAGATTATTATATGGTGTTTGTGTTGTTGTTATCATATATGGAGTTTGGAAGGAAATTGTTTGAAATATATGGACAATTTAATGAGTGAAAGAAAATCCGGTCACCTCATGAGATAAAGGTAGATCGACCCTGCATGCGTTGAGATAATAGTTCCGCAGGATGGGACACAATGTGAGGAGTCCAAAGCACTAAGTATCTGGAGCCATTCATGACACCCATGTTTGCGACTCGCGAGAAGGAAGTGCTGAGGTCAGAGAGGTAAAAGCATTATTATTGGAAAAAAACATTATAGAAGGTGATGAATCTTATGAAGAAGGGATGTGGTATGAAAGTTTGGAAATAATCCATTTCCCCGGATCATTAGAACCACATTTCCAAATATTGCCCACCTTTAGCCTTTTTACCAATCTACTCCTTATTGAGCTTAAATTAAAGTCCTTTTGATTATTAATGCTTTGTCACATAAGTTGTTTTTACATTGCCCTCCTTTTGTGAGTAGATGTTGATTTTATTTGCATGTGAATGGATTTGTGGCACAAGTACCTTTTCGATGATGGTAATTGATTGCAGGGTTATATAAGAATGAATCTATGATGTTGAGAGTTTAATTATTTCCCTGAATGACCATCCAAGCTATTGCTTGGGGACAAGCAAGCTTAAGTATGGGGTGATTTGATGTCCACGAAAATAGCCATGTTGAAATGCACATTTTAGCTTCGTATTCTATACACTTTCCATATTTCGGGATGAGAATATGTTGAATTTATATAATATATGCTTATTTGCAAGAAATAGAGGTCTACATAAGTTTTGATTTAATATTACAAAATTTGGAGCCATTCCGGGACAAAACCAATAGGAGAAAGCTGAAGCCCGGTGTTACTCGATATCGAGAACATTTACTCGATATCTTCAAAAGTGTGCACCCCAGCCTGGTCGAGGAGGAGCTGATCGAGGAACTGAAGATGAAGCCAACTCGAGTTCAGGGCATTACTCGATATCGAGTAATTTACTCGATGTCGACCAAGATTTGAAGCCACACCTGGACTCGAGGAAGGAAATCTGATCGAGAAGCTGAAGAGCAAGACACATCGAGCAACATTTAATCGATATCGACAAAATTTCTCGATGTCGAGTAAACCAGAAACACATTTCCGAGCCAGTTTCGGGGAAGAGTTACTCGAGAAAGCCAGAAAGCCGAAGTCGACAAACAAAGTTCCTCGATGTCGAGGAAATTCCTCGATATCGAGCAAAAACTTCCTGGGCCGCGTGACGCTGTTCGGCTGTCCGAGTCGAGTTGGGCTAGTTGGATTGCGAGAAGTCCGAGTCTATCAAAGATCTATCAAGTATATCAAGATCTATCCACGGAGAGAAGATTTATCTACCACATGAAGATATTTAGATATTTTAGGTATATTTCCTTTTAAGATAAATATTCCCTTTATTAAAGTTTTATCTTTAGAAACTAGATATACTTTCTTTCCTTGATTTGCAAGGATTGAAAGCCTATAAATAAAGCCTATAGGGCTAGATTTTATTCATTCAATTCAGAAGCTAGAGAAGTAGTTCCACAGAGAAGTTTAGGATTTCAAAGGTTATAGGGTTTTGGCGTTCAACGAAAGTTGGAGTGTCGGGATTGTAAAGACTTTGAATTTAGTTAATGCAAGTTATTTCTTTTCAATCAATGCATGCCATTGCGATGAGGCACGAGTAGTCCACCCACTTCTAGGGTTGGGGCGAGCCCGACGATAGCCATGCGTGTTTGAGGTAAAGATCCGACCTTTGTCATGTTTTGAGCATCTACTACCTTTTATGTGTTTACTACCCATTCAATGGAGATCCATGCTAACAACTTGGATTGTAAACCTAAAATCGGTAGATACAATTAGGGTTTCTTGAAAGAGTTTCTTAATTGTTGGAAAAGGCTTAAGCTTGATCCTTTGATGCAATTTGCATGATTATTGTTATTTATCTTGCCTTATGCATGCTTGGTTATTGTCATTGCAAACCCCAATCTTGGAAGTTTTCTTTCACATAGTTTATTTCGAGTTTCACAAAGCCTTGTTCTTTACTTTCTTTCGTTTTAAGTTTCTGTTTCTCCTCGATATCGACCAAAACTGGTCGACATCGACTACTGATATTCGATCACCTAGATCATTGTAGGTCTTGATAGCCATGCATGTTTGAGGTAAAGATCCGACCTTTGTCATGTTTTGAGCATCTACTACCTTTTATGTGTTTATTACTCATTCAATGGAGATCCATGCTAACAACTTGGATTGTAAACCTAAAATCGGTAGATACAATTAGGGTTTCTTGAAAGAGTTTCTTAATTGTTGGAAAGGGCAAAAGCTTGATCCTTTGATGCAATTGGCATGATTATTGTTATTTATCTTGCCTTATGCATGCTTGTTTATTGTCGTTGCAAACCCCAATCTTGGACGTTTTCTTTCACATAGTTTATTTCGAGTTTCACAAAGCTTTGATCTTTACTTTCTTTTGTTTTAAGTTTCTGTTTCTCCTCGATATCGACCAAAACTGGTCGACATCGACTACTGATATTCGATCACCTAGATCGATGTAGCTTTTGGTTTGCAGGAACTCGACGTCGACAAAGTTTACTCGACCAAAACCCGGGAGCTGCTGCTTGCTTGTTTCAACTTGCCTGAACTTCTGTCGAGTAACCTTACTCAAGGTCGAGCATCTGTAGTCGACTTCTATCATGAGATTCCTCCGCTGCCTAGGATCCGCTGACACGCTTCCTCGCGGATCGATCCTGGCTTTCCACTGCTGCATTGGGAGGAAGTCTTGTAATCATTTGCAAGGGACGGAATCGGGTTTGCTCTGCTTTATTCGTATTTTATTTGTAATCTCGATTTGCTCCTTACAACCTATTGTGATGTCTTATTTTACTAAGGGCATTGCTTGAGCATTGTCTTACCCAAGGCGGATTGAAGCAACAAGCATAACATCACCAATAAGAGAGGGAGTGTCGAGAGATACACTTGTGAGATTGTTTAAGATTTTTCACTAACCTTTAACATAGTTCATTGTTTGTTTATTTGTGATGTCTAAGGTAGGGAACAAGACTCCCACCTCCGATCCCACTCTTCCGGAGTTGTTCAATCTCTTGAACACTATGAATGAGAACATCGAATAGTTGATGGAAAGGATGGCGGCTTTGGAATCTCAGCCCTCTGGCTCTAACATCGTTCCTAGCCAAGTAGTACCACCTACGGGTGAAATGGCACCACCAAATAGGGAAGAAACTCACCCTACTCCTCTTTGAGTTAACCTTCAATTCAACAAACTATTCCTCCTCGTGTTGATAACCCTCTTTTTGATGAAATTCCCTCTCCTCGCGAGAGGCATGGTAGTAATAATGTGTTTGTTGGTGTGCGGGAACGAGGTCGAAGGAATAAAAATGAGTTCTATCACTCAGAGGACGACTATGGCTTCCAAGAGAAGGATCATTGGGAGCGTCGTCCTAGGAGAAATGATCGAAGTTGACACCAAAGGATGCCTAGGGAGCCTGAGCAAGATGGTGTGGGTAAGGTTAAGGTGAAGATCCCATCATTTGAAGGAAAATGCGATCCGGATGCTTACATGGATTGGGAAACCAAGATGGAGAAAATATGGAATTGCCACAACTTCTTCGATAATAAAAAGGTACAACTCTCTACTCTTAAATTTCAAGGTTATGCACTAATTTGGTGGGATAATCTTGTAAACGAAAGGAGAAGAGCTTTGATGGACCCATCGCCACTTGGGAGCAAATAAAGGCGTCGATGAGGAGAAGGTTCATACCTCAACACTACACTCGTGAGTTTAAACAATGGCTGGAAAATCTAAGACAATTAAGGAGCTATGAGTGTTGAATAAACATTCAATGCCATTGCAAGTGCTAATGGTAAGGGCTAATGTAATAGAAGATGACGAGGATACCATGGCAAGGTTTCTTAGAGTTTTACATCCTCATTTGGCTAATGAAATTGATTTATATCCTTATGCTACTATGACTGAACTTTTACATTTAGCTATGAAAGTAGAAAGGAAAATCAAGAACAAGAACGAACGAGGACGGAATTCGGGAGGACAGCCCCAACGATGGAAATCTAGAGAGGAAATGCAGCTCATGCTCAAAGAGATCAGGGTGACCGAGGCAAGGCACCTATGGATGTGAAGGGAGCATATGGGGCGCAATCAGGCCTTAAAGGGAGCAATCTAACCCCTCTACTAGAGCAAGGGATATTGTATTTTTTAAATGTTAAGGTAGAGGTCATGTAATGAAAGATTGCCCTAATAAGAAGACTCTCATGATTAATCACTTAGGAGAATATGAATATGAAAAATTCTTGTGATCGATGAGCATGAAGAGCATGTTAATATTGATCATGATAAGTAGGAAGAGCAACACGTCGACCCAAACATGTGAAACAAAGGCGCTTCTTGGGAGACAACCCAAGCTAATTAGGTAGTTTTATTTAATTTTTGCAATTGTTTTTCAATTCAATAAAGTAGGATGAATATATTTTGCTATATTTTTGCAAGATTTTGTGTGAGAACTAATTTGTAGTTAAGTTTGATTGAAGAAAAAGAACGAAGTTGGAGCAATGGAAAAATCGGCGCTTGCCGCTCCAATACCAGTGCCCGCCGCTCCTTCAGTGTAAGACGCGGTATTGATTTTTGGAAAAAGGCCACGGGATAAATCTTTATTTATCTTACATCCTTTTTATCCTTGTCTTTCCATACAAATACCTTCCATCTTCTATCTTCTATCCTTTCTCAAACTTTTTCTCCAAGCAACACAAGAAACCCTAAACCTCCTACTTGAATCCAAATTCCAAAACCCTAATCCCTTGAGTTTCAAATCAAAAAGCCTTTCTTTTCCTATCCATCATCACCCATTCATTCCATCTTCAACCCTAAATCACAATTTCTATCATCTTCTACCCTTCATTCATCAATTTCAAATCCAATTTCTAAACCCCCCACAAAACCAATTCTGTTAACCATCATACCCACCCTTTTCACCAAAAGAGGATTTGAAACCAAGTTTTACACTTCAAGGAAGCAATTTGGAAGGAGTTTCGACATCCGGACAGTTATGTTGGAATTCGGATTTTCTAGAGTATCCTCTATCGGTGCCCGCCGCCCCCCTCAGTGAGTGGTTTTCTCGGTTTCTTTGTGAGTTTTCTTGTGTTCTTCGGTTGTTTGAGGCAATATGGAATTGGTTCCTAGTATGGAAAAGCTGGCATACTTGTCGGAGGAGTAGGAAGATCGTTGGATTAACCATGGAAGTATGAATTATTGCTTAACGATTTTTTTTGATGTTGAGACGTTGCACCGTCTTAACTTATTCAAGCATGTTTCTGAGCTTCCTAACAAGGGTGGATTGGGTGATTTTCTGGAGCTTAATGCATTCACTTATCCTGCATTGGTGAGAGAGTTTTTGGCTACCTTGGATTATTGTTCTGACAAAGAGATTCGCTTTTGCATGAGAGGAGAGAAGTTCTTGGTGACTAAGAATGTTATTGCTCAAGTTTTTGGAATCACCAGAAAGTGTACTGACTCTTGGATCAATGCAGCAATTGATCCGCCTGCACTTCATACTTGGATTGTAGCTACTGGATGGCCGTTTTGGAAAGATAGCGATTTCTTTGATTACATGATCACTCACCCTGCGTCGAGACTGTGTTATTGGGTGTTGAGTACGGGTCTTGCTTTCTTTGGTTTTGTTGATCTGGAGATCGTGTCTATGAGAGGTTGGGTTTATACTTATTGTTTGACTCCTGAAGCCATGAGAACTCCAGATTGGGTTCAATTGTTTTTGGGGAGTTGCACTGACATGATTAGTACCGCCTGTTGCGGCTTGCTATGTATCTTGGTATTCGCCTGGATGGTGTGCAGGCTATGCGTGGTGATTCTGTTTATGATATTGCCACTCTGACTTGGTCTAGCGTTATCATTAAGGTTCGATTTCCTCATGCAAAGGAGCATTTTAGATGGATTATGGGAGATCATGGAGAGCATCATCTACACCTTCCTCTTGTGTTTCCATCTTGTTATAGGCTTATTTAATTCAAGCTAAGTCATGAGGCTTATGAGACTCCTCCAGAGAGGGATGATTCTAAGTCAGTTGGTTCGGTAGAAGGAGAGGAGCAAGTTAAGGATGAAGAAGAAGAAGATTTTGCTACTGCAGACGCCGACCTTGTTTATGTTAATTTGGATGAATTTGAGCGTCGGTTGGTAGATATGGAAACGAAGCATACGGAATATCTCATGACTATTTCTATCGGGATCACTGATATTCAGACACTGTTGCCACACATATACTTGCTGATCTTAGCCACCTTCGCCAGCAGCCTGGATTCCAGCCTCCGCCTTCCCACTTATAGGTTAGTATCTCTTCCTTCACTCTGAGTTTATTTCATTGTTATTTTTGTTTATGCATTAAGGACAATGCATCATTTAAGTGTGGGGTGGTAGTTTATGTTAGTTTAGTTCATGTTTATATTTTTCAGTTTTATGTTTATTTATCTTTTTTGTTTATTTTTGTTAAGTTTTTAGTTTGTTTCATGCATCATGTTTATGGATGATTGTTGTTATTTAATGTTTAAAAATGAAACATGTCGAAAAATAAAAAAATATCATGCATTGTGTGTGTGTGTGTGTGTGTGTGTGTGTGTGTGTGTGTGTGTGTGTGTGTGTGTGTGTGTGTGTGTGTGTGTGTGTGTGTGTGTGTGTGTTATTCAAATACCCGACGAGGTTATTTTGTTCTCTATTTCATTTTGGCATGATCATATAACTCCCATGGAATTCTGGATGATTTGAACTTGTCTTGATAATTGTTTTTTGTGAGATATGATTGGATATATGTAATTGAGCATGTACGATCTAAGTTTGAAGGATAATTGCAATCCAACAAAAAAATTGTCCTAGCGAGATTTTTTGACCATATAAGGGATTACATCTATTTCCCTTTCGCTTTTGTTGTGCGATTTACTCTTTCTATGCTTTTATCTTTGAGTATTGACATATTTATCTATTTTTGATGCTGATTATATACATGATCATTGTTTCTGAGTTGCATATGATAGAGGAATATTTTTAGCCATATTTTATCCACATCTAACTTATGTTATATCTTTGTTTTGAAGCCAATTTGAGCCTTTATCCTTTTTCTTTGAAGCTACACAAAATTAATGTTTCCTAGCTTATGATGACCATTACCCTTTCGGGAATTGGGATTTAGAGTGTGTTATGGATGTCTTTTCGAGTTTTGAGGGAAAAGCTAAAGTGAGTGCTTTTTTATTATGGTTTTGAGTGAGGTGTAATATTATGTGCTATTATCCTCATATTTGTATTTCATGCATATGGCTCAAGAAAAGAAATAAAAAGTATTCGGAAAAAAGAATGTCGAAGAAGAAGAAAAAAAAAGAAGAAGAAAAAAGGGAGAATAAGAGCCTTGTTATCTATCTTTGATATGAGAGTTGGATAAAAGTTCATGTTTATTTTGAGAGGTTGTTTATGTTATTTTGAGCTTATTGTTATATTTTTTTAAGTTTATGTTTGATAACTCCTCTCCCTTGATGAAAATCGGAATTAGTTTCTAAGACTTTGATACACAGTTTGTGTCAAAGGTCTTGAAGCTACAACTGTGTTGATGAAACACAAAACCTGTACTTTATTATATTATATCCGAATATTATTATATGTTATTATATGCTTCCATCTATTATTATATATGCACTAACATTTCAGGAAGCTTTTCAAATTATATCTCCTTCTAAAGACGAAAAGATTAGAAAATCAAATCGGAAAGATTGTGGCTTCAGAGTTTCCCAGTTTAGAAGATCTCAAAGATCCACCCGCAAGCCATAAACCAAGTTAGCCGTTGGAGAAGATTCATTCCTCAAGTGGCGCCGATGATCTTCACTATATAAAGGAGATGAAGAAGAGAAGGAAGACAGAGAACTCTTACAACATCAACGCTCTACATGGCACTCAGTCTTCAAGCCTACTTCTCTCTTCTTCGTGTGCTCTCTACTTGTTCTTAAGAGTCTGTTATTTTTTTTCAAAGCATTTGAGAGTTACACATTGAGCTTATAGGATATATTTTGAGTGAGTATTATACTCGAGAGTTTTGTAACTCAGGAAGTGGACACTAGGTGATTGATTCACTAAGTGTAAGAGGATTGTACTAGATAATTGAGAGAGGTGGGGCTCTTCTAGATTGGTCTAGGACTCCAAGGGAACGTGAGTTGACTAGATTGAAATTGTATAGGAAAGAGGCTTCTCGGTGAGCTATTAGGATCCTAAGTCTTGTGAATTAATAAAAGCTCGTTGAATCCTAGGGTTGTGGAAGAACCCTAGGTGGAGACGTAGGCCAAGTTCGTGCCGAACGTCGTAAACAATTCATTGCGTCATTTACTTACTGCTTTACCATATTTTCGCATTTATTCGAATTGTATAACTTACTTTTGATTAAGGTTTTCCAAAAGATTAAGTCTAATCTCAAAGGGTTTTGCACGAGCTTCAAAAGTCTTGAGATTATCTGCGAAAAACCGGCATACTCTATTCAACCCCCCTTCTAGAGTATATTTATATTACTTTGTCATACATTATCGAACCTTCAATTGGTATCAGAGCTTTACTCACTGCTTTCGATCTAACAATCTTGTGAGTTTTTTATCATGTCTGATGAAGCAAGCGGAGGATTTGCACAGGGAAGGTCTACCAGTAGACCACCACTCTTTGTAGGAAACAACTTTGTCCACTGGAGATCATTGATGAAGATGTTCATTATAGATCAAGATATGGAACTTTTGAACATTATAGAGAATGATCCGAAGGTTCCAGAGAAAGACGGACCAAATGGAACCAAAATTACGAAGAAGAAGTCTGAATACATCCAAGCGGATCTTGAACTCGTCTCCAAAAGCTACAGGGCTATTAACTTACTTTATTGTGGTCTTAGCACTGATGAGTTTAACCGTATTTCATCTTGTAGGTCGGCTAAAGAGATTTAGGACAAGATGGTTGTCACCTATGAAGGAACTAGCCAAGTGAAGGACACCAAGATCAGTATCTTCCTTTGAAAGTATGAACTTTTCAAAATGAAGTCTGATGAGTCTATCAAGGCCATGTTCACACGGTTCCCGGAAATCACCAACAATCTTGACTCTCTCGGCAAGAGCTTTACGAACGTTGAGAAAGTGAGGAAGATATTGAGGTGCCTCCCAAAAGAAAAATGGGGTCTTAAAGTAACAACCATAGAGGAATCCCAAGATCTCACCACTCTGCCCCTTGATGACTTTCTTGGGAAGCTGATCACACATGAGATGATTCTCAATGAAGACGTTGGAGAACTTCCAACAAGCACTAAGAACCTGGCGCTCAAGTCTAAGAAGGATGAGCCCAAAGAGGTATCTGATTCCGAAGATGAGGATGGCGATGAGGATGATCCTTTTGCTCTGATCACAAGAGGCCTTTCTTGAATCCTCAAAATGAACAAACAATTCAACAACAAGGATGGATCAGAGTCTTCTAAATTTCGAGGTAAGTCTCAATACAACAAATATTACAAGAAGACTAAACCTTTGTCTTGTTTTGAATGTGGTGAAACAGATCATCTTGTAAAAGACTGCCCTCAAAAGACGAAGAGTCGGTCCAAGAAGGGTGATAGATGGAAAAAGAAAGCCACGATGGCAACTTGGAGCGATTTTGACTCAGAATCCGATGATGAGAAGGCCAACGTCTGTCTTATGGCCTCAGAAGATGAATCTCACGATGAAAAGCTTGAGGTAACTGTAAGAGAACTTGTGGCAGGTCAGAAAGAGGTATTATCAGAATTCCTTTCTAATATGATTGCCAATGAAGAGAAACTTATTGCCCAGACTAACACTCCTATTAAGAAAACTGTGGACCAGGAAAGAACTATTGAGGATCTGTCTATAAGGGTCAAAAGTCTTGAAGCTTCTTATTTAGGTCTTGACATTAAAGTCAAGACTCTTGACTCAGAGAAATCTGAACTCAAGAAAGATCTCTCATGTCTAAGAAGTGAAAATCATGACTTAGAGAACGAGAAGATCTCCCTGAATAATAAGATTCAAGACCAACAGACAACCCTCATAAGTTTTACCAAATCCAAAGGCACTCTTGATAGGATGTTGGGTGAGCAACAAAGTTCTCTAAACAAAAGTGGTATTGGTTACAATCCAAGGTTTTTAAAGAAGCAGCACATTGCCACTTTTGTAAAGGCAAAAGGAAGCAGAACCTTTCCTATATGTCACCACTGTGCTAGAAAGAGACATGTAAAAGAGACCTACCCCTATAGAAGAAAGGATCCACATATCATTCGCAATACATTTCATGTTCATTTGAGAAAAGAACGGATAACGCAAGTTTGGGTCCCCAAATGCACTATTTTACAAAATATGGTTTATCCCAATAATGGATCTAAATTTGCTTATTGGTCTAGCCACAAAGGTTGATGTTTGTTTTGCAAGAGATCACCAAGGTGAAAGAGTAAAAATGGATTATTGATAGTGGATGCTAGAGGCATATGAGTGGAAAGAGTTCTCTCTTTCATGATCTAAAGAAGCAATCCACTGGAACAATCACTCTTGGTGACAAAGGAAAGTGTGACATCGTTGGTATTGATAGTGTTGGGAGTGATTCCAACCATAGTAATAAAAAAGGTTTATCTTGTGAATGGTTTGAAATATAATTTGCTTAGTGTTTCTCAATTATGTGATAGTGGCAATGATGTCAGATTTAACAAGAAAATATGTCTAGTGTGCAGAGAAAGTACATGTGAAGTTGTTCTGACTACATATCGTTACAACAATATATATGCTGTAAATGTTGAGCAAGTGGCACAAGGAAGCTTAACATGTCTAAAGGCTTTGACGGACGATCAAAAGCTCTAGCACATGAGACTCGCTCATGTGAGTCCACATACACTACAGAAGCTTGTGTCCAAATGGCTTGTAAGAGGGCTACCTGAGATGGACTTCAAAGGTATTGAGATGTGCAAGGCATGCACACGAGGTAAACAAACACGTAGCTCTTTCAAACCCAAAAAGGTTGTAAGTTCTTCTAGACCCCTTGAACTTTTACATATGGATTTATGTGGTCCTATGCGAGTCAAATCTCCCAATGGTAAAAAGTACATGCTTGTTGTTGCTGATGATTTTTCTAAATATTCTTGGGTTGCATTTTTAAAAGAAAAATCAGAGGCCTTATTTGAGTTTTCAAAACTTTGTAAGGATTTGCAAACTTTAAGAAATGAGCCCATAGTGTCAATTCGAAGTGATCATGGTAGGGAGTTTGATCAACTCAGTTTGATTTGTTTTGTACTAAATATGGCATCTCCTATAATTTTTCTGCTCCTAGGACACCTCAACAAAGTGGGGTTGTGGGACGAAAGAACCACACCCTAGAGGACATGGCCAGGACTATGCTTTTAGAAAATGCATTACCTAAAACCTATTGGCATGAAGCTGTTAACACAGCTAACTCTATTTTGAATCGTTGTCTTATTCGTTCCATCTTAAAGAAAACTCCTTGTGAACTTTTCAACGGCCACAAACCACTTATATCTTATTTTAAACCCTTTGGTTGTACTTGTTTTGTTCATAACAATGGAAAAGATAACCTTGGGAAATTTGATACGCGTAGTGATGAAGGTATATTTCTTAGCTACTCCACAAGTAGCAAAGCTTATAGAATCTTCAACAAAAGGACCAAGTTAGTTGAGGAAAGTATACATGTTATATTTGATGAATGCAATGACGGTTCTTTGAGTGAAAGTGTTGCAGATTTAGATCTTAACATCCATACAAAGAACGAGGATGGTGATGATGCTGCTATCTAGAACACAAAGAAAAGGAACATACCGGAACAGATTCTCGACACTGAAGAATTGGCCCAAGGTGTTGAAGATCTGTCCAAAGCCCTTGGTGTCTAATCCAACAGTGTTGAAACGTCAGAAACAGATGTAACTGTACGTAACAGATCCATGGAGTCAGATGTACTACAAACCAATCATGTTGGTGTGACGAATCAAGGAGTTGAGACTAGCAAAAGAAAATTCAAATACTCCTCATCACACTCATTAAAGGATATCATTTCTGACCCTACATCTAGTGTTCAAGCTCGTTCTAAACTTAAAGATCTTTGTGCTTTTCACGCGTTTGTTTCTCTTATAGAACCAAAGAAGGTAGATGAGGCCCTTCAAGAGCCAGACTGGATCATTGCTATGCAAAGTGAGCTTAACGAATTTGAAAGAAACAAAGTCTGGACCTTGAAGCCTAGGCCAAAGCATCAATCAGTCATTGGCACACGTTGGGTATTTCGAAACAAGCTAGATGAGAATGGTAAGATCGTGAGGAACAAAGCAAGGCTTGTTGCTCAAGGCTACAATCAAGAGGAAGGTATTGACTACGAGGAGACCTTTGCTCCTGTAGCCAGGATTGAAGTCATTCGCATTTTATTAGCATTTGCATCTTTTATGAGCATAAAGTTATATCAAATGGATGTCAAGTGTGCTTTTCTTAATGGCTTCTTAGAGGAAGAAGTTTATGTGGCTCAACCCCCTGATTTTGAAAGTTCGGAATTTCCCAATCATGTTTATAAACTAGACAAAGCACTTTATGGTTTGAAACAAGCCCCAAGAGCTTGTAGGAGCGCTTGTCAAAATATCTGTTAGAAAATGATTTTAAAAGGGGGTTGATCGACAAGACTCTTTTTATCAAGACTAAAGGAAAGGACATTTTGGTTATTCAAATATATGTTGATGATATATTTTTTAGTGCTGCTAACACATCTTTATGCAAGGAATTTTTTGACATCATGTGCAGTGAATTTGAGATGAGCTTGATGGGTGAACTCAACTTCTTTTTGGGATTACAAGTTCATCAATCCAAGAAAGGGATCTTTGTCAACCAAAGCAAATACACTAAGGATCTCTTGAAGAAGTTCAAGATGGATCAATCCAAAGCAGCCAAGACACCCATGAGCTCAACATTATCTCTAGATCAAGACATGACTGGGAAGAGTGTCAATCAAAAGGGGTATCGAGGAATGATTGGATCTTTACTATATCATACAACTAGTAGACCTAACGTCATCTTTAGTGTTTGCATGTGTGCTAGGTTTCAAGCTGATCCTTAAGAATCTCACCTCGTAGCTGTGAAGAGGATCTTTCGATATATCAATGGCACTAAGGAGCTTGGCTTGTGGTACCCAAAGCAAAAAGATTTTACATTAATCGGGTATTCTGATGCAGATTTTGCAGGCTATATGGTGGATAGAAAGAGCACGTCAGGATGTTGCCAATTCTTAGGAGCATCCTTGATCAGTTGTCATTCAAAGAAATAAAACTTAGTTGCTCTATCCACTGCTAAAGCCAAATACATAGCAACTGGAGCATGTTGCTCCCAAATCCTTTGGATAGCTCAATAAATGAGAAATCTTGGCATCAACCTCAAAGGTATTCCCATTAAATGTGACAATAAAAGTGCCATATCAATCACAAAGAATCCTGTTCAGCATTCAAGGACCAAACATATTGATGTGAGACATCATTTCATTAGGGACCATGTCGAAAAAGGTGATGTGTCCATATCCTTTATTTCAACTGATTATCAATGGGCTGACATTTTTACTAAGCCTTTGGCAGAGGACAGGTTCACCTTCATTAGATGTGAGATTGGAATGCTTAACAAGGATGCACTTTCGTAGGGGGAGCTTTCCCTTTACGAAAGATAAATTCTACTCAGTGTCAAGACCTTTGAGAACTATGTCAAAGATTGTGAGTTGAATGGTAGAGCACAGATATCGGATCATATATTTGGTTAATATCTTATTAGATATTTGATGAAATATAGTTTTTATAAATTTTTAACCATCTTTATAAGTACACATTTTATTTTCCAAAGAGATCTTATATTCGTGTGTTTTATTTTTGGAAAAGATATTTTCGGATTTCTTCCCTCCTATTTTAAATTGTGAGAAGAAGGTTTGAAATTTGAATTGAAATATTTTCAAAATGGCAATGTTATGATTACCCTAATTGGAACTCTAAACCCGTCCCATCACTTAACCCTCTCTCCCCTTTTAAACCCTAAACCTCACCCGATTATCTCACAACTTCAGATTTACCTAAAACTTTTCCAATTCTTCTTCTTCAAACTCTTAACCTGTTTTGAAACCCTAGCCGAATATCTCCATGGCTCCCAAATCAAAGAAAACCTCCACTCCTAAACGTCTTGGCGCCACCCCTAAGGGACGCCAGGCCACTGCTACTTCCCCTCAACCAGAACCAACTCCACAAGCAATCGTCCCAGATACTGTCCAAAGCACCATCTCTGAGAGCACGACTATAGAAACCAAGCGTTCTCTAAAGCGCTCAGCAAAGAAACCTCTCAGTGCTAAGCAAAAAGGGAAAAAGATAATCATTGCTGAGGAGGTGGATGAAGAGGAGGAAGAGGAGGATCTAGATGCGATTTTGGAATGAGATGCCGCAAAGAAAGCCAGAAAGCAGGCCGAGGAAGAGGCCTTAAAAGCTGTAGAGGAGGAGGTTCCCACCGAAGAGGAACCTAAGGAATAGGAAGAGGAGGCCGACGAAACTGGAGACGACGAGGACGCTGAAGGGTCCGCTGAGGACTCGGGGTCAGAGGATGAAAAGGATGAGGAGCCTGAACCTATTCCCTCTCCTTCTCCCCCTCCTCCTCCCCCGTCTCAGAAGAAGCGCAAAGCGCCAGCAGCAAAGCCTCCATCTCCCAAGCGCACCAGGAAGGGCACTCTCAGAAGCCTTGATGCGCTTGCCAAGAGAACTGCTCCCACACAGGCTCACAGGAAGAATTCTGATCCACCTGCCCTCATCCAAGTAAACCAATCCTTGCCCTCTTCTTGGTTTGAAAATGCTAAGATGGCTGGAAAGTGGGTAGATGAGTTTCGAACTCGTAAGATATGTTGTTCTGATTTTTTAGATCTTGAGTTCTTAGAAGCTTTGAATCTGCCATGCATCTCTCTCCTCAAACAATGCCCTGCCTGGACCCTTCTCAACCTTGAATATGTTTATTATCCCCAACTTACCCGCCTGTTCTACATAAACCTAAAAGCCAAACACAATGTCGATGGTTGGTCTTTGGAATCCGTCGTCAAGGGAGTTAGAATCTCTTTCAACTCCATTGACTTCGCTGATTTCCTTGGCCTACCTAGACCTTGTCCACCCTCTCCTGAAAACCCCACAAAAGAACAATACATTGCCCTTGCCCGATCCAAATATCTCTTACCCGAAGCATCCAACAACACCTCAAAATAGCTTACCCACTCATCCCTTACCCTAGAGGCAAAAATTATTTTCAATATCATTGTGTGTTGCCTCTTACCCCGTTTAAACTCTGGCTCCCTTCTAACCGATAATGCCATGGTCCTTTTATACCGCATCTTGAACGACCTTGATCTTGATCTGGCCAACACTATTCTAAGATCCATGGCTCACACTCGAAAAGCCAGAAAAGGAACTTCCCTCCTCATTGACACCCTTTTGACCCATACCTTCAAAGCTTATGGAATTGATTTCAAAAATGAAGAACAACAGCGTCATATGGGTAGGTTCGACTCCAAGAGCTTTGAGAAGATAGGCATCACTCGGCCCCCCCAAAGGACTTGGAATCTTGCCTCTCCCTCAAAAGCTCTTCCCATTGCCTCAGCCATTGCTGAGCGCATGGACAACCTGGAGTTGGGCTTAGAGGAAGTTCGCCTGAATATCAAAGAGTTGCACAAGGAGTTTATGACGGAGATAAGCGGGGTGTCCAAGCTGTTGCAAGGTCTAAGATCGCTACTCACGGATGATGCTCCGGACGATGAAGCTTAACCCTATCCTACCCTACCCTGAATCTGAAACACTGCTGTTTTTTGGAAACTGTTTCAAAACTTTTGGTGACTGTTTTACCCTCCTCCCTTTGTTGAAAGACAAAAAGGGGGGAGATGGTTTGATGGTTTAGACTTTGAAACTGCTGTGAACCAAGGGTCTTGGAAGACCTTGTTTTTTTTTTCTTTGTTGGATGATCTTTGGCTTCGAAAAGCTTATGATCCAACATTTGTCTAACCCATGCAGGTACTTAGTCTGATTTTGCTTATGATATAATTGCTTGACTAAGTTGCAGGGATGCACAGGTTTTGTCTTTCATCAAGGGGGAGATTGATAACTCCTCTCCCTTGATGAAAATCGGAATTAGTTTCAAAGGCTTTGATACACAGTTTGTGTCAAAGGTCTTGAAGCTACAGTTGTGTTGATGAAACACAAAACCTATACTTTATTATATATGTTCGAATATTATTATATGTTATTATATGCTTCCAGATATTATTATATATGCACTAACATTTCAGGAAGCTTTTCAAATTATATCTCCTTCCAAAGACGAAAAGATTAGAAGATCAAATCGAAAAGATTGTGGCTTCAGAGTTTCCCAGTTTAGAAG
The DNA here is from genome assembly GCA_037127255.1 of Persicaria tinctoria. NCBI lineage: Eukaryota > Viridiplantae > Streptophyta > Magnoliopsida > Caryophyllales > Polygonaceae > Persicaria > Persicaria tinctoria. Next base: position 54,084,144 of record JBANSL010000014.1, on the reverse strand, counting down.
ATCTCAAAGATCTACCCGCAAGCCTTAATCCAAGTTAGCCGTTGGAGAAGATTCCTTCCTCAAGTGGCGCCGATGATCTTCACAATATAAAGGAGATGAAGAAAAGAAGGAAGACAAAGAACTCTTACAACATCAACGCTCTACATCGCACTCAGTCTCCAAGCCTACTTCTCTCTTCTTCGTGTGCTCTCTGCTTGTTCTTAAGAGTCTGTTATTTTGTTTCAAAATATTTGAGAGTTACACAATGAGCTTATAGGATATATTTTGAGTGAGTGTTATACTCGAGAGTTTTGTAACTCAGGAAGTGGACACTAGGCGATTGATTCACTAAGTGTAAGAGGAGATTACTAGATAACTGAGAGAGGTGGGGCTCTTCTAGATTGGTCTAGGACTCCAAGGGAACGTGAGTTGAGTGGATTGCAATTGTATAGGAGAGAGGCTTCTCGGTGAGCTATTAAGATCCTAAGTCTTGTGAATCAATAATAGTCGGTTGAATCCTACGGTTGTGGAAGAACCCTAGGCGGGGACGTAGGCCAAGTTCGTGTCGAACCTCGTAAACAATTCATTGTGTCCTTTACTTACTATTTTACCATATTTCCACATTTGTTCCAATTGTATAACTTAGTTGTGATTCAGGTTTTCCAGAAGACTAAGTCTAATCTCAAAGGGTTTTGCACGAGCTTCAAAAGTCTTGAGATTACCTGCGAAAAACTGGCATACTCTATTCAACCCTCCTTCTAGAGTATCTTTATATTACTTTGTCATACATTATCGAACCTTCAATGTTCTATTGTGAGATTGATGTACTTTTCAGTTGTTTTGAGTTGTGTTGGAAGTTTTAGGAATCTTGGTTTCAGGAATTGATAACACTACATGACCAAATACAATTCCTTGCCCTTATGTTCTTACCAAGCCCCATTACAATCCCTCCGAATGAAATCTTCTTTGAAGGTTTCCATTGAGTGAAAGTCCTTTTGATGTTTCTTATTTTTCTTCAATGTATCTGGTGGAGATTTTGTTATATAAGTGTCGATATTTGAGTTGATGTTTGCATATGGAATTAAGTTGAGTGTATGCTTAAAGCCCAAACCCATGAGAGTGAGAGAAGCACATATCTTCCCTTGTGAGGTTGGATTGTTAAGCATGCATGGTACTTGATCACCCATATAATCTACAATATCTAATTATCCAATTTGTCTTTGAGCTATAATACCTTATACTTTGTCTTTCATCAACCTGCATAAAATGATATGATACTATAGCATATGTATTTCATCAAGGAGAAGCAAGTGAGCTATCGATCTCCCCCTTGTTGAAAGACAAAACAAATTGGATTGAACCTGCAGATTAGTGAAGCATCATAGCATAAGGTTTTAAAATCTGAAAACCAACAGAATCCAAAACCAACAGTATGAGCAACAAACAATACCAAGTCTCCCCCTTTTTTGTCTTTCGGCAAGGAAGAGTCAACAAACAGGTTAAAAACCAAGTTTTACGAGCGGAAACCAATCAAAATACCATAAAAATAGTTCAAGAAACCCAGACAGAAGGAAATAAGGTCTTGGAATTAATCGGTGTGCCACTTCCCATAGCCAGTGTCTTCTCCATTTTTCTTGCGCTTCTTTGCCTCTATATCGTTCTCGACGTTCCTCTTTCAACGCCTATGAGCTTAATTTACCTTTTGATCCTTGACCATCTCATCAACCCTTCACTTCTACTCACCCTCTCTCTAGTAGTGTTTGATAACATCGTAGGCTTCAATAGTGATGATGGACGGATCAGGGATGACTGGTCGAAGAATTTTTTGGTTGCGCATAGACTACTCACAGTTGAAGATGACATTGGCGGACTTAGCTCTGCAATGCTCTGCAGCGTCATCGGCAAGAGGGATGATGTTGCTTGTGCAGGTGAATGTCAGGGCATTGAGATGAAACATGTTGTTGATCTTTACATTCACCGTGGCGAGGAGCTCATGAGTCTGATCCAGCTTATCTTTCATCTCAAATTGGAAATCGATCACATCCCTCCTCAGTGTGTTAAGGCCCAATTCCAGTTCCTCCAGACGCTCCTCAGGCACAGAAGAAGTGGGAGCTGATTTAAGTTGAATTCCACGAGTCGCTACTATCTCTTTGGGAGTCAGATCGCCCTTCAATTTCCAAGATCCATCGGCAACCTAGATGATTACAATCCGCTTAAAACAGTTCACGTCCACTTTGCCCGGATAAAGTGCCTTTTCCTTAAAGGAAGTGTCAAGATGAAAGTGCTTGAAAATATGGGGGACGAGATTGTCGTAAGGTAGAGGAAGTGTCAAGATGAAAGTGCTTGAAAATAAAGTGCCTTTTCCTTAAAGGAAGTGAGTTCGATTTTGGTGTTGTAGACAGTGGTGTTTAGTGTTATATTTCCTCAGTCTCTCTTGAAGGTGAGGTTAACAAAGAAGAGACGGGTGAGACGGGTAATGGACTTCTCCAGGGTTCAAAATTGGCCACAAGGCGGTGCCTTTCAAGAAGATGATGCAAGGAAGATGAAGAGATTCAAGGAAAGCGGGATCAACAGAATCACACAGGTAAAGCTTTCGTGAACTGAAGGAATCGATCCACTTACCTGCTGCTTCGAAGTTCTGGAACCAGGATGCCGGAAGACTGGGCATGAGCATCTACATCTCCGTCCGAGAGGGGGCATCTTCCGATGAGCAAAAATGGGCGTTGATGGTGTCCTCTTCCTTGATTTCCTTTGGCTTCCTTGAAACTGGGCGCTTTCCTATGCCAGAAGAACCGGGATTTCCCATAGAAGTCTTGGGCGCCATGAGAGCAGACGATTGAAATTCTTGAGAAGGGGAGAGGATGAATGAACAGATAAAGTAAAGAGATGGAGTGTTGAGCAGTGTGAGGAGATTTGACATCAAATGCGGAAATTAAAGAGAGAGAGAGAGAGAGGAATCAGCGATGGATAGCTTCAAGAGGGGGGAAATCATTACGGGTATAGAAACTAGGAGATTACATTGGGAAGTACAAACCAATTAATTTTCCTTTGAAAATTCAAAATGATTTCAAATTTAAAAATTGATTGCACCAAATCTTTTTATTAAATCTCGAAAATATAATCTTGAACAGAAAATAAAAGCTTTTTATCAAATCCTTTTTTTTTTTCAAAAAATATGTTACAAAAACATGTCCATGGCCATTATTTATGAAAATAATAGACATAAGAACTAATCCAATTTTTCTTGTACAATATGGATTGTCAAGGTCTTGAAATGAATTTTCGAGGCCTTGATATCTTAGTCGTCTATGCTCCCTCTAAACCAATGCATCTTTATTTAACATACCGAGTTCTAATTGAATGAAATTAAATCTATCCTCAGGCAATGGTTTAGTAAAAATATCAGCAAGTTGCAAATCAGTTGAGATAAAGGATATAGATATGTCACTTTTCTCCACATGATCTCGAATAAAATTATGTCTTACATCGATATGCTTGGTTCGTGAATGTTACACATGATTTTTAGTGATAGATATAACACTTGTATTATCGCACTTAATATGAATACATTTCAAATCAAAGCCAAGATCTCGTAGTTGTTAAGCTATCCATAATACTTGAGAACAACAAGCTCCCGCGGTTATGTATTCGACTTTTGCGGTTGAAAGTGCAACAGAATTTTGATTCTTTGAGTGCCAACTTATTAGGAAGACCCCAATAGTTGGCAGCATCCAGATGTACTTTTTCTATTGACTTTGTAACCTGTAAAATATGCATCTGAATAGCCAATGAGGTGAAAATTGGTTTGCTTTGGATACCAAAGACAAAGGTCTTGAGTTCCATTTAAGTAGCGGAAAATCCTCTTAACCGCAATGAGATGCGATTCTTTTGGGTCAGCCTGGAACCTTGCACACATGCATACGCTAAAGATAATATCAGGTCTACTTGCCATGAGATAGAGGAGTGAACCAATCATACCTCGATACACCTTTTGGTTCACACTCTTACCATTCTTATCATAATCTAGAGATAGTTTTGTGCTCATAGGGGTCCTGGCGACCTTTGATTGATCCATCTTATATTTCTTGAGTAGATCTCTCCTATACTTGCCTTTATTCAAGAAGATTCCTTTCTTTGCTTGATATACTTGTAGTCCAAGAAAGAAAATCAACTCTCCCATAAGACTCATTTCAAATTCTCTACACATAATGTCAGAAAATTCCTTTCAAAGAGAATTGTTAGTAGCACCGAATAATATATCGTCTACATAAATTTGCAAAACTAACAAATCGTTACCTCGAGTTTTGATAAACAACGTTTTATCGATCAAACCACGTTTAAAACCATTTTCAAGAAGATATATTGACAATCTCTCATACCATGCCCTAGAGGCTTGTTTGAGACCATAAAGCGCCTTGTCTAACTTATAAACATGGTTTGGAAAATCCTCGTTTTCAAATCCAAGAGGTTGTGCAACATACACTTCCTCTTCTAAATTTCCATTTAGAAAAGCACATTTAACATCCATTTGAAAAAGTTTAATACCCATATATGATGCAAAAGCAATTAAAATTCGAATAGCCTCTAACCTTCCTACGGGAGCAAATGTCTCCGCGTAGTCAATACTTTCTTCTTGATTGTATCCTTGTGCTACAAGTCTAGCTTTGTTGCGAGTTATCTTTCCATCCACGTCCAACTTGTTTCGAAAGACCCATCTAGTGCCGATGACAGATAGATGCTTGAGTCTTGGAGTGAGCGTCCATACCTTTTTTCTTTCGAATTCATTGAGCTCACTTTGCATTGCAATGATCCAATCCAGGTCTTGAAGTGCTTCTGTAGGATTCTTTGGTTCTACAAGAGACATAAATACGTAAAAAACACACAAGTTTCTTATTTTAGAACGAGTTTGGACACCGGATTTCGGATCTAATATGATATTCTCCATTGGACGAGATGAGGCTTGCTTGAACTTTCGTCTTTTAGGCTCTTGAGATGTCGAGGCTTCTCCAAGACCTTGAGGCTCAGTTTCAATGGTTGGTTCCTATTTTGCATTCCCTAAGTCAAGGCTTTGAAACCTCTGTTCAAGATCTTGAATCTGGATGTCAAGGTCTTGAGCCTGTTCAGACGTATCCTGTATTTGTTCCTGCATGTTTCGACATTGTTCTTTCTCCTTTTCTTCTTCAATGTCGGAGCCTTGTTCATCATGCTAATTCAAGTTTAAATCTGCAAAGTTATCACTCAATGCACCATTATTTCTTTCATCAAATATTACATGGATGCTTTCTTCGGCAATCCTAGTACGCTTACTGAAAACCCTATATGCTTTGTTGTTTAATGAATAGCCAGGAAAAATTCCTTCATCACTACGAGCATCAAATTTACCAAGATTATATTTTCCATTGTTGTGAACAAAACATTCCATATTTTGAACAAAATAAATCAAATTTAACTTGATCAAATTCACGCTCATGGTCACTTCGGATAGCAACAATAGGCATGTTTTTTAAAGTTTGTAACTCCTTACATAGTTTTGAAAATTCAAATAAAACTTCTCATTTTTCCCGTAAAAATGAAACCCAAGTAAAATGTGAATAATCATCAACATTGAAAAGGATATATTGTTTACCTTTGGGATATTTGACACACATATGTCCACATAGATCCATATGTAGTAATTCAATGGGGCGAGAAGTACTTACTACCTTTTTGGGTTTGAATGACCCTCGAGTTTGCTTACCTCATGAGCATGCATTGCATAACTCATCTACCTTGAAGTTTAGGTCAAGAAGTCTACGAACCAAATCCCTTGAGCGTAGCTTGTTCATCGTATGCATACTTACATGTCCAAGTCGTCTATGCCAAAGCCTTGGATCTTCGGTCAAGGCCTTGAGACACTTCAAACTTGTTTCTCCAACTTGGTTAGTGCTTATTGAATATACATTGTTATTGCGAGGAGCCGTTAGGACCAGATCTCCGAAATTCTTATTTTTGACTTGACATTTTTTGGAATAAAAAACAACAAAATTACTTTTATTACATAATTGGGAAATACTAAGTAGATTATCCTTTAATCCTTCTACAAGGTAAACATCATCAATATACTTGGAAGAATCCTTACCAATTTTACCTATTCCAATTATATATATGTTACACTTTCCCGTATCACCAAGAGAAATTGTGCTTGTGGATTGCTTCTTCAAGTCTAAAAATAGTGAGATTTTTCCACTCATATGTCTTGAGCAACCACTATCAAGTATCCATTTGTATTCCTTGTCCTTGGTGATATCCTGTAAAACAACCAAATTCAACCTTTCCAGCTAAACCAAATTACAAACTTAGATTCATAATCGGGATGGACCATGTTTGGTGGTCTAGTCCCTTTAGGAACCCAAATTTGTTTTACATGTTCTCTTAGACACAATGGAAAAGTATTACGAATTATGTAAGGGTCATTTCTACGGTATGGGCAAGTGGTTTTAATGTGACCCTTCTTACAACAAAAATGACATGTGGGTGTACGCCAATTCCCTTTAGCTTTCACAAAAATGGTAGGAGCTTTTTTTGGAAAATTTTTGTTGTATCTAATACCACTTTTGTTAAGGTATGATTGGTGCTCGATCACCTAACAACCTATCGAGATTGGCCTTGGATTGGGTAAAACGCATGAGGGATGTTTGCTAGCCTCTACACTTCTCAGCCAACGAGATCTTCTCTTTCTCTAACTCCTTAGTGTAAAGATTTAGAGAAGAGAGATCTTGCTTTAAGACATAATTTTCTGTCTCCAAGGCCTTTACTTTACTGTCAAGGGCTAACTGAGAAGCCTTGAGATTTTTCATTTCCAGCACCATTTCGCTCAAGCCTTTTTCCTGTTCCAAGAGCCTTTCTTTCAAGGAATTAGTTTCATTAATAAAATGGTGTTTATTTAAAATCAGATTTTGAAGAAACTCGGACAGAACTGCAGTAGGACTTGAAATTAGATCTCTTACAATAGTTCCAAGATGCTTCTTAGGGGTTTCTCCATGATCGGCCATTAGGCACAGATTTGCCTGTTCGATCTCGGACTCGGAGTCACTTGAGGAGTCGGAGTCACTCCCTGAAGACATCATAGCCTTCTTTTTTCGGGTATCCTTTCGAAACTTATTCCTTTTCTTTCAAGGAATTAGTTTCATTAATAAAATGGTGTTCATTTAAAATCAAATTTTGAAGAAACTCGGACAGAACTGCAGTAGGACTTGAAATTACATCTCTTACAATAGTTCCCAGATGCTTCTTAAGGGTTTCTCCATGATCGGCCATTAGGCACAGATTTGCTTGTTCGGTCTCGGACTCGGAGTCACTTGAGGAGTCGGAGTCACTCCATGCAGACATCATAGCCTTCTTCTGTTGGTTATCCTTTCGAATCTTATTCCTTTTCTTTTGTGGACAATCCTTGACTAGATGTTCTGTATCACCACATTCAAACCAAGCCATTGATTTAGTTTTCTTATTGGAATTGTATGGCTTACCTTTGTACTTTGATGCGCCGTTGTATTCTCGGTTTGCAAATTTCTTCTTCATCTTTAGTATCCGTGCTAATCCTCTTGTAATGAGGGTGAATGGATACTCTTCATCTTCACTCTCGTCATCATCCGAGGTGGTTCTTCCCTTTTTTATTTTAAGGCCAAGTTCTTCACAGTAGAGGCTACTTCTTCATCTTCTTCACCAAGGATCATGTCATGGGTAATCAATTTATCGAGGAGATCATCCAGAGGCAAAGTTAACAGATTTTGAGCTTGCTCTATTGCGGTTACTTTTGGTCCTCGCTTAGCTTCTTTAGGTAAGCACCTCAAGATCTTCCTCACCTTTTCTTCATTTGTGAATGTTTTGCCGAGAGAATCTAGGTTGTTTACGATCTGTGTGAATCTTGTGAACATCTACTTCACTATTTTCGTGGGTAGCATTTTGAACAGCTCATACTGTCGCAAGAAGATGCTGATTTTGGTTTCTTTGACTTGGCTCTTACCTTCATAGGTTACTACCAATTTATCCCAAATCTCTTTAGCACTCCTGCAAGATGAAATACGATTGAATTCGTCGGCATTTAAACCACAATACAGTATGTTCATGGCCCGAACGTTTTTGGCCACATTTTCCAGGTCGGTCTGATCGTATTCTTCTTCTCCTTTTTCCACTTCTCCTCCTCTCGCACCAGGCTTCATTGGCACGTGTGGTCCTTTCTTGATACGCTCCCAAAGTTCCATATCTTGATCAATGATAAACATTTACATCAAAGACCTCCAATGCACAAAGTTGTCTCCACATAACAGAGGTGAACGATTGGATGACCGTCCTTGAGTGAAACCTCCTTCACCTACAATACTCCTGATCGATCTCACAGATTGTTAAATCAAATAAGTGTAAGTTAAGCTCTGATATCAATTGAAGAATCAAGTATTTAAAGTAAATGACAATAATGTAAATACTCTAGAAGGGGAGGTGAATAGAGTATGAAAGCTTTTCGTAAAGTCTCCAGCCGCACCAAGTTCAAGGGCTTTATCTTGAATCTCAAGGCCTTGAAATCGATTTCAAAGTCCTGAACTTGATCTCAAGGTCTTGAACTGAACTTCAAGGGTCTTGAGATAGCTGCAATGTTCTGTTTTTCTTATGAAGACAAAAGGTTAAATCTAAATGCAAAAATAATAAATAATGGCACTTGACTTGTTAACGAAGTTCGGCTCTTAACCAGCTTACGTCTCCGCCTAGGGTTATCCAACCCGTAGGATTCAAACAACTTTTATTTATCTTTCCTTATGAGTCCTAGATACAACCTAGAAGAACTTCCTCTCATCTATATCCCGAAGCCTACCTCGCTTCAATCTAGTCAACCCAAGATACCGAGAAATAAAAGTCCCCTTGCCACACCGAAGTGTGATACGTTTGAGTATATATATGATACTCTTAGTATAACAGGGATTAACTTATACTATGTAGCGCTCGGTCTTCCTAACTCTCAAAATATAAAGCGTTTGCAATAAGAGAAAGAAAAGAACAATAGAATAGCAACCGACAATGAAGATCTGAAGAACACTTTTGATCGCAGTCGATGAGCATGCTTCCTTTCATTTTTTATAGTCTCGTTCTTCTTTTTTTTGTTGCTAATCTCGTTCCCAAATTCTCTCAACAATCCAACGATAATTAAATTTTGAATTACTGGGAACGTTTGTAGATTTGAATTGGAGGAGCCTTTTTTCAAATCTTCATGCCCGATTCTCGGACCTGCTACTAAGATCTTCTTGTTGCCATAATCTTGGCCAGTTTGAATTTTAAATCCTGCACTCAAATTAGTTCTAGAACACGGCAGAAATATGTTTGATCCACAAAATATCTCTATCTAAATCCAATTAAACCTTAACCGAATATTTGCAACTAAAGGGATATAAACCATAGCCTAAGCGAAACTTAAATTTAAAACAAACTTTAAATCTAATCTATAATCTGCAATATCTAACCATCCAATTTTTCTTTGAGCTATAATACATAATACTTTGTCTTTCACCAACCTGCATAAAATGATATGATACTATACCATATCTATTTCATCAAGGAGAAGCAAGTGAGCTATCAATTATCTTATTCTCTAGGGTTAATTCTAATTTATTCAGTCGTGTGTGGCGTGAGAGAGAGAGAGAGAGAGAGACTTTGGCTATGAATTGCTAAACTCACAATTTCGCTTGTGATTTGAAGACATGGTTAGATCAATTGTGAGGATTTGATTTCATATTGGTATTTATAAGTAATTTCAATATCTTTGTTCTTCATTGATTATATATTTGAGCATGTTCTCTCTATGATTGATCATCTAGATAGAAAATGCATATCCGCTAGAGATTCCTTTCTTTGGATTGGTTTCTTTGTAGCAAGCAAAGAGCAATTGATCCTATGCTAGTGTTGATTGTCTATGCGGAATGATGATCATTAGTGTGTGTTGATTCTATTATATTAGGGTTAAAGGCCTTTGTACTTTGTATTCTTTTGATTCCTAATTCATTGAATTGATATTGCCAATTGGCCTAAGTGATAATGCATATTTTATATAGGCATTATAGGTAGGTCTTAGTTGCATTAAGTATTCATATTGCATGTTTAATAAGATTATTCATATTCTTGGTCATTTGGTATTCGAAGTGCAAAATCTATGGTTTTTAGTGTTTATTTGTAGGTTATGTGATCCGACCTCGAAAGGGTGGAGAAAGCATGGAGCAAATGGACAAAGAAGAGCTAAGGAACAAGAGCGGAAATGGAGAACGTGGAGAAATTCCATCTTTAAGGTTATGAGAAGTTGGAATTAGCTTCTGAGATCTGCATGAGAATCGTAGTTCTTGGAAAGAGCTTTCTAACGCATATTCATATGCGTCAATCGGAGGAAGGATGACTCCATAAAGTACGTTAAAAGTTCAGCCTATCGAAGGTGGCAAAACGTACGGACGGCGCCCACCGTGAATTAGGCGACCTTTCTGCCAATAACGATTGTCATCTCCGCGAGGAATGTCAATTCATATAAACCAAAGTCGGAATAATAATTTGAGATTGAATAATTGGGAATTGAGTCAAGGATCGAATAAAACCAACAATTGTTGCGAATTGTAGATGAAACCACACTCTTCTTCTACCCTTTTATTCGCTCTTACTAACATTCATCATACTTCACATATATGCCTTATTGCCTATTTACATTCATATCTTGTCTTTATTTTCATATTGATAAATACACGTTGCATTGGAATACTTGTTTCTCTGTGGATTTGACCCCTTACTTATCCGCTATACTAGATTGCTAGTTAGTTTAAGAGTTTGGGTTATTTCTTTGGCGAGGTGAAATCTAATGACGTTTCTCCTCTGTCACTAAGTACTTGGTTCTTCATGCTATTCTTTGTAGTGTTACATTGAATAAGTGATTGTTCATTACGATCGATCTAATTAATTCAAGTCGGCATAACTTATTAATAACTAAGAAATCAATCTAAAGATCTTGAACCCCAACCGTTGTTAAGAATTGCAGGTGAAGCGTTCCCATCATATTGTTACTACTTTGCAATCATTACTATTCTTAGTTTATTTGCCTATTTCTATTGTATACTACAACCTTATTTCTATTTGTCTTGAGAAATCATCATAAGAATATACGAATAAGTCTTCTCTGTGGGATCGATTCCTTACTTGTCTGCTATACTAATCTTTTGTTTAGCATTGAGTTAGGATATATAAACTGCATTTGGTCGAACCTATATAGTAGCAACTACCTCCCGAGGAACAAGTTGGGAATCTGTATCGCGTAAGGAAATTGACAAGTGAGAATCATCTCTTTTAGAGGAAGTGATAGCTAGGTTGACAACCAAGTGACACTTCGACGATGCAGGAGATATGTTGATGTATGTGCTAGGAGATTGGGATCTAGTGCTGCTTGTCCCCCAAAGCAATAGTAAGAAACATTCTATGCATACATAAACAAGCCACTAGGGTAATAAAAAGAACCGAGGTAACCAACCATGTCAAGATAAGTAGATGAAATCAATCCCACCATATTCACTCACTCATTATTACTACTTTGCTTTCGTTGCTTTGTTCACATCCATCAACTGTTTTACTTTGTTCTCCTTCTTTATTCTGCACTGCATAGTTGACAGGAAAACGTACTAAATACATGCTTCCTATTTATTATATGTACATTTACTTTTTTATCCCTAATAGATATTCAATCTCAAATCTCAATTCAATCTGTATTGACAGAGGGATCATATATATTATGGCTTTTCATTTTGCTAGTAAAAGGGGAGACAAATATATGTCGGTAAAAAGCAGGTTTTAAAAGTAACAAAACCCTAAATATTAAAGAATTACAAATCCTATTGAAAACAATTAGCTATAATGAAGGTGTGTCCTTCAGCTAGCAGATGTGAGGTACGTTGTTCATACTCTTTTTCTACATACAATACAAAAAAAAAGTCGCATATAATTAATTTGCATCTTTTCTAACTGTCACTGATGTTGATATACATATATTATATATATAGTCATCTATTACTCTTGACCTAAAATGAGAACAGAAGAATTATTAAAAATATATGAATCAACTGAATGCAATATTTTGGTATATGGGTTTAAGCCAGTCGAAGCACCTCTGTCTTTCACGTCAAATCTAAATACATTTATATCTATCTACCTATCTATACTAAAATCCATAACATCTTACATGAGTATTGGGGTTGATTTTAGGGAAAACAAATTCACCAAAAAAATGATTAGAATAATATGTTATTATATTTTATAAAAAGCTATCATAAGTGATAATATATATGTTATTATAATTTATAAAAACTATCACAAGTCACAATATATCTATATATTTTGGTTAACTGGTAAAAAAAATATAAATTAAAACCAATTTATAGCCATATTTATCAAAAAATATTAATAGATGGTCTGATCAAAAAAATATTAATAGATGGGGTTATTTTATTTATATATAAATAATTTTTGATGAAAGGAATTATTTATATCAAAATTAATTATTTGATAGTTATTATTTTATTTGCATCTATATTATTTTTTTAGAAATATGAATTATTTATATATAGATTAATTTTTATTTTATATTTAATATACACTTTGTTTATTATTAGTTTCATTCTCACATTATAATTCAGATTTATTATTTTGATATATTTTTAATAGTTTTTTTTTTATAGATAATAGATATAATTTGAGAATATTATATATGTTCTGGTTGATTATAGGAAAATATTTCCCAACAAAAAAAATTATTGAAAGAATATGTTGTCATAATTTATATAAAGTTATCATATAAGTCACAATCTATCCATCTATATTTTAGTTCATTGAAAAAAATATAAATCAAAATTGTTTGACGGACATACTTATCGAAATTATTATTAGATAAATATTTGATATTTGTAATTTTATTTAAATCTAGAATATTTTTTGGTGAAAGGAATTATTATTTCTAGATTAATATTTATTTTCTATTTTCAGGACACTTTGGTCGTCATTGGTTTCATTGACGCATTGTAATTCACACTAGTGTGTGTCCTTAGAAATCCTTTATTTTTTCAACCCAATCGCATTTTGATTTCTGTCAGTGAATAATTTGTCCAATCCATAGATCTTGGCGAGCAACCCAACTCAACCTCACTCCAGCCGAAACGTCCTTGGCACCGATCTAAGATATGACTTTCTCATAGGGATCAAAATACAAAGCAGGAAAGTCTTGTTACTTCATCTCATGCACGGGAATATGTTAAGATAATATTATCAAATTATATCTATTATCTATTAAAAAAACTATTAAAGTATATCAAAACAATAAATATGAATTATAATGTGATAACTAAACTAATAAAAAACAAAGTGTATAGGAAATATAAAATAAATATTAACCTATATATAAAGAATTCATATTTCTATCAAAAATAATATAGAATTAAAGAAAATGACCACTATCAAATAATTAATTTTGATATAAATAATTCTTTTTACCAAACAATATTCAAGATATAAATAAAATAATACATACCATCTATTAATATTTTTGGTAAATATGGATTCAAAATAGTTTTGATTTATATTTTTTTTGTAGTATCAATTAACAAAAATATATGGTAAATTCTGACATATGATAACTTTCTATAAATTATAACAACATATTATTCTAATAATGTTTTAGCAGAAATATTTTTTTTCTTAAAATAAATCAGAACAAGCCAAATAGGACGTTGTGGATTTGTGTGTGTGTATTATATTTTTAATAAGTATATTTTATAAATAGTAAATGTAATTTTAAAATATTGTATTAACATATTTTTGTATGTAAACTAGTAGATATAATAAATGGTAGTATTTATTTTCCAACTTCGTATGATCTCATTTCATACCCTAATTAAGTGGTGAATGAGTACGTATAATTAGGGTTTAAGGTTGATTGTCGTTTGGTCGAAGTCACTTGTGACTTTTGCGTCAAAGAGATAATGAAGGGTGCGATTTTTTATTTTTTTTTTCCAATTGACTACACTCATCTCACAAGTTGTTGACTTGTTGGGCAGGGTGTAGGATCTTTTGAATTTGAGAGATGTTACTCCACACACACATAAGAGGTGCAGACTAGGCGGGTCTAGAAATCTCGTAGGGTGGACACAATTTCTTATGGATAATTTTTATAAGAAATAATTTTAAAAAAATATATGGAGAGAATACCTTAAATTTATAAAAAAAAATTATCATTATTTAATTATAAAAATATCAAATAAATTATAAAAATTTTAAAATAATGAAAAAATGGTTGATTGAATTCTATTTAAAATGAGATGGGCTCAAACACCAAACTACGAAAGGAATTTTTTATATATATTTTACCTTTCAATTTTTTTTGGCCGATTTGCAGAAATACACCAAATCGATTTTCGGTTTGCAAAAGTATACTCGTTTTCTGATAATAGCAAAAATAGAATAGGTGGGTCATTTGTGCTAAAAAATAATAGCTGATTTTACCTTTAAATTTAAATGTAAAAATCATTAAAAAGAGAATATATTATGAATTAAAAGAAAAGTAAAAAAAATTATAAAAAAATTAAATATATATTAAAATAATGTTTTTAATTTTTTTTTTATCAGAAATTTAATAATAATAAAACTAATCGAATGAAAATCATTGACTTAGTAAGAGAATCAAAATTCAAAAGTGACAGGAATAAAATTTGTTTTTGACAGGATATGTGTTTTTTCTGACTAGACTGATAATTAATAATGACAGGATGAAGTTTGTAACAGGGAAGAGAATAAAGATACGATTTTATCCATACCATAACTAGAAATTAAGTGCTTGTCCAAGATGACAAAGTTATTTGTTCAGAACGATAGGAATAATGTTCATAGTGACAAGGCTATAGGTTTATTTTGACAGGATTGAAGCTATAATCTGGGAGAGAATCAATGAAGATACGGTCAATCATATCTTCAGGATTATTAACCATATTTACAAAATGATTGTCAATATATATCTTGAAACCATATTATTATCACATTGACAGGATGAATATTGTCATTGACAATCCCAAATATGAACATTAACAGGATATGATCAAAAATCGGCGGGAGATTGAGTAAAGATACGGTTTTGATCTAAATCATAACAACTAGATTATTAACCCTAACCGCTTAATTGCCGCCTCCTACTAGATATTCCCTCCAATATCTTCTTAAATCTTTTTTCAAACTAATGCAAAAGTAAGAGGTTCATAGGTATTTTTTTACTAGAGTTAATGATTATCCAACTAACTAAACAAAGTCGCATCTCAATGGACAGTAGAATCTTGAGTCTAACAGTGTTTTTCTTAATGTCATATGACGCCTTGTCAATATTGAATCTAAGTCTTTTATATGAGAATTGCTTGCCTTTTACCATGTTGAACTCATCTCTTATTTGCTCACAAGCATAGTATAATATAGGAGAAATTTTAATTGTACATTTTATAAAATACAAACTAAAGTTAACCCAAGCCTGCGTTTAAATCGAGCTTCACATTCTCAAACTTGGCTCGTTTAGTAAAACTCATCAAGCCCGATTTAGAAATTTTTAAGGCTTTGAAAGAGAAGGAAGTGTTTTCCCTTGACCCTATGTTTGAGATGACACAAGAACAGTCCAAAACAATCATAATTGAGAGATTGATTTTCTGTACACAATGGGGAAAACCTTGGGTTTAATTATTAGTAGGTACTAGCTAAACTATTCCAAAAACAGACAAACAACACCATAAGTATCCAAAACACCGCCACAAGTATCCAAAAATAAGTGTACCATCGTTCATGAACCTATTCATGTCGGAAAAAAAACAATAGATACTAGGCTAAACGAAACAACTAAGTTTGTGCCATAATATTGTTAGCTCATGTTCCACTTGCAGTTGAAGATGTTATGCGCCAGCTCGTTCCTAAACAAATCAACATTCTTGTCTGAAACATCCAACATCTCCGTCTTCCTAGCAATTAGAAGTTCAATATATTTGAGCGTGTACACCCCACAATCCCCCCGCAAATTCATTGACACCATGAGTAATAAGGATTATAAGTTGAAATATTTCATAAAAACACATCAAAAGGTTGGTAAATGCACTTACACACGCTCGTTTGTTTCCAAACCTTTCACTTGATTGACACTCAAAGGAGATCTACCAAACTGTGCATACTTCTTTGCCAGATGCTCATGTCTTTCCAACACCATCGGAAGCTTTTCAATAACCGAAGTTAAAAGAGTTTTCACCTCCCTCTCCCGGTTAAGAGCAACATTAGAATCGTACACATTTATGCACCACTTGTTGAGGTCGATTTGTAGAGCCACCCAGTGTTTATCTTCAAAGTTGAATAGAATATAAATGAACTCGATGTCGTTCCAGCTCTTACCATAAAGATGTGGTAGTTCTCCTTCATAATATTTCAACATAATATCCTCCTCTCCATCTCGATTTGTACGACAATCCACTATCTACAAATAATTGCTAAGATTCAGATGTATGGATATTGAAGCGATATATTCCTAATAAGCAGACTTGACATATGAACCAATTACCCATTATATTTTACATATATATCAATTTTCTGATTATAAATCATGGGGTTATCATATGGTCCCTTCCACAAAAACAAAGAAAACAATGCCTTTGTCCATTTTCAAATAGTTTACTTGATCAAAGTAGAAGCTATTAGTAATTTAGAGTGAAGTGATGCATAATTTTTACCCAATTTCAAACTATTAAACTAGATAATAATCAAAGCAAAGACAACATAAACAAAATAAAAAGATAATTGAACAATACTGATGCTTCAGCAATGTCAATGCCAACATAATATCCAATCTTTTCCTTATCCCACTTTATTAGATCCCCACCGCAACATTAGAAACAAAAAAAAAAAGATAAGTTTCAATTACTCACAAACATAATACATGAATTAACTCATCATTTAAAAATATTAGCCTTTCCACATGCAAGATCAAGAACAACATATCCTGAACGAGCATAAAGCTGAATTAAAACACTTTTAATCTTCCAAAAAAAGAGTTTATTATAAAACCAACCTCAAATTCATTAAACAAATTAAATCTAGCAAATTTCATCTGTTTGACAAGGTTTACCCAATTATTTAGTTTCTTCAAATGGATGATTGGACTTGCTTCACGATCTTCCAAAATCTGATTTGTTCTAGCAGTGTAATGGTCTGCCACTTTCTAAACAAACATCTTTGTATTCTCATCTTTCAAAACATGAGCATCACCTTGACGCATATTAAGAAACCATAGAAATCAGACAGCATATCAACTCAAGTTTTGCTTGACATTACTATAGAAGAATTTCATGCTTCAACACATTTGATTGCATAATTAACACTGTCAAATCCAAATTTCGCCTGCCAAATCGCAAATTCAGCAAACCCTATCGGTTTCTTACTGTATTCAATTGTTGTTAATTCCTCTATTAGTCCAATAAACATGAGGAAAAAAAACCTACGACTCAAAGCATCAAAAGAGGAATTTGAGGTAACTAACTCCAATTCTCTAGAATTTCGTGGAAGAAATCAAATAGTTCAGAAATACAAACACATACCCTCTGTGTTGTACTTGAATTTGGATTTAGGAGGGTCGGAAGATCTCAATATAAAACTAGTCATTCCATAAACTAAAATTCACCTAAACTAGATATGCATCATGCTTTCTTTTCTTCAAAAATTTCCAAAAACATAACTAGTGAAGATGGAAAGACAATCCTACCATTGCCGAATTGAAACTGAAATCAAAGGACAACGCATCCGGGAGCAGCAGCGGAGACTCTCATGCTGGGATTGGGTCGGTCGGGGGCGCCGGAGTGTAGGCGCAGCGACGGACGGTGAGGGTAGCAACGGAGCCGGAGACGGGAGCTAAGGTCCGAGCGCCGGAGAGTTAGGGTTGGGGCTGAGCGTCGGAGACTTAGGATTGGGGCTGCTCTTGTGTATTTTGGTTAGGGATTGGATTGGGTCGATCGGGGCAAACAGTTAGTAGGGAAGGGATTGAGAATTATTTTTTTTAATTCCAGATTTTTTTATTATTTAATTATTTTATATAATGTAAAAATAATTTTTAAAAAGTAAGGAAAATGAAAAATATAAAAAATATTTAACTTTTTTTCTGATTTTTTCGGGTGGTGGGTAGTTTTGATAATTAAATAAGGTATTTTTGCAAATTTCTATATATTGATGCAATTATTTTCAAACCTAAATATTTTTGCAAACCAAATATCAAAGTGGGATATTTAGTAATAATTCTCTTTTTTTTTTATATAACACGGATATTCTTCTACATTATTTTCCCGGGTGGGCAACGGACATCGGGTCCACTCTCGGATCCGCTCATGAATACAGTGATATTGGCATGCCTTTGTAGATTGGTATGGATTTTGTTTGAATAGAATTTATATATACATGCATCGACTCTTGTTTAAATTTTAAAATACAATATATATGAATATTCTTGACATTTGCTAGAGTGAGTGCATAAATCCGCTCTCAATAATCGTTGATGGTGACCGATTTTGATGATGATCTCAACATGAACCCTAGCCTGTGAAACAAGAACAAACGAGGTCGGGGTGGGGCTTGTATCCCCCGGAGGACCCTCTGACGCTCAAGTTAGTATTGTTCTGATTCATCCTCTCTGATGGAGGCATATCTCATGTTTTATAATAGAAATTAGGGTTTGAGGGTTGTTACCGTAGGAAAGACAATAATGCCTTTGGACCCTAATGGGCTTGCTTAGTTTCGCTCTCTCAATTGCCCCTCGGGCTTCTTTAGCACTTATCAGTGGCGAAGGAGGCCGATAATTTCCGATCCTTGGGAATCTTTATGCTTATACTTGGATTTTCCCCCTCATCACTTAGTTAGTCCTTGATCTCGTAGATGGGTAGTTGGATAACAAGTTGGGTAAACTCTCTTGATTGCCAACGGTTGAATAATATTGACCGTGATTGGTGCCGAGACTTTGGCCTATAAACAGCGACTATTGACCTTGATTGATGTCCACTAATTGGCCTATAAGTGGAGACTATTGGCCTTAAATGGCGTCCATCTTGATGGACTGTGAGCGGCTACTATTGGCCTTAATTGGCGAAAGCAATCGGCCCCTATCGGTGACGGATTATAATTGGCCTTTGACGGCTTCTACACATTTGGCCTGTGATTTGCTTCCATTGGTCTTTATTGACGAACTCCTTATGGCCTGTGATTGGCGACTATTGGCCTTAATTGGCGTTCCCATGGCCTAAAATGGCTTAAATTGGCTTTAAAACTTACTCCTTTGCCTATCATTGGCTTGTTTTGGTCTTAATTGACGAATACCTTATGGCCTGTGATTGGCGACTTTTGACCTTAAAGTGGCGAACTGTTGGCCGTAAGTGGCGATTTTTCGGCCTTGAGTGGCGATTTGTTGACCTTGATAGGCTATTTTTTTTGCCTTGAATGGTGCGGCGATCTGTTGCCCTTGATTGGCTATTTGTTTACGTTCCTCTTATTTTCTTCTTTTCCAACGTCATTCTTGACATTCTTGAATAATTTCTATAGTTTTGATGTCGATCTTGACTTCCAAGCTGACAGTAGTTAGGGAACTTTTTGCCCCTTGCATGGCTAGCTCTTAGGTTTTGAGCTTGATGCTCTGTTGTTGACCCTTAAGTGAATCCCTTGCTGCTATACTCTGACAACTTTGATGGAAATTTCATACACATTCTTTTTAGAAATCAATTCTAAGCTGCTAGTCGAACCGTATATGTAAGTATTAATTGTAGGCTACATGATATCAAAAGGAGAAGAACTTATCCGATTATGAATTTAATGCGATCCTGCCGTCATGGCCACTATGAACATGACCGCTGCACTTGGCATCGACGGTCCTTATGCCCCACACGTCCTTCCTAGTTTGTACCATATGAAAGCGTTATACTTTAACAAAAGTTATTAAGTAAATAAATGAACAATAAAGCCATAATTAAGGAGAAAGACAAAGGTCTTTGAGCACTTCCTGATCTTGACTTGGGGGTTTAATGCTATGCGGTCTTGCCCCTTGTAATCCTCTTATTGGAAATAGGAGTCTGCAGGGACTAAGACCTGCAACCTTGAAAGCTTGGATCGTTTCCTGCAATTACTTGGAAAGATCAGGTCAATTTTACGATTTGTTGAGAACTCCGGGCCAGTTTTGTAGTTAGCCCTAATTGTGCATCTTTCTCGTTCAGATTTCAAAATCGCAGACAACGGCGGCGTCGAAGGCTTCTACGGCCGTGCCTAATTTTTCGACGCTGATCGTGAACCGATAAAGGTTCGACGGACAACGACGATGGTGTGGACGTTGCAAACCGTAGGAGGCGGTACTTCCCAGCGACACAGTGTACCGGGCGCCCGCTCGGAGAGGCGGCAACGGTGAAATAATCAAGTCGGAGGTGGTTTTGGCGTGGTCCGGAGGTCTTGTAGAGACCAGCTTTGAGACCGAGAGGGCAACGCGACTTGGACGATGATGCCGTTGCTGCTCGATTGCGACTCGATGACAAAGGCGATCGAGGTCGGGTGGGTGGAGACACTCCTAGATGTGATTAGCTGCTGAGAGCGGGGTTGTGTAGTTTCGGCAAGCTCACCTCGCGCAACGCTAGGTTAGCAACAGTGTCGAGAGGCATCGACCCGATCTACAACATTAAGGACCCAAATTGGCGTCTGTAAACACCCCTTTTTCATGCGGTTTGGTGCAATTATCTTTGCTGTTGAGATATGAGCATCTTAGTTGACAAGTTATAATCTGATTAGATCACCATATCTTAATATCTCAACTAATAAATAGCCACATCCATAAATATCTATCACAAAAAACCTACGAAAAAGATATGGAAAAGAACAAGTATAAAAGGAGGACAAAAGGCTTGAGGGGATATATGAAAAAAACTCCATCTTTACAAGTACTTCCATGTCATTTGTTCGTTCCTTCTTGTTGAATATCAAGCATTTATGTGGAAGTTTGTGATCTTTACTTGATTGCAGGGACCGTGAGCACCCAGCATTGAGCCTCCGACTGCCCCCATTATGAACATAGTTAGGGCTGTACATCGGTCTAAAACCGAACCGAACCGAAACTAAAAATCTCAAATTTTGAAACCGAAAGCCGAACCGAAAGCATTAGGTTCGGTTCGGTTATTTTCCGGTTTGATTTGTGTTCGGTTCGGTTTTAACCTAATTGAACCGAATTTCTATAAATAAAAAATAAGTATACAAATAAATATAAACTGTATGTGTATATATATACATATTCCTTATTGTTTTGCTCTGGAACTAGGAATCAGAATGGAATAGGACTTTTATGAACATTTTGTTTGTTTAGTTTACTGTTGTTAGTTAATATAGAGATCAGCAATCAACTAAATTCAGAGGAGGGGTAGGTGTAAAAGGGGAGTTTGAGTAATGGGTTTATGAGAAAGTCCATGGAAAAACAAATATTGGTATTGGATAGATAGTTCTAGCCCAGTCTCCCTCATTTCCAAACCGTACCATGCTTTTTGAGGGATGAAGGATCCCCTTATTATTCCACTAAAAAATCAGCTCTAGAAGAGGTAAAATACAATGGATATATGTGTATATTTACACTATATGTGTATACAAGTATATGTATATATATATAAAGTATATAAATATATATACATAAAATATATAGTGTATAAAAAATTCGGTTTAACACAAACCGAACCGAAACCGAAAAATGGAAATTCTCGAACCGAAAAACTTCGGTTAGGTTCGGTTCGGTTTGTGTTGGTTCGGCCCAAATATTCGGTTCGGACAGAATCATGCACACCCCTAAACAAAGTGAGTCGAGAATCCCGCTCACACAAACGAACCATAAAAATGAAGAGTTGCATATATAATTGAATGACATGGAATGAAGTTGAAAAGGGGAAAGGCTTATCCATTTGTGAATCTAATGCTCGCGATGACTATTGGCAAAGGGACCGCAAGCGGCTCTCCCCCTTCCTCGATCTCCTAGGCTTGCAACTTGCGACCCGCCTCAACTATCTTTTCCCTGTCCGGCTCCGACCCAAAAGGCACCGAGGAATCCCAGAAGGGATGCTAAGGCGGCGACGGCGCTTGCGCCTGCCATGAGAGGGGATCGGCGACCTGTGAAAGTGCTTGCGAGCGTTGATGTAGACAAGGGGTCTCAGAGATGCGAGCATCGATCACCACAAACCATGGATCGGGGAAGCGGGCGGAATTTCGGTGATCGGTTGATTCACCGTACTAAATCCAACCTACTGCCTCGTCCAATAATTAATTTCACACCAAACTGTCTAATTTTTTCGATAAGGAGTTTCAACCATGGCTTTTTGATCGAAATCCCCACGGACGGTGCCAATTGTGAGTGCATAAATCTGCTCTCAATAATCGTTGATGGAGACCGATCTTGATGATGATCTCAACACGAACCCTAGCCTGTGAAACAAGACCAAACGAGGTCGGGGCGGGGCTTGCCTCCCCCGGAGGACCCTCCGACGCAAGTCAGTATTGTTTTGACTCATTCTCACTTATGGAGGCATATCTCATGTTTTATAATAGAAATTAGGGTTTGAGAGTTGTTATCGTAGGAAATACAATAATGCACTTGGACCTTAATGGGCTTGCTTAGTTTCGCTCTCTCAGATAGCTTATTCAGGGTTTTGATCTCTAGTTATTGGGGCATTTAATTTGGAAATTTTGCATATTGATAGTGAGTATATCGTTAGTAAAATTTAATTTTTTCATATTTATTTTTACTTATGATTTAGAGAAATTAAACAAAGTTATCCCATATATATAGACTACTTAATTACTTTGCATGATTAAAATCACCCTCAATTGATAAGTCAATTTATATTCTATAACACCAGTTTTGAATCCAACTCTTATTTAGTCTCTGTTTGTGGTGACATAAGTCCCTCCCTACAACTCATCAATTACTAATTCTCATAACAACAAGGTCTACTAGACATGAATTAGGCATTGATTAAACATTTTACAGGAATCTTTCATAAAATTATCAACTAATTAAAGCATTTTAAATTGTATTTAACAAGCATATATATTTAATGTTTTTCTTCTTTAAATAAGGGGTATCATTTTATTCGTATCTTGAACATTTTTGCTTTAAAATAGGTTATATATGATCGTGTTAGAATATATTTCATTAAAATTCTTTTATGTTATGTATAATATAAGTGTGTAATGGATGTATTATATAGGGGTGGGCACAAATCCCGCAAATCCCGATCCCGTCCCGGTCCCGTCCCGATCCCGTCCCGATCCCGGTGGGATTTAGGACAAAATAGCGAATCCCGTCCCGATCCCGTCCCGCAAAAATTATGCGGGACGAAACGCGGGACGATCCCGGTGGGATCCCGCAAATCCCGTCCCGTCCCGCATATAATAATAATAATAATAATTTTTATAATAATAATAATATTATAATATTATAAAATAATAATAATATATTATTAGTATTATTATTTTGAGCAAGTATTATTTATAACTATAATAATAATTTTCAATTTATAATAATAATAATAATAATATTATATAATATTATAATATAATTTAATATTAATATTAATTTATAATAAAATTATTATTATTATTATATCATATTATATTTTTTTCTTGTAAAGTATAATTATAACGTGGGATTATTATTATTTATTATTATTATTATTTATTATTATTATTATTATTATTATTATTATTATTATAAAAACAGATTACAAGAAATTAGTGGGCAACCGAGATACTATCTGGGCACCCACTCCTTTAGCGATAACAAAGCCAAGTCTAGTAAAAATATAACGTGCAACACGAGCCCCAGCATCCTGAGATACCGAGAATTTCTGAATCCGCTTCAGCAATGGAACCGCATCTGTATCCAACTCCCCCAATGAAGAGAATGAGAAGGGTAGGAAACCATAACCAGCCGCCGTACACAAATCTCGATACTTGACACACTTACGTCGAGCAGCATCAACAACAGCACGACCAGACATAAAGTCAGAAATTCCAGACTGAGTCAATGGAGAGGATCCCGTCAGATCGACACACACATCCCACCCATTTAGAGTTACAAGAGGCAAATAGCTAATTAAATACGGTATTCTTCCTAACTATCAATCGATAATTAATTAGACAATATTGGTAAATCTCGTCTCAATTCCTTTCCGTCCTGATCTAGTAAGATAATGTAGCCAAATATGTTGAACATATATTATAATTAATTATATAATCATTGTATGAATTAATAATAGTATTATAATATTAATATTATTATTATTATTATTATTGAATAATATAGTGGAGAATAATACCGTATTCAACATACTCCCTCCGTTCAACAAAACTTGACGTTTTACTATTCATGCACGCTTTTTTAGGAGCTAAAAACTATATAAAATATCGACTTTTTAAATAATTTTTTTAACAATTTCGTAGTTATTATTAATAAGTACAAACTTGTTAAAAAAGATTTTTTAAAAAATGAATATTTTATATAGTTTTTATCGTTCTAAAAAAGCGTGCGTGAATAGTAAACGACAAGTTTTGTTGAACGGAGGGAGTATTATACTAAATAATGAATTATGAAAGCATTTTTCACTTTGCAAATTTATATAATATTTTATTATTTTTATATGCGGGACAAGGCCCGTCCCGTCCCGATCCCGTCCCGTCCAGACACCATCCCGTCCCGATCCCGTCCCGAAAAAAAAATGTCAATCCCGTCCCGATCCCGTCCCGAAAAAATTTCGCGGGACGAGTCCCGTCCCGGCCCAATCCCGTCCCGTCCCGTCCCGCGCCCACCCCTAGTATTATATATAGGCTATGATTACGAAGGGACGAATTTTGGCCTGACCTGACTTGGTTTGGGTGTTAGCTCTATGAGCTGTCAAGCCTAGCATTAGCTGCCCAAAACCTGAGTCCAACTCATTTAGCAGCCTAACTCCCTTGTGTGTGTTAGCTGGCTCAGATCCCTTCTTAAACCTAAGTTGAAGCGTTGCGTTTTGGTTAGGGTTTGATTCCACAAGCTCGCCTATATATATATATATGCATGCATCGACCTGCTTGCTTGCTCACTATTACAGCTCCGCCAATGGTAAGGCGCAGAGAGAGAGAGAGAGAGAGAGAGAGAGAGAGAGAGAGAGAGAGAGAGAGAGAGAGAGAGAGGCGTCGCTAGGTGGTACGAGGTAAACCGTCGTGTGTAAACCTCGCCAAAGAAATTCCCACACAAATAACTAAGTATAGCGATAAGTGCAGGGTCGAACCCACAGAGAAATCTAATATTCAAATCTAAAAGCTACTTTACCAAAAAGTGGGAAATAAGCAAGTAAATGCGGAGAATAAAACTAAATATCAAGATTGCAAATGAAATAACAAAGCATAAGAATGATGGTTGTGATAATAAAATAGAGAAAATAGTTCCACCTACACTTTCATCGACATTGGTTGGCTTAATTTGTCCTAGACATAAACTCAAGTTGTATGATTCCTTTCACGTACATTCCTCCCATCTTAGTTTGAGTAGATTAAAACACAAAGAGCACAATTAATCCCTTACACCTTTATGCAACCTAAGCACGGACAAAGATTTAACATAAAGATAGCACAAATTCCTATGAATCTAGGCATATGAATAACACCAAGTATGCAAGGTAACCGATGTTTAATACATATGTCAAAATCCCTACTTAGTCATGATCAAACAAAGGTTCTCACAATCCTAAGCATGCTACTACTAAATTCATTCAATGACGAAAGAACAAAAAAAAAGCAAGATACTATTATGGTCGCGAATCACAATAATATCATCAATAATCACAAGGGAAATCGAAAGAATAGTAAGAAATAACTGAATTTAAGCCTCACAAACCACCAATCAAGTCTCCGAAACACAGGTGAAACAAATAAGGAACTTAGTCACTCATGGCTTACCTAAATCTCCTTCGAATTGATGGAAAAATAAGCAAACTTGAATGGATGAATAAACTACTGTAAATTATTATTCAAAGTTTGAGAATAAGTTGTTCTCCTAGTCTAATTTCGTGCCTCCTCTTAATAGAAGGGAAGATACCCCGAAAGCCTAGATACTTTCCTTAAAGATAATGCGGAAATAATCCTAAAATAATATAAAATCTCCTAAAAATAGTTAAAACGAAAATAATAATAAATAAGTCTCAAAACATCTTCTTTAAACCATAAAGAATAATTCCTAAAAAGATTG
This sequence comes from Persicaria tinctoria, assembly GCA_037127255.1. Classification (NCBI taxonomy): domain Eukaryota; kingdom Viridiplantae; phylum Streptophyta; class Magnoliopsida; order Caryophyllales; family Polygonaceae; genus Persicaria; species Persicaria tinctoria. The sequence goes on along the minus strand of JBANSL010000014.1, from coordinate 54,057,836 downwards.
GATCGAATTTCCTTTCGTGGAGATAAGATTTGGGCTTCGAACTGATTTTCTCTGCACATTTTCGCCGCCGCGACTGGTGGGCTTCAGCGCTCCCTAGCAGGATACTCGGTGGAATGGGGAAACTCGCGGGCGCGACTCATGACTTGCGGCCGCGACCGGTGACAGAACCGTGTGTTATTGTGCTTTTCTTCTTGGCCTTGTTTTCCAATGCTTCTTTTCCTCTTCGATCTTTTCTTCGTCTTCTTTTTTCCAATATGAACCTTTTCAAGCTAACCACAAGCCGGAACTATGAACCTACATAAAATAATGGAAATAGCGTAGTTTCTGAACTTTCCAACCAAAAGGACATAATATGAATTTAACTCTAAAACATAACCAAATAACCATGAAATGCAACTAAAACTACTCTATAATGCCTATTGAAATATGCATTATCAAACTCCCCCACATTTAAGCTTCGCTAGTCGTCGAGCGAATAATAAGAAGCAACCTATACCTATGAGTTCATCATCCATGTAATAGCCTTAGACAAAAGCAACATCAATTGAAATGGAGCACATGATCAGGTGAATAAACATCATATCATGTATTTAGCGATAAAAGCATAGAAGTAGAAATCATCCAACTTCACAAGGAATATGTGTTTCACTCATGCTCTCATGTGTTTAGGCTTTGAAGTTCAACTCTCAACTCCATCCAAAATCCATAAGCTCATAGACATTGACAACAATATAATCAAATCTCCACCGAAATGCCATCACTTGCGGAAAACGAAAAAAAAAAAACAATTTGGCTCTAGAATTTCACTCTTTTTCTTTTCTTTTTTAGCTTATTTTTGCCCCTAGGTGAATTTTATCCTCCCTAGGTCTAAGCTTACTTATTGCTTCTTCTTCTTCTTTTTCTTACTTTGCCTTCTTCCTCCTTGTGTGAATTTTATCCTCCACAATCAAGATCGGTTACTAATCGTATTTTTTTCAGTTGAATAAAGTCCACTTGGACATCTTTTTACGTGAGTTGCAAACCTGGGTACCATAAATGAATATGATTACTCAATGATCAAGCTTCCTTTCTTAGTGGACAGTCCAACCCCATTTTGCGCGAATCATAACCATGTCAGGCATAGATCCAGTTACTAAGTGTGTCAACATTGCCACCTTATTTCACTCAAAATTCACAAGCGACTAAAGCCAAATATTAAACATAAAAGCATAAACTCCACAAGCAACAAACATGTGAGTCGGTTTTGACAATAGATAATGAAGTCAATATCAAGAGGTAGAAATATAAGGAGAGTAAATCTCACAATTAAGCAAAAGGATTATAGATGAATCCAATAAGGCTAAAACAATCTCACAAGAGTCATGTTTTGTAGGATTTTAATCATGCATTCTCAATTAGATCACCAATCATGCTCCATATGAAAATATTTTAAAACAATAAGGCTAAGCACTTCAAACAAATCGTAGGATTTACATGTTCATGTCATAGAAAATATAGAGTTTCTCTAACTAAGGTGGTTGTTTGAATAATGATATATTATATGCAATGCATGACATTTTTGGATTTTTGACCTTTTCTATTATTTTTCTTTGATTTTCTAATGCATAAGTAAGAATAAAGACATAACTGAAATTGAAATATGACATGCATACAAGAAATTTAAACATGATCTAACTAAATACACTAAATTCCTCCCCCTCACTTAAATCTTTCATTGTCCTCAATGAAACAGAAAAGACAACAAAAATCAACAAATAAACTCGAGGTGATGGAAGAGGAAACTAACATGCTAACTGATGTGGTGACTGTGGTGGATAGCTTGGAAACTACAGTCCACGGAGCATGAAGCAAATATCATCAAAACTCGTCCTCTGGACTTCCTGAGCAACTCTGATCTCAACCTGAGAATCACGCATGACCGCCAATTGGCTATCAATATAATCGAACCGATGACTGACAGTACCAAAGCTCTGATCGACAGAATTGGATCTTTGATCGACAGAAGCAAGCCTCTGATGGATAGACTCGTCCATACGCATGTAGTTGCGAACCATATGGCACTGGTTGTCGAAAATCATAAGTTGCTTGTCCTGAATAGGACGAAAGAAACCCTCAAAGTAAACTTGAGAAGGAAACTCAGTGCCAAAACCTCCATGAGATGAACTAGCACCAACATAGTAGTTCTCGCCGGATAGGTAGTCTCCTCGTTTGGAGGATACTCATAATCCATGTCATATCCCTGCTCATCTCAATAAGGAATCCCTTGTTGTAGCGGTTGATGTTGAACTAGAGGTAGCTGAGCTCCTAGATGCTCACTGGCAAGTAGCAAATGAGCGGTGGTGGGACCAGTAGGCAGGTTCTAGCGAGGAAGATATAGCATATGAGCTTTGTCTCGCCCAGAGAACTAGTGGTAACCATCACCGGCTACAGTCATCAACCTCCCATGCTTCAGGAGGTTGATATCGATACGGTGGCCTCCCCTGAGTGCAACATACCCATCCAAAACAATCTCCAGATCAATAGCAAGCAAAGTTATCAAGCCACCAAACCCAATCGTAGCAGAATCCTTCCTGACATTCGTAGCGGAGGTAAAAGACTGACAAGCAATGAAGAATAGCTCCAACCAATCAGGAATCGTGTCTGGCTCAGGCAACAAACAGATAAAGCAACTCCAAGTAGATCTCATGATCTTGTTGCCCTCAGCCTGACCAAAGAGAGTGTTGTTCAAAAGCTTATGACATAGCCTCACCACCGGGTGAACTATGCTGGTGTTGAGATTGTTGCTTGGGTTCATCACTAACCCTGTCAGTCTATGCCATTGTTGCTCTAGCAACTCAGTAGCCTGAAGATCAGCCCAGTTCGGCGTCGTCTCTCTAGAAATACCAAACGCTCTCCTCATGGTCTCAAAAGATAACCTCCGACTATGTCCACCCAATTGAGACTTGCAAGAACTATTACCCTTCTTATATGTAGCCAAAAACTCTCCAACCAAATCAGGATATGTAGGCACACACTTATCAACCAAACCAGCAACACCACCCTTAGCCATAAAGACACGAACATTGTCCTCCAAACCCAAAGATCGAAGAGTCGGAATATCAAAAAAATTAGTGCAAGCGTACTTTTGACCCTCTAGCATATTCCACTTATCTCTAGCATCACCCCTAAGTCCATTCGACATCTCCATATCAACATGAGCCATGATAATCAAAGAGAAAGGATCGAAAGAATACCAAAGCAAAGCTTCTGCAATCAGTCGCAGCGACGAGTAGGTGAATCGCGGCTGCAAAAAACTAGGATCGCTAGATCTCTCGCTGGGCACAGGTCGCGATGGAGAAACAGTGGGTTCATGATAGCGACAACGGATAGTGGTGACGGATTTCCTCGCTATAGCGATCGGACTCGGCCTCGAGACCTTCTTAGGCATTCCCAACGAAAGATACTCAACCCTCCTTCACCAAAATAAAACCCAAATTAAACCTTAGATCTTGTGGATGGAGAAGGTAGAAAGTGGATTTGGGTGAATATGGGTTGATGGAGAAGATGGAAGGCGTGTTGAAAAACATTTCCGGAATGGCTCACCAAAAAGGACTTGTGGGTAGTACCCATAGGTCCTCGTTTCGAACCCCGAAATGGCCGCTCTTTATTTACCTATTCAAGGAAGGTGTGTTGAATATGGATGAAAGGTTGAAATTTTGGTTTGGATTTGTAGATCAGACGTCGAGAGTTCGATTATGTGCTCGGAATGGGATTCGGATAGGATTGGTGATGGTTAGAGAGATGTGGGAGTAGAGAGCTTGGTGGGGCGGCTATGGTGTTTGGGGTTTGGAGTTTAGGGTTTTGAAAAGAGGTAGGGGAAGATATGGGGAAGAGGAACAACGGGTAACGGTTATTGGGTGTGGGGCCCACTGGACCCGTTGTATTTTTCTTGGAACTTAACCCATCGTGGCGGCGAAATGCTTGGGTTGCGACCGCGAACTGCCATAAAACATCCCGACTCGATACAATGAGGTACCGAGTCGATATTTTGCTATTGTAAAGAAAATAGCATTTTCACGACCGTGGAATTGGGGTCTCGCAGCGGCGAAATTCCTGGGCGAGCCTTTGTTGTTCCATTCTTCCTCCTTTCTCCACCTAACTCGAAATATGCTCAACAAAACTCATAAAAAAATTAAAAACACCTAATCTAACATCCCAATGAAAGAAAACTCAACACTTTATTCAAATAAATATGAAATATGAAATAACTAACTAAAAAAATTCAAAAGCAAAAAGATAGAAAACTAACCTTGGGTTGTCTCCAAAGCTCAAGTAGTGTTAGGCTCATGTTGGGCCATGTCCTCCACAATCTCATCTGAAAAGTCATCAAAGTAGCGCTTGAGTCTATGACCATTCACCTTAAACACTTGATCGCTCTTTTCATTCTTAATTTCCACTGCTCCATGTGGATAAATATGAACTATCGCGTAAGGACCTTTCCAACTATAGTGAAACTTACCCGGAAAGAGTGTGAGGCGTGATTGATAGAGGAGGACTTTGTCACCAACTTTGAAGTCCTTCCTCAAGATGTGCTTACCATTCCATGTCTTAGTCTTCTCCTTGTAGTTAATGGCATTATCATAAGCATCCCATCTAATCTCATCCAATTCTTGCATTTGAAGCTTATGAAATTCACGAACTTCATCAGTCCTCATCTTGCATTCCTTCCCCCCCCCCCCCCCCCAATAAGCCTTGTGTTGGAGCTCCATCGGAAGATGACACGCTGATAATGCATATTTCATATAGGCATATATTATAGGTATTTCTTATTGCAATTTGGTAGGGTTTTTCTTATGTTTTGGTCTAGTTTTTTATATTTCTTGTGAAGTATTCGAGTTCGGAATCTACGCCTTTTTAGTGTTTATTATGCAGAATTACATTCCGATCTTGAAGGGACTTTGGAAAAGCTTAAAAGACATGTTTTGGAGCATATGGAGGCTAAGGAGGAAGCTAAAGAGGAGCAAGGAAGCACGACATTGGAGATTATTGAAGTCGTTCGAGGAAAGTCGGTCAATGCATAGGCAGCGCCCGTCGCCCTTTGCACGACACTCGCTGTGGGTCGGTTTCCATTGTTTGCGATTTTGGATCCGAAGACATTATTTTCTATTATTTTATTTCTATTCCCACTAGGGTTTGGTCGACTCTTAGAGATTCTTGATTAGGTTATTTCAGTTTATTCTAGAAAGGAGAGGATTAGTGTGAGACTATGAATACAATTAGAGAGAGAGAACTGACCTATGAGTTGCTAAACTCATTGTTTCGTCTGTGATTCGAAGACATGGTTGTTTGGATTTTGAGGATTTGATTCTATTTAGTTATTCATATTTATAGTTATCGTCTTGTGCTTATTGATTATATTTGTGTTCCGTTCTATGATTGATCACCATGTTAGGAATTGCATTTTAGCTATGAATTCGTTAATTTGTTCTTGGTAGCAAACAAAGGTATTGAGATAGTAATGTTTCTTTGTCTTTGTAGTGGGTGATTTCAATTCTTTTATGTTGTGGATATTCGATTAGGGCTGAGTTCGGTTTACGCCTATCTATCTTAATTGCATTGAATCAATGTGCCAATTGATCTGATTACTTGAGTCCTTAATGCTATTCTTTAGTAATATTGAATAAGGCGAGTGTATCTCTACAGATCTCTCAACCTTAGTCGAGTAGACCTATTAATATGAGTAATTGATAGATCAATCTTAGGACCATGAATTCCAACCATTGTGAGAGAATTACAGGTGAAATGTTCTTTCTACTTTGATATCAATCTACTTTGCAATCATAAATCTGGTTACTTTTACATTCTGATTATTTGCTACAAATCATTGTTTTGTCATAAGAGTTCTTGTTTAGAGTTATTGAATAGGAAATCGCTTCTTCGTGTGGGTTCGACATCGGACTTCATCGCTATACTAGTAGTTACTTGGTTTATCAACTGATTGATTGCCTAATCTATTGGTTGTGTTTTTAAGTTTGGATATTATTACTATTTGATAAAGGTCAAAAGTGCCAATGTTGTAAGGAGGAAATTGAGACTTGCGATAAAATATAAATAAATCAAAGCAAACCAGATTCGTGCCCCAGCAAATAATTACAAGACTTCCTCCCTATGCAGCAGTGGGAAGTCAGGACCGATCCACGAGGAAGCGTGTTAGCGGATCTCAGGTAGCTGTAAATCTCACAAACAGAAAAGCAGAAAGACAGAAAGAAAGACAGAAATAACAAAGCAAAAGCAGAAAATAAAGCAAGTAACAGAATTAACTCGATATCGACTACAGCAAGTCGACAACAGAAACTCAGAAAAAGCAGTGTCGAGTAAACCCTCCTCGATATCGACAAAGACAGAAACTTTAAATTGCAAATTCTCGAACACAGAACTCAGACTTTCAACGAAATAAATCAATATACTAAAAGACTTCCAAAGCCAGGGTATCAACACCACAACGATAACCATGCAAAGTAACACATAAAGGCATAAAAGATCATGATTTCCATCAAATAACTTTCGTTATTAACAAATAGGCATATAGAGGCTTTCGCATAAACCCTAATTGTTACTAACCCTTTTTCACATAATTAATCCAAGTTGCATTAAGATCACTTTCGCTTCAATAATACAATCAAGGATCACCTTCAACTCTCGCAAAAGAATCATGCTCATAGGGATAGAAGACGAATTGCATAAAAAGATTGTACCTTTTCCGCATCACCTTACATGGCTACCGTCGGGCTCACCCCGACCCTAGAAGTGGGTGGACTACTCGCTCTTCATCGCAATAACAGACATCTTTGATGAAAAAGAACTAACTTGCATTAATAAACTCAAACAAACTTACAACCTCTTCTCCTTCTCTCTCTACTTGTGACTAATTGTCTCTGAAATTGAATGAATAAAATCCAGCCCCTAAGGCTTTATTTATAAGCTTCATTCCCTCTCTAATTAGGAAAGAAAACTATATCTAAATCTATATCTATCTATCTTTTATCTAAAGATTAAAACATGGAAATAAAGGAAATAAATCAACTAGGAATTATATCTAAAGTGGATAAATCTTCCTTGGACTTGATACATCTTGATAGATGTGGATAGAATTTGGTGTCGAAAATATCTCCATTGGATTCGGGATAGAAACTTAACAAGATGTCGGTTAAGCTCGAAATCCGCCGTCGTGGGTCTAGTCGATATTGACTTGGTTAAGTCGATATTAACCTGTGCTTCCTCGGTTTCTCTTCAGCTGGTCGATATTGACTCCAGAGATGAAAATCGAGTTGATTTGTACTCGATATCGAGTTGAGTTACTCTATATTGACTAGCATGTCTCAGCTCCAGCTTTCTTGACTCGATTCCAGGACGTTGACTCGATATGGGGCACTCGATATTGACTTGGTTAAGTCGATATCGACCACTGTTCTTCAGCTTTGTCGATTCTGGCCAACTCTGAGTCGATTTGGAGAATTTCGACCTAAATCTGGTCGATATTGAGTGTGCTTGGTCGATATCGACCAGTCTTCTCAACATCCTGCTCTGTTCTTGAAACGCACTTTGCTGAGTCCTCGTTCGTCGGATTGGCGCATATGACCATGCGTTGGAAAGCTCTTTTCGAGGGCTACGATTCTCATGAAGACATCAAAGCTTTATTCAGAATGATGAATAGTGAAAAATGCCCTTTTTCCCAGTTGCACCATCCTTAGCTTCTTCATGACTTTCCTTTAAGCGGCAAAGTGCCTCCGATTTCTGCGAAATATAACAAAAACTTGTGTAGACTCCATAATTTGGCAAATAAGTGTAAACTACATATATTATGTATTATTCTAACCCAAATGCATGCAATGTATGCAGAAAACGATATAAAAGTTACTGTAAAACATGGCAGATTCAGCTCACAACAAACACCCCATACTTAAGCTTGCTTGTCTTCAAGCAATATTTTTATTTGTCATTCAGGGGAAGGAATCAAAACTTTCAACATATTAGATTCATTCTTATATATCCCTGCAATCAATTACCATCCTCGAAAAGGTACTAGTGTCACAAATCCATGCATGTGCAAATATAAAAGCAACATCTACTCATAAAAGTAGGGTAATGCAAAAACAATTCATGTGACAAAGCAAAAATAATCAAGAGGACTTAAATTTAAGCTCAATAAAGAAGTAGATTGGTAAAAGGCTAAAGGTGGGAAATTTTTGGCAATGTGGTGCTAATTATCCGGGGAAATGGAGTATTTCCAAACTTTTCATACCACACTCCTTTTTCATACGATTCATCACCTTTCATAATGCTTTTATCAATAATAATGCTTTTACCTCTCTAACCTCAGCACTGCCTTCCCGCGAGTCGCAAACATGGGTGTCATGAATGGCCCCGGATACTTAGTGCTTTGGACTCCTCACAATGTGTCCCATCTCGCCAATCTATTATCTTAGCAAGCAGGGTCAATCTACCTTTATCTCCTGAGGTGATTGGATTTTTTCTCACTGATTAACATTTCCATATTTTTCGAACATTCTCCTACCAAACTCCAATAACGATACTAACAACACAACAACCATATAATAACTCCATAATGTAACATCATTCTCAACATAATCCCCGGATAGGACATAAGGTAAAGAATGGCAATATTTAGAACATGTGGAGCAATGACTGAAATAAGGCATATATATGGCCTTTGTGATGCATAAGCATAGGTTTGGCTAGGATTATAAACAATGAGCATTATATGGAATTATAAAGTCCTCCATCATCTTATCATGCAACTTGTCAAAAGCAACTTCAAATTTTACCTCCTTTCATGGTTTTCAAGAAAATATGCACTTCATTGTGACTTCCTGTTACTAGACAATTTCATGCTATATCTCTAATGAATCCAATTTTGCATCGTCGAGTTCAATAAAACTTCCACGACATTAATCAAAAAATTTCATTGGGGGTCATTTTTTCAAACTTTTGGAAAACATGCATATAAGCACATAAATCAATAATAAATTCCAAAATAGCCATGCATAAGAAATTCAAGAACTAAACTTTAAAAATGCACACAAATAATGATCAAATATGCACAAAGTAAGCCCTTCCCCCACCCCATACTTAAACATTACAGTGTCCTCACTTTATAAAAACAAGGGCAGAGAAAGAAACTCACTAGACAGGTGTGCAGATCGAGTGCTATGCTGCTGGGCCGAGTCCGTTTTTAGCTTGCTTCTATCCCCATGGACCTGAAAAATGTAGAAGAGAAATACCCACAATAGAAAAACTAAAAGTTCAAAACCAAAAACAAACAAAAGCAACAATGTCCAAAAGTCCCAAAAAATAAATGTCTATTTACAAGCTCTAGATTTTATGGTCGCTAGGCCGACTTTCTTCATTAAGCTCAAGGTGGCATTTTCAGGGCCCGTGTAGCTTGGGCTTCAAATAGGACTCCATTCTTGTCCATCCGCTGCAATACTCCAGAATGGATCTTGTTCACCACGAAAGGCCCCATCTTTTTCTTGTTGAATTTGTTAGGAAACCAATGATCCTTTGATTTGGAAACATAGAGCTTGTCTCCAACTTCATACTCTTTAGGCTCATCATTGGAAACCCTACATAATCGCACATACCAAGGCAAACCTCTCCCATGTATAGATAGATCTTTAATTGAAATAGGAGAGGAAAGATCCATACCTTGGCTTACCTTCGCAGAATCGGATGTCGAAAGCTCCTGAGGGTCTGGTCAATATTGAGTTAGGTCACTCGATATCGAGTTGTGCTGCTCTTCAGGTGGACTCTCAGTCGATATGGAGGGAGATGGATCAATTTTTTCAAGTCGATATTGAGTAAGGTCACTCGATATTGACTTGACTGGCTCAATATTGACTAGCTTCTGCTCAACAGGAGGAATCGACTCAAGAGATGCAGGTCGATATTGACCAAAGGGGGTCGATATTAAGTCGTTTTGCTCGATATCTGGTGGGGCTGTCTCGGCATAGGGAGGTCGATATTGACCTGTGGTAGTCGATATTGAGTGCCTTTGTGGCTCTATCGACTTCTCCGGGTCGATATTGACCCCATACTTAAGACCTGGTAAGGCATCCGAAAAATAGTTAGTCCAAATCGGCTTACTTGGGTCTATTTCGATTGGATTCTCTGCCTCTTCGTTCAGGATGGCCATGATCTTTTCCACCTGGGCTTCTATATCCCTATTTTCCAGCTCTTAAGGAGTCATATTTCTTACCTTAGGCTCCCCGCAAGTGATGTAACCAGCTGAGATACATTTTACCTCTTCCATGGGACATGTATGCCTTTCAGTTTTATTAAAGGAATACTCAATTACCTCATCGCTGATGTTGAAAGTGAGCACTCCCTTCCTTACGCTTATGTTGGCATCCACTATCGCCAAGAAGGGCCTTCCTAGAATAATTGGACAAGCAGGATCCTCCGCCATATCAATAACTAAGAAATCAGCAGGGACAAAAAATTTACCTACTTGTACTGGCAGATTGTCCACCATGCCTGTTGGAATGACCACTGTGTTGTTGGCCATATACAGCTTAGCATCCACAGGCTCTAGGGCACCTATCTTAATCTTGGACCATATTGTTAAAGGCATTATACTCAAACTAGCTCCAAGATCACATAAAGCATTAAATTTGTATTGACCAAATCCAATGGTTATAGCAAGCTTACCTGGATCTGGCCTCTTCTCAAGGATGTCCATATGGCTGCACTCCTCTGTAATTTCAGCCATTGATCTCTTCTTTCTTAGAATCTCTTTAAGGAACTTGACATAGGATGGAATTTCATTGAGAGCTTCTGTGAAGGGAATGGTGACATTGAGCTTCTGAAGCATCTTGATGAAACGCTGAAATTTCTTCTCTGCTGGATCCTTTGGAGATTTTGTTGGGAAAGGCAGCTTCTTTTTCTGATTCTGAGCCGGAACAGATGTCTGAGGTGCTGCAGCTTTCTCGATCTCGACTTGATCTTCCTCGACATCGACCACATTTTTCTCGATATCGACCAGATTCTTCGATGTCAAGTTGTTGTGCTCTGCAGACGAAGGATGATCTACTTTGTCATCGATATCAAGTAAACCTTTCTCGATATTGAGTTGCCTCTGCTCGATATCGACCAAGGTCTGGTCGATATCGAGTTGTTGTTCTCCTTTGTTCTGCTGCTTTCCGATCTCTGGCTCGTGCAGTTGGTGGCCGCTTCTGAGTTTTATAGCAGTGATGTGTCCGGTCTTCCCCTTGGGATTTGGTTCTGAAGATCCAGGGAGCGAACCTGACTGTCTGGGGACTCCTGCTACTAGCTAGCTGGCCAATCTGTGTATCAACTGCTTTTCCGCCATATATCAATCTCCTCAAGCCTAGAGTTGACACCTTGAATCTGAGTGTAGATTGAGTTGAAGGATTGCTTGGTGTCTGGATGATTTTTCCGTATTTTCTCTAGGACGGTCTGTAGATCATCCTTTTTTTGTGTCCCTTTCCGGATGTCCTGGCGCTTTGTAGGGCGGGGGGTTCCTAGGGGCACCTTGGTTCCATTGTGGTTGTTGGAACCTTTGGTCCCCCATGTAGCGATTGGGACCCCCTGCGTAAGCTGCCTCTTCGTGGTATTCTGCCAGCCTGACTTGCTCTGTGTGTGGGCACTCAGTAGTGGTGTGCCTCTGTGATCCGCATTCAATGCAAGGCTGGTTGACAGAAAGATACTTTACTTGTTTGAGGATCTTGCAATTCTGATCTTTGTAGTACTGCTCCTTGACATCTGGGTCAATCTCTTTAGAGGGCTCATAGTTGGTTGGAGTCCCATACTTGTTGTCATAATTGGTCAGCTTGTCGAGAGCAGCCCAAGCGTCAGTAGGCGGCATTGTCAGATACTCATAGTGAGTATATGTGTTGATTCTATCCTTTGCAGCCAAGTCTAGAGAATTGAAGAAGATCTCTTGAACTACGCAGGGTTGTTGTCCATGTGTAGGGCATGATCGCAGCAGATCCTTATATCTTTCCCAAGCTTTTGCCAGCGGCTCCCCAGGCTTCTGTTTGAAAGTTGTGATCTTATGGCGAAGGAGTGTTGTCTTGGCAGGATGGAAGAACTTGTTGAGAAACTCCTGCTTTACTTCAGCCCATGTCGTGAGGGATTGCGGTTTCAGCCCTTCAAGCCACTTCAGTGCTGGACCAGATAGGGACCAATGAAAGACCTTCATCAAGATATACTCCAAGGCGGTACCTTCAGCAAGAGTACGACACATGTCAGTAAAGTTTGTAATATGCTAAAGAGGGCATTCTTTAAATCTACCAAAGAAAGAATTATTCTTGATTTCAATAAGGAAAGGAGTGCGAATTTCATAGTTATTTTTCAGGGATTAGAATGGCCGATTCAGGCACTATGAGCGTCGGGTGCATCTAATCCTCTGCAGTTGTTGGGTATTGGGCAAGCTCATCTTCCAATAGCCTCGCACGCTCAGCTTCCCTTGTAGTTCGTGCTCTCTCAGCGGTGAGAAAAATATCTTTAGCAACTAGTTCCCTCGTAAGCCTCTCAATCAGCTGTTCCTGTGTCTCTGCAGCCGCCATGGCTCTTTTCAGTTTAGCTTGGATGTGTATAAGGCACTCCGGTTCGTCTAAGGCGTCAAACTCAGGTGTTCGACCAGAACGGCGCATATACCTGCAAAGTAGGAAGCGTGTCAGCGGATCTTAGGTAGCTGTAAATCTCACAAACAGAAAAGTAGAAAGACAAAAATAACAAAGCAAGAGCAGAAACGAAAGTAAACACAGAAACTGGTCGATATCGACAACTTTTACTCGATATCGACTAAGTGCTATTCGGTATCGACTAACAATTCCCGAGATCGACAAACAACAGAAACTTTAGATTGCAAATTCTCGAACACAGAACTCAGATTTTCAATGAAATAAATCAATATACTAAAAGACTTCCAAAGCCAGGGTATCAACACCACAACGATAAACATGCAAAGTAACTCAAGAGAAAAGTGAGATCTGACTACCTAAGGCGCGAATGATTGCTTCCCCGGCAACGGCGCCAATTTGTTGTAAGGAGGAAATTGAGACTTGCAATAAAATATAAATAAATCAAAGCAAACCAGATTCGTGCCCCAACAAATAATTACAAGACTTCCTCCCTATGCAGCAGTGGGAAGTTAGGATCGATCCACGAGGAAGCGTGTCAGCGGATCTCAGGTAGCTGTAAATCTCACAGACAGAAAAGCATAAAGACAGAAAGAAAGACAGAAATAACAAAGCAAAAGCAGAAAATAAAGCAAGTAACAGAATTAACTCGATATTGACTACAGCAAGTCGACAACAGAAACTCAGAAACTCAGAAAAAGCAGTGTCGAGTAAACCCTCCTCGATATCGACAAAGACAGAAACTTTAAATTGCAAATTCTCGAACACATAACTCATATTTTCAACGAAATAAATCAATATACTAAAAGACTTCCAAAGCCAGGGTATCAACACCACAACGATAACCATGCAAAGTAACACATAAAGGCATAAAAGATCATGCTTTCCATCAAATAACTTTCGTTATTAACAAATAGGCATATAGAGGCTTTCGCATAAACCCTAATTGTTACTAACCCTTTTTCACATAATTAATCCAAGTTGCATTAAGATCACTTTCGCTTCAATAATACAATCAAGGATCACCTTCAACTCTCGCAAAAGAATCATGCTCATAGGGATAGAAGACAAATTGCATAAAAAGATTGTACCTTTTCCGCATCACCTTACATGGCTACCGTCGGGCTCACCCCGACCCTAGAAGTGGGTGGACTACCCGCTCTTCATCGCAATAACAGACATCTTTGATGAAAAAGAACTAACTTGCATTAATAAACTCAAACAAACTTACAACCTCTTCTCCTTCTCTCTCTACTTGTGACTAATTGTCTCTGAAATTGAATGAATAAAATCCAGCCCCTAAGGCTTTATTTATAAGCTTCATTCCCTCTCTAATTAGGAAAGAAAACTATATCTAAATCTATATCTATCTATCTTTTATCTAAAGATTAAAACATGGAAATAAAGGAAATAAATCAACTAGGAATTATATCTAAAGTGGATAAATCTTCCTTGGACTTGATACATCTTGATAGATGTGGATAGAATTTGGTGTCGAAAATATCTCCATTGGATTCGGGATAGAAACTTAACAAGATGTCGGTTAAGCTCGAAATCCGCCGTCGTGGGTCTAGTCGATATTGACTTGGTTAAGTCGATATTGACCTGTGCTTCCTCGGTTTCTCTTCAGCTGGTCGATATTGACTCCAGAGATGAAAATCGAGTTGATTTGTACTCGATATCGAGTTGAGTTACTCTATATTGACTAGCATGTCTCAGCTCCAGCTTTCTTGACTCGATTCCAGGACGTTGACTCGATATGGGGCACTCGATATTGACTTGGTTAAGTCGATATCGACCACTGTTCTTCAGCTTTGTCGATTCTGGCCAACTCTGAGTCGATTTGGAGAATTTCGACCTAAATCTGGTCGATATTGAGTGTGCTTGGTCGATATCGACCAGTCTTCTCAACATCCTGCTCTGTTCTTGAAACGCACTTTCCTGAGTCCTCGTTTGTCGGATTGACGCATATGACCATGCGTTGGAAAGCTCTTTTCGAGGGCTACGACTCTCATGAAGATATCAAATCTTGATTCAGAATGATGAATGGTGAAAAATGTCCTTTTCTCCAGCTGCACCATCCTTAGCTTCTCCATGACTTTTCTTTAAGCGCCAAAGTGCCTCCGATTTCTGCGAAATATAACAAAAACTTGGGTAGACTCCATAATTTGGCAAATAAGTGTAAACTACATAGATTCTATATTATTCTAACCCAAATGCATGCAATGTATGCAGAAAATGATATAAAAGTTACTTTAAAACATGGCAGATTCAGCTCACAACAGCCAACGATGTTCGTCCCGTATCAAATTCTTGGCGCCGTTGCCAGGGAGAAGAGAGGAGTTTGCTTTTCTTTATCTCTTTTGATTACTCTTTACTTTGAGTCTTTTGTGTCCTTGTATGGTTCAAATTAGATCTTCTAATTCATTGCCTTTGTCTTTTGATTCTGAGATTGAAAGATCTCTTAGGTTGAAAAAGAGGCTCGAGTTTGATACAAACAAGGAGATGGCAGACGAAGTTGTTGATCAGCCAAGAAGGACCCTAAGAAACCTAAAGGAACCTAATTTGAGTGCTCAACCACTTACAATTAGTCTTTCTGATCTCCCTAAGGGTTCAAGATTTGAGTATAAGTCGAATTGGTCTTCTATTTTACCCTACTTTCATGGATTGTCTGGGGAGGAACCAAAGAAGCACCTTGCTACCTTTGTGAGTGTGTGTGATAGACTTAGACCCCACGGCCTTACCGATGACCAATTGATGTTGAGAGTGTTCCCTTCTACCTTGAAAGATTCTGCAAGCGATTGGCTTTCTTACCTACCCCCAGAAAGCATTACTACTTGGGTGCAATTGAAGAAAGCTTTCCTGCAAAAGTGCTTTCCTGCGACTCGCCTCAACAAACTTAAGAAGGAGTTATTCAGTATTGAGCAACCACCTACGGAGAGTCTTTACGAGTATGCTGAGCGGTTCAAGAAGATAAAGGGTAGTTGTCCATAAGATGGTATACTCGAGGATGATCTAGTGTTATATCTTTATGAAAGCTTGCTTGACACCGATAGAAGTTTCATCAATGCTACTAGCGGATGAGATATTTTTTATTAAACACCTCAGAAAGCAATGCAGATTTTAGAAGGGTTGGCTAATGCATTGCAACAATGTGGAAGACACTAAGGATTTAGAGGAGTTCATAAGTTGGATAGTTCTAGAGATGGTCACAAGGATGATATCGATAGGCTTACGGAGATAAGGAACAAGATGGCTATGCAAATGAATCAATCCCATCAGCCTAAACCTTGTGATGTTTGTGGAGATCCAACTCATCCGAATGATAAGTGTCCCTTGATTCAGGAGGACACCGCTGATGTTAATGTTATGGATTATGGACCTCACCGCAACTTTAGTAACAATTGCAATCAGGGCTACAATGCGAACTATCAAAGTGGATTCAACGGCAGAGGCCATCAGCAACAAGTTCCTTTTCAAAGAGGACAGTTTGAGAATCGCCCGAGAAACACTCAACAAGATGATAGAGATGAGATATTGAGGTTATTGCTGGATAAGATGAGTGTTCAAGAAAAAAAATGAGTCAGATGGCTAAGGAGATTGGAGAATGGAAAGAAAACGATTCGGGGAAGTTACCATCGCAAGTGGTAGGGAATCCGAAGGAGAATGTTAGTGTAATGATCTTTAAAGGAGGTAAACAAGTTAATGTGCTCACTAGGAATGTTGAAGAGAGGCCTAGGGAAGAAGTTGATTTGGGAAAAGAGGATGAGACGGAATTAGAGACGCACTGCGAACACGGCGCCCGCCGCCAATGCCAGTGGCAGATCCGATTTCTAATGTTGTTGAGTCCCCGAAGAAATCTTCTAAAGAATGGTCTTCTGAGGTTTTAAGACCTGCACCACCCTTTCCTCGTGCCTTAAAATCTGATCATAAGTGGAAAGATGAACGAATTCTGTATGACACCTTTGTTGTGAGGTCAATATTCCACTTTTCAATTTGATTAAAACTGTGCCTCGCTATGCGAAATTCTTGAAAGAACTATGCACAATGAAACACAAGCAAAGGATGCGGAAGAAAGAAAAGGTAAGTTTAAGTGAGAATGTTTCTGCTTTATTTCATAAAAGATTGCCTAAAAAAGTGCAGAGATTCAGGTATGTTTACTATCCCATGTGCAATAGGTAATGCTAGCTTCACCAAAGCTATATTAGACCTAGGTGCTTCAATCAATGTTATCTCTTATAACGTATACATGTTTTTGGGTCTCAATGCATTATCTGAAACTGGTGTTACTATACAACTCGCTGATCGTTCTAGTATTAAGTCTGGAGGAGTTGTTGATGATGTTTTGGTTAAGGTAAACGATTTGATATTTCCAGCTGATTTCTTCATTCTGGACATGGAACAAGGTACGCCTGAAACCCCAATTATCTTGAGAAGGCCATTCTTGCGAACGGCTAAGACTATGATTGGTTGTTTTGAAGGTTCACTAACTATGGAGTTTGATGGTAGAAAGATTGAGTTTTCTATATTTGAGCCTATTGTTTCTTCTGCCAATGATTCTGTAGATGTTCTTGACTCTAATGAAAGTGATCACATGAATGAATCAAAGGGTTTGTTAGATGCTTCTGTTAAAACTAAATCTATAAATCTTGAGTTTTCTAACAAAGATGAAAATGGATTAGGGAAAGATGACATTGAAAGAAAAATTGAGAATTTGTTTAAGTCACATGACTATGTGTCTAATTCAAATGATTCTATTGCTATTCCCTATGAGAAATCGATTCCTAACAATGTTTAGGTTTTTGCAATTTTAGGGCAACCCCCAAGAGTAACTCACTTCAAGAAGGAATAGGAATCAATGGATGCCATTGATGGATATGTTGGAGGAATTCCTAAGGTTCACCCTCTTGTTTTGAAAAGGATAAGTGTGGAGGATATTGATGGAATAACTTAATCAAGAAATGCATCACGTCGAGCCAAAGACGTGAAACAAAGGCACTTCTTGGGAAGAAGCCCAAGGTAATTTAGGTAATATTATTTCGATTTCGCAATTAGTAGTTTTTCAATTCAATAAAGTAAGATCAATCGTTTCGCTGAATTTCGGAAGTGATGGTAAGTTGAAACCTGTGTTGGAGTTGAGTTTTGCTTGATTTTGAGTACGGAGTCACGTTCCATGGCCACGGCGCCCGCCGCCCCCTGTTCGCCTGACGAGTCCTGATTGTGGTAAACTTGGAAGGGAAGTTTTCTATCTTTTTATTTTTGGTTATTTTCGTTTTAGGATAGTTTCTTTATCTTATGTTTATTAGGATTAGATTATTTTTATCTATTTTTAGGGTTAGATTATTTTTATCTATCTTAGGTTAGTTTATTTTATCTTTTACCTATTTCTATCTATCTTAGGATTAGATTTTTCTTTCTACGATTAGTTTCCTTATTTCTTAGTTCTAGGATTTAGATTTTCTATCTTTTCTATTTTCTATATTGTTCTAATACTTTCTATTTTTCTTTTTGATAGATATCCCTTTCCAACTCACCATATATTTACATTCCCTATTTTGAATCAACCAAGCTTGCTCTAAAGGAATCTACAAAACCCAAAAGCCAACTTAAATCCATTCCAAAAACCTAAAGCCTTGTGTTTCAATTGATTCTGTCCATCAAAACACTTTCCACCATTACCTTACATTCACAAAAATCAATCTTTCCTATACCATTCCCCTACCTATCATCAAAGAAGCGTTGAAACAAAGTTGTTCGTCAAAGTTTCTGTAATGGCCCAGAATTATGATTTTCGGGTTACGTTTCAAGGGATGAAACCCCTTGTTCGGATCTTGCAATCCAGGTACGGGTCGAGGTTTCAAACTCATCTTTAAGGTAAAAGCATTGTAGGGCCGTTAGGTACTCTTAACCTGTCCTAGGGACTATGTCGTGAAAATCAATTCAAACGGGAGTAAGGCTGAAGCAAAATTAAGATACAAAGCGCCACGGCAGAGCCGGGTCAAAACCAAATCATAAGTGAATGATTACCATTTATACCAAGTTAGAGAATTAGTCAGGTTCTTCGATTCACCAAAGGATTCCCCGTCACAGAAGCAAGGAACAAACAAGAAGCGGTATCTAACACTATCCACGAAGTCAGGCCCGATGATCGCCCGCGGGTCCTCTGACCGCGCTGATCGAGGCCATATAACATGCCTATACCTAAATAAAGAATGACTAATGCATTACAAGATTTAAATCACATAAGCATGCTTTGATAGTTATAATATCCAGGTAGGCTTGAATCACTTATAAATCACTCTCAATCGACTTATATACTAGACTCTCGACGTGAGACCCTTTTCATCTCCTCACATATCAACAATAGATTCATTTAAAAATCATTCCCAAATCGAAGGAACATTAGTGATTTTCATCCCGCATTTTTTTGTTGGTAAAGTTTCCACTTAAAATAACTTGTACTTTGTTCCCCTACTCTTATTTAGTAGAACTAAAATACCTCTCTCGAGATCCAACAGAATTTGTAATAAGATGTTTAATGCCAAGTAAAATCTATAGTAGGAATTATGATGCTTCCTCATTTTGTAAAATAAAGTGTTGATCAATTTTTTTATGTTTATAATAAACTAGTTTAAAAACTGTTATAGGAGGAAATCGAGTATGCAAAATAGAATGTAAATAAAATAAGGCAAACCAGATTTCGTCCCGTGAAAATAATTACAAGACCTCCTCGTGATGTAGCAGCGGGAAGTCAAGATCGATCCACGAGGAAGCGTGTCAGCGGATCCTAGGCAGCGGAGAAATCTCACAGAAGTCGACAACAGTGGTCCTAGATCTCGAGTACAGCAACTCGACAGAAGATCGGACAGTCGAACACAACGCAACAGCTCTCGGCAAAGGCTACTCGATCTCGACAAAGAGCTACTCGAGATCGAGTAGGGTCCTTGTCGACGTCGGCTTGGTTTGTCGAGTACCTGTACACAGAAGCTACAGCGACTCGGGTCGAAGATCAGTAGTCGAGATCGAGTTGTGCTATTCGATCTCGAGGAAGACAGAGAATAAAAACGAAATAAAGTAAATGCAAAGGCTTTGGGGATTCGAACTAAATTGTATGAAAAAGGGCTTCCAAGATTGGGGTTTACAACAACGATAACCAAACATGCATAAGGCAGGAATAAAACAGATAATCATGTGAATCGCATCAAAGGACTAAGCTTTCGCCTTTTCCAACAATTAGACAACTCTTTCAAGAAACCCTAATTGTCTCTACTGATTTTATGTTTACAATCCAAGTTGTTATCATGGACCTCCATTAGATGGGTAATAAACACATAACAAGTAGTAGATGCTCAAAACATGATAAAAGTCGGATATTTACCTCAAACACGCATGGCTATTGTCGGGCTTGCCCCAACCCTAGAAGTGGGTGGACTACTCGCGTCTCATCACAACCTTAGACATTGACTGATGAAAAGAAACTTGCATTAAATCAAATTGAAGAAAGTACAACCGAACAAAGCCAACTTGCTCTCGCTCCTTTGCTCCACTCGGCCTCACTTTCTCTCTCCCCTACTACTTCTCCTACTGAAATTGAATGACTAGAAATCAGCCCCATGGGCTTTATTTATAGGCTTCTAAACCTTTCTATTCAAGGATAGAAACATCTATCTATATCTAAATCTATATCTAAAGTATTAAAGATAAATAAATGTAACAACATAATTAAATCTAAAAAGGGAATTATATCTAAAAGTCTTCAAGTGGATAAATCCTCTTTTCCATGATAGATCTTGATAAAATCGGATAGACTCGGCAATCTTCGGCCCCAAGGAATCCCAATCCGAGTAGGATAGATCAAAACGCGTTACGCGGCTTCTGGAGGCTTCCTCGATCTCGAGTAAACCTACTCGATTTCGAGTAGAAGTGTCGTCGACTGGTGTGGCTCGACGTCTCGACTAGCTGGTGCTCGACAGGCTCGGATAGGGCTCCTGGGTGTCGTCGATCTCGAGTACCCTTACTCGATATCGAGTTAGGTGGCTCATCGACTTGGCCGGCTTGGTGTATCGGGTAGCCTCTTGTCGACATGCTCAGACACAGGCTCACAGGTGTACTTGATCTCGAGGAAGATGTCCGGGCATGGTCAGGTAGTCTCTCCTCGACTCCGGGTAATTTCTCCTTAGATCCGGATAATCCCTTCTTGGCTCCGGGTTGGCTCGTCTTCCGCTCCTCGACATGTGCTCTTCGACTAGGGTGTGTCTAGGCGTGATTCGTCGAGATCGTCTAAGGCTTGTCGATGTCGAGTGACTTTGAGCTCCGGTTCTCGCATCTTGATTTTCTCCCGAAATGGTTCCATATTCTGCAATATTAAACAGAAACTTTATGTAGACCTCCATTTTTGACAAATAAGCATATACTACATAAATTCGACATATTCCCAACCCGAAATATGCAAAATGTAAAGAATATGGAACTAAAATATGCATAAAGACATGGCTACTTTGGAGACATCAAATCACCCCATACTTAGACTTGCTTGTCCTCAAGCAATAACCAAACAATAACCAAGACCTACAACACATCATTCAAGTTTTCGCCTTTGTCAAAAGCAACATTTCAAATAGTAGCAATGTAAGACAAGTGAATTTAACGTCATCACACATATATGAGCGATCCATAGGCATAGGCAATATAAATCCAACCTCACAGGAGTAATGTGTTTACACTCAGCTCTCAAATGTGTTTAGGCTATGAAGATCAACTCTCAACTCGATTCCACATACAATCTCATAAACGTTGTAATTTAAATATAAATCCACTTCGCAACCAATTATGAAAATGCAACAAGAATTATCAGGAGGACTTCGCTCAATAGAAGTCTTCAAAGAAGATTCCATTCGGCGGGGTTGTAATGGGGCTTGGTAAGAAATATAAGGTATGGAATTATTTGGCCATGTGGTGCTAAATAAAATTTGGGAATCAAGACTCTTAAATCTCCAACACAACTCAACCAAACCATAACTCTCAATCATATGCATCAACCAAACTCTCCAATTTATCTCAATGAAGTATATAACCTTTCAAACTTTCTTAACCTCTCTGAAGTATGTATCTTGCGAAATAATGAAAGAAATAAGGTAAATTTGGCTCATGCATTTTATTCACAAACATATGTAGTTTTTCTCTTATTTTTTTTTGAAAAGAAACTAATGGTGCATTTATAAGGTGAGTCAAAAATCCTTTTACATAGTACGTATAGCAAGACAAAAATATAAACCCAACCCGTATCTTAATAATTTCAACAATCCTTCTTGAAATGCAACATAAGCTTATTCTTTCCACAAACCATTATTTTAACCAACTCTAAGTCTTAATTCTCAAATGGGGTCAGGCTCAATTTGGAATTGGAAAAAAAAATTATCACATTAATTGGAATTGGAAAAAAAATTAAAACAAGTAAATCCCCAAATTGAAACCCCAATTCTCTCTAGCCCCGATTGTTCCCAGTTCCCCATCTTGTTCAAGCGACATGGCGAATCAATAGCAAATTCGAAAGAGCTCTTCAAATCTTCCCGTTTGGGATTCCATTCACGGCGTCGAGAGAGGAGGGTGCGAAGGGTTGCTGGTGAAGGGCTTGAAGGGCGTCCAGAGAGGAGGGCGCGAAGGGTCGCTGGTGTTGAAGCGGTGTTCGCTGGTGTGGGAAGCGGTGTTCACTGGTTAAGGTGAGGATTTGAGGGCTCGCCGTCGGTGCTCACTGGTGTAAGAAGAGGTAGTCGCTGCTGTCGGGAGAGGTGCTCACTGGTGAAGGCTTGAGGGCATGAGGTTCGTTGGTGCTTGCTGTCATTGCGGGTGTCGTAAGAGGTGCTCATTGGTGAGCGGTTAAGGGCTCCCTGGTGTGTCGACCGCTAGAGGGCTCTCTAGAGGTGCTGATTGGTAAAGGTTGGAGAACTTGAGGGCTTGAGGGTTTGGCTTCACGGATTGTGTGCAGAACTGTCTACAAGGTATTATTTCTCTTTCAATTGCAGATTAGCATAACCATTTGCTACCTTATAAATTGTTGTTTGCTTGTATGAATTTCATATTAGTATAAATTCTGATGTTTGCTTGTATGAATTCTAACTCAAGGCCACTAGGTGTTCTCTGACAGATTGGGTTTTGAATTGAAAACAAACAAGTGCATTAATCAAAGAGGATGGGAGCCAGGAGGGTGAAGTGAAATTCAGATGGAAATTTACACTGGTAAATTTTTTACCTGTCAATATCTACACAGAAACTGCAATCTCCCTTTCTTTTCTTCAACAAAAAGTCTAGTGTTTACTTCTTGTTTGCTTTTTCTATGTATTGTTCATGGTATGGTAGGTGGAAACTGATAATGCCTCTAAATTTGGAACTGTTTAATGTGAATTCAATATTTCTTTGTAATTTCCCCGTTATAAAATGTGGGTTTCTGCAGTAGATGATGAAATCTTTGTTTTCTTAATACGGATGGATGAGTTTTAGTATTCAATGTGGCTGTAATTTAAAGTATTTTCAAGTTAGGCATTTATGAAGATTAGTTTTGTGGTAGTATAATTAAGACATACCCGGCAAGGGGTCAATTGAGCAATGATGATCCAATATTGAGGATTTATACAACATTTGGAGTGACTGATATGTTACTGTTTTATAAAGCACTTGCAAATTACCATACATTGTAGCATTTATACGATATTGAGACCTGAATCTTCATGTATTCACCAAAACTGTCATGACAAAACTACTTTAATATTAAAGAAAGAAGAAAATTCGGCACTGCAATGCATCTTATACTTTAATCAAAGTCCAAATCATCACAAAAGAAATGCTAATAAAAAATATCCTCACTAATCATGAATAAGAAACCAATTTTGGGTCAAGAAACCAATTTAACAAGTGTTGTCAATTGCTCAATCCTATTAAAGTCAAATGTTGTCTTCTAACTTAAATTATGTTGTTGCAGCTTTTGGTAATAATCTCCAGCTATATTTCTACACCAAGGTTGATTAACTTGATTCTGGAATTTGAATCCAAGAGTATCGAAACTTTTAGTAAATTGATGCTTACTACTTCTTTTCGTTTTAAAAAACATATTTTTCCAAACTATATGAAATTAGGTCTTGGTTGAGCTTTGCCCTGTTTGGATAAGTTATCTAGTTTTGCATATTTTTCATATTTTTCATGTGTTTTTTGTATGATTTATGATCCAAAGATCTACACAAGCGTTGTTCGTGTTTTGTAGGTATGGGTTGGTGATTCGAGATTAATTTCATGCATATAATGGAAGGGGATTGAAAGGCAAGCAAAAGTGACGGGCCATGGAGCAAGCATATCAAGTGAATCACTCTATGGAGCTCAAGTGATGTCCCATGACTCGTGGGAGACCTTCACGAGTCGTGACAAGTGGTTATGGCTGTTTTGTGAGCTACTGAGAAGTCCCACGACTCGTGGGAGACCCTTCACGAGTCGTGGAAGGGCCAGTTATGCCCAACCTTTCATATTTCCAAGTGTTTATTTTATTTTGTTTTGGATTATTTAAAGGGGGTTAAATAATGAGAATTGAGTCTGAATAGGGGGTTATGTTGTGCACGAAGGGGCTAAACACTCAAACTGGGTTTTTTTGGGGAAAAGGGGCTTATCAGTTGAATGATAAAGGATTGCAATTGGAAGCTTAGAGACGATTTCCGTTATAGAAGATCAAGTATTTCTCTTACTCTTCTTAGCTATGTCATCTTATTTTGCTTTTGATTTATTTTATTTCATCATATTTAGCTCTAATTCGATCGTTCTAGGGTTGGGGTGATCATGCTACGTTGAGATAAACTGTTACTTACTATAGGTTGAATGTGGTTTGATTCTTGTTTGATTTAATCCTATTAAGAATATAGCCTAACTGATCCCGTATACTTGTGGGAGTAGGTTTTTAGCCCATCAATTGGGCTACTATCTCCCTTGTTTTCTTTTAATGTATTTGTTCTTGTGTATGTTCTTCTCCTTATTGTGTGAATACCAATTTTTGCCTTTAGCAAGCTTAGTTCTGGTTCAACCTTTTGGTTCTTTGGTATTTCATTTGGATGTTAATATTTGAAGGATGTGAGCCCTTGTTTAACATTTTGGGAGTAGACAATCTCTTTCTTCTAATTTCAGTCATTGTCTTCTAATTCCAGACCTTTGAGTGAGGAAACTCCCTCTATTGCTTAATTTCGAACATAGATTATGAATTTATTTTGTCAATTTTTTTTTAATTTGAGTGGATTCTAACTAGCTTTATTTAGGGTTTTGATTCCGGGTGGATGTTTACATGTTCTTGTGTTGTACGGCTGCTGCGTTTATTTAGGGTTTTGATTCCCATCTGTTCTACATTTTTATTGCTACAGAAAGACTACTCTTCTTACTGCTGGTGAGATTGCGTATTAAGGTTGCTCAAAGGCGGGTAATTTTAAGTTTTTATAGTAGCTGTTTGTGGATGATTTCCTGTGATTTAGAAGTACATGTTCCCTTAGATTTGAAAATTTACCTTATGTGAAGGATTCAAAGCAACAAAGTTTCCGACTTCAGAAGAATGTAGCTAAAAAAAATGGATAAGATGATGAAATTTCACAAGTTAATATTGCAGTCTTCCTCTTTCAAACCCCATGGTTGGGTGCCTATTTGCATATGATAGATTTCACACCTCTGTAATGTAACTTATGAATAAATTATATCCTAAACAATATATTGAGAACATAATCAATTTTATCACATAATGTGTCTCGGAAGGTAACACTGGATTTTCTTCTCTGTTTGTGATTGATTATGTATTTAAATCTTTATAATGCTCACATCTTAATTTTTTTATGTCTTGTACTTGAAATGAGCATTTAACGGACATGAATTCAAAGGAAATGTCAAACTTTCTAAACCAAATATATTAACATCCGGAGGTGGGTGGGTGTTTACATGTTCTTGTGTTGTCAATTTTTTTATTTGAGTGGATTCTCCCTCTACTGTTGCATTTGTACTGATGCTGCGTTCTTTCCTAGGATTTGCAACTGTGCTAATGTTGCATTATTTCTTGGGTTGTGCAGCTGCTGCATTTATTTGCTACTGAAATAGTGGTTTCTTGTGTAGCTGCGTGTGGTGTTTGTGATAGTTCCTTCAATTTGTTGGTTCTTAGTGTTGTTTGGTGTCAACTCAGCCATGGGGGCTTGCTTGTTTTTTTGCTCACCATTTAGCCAAATGTTAGGAGTATGGATCTTATGTGCTAGTTAATGAGCCAAATGAGAGTCAACAAAGGAGATAGTTCCTTCAAAGGGAGAAGGTACATTATAGAAAACTCATAAATTCTTTATACTATGAGTTAGTATGAAAACTCATAAAGATCTTGTGGTTTTCCTAGGTACAATAAAGAAAACTTCTAGGCTATCTAGCTGAGTTGCTATGAGTTTGCAAGGGAAGGAAGTTGCAAATCCAACCCCTGGGGAAAGCATAACTTATGGTGAGTGAATGATCTTTACTTATCACATAATTCTTTTTAGATGCAAATCCTACCCCTAAGAAGAGCATAAAAATTATAAAGGCAAGATTCAATGGGCTAATACTAGTTCCAAAGAAATCCATGTAATATTTCATATATACTATTTTAATCATTGACACATTTCATATTTAAAATATGAATAAATGATCCATTTATAATTAAACTATGCAAATTCTAAAGGCGTGCATTTTTAGTGACTTAGGATGTCATCTTTGTCCATATCAATTTCCTTGACTTTTTGAATCCAGAGAATGAAGCTTAATTTTACTTTGATCATAAAATATATTTTTTTGCTCTTTTGCAGGATTCAGAAAAATGAGCAAGGATGATGGATGCAAGTTTTTGTGGGTTAGTTTGCATAAAGAAAGTTTTATAGTACATTTTGACTTAGACATGAACTTTGATATAGCTTGTCTAGCTAGGAGAAGGATTTGCTACAGTTTGTCTATGGAAGTACAAGTTTATATTTTGCGTATGGAAGAATATATGATTATTAGGATTGGAATGAAGGAGTGATGTGATTAGTATAAGGATGGAGTTATGTGTTGGAAACAAGTATATTTTATGAGGGTTTTTGGATAATCTAAGTATAGGTTGATTTGAAGGATGTCATATGTGTTTGCTTACAATGGTATGAATGAATGTATTTTGAAGAAACGACAAGACTTATGTGTATTAAAGCAGGGAATGGTAAAACAGGGAATTGCGAAAAAAAATTGACTATAGAAGAAAGCTTTATCTATTTCGCAACAACAAAGTCGTTGCAAAATATCTTAGTTATTCCATTATATACCCCTATTGCAACGACAAAGTCGTTGCCAAAGACAGAGTCTATAGCAACGACTTTGGTTGTTGCCAAAACCAGTATTTATAGCAATGACATTTTTGTTGCTAAAATATGTCATTGTTTTCCAAGATACAAGTGTTTAGCAACGACAAACGTATTGCAACAACATATGTCGTTGCAAAAGGTTAATTTTTCGCAATGACGAATGTCGTTGCGAAAGCCTTTCGCTACGCCGCGACCTGCAACGACATTTTTCGTTGCAATAAGTCGCTATGGCAACGACAAGGGCTTTTCGCAACGACTTTTGCCGTTGCAAAAACCTGTTTTTCTTGTAGTGATACATGGGCTTTTACTTTTTGGCACGTTTTTTAAGGAGGGAAAAACTCAATAAAATATTTTTTTTTATTAATTTTTTTAAATAATTTGATACTTATTACTAATAAGTACTAAATTAAATAAAAATACATTAATTAAAATAATAATATTTAATAGAGTTTTTAACTCCTTAAAAAACGTGACGAAAAGTAAAAGTTCATCTGATAATGCATATTTTATATAGGCATTATAGGTAGGTCTTAGGTACATTTGGTATTCGTATTGCATATTTAATAAACTTATTCATATTCTTGGTCATTTGGTATTCGAAGTGCGGAATCTACGGTTTCTAGTGTTTATTTGTAGGTTATAAGATTCGGCCTCAAAAGGTGGAGAAATAATGGAGCAAATGGACAAAGGAGGGCTAAGGAACAAGAGCGTAAATGGAGAACATGGATAAATCTCATCTTTAAGGTTATGAGAAGTTGGAATTAGCTTCTGAGGTCTTCATGAGAGTCGTATTGCTTGTAAAGATCTTTCTAACGCATATTCATATGCATCAATTGGACAAAGGATGACTCCAGAAAGTACATTACAAGTTCAGTCTGCCGAAGTTGTTTACTGCATAAGCGGCGCCCGCCGCCATTTTCACGGCGCTCGTCGTCTCGTCAGATCCGAATTTGCGATACGCGGTCCAAGTCTATCTTTATGGGAACTCTTATCTATCTTTCCTAGGGTTTTTTGCCGGCGAAAAGAGACCTATATTAGACATATTTCAGTAGGTTTTATTAAGTGTTATTCAATCATAAAACTCATTACAATGAGAGGATTTAAGTTTAGGGGTTCAAGGTACATGCTTGCCTAGAATTCTTGTGGTTTTGCTATGATTCAAGACTTGGTTAATTGATTGTGAGACTTGATTTCTATATTATTCATGAGTTTATTTATCATCTTGTTCTTCATGTTATATTTGTGTTCCTTTCAATGATTGGCCATCTAATTAGGAATTGCATCTACGCTATGAATCCGTTGTTGGTTTCTCGATAGCAAACGAAGTCATTGATTTAGTGATATTTCTATGCCTTTGTAGTGGATGATAACAATTGATCTATATCGTTAGATGTTGATTATGCCGATTAGGGTTGTTCCAATTGTGTCTTAATTGCATTGAATTGATATGTCAATTGGTCTAAGCATTTGAGTTCTTAATACTATTCTTTAGTTGATGATATTTGATCAAACTCAAGTAGTACAAATCAACCGAGGCTTGAACAAATGGAATTTATTGGAGTATTTTGTTAATGGGCCAAGAATGTGTAGATTTGGGGCCCAATCAAAAGACGGATCGAGCCACTTGTGGGACATGCCAGTACGCCACCAGTCTAAGGTGGCCCCACAGGCCCAAGGGTTATTGGCATTTCTCCTCGGTTGGAGACAATGTGCGATGATTGATGAACCCCTCCGCCCACGCCACGTCTGACACTCTGACCACATCCATCTTGTTACTATGAAGTCAGCCGTTAATCATATGTGGTCAAATCCAATACTCTAACCGTTTACTCCGTAATATAGAGTCTAACCCCCGTTTGTTTTTTGGGAAAGAAAAGTAATGATTACTCTTATGAATGTAGTCCATATTTAAGTTAAGATACATTGATCACTATTCTAATCATTCCCCTCCTTATTCCATTTTTCATACAAATGTGTTACCCTTCTATTCCCTAATTTGATGGAGGGTAACTAATACCTCTAGGATGGGCTAATAATCTCATCATTCTCTCCTCCAAGCTCACAAAAAATGATAATCATATACATTTTATGTCTAAATTTTAATACCTTACCTTTCCATTCCCTAGTTATCTAAACAAACGAGCCTTCTTTTACTCCTCTGTTATAAAATAAAAGTCGTTTGACTTCTCTGCACATATTTTAAGAAGGTAAAAAATATATAAAATATTTTTTTAATGAATTAGTTTTTATAAGTTTATACTTATAACTACCAAGTATGAAATTATTAAAAAAATGATTGAAAAAATAATATTTTATAGTGTTTTTACTTCATCAAAAAGCGTGTAAAAAAAGACAAATGATATTTAATTTGGAACGGGGGAGTAAAATTAAAATGTTTTTTTAAGTTAAAAAATATTGTAAAATATCAATGTGTAAATTGTATTAAAAAAGTATGAAATTGCCAAAAAAAAATTACAAAAATTAATATTCTATTATATTTTTTAATTTCTTAAAAAATATATTGAATAAGTTTTTTAAAAACTTATATTTTTTAGCGGATAGAACATAATTTTCAAAAAATCACATGGCCATTTTGCTTTGATAGGATTTATGTTTGCAATATTTTAACAACATAAGAGATCTGAATAGCCACAAGTCCACAACACTTCATGGTAATTCGGTAGGCTTATCAACCTCAATGACCAATTTCAAAAAGGACTCCTATGGATAGTCGGTAACGGATCAAGAATAAATGTTTGGTCTGACAATTGGATTAACGACACATTCCCCTCGAAAGTTACAAAAATACCAATGACCCGCGGATGACAGTCTCACATCTTTTGGATCAAGATAAAAGATGGAATAGACATCTGCTAACCCAAATCTTCCCACCACAAATAGTCCAACAGATCTTAAACATCCAGGTTCCTGATTGGGAAGTGGAAGATAAACTAATATGGAAACATAGTACAGATGGTATATTCACAACCAAATATGTCTCACAAGTCCTAAGAACTAATGAGTCTATAAATGACGACTTTGAATAGATATGGAAACTAAATACCCCCTCCAAGAACGCGCGTAACCTTGTATGAAAAATTGCGTCTGATGGACTTGCCACAAAAATACGACTAAACAAATATATCAATAAAGTTCCTTCTCAATGTGCATTATGTAACCTTGGGGATGAAGATACCACTAACTCTTCCTAAAATGCCCAATCAATAGGTCCATAATAAGCACATATGAACAAAATGTTCAAAGACAATTTGCTGGAATAAGCTACACAAATACTCAAAGATTAGATATAAGCCAAATAATGAAGATTAATCCCTATCTTGAGGAATTATGCATTATCTGGCACAAAATATGGGAAGCTAGAAATTAACTCTGTAATTTTTAAAAATAAAAAGTCGAGAATGAAGCTGTAATGGTGCGAAAAATCATAACAACGATCAAAGAGTGGAAACATAACCAACCACAATCGAAAGTCAATGGAAAGAAAAGACAAAGTAAGAACATAAAATGGAAGAAACCTGATAGAGGGCAAACTAAAATTAATATAGATGGATCTCTCAAAAGTAATGATTATTGTAGAATTGATGGCATTGCTAGGGATTGTATTGGAAAAGTAATTGAAAATTTCCAACATCAAGTTTCAAAGGGATTGGTAAAGTTAACCGAATCCCTTGCGTTTTGTGCGGGATTAGATCTAGCGAGGAAAAGAGGATGGAAGAATACCATTATTGAAGGAGATTGCTTGACGGTGGTCAAATCTCTTTCGAGCGAAGCAACGATACCATGGGAGATCTTCAGAGTAATTGAAAAGATTCAAAGACTCAAAGCAGCCTGCTCTCTAGTTTATATCCGACACTGCTTCAGATAAGCCAACTTAGCAGCAGATTTCATAGCTAAGAGTGATCATAATTGTAATTCTTGTACCTTCCCTTTTAACAGGGAACTCTGTAACATCATCCGTCGAGATGATCAAGGATGATCTTTACTTGTAAAGACATTATAATTTTCGCCTACTTAAAAAAAATGGAAAATCACATGGTCATTTTCCTTTTTCAGTTCCTAAAAAGTTAACCAGTTTGGTATTAAGTAAATGCAATTACTTATCTTCAGTGTTCGGAGACACAAAACAACATTTAGATCGAAAAGAAAAAATTGCTATTGACTGTATAATTCAAATAGAGAGGTATCTGATAGTGTATTTTTTTAATATTACTAACACATACGTAAATATTTCAAATCTGTACTCATTCTAATTGAGAAACTATTTATCAAAATTGAAAAGATAGGCCCCATAAAAAGAAATTTAAAAGCTAAATGGCACCTAGGAATTTTTAAGCCTAGGCGGATTTTCGCCTAGGCACCACCTTGTTACCACTTGGGCCCCGTATAGGCCCGTCTAGGTCAGCGATTATTCAATTTTAGAATTTAGACAAGTGATTAGTCAGCTTGGGAGTTTTTTTATTCTCAAGTCGGGATATATTTGCTTTTGAGTCAGACCTATAGTTTTGGATTTTGTGAGGTTTAGAATCGCTAGTTTAATGTGTACTTTTACGTTTATTTACTTTAGTGTTAGTTAAGCACTGCAAATTTGTGTTTATGAGTGATATTATGGATTATTATTACATTATATGAATTATTGACATATGTTATACGTTAAAATAAAGGATATAATCAAGTTTGTTCTAAATCCGTCTAAGCGTCTAGTGCCTTTTTAGAACATTGGTTACATCATATCCTTCCTTAGAAAAGAAAATGGATAAATCTTTATAAAAATGTATGTCTAACTTTGAAAGACAAAAAAAATCTAAAAAAATAATTATATGAGATAATTACTATTTGTAGGTGGTTATCTATGTCCTAAAGTATACAGTAATGTTAGAAAAAAGAGATAATTAAATCTCATATAGTGTTTTCCAAATCATAATTTTAAACCTATATCCTTTATGACATAAGTTTAAAAAGCATTATTAATAAACAATATTGACTATGGATGTGTTAGTGGTTAGATAGAGGCAATTATATCAGTGGAATCTATGGGTTTCAGACCAGGTACAAAATATTGAACCTTGCCTAAGCTATTCAATAAACTCTAGAAGCTGTTTATTTAACCCAAAAACTAAGCTAGACATTGACCCTAATTTCAACAAAGCAATGAGACAAATCAACATCTCAAAACACCAGAAGAAGTGACATAGTTAAACATCAACTGTGGAAGGCATACAACTAAAGTGAAGAAAAATAAGTCAAATTTTAATAGAGATTGGTATGACAAATAGTTGTTGGCGTGATTAAGCTATTTGAAGAGATGGTTGAGATATGAAGAGATAAACAAGAGTCACGTCTCAAAAGTTTTAAAAAATACAAGTTTAGTATATATATATATAAGGTCAGTGGGCTCTTTATTTTCCTATTAATTGATTTATGATAGAAATAACTTTATCAAGTTTATTTGTTGGATATTATAGATATATGCGCACGTGCATACGACCCTCAACAGTCTCGTCAAACTTTGATAAAAATTTGTGAGAGCCAACAAGTCTGAATCTCGTGAAATCGTAATATTCAATTCTATGTGGCTATCAAACTTTTTAGGCAATCTAGGGTTTGAATAAATTGCACTATGCTCTTCCTACCGAAATGTTAGACTCATGGCATGGGGAAGAATTTTTGTTGTTCTTTCTACTTTCGGTTACTGCTTTTTGTTGCTGGAAGATCACACAAATCTTCCACTGGTATTTCTGCTTCGGTATAGAAACCCCCCAACCAAGTTCAATAAAGTGGTAAAGTATGATATTTTTATATATATGAAAAAAAAAATATGTGTGTCACCTTTTAAAGATATCACACATTTTGGCAAGATTTTGATTGCTAAATTATTTAGTTTTCTGCACTTCTAAGTGTACAACTTTCTTAAATGGGAATGAAGTGGGCTGAATAAAAATGATTACTCCGGTCCTCAAAGAAACTGAGAAGGATTTGAATTTCTTAACTTAATTAAGGATTTGAATTTCTTTTATATCACTAATAAATTTTTCTAAGCCCTTCAAACCATACTGACCTTAACCATTAACCAATAAGTTCCAACTTCCAAGTTTGAATTTTGACATAATGAAGACATATAAGTAACAGTCAATATAGTATGAAAATATGAAAAAACGCTAGGGGAGTACTAGGCAGCAGAGGGGAGCGGCCACAAGCACCACGTAGGTCTATTTTAGAACAATGTTAATAACAAGGTAAAAATGTATAAAACCACTCTTTATTCACCCTTATTTTCAATTAACCACCCTATATTAAAAAACTTTCACTTAGGGCGTGTTTAGTTGGGGAAAATTTTTTAGGGGGTGGAGATACTTTTTGGGAATGGAAGAGATGGAGATACTTTTTGGGGGTGGATGAGGTGGAAATACTTTTTGGAAAATAAGCTCTTGCATGTTTGGTTGAACGGAGATGGATTTTTTATGAAATAAAATGAAAAGACAAAAAAAACCCTTGTATCAACCCCCATTACTATTCACCTTCTTCCCCAATCCAATTAATCCAATTAGCAAATCAATTGAATCGCAACAAATACAATTGAATAGTTACCAATTGAATCTCAACAGAAGATGAAAAACAAGATTCAATTGAATAGTTATACCTTCCCCCGTTACTATTCGCCGATCGGGATGTCCTGGCCTACCTTCTATCCAGCTCCTCTTCTTCCTCCCCTACCTCCGCCGGCATCATCAGCAAACAGGGTCAAAGGCGGCAGCGGAAGCCACCCGACGGCGTTCACCTGCGACTGCTTCGGCAGTTACATGAGCTACTGGTCGAGCGAGATGGGACTCCTCCC
The DNA here is from genome assembly GCA_037127255.1 of Persicaria tinctoria. Lineage (NCBI taxonomy): Eukaryota > Viridiplantae > Streptophyta > Magnoliopsida > Caryophyllales > Polygonaceae > Persicaria > Persicaria tinctoria. Next base: position 54,023,961 of record JBANSL010000014.1, on the reverse strand, counting down.
CGAACCGCCAGTTGATCCACGAAATCATTGACGCCTATGAGGATTGTGCTCCCTAGAAATCGTGAGGTGCAATCCCCCCCCAAATTGGAAGAACGGAGGAACTAGAAGAACAGAAGAAATCGAGAAGGGCAATTTTGGGCATCAGGGGTGGGAAATTTCTTCCACCTCCTCCCACCCCAAAAATGAAGGTACCAAAAAATGGCGTTTTTCCACCCCCACCATCCCCTCCACCTCCATCTCGCCCACCCCCGCCATCTTGCGCCAAACACCCCGGCACGATTCCCCAAAAAAAATTTGATATCTCCCCCACCCTTCCCACCCCCAGCCAAACACGCCCTTAAACACCCCTTGTAACAAACGGACTGTATAGAAGTAGTGGTGGCCGGGTCATTTTGAGGCGGTGGGGGAAGGCCATGGTGATGGTGATGGCGGCGGGACACCAACGCTCCAAGCGAGAGCGTTTCAGGGGTTTTTTTAGGTTAGTGAGCCTCTAGCTTATGAGTAGTGTATGATGTTTTCCTGGTTGACAATGAATCAACTTTCCGATTGTAACATAATGTGAACAAAATCGATAGTGAAAAACAAAAAATCCAGAAAGATAAGGTATGATTGAGATGGCAATATAGATATTCTCAATAATCATTTTAAAATGAGATGTTTGCAATCAACAGAGACTTGCATCCAACTTTCAAAGTTACTCTTCACTTCAAATGAAAACCCAGCCAAACCCTGTGGATGGCATGATGTTTTTAATTATCACTGCCCTAGTTACTACCAAATCACTTTTTTGCATTCTTCCGAATCGGCCTCCGACTTGCAGGATGGGGGCCCTCCGAAGCCTGGTCAAGTAAGAACAGGCAGCAAACGCAAGTGTTACGGAGTCGAGTGGTGATTGTTGGGAGGAGAAGGCATCAAAATTATTGATATGTTCGATTGCAAAACAGCAACAATGCATTACTAAGATCACACATTTGATGATAAATCAAGGAAGCAGAGCAGCATACCTCTGGAACCATCAAGTGACTGAGCTTCAGTATTCTTCAACAGGGCTGCTTTCTGTAAGCACATGCTTCCCGATTGGGCTGGATGGATGGTCATTATCAGGACTAACCTCTTCTCTTGGATATGGGCTAGTACTTCTGCGATTAGTGCCATTGCCGTTTGCAACATTCTCTTCTGGCTGAGGGCTCAAACTAATGTCACGATGATTAGGACTAGCCATTGCTCCTGGTTCTGGACTAGTTCTATCTCTAGGAGGACTCTGATCTCTAGCATGAGCATTTGGGCTAGTCCTTCCTTGAAGGGGACTGGGGCTCCTACCCTTACCATTATCAAGATTTGCCCTCTCTCCCTGATGACTAGGGCTCAAAGTCAGACCTTTATCAGGAGTTGTCCTTCCAGGATGACTAGGGCTCAAAGCCCGTCTATGTCCAGGACTAGCCCTTCCTCGTTGATGGCTATGGCTTCTTTCCCGGACATAATCAGGGCTATCCCTTTCTCCACGGCGAGGACTACGACTCAAAGCCCGTCTATCACCAGGATTGCCCATTCCTCGCAGGGGGCTGCGGCTTCTTTCCCGATCATAAGCAGGGCTGCCCTTCTCCCCACGCCGAGGACTAGGGCTCAATGCCCGTGCGTAGTCAGGGCTAGCCTTTCCATGTAGGAGGCTGTGGCTTCTTTCTCGGTGATGATCAGGGCTACCCCTTTCTCCACGACGAGGGCTTGGGCTTCGACGAGGGCGATGGCCATAATCAGGACTACCCCTTTCCCGCCTGTTAAGTGCAGGACTAGAGCCACGACCATAGTCAGGGCTTCCCCTTTCCCTTGTATAAGGACTCGGAGATCTCCTCCTCCTATCAGGTGAACGATCACGGCCCCCCCTTCTACCATCTGGACTGTTTCCAGTTCTCCTATCATCATCATCACGAACAGCATATTCCACAGATATAACTCGATCCAACATCTTGCTGCACATTGACAAAAAAGATTAGCATTTAGAGCAATTACAATGTATAAACTAAAGCCTCGCTATGAAATTTTCAACATTAACACACCTCTACATGTTTGGTTATATGTGGATTTTACCCCAGGGAAAAAAAAATTGAACCATCATGACAGCAAAATAAACCCACCTCATGTTGGTGGCGTCCAGTGCTTTTGTAGCATCCTCTTGGAATTCATACTGAACAAATGCAAAATTCCTCCTGATCCTCACGTTAACAAGTTTCCCATAGGATTCAAAGTGACGCTCTAAATCTCTTGTCCTGGTTTCATATGGAAAGTTGATGACAAACAAGGTCTTAGAGGGTCGCACACTTGCAGATCTGCGCGAACCCACCTGCTTTTTAACTCCACGCTCGTGCTGTAAGAGGAGGTCCGGGCTGTTAAGCAAATTAAATTACAGAAAAAGAACAAACAAGACATAAATGAACAAAAGTGTAGATTTAGCACCTTGGTCCACTCAACACGAAGTCTGCGTCCCTTTCTACCAAACTCTTTCCGGTCAAGTCCTCTTATTGCATCTTCAGCATCTCTGTCATCATCCATGTACACAAATGCAAATCCTGAACAGAAAATTAAACACTCGAGTTAGCAAGTGCAGTTAATGTAGAAAATAGAAAGCATACACGCTAATCATCATCCTCCTCAATGCCAAATATCCCAAATACACATGGGCTTCAAATGAAAATAAAGAACAAAGAATGCTACTCGAAAAAGAAAAAAAAACATGAACACTGCCTTGAGATCTACAAAACTATGTATCCTCCTTCTCAATGCCAAATATCCCAGCTACACATGGGCTTCAAATGCAAATAAACACAGAATACTACTGGGAAAAAAAAAATTAACATGAACACCACCTTGAGATCTACAAAACTATGTATGTTTTAGTAACAGACCTTCTGTTATGGACTAAGTCATGTCAAGGAACAAATTGCAAAAGTGAATGGCATGATGTGTCAATGATAACAAAGTGCCTTCTCCATGATTGTATTCTGCTGCCATAGCTGAAAGGGTGGCATGGTTTCTACGCTGGGAAAAAGTCACACAAGGGATGGAAGGCAATGGTGTGTGATGGTAGTGGCCATTGCATATGTATCAGAAAGGCTCTTCTCGCTAACAAGAAGAGGAAACTCCTCACAAGCTGGAAATATGAAGGGTGGCCCATCGATCAACCAGGTGGTTAATAGGCATGCGATGTAAATCCTGCGCCAAAGAAACTGTTGAGTATGGGGGTTTACACTACACAGAAATATATTTTGCTCTTAAACGAATCCTGAACCCCAGAGCTGCTCAACATGGACATATTCTGAGTGAATCAATGAGAAATATCTCTGCCTGGTGGAGGAGTCCATCTGATGAATGCACGTGACATCCTTGTTGATGGTAAAATTCCACTGATGATGGCTGGCGTGATGAACAATCAAGTGACCCATACACAGATCTGCTACCGATGATCTCATGATAACATGTACTTTAAAAAGAACCCTAGTTTGAAGAGACCAAGAGGGCTTCTCGTGAGTGGTCTCACAATACATATAATTTGCTTTTACGATATAGAGGATTTGTTAGCATAAACAAGAAAATATGTTGAAAGCCATAAGTATTTTTGAATGACAGAAAACCAAACATATTGATTTTATCATCTAATGCACAGAACCTTAAGAAAAACCTCGGTATGTTTTGGGTTCAATTGTTCTTTTAAGTACTAACAAAGCTAAAGCAGGATTTATCTGCTTGAAGATATGGTTTATTCAACAATTCTGTCTTGAAGAAATTGTAGTGTGTGCAAGAAAATGATCAAGCTTAAATGTCAAAAGGTTTTGACAGATGGGTTAATGCAAAACCAACAGAAGTTGGGAAATTTACCCGATTTCATCTCCACTCTGTCAACCTTTCCATATCTCCTGAAAAGGCGCTCTAGATCAGACTGGTGTGCATCAAACTCAAAGTTGCCACAGAATATAGGCCTCATTTTACCTGAGCAAGTGACAACAATTTAGCTTCAGATAGCATAATTGTCTTATGAGAGATTCAGTGGATCAAACAAATTCTGGGAGTTCTCAATACATAATTCACGTTCTAGCAATTCCATGGGATGCACATCACAGATCCAAACAAGCCATACAAAAGAATTGTAACAGAATACAAACAAAGTATATAATGATTTACAGCAATACAATTTGTGATGGCTCCATTTATAAAACAAAGTATATAATGATTTCTTCGATGCAGATAAACCAAGAGAACAAACTTTCAAACCTATAAATTAGCAAACTCGAAGGGGTAATGCGCAGGAATCTCTCCGTTATCCAAACAAGTGAAACAACAGGTCCAGATCGGCAGATTCGAATTATTGTTCTCTTAAATCCAGAAGCAAGCAAAAATTTTAAATGGTTGATGACAGATAAAAAGTACGAGAAGCACACATAAATCAACGGATTCAATGCGAATTCATGATACAACACGATCAAACCGTACCAGATCTCAACAAACGTGACAAATGAAAGGTGAATTTCAGATCTAGACTTGGAGCAAATAAATAATCAGAGAAAATATACAGAGTAAGAGATGGATCAGAGAAAGACCTTGGAAGTGGCGAACGATTCAGACAATGGCGGATCTATCCAACAGTGTCGCCGAAACCCTAAAGAGAAAGAACGGGAGGATAAGATATTTCGTGGGAGTTTTTCCGTTGATTCTATTTAACAGTAGGAGGTGTGTTTGTCCGTTAGATTTGGTCAGGGGTTGAACTGTAATTATCGTTAAACTCGGAGTTTGTTAGTCAAGCCTGCAATTTACCACAATTTATTTTTAAAGTAGACGAATATCGGTTGGTTTTGACAAGACAAACCTCAACCAGGATCATACAAAACTGTGAAAGTGTCTCCATGTTACAAGGGACATTAGCCTTATCTAAGAAATTAGCATTATAATTCACTTCTCTATAAGAGAATGTCCAACAACTTCTCGGAAAAATTCTTCAAAATGGAGAATTATAAATTACTTATTCTGGGATTTTTTGGTCTGAATTCCAACCGATTCTCTATTATGGAGTTTATCTCAAAACATATAGAGTTTCCTCCAAATTTAAGGAATAATCTTCATTTTTTCTCCTCATTATCTATTTTGCAAAAGGTAATGGGCAAACTGTTGGATCAAAATCCATCTTCATATTCTCCAAAAATTCAATATGGAGAAGGTGTTGGGGTTGCTCTGACAATGCTTAAACAGGGTCGTTCAATGGATTTCGAAGGTCCTGTGTCAAACTTCAAATAAGATGGTAGTAAAGTTAAATTTTTAGGTGAAATATGACAGTACATTAACGATAAAAATGTAGAAGATAGGTATAATTTCAGCAGATTTAACATCAAAAAACTTCTTTTTACATATGCAACAATAACGAAAATAGTTAGCAATATCTGATATAATCATTCATGACTAACAATTTAAAAATATTACTCCCTTCGTTGGTAAATACATGTACTTTGAATTTTTGACACGTTTTCTAGAAGTTAAAAGCTATTATAAAATATCAACTTTTTAATTAATTTTTAATAATTATAAACTTATTATTAATAAGTTATCATTATTAAAAAATTTAAATTAATATTTTATATAGTTTTTATCTCTTAAAACACGTGTCAAAAGTAAAAACACGTGTATTTCTGAACGGGGGTAGTATTAAATACTAATAAAAGTATATTGACTTTTTTTTATACATGTTTTAAAAGAAAAAAGTTCAAATAGATTTTACCCAAAAAAAAGTTTAAAATGTTGAGTGTAGAAGGGTGAAGAGGTGAATAATTCACCTTCTGTACTATCTCATTTTATTTTAAGATTGTACAATATGTAAAACTCTCCTATAAATAGGAGTAGATCTAACATGTAAACGCAATCAGATTCAACAAGAAAGGCAATTACAAAGCCTTTATCCGATCACATAAATCTACAAATATCAACACGCTATCAGGACGAGATCTAAAACCAACTGAGTTTTTGAGATCTCAAGGTAAAAACCTCAAATCTCAGCTCTTCAATTCGAAAAACGTTTTTACCAAAATCGATTTTAGAGGAGTATGCTCTCTAGTTGCCCAAAATTTGGGATCTTCTACATCAGAAACTCATAAAAACCTCAGATCTCTCTGTTTTACATCATCCTTGTTTAGATCCGTTTTCAAAACTCACAGATAATGGAACACAAAAAGAGGCTCAACACATCTTCATGAGTTTTCATATGAAAACGAATTTTTCAAAGCCAAAATACACGAATTTCATCATAGGGTTTTCGAAAATTCTTCACATCAAAACAAGATTAGTAGATCTAGAGCCATTACAAGATATTTGAAAAATACTACATAATACAATACCGTTTTTAACTACATTTTTTGAAACTTGCCTTGTCGGAACCCCCATTGGAAAGCCTAGTTGCACTTGCAATTCTTGGTCACCCACATAACGAAGGAAACCACCATAACTACTATCGTCACTCCACAAACGAACATCCTTAGCAAAACACGATCGGTCTCGGTCATGTTTTTGCTTGAAGGGATGTCAGCGAGAGGATGAGGAGGTAAAATAAATGGAGGTTAAAACCCCAACCCAACACAATATAACACACCCTTAAACCTTCTCTTCTTCTTTCAAATTTCAAATGCATGAAATGATTTTTCATTTCCTTACTGATCATTTAGTACGTACATGACTGAAGTGAGTTTTGCATAAAATATTATATATATAAATATATATATATATATATATATATATATATATATATATATATATATATATATATATATATATATATATATATATATATATATAGATTGCGTAAAATAGGTGATGTGTGATAGTCTTTGCAAGCTATCCATGCCAAACTGGAAAATTACCTACCACCCTTGACTTTTTCACTTCAACGGATGAAGTGGTAGTCTACACTTCTTAATTATATATATATATATATATGTTGTGTGTAGAAGGGTGAAGAGGTGAATAATTCACCTTCTGTACTATCTCATTTTATTTTAAGATTGTACAGTATGTAAAACTATCCTATAAATAAGAGTAGATATAACATGTAAAGGCAATCAGATTCAACAAGAAAGGCAATTACAAAGCCTTTATCTGATCACATAAATCCAACACGTTATCAGCACGAGATCTAAAACCAACTGAGTTTTTGAGATGCCAAGGTAAAAACCTCAAATCTCAGCTCTTCAATTCGAAAAACGTTTTTACCAAAATCGATTTTAGAGGAGTATGCTATGTAGTTGCCCAAAATTTGGGATCTTCTACATTAGAAACTCATAAAAACCTCAGATCTCCCTGTTTTATATCATCCTTGTTCAGATCCGTTTTCAAAACTCACAGAGAATGGAACACAGAAAGAGGCTCAACACATCTTCATGAGTTTTCATACGAAAACGAATTTTTCAAAGCCAAAATACTTGAATTTCATCATAGGGTTTTCGAAAATCCTTCACTTCAAAACAAGATTAGTAGATCTAGAGCCATTACAAGATATTTGAAAAATACTACATAATACAATACCGTTTTTTAACTACATTTTTTGAAACTTGCCTTGTCGGAATCCCTCATTGGAAAGCCTAGTTGCACTTGCAATTCTTGGTCACCACACAACGAAGGAAACCACCATAACTGCTATCCTCACTCCACAAGCGAACATCCTTAGCAAAACATGATCGGTCTCGGTCATTTTTTTGCTTGAAGGGATGTCGGCGAGAGAATGAGAGAGATGGAGGTGGAGGATGATGGAAAAAGGAGGGAGGTGTGAAGTTGAAGGGCGGTAGTGGTGGTGCTTTAACCAGGGAAAAGAAAAGCAGAGAAAGGGGGTAAAATAAATGGAGGTTATAACCCCAACCCAACACAATATAGCACACCCTTAAACCTTCTCTTCTTCTTTCAAATTTCAAATGCATGAAATGATTTTTCCTTTCTTTACTGATCATTTAGTACGTACATGACTGAAGTGAGTTTTGCATGTAATATTATATATATAGATTGCGTAAAATAGGTGATGTGTGATAGTCTTTGCAAGCTATCCATGTCAATCTGGAAAATTACCTACCACCCTTGACTTTTCCACTTCAACGGATGAAGAAGTGGTAGTCTACACTTCTTAATTATATATATATATATCTGTTGTGTGTAGAAGGGTGAAGAGGTGAATAATTCACCTTCTGTACTATCTCATTTTATTTTAAGATTGTACAGTATGTAAAACTATCCTATAAATAAGAGTAGATATAACATGTAAAGGCAATCAGATTCAACAAGAAAGGCAATTACAAAGCCTTTATCTGATCACATAAATCCAACACGTTATCAGCACGAGATCTAAAACCAACTGAGTTTTTGAGATGCCAAGGTAAAAACCTCAAATCTCAGCTCTTCAATTCGAAAAACTTTTTTACCAAAATCGATTTTAGAGGAGTATGCTATGTAGTTGCCCAAAATTTGGGATCTTCTACATTAGAAACTCATAAAAACCTCAGATCTCCCTGTTTTATATCATCCTTGTTCAGATCCGTTTTCAAAACTCACAGAGAATGGAACACAGAAAGAGGCTCAACACATCTTCATGAGTTTTCATACGAAAACGAATTTTTCAAAGCCAAAATACTTGAATTTCATCATAGGGTTTTCGAAAATCCTTCACTTCAAAACAAGATTAGTAGATCTAGAGCCATTACAAGATATTTGAAAAATACTACATAATACAATACCGTTTTTTAACTACATTTTTTGAAACTTGCCTTGTCGGAATCCCTCATTGGAAAGCCTAGTTGCACTTGCAATTCTTGGTCACCACACAACGAAGGAAACCACCATAACTGCTATCCTCACTCCACAAGCGAACATCCTTAGCAAAACATGATCGGTCTCGGTCATTTTTTTGCTTGAAGGGATGTCGGCGAGAGAATGAGAGAGATGGAGGTGGAGGATGATGGAAAAAGGAGGGAGGTGTGAAGTTGAAGGGCGGTAGTGGTGGTGCTTTAACCAGGGAAAAGAAAAGCAGAGAAAGGGGGTAAAATAAATGGAGGTTATAACCCCAACCCAACACAATATAGCACACCCTTAAACCTTCTCTTCTTCTTTCAAATTTCAAATGCATGAAATGATTTTTCCTTTCTTTACTGATCATTTAGTACGTACATGACTGAAGTGAGTTTTGCATGTAATATTATATATATAGATTGCGTAAAATAGGTGATGTGTGATAGTCTTTGCAAGCTATCCATGTCAATCTGGAAAATTACCTACCACCCTTGACTTTTCCACTTCAACGGATGAAGAAGTGGTAGTCTACACTTCTTAATTATATATATATATATATATATATATATATATATATATATATATATATATATATATATATATATATATATATATTAAGCTGTATATAAATATAAATATAATGTGTGATTTGTATGCATGCATAATACAATATTCATGTTTTGTTAAAACCACACATACATGTACATGGATGATTGGATATATAATCTATCGGTAGCTTAGTGTATTAATTTGCACACATATCATTTATATCCTACTATTTAAATTTATATCTAGTAAATTATTTCCATAATATTTACACTCACATATACGTCTTATAATTTTTGTAGTGCTAGCTATTATGGCAAACATCACCATGAGAGAATTCGATATCTCGGATCTCTCAGGAGACAAGTTCCTTGAGGGGAGGGTGGATGCCTTAACAAACCTTAAGGCTAGAGGTTTTGAAAAGACCATTGAGGCTAACAATACCACCAGTCCACAAGAAAAGGCACATGCCATTGTGTTCATTCGCCACCATATTCATGAAAGCCTGAAATCTGAATATTTATTGGTGGATGATCCTAAGGAACTATGGGAGAATCTGAATGAAAGATCTGGCAATCAGAAGAATATCTTACTCCCAATGGCCTTATATGAATGGAACTCTTTAAGGGTTCAAGATTTCAAAAATATCAAGGAGTATAGCTCCGCTGTGCAGCGAATCACATCACATTTAATGCTATGTGGTCATGAGATTACAGATGGGAAAATAATGGAGAAGACATTCTCCACAATGCATGCATCTAATGTGTTGTTACAACAACAATACATGCAGGGTGGCTTTAAGAAGCACTCTGAACTCATAGATGTAATGCTAGTAGCGGAGAAAAACAATGATCTCCTGATGAGAAACCACAACATGAGGCCCCCCGGCGCAACACCATGCCCCGAAACTAATGTTGCAGATGCTATGAATGCCAACCCAAAAGGTGGTAATGACCCTAAAAGCTCACAAGGCTACAAAAGGGGGAAGTATCGTGGCAACAATCGCAAACAAAGCTATGGGAGAAACCGCTTCATCCATAAGAAAGGCAACCATGGAGAATCATTCTCCAAGGGGATGAGGCCAAAGGTCTAGAGGGGTTCAACAAAAACCCCAAACAAACCAAAGTCACAATATATGTTACCGGTGTAGGATGACTGGTCATTGGGCAAAAGTATGTCACACAGCAAGACACTTGTGCGAGCTGTATCAGGCCTCTCTCAAGGAAAAGGGGAAGGATATGGTAACAAACTTTGTTGCCACTAATACCCCACTAATGTTGGGTGACCTGAATATCAATGACTACATGGATAATGAGCTTGGTGATGGATTTGGCCAAGATGAAGGCACTAGCTTTTAAATTTCTATGCATGAAATAAATTAAGGATGCTTGTAATATATGTTTCCTTGCGTTATCCATGTAATGTAAGATATTTGTCATGTGATGTAAGATGTTTGTGTAAGTTTAATTTCCACCATGTAATATAATGTCTAACTCTGTGTTTTTCTTAATTCTTGAAGTCATGAATCCATCTGGAATCTAGCGTGATTATAAGCAGCAATGTCTAGTGGACAGTGTAACAACCCACACCATCCTGAAAAACAAGGAATACTTCACTCAGTTGACAATCTTTGAAGGAAATGTCAACACGATATCAGGTGTGGCAAAGATGATCGAAGGATCTGGAAAGGCTTGCCTTTTGCTTCCGAAAGGGACAAAATTGGTAATAAAAGACACATTATACTCAAGCAAGTCTCAAAGAAATTTATTGAGTTTCAAAGATGTGCGTCAGAATGGTTTTCATATTGAAACCATGAATGAAAATGAAAGGGAATACTTGTGCCTGATAGCACGTGTATCTAACAAAAGGAAAGTGGTAGAAAGACTACCAGCTTATTCCTCTGGGCTATATTATACCTACATTAGTTCATTTAAGGTTAATATGGTAACCAGACCAAGTCTGGATGACCATAAGATGTTTACCCGCTGGCATGACAGACTGGGCCATCCAGGTACAGTGATGATGCACAGAATCATTGAGAATTCACTTGGTCATACATTAAAGAACAAGAGGACTATCCAGACAAGTGATCTCAATTGTACTACTTTCTCGTTGGGCAAACTGATCACTAGGCCCTCGAAAAATAAAATAGCAGTTGAGGCTCCTTCATTCTTAGAACGAATTCAAGGGGATATATGTGGGCCAATTGCCCCACCGTGTGGACCATTTCGTTACTTCTTGGTGCTAATAGATGCACCTACACGATGGTCACATGTGAGTTTATTGTCGACAAGAAATGTTGCATTTGCTAAACTCCTTGCTCAAATCAGACGATTAAGAGTGCAATTCCCGGATTATACAATAAAGAAAATCCGTATGGATAATGCAGGAGAATTCTCTTCCCAAGCATTTAATGACTATTGCATGTCCATTGGGATTATAGTTGAACATCCAGTAGCGCATGTACATACTCAAAATGGTCTTGCAGAATCATTAATTAAACGATTACAACTAATTGCTAGACCATTGCTGATGAAATCCAAGCTACCATCATCAGCATGGGGACACGCAGTATTACATGCTGCAGCCTTGATTCGACTCAGGCCAACTGCATATCATTAATATTCCCTAGTGCAACTTGTGTTTGGCAAGGAGCCGAATGTGTCACACCTAAAGGTGTTTGGATGTGCAGTCTATGTCCCAATTGCACCACCGCAACGAACAAAGATGGGTCCTCAAAGGAGACTGGGAATATATGTTGGTTTTGAATCCCCCTTAATTATTGAATATCTTGAGCCAACAACAAGTGACCTATTTACAACAAGATTTGCTGATTGCCATTTTGATGAATATGCATTCCCAACTCCAGGGAGAGAAAAGAACAAAGTTAATCCTAGTAAAGGTGAGGTCACCTAGGATGCCATGTCATTGTCATATCTTGATCCTCGAACAAAAGTGTGTAAATAAGAGGTACAAAAGATAATTCATTTGCAAGGAGTGGCTAATCAGTTGCCTGATGCATTTACTGATATAGAAAAAGTGACAAAGTCATATATACATGCTATAAATGCCCCTGCAAGAATTGAAGTACCTATGGATCTACCAAATAAGCCAATCGCTAATGAATCTGTTGTACGTAAAAGGCGAGGTAGACCACTTGGTTCAAAGGATTTGAAACCAAGACAACCGAGGAGGCAAAAGGGCATGATTGGTAATCCCATAATAGTCCAGCCAAATGATGAGAGCAAAGAGGTCAATAACGATGATAACTTGGAAAGCAAAGCAAACTCCTCGGAAGAAGAGAATCTTGTTGAACAAGATTAAAAAGAGAGTCTTTTTGAAGAAGACAAAACAATTGACAATTATGAAATTTCCATAAACTATGTATCCACGGGAAAACAGTGGAACAGGAAAGATGTCATTGTTGATGAAATCTTTGCCTATTCAGTAGCAGTTGAAATGATGGCGGAAGACGACGATATTGAACCAAAAACAGTTGAAGAGTGTCGTCGTAGGAAAGATTGGCCTAAATGGAGAGAAGCGATTCAGCTGGCTGAATTAAAATCACTCGAGAATCATGAAGTTTTCAGTCCTGTAACTCAGACACCAAAGGGGATAAGGCCAGTGGGCTATAAGTGGGTATTTGTGAGGAAAAGAAATGAGAAAAATGAGGTAGCAAGATATAAGGCAAGGCTTGTAGCACAAGGTTTTTCAAAACTGCCAGGAATTGATTACGAAGATACGTATTCACGGGTAGTTGATGCAACTACCTTAAGATTTCTGATTAGCCTGGCAGTGGCTAAGAAGCTATAGATGCGATTAATGGATGTCGTGACTGCATATCTATATGGGTCACTTGACACCGACATCTATATGAAAGTCCCTGAAGGACTAAAATTGCCCGAATCTTGCAAATCAAAGCCTCGAGAAATGTTCTCCATCAAGTTGAGGAGATCATTATATGGATTGAAACAATTTGGGCGAATGTGGTACAATCGTCTTAGCGAGTACCTTTTGAAGGAAGGGTACAAGAACGACTCGAGATGTCCATGCATCTTTATCAAAAGATACAAATCGGGGTTTTCCATCATTGCAATATATGTTGATGATCTAAACATGGTTGGAACCCCGAATGAGATTGCAAGTACAACTAGGTACTTGATGAAGGAATTTGAAATGAAGGATCTTGGGAAAACCAAGTTCTGTCTCGGTTTGCAAATTGAACACGTAAAAGATGGAATCTTTGTCCATCAATCAAATTATACCGAGAAAATTCTGAAAAGATTTCACATGGACAGAGCTCACCCTTTGAACTCACCTATGGTCGTTCGCTCCCTTAATATACACGATGACCCATTCAGACCCCGAGAAGATGATGAAGAAATGCTTGGCCCAGAAACACCATATCTAAGTGCTATTGGTGCCCTGATGTACCTAGCCAACAATACAAGGCCTGACATTGTCTTCACTTTAAATTTACTATCGAGATACAGCTCAGCTCCTACAAGGAGGCATTGGAACGGAATTAAACATTTGTTCTGTTACCTTAGATGCACACATGATCTTGGCCCGTGTTACCGAAATTGTCCAAATGCAACTCTTGTTGGTAATGCAGATGCTAGATACCTATCAGACCCTCACAAGGCCAAATCCCAAAATGGATATGCCTTCACATTTGGAGAGACAGCCATATCATGGAGGTCCGCAAAGCAGACTTTGACCGCGACATCGTCAAACCATGCCGAATTAATAACATTATACGAAGCTGGTAGAGAATCTGTATGGCTCAGAAAGGTGATAAAGTACATACAGAGGGAGTCTGGCATCAAGTCAATCAAGGGCAAACCAACTGTGATATACGAAGACAACTCGGCTTGTGTTACGCAAGTAAAGGAAGGCTATATCAAAGGAGATCGGACCAAACACATATCGCCAAAATTCTTCTCTACTCATGAACTTGAGAAGAAAGGGAAAATTGAAGTCCAACAAATCCGATCAGATGAGAACCTCGCTGATTTGTTCACAAAATCTTTGCCACGAAAGAGGTTCGAACAACTGGTACGCAAGATCGGAATGTGTCATCTTCGAGAAGCTCATTAAACATGTCAAACTCAGGGGGAGAATCATATGCGCTGCACTCTTTTTTCCTTCGATTAGGTTTTTATCCCACTGGGTTTTTCCTGAACAGGTTTTTAATGAGGCAACATTACCAATGCCTATGAAAGAACTAAAATTGTAAATAACCCTTAAGATTCATGACAGAAGTTGATTATTCAAGGGGGAGTGTTGTGTGTAGAAGGGTGAAGAGGTGAATAATTCACTTTCTGTACTATCTCATTTTATTTTAAGATTGTACAATATGTAAAACTCTCCTATAAATAGGAGTAGATCTAACATGTAAAGACAATCAAATTCAACAAGAAAGGCAATTACAAAGCCTTTATTTGATCACATAAATCTACAAATATCCAACAAAAAATATATTATTGAGTATATAAATTAACCTAAAAAAATTATAAACAAATTAGAACATTATTGGGTATTGAGTGAGTAGGATTTGACCCTTATTTAAAAACCGAGTTTATAACATGTTTTAAAAGAAACACCAAATAAATCAAAATGGAGTATTTTAAACAAAATGTGCAAATAAATTGCAAATTAAAAAAAAAACAATCCAAGAAGTCAAAAAAGCGTAAAAAATGGGAAATAAGAGGAACTCACAATCCTTTAAAGGTGGAAAAAATTAAATGAGGTACTCCTCGTTGGAATCGAACTCACGGTAACAGTACAAAGCTGCTTTTCCCAAAACTTCACCTACCGTTGTGCCAACATGTCAATTTGATTACCTTTGTAAAACATTTAATTATATACTAATATAATTTAAACGAGACCCCGTAAAATTGAAGGTCATGGGCGAGCTCCCATCTTGCCCATGCCCAGGGTCGGGTCTGTGCTTAAAGGCTAAAGCTAATATGGTTGAAGCTTCTTCTAAATTCTTGGATTTCTTCTCCTACGAAGTGGGCATGAAGTGGGTAATCTTGTCCACCAAGTCCGAGGTCGACGATAGATTGGAGTCGGAGTCGATCGGGAGCTCCGTGGATGGCGGGGTCACCGATGGCCAATCCGATGCGTAGGTAAGCAGGGTTCATAATGCCGGTAAAAGAACTACGTACGCTTTGATTCCTCTTCCCCAAGAAGATACGTAGGCAATTAGGAAATCGATTCAAGACCTTCATCCCTTTTTTCCCATCTCAATTTAGCCCAAATTTTTATTATTTTTTGACTTTCCTACAACTATGTAAACAAAATGATTTTTTTAAAATTGGACTTAAAAAAAAAAGACCCAAACCATACAACCCGGCGGGTCAACCCGACGGGTTGAACCCTTTCAGCCAAATGTCCCAACCCAGCGGGTCGACTCAGCGACCCTTCGACTCGACGGGTGACCCGAACTCGTTAACCTATGAGATTTTCGGGTTAGGGTTCAGGTCGACCCCCCCCCCCCCCCCGACCCTTGACCGGTAGGTCGAACCCGTCGACTCTTCGTGTCGGACCCGTGACCACGCATAATGTAGGGTGTTAGGGGTTCGCCTTATCAAATACCCCTGGAGGGTTTGAAAGTTTTCCAGAAGTATTGTTGACTAGAACAGAGAAGGAATTAGTAGAGAAGCACTTCATGACTCATCCTACCCAGTTGGGATGAAAACCCATTTTCAGGAGAATAGTCTCAATAAAGTTCCAGTTGATTTCGACATAGACCTTCTCTATGTAGAGTTAGAGGGTCATCCATCTTTTTTGTCCTTTTTTTTTAAGTTATGAAATATCTCGTGGACTATAAAAATATTATATTGAATAGATCGTCCTTCCACAAATTAGCGCTCCTTAGAAAGGGTTGATGATTCTAGGGAGAATTGGTTTTATTCTGTTCGCAAGAATCATGGCAATAATTTTATATACTAGGTTGTAGAGACTAACTGATCTGTAGTGATTATGTTGATTGGGTCCTCAATTTCGGGTATGAGTGCAATGAATGTTAATAAGGAACTGTTGTCAATATGCCAATAGTGCTTATAGAAATCGTGAGGGTATCTATCAGGACCTGGAAACTTGTTATCTGCCATTGCGAATACCATGTCTTTTATCTCCTTATCTGTAAGGGTCTGATGTGAAGTGATCCTAGTGGTCAATGAGCTCGACTCATTTATCTTACAAAGCTTTGTCGCAGGAGCCGAATATCAACTCTCGTTTGAGAAAAAAGCATGGCGACACCGTGATATTTTGGCTCTTCCGCGCTGTATAAAATTCCGATTGAAGGAAGTGACCACTTGTTGGAAAGATATTTTAAGCGGCTACAACTTCCATGAAGAACAGTTCTCCTAAATAAGCCTCGAAGATGCTCAAATTCGACATTCTTTCCAGCAGCTCAAATCTGGACGTTTTTCATGCTTTTATTTCTATCAAAAAATAATCCCACATCGCTTAGAGATGTTTGGGGCTTATATTTTCATCATATATATTTCTTGTAAAACCTTCATTTTAAATGAAGCCAAGTTGAGTTTAGTTAAAGGTTAAGCCACTAAATAGCTTCTTATGATTCCGGGTTAAGGATCGAGTTCTTGGTGAGAGGCTAAGAGCGAACCCTTTGGTGAGAGGCCGAGGGTGACACCCTAGTGAGAGGCGAAGGTGTCAAAGGGTTGAGATCCTCAGAGTGTGATTCCGAGAGGATTGAGATCGAGTGTAGGGGGTTCAAGGGTGAGACGCCTGTGAATCTTGCTCCACATATCCCTTTTTTCAAGTTTCCAAAAATCCCAAAATTTAGCCCCACAAAAAGAGTGTTCGAAAGCTCGAGCCTTGGTCGATCCGGTCCTCGGGTCTGATACCACTTGACGTGCTTGGACCCGGGCTCGAGGAAAAGGACCGGAGACGAGAGTTCCGAGAGGTCAGGAAGCTTGGACAGTTTCTAGAGCAGTAGGTCAGTCTTCAAAGATTTCCGATTTCCTGTCGATTGGCTCGGCTTCTGGGGATGTGCGAGTACTACTTTTGCAGATCTTGAAGTTGCGGTCGTGGATTGGGGCAGATCTTGTCAATCTGAGGTCAGACGAAGCGGGAAATCGCGTTTTACCGAGATGTCGCTTGTGCAGAGGCGAGTCCAAACGGGGCTTGTTTGAGAGGGATTGAAGGGCTGCTTTTGGGTGAAGTTTTGGGGATGATTGAGGGTAATAATGGGGCTGTGGAAGGCCTTAGAATGGTGGTAAAGTAGGGGATGGGGTTGAGGGATGTGTGATGCAAGATCGCTCTCGGCCTCGCACTCCGAGCTCTCTCCAACACTCGATCTTCCGCACTCTCGGCCTCACAATCCGAGTGTATCCGACCCTTTGATTCCGTAGTCTCTCACTAGGGAATCGCTCTTAGCATCTCACCAAGAGGTTTTATCCGGCATCTCACCAAGATAGATTGTGTTTCTTAACCCGAAACGAAGGAAGCATAAAGCTAAGATTTTTCTCAAATTCAACTTGTCTCCAAAAGAAGTTCTTACATCCTTTTAAATAGGGAAATATTGATGCTATGAAAAATAAAAGAAATTAAAATAAACCGATAAACTAATGACAGATAATATGAAAGGGTTTCCGAGAATTATGACGGAGAAATGGGCAACCATAATGGGGGAAAAAGAATGGTCTTAGTTTCCATCAAAGAGATGGAAGGTCGAAAATCCCTAAAGGCCCGTCATTTATAATCCGACTTTATTGAATGCATTTCGTCTTCATTTATTGCATTTCCGATAAGCTACCAGATTTTCGGAATGCTACAAAGATCTCCAATTTCGGCCATTTTCCAAGATGAATTGATGAGTTCATCCTTCAATAAAGTTGTAGCCACTTAAAATATCTTTTCAACAAGTGCTCATCGGCTTCAATCGGAATTTTATACAGCTAGAACGAGCCAAAATACCGAGGTGTCGCCAAGCAGTCTTCACAAATGAAAGTTGATGTCCAGCTTCGGCAACATAGCTTTGTAAGATAAAGGATTCGAGCTCATTGACGAATAAGATCACATCATCCTCTTCCCCTTGAAAATGATTCGACCCCGAACCCGTCAGCTCCTCAAGTAGCCCATCCCCTGCAAGAAATGGAGCTAAGTCACAAACATTAAAAACATCATGAACAATAGAAATCGTGAGGGTATCCATCAGGACCTGGAAACTTGTTATCTGCCATTGCGAATACTGTGTCTTTTATCTCCTTATCTGTAAGGGTTTGATGAGACGCTTTTTTGCTTCATTCGTAACTTCCATGTCTATGAGATTAAGTTGGGTTGGGATTATAGGAGGTTTAAGGGAGCTTCTTTATAGCGATCAACTAATTCATTTGTAATTTCATTGGATATCAATTCATTAATTATCCTCTATGATGATACCATCTTTGCTCTAGAACCTTATTGTTTTATTCCTAAAGTTTCAGATTTTTTATGTGGATTGGTAATACTTGGTGTTTCTATCTCCAAGTTGGAGATGCTTCACCCTTGCTCGTTGCTTCTAGAATTTGTGGTTATAGGTTAACACTTGGTTACGTTTGTTTTCCAGACGTTGTAGTTTCATTGCTTATTGGGTGCCTAGTAGTCCCCATATCTGTGCTTGTTGTAGTTCCTCGATAGTTTTGTCAATCCTGATGAGTTGTTTGAAAATATTATTTGTATTGGTTTTGCACCATTTTTTTGTATTGTTTTTTTTAATAATTTTTTCTTTTGCATTAATTTAAACATGAATGAGCCTTCTAGTGTATTTTTCCAAACATTATGAACCAGTTGATTGTATTCTGGTTTTGTGGTTCATGCCATTTAAAGTGAAGATGTTGTTGGAGATAAATGTTCAGGAAAATATTTATGATATTTGGATGCGCCAAAGCCCGATCTAATCTTCCATATGTGTTGTCAATGTTGGAGTTTCCGTCAAGTAATTAAATGGAAAACATTTGAACAAATGTGTGTGCAAGTTTAGTTCCTCCTTTATCGCTATTAATATTTGAAATATGGCAAGATTAGGCTTTGGCTCGTTGGTTCGTGGTTATTTTTGGATAAGAAGTAGTCTTGCGGCACTTTAGATCGAGTGGATCTTGGCAGTGTCTATCATCTCCGAAGATCCATCATCCATGTGGGGGGGAACGTCATGTGATCCATACTTCCCTTTGAGTCATCCATTGCCCACTGTGGATTTCTGCTTTTCGTCTCCCTAGCAACGAGGAGATATCGTGTCAACGTTCCCATGCGTTCACTATCCATGTCCTCCTGTCGAGTCTTTCTTCCACGCTCAGCGGGACTTCTACTTGATTCATAGTTTTTTAGGGTTATTTCATTTTTTTAGTGTTATTTTCTTCATTTTGCTTTGGTCGATTGGTTTATTGATTTAGGGTTTGTTTGTTTTTTAGTTGTATCATGACGGCTTATCCGTTTGGCCCTCTTTGTGCCCTCTCGATTTACCGGACTTTTGTCTAGTATTTTGATTTTTTACCTTAAAAAACCACATATTCATTGTATTGCTACCTAAATGGGACAACACAACAACAACTGTACATTGTCGCCTAGTCAGCCTATGTTATACAATGTATAAGGCTATCTCTAAAATTATAACAGAAAGATTGAAAGTGGTAATTGGAAAATTGATCAACCCCCTACAAGGTGCTTTCGTCTCCGATAGAGCTATTCAAGACAACGTTCTTATAACACATGAGATTTTCCACTCCTTTAGAACTAGAAACGGTTCTGATGGATGAGTGGCTATAAAATTAGACATAAAAAAAAGCATATGATACTACAATAGAGTGGATTGGATATTCACAAGAAGTGTCCTAACTAAATTCAGTTTCCATCCTATCTTCGTTAACTGGATTCAGGAATGTATCTCTATAGTGTCATTTTTCAGTGCTAGTTAATAATGACCCAACATAGCTATTCTACCCAACACGTGGTCTCACCTTTCCTATTTATATTAGGGGAAGAAGCACTGACCCGGAAACTCGCATTAGAAACACGCAAGGATAAACTTATAGGTTTCTATTTTGGGAAAATGATCATGCATATCATTCCTATCCTTCGATGATGATATTATTATCTTCACAAAAGAGAGTGTTACGACATGCCAGAAAGTCAAGACAATTATTGACGAGACTATAAAATCTCTGGACAAAAAGTTAATTTATACAAATTTGCTTTCCAAACTACAATCGAGATCTCAAGATATAGAATAACAGAACTAGAAATAAATCTCTGTATTCTAAATGTCAAGACATTGGAAAAGTACTTAGGTTGTTTGATCATCAATGGGAGAACAACTCACTAAATGGAGAGTTAATGCTCTATCTTAGCAGGGTAGGGCGGCTCTCATTGGTGCAAGCCTTTCTACAAAACCGCTCTACACTGTGTAGAGCTTCATGTTACCTTCAATCATACATAAAGAATTAAATCAAGTAAACAGAGTTTTTTTTTTCCTGGAATATCTGTAGCAGCATCCACTAATAAGTTGGGATAAAATATGTAGATAAAATAAAAACGGAGGACTGGGAATCCAAAAATCACACGACATGAATGAAGCGTTCCAAATGAAGCTGCTATATATGGAAGATTTTAGTGGAACCAGACAATCTGTGGGTAAAAATCATTACACATAAGTATATAAAAGATACTAATTGCTTCACTAGAGGGAGGGGGGGGGGGGTGGAGTTGAAGTTCATGGCAGTGGTTGAAGCTCTTCCAACTAATCGCTAATTTCAAAAAAGGCCTTAATTACATGGTCGGTCAAAAATGGTAAATCAATAAATTTGTTGACAGACAACTAGATAAGCACACAAACAACTCCATGGCATTATAACTATCCCACAAATTTCAACAAGGATGAAAAGGTAAGTGTATACATAATGGGAAATCAATGGTGGATTGAGAAATTGGAAGCGAATCCACCAAAGTCAATCGTAGACGAGATCATCTCAATCCTACTACATGCAAATATGTTCGATGATAAATTATACTCATGGCTAGATAGGGAAGTGACGGAGGGAAAACCTGTCGTTGATTTGACAAAGTAAAACTCAAACCTATACTTAGTATAGCAATAAGTAAAAGGTCGATCCACAGAGAAATTTGTTATTCAAGTATGATTTACGTGTCAATTAAGTAACCAAAGAGGGGGGTTTTTTGCGTGTGAAAGATCCGCCTTTTCTCAAAGAGGATTGATGAAAGCAAAGTAAATGAATTTGATTCAAACAATTATGAGAAGCAGTTCTACCTATAATTTTCAACTTTATTTGGTTGAAACGATCCTTGTAACTTCTTCTCGTCCTATTAAGTTTCTTATGAATGCCCTTGTCCCGACCTAATATAGTTACTAGTCCAATCAGTCCTAGAAACCCTTATCAATCAAACAGTCCCTAAAGAAGGATTTAACCCAATTGATAGCTTTAAGTTTAGAGATTAGTCAAGGTATTTGCAGTCCCTAAAGAGGGATTTAACAACACATCCAACTTCCTACTTATCCAATTAGTTCAATCAGCCTTAAAGGAACAAGTTTGCCACTTAGATTAAGGTTCACAATCAGGAATCTACAAAACCTTAGCAATTGAATTGATTCTAACTAGTTGCGCGGGCTAGCTAGAATAAAACAATAGACAATCAAGCGCTAAAAAGTTGAAGCATTCAAATATACAAAACAAGGAACGAGAATTAGAAACTCACAATCAATCCAAATAAAGCTTCAAATTATAGGCAGAACAGATGAGTTTAGTTCCTCATCAAAGACATCGCTCAATCTCTAATTTTCTGATGGAATGTAGAATAGAATGGAAGTGAATGAAAAATAACAATAATCGGCCTTTTAAAAGTCTAAGTCGGTCATAAAACAAACTAGTCAAAACTAGGGTTGTCTTTAAATGAAACGCCGCGTCGCTGACGACCAATGTTGCGGCCGCGGCATATGCTGCGCTCTTCCATACCCGCGACATCTCTCCATTGCTGCGGTCGCGGCACGCATGCTACGACCGCGACATGTCTCGCTGCATATCCTCATGTTCAAATCCGCGAGCAGCTCCAAGTACTCCTCTCTTCTCTTCCTTCCTTGCTTCTTTCCAATGTCTATTGTATTTCACTCCAAGATATTGCATCTCTCAATGGTATTCAGATTCAATCTGCAAAGTAACCACAAATTTACGCAGAATCCGAATTCTTCCAGAATAATCACAAGATGCAAATTAACTACAGATTATGAACGAAATGCAACCTAACCAGCCTAAAAATGCCTATAATGCCTATCTAAGATATGCATTATCAGGAAGACTAGTTCACAACATCAAGTGTTTTCAACCTAATCACCCGACGAAATAGAAACCTCGTTGATGACAACAACTGGATCTGGAAGGTTGACGTTTAAGTTGAACTCATGATTAAAAAATTTCTATGGAAACCTTGCCGAATTGGTATGCCAACAAAGGATTGGCTATGTCAATGTGGTTTGGCAGTACCTCTGACATATGTTTTGTGCGTTAATGCAAGGGAAGATTAAACGCACGATTCTTGGAATGTTGCCCAAATAATACACAAGGCATACTCAGTGCCGCAAATAATCATGCCATACAAACAAGCATCCAAGACAGATTATAGCTAGAAAAACCACACAAGACTGTATAAAAAATGGAAAAAGCCTCCCGTGGGCAAATTCAAACTCAATTTCGATTGGTTCCACCCTACAAAATAAGGATAGGCTCATGTAACTACATTACTAGAGATTGGGAAGGGAGATTAATTCACATTGGATACGAAAGTCTCGGAGTCCATACTCCTTTAAGAGCATAAGCGCTTTCTTTATGGCGAGGGGTACAGAAAGCGGTTAAGTTACGCATAAACAAACTTAAGATCGAAAGGGACTCTCAAATCATAATTAACCATCTTAGAAATAAGGTGTTGTTAGATACATCGCAAATCTCTCATCAAATGTGCACGTCGAGATTTAATGTGCAAGTCTTTCCAATTAATTAGCACTCTATAAAAATTAATTAGCAAGTATATGAACGATTCAAACTAAGGCACATCTCATCCAACCTCACCGGGATTATGTGTTTGTTCTCCCTCTCATTGTGTTTAGGCTTAACAATGTATCTCTCAACTCAATCAAACATGCAAAAAGCTACATAGAAATTGACACATATATCACATAGTCTCCACCGCGGATGCCATCACTCACAAGCAACATCAAGAGGTCTTTTATCAAGGTTGTAATGGGGCTTGGTAAGGAATTAAGGGCAAGGAGAATTTATGGTCATGTGGTGCTCAGAATCCGGGAATCAAGATCCTAGACAATCAAACATCAACCATGAACTCTCTCAAAAACATCATCTTAAACTCAACCTCTCACAACAACTTTACAAAAAACATTCATTTCTCAACCAAAGATTATTTCCAACTCTCACATTCATAATGAAGATAAAAGGCTCAAACTCATGTTTTTTTTTTCTTTTTTTTTTTCATTCATTTTTTTTCATTCATTTTTTTTCTTTAGAGCCAAAACAATAATGCACAATGTGAGGAATAAAACTAAAATTACATACTCATCCAAATGCGTAACTTTCTCAACAATAATCTCTTTTCCACTCAACCAAATCAATCATTCACCAATTCTAATCCTAATTCCCGGATAGGGTAAGGCTCATCATCGGCTAGGATAAATTTTGTGGAGCATCAAAGAAAAGGCTAAGGCTCAAACCGGCTACAAGCAAAGGATACATATGTAGGGTGGATATGGATAATAATATGGCTAAGAAAATAATGCCTCTATCATTTGAAACTCATAAGCAATAGACATATAAATTCGGCCTCAAATATAGATAACAATGTCAATCTCAAGAGGTAATTGCATATGGAGAGTATAATGTCACACAAGAAAGCAAAAGGGAATAAATATATGAAAATCCCTTATAAGGCCAAAATTTCTCACTAGGACAACCTTTGTTGGATTTCAATAATGCCAATAAGAATCATACTTGCTCAATTAAACTAACAAGTCATGCTCCAATAAAAATCATTTCAAGTATGTGACAAGATTAGTCAATTCAAACATATCATGTGATTTATAGGTTAAGCTCAAAAACTCAATTAAAATAGAGGACAATTAAGGCAAGATGGGTATTTTTTGGATTTTTTCAATTTTTTTCTTTTCTTAATGCAATATAAATGCTAGAAATAAACATGATATGCATGTGAAAATTTTAAATATGACCTAACTAATGCAATATGTACACTAAACCCCCCCCCCCCCCCCCCCACCCCCCCACACTTGAATATTTCATTGTCCCTAATGAAATAAAGACAACAAAAATTAAAACAATTGAAATAGGTGTGGGAGAAGGAAACTCACGAGCTCAATGTGGTGGTGGAAATTGGGTTTGCCACCCAAAGGGTGCCCAAGTTTTGAATTAGGTCATGATCTCCTCATGATTCCTTCGTTGTTGCTCCATGAGAATGGTATGGTTGTCCTCAATTTGTCGGTCCATGACATCTTGACGCTCGGTGATATGACGGGAGGCACTTTCATGAGAGGGAAAGCCGTCATAAGACTCTCCATGGTACCCTTCAGGTGAAGAACTAGCTCCCCCTCTATAAGACTCTCGGGGATAGAATGTCTCCACTTGCATTTCCGGCTCATACTCCATCTCCGTAGGTTCTTCATAAGGCTCCTCATAAGCGTCCCCTTCGTTAGCTACCGGAGGTGGCCCTAATGGTAGGGCGTCGGGTGGAATATATAAATCGGCGGGGGAGGGACCGGTGGGTAATAGGCGCGGGAGTACCAAAGTGTGGGACCTATTGACCCCGATATACCAAATGAAGCTCCGCCCATCATCATTCACTCTCACTATGTTGGCCTTCTTTAGGGAAACCAAATCAAGCTTAGAGTTGTCCGAGCAAGGAACATAATCATTCAAATCAATATCAAGCTCCATTGCAATCAATGTAATTAAGCCTCTAAAACCAATCTTGACATCTTCCTTCCTTGAGTGAGTTTTAGTAGCCTCGGCACAAGCGGTAAAGAAAAGATCGACCCAATCCGGAGTCTCACGTGTTGTTGGCAACAAGCAAGTCATCCACGCCCAACTTCCCTTAGAGACCTTGTTGATCTCGGCATGCCCAAAAAAAGTGTTGTTCAAGACCTTGTGGCAAAGTCTAAGGGAAGGGTGGACGATGCTAGAGTTGTAGTCATTGCCGGAGGTCATGACTTGGTGTGTGACTTGCAACCATCGTTGTTGAGGAGTGGAGATACGTGGCAATTCAGACCAATGGGCGGTGGGATTGCCCGTGATCCCGAACACATTCTTCAATTCTTCAAAAGTCATAGCTCTATTCCCCCCGCCCAATCGAAAAGTAAAACCTTCATCACTAACATTTGTAAAGGTTGCCAAAAACTCCCTAACAAAGTTCGGATAGGTGCGGACACACTTTTCCACCAACCCGTCAATGTCCCCGATGCTTATAAAGGCCTGCACACTCTCCTTAAGTCCCAACAATCGCAATGTGTGAATATCAAAAAAATTCATCGAAATATACCGACGAGTCCCAAGATCATCCCACTTAGTCTTTTGATCTCTACTCAATCCCTTAGGTCTAACCAATGGAGGAGAAGCCATAACAATTATAATCAAAATATGAAGACCGAGGACTCACAAAGAAGGCGACGCATTGTAGGAATTTCGCTGGCGGCGAGTAGAGTTTGCTAGAAGCGAATTGAATCAGGCTGAGAACGCCGGGCAGATAGGAGGTGCTGGAAAGACTCGCTGGCACCGAAACCCTTCGCTGGAAGCGAATCGACTGGCCTGCTGGGCTTGCTCGCTCGCTGGTGGCGGGGACGCTCGCTTGCAGCGACTAGGGCCTGGTGGCGGCAACTGTTCCGCGGGAGCAAGTCGGAGCTTTCAAAACTTCGGCATCATTGTCCGGACATCGGAATTCCAAAATTTCTTCACGAAAGTTTCCAAACTCGACCCGATCTACGCAATGGTGGAAGAAAGAAAGGGATTTGAGTGATTTTGTGGTGATGAGGTGGTTGATGGGTGGTGAATATGGTGTGGGTGCGTACATCGGCTCGTCGGGAGTCGGAATCCGGTGCCGGAATTGGGTTTCGTGGTGGTGGAGATGTTGGTGTGGCTATGGAGGTGAAATAGCTTGAAGGAGCTTCAATGGAGCTTCAGTGTGGTTTTTGGAAGGAGGAAGAAGATGGTAAAAGGTGGAAGAAGAAGTATGGATAGTGGGTAAAAAGTAAGTGGGTAAAAAGGGTAAGGGGAATCTTTCTACTTTTTTTTTCCTTTTTTTTTTGAATCCGGGCGGGGTCCACGTTTTGGCTCTGGAGGACGACGGAACTCGCTGCCAGCGGGTTGGGTTCGATGGCAGCGAGTTGTGCTGCTGTGCTCAGCTCCTCCTGGGTCGCTGATGGATGCTCTCGCTGGTAGCGAGTTGGGTTCGCTGCCAGTGAATCCAGCCCAATGCTTCATTTTTCCGACTTCTTCTCTTAATCCTGCGAGGTTAGCTACACACTATTCCGAAAAAAAAATCTATCTGATGTGATAAGGAAATTTCTAACATAATTAGATAAATAAATAAACTAAAACTAATTATGAAATTAAAATTGCAAGACGAAAAACTTACCTCGGGTTGCCTCCCGAGAAGCGCCCTTGTTTTATGTCGTAGGCTCGACGGTAAGACCCCTCAATGGGTCTCCTTGGTGGGATCTTGGAGGTTCATCTCCTCCATGATTTTGTCGGAGAAGACATCATAGTACCGATTTAGCCGATGGCCATTTACCTTGAACACGTGTGCATTCTCCTCATCCTTGATTTCTACAGCTCCATGTGGATATATGTGCATGATGGTGTAGGGACCTCTTCATCTTGAGCGTAGCTTTCCCAGAAAAGGTTAAGGCGAGATTGATAGAGAAGTACCTTGTCACCTACCTTAAAGTCATTTCTCTAGATGTGCTTGTCATGCCATGCTTTGGTCTTTTCTTTGTAAGTGATAGCATTGTCATATGCATCCCAACAAATCTCCTCTAATTCTTGAATTTGAATCTTGCGGAACTCGCCAACCTCATCTACTCTCATGTTGCATTCTTTCACTGCCCAATAGGCCTTGTGTTGGAGTTCTACCAGAAGATGACATGATTTTCCATAAACTAAGCGGTAAGGAGACATACTTGTTGGAGTTTTGTAGGCTGTGCGATAGGCCCAAAGAGCATCATCTAATCATTGGATCCAATCTTTTCGGTTTGGGGCAACCGTCTTCTCCAAGATTCTCTTGATCTCTCTATTTGACACTTCGGCTTGCCCATTTGAGGGTGATAGGCGGTGGATACCCTATGTGTGACATGATATTTCTTCAAGAGAGCGGCCACCGTCTTGTTGCGAAAGTGGGTACCTCGATCACTAATTAATGCTTGTGGAATACCAAATCTAGTAAACAAGTCCTTAAGGAATCCTGAAACCACTTTAGAATCGTCAGTTTTGGTGGCCTTCGCCTCCACCCATTTGCAGACGTAGTCCACCGCAAGTAAGATATAAAGATTCCCAAAGGAACTAGGAAAAGGTCCCATGAAATCAATCCCCCAAACGTCAAAAATTTCACAAAACATCATCCTAGTTTGAGGCATCTCATTTCTAGTTGCAATATTCCCCATGCGTTGACACCGATCACAAGATTTACAAAAATTATATGCATCACGAAAAATCGTGGGCCAATTGAATCCCGAATCAAGTACCTTTTTAGCCGTTTTGTTTGGTCCAAAGTGTCCCCCACATGCATAAGAATGACAAAAGCTAAGAACGGACATTACCTCATTATCCGGAAGGCATCGCCGAATGATTTGATCCGCACAATGCTTCCAAATAAACGGATCGTCCCAAACATAGAATCGAGCATTGTGGCGAATCTTGTCTTTTTTGTACTTGGCAAAGTTTGGCGGAAACTCCTTGGTGACAAGAAAATTGACTATGTCCGCGAACCATGGCCGAGGAACGTTGGCTGCCATCAAAGACAAGGGAGTAAGGGAATCCGGACATACCTTTTGGGCAGAATTCGCTGGTAGCGAGTCAGGTTCATTGTCAGCGAATGGAGTCAGAATGTGAGCTAGTGTCGGCGAATGGAGAGGCTCGCTGGTGACTTGACTCGCTAGCAGCGGGTTGGGTTCGCTGTCAGCGAGTTGGGTCCGCTGGCTTACAGGAGCGTTCGCTGTCAGCGAGGCTTCAACTGAACTTGAAACGAAGTGTAGAGTTTCGTCCGGGAATTCTCCAAGTGCTTGTAGCTTCTCCCTCACACTATTTGGGTGCACAATGCGGCTAAGGTGATCGGCCACATAGTTTTCCATGCCCTTCTTGTCTTTGATTTTGATGTCGAACTCGCTCAAGAGCAAGATCCACCGAATAAGCCTTGGTTTGGCGTCCTTCTTCTTCACGAGGTACCTAAGGGCTGCATGATCGGAGCAAATTATTGCCTTTGCGCCTAGCAAGTATGCGCGGAACTTGTCCAAGGCGAACACCACAACCAATAGCTCATTCTCCGTGGTTGTGTAGTTTCGTTGGGCTTCATTTAGCATAGTAGATGACGTGTGAGTCTTTGTCAATCCTTTGTCCAAGAACCGCTTCGACGGCGTAGTCGCTAGCATCACACATTAGCTCGAATGGGAGGGTCCACATCGGGGCTTGAATGATTGGTGCGGTGACAAGATGACTTCTCAAATCGTGGAAAGCCTTCTTACACTTCTCATCAAACTCAAATGTGGTGTCCTTCTTGAGGAGTTCACAAAGAGGTGCGGCGATCTTGGAGAAATCCTTGATGAATCGGCGATAAAATCCTGCATGACCAAGGAAAAAGCGAACTTCGCGCACATTAGTAGGGCAAGGCAAAGATTGAATGATGTGAATCTTTGCCTTGCCAACCTCAATTCCCTTTCGGGAGACGATGTGACCTAAAACAATCCCTTGCTCAACCATAAAGTGGCATTTTTCGGAATTCAAAACCAAATTTGTTTCAAAACATCTTTTTAAAACCAATGCCAAATGGTCTAAGCAAGAGTTGAAATCATTGCCATGAACGGTAAAATTGTCCATAAAAACTTCAATGAACTTTTCAATATACTCGGAGAAAATACTTACCGTACACCTTTGGAATGTACCCGGAGCATTGCATAGTCCAAAAGGCATTCAGCGATATGCAAAAGTGCCAAAAGGACATGTGAATGTTTTTTTCTCTTGGTCCTCCGGTGCGATGGCAATTTGAAAGTAGCCCGAGTAGCCATCCAAGAAACAATAGTAAGTTCTTCCGGTGAGGCGCTCTACCATTTGGTCAATAAATGGGAGAGGAAAGTGGTCCTTGCGAGTCTCCGAGTTCAATTTCCGATAGTCGATGCAAACTCTCCATCCGGTTTGGACTCGCGTGGGCACTAGCTCTCCTTCCTTGATCTCTATGAGCGTAATGCCTCCTTTCTTTGGAACCACTTGCGTAGGACTAACCTATTTACTATTGGAGGTAGGATGGATCATACCGGCTTGTAGTAGCTTTAGAACTTCCTTCTTGACCACCTCCATCATTGGTGGGTTGAGTCTCCTTTGAGGCTGTCTTGATGGTTTGGCTCCTTCCTCCAAGAGTATGTGATGCATGCACATAGTTGGGCTTATTCCTTTGATGTCCGCAATTGTCCATCCAAGGGTCGTCTTGTGTTCCTTAAGCACCGCTACCAACCTCTCCTCTTGCTCAAGAGTGAGCTTATTTGATATGATGACCGATAAGGTATCTCCATCACCCAAGATGGAAAACTTGAGGTGATCTGGCAATGGTTTAAGCTTTATCACAGGTGCCTGCATAATAGAAGGTAAAAGCCTCTCTCTTGGGAGGGTTAGTGTTAAGGCATCATTTCTTTGGTGAGTATGTTGTGCCTCTAATGCCCCCAAAACTTCATGAAAGTAAGGTAAAATAGAATATTCAATTGAAAGCTCACTAAAGGGGTTTCTAAAGCTACTTGTAATTCATCTTTTCCATTAAGCTCAAAAACATCTTCTACACAAGGTTCAATAGTATCAATAGCAAATAAAGAGTGTTCATCATGAGGATATTTCATTGCATCAAATATGTAATACTCTACCTTCTCTCCATCGAACTCCATAGTAAGTGAACCGGCGTAGATATCGATCTTTGTTCGGGCGGTCCTTAGGAAGGGTCTACCCAAGAGGATAGGCACTTCCGCTACTCCATGCTCCATGTCCAAAACAAAGAAATCTGCGGGAAAGATTAGATTGTCCACCATAACTAAAACATCTTCTACAAACCCCCTAGGATAGATTTGAGAATGATTTGCCAATTGAATCACAACTCTTGTTTCTTGCAAAACACCAAGACCAAGCAATTTATAGAGGGAGTATGAGATAACATTAATGGATGCTCCTAAATCTAGCAAAGTATGATTAAATTTAGCATCTCCAATTGTGCAAGGGATAGTAAACACACCCGGATCGCTACACTTTTCGGGCATACACCTTTCTAACATAGCGGAGACATGTTCACTTACTTGAACTTTTTTATTCCCCTTCAACTTTTGATTCCTCTTGACCGTGCATAATTCCTTCAAAAGTTTTGCATAACGAGGAATAGCTTTAACTAGGTTGAGTAGGGGATGTTTACCTCACACTTGGCGAATGTTTCGAAGAGTTCGGTGTCACTCTCCAGCCTCCTTGGATTCCTCAAAGCCTCCGGAAAGGGTGCCACTGGCTTAAAATCGTCAAGAAGAGGTTTGGAATCGGCAGCAGCGTGTCCGGACTCGCCAACGTCAGCTTTCTGGGCAGAATCCGCTGTCAACGAATTGTTTTTCGCCGGTGGCGAGTCAAGTTCGCTGGCAGCGAGTCGAGTTCCGCTGTCAGTGACTGGGATCGTATCTGGTTTGGTAGATGCATTCACCCCATTCGCTGCCAGCGAGTCTGGTTTCGCTGTCAGCGGAATTTGCACAGAACTTGCCTCTTCCTTGTTTTCTTGGTGGCCTTCTTCCATAATCTCATCTAAGGCTTCTTTCTCCCCCCCCCCCCCTAGGTGCGACAAAAAGTTCCTTACCGCTCCTTAGGGTGATGGCGCTCACGTTCTCCCTTTGGTTGACCACCACTTGTGGTTGTAGCTTGCCCGAGTCCTTTGCTTGTAATTCTCCAATTGCTTGAGCCATTTGGCCCATCATCCTCTCTTGTGCATTCATCTTTTCCGTTTGAGCTTTGAGGGTTTCTAGAATGAGCTTGCATGGATCATCACCTTGTTGATTAGCTTGAGGAGGCCCCCTTTGACGATTATCATAGGGTGCTCTATATTGGGGTCCTCCTTGTTGATAGGGAGGTTGTTGTTGTTATTGATTGAACCGGCCACCATAACCTTGTTTGTGAAAATTAGAATTATAGAGATTATTAACATAGTTGTGGCGAGGACCTTAGTCTCCCTTATCATTGACCTCCATGGCTCCATCTTGCACGTCGGGACATTGATCCATAGGATGGGATGGGTCTCCACACAACCCACGTTCTTTGAGTTGTTGTTGACCTCTTTGCAAAGTTAGCTTCTTTAGGGCCTATCTAATCTCCTTAAGCTCGTTTTGGATGATTGATGTTGGGGAGTCCAAGTGTAAGACTCCTCTAGCTCCTTGAGACTGTCAATATTGTTGAGAAGCATTAGCAAGCTCCTCAAATATCTCCATAGCTTCCTCCGGTGTTTTGTTGAGGATGTTCCCTCCACTAGCCGAGTTAACCGTCCCACGATCATGATCGAGTAGCCTCTCATAAAGATATATGACCAAATCGTACTTCGAAAAGCCATGATAGGAGCAACTAGCTTTTAGCTTTTTGAATCTCTCCACATATTCGTAGAGAGTCTCTGTGGCCGATTGCTCAATGCTTATCTCCTTCTTCAAAATATTGTGTCTAGTGGCAAGGAAGTATTTGCGCAAGAAAGCCTTTTTCATCTTCATCCATGTAGTAATGCTCTCTGTGGGTAAATAATAGAGTCAACCGTTGGCCGCATCCTTCAAGGTGAATGAGAAGGCTTTTAGCATCATTTGATCCTCTGTGATGCCGTGAGGTTTCAAACGATCGCATATTCCGTGAAACTCTGCAAGGTGCTTGTTTGAGTCCTCTCCACTCATGCCATGGAACATTGGCAAAAGATGGACCCATGGTGACTTGAATTCAAACTTGGTGCCCTCCGGGAGTGGTGAGAGCCTAATAGCCAATGGTTGTGTTTGTAAATTTGGCTCATTTAGCTCCTTCAAAGTGCGTCGTTGTGGGACCACGAGCACATTGTCGTTTGGCGGTGGTTGATTGTTGCCCTTTGGCGGCAGTTGATTGTTGTTTATGTTGTTGTCGTCCATCTCTTCTTTGTTTACCGGGTTGGATGAGTGCTCTCTTCGCAACCTAGAAGTTCTTCTTTTGATTTCCAGATCAAAAGGTAAGAGATTGGAATTAGTATTTCATGGTCCACACTAAAGTTGATGATTAAACTACACAAATAAATCAAATTAAATC
This sequence comes from Persicaria tinctoria, assembly GCA_037127255.1. Classification (NCBI taxonomy): domain Eukaryota; kingdom Viridiplantae; phylum Streptophyta; class Magnoliopsida; order Caryophyllales; family Polygonaceae; genus Persicaria; species Persicaria tinctoria. The sequence continues at coordinate 53,991,055 of JBANSL010000014.1, read as the reverse complement.
TCCCCGACAACGGTGCCAAAAACTTAACGGGATGAAAATTGTTGATTCCCAATCAAATAGTTCCCATTCTCACAAATTAATATAATTGGAAAGAAAGGGGTCGAATCCTCAGGAGATTTAAAATTTCACAATGCAATTTGATCACCAACAAGTAACAAAAGTGGGAAAAGATGCAACTTTTAAATAAGAACAAGTAAAGTAAAGACGGAATTTTGTTATAAAATCAAGAGTAGAGAACGGTTCCACCTACGAATTCTTTGATATTGGTTGGCTTATCGATCATCGAATTCTTTTCAAGCTATTAAGTTTCCTACAAATTCCTCTCGTCTTGGTTTAAATAGATCAAAAGTCCTACGAGTCCAATTAATATCTTACACCTCAATGCAATCATAACACGGTTAAGATTTAACAAAGAGATAGCACAACATCCCAAGAACTTGAGCACAGAAATAATACCAATTAAACACGGTAAATCGATGTTTAAGATATATGTCAACTTCCTACATAATCATGCTTCAAACACGGAATCCACAATCTTATGCATGCTATTATGGAATTAACACAAATACGAAAGCATTAAATCCTAGCACGAAATCAATATTATCGAGTTGGCCAAGCAAGATAACATTAATAACATAACAATAAGCACAAGAAAGTTGAAAGAATTATAATAGAGGAATTAAAAACTCACATTTCACCAACAAAGTCTCCGAAAACGTAGGCGAAACAATAGGAAAATTAGCCGCTCATGACTTACCTAAGCTTTCTTCTCTTCTATGGTGATTGCTTCACTTGAATGCATTAGAAACTAACCCTAGAACATCCTATTTATAAGCCTAAAGTCTTCCATAAACAAGGTAAAAGATAGATAAAATATAGAAACTTTCTAAACAAACTAGATAAAAGATAGACTTTCCAAATTTAGTTCAGCGTCAGATTCCGCTGACAGCGAGAATTTTCGCTAGCACCGAATGGCCTTGATCAGGCTACTGTTGTATTTTCGCTACCACCTCGCTACCACACTCGCTTAAGCAAATTCCCATGCCTTATAAACTTTTCCATCCTCCTCGGACCTCCTGATCCTGTTGTCGCGAGCCACTCCTTCCGCTGCAGCGAGCTCTTCCATCCACAGGCGCGAGAGCCCCCTTCCGCTGGAGCGAGTCGCCGAGTATTCGTCGTCCTGGTGCCTCTCCCTAGCAGCGAGGATTTCTGCGACAGGCAATGTCTCGCTGCAGCGAGATAAGTCGCTAGCAGCGGACTGCTTGCTCGCTCGGTTCTTCCTCTCTCGTTGGCTCCTTCTTCTCTCCGTGTCTCCTTCTTCTCTCGCCGGCTCCCTCTGTACGCTTGCATGCTTGCTGGGCTTCCTGGTTCAACTCGCTGTCAGCGAGCAGCACTAGCTGTCAGCGAGCAGCACTCGCTAGCAGCGAAATCTGCCCAGAGACTTGATTCTTCATCGTTCTTCCCTCGTTCTTTCTTTCTTCCTTTCTCTCTCTTCTTAGCTTGATTTCTTGACTTTACTTGGGCATGTTTAACAACTTTCCCTTGCTTTCCGCCATATCGGATCTACGATTCTGCACAATTCAACCGAAATAGCGTAGATTCCGAACTTTTCCACAAAAAGAGTTTAATCTAAATTAACACTAAAACATGCATTTTCTACAATGTAAATGCAACTAAACTACCCTATAATGCCCATTAGAAATGTGCATTATCAGCCTTTGTGGAGCGAAATTCCCAATGGCATTCAACTCTGCGTCAGGGTCTTGCAGAAGCGGGCACATGTCCATAGGATGAGTGAATTGATTGCAAATTCCACATGCTTTCAACTGTTGAGGAGTTCTATGAGTTACCAACTTTTTTATCATCTCCTTCACCTCTGCCATATCGGTCTGAAGTGCAGCCACAAGGGCATCAATAGAAAGTACACCCCTAGCACGAGTCCTCTTGTTGAACTGTCTAGAGCCCTCAGAGAGCTCCTTGAACACACCCCAAGCTATTGTAGGCGTCTTATTCAGCATGTTTCCTCCACAAGCAGAATTCACAGTTTTGCGCTCTCCATCAGTAAGCCCATTGAATAAAAAGAGAACCAGATCCTTCTGAGAGTACCCATGGCATGAGCAGCTGGCGCAGAGTTTCTTGAAGCGCTCAAAGTACTCATGAATAGACTCCGTCGCGTACTGCTCAATGCGGATGATTGACCTTTTCAAGGCATTTAGCTTTGTTGCAGGGAAATACATCTCTAGAAAGACTCTCTTGATCTCAGCCCAAGTAGTAATAGATCCAGGTGGTAGATAGAAGAACCACTCATTCGCCTCATCCTTGAAAGAGAATGGAAAGGCTCTCAGCTTGATTTGATCCTCAGTAACGTTCTCAGGTTTCATCCCAACTACGACAGTATGGAACTCAGATAGATGCTTGTGGGGGTCCTCCCCACTCAACCCATGGAACTTGGGTAAAAGATGAATTACCCCATATTTCAGCTCAAAGTTGACTCATTCCCCTAGGGCAGGGAATTGGATTGCTAGGGGTTGTTGTGCCAAGTCAGGAGCAGAAAGCTCCTTAAGAGTGCGATTTGCTTCGTTATCCATCTTTGCAGTGTTGTCTCCTTGATCGAAAGGTAGTTCACGAAAGAGATTACGAGTTTCTCGCCTTAAAGGGGCAAGGGTCCTTTCAATCTCTGAATCAAATGGAAACAAAGAAGAACTAGTAGCACGGGTATGGACCATATAAAACGGTCCACACCAAAATCAACACCAAAAACACACAAGAATCAATAAAACTCCCTGGCAACGACGCCAAATTTGACGGAGGGAAAACCTGTCGTTGATCCGTCAAAGTAAAACTCAAACCTATAACTAATATATCAATAAGTAAGAGGTCGATCTACAGGGAAATTTGTTATTCAAGTATGATTTAAGTGTCAATTAAGTAACCAAAGAGGGGGGGGGGTTGCGTGTGAAAGATCCGCCTTTTCTCAAAGCGGATTGATGAAAGCAAAGTAAATGAATTTGATTCAAACAATTATGAGAAGCAGTTCTACCTACAATTTTCCACTTTATTTGGTTGAAACGATCCTTGTAACTTCTTCTCGTCCTATTAAGTTTCTTATGAATGCCCTTGTCCCGACCTAATATAGTTACTAGTCCAATCAATCCTAGAAACCCTTATCAATCAAACAGTCCCTAAAGAAGGATTTAACCCAATTGATAGCTTTAAGTTTAGATATTAGTCAAGGTATTTGCAGTCCCTAAAGAGGGATTTAACAACACATCCAACTTCCTACTTATCCAATTAGTTCAATCAGCCCTAAAGGAACAAGTTTGCTACTTAGATTAAGGTTCACAATCAGGAATCTACAAAACCTTAGCAATTGAATTGATTCTAACTAGTTGCGTGGGCTAGATAGAATAAAACAATAGACAATCAAGCACAAAAAAGTTGAAGCATTCAAATATAGAAAACAAGGAACGAGAATTAGAAACTCACAATCAATCCAAATAAAGCTTTAAATTATAGGCAGAACATATGAGTTTAGTTCCTCATGAAAGACATCGCTCAATCTCTAATTTTCTGATGGAATGTAGAATAGAATGGAAGTGAATGAAAAATAACAATAATCGGCCTTTTAAAAGTCTAAGTCGGTCATAAAACAAACTAGTCAAAACTAGGGTTGTCTTTAAATGAAACGTCGCGTCGCTGACGACCAATGTTGCGGCCGCGGCATATGTTGCGCTCTTCCATACCCGCGGCATCTCTCCATTGTTGCGGCCGCGACACGCATGCTACGACCGATGCATGTCTCGCTGCATATCCTCATGTTCAAATCCGCGAGCAGCTCCAAGTACTCCTCTCTTCTCTTCCTTCATTGCTTCTTTCCAATGTCTTTTGTATTTCACTCCAAGATATTGCATATCTCAATGGTATTCAGATTCAATCTGCAAAGTAACCACAAATTTGCGCAGAATCCGAATTCTTCCAGAATAATCAAAAGATGCAAATTAACTACAGATTATGAACGGAATGCAACCTAACCAGCCTAAAAATGCCTATAATGCCTATATAAGATATGCATTATCAGGAAGACTAGTTCACAACATCAAGTGCTTTCAACCTAATCACCCGACGAAATAGAAACCTCGTTGATGACAACAACTGGATCTGGAAGGTTGACGATGAACTGATGATTAAAAACTTCCTATGGAAACCTTGCCGAATGGGTCTGCCAACAAAGGATCGGCTATGTCAATGTAGTTTGGCAGTACCTCTGACATATGTTTTGTGCGTTAATGCAAGAGAAGATTAAACTCACGATTCTTGGAATGTCACCCAAATAATACACAAGGCATACTCAGTGCCGCAAACAATCATGCCATACAAACAAGTATCCAAGACAGATTATAGCTAGAAAAACCACACAAGACTGTATAAAAAATGGAAAAAGCCCCCCGTGGGCAAATTCAAACTCAATTTCGATTGGTTCCACCCTACAAAATAAGGATAGGCTCATGTAACTACATTACTAGAGATTGGGAAGGGAGATTAATTCACATTGGATACGAAAGTCTTGGAGTCCATACTCCTTTAAGAGCATAAGCGCTTGCTTTATGGCGAGGGGTACATAAAGCGGTTGAGTTACACATAAACAAACTTCAGATCGAAGGGTACTCTCAAATCATAATTAACCATCTTAGAAATAGGGTGTTGTTAGATACACCGCAAATCTCTCATCAAAAGTGCACGTCGAAATTAACGTGCAGATCTTTCCAATTAATTAGCACTCTAAAAAAATTAATTAACTCACTTCAACCCTGCACGTCAATTCCGACGTGCAGGATTTGAGGTATATTTAGTGTGCACGTAAAAATAAGGTCATATGCCATTAGGATATTGAGCTCCTAATGTCATATATCAAGCTAATCATCAAAGGAGTGATAGATATCTCCTTATCTCGTATATTCCAGGAGGGCAATAGAGTGGTCAATAAAGCTAAACACCTCTGCTACTTTGCCAGGGGCGAGAGATCAACTGCAACTTAGGTCTCTATAATCTCGCAAAAGATGGGTGGGGGGTTGTTTGTGTGTGTGTGTGTGTGTGGTGGGGGCGAGGAGGGTGTAGGGAGCGGAGCCGAACCTCCTGACCCCAACTTGATTACAAGTACCGGGGGAACATTCACATGTTGTACATTCTTAAGATGCATTTCTTAAATAAATCACCTTGCAAGCAGCGGAAAATGAAAATTAATCGCCCAAAAATGACAGGTCCCTTTAAAGACAAGTTCTAACTTCAACACATACCAAACTACATACTCCAGTTGAAGATACCCCTGGATTATGAGTTCAAACTTCATCATATTCAAAACGGAGTAAATACGAAAATAGATAGTACTTGAAAGTTCCAACATGAAGAAAGGTAGTAGCATCTCTGCAAGGACTTGGTTTTGGGTTTATTGCAAGGGGAGGACACCACCATTGCAATTTGTAATATCTCTAATCATCATCACCTGAAAGAAAACATAAGAATAGAAGCAATTCATCAGAAGCTTCATCTTGATAACACTAGTTTCTCGAACTCAAAACCCACGCAACTCTGAACCTACCAGAAGTACCACTCTCGGCACTGCTAGTGACACTGTGATTCCCATCGTGCTCATTGGTAGCAGTAACGCATTCATCATCTTCCCCAGGAGAACAAGAACCAGAACTCTCGGCTGGGGTAGTATCACCAGCTCCTAGATTTGGAGGGATGAATTGGCTTTGGTGATTTTCAGAGTGGCGGTTGCTACTAAACTGCTGAATAGTATAACCAGAACAGGAACCCCAACTCTCGGGGTAAGCAGTATCACTAGCTCCTGGACTTGGGAGAATAGGGTCGATTCTGTGGCACTCAGAATTCTGACCATTACTAACTTGCTGAGCTAGATTGGCAGGAGGAATGACATTGGCCTGGTTAGGTTGTTGAATGGTTGGATCTGGATACTCCAAGCATGCTCGGTAAACCTGTAAAATTATAAAATTTACAATATAAGAAAATAAGTTTAATAACAATTCCAATTGAAGATCTATATACTTCAATTCTGTATGTTAAAAGATGGATTTGACTTCAATTTGAAAATGAAAGAGAAGAATTTATGGATCTCCTTGCCTGCAAATGTAAAGCAACATCATCCGTTGTCAAGCCATCAATATCCAAAAGCTGAACCAGTCCCTCTAGGGTGACATCTACACAAAATTCAGGAAAATTAATTTTTTTTTAACCATGGAGTTAATACTTGTAAATGGGGGAGGAAAAGGGGGCATCCAATCCCTTACTTTCGGGTCCAAGGTGGTCAATGTAATCCAAGAATGCCTTGTGAAACCATGCATCAGTCCAATACACGCTAGCTTCCTCCGAAACCATAGCCCCCTCGCTGGGCCTTAGATCTGGTATTTTTTTATGCTGAGTTAACAATCTGCAACATTTCCATGATTGCAAAAGTTGCCATACATATTTGAGCTCAGATAAACCATCCGGCAAAACCACATAGAACAGAGCTCCTTTTGAAATGGAGTCAGCAATAAATCTCCAGTCATCATCTCCAGACATCACTTGCCAATATGTAAAGAAAATAAAGAAGTGTGAAGAAAACATATCAATGAAACTCCATTTTTAAGCCAAGACATAAAAACAAAAATTTCAGAAAACAAGCAATTACTTATTCAAGAATGGATCTGGTGTAGATACTAGATCGTATGAACTCGAAATAATCCCTAATATTACTTCCTCAAAAAGGAAAACTTATTAGTTGGTGTATGGAAGTATTTGGCAAATTGCATATTGTAATTGCTTTTAGCAAATAAGAGGCAAGTTAACATACTGACAAAACAAATTTGCTAATATCTTTTTTGGTAACAAGCAGTTTTCATTAGAATATTTAGTTATTTACTTCCCACTAGTCACATAATGCCATTCATAATCGATTATCTAACCACTAATAGCTACCTATCGTTCACTAAGTGTCAAACTTGGCCAAGGTCAGCAGAAAAAACAAGGAACACCGACATACAACCCCGAGTAGCCAAATTAAATTTCATGATGAATTGTACTTACGGATGACAGGCAACTGGAATTCTCTGCGAATGAGCTCCATGAACTCAAGGCCATTCATGACGGTCATGTGAATGGACGTGATGATAAGATCAGCCAGTTTAGCATTTGAGCGGAGGGCACATAAAGCATCAGTCACAGATTGAAAAGGCACCACTAAATCAGATTGTGAAAGAAAAGTAATCAAACACAATTCTTATAAACTTAACAACATAATACACAATTTTATATCTTTAAATCACCCATAAGATTCAAATGACTTCAACATCATTTACCTTGGTAACTCAATTTTTCAAGCAAGCTTGACACAGTTCTGAGGCATGTTAAATCCTCGCCAACAACAAAAATACGCACATCTGCGGCACAGTTAGGAAACTTGATCTCCCTGTCAGTGCTGTCTTTTCCTCCATCCATGTCGTTTTATCAAAACAACCCCAAGAGACTGAGACTGTGATCGGAGAATTTATTAGAAAAACCTTGAATTTACTCTATGACAAATAAGTAATTTGTGGCTAGTTGGTATGATCGGGAGAATGGACGATAAATAACAAGCATAGACTGGTTGGAGAAAAAGATGGGAAGGAGGAAAAATTTTAATTAGAGATTGGCACTGCCCGGAAATATTTATTCCAAACATTAATTAGCAAGCATTTAAAGAAGATTTTTGGGTTGAAAGGTGCTTACAGATTAGATTTTTCGTTAGATAATTGAATGCAAATGAGGTTTTCAGGTGAACAGCTCAATATTAATGAGATTTTGGGGTAGACAACTTGATGCAGATAAGATTTTTGGGTAGAAAAAAATGCGTTGTAACGCAAATATCCCGGAAATAAGAATACCACAATTTCTTTTATGTGAGAATCACTAAAGCCACTTTAAATAGAGGAAAAAGGATTATACAAGAAAATAAGGGGAAAAGGAAACAAACGTTACTCAAAACGTTTCCCACACCTTGACCTTTGGGACAACAAAAGCCATAATTTTTTCCATCCTTACCTGTCCCCCGAGATTTTTTTTAAAAAAAAAGTAACATAAAATTCACTTGCTCCATTTCCTACTCTTAATAGGATCAACAAATTGGATCATAAAATCCTACAAAATAACTGAAAATATATTGTATACTTCTCAAAGTTAACATCTCAAATTCAATATATATTAGATAGAAACATTACCAAGGTAAATTTGAACAAAAATAGCACAAATCAATAACAGTGAATTAAAGTTAAAAATAAAAATTAGAACGTATTTCTAATATCTAAATATAAAATCACTATGTTTGTCACATTTTTTAGTTAAGACAAGAATAAAACATATTTTCTAATTAAAAATAAAATAAGTTGAAATAAAATAATACATGTTTTAAGATCCAGTATACATATCCATTTCATACCAAAAAAATGTCATATGATAGTCATTTTGTGGTATTAGAATCCTATGTAATGATCGAGATTGTAGACATGATCCTACCGGTTTTTTGTAGGTCATATTGAAATCCCACTTCTAATAAGATAAGATTCTAATATCTTGATCAATTCGTTTAAAAGAAAAAGAATCTAATGAAACCATCATTTCTAAATCATCCCAGATCAACTTTCAAATAATCCTGTCTCACCAGATGTAAAAGGTTATCCCCAATCCCCTTTCTTCGTCCTCAAACATTCTTAGCCACCACTACCATGCCCACAATTGTCATCACTAACCAACGCAAAAAGTAGCAAACAATATGATCAAAAACCTGACAATCACTCCTCTTAGCATAGCACCACTGCTACTTTGCAGATGTCTATGTTGGTGGGCAGCATAGATGCAAAGCTCTTTGTTGAAAAACTAAAAGAATGGAAGAACTTGAAACCTTACTCCTAAAACTTTTCCTTCCTTGACCTTTACCAAAGGGAAAGAAATAATTTTACTCCCTCACCACTTTTCCCTCAAAATTTACTCCCATACAAATTCACGCCCTTGACCTTGCACAAAAAGGACTTGATTTTCAATGACACTATCAAGCATATCCACGCAAGAAAAGAATAGAGGCCACAACATAACCTTCTGGTTTTAACTTTCACGAAATCATTTGGGCTTCTTGATATATGCAAATGGATTATGCTACGTTAGTTTCAGACAGAAAAACACAAGAACAACCCAGTAAACCACATGATTCAGCCGCACAAGAGTTCAGATAACACTGCATACTTGACGATTAAACAGTATTTTCTTGTTCAACTGAAGTAAGGCTCACAGAACTGAAAAATTAAGATAAAATGTAAGGTTTGTAGATTATATCAATATAATAAGAAATATAGTACAATCCCAAATCCCAATCATCTCGGTATACCCAACCATTAGAATCACTTCCAAACCCATTTTTTTTTTTATAGAAAATATAATGCACTGCGAGAGTGTAACATTTCCACCACTACTCAGATGATCAAGTACATCAACAACATTTGTGTTTCTGACTTAACAACTGGCAGTTTTAACAGGCAAAACAATATTGCACTCGTACTTGACAATTAAAATCAAGCAATTTTCATCGAACACCAGAGCTACAATGTTCACCTAAGAAGCAACAAATGTGTTCCAAAAAAAGCCAAAACCATAGAAGTTGAACCAAGAAGACAAAAAATCAAACATTCATGGTAGAAAACAGGCCCTTGGTCAATAGAAATCATGCACAGTAGGATAAAAACTTAATTCATCCTATTATTTTGAACGCATTCATGCTTCATCGACATTACAAACCCTAGCAAGTCAGGTACGAAACTGAACTAGAGAAATTAATCAACAAACAGGAAAATAACTTGCCTGCATCAAGCGCTCGACCGCCATTATCGGGCCTCAGAAAGCCCTCTTGAGCAGGTATGCACCTTCAGCTGAATCCCTAGAAAGATGGTCCACAACGATCAACCAAATAACTTGGGGCTCTGGAAATTCAATCTTTGGTCGAGTAAGAGCCGAAACCACACATTTCTCCATCCAATTGAAGGTTCTCCCTCTCGACATGCCGATGAACTCCGAGCTGCATCCGCCGACGGGGAACCTACGAACGGCTGGCTTGGCGTTTACCGGAGAAGCGAATGCGAACTCCTCTAACTGAAATTTTAGTTTCTGGTTTTGACAAGGTGAAATCAGTTGGGCCTAGCCCAATATATAGATAATTGGGCCAAATTTGTGCTTAGCCCAATATACAGATATTCAAGGGCATTGTCGCCGTTGATAACATGAATTTTGCAAAATTAGAGTTGTCGTTGATTACGATTAGGTTAATTTCAATGTTGGTGAGCAATTAATGGTGTAAATGGACATACTTTACCCAATCCACCCCTTATATTTATAATTTTAGAAGCTATTTCTTCACAAAAAATTGAGTTACATGTCATTGTCTGAGCAAAGATAAGAAGAACAGTTTCACCTTTCTCACCCACATTCTCTTGCCTACTACTACCAAAAACTGAAATTGAAGCCATCCACTCTCCGTCAAAAAACCTCCTTCACTCACCCTCTGTTTTCACTTTTCTAGGGTTTGGGTTTGGAAACCGTCGGTGAGGGAGCATGAGGCATGGCTAGGAGGGAGAGGGGCGCCGGGCCTTGGGTCTGCCGGAGAAGAGGGCGGAATCAGGCGGAGGAAAGACGATTGGAGAGGGATGCACCGGGAGATTTCGTCCTTCGCGACGTCGATGCCTTGAACGCATTCAAAAAACCTCCTTCACTCACTCTCTGTTTTCACTTTTCTACGGTTTGGGTTTGGAAACCGTCAGTGAGGGAGCATGAGGCATGGCTAGGAGGGAGAGGGGCACCGGGCCTTGGGTCTGCCGGAGAAGAGGGCGGAATCAGGTGGAGGAAAGACGACTGGAGAGGGATGCACCGGGAGATTTCGTCTTTCGCGACGTCGATGCCTTGAACGCATCGACGAATCTCCACGTCGATGAGATCTTCGTCCTTCGTCCTCTCGCCCAATCTGCTGTCGTGAGATCTTTCCCTTACTTCTTCTTCTCCTTTCTTTTGTTCATGCTTTCATTTTTGCTTCGATTTTCTTCCATTGTTGCCATATAACGTGATCTTTCTTTCTCTTTGGTCTCTTCGTTCTTCCTTAGAATTGATATGTTGATTGTTGTGGAAGCGGGGCGCAATCGATCGACGGTGAGGGATGGAGGCGGGGCGCAATCGATCGACGATGAGGGCTGAGGGCGCAATCGATCGGCGGTGAGGGCTGGGGGCGCAATCGGTGGCGAGGGCTGGAGGTGGGGCACAATCGATCGACGGCAAGGGCTGGAGGCGGCAACGCAGTCACGTGTCCCTCTTTTACCCAAAAAAGAACCGATCGATGTACCAGGAATTCCCGTTACCCTCGATCTTTTCCTTTTCCATCATTCGATCTCTTCCTTCTCCATCATTCAATCCATGTTCTCCTAATCTTCTCTTCTCCTCCTTATACTATCAATTAATTATGGTATTTTGTTTCCTTTCTTCATCAATTATAGTGGTTTTGCCGACTTGAAAGTCTCAATTCGACGCGGCGCCGCCACGGGAGTGCAAACTGTGCAATTGGACTCAATCGCAATGATAAAAGGGTGTTCGATTTGAGAGACGATGGCTTTGTGAAATTCAAGATTACTTTATATAAAAAAAAATTCAAGATTGCTTCTTTTGAGCCCTGTTGTCTTAGAGAGTCTACAGTTGAATTTGGGTAGCATCGTTAATCAGAGTTTGAGGTATATCTTTCTCAAAAATGATTGCTTATTGATTCTTTGAATTTACTCTCATGTATATATATTTCATTGCATGTTCTATTATGCAAAGACATATATACAACACTTAATTTTCTTCTATATTCTATTTCATTCAAGAATTGTTGGATTATTTGAAATTGGATGGATTTTGTTGAATCTGATTTTTTTTTGGGGGGGGGGGGGGGGGGGGAGATGCAAAAGTCTGCTTATAAAATCCTTTCATTCAGTTTTAGAAGCTTTTGACAATTTAGATGAATTCTTGACCGTTCTCTCCTTTTGTTGCTCTTGCAGTTGATGATATATAGGCTTTCGGTAAGTTGCTTCCAATTTTGAATGGCAAGATAATCGGGATGTCCTTTCGTGTTCCAATTGTGGATGTATATGATATGATGATTTCACTATTATGCTCGAAAAGGTGGCCACATGATGAAATCAAATATATGTTATATTTTTCATGTAAGAATTTTTATTCATACGTACTCTTCGTGTTTGTGATCTGATCTTATCTATATCTCAATTTCGGGTTTCATTGTGAAGCAATTGAATGTCGCATATTCTAGGTTATTATGAATCTATCTACGATAACATTTTTCATTCTTCTTTATGTAGGATATAAGTTACTCATGTGCTAATACTTCGCTTTTAACTTCTTTGGTTGCAAGTATCCATTATTTTTACTATATTTTGTTGAAAGTGGTTATTAAGGGTTTTGATACATGCATATGTTTTCCGCCTACAACTTAATAAGACATCTGCCTATAGTTGTAGAATGGGAATATTTGATTATTGCCATATTTGTTTTCATGCCATTGCTGTGAAATGGACTGAATAAAAGTCATTATTTGTTGTTACACACCAGAATTATTTTGGGTTATGTGTAACAAACTGGAACATTGACATGGAGATGAATATTTTATTTGGAGCTTATGACTTTTAACTTGGGATCCAATTTAGGATATTTTTGTTCATAGCTTTTTTTCCATTTTGATTTGTTTGGAGTTTGGATCTATTTCTTAATTACTTCCTCTTAAATAATACTTTTCCTCTTTTATTCTTGTAGATGGGGGATGGAAGGGAAAAGGCTACAAAAGAGAACTCCAAGATCAGCTAGCCATGAAGCAACAACAAAGCGCTATTGGGTGCGACGAGTAATATATCTTACTTTGTGCCTACTATCATGTTAAAACTGAAGGTCTGCGTTTACTTTCTGAGTTTCTAAATGGTTATTTTTTATATTATTTCTTCATGATCTTTTTTAAGATGTTCCCTTTTATGGTATTTAGAAATCTTATTTTTGTTCATCTTTATTTAGCAATCAATTTCTAGAGATTATGATGTATGATGATTCTTATATCGGTTTGTATAAAATTAAATGATACACTTGGGTTTGGTTGGCATTTTTCCAAATCATAAATGATCAACCTTGTAGACAAGATGCACATGTCTTTTAACTTTTATCATATTATTCAGTAGATGAGCTAGATGGGAGAATTCTTTTAAAAAATAGAAGCTGCAGTTTGATCTTATTTAGCTTTTGGGAGTGTTAGTTGTTATTGTTGTAACATCATTTCTACACTCTTCTACATGCCAAACTTTCCTCTACGAATGATCAGTCCTGGAAAGAAAGAGAAGATGCAGTTTTGTGCATTGGTGGTGGCTGAAGGTTGCATTAATGGTCTATACCCTCTTCTGTCTGAGGTGATCTTCTTATATTTTTTGAAAAAATGTCAATAAGTGTTTGCGAGTAGAAATTTGTTGATTTAAGTATTGTATTTTTTTCTTCATTTCATTTTGAGTATACTACTACATCCCAACAAGTGTCATGGGCATTATTGTGCTAGGGTTGATAGGTGGAACCTTTCTTGACCAGATACGAGATCAGGTGGCTTCTCTTTCTCTTTTCCCATTTTAATGACTGCTGATAGTGTTGGTTTGAACATGTAATGGATACATTGTAATTCTTCATCTCTCTGGGTTTTATTCTTCCATTTTCTCTTTTATGAGTGATTATCAATAACATCTTAATTTTAAGATTTATAGATTGGTTTTATAACTATTGTAATCACTTTGTATTTTGGCTTTTTGTTGGAGTTTGGGATAGAGAGATCTCAGATCTGGCATTCCTTATCGTGCTCAAATGATCATCTATTCATCAATTTGTAACTATAGAGAATTGAAGATGAATATTTTGGCTAAGTTCAAACTCAATTAGGGGTTAGGAGGTTCAATTAGGGGTTCGGGGTTTCAATTAGAGAATTAGAGAAAAGCACGAGTACTGGAACCTATGGTTGTAACAAACCAGAACATTGACATGGAGATGAATATTTTGTTTGGAGCTTATGATTTGTAACTTGGGATCCAATTCGGGATTTTTTTGTTTGGAGCTTCTTCTTTTTTCCATTTTGATTTGTTTGGAGTTTGGATCTATTTCTTGATTACTTTCTTGTGGTCTGCTAACCCGTCAAGGCTTGTGAATTTATAGTGGATAAATTGATATGCATTGTGAGCAGTTTGAAGATTTCCAAAGCAAATAGGCATTCAAGTTGTTGCAACACTATAGACATAACTATATAATGTTTAATGATGATGTACAGGTACAACTTTTTGCCCCATGTAATTTTTGTTACTTGTAGCTTAAATTGTGCTTTTATTTTTTTTATTTCCTTTTGGTTCTTGATGAAACTAAACTATGTTTTTTTTATTGACAACTATGCCACATGTTTTAGATTGAGCTTTAACAGGATTTCCGATTCTGGATGTAGTATAATTATCAATAATTTAGTAGCATCTCTTTTGTGTTCATTTTCTCTTTATTTAATGAAGTTGCTTTTCTGACCGATAAAGATCACTGCTAAGTTACATCATTGATGTATTGTTGATCTTAATATGTAGAACAACAGAGAAGACCAATGATTGACTTCCCTAAGCAAAAAAATGTTGTTGCTTGGGCTTAGTGCATGAATTGGTGTTCTTAATGCTGCTAGGAAAAGCATGTCAAGGATAAATGTGTTTTTTGATCTATAGCTGAAATTAGGAATCTTTTAGTAAAAAGTGATGTATTTGCCCGTTAAATCATAACATTTTTGTGAAATTTGATCAGGTTCAATCATGAATTAGGTCATTTTTTACTAGGTTTATGCACAGACATTCAAATCAAGAAACTGGTTGCCTCCTTTGATTTGGGGCTTGAAGTTTGGTTTGTTGAACATTTGGTTGTTTTGTTTCCGTTTTGTGTTGTGGCTTAAAGTGTGGTTTGTTTGAACATTTACAATTTCTTTATGATATTAATGTTATTTGTCTTTTTGGGATTATATAATTTTATTTGAATGATATATTTAATTGTCTATTTGACATTGCATTTCATATGAGTGAAATGACGTTATAGGCATGGTGTGAAGTACATCATGACCATGAAAATCAGTTTTCGATATCGAATAAACAAGAAGTTAAATTATATAAACATCTGAAAAGAAATACTCAAATGGAGGTTACCTTTGGAATATATGAACTCCATGGTACCACACAAACACCTTAATACCATCCCAAAAATGAATCTATAGTTTTCCTCCGGTTGGTTTCACAGCAAGGGTGTGAAATATTTCATGGCCATGAAAATCAGTTTTCGATATTGAATAAAAAAAAAGTTAATTATATAAACATCTGAAAAGAAATACTCAAATGGAGGTTACCTTTGGAATATATGGACTCCATGGTAACACGCAACACCTTAAAACCATCCCATAAATGAATCTATAGTTTTACTCCAGCTGGTTTCACGGCTAGGATGTGAAATATTTCATGGCCATGAAAAACAGTTTTCCATATAGAATACAATTTGAATATAACAACCAAAAAAATTATGGCGGTGAGGTTCACTGGCGGACCCAAGTGGACTTGGGGTGGCTTTAGCCCCACTTGGGTTCGGGAGTAAACAAATACTCCGTATATATGTATGTATAGGGGGACTTATGTACTAAGTACAAATATAATGCAGATGGAATCAGAAATTCCTCATAGCTCACTTGGTCATTTGAAATGTTAGGAATCTGTTGCAAGACAATGGACTTGAGTTTGATTCTCCATCCGCCCCTCTTTTTTGTTTTGCCTTATATATATATATATATAGTATGGATCTATTGTGCACACCCCTTAGGGTGTACTTTGTGCACAATTTTGTACTCATTTCCACAAAACTGGACTTACTCTCCTATGCATGCGCGTGAGTGGGATGTGAATTGGGAGTTGGTGATTTGTCATAGCTCACTTGGTCATTTGAAATGTTAGGAATCTGTTGCAAGACAATGGACTTGAGTTTGATTCTCCATCCGCCCCTCTTTTTTGTTTTGCCTTATATATATATATATATATATATATATATATATATATATATATATATATATATATATATATATATATATATATATATATAGTATGGATCTATTGTGCACACCCTTTAGAGTGTACTTTATGCACAATTTTGGACTCATTTCCACAAAACTGGACTTACTCTCCTATGCATGCGCGTGAGTGGGATGTGAATTGGGAGTTGGTGATTTGTGGGTCCCACTGTCACTCCCACACAATACTAACGAAAATTACAACCTTCCATTTTTAATTATCTAGATATTTTTTTAATATACTATAGTTTTTAAGATTGAAGTTTATCCAAAGGTTTTTTAACATAACCCTATCAAATACCAGTTGGTTGTTTTATGTATTTTAATTGACAATACCGGTTTGTTTTTTTTATTCGATGAGTCTCTAATATTATTCGTTCATATTTTTTTTTTAATATCAACACATCAACTATGAAACGTTTTAGGTAATTTTTTTTATTATTCAGTTAAATCCGATGCATTATTCGGTAGAATTTATGAAATTTTGGATGAGAATATGTGATGATTACAATTATCCTTATAATCGGATGAAGTGTGAAATATGAAAAATTATTCAGAGAAATATGAACATTATTCGGTGAAATATGAAGCATTATTCGTGTGAAATATAAGTATTGTGTAGGGATTTGGTGTTTTTTTCCTCTGAAATTGATGATAAAAAAATCATTATTCGATAGAATGTGACAAATTATTCAGTGGAATTGGTAAATTTTGATCGTAACCAGATGGAAAAAGATAATATAACATTACTCGGTAGCATGTGAAACATTATTCGGGGAAATTGTCAAAATTTGAAAACGAACAAAATCAAGTTGGTTACCCATAAATATCTATTTTTAACAAAACAATAAATATTTTTTATAATAAAAAAATGCAACTTAAATCTGGGCAAAAAAAATGCAACAATTAATGGGGAGTGGGTTTGAAAATCACGCGCAACAACTTGAAAGGGGTTTCCAATGAAGGTGGGTCCCACTATTCTATAATTAAAAAAAAAAGAAAATTCCACATTAATTTACACCGTACATTTCGCATCAATCAAGGGTTATGATTTGTACACAAGATATGCCATAAGAGGTGTGCACTATGGAACCAACCCCTATATATATATATATAGGTAAAGGTTCAAATGAAAATAGGGGTTAGATGAAAATTTTGCTTAAAGTGAAAATTGATCTGATCTGGACGCGGGTTGATTTAAAAAAAAAACTGGGCCGCACTGGCTCGTACTGGTTCCCTTTTCTTCCTCCTCTGCTCTCACTTTCATCGTCCTTCCCTCGATGCACCGCCACTCACCCATTCAGATCTGGAGGTGCCACCAGTGAAGCTCGACGAAGCTCCGACGCCGTCGAGGTCATATTAGGCGCCTCTCTCCTCCCTTGACGGGACTGCCGATGGATCTCTCGCGCGCCTGAGATGAGTTGCCGATGAAGAACAGAGGGGATTACAACAATCTCCATCACCGGTAATGATCACCGACGCCTCATCCTCCATCAGGTAGTGGTGCCGAGGTTTATCCCAACAACCTTCTCACAAACCACCCTCAAGTAAAATCTCAAGTAAAATCTCGCAAACCTTCTCCCAACAACCTTCGAGGCTTTTGTTTCGTTTCCATTATGCCTTGTTCCATTCTATATATGGTGGATTGAGATTGAGCTTTTGTATTTGAAATTGAGATTGAGATGCGGTAAATTAATGCCTTCTAGGTGTTTGGTAAAATGCTTAGGAGAGAAATCGAGATTGAGGTTTGGTTAAATCTATGCCTACTGTTAGAGTAATAAATGATGGCTTTAAGTTATGTTAGAAAGTCATCACATTTTTAGGCTATATAAAGCCTCTTGCTGTAACCAACTATCAGTTGAACAAGTTAACATATTCTACACAATTAAGTTAATTGATTCCCTCTCTCTCTCTCTCTCTCTCTCTCTCTCTCTCTCAAGCTGTTCTATAGCTTGAATTCACAAGATCTGATCAAGTCAATATGGTATCAGAGCATTGACGAATTCATATCGAAATCACAGTGCAAAATCGCACCGAAATTGGGAACACACCACCTGGAGATCGTGAGCGAGAGCGCGAGCGAAGAAGAGATCAGATCACAGCGATGGATTTGTAGAATCCATTCTTCATCCATCCTGCCGACAATTCAGGTCTAATTCTCACAAGCTTGCAGCTAACTGGCGACAACTATCGACGCTGGAGCCGAGCAATGACGAAAGCTCTCTCAGTCAAAAACAAAGTAGGCTTCGTCGATGGATCGCTTGTGGAAACTCCAGAAAATTCGCTGTCATGGCAGCGATGTAATGATGTTGTGTGTTCATGGATCCTCAATGATGTCTCCAAAGTAGCCATGTCATTATGCATATTTTAGTTCCATATTCTTTACATTTTGCATATTTCGGGTTGAGAATATGTCAGATTTATGTAGTATATTCTTATTTGTCAGAAATGGAGATCTACATAAGTTTCTGTTTAATATTGCAGAATATGGAAACATTTCGGGAGAAAACCAAGAAGCAAGAACCGGAGCTCAAAGCTACTCGACATCGACTAGCCTTAGTCGATCTCGACAAACCCTGTCTAGGCACCAACCAAGATCGAGGAGGATCATGTCAAGAAGCTGAAGACGAAGAACCCGACTCCACACCCTACTCGAGATCGAGTAACTTTCCTCGATGTCGACGAGCAGCTGAGCACCATGTCCGAGCATGTCGAGGGGAGCTGCTCGACAACCCCTAGAGGTCAAGTCGATGAACCACCCAACTCGATATCGAGTACGGGTCCTCGAGATCGACGAACGCCAGGAGTCATGTCCGAGCCTGTCGAGGACCACCTAGCCGAGACGACGAGCCAAGCCCAGCCGACAACAATCCTACTCGAGATCGACAAGATCCTTGTCGAGATCGACGACGATTCCAGAAGCCGTGTGACGCATCGACGCAATTCTACTTGGTGTGGGATTACTTGGGCTCGAAGATTGCCGAGTTCTATCCGATCTATCAAGTTCTATCATGATGAAGAGAGATCTATCCACTTGAAGACACTTTAGATATATTTCCCTATTTTAGATTTACTTTCATTATAGCTTTTATTTATCTTTAAAATCTTAGATATAGTTTTAGATATAGATATAGATATTCTATCCTTGAATAGCAAGGAATAGAAGGCTATAAATAAAGCCCTAGGGGCTGATTTCTATTCATTCAATTCCAGAGAGAAGTAAGTAGGAGAAGTAGAGAGAGAGAGTGAGCGGCCGATTGGAGTTGTGAAGCGAGAGCGGAATTGGTTTCAAGCGGTTGTAAACTTTGGTTTATTTTAATGCAATTAGTTATTTCCTTTCAATCGATGATGTCTGAGGTTGCGATGAAGCGCGAGTAGTCCACCTACTTCTAGGGTTGGGACGAGCCCGACGATAGCCATGCACGCTTGAGGTAAAGATCTGACTTTTATCATGTTTTGAGCATCTACTACTTGTTTATGTGTTTATTACCCATCTAATGGAGATCCATGTTAACAACTTGGATTGTAAACATAAAATCAGTAGAGACAATTAGGGTTTCTTGAAAGAGTTGTTTAATTGTTGGAAAAGGCAAAAGCTTGTCCTTTGATGCAATTAACATGATTATCTGTTTATCTCTGCCTTATGCATGCTTGGTTATCGTTGTTGCGAACCCCAGTCTTGGAAGCCTTTTACATTAAGTTTAATTCGAAATCCCAAAGCAATTGTTTTTACTTTCTTTCGTTTCGTTTTAGTTTCTGTCTCCTCGATATCGAATAGCACTCGTCGATATCGAGTACTGATTATCGATCTAGCATCGCTGTAGCTTCTGTGTGCAGGTGCTCGACAAAGCCCAACTCGACGTCAGCGAAGCCTACTCGATATCGAGTACCCTCTAGTCGAGATCGACTACAACGTGTGCTTGCAGCTGCGCTGTGCTCAATTGTCCGATCTTCTGTCGACTAACCCTAGTCGAGATCGAGGACATCTGTGGTCGACTTCTGTGAGATTTCTCTGCTGCCTAGGATCTGTTGACACGCTACCTCGTGGATCGATCCTGACTTCCCGCTGCTACATCAGGAGGAGGTTTTGTAATTATTTGCAAGGGACGAAATTTGGTTTGCTGTGATTTATTTCTATTTTGTTATATTTCATACTCGATTTCCTCCTACAACAAATTGGCGCCGTTGCCGGGGCAGCTATCATTCGCGCCTTAGATAGTTCGTTCTCACGTCTGCTTTGAGTTACTTTACTGTTGTATGCGCTGTTCTGGTCAACCACCTGAGTTCGACGACTTAGACAACCCAGAACGTCTTATACAAGCCCACGCTAGACTAAAAAGAGCCATGGCTGCCGCATAAACACAAGAGCAGCTGATACAGAGGCTTACAAGGGAACTGGCCACTAAAGATGCTGCTATCGCCGCTGAGAAAGTAGCAAGGGAACAAGCAAAAGCTGAGCTTGCCCAATATCCAACCACTGCTGAGGATTATATGCATCCAACTCTCGTCGTACCTGAATCGGCGATTCTAATCCCTGATAACTCTTTTGAAATTCGCACTCAATTTCTTATAGAGCTTAAAAATAATGCTTTTTATGACAAATTTAATGAGTGTCCTCTTGAACATATTACCAATTTTTCTGACATGTGTCGTACTCTTGCTGAAGGTACAACATTGGAATATGTCAAGATGAAAGCTTTTCGCTGGTCTCTCGTTGGGCCTGCACTGAAGTGGCTTGAAGGGCTGAAACCAAGATCACTCACAACATGGGCCCAAGTAGAGCAAGAGTTTCTGAATAAATTCTTCCCACCCGCCAAAACAGCACTTCTCTGCCAGAAAATCACCGCCTTCAAACAGAATCAAGGGGAACCGCTGGCAAAGGCATGGGAACGCTACAAAGAACTGCTGCGATCTTGCCCTACTCATGGACAACCACCCTACGTCATTGAGGAGATCTTCTTCAACTCTCTTGATCAAGTCACTAAGGATAGAATCAACCATTATACTCGTTATGAGTATTTGACGATGCCACCAATCGACGCATGGGGTGTGCTAGACAAGCTCCCCAACTATGACAACAAGTATGGGTCTACTGCAATCTATGAGGAGAACTCCTACGCCAGGCCAGCACCATCTATGCCACTCTATGAGCCAGCAAAGAAGATCGACCCAGATGTCAGAGAGCAGTTCTACAGAGACCAGAATCGCAAGCTCCTCAAGCAAGTCAAATATCTATCTGTTAATCAGCCTTGCATCGAATGCGGATCATAGAGGCACATCACTACTGAGTGCCCACACACTGAGCAAGTCAGAATGGCAGAAACACATGAAGAGGTAGCTTACGCAGGGGGGCCAAATCGATACATGGGAGATCAAAGGTTCTATCAACCACAGTGGAACCAAGGTCCTCCTAGGAATCCCCAACCCTACAGAGCTCCAGGACATCCAAAAAGGGATCAAAAGAAGGATGATCTGCAGTTGGTCCTTGAGAAGATGCGTCAGAATCAAGGCACCATCAACAACCAGTTCCAGAACATCACTACAAAATTTGGAGAACTGGACATCTGGAAAAGGGGAATAGAGACCCAAATGGGTCAAATCGCTGCACAGATCCCACGACCGTCCTGACAGCTCCTTGGGCAAACAGAACCAAATCCTAAGAGGAAGACCGGACACGTCACAGCTATCAAACTCATAAGTGGGCATCAATTACACGAGCCAGAGGTCGAGAAACAGCAAGGCAAGGCAGAGCAGCAACTCGAGACAAAGCAACATCTACTCGATCTCGAGGAGACCGTACTCGACCTCGACAAGAAGCAAATCGACCAAGACCAGAAGCTGAGCTCGGACTACGCTGCGCAGACCACCCAACTCAATGTCGAGGAGCCCGTGGTCGAGATCGAGGAGCAGCATCTGGCCTACGTCGATGACTCTGCAACACCTCCGACAGCTGATCTGGCTCCAAAACAGAAAAAGCCACTGCCTTTCCCTTCAAAAGCACAGAAAGATCCCACTGCAGGTAGGTTTACCAGATTTGTTAATATGCTGCAAGAACTGAATGTTTCTATTCTTTTTACAGAAGTCTTGCAAGAGATGCCTGGATATGTCAAATTTCTAAAGGAAATTCTGAGCAAGAAGCGATCCATCTCAGAGATCGCAGGCGAATGCAAAGTACTCCACTTCCCTGAAAAGAGACCTGACCCTGGTAAGTTTTCTGTTACTGTGGGTTTTGGACAATATAAATATGAGTCTCTGTGTGATTTAGGAGCAAGTGTGAGCATCATGCCTCTATCAATCTTGCGGAAGGTCAAAATAGGATGCATAGAACCTGTGGATGCCAAGCTATACATGGCAAATAATACAGTAGTCATCCCTACAAGTATAGTTGAGAACGTCCCTGTCCAGGTTGGTAAGTTTTTTGTTCCAGCAGATTTCCTTATCATTGAATGTGCCGAAGATCCTACTAGCCCTATTATTCTTGGTAGACCATTCTTAGCTACTGCAGATGCCAGAATTAGTGTTAAGAATCGCTCGCTCACCTTCACCATAGGCGATGAGGTTTTGGATTTCTCTTTTGGCCCTGCAAAAGAGGAAATTTCCTGGCTGGAGGTGAAAAGCATCAGCAACCGCGGGACCAAACAAACAGCGGAAGGAAGCGCCAGCACTGTCCTCGAGGTCGACAAGAGCTGCTCGATCTCGACAAGGGCGCTACTCGATCTCGACCAAGACTTGGCGATGTCGACTTCCACTGATGAGCCACTGACTTTCCCAGAGCCTAAGTATGGGGTCCCTGTACTCGAGGTCGACCAGCTGTACTCGATCTCGACTAGCCCCGAACCCAAAGATTCCTGTTTTGGGTCCGAAAAGGTAAGTTCAGGTATGAATTCTACTCCCCCTCAGTCCATAAAGAAAATTATCAATGATTTAAGGGGAGATAAGACACCATGGTGAGAGAATCTGCGAAAACTAAGAGCTGAAAGGAAGAAGAAGAAAGATAAAGGAGATGATGCAAGCAACCACCTGTCAGCTGAGCTTGCACACTACCATCAGGACCTAGATGATCCAGGAGAAGGGCCAAGCATGAGCGGGGCCCACATTAATGGTCCTTAAGCGCAAACGGAGAAGTCGGCCTAGCGACTCTAAAATCTAGAGCATGTATATAGAACTTTATGAATTTTTGGACTTTTTGGTTTTTGTTTTTGGTTATTGTTTTATGTCTTTAAGAATATTTCATGTAGATAGTCTTGTTTCTTGTGCAATCTAACACTTTTAGGTCGGCAAGCATATAAGGATCGCGAAAAGTGGAATAAAGAAGTCCCTGAAACCAGTCAGAATCGACGAAGGCCAAGTCGATTACGAAAAGGAGGAGAATCCCAGAAGTTACTCGATCTCGAGTAGACGTACTCGACATCGACCAAGCCAAGACGCTCCTCGACTTCAGAATCCACTGGACGCAGAAAAGCTCCTCGAGATCGAGTAATATGTACTCGAGGTCGACCAGCCAGTTACTCGACCTGCACTGATTCGCCCTCCTCGATGTGTTATCCTGTGAGTTCCTTCCTTTACTCTTGTTTTTATTTGATTTTATACAGTGGGGACACTGTAAATTTTAAGTATGGGGTGGGGGAAGGGATCATTATCATTATCATATGTGTTAGTCTTGCTTTTTGGTTTTACATGGTGAAATTTTTATGTTATGCATTCATGTTTAAATTTTATGCATTTTAGTCTTTTGTCATACTTTAAGTCTTGTTTTTAGTTGCATAAGAGAAAAAATAAAAATAAAATAGAAAATGTCGAAAAATAAAAAAATATGCATGTTTAAATTTTTGCATTGTTTTAGTTTTTATACCCTAACTTAGATGTCCTATGATGATGAATAATGATTGACTTGATCATGTAAATCCTATGGCGTGTTTGGAAGGTTTAGCCTAAGTCTTCAAAATGGTTTTTATGTGGATTGTGAACTTGTGATGAAATTGAGCACATATGATCCTAAGCTAAAGGTTAAAATCCAACAAAAATTGTCCCAGTGAGAATTTTGGCCTTATAGGGAGAACATTAAAAATCTCTCTGCTTTCTTGAGTGTATTTACTCTTCCTATGCATCTCTAAATGTTGTGATAGTTATTCAAAGCCAATGCATTTATATGTTTATGTTGATGAGAATTAAATGATGGAGGCACCTTTTAAGCCAATTTTATCCTCTCTTTACCTACCCTGCATTATCCCTGCTTGAAGCCAGAACATTAGCATGAGACTTTTATTGTAAACTCCACAAAATTTTCCTTAGCCAAATTGAGCCTGACTCCAATTTGGGAATTAAGACTTAGAGTTGGTAGGAATGGTGATTTGTGGAAAGAATGAGCTTATATTGCATTTTAAGAAGGAAGGATTGTTGAAATTATTGAGATATGGGTTGGTTTTACATTTTTATCTTGCCATACATATTATGTAAAAGGATTTTTGGCTCACATTATAAATGCACTATTAGTGTTATTTGGTTTTTATTTTCAAAAAAAAAAATCCGAAAAAAAAGGAAAAAATATATATATATTTGTGAATAAAGTGCATGAGCCAAATTCACCTTATTTTTTTCATTATTTGCAAGATACATATTTTGGAGAGGTTGAGGAAGTTTGAAAGGTTACATACTTCATCGAGATAAATTAGAGAGTTTGGTTGATGCATATGATTGAGAAGTTATGGTTTGGTTGTGTTGGAGATTTAGGAGTCTTGATTCCCGAATTTTATTAAGCACCACATGGCCAAATAATTCCATTCCTTATTATTTCTTACCAAGCCCCATTACAACCCCGCCGAATGGAATCTTCTTTGAAAACTTCTATTGAGCGAAGTCCTCCTGATATTTCTTGTTGCATTTTCATAATTGGTTGCGAAGTGGATTCATATTTAAATTGCAATGTTTATGAGATAGTGTATGGAATTGAGTTGAGAGTTGATCTTCATAGCCTAAACACATTTGAGAGTTGAGTGTAAACACATTATCCCTGTGAGGTTGGATTTATACTGCCTATGCCTATGGATCGCTCATATATGTGTGATGACGTTAAATTCACTTGTCTTACATTGCTACTAATTGAGATGTTGCTTTTGACAAAGGCGAAGACTTGAAGGATGTGTTGTAGGTTTTGGTTATTGTTTGGTTATTGCTTGAGGACAAGCAAGTCTAAGTATGGGGTGATTTGATGTCTCCAAAGTAGCCATGTCATTATGCATATTTTAGTTCCATATTCTTTACATTTTGCATATTTCGGGTTGAGAATATGTCAGATTTATGTAGTATATGCTTATTTGTCAGAAATGGAGATCTACATAAGTTTCTGTTTAATATTGCAGAATATGGAAACATTTTGGGAGAAAACCAAGAAGCAAGAACCGGAGCTCAAAGCTACTCGACATCGACTAGCCTTAGTCGATCTTGACAAACCCTGTCTAGGCACCAGCCAAGATCGAGGAGGATCATGTCGAGAAGCTGAAGACAAAGAACCCGACTCCACACCCTACTCGAGATCGAGTAACTTTCCTCGATGTCGACGAGCAGCTGAGCACCATGTCCGAGCATGTCGAGGGGAGCTACTCGACAACCCCTAGAGGTCAAGTCGATGAACCACCCAACTCGATATCGAGTACGGGTCCTCGAGATTGACGAACGCCAGGAGTCATGTCCGAGCCTGTCGAGGACCACCTAGCCGAGACGATGAGCCAAGCCCAGCCCACAACAATCCTACTCGAGATCGACAAGATCCTTGTCGAGATCGACGACGATTCCAGAAGCCGTGTGACGCGTCGACGCAATTCTACTTGGTGTGGGATTACTTGGGCTCGAAGATTGCCGAGTTCTATCCGATCTATCAAGTTCTATCATGATGAAGAGAGATCTATCCACTTGAAGACACTTTAGATATATTTCCCTATTTTAGATTTAATTTCATTATAGCTTTTATTTATCTTTAAAATCTTAGATATTGTTTTAGATATAGATATAGATATTCTTTCCTTGAATAGCAAGGAATAGAAGGCTATAAATAAAGCCCTAGGGGCTGATTTCTATTCATTCAATTCCAGAGAGAAGTAAGTAGGAGAAGTAGAGAGAGAGAGTGAGCGACCGATTGGAGTTGTGAAGCGAGAGCGGAATTGGCTTCAAGCGGTTGTAAACTTTGGTTTATTTTAATGCAATTAGTTATTTCCTTTCAATCGATGATGTCTGAGGTTGCGATGAAGCGCGAGTAGTCCACCTACTTCTAGGGTTGGGGCGAGCCCGACGATAGCCATGCACGCTTGAGGTAAAGATCTGACTTTTATCTTGTTTTGAGCATCTACTACTTGTTTATGTGTTTATTACCCATCTAATGGAGATCCATGTTAACAACTTGGATTGTAAACATAAAATCAGTAGAGATAATTAGGGTTTCTTGAAAGAGTTGTTTAATTGTTGAAAAAGGCGAAAGCTTGTCCTTTGATGCAATTCACATGATTATCTGTTTATCTCTGCCTTATGCATGCTTGGTTATCGTTGTTGCGAACTCCAGTCTTGGAAGCCTTTTACATTAAGTTTAATTCGAAATCCCAAAGCAATTGTTTTTACTTTCTTTCGTTTCGTTTTTGTTTCTGTCTCCTCGATATCGAATAGCACTCGTCGATATCGAGTACTGATTCTCGATCTAGGATCGATGTAGCTTCTGTGTGCAGGTGCTCGACAAAGCCCAACTCGACGTCGACGAAGCCTACTCGATATCGAGTACCCTCTAGTCGAGATCAACTACAACCTGTGCTTGCAGCTGCGCTGTGCTCAACTGTCGACTAACCCTAGTCGAGATCGAGGACATTTGTGGTCGACTTCTGTGAAATTTCTCTGCTCCCTAGGATCCGCTGACACGCTTCGTCGTGGATCGATCCTGATTTCCCGCTGCTACATCAGGAGGAGGTCTTGTAATTATTTGCAAGGGACGGAATCTGGTTTGCTGTGATTTATTTCTATTTTGTTATATTTCATACTCGATTTCCTCCTACAACACTCAACACCGTGTCTAAGGAGATTTATGTGACCATTGATGAATTTGATCTTGCCAAGGAGATGTGGGATGATCTTCAAGAAAGCTCTGGCCAGAAAAATGGACCACTGATTTTCCAGATCAAGCTCGAAATCACCGAGTGCAATCAAGGTTCATCATCAATCACAGAGTACTTCACCAAGATCAAAGGCTTATGGCAACATCTGACTGGAATTGTGACTCCTATCAAGTGCACATGTGGAAAATGTGAGTGCAATATTGCAGAGAAACTCGAAGCAGCTGATCAAGAAGACAAGTTGATGAGGTTCTTGATGGGGCTAAGCGAGAAATATGATACTGCAAGGAGACAATTCTTGATGTCAAAGCCATGGCCAACTGCAAGTGAAGCTCATTCACTGCTTGTCCAAGATGAGGTGAGCCTGAAGATCACTCAAGGAGATACAACAACCACTGAATCTACTGCTCTAATGGGAAAGCATCAAGGTGAAAAATCTAACTCTCGATCAGACACTCGCACAGATGCTCGTGGTGACAAGCCTAAGAAGGAGAAATGCACTCACTGCCATGGCTATCACAAGTCCGACAGATGCTGGGAAGTGTATGGCTACCCAAACGGGCATTCTAAAGCCAAGCAAAAGCCTCAACAATCCAGATCCGATGGACAGGAAGAAAGGGGGAGGCAATTCAAAGTAGGAAATGCAGCTGGTGCAACTGACAGGAATGAAGGTGATGGTGAATCATCCTTCAAGAATCTGTCCACTAAAAACCAAAAGCTGATGATGTCTCTACTGCAGCTCATGGAGCAAAGAAGTAAGCCAACTTATGAGGTGAACCTTGCAGGTAAGTTTTTATGTTGTAATGTCACTAACAATGCAAGAGTATGTATCTTAGACACAGGAGCTACAGATCATATGACTCGTGACATTAAATTTCTAAAACAACCAAAATATGTAGACAAACCAATAAAAGTTCACCTCCCTGATGGTACTTCAGACCCCATTACCATGCTAGGTACATCCCCTATACTGAGCTCCCTTACTCTTCTTGACACCCTCTACATTCCCAAATTCAAATTCAATCTAATCTCTAAAAGCAAGCTGGTCCATGACTTTGGGTTTGACCTTCACTTGGTATCTAACATCATGTTCATACAGGACCCTGCAAAGAAGAGAGTGATTGCAATTGGTGAGGAATTTGAAGGCATGTACTACTTGGTCTCTGAATCCAGAATGAGTGAAGTCATCTCCAAATCTGCCTGGTGCAATTCAGTTTCTCTACCTATGTTTTTACCT
The DNA here is from genome assembly GCA_037127255.1 of Persicaria tinctoria. Classification (NCBI taxonomy): domain Eukaryota; kingdom Viridiplantae; phylum Streptophyta; class Magnoliopsida; order Caryophyllales; family Polygonaceae; genus Persicaria; species Persicaria tinctoria. The sequence goes on along the minus strand of JBANSL010000014.1, from coordinate 53,962,521 downwards.
ACAATTGATAGTGTTCAAAATAAAAGTGCCTTATGGCACCTACGTCTTGGTCATTGATAACATGCATTTAGAGAGTTATAATAGGTTGCATTTAGCTTAGTTATGATGCATATCATGCATGGGTTAAGTATAATTTGCATATTTGTTCTCTGTGTGGTTGGAGTCGGAATCTACATGCTTTTATTGATTATTTCAGGTAATAGTGGATCCGAGAAGGATAAATGGGTTGATAACGCATTGGATTAGAATGTCTAGTTGATCGAAGAAGCTTACATGAAGATCTCAAGAGGTCCTGAGAAGAAGAAGCGAACCTAAACGAAGAACAAGTCTGCAGAAGTTGTCGCCAGACATGCTGAACTTGTTTTGCACTTTCTGGAGGCCTCGGTTGGCCGATCGACTATTATGACCATGCGTTGGAAAGATCTTTCAGAGAGCTACAACTTTCATGTTGACGTCAAGAGCTGATTCAAGACGGATTTTCCGTGAAAGACCAATGCAGCGGCCGCCGCATGGTGTGCAGCGGCCGCCGCCAGTACCGTCGCCGAGGAGTTGGAGAAAATTGTTGATGCTGCGGCCGCCGCATTCATGCAGCGGCCGCCGCATCTGCCGACAGCAATTATACGCTGCGTTTTATTAAATGAAAACCCTAGAACCTTTTGATTTCTTTTATGGCCGAATTTGATGTTTTAAAAGGCCAAGTTTTATGTTATTTTAAAAAACTTCAATTCTACTCTTTCATTCATAAAACAACAGGAGAGAGAGAGAGAGCGATGTTCGCCATGGGCGGCTAAACTCTCTTCGTTCTACTCGCAATTTGAAGCTTTATTTGGATTGATTGTGAGTTTCTGAATCTTGTTCCTTATTTCCTATATTGAATGCTTCAACTTCTTCGTGCTTGATTGTTTATTGTTTTATTCTATCTTGTCTGGCCAACTTGTTAGATCAATTCAATTGCTAGGGTTTTGTAGATTCCTGATTGCGAACCTTAAGCCAAGTAGCAAACTTATCCCTTTAGAGCTGATTGAACTGATTGGATGGGTAGGAAGTTGGATGTGTTGTTAAATCCCTCTTTAGGGACTGCAAATACCTTGGTTAATCTCTGAACTTCAAGCTATCAATTGGGTTAAATCCTTCTTTAGAGACTGTTCGATTGATAAGGGTTTCTAGGACTGATTGGACTAGTAACTATATTAGGTCGGGACAAGGGCATTCATAGGAATCATAAAAGGACAAGAGGAAGTTACAATATCAATTCAACCAAATAAAGTGGATAATTGTAGGTAGAGCGATTATCTCTAAATTGTTTTGCATCAATTTGTTTTTATTTTATTTTATTTTCTTTTCAATCTCAATCAACCAAAACCCCCCTTTCTACTAATTGGTAAATACACATTGCTAAGAAATACTTGTTTCTCTGTGGGATCGACCTCTTACTTGCTTGCTATACTAGTTTGTAGGTTTGAGTTTTATTTTGATACGGTTTATGCGACTAAAAACCGTTCATCAGTGATCCACCTATTGAGAAAATCAAAGGTGTTTCTAGCATACATTCAATTGTAAACACTGCATCTGATTTTGTATGCACTATATGCCCTTTGGCAAAGCAAGTAAAACCTTCATTTGATTCTAGTATGTCTCATGCTGATAATGTGTTTGAGTTGTTACACTATGATCTATGGGGACCATATGAAACCCCTACATATACTGGCCACAAATACTTCCTAACTATTGTGGATGATATGAGCAGGGGAGTGTAGGCTTACCTTATGAAATCGAAGACTGAAACATTCTCCCATATTCAGTCATTCATTACTATGGTTGAAAACCAATTCAAAACTAGAGTGAAAACTGTGAGGAGTGACCAAGGCATTGAGTTCTTTAACTCTGATGTCACCTCTTTCTTCACATCTAAAGGCATTGTCCATCAAAGCTCTTGCACTGCTACTCCTCAACAAAATGGGCGTGTGGAGAGAAAACACAGATACATATTAGAAACTGCAAGAGCACTTAGATTTCATGCCTCCCTCCTTGTGAGATTTTGGGGTGATTGTGTCCTCACAGCCACATATATTATCAACAGGTTGCCAAACTCAATCCTCAAAAATAAATCCCCATATGAGTGTCTGTTTGGTGAGGTGCCTGAGTATGAGAAACTCAGAGTATTTGGATGCCTGTGTTTTGTCTCAAATCTGAGCTCCAACAGAAAAAAACTTGACCCCAAAACTGATGCATGTGTTTTCTTGGGTTATCCATTTGGGTTCAAAGGTTACAAAGTGTATAATTTGCACACTCATAAGATACATATCAGCAGAGACATTAAATTTCATGAGCATGTGTTTCCTTTTAGTCCAGAATTCAATCCAAAACAAAGTCTGTCTACTCTTGACTTGTCAAATAACAATGTTGCTCCCTCTCTTCCAAACACTGATCATGACTTCATCCCTATTGAAGTGTATGAACCTCCTCAAAATTTCTCTCTCAATCCTCCAACTCAGAAAAAGTCTCATGGAGATTATTCTCCATCTCCTGTCCCTCCCATGTTTGATGACATCCCTATCACAACTACTGTGTCACCCCCACCTATAAGACACTCCATAAGAACTTCTAAACCCTCATTATGGATGAAGGACTATGTGTGCAAGGTCTCAAAGGAATCGTCCACTGCTGCACTCTCTAGTAATCCTACCTCTCCCTATCCAATTCATTCTTTTCTATCCTATACAGCTTGTTCCTCTGCTTATCACAAGTTCATATGTAATGCAACTTCCGTGTCTGAACCTACTTCTGTCCTTTGAGGCATTACAACAACCTGCTTGGTGTGAAGCAATGCTTACAGAATTAGGTGCTCTTGAGAGGAACAACACCTGGGTGCTAGCTCCTCTACCACCTGGGAAGTCATTGGTTAGCTGCAAATGGCTTTACAAAGTCAAGTACAAAGCTGATGGCTCTTTGGATAGATACAAGGCAAGGCTTGTGGCTAGAGGATTCTCTCAAATGTATGGCATTGACTACAGTGAAACATTTGCTCCAGTGGCCAAGATGATCTCTGTAAGAACTCTTCTATCTATAGCTGCTGCAAGGAACTGGAGTATTCGCCAGTTAGATGTTACAAATGCCTTCCTACTTGGAGATTTGGAAGAGGAAGTGTATATGGAGCTACCTCCAGCATATCATAAGCTCAAACTTATCCACTCTCACCCTCGAGGGGAGACATCATACTCAGGGGGAGAGTGTGAGATGGATAAGAAACTTGTGTGCAAATTAGAAAAATCCTTGTTTGGATTAAAACAGGCACCTAGACAGTGGTTTGCAAAGTTCTCTCAAGCTGTAAAAGGTGCAGGATACAAGCAGTCCAAGGCAGACTACTCTTTGTTTGTCAAGAAAACTGAGAAATCTATCACATCTCTACTAGTATATGTAGATGACATGGTGATCACAAGAAATTATGAAGAAGAAATAGCAAAGCTAAAATCACATTTGAATCAGCAATTTCAAATGAAGGATCTAGGAGGAATGAGATACTTCTTGGGCATAGAAGTTGAGAGAAATAGTGATGGCATATACCTGAATCAGAGGAAGTATGTACTGGAACTTCTGGAAGGTGCATGAATGAAAGATGCCAAACCTATGTCTACCCCTCTAGATCCTAAAGTCAAGCTGGACAATGAAGGCACATATGAGATTGTGAATGCAGAAGCATACATGAGAATCGTGGGTAAGTTAATCTACCTAACAATTACACGACCTGATATATGCTATGGAGTGCAGATCTTGAGTCAGTTCATGCACAATCCAACTGAGCAGCACTAGCAGGCCATGAAGCATGTTTTGAGATACTTGAAACAGGCTCTAGGACAAGGCTTACTTCTCTCATCTAAGTCTAACCTGAAGCTGAGTACATACTGTGATGCAGACTGGCAAAGCTGCCCTATGACAAGGAAGTCATTAACTGGGTTCTGTATATTGCTTGGTGGCTCACTGATATCATGAAGAACTAAGAAGCAGACATATGTAGCTATGTCATCTGCTGAATCAGAGTATAGAGCCATGGCTACAACCTCTTGTGAGATTACTTGGCTTGTGAAACTGCTGAAAGATTTGGGAATTGAGCAACCAAAGCCTGTGAGGTTGCACTATGACAATCAGTCAGCAATGTATATTGCAAAGAACCCTGTATTTCATGAAAGAACAAAACACATAGAAGGTGATTGCCATCTAGTAAGGGATAAGGTCTTAATTAAGGAAATTGAGCTTGGATACATCAACACTAGAGATCAGCCTGCAGATGTGTTCACTAAGGCTATCTCCTATGATCAATACATGAGAAACTTAAGCAAGTTAGGAGTTGTAAATTTGTTTGAAGTTACTTAGAACTCCTACCTTGAGGGGGAGTGTTAGAGTAATAAATGATGGCTTTAGGTTATGTTAGAAAGTCATCACATTTTCAGGCTATATAAAGCCTCTTGCTGTAACAAACTATCAGTTGAACAAGTTAACAGATTCTACACAATTCAGTTTATTGATTCCCCCCCCCCCCCCCTCTCTCTCTCTCTCTCTCAAGCTGTTCTATAGCTTGAATTCACAAGATCTGATCAAGTCAATACCTACTATGTGTTTGATAAAATGTCTAGGACGTAAATAATATTCTTGACTGAGATTTTAGCTTCAATTTCGAAGCTTTTGTTTGTGAAATTTGGCATGTCATACACTATATTTCTTCATGAATAATCCTCTCCTTGTTATGTCTGAAAGTAGCTTGGAAACTAGGTGAGTTGAACTAAAGATATGTGTCTCCTTGTTATGTCTGAAAGTAGCTTGGAAGCTTTTGTTGTTAGGTTAAGTAAATTTGTCTAAGTTGAGCTAAAGATATGTGCATTGTTCAGTTCTCAAGTGTTTGTCTTAGAAATGATTTGATCAAGAGAGCCAACAGCAGACTTCCATATCATGTCAACTTCAAAAAGATAAACAAAAAATCACATAATCTACATACGCCTTATGAAAAAAGCTAAAACAGTAACCTCAGTGGATTAAGTTCTGGATGCTCAGAGGATGATTATAGAACAAAAGCCCCATGGATAACAACAACTTCACTGATAACTTCTAAAAGCTCTTCTTGAGAAGGCGAGGTGGAGAATTCGAAGGAGGAGCAAGCAAAGGATTTGCTTGTAAAGTATGGAGGAGGCTACTTGGCTACTTCCATCACTCTCTCTTTGATTTCATTCTTGCTCTGCTATGTTCTCATTAGTGCTGGTGTCGATGTCCAATCTTTGCTTCAGAAGGTAATTTTTTTTATTACTTTCCGTGTTGTTTTTAGACTGTTTGATGGTTAGATAGGAAAGAGGATGCTGTGTTTTTGGAGTTTAAGTTGTTTTTGATAGGTAATTAAATAAGTGAAGCAATCGGAATTTGGAGACACTGGATGAAGATGAACTGTTACGAACAAATTTTGGGATGTTTGATTACCTATTTTGGATTTCAGTTGTTGGATTTCAGATTATTATGGGATGAGTGACGGGTGGATTGATGGACCTTTGAATCACCATATCCTTGTTTTCTCACCCTTTCACTAATCCCAGACTGCCGATGACTCAAGCTACCTGAGTCTGATTCACTAGTCATGCATTATTGCGTATTGTTGTCAATGGAATCTTTTTTTAAACATACTATATACTGTATACGTTTAAATATGATTACACTCTCAACATTTATATTTTAACTAGTATACTCACAATCGTACAAGAGGCTACTTTGTGATGGGTTATGAAGTGAAAGAAGCAATGCAAATACAAAATGGGTGTACTGGAGATCCATGTCAAGCTTCACTCAAGTACAACTCCTGTTCTTAATTTCTGTTATGTTAATCAACTATAATATTTTGCTCCACTTCCATTAAGGAGAGACATGATTGTTCAACTATAAATGTTGAGAGTGCAATAATATTTATAATAAGTGCATTTTTTAATCTTTGTTGATGATTCTACTTATTGGAGGATTTTTAGCCTATTAGCTCAAATGGTAGAGCGATGTGCCCTTGCACATAGATGCGGGTTCGAATCCCGCATAGGCAAATAAACTATCTATGGTTATGTGTTCTTTTATTGAATACAAGGTTTTTGTTTTAGATTAGTGCATAAATATATAAGATTATAAAGTGCAAAAATAATATTGTAAAGTACATGAATAAGTTTTTTAATTCTCTTTATTTCCTATATCATCAAAAGAGAGCTTCTTTTGCTTGATGAACCTAGATCTAATGCTTACGCAGTCTATGTATGAAAAACAACTAGATAACGTATAAACATTCATATTGAACACCAACCAGTAGAGCAAGGATAATACTATAAAGTTCAAGAATAATATTATAAAGTGCATAACTAATATCAGTAAGTGAAAGCATAATATTTATGATTTTCTTTTTATTATCATTCATGAATAAGATTATAAAGTGCAAGAATAAAATGATATAAAGTGCATAAATAAGATGTCAAAGTGCATAAATAAGATGATGAAGTACGTGTATGACTAATAATATGAAGTGCGTAAATAAGATGATCAAATCCTACATAGGTTATCTAGACCATGATGATTAATTGGCATTTTGTTTCCGTTCATAAATAAGATTAAGAAGTTCATAAATAATACCATAAAGTGCATAATAATATTAACGAAAGTGCATCTATTCCTAACCATGTTATTAGGTTTCAAGGCATGAGCAGCTGCAATATAGATAGATCATCTTCCAATAAATGATTACTGATGCCATAAGAAAACAAAGAGAGATATATCCAGTATAAGTTTCATCATCACAAAAAGAACATCATCAATTGAGGTAATGACAGGAAACAGAAGCTTTAAATTAGAAGAACAATAACATAGTGTACCCGAGGACAATTCCAGTTGAACGACTTTCTAGAAATTAACACTTTTGTTTTACTATTTTAGACACCAAGTTTAATATTTGGCTTCTACTGCTTATTGACTTCAAATTGCACAATTATTATCTAAAATTGCACTAATATATCTTATTTTTGCACTTAATATAGTTCAGATTACACACTTGTATTCTAAAATTGCATTAATATGCATGATGTGCTATCAAAAGAATATTAGCTCAAAATGGGAGAGCGTTGTGCTATGCACAAAGATGCGGGTTCAAAACCCGCATAGGCTATTTATGGGTGTAATATTTTTATTTTCGTTTATGATTAAGATTATAAAGTGCAAGATTAAAATGATAAAGTGCATAAATAAGATGTTAAAGTGCAAGAATAAGATGATGAAGTGCATAAATAAGATGTTAAAGTGCAAGAATAAGATGATGAAGTGCATAAATGAGATGTTAAAGTGCAAGAATAAAATGATATAGTGCAAAAATAAGATGATGAAGTGCACAATTAAAATGATCAAGAGTGAGAATAATAATATGAAGTGCATGAATAAGATTGTGAAGTACATAATTAATATTATAAAGTGCATAAATAAAACGATAAAGTGCAAGAATAAGATTCTGAAGTGCACAATTAAGATTATAAAGTGTAAGAATAAAATGATGAAGTGCATGAATAAGATTCTCTAGTGCACAATTAAGATTATAAAGTGGAAGAATAAAATGATGAAGTGCATGAATAATAATATGAAGTGCACCAACTCTTTCAAAAAAACATATGAGCTGAATTTTTTTTTTTTGAAGATGCACCAACTTAATTCATCTTTTTAAAATCATTCTCAAGATTGTGGTTGTTTATTTCTAACTTTGCACTAATATATCTTATTACAAGACTCTTATTACGAAACTATGCAAACTATGAAAATTATGCACTTTAGCCTATGCGGGAATCAAACCCACATCTTTGCACATAAGCAATTGCTCTTCCATTGAGCTAATAGGCTTTTAAAGTTTGATAAGAGCTAATGTGCTTTTAATAGGCTTTTGAGTTTTAAAATTGCACTCTTCAGTTTTATATTTTCCCTTTTTCAAACTAAAATTGCACATTTAAGTTCTTAAATTAGCATAGACATGAGCATTTTCAAATTACAACATCAGCGCTTCAGTCACATATGGCAATAGAGATTTCATGCTTTGAATTTCAGCTGAAATTGCACTTTTTCAAACTGAAATTGCTCTTTTTCAAAATGAAATTGCACTTTTCAGACACATTTAAATTAGAAGTGATACATTCATTCAGGAAACAATGAAAGCAAAAGCTTTGACATACCAAAATCAACTTAGAATTCATATTGTTTTATGAATGAGCAAGTATTCAAAGTTGACAGCAAAAGCTTAATATACCCAAGTGTCCTAACTCTTTGGTGACTCTTTGCAAAATAAAGGCACATTAAGGTAAATGTTTCAACCTTAACTTGAAGCAAACAGCCAGCTGGAGCAACATATACCATATCAATGCAATACCACAACTAGCAAACAATCAACTGTAATAGATACCAACTGCAGCAAGCACTAATTGAATAAAACACCTTAAGCAGAATCTTAATATACCAAAGTGGCTGGACCATTTACCCTGATCAGCTGAAAGCATCTTTGAAATTTCTTCCAAATCCTATTTCTTGAGCTTCACATTGATATACATGACGTTGCTTTCAAGGTTTCTGATTTTTGTTCTTCATACATAACATAAATGCACTGAGGTGAGACCTTGACAAGTAATTTAAAAAAATCCATATGAAAATGGAGATTTTTAATACAACCATCGTCGACTTGCTTATAAATGCTGATAGTATTCATTCTGTTAGCGCCTCTTCCTTTTGCATATGTCACAGCTTGCAATAATGATCAATGTGTTGTGTCTATGGTCAATAGGCTGAGCAGAAATTGGAGCTTCCACTGGGGAGATGATGTGACCCTTGACGGAGCTAGCTTGTTTGACGATCGGGTTGGTGATCTAGATGCTACGGATGGAGCTCCGATGGATGCTATTGAAGATGCTAACGATGAGGAGATGGAAGAGGAGCCACTTGTACCTCGAGCTACCCCACCATTGACAAGAGCTCGAGCTCGCCTACTTGGTCAATCGGTTCTTATCTTTAAGGAGTCACCACCACACACGGTCACTTTGTTACAAGTTAAGTCTGAATTGGCGCTGACCGAGACTTTATTAGAGAGGATGCCAAGCTAAAATTTCCAAAACCAAACTACCTATTTTCCTAGGATGATTTTCTCTTGCATTTGTTTTTCCAAGCAAATGATGCTTCGGACTAAGCCCAAAAGACTTGCCCAAATCCCACGTCCTTTTCATTTATTGTTTGGCTTGTTTTAATTTCTTAGATTTCATACAAGTCCTATAAATATGTAAGCTTGACATTGTTTTTTTTAATAAGTTGAATTTGAGAAAAATCTGAGCTTTGTGCTTCCTTCGTTTCGGGTTAAGAAACAAATCTATCTTAGTGAGATGCCGAATAAAACCTCTTGGTGAGATGCTAAGAGAGATTCCATAGTGAGAGACGACGGAATCAAAGGGTCGGAAACACTCGGAGTGCGAGGCCGAGAGTGCGGAAGATCGAGTGTTGGAGAGAGCTCTGAGTGCGAGGCCGAGAGCTATCTTGCATCACATATCCCTCAACCCTCATCCCCTTCTTTACCACCATTCTAAGGCCTTCCACATCCCCATCATCACCCTCCATTCACCCCCAAAAGGTCACCCCAACGCAGCCCTTCAATCCCTCTCAAACAAGGCACAATTGGACTCGCCTCTACACAAGCGACGTCTCGGTAAAACGCGATTTCCCGCTTCGTCTGACCTCCGATTGATGAGATCTTCCCCAATCCATGACCGGGAATTTATGATCTACAAATGTAGCACTTGAAAGTCCCCAGAAGCCAAGCCAATCGACGGGAAATCATAAATCTTTGAAGACTGATCTGTTGCCTCCGAAGGTGTCCACAATTTCCCGACTTCTCGGAGCTCTCGTCGCCGGTCCTTTTGCTCGAGACCGGGTCCTAGCACGTCAAGTGGTATCAGAGCAACGACAAGGCTTCCTCAAGCTTTCGGGGTACGAATTACTATCTCTTTGCTTAATCTTTAGCTTTTGCAAAACTTGCTTGATTAGGCCCGAGAGATTACAATTATTCGTCCTCCCAATTCACGTGTCTTGTGTGCTTGTTCTTGTCTCCATTGCATCTGCTTTGTTCTGGTTGACCAACGAACGATTCCAGCCTTGTTTCTTGGGTGGCTATGGGAGCATTACGAATCAAGCTAAGAAGCAATCAACCGATCTTTGAGCTGCTTCCAATTAATTAAACGTTTGGAGGAATTTTTTTTCATTTAAAAAAAAGAAGTCAAGTCTGTTTATTTAGCTTCTAGGAAAAAGAAAAAAAAAAGACCAAAGAAAAAAAAAACATTTAGTTGTTGGGTGAACCAAGCTGGTGAATGTTTGAAGAAAGCCAAGTTTGTATCTCCCTCTTTGTGAATTAGCCTTTGCCTACCCAAGTTCATATATACAATTTGTTTTCCTACATTGAAAATTCATTTTTTATTCGGGCTAGATCACTTGTTTAACATTACCTAAGGACCATAGCGGATTTTGGTAAATACTCGTCGAAAGGCCCTTGTTGAGTGCTCAAAGGTTGCTCATTTAGCTTATTTGCTTGCTATTGTTGGTGCTAGTTGCCGCTAGAGATTATTCAGGTTCTTGAGTGTCGTGCCCTTGCATTGGGAAAAGGAGAGTTGAGAGTGTTGCCTGCTGCAACAGAAAAAGAAGAGGTGAGAGCAACACTGAGTAGTGTTGGAAAAGGTGAGTGAGAGGAGAGAACCATCCACAGTAAGAGGCGGAGAGCCAAACACCGAGGAGATCTATTGCTACTAACTACTATTATATCTGTTGTTTGCTCATTTTGCAGGTTCTCGAGTCTCTTCCTTTTCTGGAATACATTATAGTGAGGCAAACACTTTAAACACACAAGCGGAGTGTGTGTGAGAGAGAGTGTGAGCGTCCACTAAAGTGAGAGAGAGGTTTTTGTTTTGCTAACTTAACGAGTTTGTTTGTTTGTCTGTGGTGACGTCACAACATTCGGTGAACAGGGAAGGAGACAGATTTGACCCTGCTGTCCATGAGCTAACTCACCGTATGGACAGAATGGAGCTAAGTATTGCAGAGATACTACGCCGATTACCGCCAGCCCAGAGAGATGTACCGAGTGATCATGGTAGCCATGACGGATATTAACACCGCTAAAGGAACCAAGATGGAGGAAGAGGACACAGGGACGAACATCGCCATCATCGCAATAATCCACGATCAAATGATGAGAGATCAGATGCATCCATATTTTCAAAGCGGACTCAAGCTAGAGAGGACTGCCATGCTAGGCGTCGCCAAGAGGATGGTCGTCAACGACAGACCCATGGGGTCAAGGTAAGCATTTCTACTTTTACTGGTGCTGCAGGGCCAGAAGCGTATCAGGATTAGGAGGTCAAAGCTGAATAGGTCTTCCGTTTCCATCGCTACTCAGAGAAGGAGCAAGTGGAGCTCGCTATCATCCACTTTACTGATTATGCCCTCTCTTGGTGGTAAGAAGTACTAGCAGATCGGGCCTACACTCGAGCTCCACCAGTGACGACTTGGGGAGAGCTTACACATTTGATGCGAGCTCGCTTTATTCCGGCGGATCATGGGCAATAACTGTTGCTGAGGATAGAGAAATTGAAACAGGGTCCTCGATCCCCAGACGATTACTATAAGGACCTACGCGCCCTTTTGCAGCGATCGGGCACAAGGTATGAGGACTCTTATATTCTTGCTAAATTTCTTGCAGGTCTAAACTCTGATGTGGCTGAGATTGTGTTGCAACTGCGACACACCCATGTGATTGATGCTCCCCATCATGCCACACATGTCTATGAAAACTTCCTCAAAAGGAGGTCTGCAGGGTCCTCAACAAGGCGTTGGACGGGAGCTGAATCTCCTTCAGAACCACCCAGGAGTTACCGTCCCCAACCGCCTAACCCAAGTCCTGCTTCCCCCTCCACCGTTAGATCTCCAGTTAACCCAAGCACTAGTCCTGTCTTCCCTAACCCCACACCTACACCTCATAGACCAGAGTCCAACAGGCCTCGAGAGGTCAAGTGTTACAAGTGCTATGAGATTGGGCATTATGTTAGAGAATGCCCCAACCCACGAAAGGTTCTCCTTAACTCGTTTGGAGAAGTGGTGAATGAGGTTGAAGGCCTCGATGACCCTTATGAGCTGCCAGTTGGGGATGAGGATGAGGAGCTTGTTGCCAGAGCACCAGTTGGTGAGAACTTCGTGGTTAAGAGGACTTTGAGCGCTAGTGAGAAGGTGGAGATTGACACCTCTCAGCGGGAGAACTTGTTCAACACTTGTTGCACCATCAGAGGTAAGATTTGCACTGTTATTATTGATGGTGGTTCCTGCTGTAATATTATTAGCCAAGAAGTCGTGGAACGTTTCTCTCTGACCACTCAGGTACACCCAAGACCCTATACTCTGCAATGGCTTTACTCAGGATCACCGTTGAAGGTGAAGGACCAAGCTGAGGTGTCCTTTTCCATTGGACCTTATGTCGATACTATCTTATGTGATATACTACCTATCACCGCTTGCCATTTACTTCTCGGTAGGCCATGGCAGTATGATCGGCACGTGATGCATGACAGTTACAACAACGAGTATTCCTTCGCCTTTGGAGGCAAGCGGGTAAGACTCCTACCTCTCACCCCTCAAGAGGTTGTCACTGAATATATTGCTAGGGAACAGCTCTGCCAATCTCCCGAGAAGATCGGAAAGGATGCTGAAAAGCAGAAGTTGGAGTAAGGATTGCGCAAGGAACCCCAAAGCTTGCTGGTCGCTCGGGTTCAAGATGTACAACATGCTATTCAAGGGGGGGGGGGGATGTTTGTTTTCCACTTGTCTGTACTTCTACTAGTTCTACCCTACATGTTAGTTCTAGTTCATCTTCTGCTACTGCTGTTGAGTTACCTTCTGTCATTTCAGGTGTACTCGAGGAGTTTCATGATATGCTACTAGATGAGATGCCAGCTGGATTGCCTCCTTTTAGAGGCATAGAGCATCAGATTGACTTTGTGCAAGGTGCTGTTATTCCTAACTGGCCAGCTTACAGGACTAACCCCATGGAGACCAAAGAGTTGCAGTCACAGGTAGAGGATTTGCTTAGCAAGGGGTATATTAGAGAGAGTCTGAGTCCATGTGCAGTACCAGTTTTGTTGGTACCAAAGAAGGATGGGACCTGGCGCATGTGTGTTGATTGTCGAGCCATCAACCAGATTACAGTTAAGTATCGTCATCCCATTCCTCGCTTAGAAGACATGTTAGATGAGTTGCATGGTGCTTGCTTGTTTTCTAAGATTGATTTGAGGAGTGGGTATTATCAGATTAGGATGAAGGAAGGTGACTAGTAGAAAACCGCTTTTAACACCAAATATGGTCTTTACGAGTGGTTGGTCATGCCCTTCGGGCTAACTAATGCTCCTAGTACTTTTATGCGCTTGATGAACCATGTTTTGCGTGCATTCTTAAGTCGATTTGTTGTCGTATACTTTGATGATATCCTTGTTTACAACAAGTCCCTAGAAGAGCATGCTGAACACTTACGCGCTATTTTTCTAGTTCTTAGGAAAGAACACTTGTTTGCTAACTTGAAGAAGTGTCAGTTTTGCTCCGATATTGTCGTCTTTCTTGGTTTTGTTGTAGGTAAAGATGGCTTGCAAGTGGATATAGAGAAGATTCGAGCTATTCGGGAGTGGCCCCAACCAACATCCGCTACTTAGATATGGAGTTTTCTAGGCTTAGCAGGATTTTATCATAGGTTCGTCAAGGACTTCAGTAGTATTGCCGCCCCTCTTACAGAACTAACAAAGAAAGGGATATCATTCAAATGGGGTTCGGAGCAAGAAGAGGCTTTTGCTACACTTCGGGAGCGGTTGATGAATGCTCCGTTGCTAGCACTTCCTGATTTCTCAAAGACTTTTGAGATTCAGTGTGATGCATCTGGGGTTGGTATTGGTGGTGTTTTGATGCAGGAAGGTCGGCCTATCACTTACTTTAGCGAGAAGCTAGGAGGAGCTATAGAGAATTACTCTAACACTACCTATGGTAAGGAGCTGTATGCCTTGGTTCGTGTTTTACAAACTTGGGCTCATTACTTGTTACCCCGTGAGTTCGTGATCCATACTGACCATGAGGCCTTGAAGTATCTACGGAGCCAAATAACCCTTAGTGCTCGCTATGCTAAGTGGATTAAGTTTATCGAGGCTTTTCCTTATGTGGTCAAGTACAAGAAGGGGAAGGACAACATCGTCGTTGACGCCCTCTCTCGTAGGTATTCTCTTCTCTATACTCTTGAAGCTCGTGTTCTTGGCTTTTCTATGCTACTTGATCTCTACTCTGTTGATGTTGATTTTGATGATATATTCTGTCAATGTGTGCAATCTGCTGGTTCCCATAGTGTTGGTAGTTATTTTGTGCAGGATGGTTACTTATTTAGGGCCTCCCGCTTTTGTGTGCCTCGTTGTTCGGTTCAGTCATTGCTGGTTTTAGAGGCACATAGAGGTGGATTGATGGGGCATTTTGGGGTTGCTAAGACCTTAGGCATTTTGAAGGATCATTTTTACTAGCCTAGGATACGATCTGACGTTGAGAAATGTTGTCCTAGTTGTGTTACTTGTGCTAAAGCTAAGTCTAGATCGAATCCGGATGGCCTGTACCTCCCCCTACCTCTAGCTAGTGCCCCATGGGAGGACATTTCTATGGATTTTGTGCTAGGCTTGCCTAAGACTAGGAAAGGCCATGATTCTTTATTTGTTGTGGTAGATCGGTTTTCTAAGATGGCCCATTTCATAGCTTGCTCTAGAACTGATGACGCTTCTCATGTTGCTACCTTATTCTTTGATCATATTGTGAAGCTACATGGGGTGCCTAAATCTATTGTTTCTGATAGGGACTCTAAGTTCCTTAGCTACTTCTGGAAGACCTTATGGGCTAAGCTAGGTACCAAGCTGTTATTCTCTACTTCTAGTCATCCTCAAACAGATGGTCAGGCTGAGGTAGTTAATAGAACTTTAGGGGTTTTATTGCGCACTATGCTTGCTACTAACTTGCGCAGGTGGGAGGATTGTTTATCCTATGTCGAGTTTGCTTACAATCGGGTTGTGCATTCCCCCACCAAGATGTCTCTTTTTGAGGTGGTTTATAGTCGAAATCCCCATACACCATTGGATTTGGCACCGCAGCCCCTATCGTCTCCCGAGCTGAGTTGGTGAAGTCTTTGCATGAGAGAGTTCGACTACAGCTGGAGCGTCAAACTCAACAGTATGTAAACCAGGCCAACAAGCATCACAAGAAGCTATTATTGGAGGTTGGAGACTTGGTTTGTGTTCACCTCCGGAAGGATCGATTGTCTTCTTTGCGGCAATCTAAGTTGCGGCCAAGAGCTGATGGGCTGTTCATGGTGCTAGAGAAGATTAACGACAACGCTTACCGAATTGATCTCCCAAGTAAGTATGGTGTTCATGATGTTTTTATTGTTTGTGACTTAGCTCTATTTCTTCAGGGGATGGGCTAGTTGAGGAGCTGACGGATTCGGGGTTGAATCCTTTTCAAGAAGGGGAGGATGATGTGACCTTCGACGGAGCTAGCTTGTCTGACGATCGGGTTGGTGATCTAAATGCCACGGATGGAGCTCCGATGGATGCTATTGAAGATGCTAACGATGAGGAGATGGAAGAGGAGCCACTTGTACCTCGAGCTACCCCACCATTGACAAGAGCTCGAGCTCGCCTACTTGGTCAATCGGTTCTTATCTTTGAGGAGTCACCACCACACACGGTCACTTTGTTACAAGTTAAGTCTGAATTGGCACCGACCGAGACTTTATTAGAGGGGATGCCAAGCTAAAATTTCCAAAACCAAACTACCTATTTTCCTAGGATGATTTTCCCTTGCATTTGTTTTTCCAAGCAAATGATGCTTCGGACTAAGCCTAAACGACTTGCCCAAATCCCACGTCCTTTTCATTTATTGTTTGGCTTGTTTTAATTTCTTAGATTTCATACAAGTCCTATAAATATGTAAGCTTGACATTGTTTTTTTTAACAAGTTGAATTTGAGAAAAATCTGAGCTTTGTGCTTCCTCCGTTTCGGGTTAAGAAACAAATCTATCTTGGTGAGATGCCGGATAAAACCTCTTGGTGAGATGCTAAGAGCGATTCCCTAGTGAGATACGCTAGAACCAAATGGCCGGAAACACTCGGAGTGCGAAGCCGAGAGTGCGGAAGATCGAGTGTTAGAGAGAGCTCGGAGTGCGAGGCCGAGAGCTATCTTGCATCACATATCCCTCAACCCCCATCCCCTTCTTTACCACCATTCTAAGGCCTTCCACAGCCCCATCATCACCCTCCATTCATCCCCAAAACGTCACCCCAAAGCAGCCCTTCAATCCTTTTCAAACAAGCCCCGTTTGGACTCGCCTCTGCACAAGCGACATCTCGGTAAAACGCGATTTACGAGATCTTCCCCAATCCATGATCGGGACTTCATGATCTACAAAATTAGTACTTGAACGTACCCAGAAGCCGAGCCAATCGACGAAAAATCAGAAATCTTTGAAGATTGATTTGTTGCCTTAGAAGGTGTCCACAATTTACCGACTTCTCGGAATTCTCGTTGCCGGTCCTTTTGCTCTGATACCACTTAATGTGCTCGGACCCGGGCTCGAGCAAAAGGACCAGCGACGAGAGTTCAGAGAAGTCGGGAAATTGTGGACACTTTCTGAGGCAACCGATTAGTCTTCAAAGATTTCTGATTTCTCCTCGATTGGCTCGGCTTCTGGGGAAGTTCAAATACTACTTTTGTAGATCATGAAGTTCCGGTCGCGGATTGGGGAAGATCTCATCAATTGGATGTCAGACGAAGCGGGAAATTGCATTTTACCGAGACGTTGCTTGTGTAAAGGCGAGTCCAAACGGGGCTTGTTTGAGAGGGATTGAAGGGCTGCTTTGAGGTGACGTTTTGGGGGTGAATGGAGGGTAATGATGGGGATGTGGAAGGCCTTAGAATTGTGGTAAAGAAGGGGATGGGGCTTGAGGGATATGTGATGCAAGATAGCTCTCGACCTCGCACTCTCAGCTCTCTCAAACACTCGATCTTCCGCACTTTCGGCCTCGCACTCCGAGTATTTCTGACCCTTTGATTCCGTCGTCTCTCACTAGGGAATCGCTCTTAGCATCTCACCAAGAGGTTTTATCCGGCATCTCAACAAGATAGATTTGTTTCTTAACCCGAAATGAAGGAAGCACAAAGCTCAGATTTTTCTCAAATTCAACTTGTTAAAAAAAACAATGTCAAGCTTACATATTTATAGGACTTGTATGAAATCTAAGAAATTAAAACAAGCCAAACAATAAATGAAAAGGAAATGAGATTTGGGCAAGTCTTTTGGGCTTAGTCCAAAGCATCATTTGCTTGGAAAAACAAATGCAAGGGAAAATCATCCTAGGAAAATAGGTAGTTTGGTTTTGCAAATTTTAGCTTGGCATCCCCTCTAATAAAGTCTCGGTCGGCGCCAATTCAGACTTAACTTGTAACAAAGTGATCGTGTGTGGTGGTGACTCCTCAAAGATAAGAACCGATTGACCAAGTAGGCAAGCTCGAGCTCTTGTCAATGGTGGGGTAGCTAGAGGTACAAGTGGCTCATCTTCCATCTCCTCATCGTTAGCATCTTCAATTGTATCCATCGGAGCTCCATCTGTGGCATCTAGATCACCAACCCGATCATCAAACAAGCTAGCTCCGTCGAGGGTCACATTAGGATATCAACCGTTGCTGTTGAGTGCTGGCAATGCGACGAAGTCATCTAGGTCCAACCCCAACAAAAAAAGCCAGAAAAATAACAAAAAGAAACGTGAAATCCAAAATTCTTAAATGACAGGTAAGCCATCTATACTGAATCCCTCAAACGAGCTTATCACCAACACCTTGAAATTCTTAAATGACTGTTTGAATTTAAAGTGTGAATTATAAGGATAAACATAAGAGCCCATCACGTGACAACAGAAGAGCCCATTTAGATCATTAAATAATGGTTAAAGCCTAAATATTATTGTAAGATTTCTCAACTAAAGAGCCCCTTTAGATCATTATACAAAACCCCTAGCTCACAGATCATTATATCCAAATTTAACGATATTTGTTAACGACGTTCGGCACAACCGCCTACGTCCCCGCCTAGGGTTATCCAACCCGTAGGATTCAACAACTTTATTTCACTTTATCTTATGAGCCCTAGATACAACCTCTAGAAGACCGTCCCTCTTCTAGACTACTTCCTATCTAGCAACCCAAACACACAAGTGAAACAAAGTCCTACCGATACCGAAGTATCTATACGTTTGGGTAGAGATGTACCCTTAGTATAACCCTAAATGAATTGTACGATAAAGCTCAATGTAAACCTCACAAACTCTCAAAGAAATAAAACACTTAAGCCAATGGAGAGTTGCGAGACGATGATGTAGGAGGCGAGAGATTGCTGAAGACTTTAAGCGTTGTGTAGATGTGTGCTCGAGTTATCTTTTTCTCCACTTGCACCATCCTTCTTATACACGCAGGGCCTTTTTAATTTGAACGTATAAATGCCTAAACTTCAACCGCTTGAACTCACACAAAATTTGTTTTTTATTGGCTGAAAATTGAACGTTTGAATTTGCTCCGAGGTTGATGAGTGTTGTTGCACCAAACCCTCCTTGAAGATTCTTTAGCCGTTGAAAAATATTTCCAGAAGCTTCTTATGGATACCCACGAACCTTTGCATGGAATTGGAGCTATTTGAAACTTCACGTTGAAAAATCAAGCAAATCCCTACACAATCTCAACAATATAAATAATGGATATATGTGATAGATATGATAAAATATAAACCCAATATCCAAAATCAAATCAAGCCCATTTAAAGTTAGGCACACTCGAATTTAGAACTTGCACCATTAGGCTCAATGAGATGGAAGAGTTGGTAAGATAGGCCCATTAGAAATAGGCCCAATTACACTAAATACGAATCAACCAATCTCAGGAGCTTACGTAACTCTTTGAGGTCACTGTCGGTAAGGTCTTACAAGTATCGGTAAGGCCTTACCAACACCTGGAAACCATGGTTTTGATTTTCTTTCCAAACAGAGATCTTCGGCTGTGTTTTGGTATTGATTGTTTGTTTTAAAATGTTTGAGGCAACCAAAGATTGGTTCAACCATATCTCATGAAGATCTCAACAAACCAACAACCTTTTGAATTTGAAGATTGCTCCACAAAATCCTCAAAGAGGCTTCTACAAAGTCAATCTCAAATTTTCAATAACCAAATCAAATCCTGCACAAAATCTCCAACAACTAATTAAATATAAATTCCAATTAATAATCTGATTGATATTTGCATAAAATAAATACTACATTTCTTTGTTCCATCATACATATAATATAACATCAAGATAGACTCAACAATCCCCCCCTTGATGGAAGACAAAACAAATATCAATTATATATAATTAAATATCATCGCGGAGCATCATAAGTAACATAACATCATATAGCATAAGCAACCTAATTTCTCCCCCTTTTTGTCTTCCAACAAGGGAAGAAATCAGATTTTACCAATTCAGCAGCCAATCAAGACCTTGAAACTACACTCAAGGCCTTGAGATGTTAATAGACAGCATTACTCCCCCTACGATAATGCTTTCCTGCTCAACATACCAATTAAGCTCCAAGAACATATTAAACAAAGAGAATCATTAGAAGCACATAACAAAAACATCTATATATATATAAAAAATATCCTTTATCACCAAGAGCTATTGTTCCAATCCATTTATGCTCTTTGATCTTGGTGATATCCTGCAAAACGAACAAACATCAACATTTCCGGCTAGACCAATGTACAAATTTAGATTCATAGTTAGGATAGACCATGTTTGGTGGTCTTGTCCCTTTAGGAACCCAAAATTTTCTTATCCGTTCATTTAAACGTACAGGAAAGGTATTTCTAATGATGTAAGAGTCCTTTCTTCTATATGGACATGTTTCCTTTACATGACCCTTTTTGCAACAAAAGAAACAAGTAGGAGATCGCCAACTTCCTTTTGCCTTAACTAACGTGGTAGTAGGTTTTAAAGGAAAGTTCCTGTTATATCCTATACCACTTCGGTTCAAGGAAAGTTGTTGTTCTCCAAGCATCTTGTCAAGAGTAGCTTTGGATCGAGTGAATTGCACCAGGGCTGTTTGTTGATCTTGACATTTTTCAAATAATTTCACTTTTTCAATCTCAAGGTCATTGTTATGAGCCTTAAGAGAAGAGAGGTTTGCCTTTAGTTCGGAATTTTCCGATTGTAAGACCTTACCCTAAGTGATAATATCTGAATTTTGACTGTCAAGATCTTACAGCTTCTGTGACAGCTTCCTTATGCACACTTCTTGATCCTTTACCTTCTCTTTCAAGGTACTGATTTCTTTGCTGCAATTTTCTTCATTGGAAATCATATTTTTTAGAAATTCAGAGAGAACATCAACAGGACTAGAGATAAGGTTTCTTACAATACTATCTAGATGTTGATCATTTTGGTTTTCATCATGGTCTACCGTCAAACAAAGATTTATTGGATCATTTTCCAAATCCGATTCACTTGTAGAATCCGAATCGTCTTTCTTTCGATCATTCTTCTTTTGCTTGTTCTTCTTCTTTTGAGGATACTCCTTCATCAAGTGATCTGTTTTACCACATTCATAGCAAGTTAGAATTTTTGTCCTTTTAGTAGGGTTAGAAGACTTACCTTTATGCTTTGATGATCTCGCATATTCTCGGTTTGAGAATTGATTCTTCATCTTTAGAATCTGAGAAAGTCCCCTTGTGATCAAGTCAAAGGGATCTTCCTCATCATCATCACTTTCGTCGTCCTCTGAGGGCACATCCTCCTTGATTTTGAGCGCTAGATTCTTTATACTGGAGGATGGTTGACCGTCCTATTCGTTGAGGACCATCTCATGCGTGATAAGCTTTCCAAGAAGGTCATCCAATGCTAGTGTTGTAAGGTCTTGCACTTCTTCTATGACGGTCACCTTGGGACCCCATTTAGATTTGGGTAGGCATCGGAGTATCTTTCTCACTTTCTCTTCATGTTGGAAAGTTTTTCCCAATGAGTCAAGTTTATTAATGATCTCCGTAAAATGGGTGAACATTACTTTCACTGACTCATTTTGGTTCATCTTAAACAATTCATATTGTCTAAAATAGACACTGATTTTGGTCTCTTTGACCTAGATAGTCCCTTCATAAGTGACTACCAACTTATCCCAAATCTCTTTTGCAGTTTTGCAAGATGAGATGCGATTGTATTCATCGGTACTCAACCCACAATACAATGCATAGATGGCTTTGAAATTCTTAGACGTGCTTTCCAGATCCGTCTGATTGTATTCTTCTTTCGTCTTGTTCAGTTTCGTCCCATTGGGTCCATTCTTCTTGGGTATATTAGGTCATCGCATAATAATACGCCAGAGCTCTAGATCCTCATCAATGATAAATATTTGCATCAAGGATTTCCAATGCATGAAGTTGTCACCAACAAAGAGAGGTGAACATATAACAAATCTTCCTTGACCGAAGCCTCCTTGACCTACACCTGCCATGATTAGACTCACAGATAGTAATATCTAAGGTACATGAGTTAGGCTCTGATACCAATTGAAGTGCGGAACAGGCAGATAAAAGGAAAACAAATACTTTAGCAAGGGGAGAAGAATAAAGTATGCAAACTTTTCGCAAATGCTGAAACTAGTAAGATCTTAATGCCCGAGGTAAGACCTTATCTGAAATGCAGAACAAGTTAATAAAAACTTGGTGAACAATATGTAAAGAAAAGACAAGCACGAATGTAAAGAGCAGAAAATAAAGCACACGATATTTGTTAACGAGGTTTGGCACAACCGCCTACGTCCCCGCCTAGGTTTATCCAACCCGTAGGATTCAACAACTTTATTTCACTTTATCTTATGAGCCCTAGATACAATCTCTAGAAGACCTTCCCTCTTCTAGACTACTTCCTATCTAGCAACCCAAACACACCAGAGAAACGAAGTCCTACCGATACCGAAGTATCTATACGTTTGGGTAGAGATGTACCCTTAGTATAACCCTAAATGAATTGTACAATAAAGCTCAATGTAAACCTCACAAACTCTCAAAGAAATAAAACACTTAAGCCAATGGATAGTTGCGAGACGATGACGTAGGAGGCGAGAGATTGCTGAAGACTTTAAGCGTTGTGTAGATGTGTGCTCGAGTTATCTTTTTCTCCACTTGCACCATCCTTCTTATACACTGTTGTGAGCCGAATCTGCCATGTTTTATATTTACTTTTATATCATTTTCTGGATACATTTCATGCATTTGGGCTAAAATAGTACAGAATCTATGTACTTTATGTTTATTTGCCAAGTTATGGAATCTACACCAGTTTCTGTTTAAATTCGCAAAATCGAAGCACTTTAAAGCATTTCTGAGGAAGGAAGAAAAGCTCGGAAGCCAACTACAGAACTCCAAGGTCAAAGAACGGCGGAACTAGGACAAATCAAGCTGAAGTCAAGTGTTACTCGATATCGAGAAGCTTTACTCGATATCGACAAAAAATGTGCACCCAAGCTTGGTCGAGAAAGAGCCTGATCGAGGAACTGAAGACAAGACAACCCGACTCCAGAGCCTTACTCGATATCGAGTAATTTACTCGATATCGACCAAACCTTGACGCCATACCTGGAGTCGAGGAGGCAGCGCCTGATTGAGAAGCCGAAGACCTAGACATACCGAGCACCATGTATTCGATATCGAGGAATTTACTCAATGTCGAGTAAACCAGCATAGCATGTCCGAGCCAGTGTCGAAGAGAAGTTACTCGAGAAGACCAGTGAAGCCGAAGTCGACGACGAAGTTACTCGATATTGAGTAAATTACTCGATATCGAGGAAAGCTCTTCTAGGTCGCGTTACGTTGTGGGCTGTCCGAGTCGAGTTGAGCTTGCTTGGGTACGAAGTTGTCCGATTCTATCCACATCTATGAAGACTTATCAAGATCTATCAATTCCATGGAGGATTTACCTACTTTAGATATATTTCCTTTTTGGATTTAATTCTTTTATTCCATTATTTAATCTTTAAGTAAGTAGAGAAAGAGATATAGATATAGATAAACTTTCTTACCTTGATTAGTAAGGATTGGAAGCCTATAAATAAAGCCTTAGGGGCTGGATTTTAATCATTCAATTTCAGAGACAATTAGTCACATAAAGAGAGAAGGAGAAGAGGTTGTAAGTTTGGTTGAGTTTATTAATGCAAGTTAGTTCTTTTTCATCAAAGATGTCTGCGATTACAATGAAGAGCGAGTAGTCCACCCAACTTCTAGGGTCAGGGTGAGCCCGACGGTAGCCATGTAAGGTGATGAGGTAAAGGTATGATCTTTTTATGCAATTCGTCTTCTATCCCTATGAACATGATTCTTTTGCAAAAGTTGAAGGTGATCCTTGTTTGTATTATTGAAGCGAAAGTGATCTTAATACAACTTGGGTTAGTTATGTGAAAAGGGTTAGTAATAATTAGGGTTTATGTGAAAGCCTCTATATTCCTATTTGTTAATAACGAAAGTTATTTGATGGAAAGCATGATCTTTTATGCTTTTATGTGTTATTTTACATGGTTATCGTTGCGGTGTTGAAACCCTGATCTTGGAAGTCTTGTAGTTTATTGAGTTAATTCCGATTCAATGTTTTGCATTCGTTTTAGTTACTGTTCTACTTGATATCGACCAAAACTGGTCGACAACGACTTCTGACTTTCGATCAACGAGATCACTGTAGTTTCTGGTGTGCAGGTACCCGAGATCGACGAAGGCTTTACTCGATATCGAGTAAGAACTCCTCGATATCGACTAACATCCAGTGACTGCTGCTTGCTTGTTCGACTTGCCTGACCTTCTGTCGAGTAACTTTACTCGAGGTCGAGCATCTGTAGTCGACTTCTGCTGTGAGATTTTTCGCTGCCTAGGATCCGCTGACTCCCTTCCTCGTGGATCGATCCTGACTTCCCACTACTGCATCGGGAAGAAGTCTTGTAATTATTTGCAAGGGACAGAATCTGTTTTGCTTTGCTTTATTCATATTTTATTTGCATTCTCGATTTCCTCCTTACAACAAATTGGCGTCGTTGCCGGGGAAGCAATCATTCTCGCCTTAGGTAGTCAGATCTCACTTTTTCTTTTGAGTTACTTCACAGGTGAATGCGCCGTTCTGGTCAACCACCTGAGTTTGATGGCTTAGATGAACCAGAACGCCTTCTACACGTCCACGCTACACTAAAAAGATCCATGGTGGCCGAAAAAAACTCAAGAACAGCTAATTGAGAGGCTCAGTAGAGAACTAGCCGCCAAAGATACTGCCCTCGCCACTGAGAGAACAGGCCGACAACAGGAAGCCGAGCAAAGAAGGCAATTGGAAGATGAGCTTGCCCAATACTCAACCACTGCAGAGGATTACATGCACCCGACTCTTGTCGTGCCTGAATCGGCCATTCTAATCCCTGAGAATAACTTTGAAATTCGCACTCACTTCCTTATTGAACTTAAAAATAATGCTTTTTATGGAAGATTTAATGAATGCCCTCTTGAACATATTACCAATTTTTCTGACATGTGTCGTACTCTTGCTGAAGATACCACTCTGGAATATGTCAAGATGAAGGCTTTCCGATGGTCTCTCGTTGGTCCTGCATTGATGTGGCTGGAAGGACTGAAACCACGATCCCTCACGACATGGGCTCAAGTAGAGCAGGAATTTCTCAACAAATTCTTTTCTCCTGCCAAGACAGCACTCCTCCGCCAGAAGATTACAGCTTTCAAACAGAAGCTTGGGGAGCCACTGGCAAAAGCGTGGCAGCGATATAAAGAACTACTGCGATCTTGCCCTACTCATGGACAGCCACCCTATGTCATTCAGGAGATCTTCTTCAATTCTCTTGATCAGACCACAAAGGATAGGATCAATCAGTATACTCGATATGAATATCTGATGATCCCACCAAATGACGCATGGGGTGTGCTCGACAAGCTCACCAACTACGATAATAAGTATGGGGCTACTACAAACTATGATGAGAACTCCTATGCCAGGCCAGCCCCATCCATGCCCCTCTATGAGCCCTCTAAAGAAATTGATCCAGATGTTAAGGAGCAATACTACAAAGATCAGAATCGCAAGTTTCTCAAGCAAGTCCAGTATCTTTCTGTCAACAAGCCCTGCATCGAATGCGGATCACAGCGGCACACCACTACTGAGTTCCCACACACAGAGCAAGTCAGGCTGGCAGAATACCACGAAGAGGCAGCTTACGCAGGGGGTCCTAATCGCTATATGGGGGACCAAAGGTTCCAGCAACCATAATGGAACCAATGTGCCCCTAGGAACCCCCCTCCATACAGAGCTCCAGGTCATCCGGAAAGGGACCAGAAAAGGGATGACCTACAAACCATCCTAGAGGAAGTGCGGAGGAACCATTCAGACACCAAGCAGTCTTTCAACTCAGTCTACACTCAGATACAAGGTGTCAACTCTAGGCTTGGGGAGATTGATATATGGCGGAAATCAATGGAGACACAGATTGGCCAGCTAGCAGCGGGCGTCCACAAACAGTCAGGTTCACTCCCTGGATCTTCAGAACCAAACCCCAAAGGGAAGACCGGACACATAGCTGCTGTAAAACTCAAGAGTGGGCATCAACTACGCGAACCAGAGGTCGGAAGGCTGCAGGACAAAAGAGCTGAACACCAAGTCGATATCGACCAGACCATGTTCGATGTCGAGGAGAGGCAACTCGACATCGAGGAAGAACTGGACCACCCTTCATCTGCACAACACAACAACTCAACATCGAGGAAAGTGGTCAATATCGAGAAGAATGTGGTCGATGTCGAGGAGAACCAAGTCGACGTCAAGAAAGCTGCAACACCTCCAACATCTGTTCTGGCTCCAAACCAGAAAAAGAAGCTGCCCTTCCCAACAAAATCTCCAAAGGATCCAGTAGAGAAGAAGTTTCAGCGCTTCATCAAGATGCTTCAGAAGCTCAATGTCACCATACCTTTCACAGAAGCTCTCAATGAAATGTCATCCTACGTCAAATTCCTCAAGGAGATTCTAAGCAAGAAGCAGTCAATGGCTGAGATTACAAAGGAGTGCAGCCATATGGACATACTTGAGAAAAGGCCAGATCCAGGTAAGTTTGCTATAACCATTGAATTTGGTCAGTATAAATTTAATGCTTTATGTGATCTTGGAGCTAATGTGAGTATAATGCCTTTAACAATATGGTCCAAGATTAAGATAGGTGCCCTAGAGCCTGTGGATGCTAAGCTTTATATGGCCAACAACATGGTGGTCATTCCAACAGGCATGGTGGACAATGTGCTAGTGCAAGTAGGTAAGTTCTTTGTCCCTACTGATTTCTTAGTTATTGATATGGTGGAGGACCCTGCTTGTCCAATTATTCTAGGAAGAGCCTTCTTGGCGACGGTGGAAGCCAACATAAGCGTAAGGAAGGGAGTACTCACTTTCAACATCAGCGATGAGGTAATTGAGTATTCTTTTAATAAAACTGAAAGGCATGCAGATCCAATGGGAGAGGTAAAATCTATATCATCTGGTTACATTACTTGCGGGGAGCCTAAGGTATGAAATATGACTCTTGAAGAGTTGGAAAAAAGGGATATGGAAGCCCAGGTGGAGAAGATCATGGCCATCCTAAACGACGACACAGAGGATCTGCTCGACATCGACCAAGGTAAGTCGACGTCGACTAACTATTTTTCGGATGCCTTGACAGGATGCAAGTATAGGGTCGGAGTCGACCAGAATTCCTTGACATCGAGGAAATTGGTCGACATCGACCAAAAGCAGAACCCTCCACCAGCAGCAGCTTCGTCGAGCGGAAAATCCGAAGCCAAGAGTTCCTCGACATCGACCAAATTGGTCGATATCGACCAAACACCAACGTCCTCGACTTCACCTTCCCTGATGAGCAATCCACTGGAAGAAGAGAAAAACTCCTCGATATCGACCGAATTGGTCGATATCGACCAAGCACCGCCTTTCTCGACTCCAGCATTCTCGAGCAGTAGGCCACCAGAAGCAGAAAGTTCCTCGATATCGAGTACTTCTAGTCGATGTCGAGTAGACTCTAAGATCCTCGAATCCGATTCCACAAAGGTAAGCCAAGGTATAGATCTTTTTTCTCCTATTTCCATTAAAGATCTATCTATATATGGGAGAGGTTTGCCTTGGTACGTGCGATTATGTAAGATTTCCAATGATGAGCCTAAGGAGTATGAAGTTGGAGACAAGCTCTATGTTTCCAAATCAAAGGATCATTGGTTTCCCAACAAATTCAACAAGAAGAAGATGGGACCCTTCGTGGTGAACAAGATCCATTCCGAAGGATTGTAGCTGATGGACAAGAATGGAGTCCTATTTGAAGCCCAAGCTACATGGGCCCTGCAAATGCCACCTTGATCTTAATGGAAAAAGTCGGCCTGGCGACTATAAAATCTAGAGCTTGTAAATAGACATTTATTTTTTGGGACTTTTGGACATTGTTACTTTTGTTTGTTTTTTGGTTTTGAACTTTTAGTTTTTCTATTGTGGGTATTTCTCTTCTACATTTTTCAGGTCAATGGGGATAGAAGCAGGCTAAAATCGGACTCGGCCCAGCAGCATTTACACTCGATTTTCGACATCCTGCACACCTGTCTAGTGAGTTTCTCTCTTTACCCTTGTTTTTATATAGTGAGGACACTGTAATGTTTAAGTATGGGGTGGGGGGAGGGCTTACTCTATGCATATTTTCCATATTTAACATTATTTCTGCATTATTTCTTGAATTGCTTATACATGGCTATTTTAGAATTCATTATTGATTTATGGGCTTATATGCATGTTTTCCAAAATTTATAAAAATGACCCCCATTGAAAAATTTTGATAAATGTCATGGAAGCTTTAATTGAACTCGACGATGAAAAATTAGATTCATTAGAGATATAGCATGAAATTGCCTAGTAAAGGGAAGTCACAATGAAGTGCATTATTTTCTTGAAAACCATGAAGGGAGGTAAAATTTGAAGTTGCTTTTGACATGTTGCATGATAAAAGGATGGAGGACTTTATATTTCCATATAATTCTCATTGTTATATTCCTAGCCTTACCTATGCTTATGCATCACAAAAAACCATAATATACCTTATTTCAAATTATTGCTCCACATGTTCTAAATATTTTCCATTCTTTACCTTATTTCTTATCCGGGGATTATGTTGAGAATGATGTCATATTATGGAGATTGTTATATGGTGTTTGTGTTGTTGTTATCATTATTGGAGTTTGGTAGGAAATTGTTTGAAAAATATGGAAAATTTAATGAGTGAGAAAAAATCCGATCACCTCAGGACATAAAGGTAGATCGACCCTGCTTGCTAAGATAATAATTCAGTGAGATGGGACACACAGGTGAGGAGTCCAAAGCACTAAGTATCCGGGGCCATTCATGACACCCATGTTTGCGTCTCGCGAGAAGGCAGTGTTTAGGTTACAGAGGTAAAAGTATAATATTGATAAAAAGTGTTATGGAAGGTGATGAATCTTATGAAAAAGGAGTATGGTATGAAAACTTTGGAAATACTCCATTTCCCCGGATCATTAGCACCACATTGCCAAAAAACTGCCCACCTTTAGCCTGTTACCAATCTACTCCTTATTGAGTTTAAATTAAAGTCCTCTTGATTATTAATGCTTTGTCACTTATGAATGTTTTGCATAACCCTCCTTTTGTGAGTAGATGTTGCTTTTTAATTGCACATACATGGATTTGTGACACTAGTACCTTTTCGAGGATGGTAATTAATTGCACATACATGGTTTTGATTTCTTCCCCTGAATGACAATTAAAAGTATTGCTTGAGGACAAGCAAGCTGAAGTATGGGGTGTTTGTTGTGAGCCAAATCTGCCATGTTTTATAGTTACTTTTATATCATTTTCTGCATACATTTCATGCATTTTGGCTAAAATAGTACATAATCTATGTAGTTTATGTTTATCTGCCAAATTATGGAATCTACACCAGTTTCTGTTTAATTAAATTCGTAGAAATCGAAGCAATTTACAGCAGTTCTGAGGAAGGAAGAAAAGCTCGGAAGCCAACTACAGAAGTCCAAGGTCAAAGAACTGCGGAACCAGGACAAATCAAGCTAAAGTCAAGTGTTACTCGATATCGAGAAGCTTTACTCGATATCGACAAAAAATGTGCACCCAAGCCTGGTCGAGGAAAAGCCTGATCGAGGAACTGAAGACAAGACAACCCGACTCCAGAGCCTTACTCGATATCGACCAAACATTGAAGCCATACCTGGAGTCGAGGAGGCAGCGCCTGATCGAGAAGCCGAAGACCTAGACATACCGAGCACCATGTACTCGATATCGAGGAATTTACTCGATGTCGAGTAAACCAGCATAGCATGTCCGAGCCAGTGTCGAAGAGAAGTTACTCAAGAAGACCAGTGAAGCCGAAGTCGACGACGAAGTTACTCGATATCGAGTAAATTACTCGATATCGAGGAAAGCTCTTCTGGGCCGCGTTACGTTGCCGACTGTCCGAGTCGAGTTGAGCTTGCTTGGGTACGAAGTTGTCTGATTCTATCCACATCTATCAAGACTTATCAAGATCTATCAATTCCATGGAGGATTTACCTACTTTAGATATATTTCCTTTTTGGATTTAATTCTTTTATTCCATTATTTAATCTTTAAGTAAGTAGATAAAGAGATATAGATATAGATAGACTTTCTTACCTTGATTAGCAAGGATTGGAAGCCTATAAATAAAGCCTTAGGGGCTGGATTTTAATCATTCAATTTCAGAGACAATTAGTCACATAGAGAGAGAAGGAGAAGAGGTTGTAAATTTGGTTGAGTTTATTAATGCAAGTTAGTTCTTTTTCATCAAAGATGTCTGCGATTACGATGAAGAGCGAGTAGTCCACCCAACTTCTAGGGTCGGGGTGAGCCCGACGGTAGCCATGTAAGGTGATGCGGTAAAGGTACGATCTTTTTATGCAATTCGTCTTCTATCCCTATGAACATGATTCTTTTGCGAAAGTTGAAGGTGATCCTTGTTTGTATTATTGAAGCGAAAGTGATCTTAATACAACTTGGGTTAATTATGTGAAAAGGGTTAGTAACAATTACGGTTTATGCGAAATCCTCTATATTCCTATTTGTTAATAACGAAAGTTATTTGATGAAAAGCATGATCTTTTATGCCTTTATGTGTTATTTTACATGGTTATCGTTGCGGTGTTGAAACCCTGATCTTGGAAGTCTTCTAGTTTATTGAGTTAATTCCGATTCAAAGTTTTGCATTCGTTTTAGTTACTGTTCGACTCAATATCAACCAACACTGGTCGACATTGACTTCTAACTTTCGATCAACAAGATCGTTGTAGTTTCTGGTGTACAGGTACCCGAGATCGACGAAGGCTTTACTCGATATCGAGTAAGAACTCCTCGATATCGACTAACATCCAGTGACTGCTGCTTGCTTGTTCGACTTGCCTAACCTTCTGTCGAGTAACTTTACTCGAGGTCGAGCATCTGTAGTCGACTTTTGCTGTGAGATTTTCCGCTGCCTAGGATCCGCTGACACGCTTCCTCGTAGATCGATCCTGACTTCCCACTACTGCATCGAGAGGAAGTGTTGTAATCATTTGCAAGGGACGAAATCTGGTTTGCTTTGCTTTATTCATATTTTATTTGCATTCTCGATTTCCTCCTTACAACATACACGCAGGGGCTTTTTAATTTGAATATTTGAATGCCTAAACTTCAGCCGCTTGAACTCCCATAAAATCTGATTTTTAGTGGCTGAAAATTGAACGTTTGAATTTGCTCCGAGGTTGATGAGTGTTGTTGCACCAAATCCTCCTTGAAGATTCTTTAGCCGTTGAAAAATCTTTCCAGAATCTTCTTATGGATACCCACGAACCTTTGCATGGAATTGGAGCTATTTGAAACTTCACGTTGAAAAATCAAGCAAAACCCTACACAATCTCAACAATATAGATAATGGATTTATGTGATAGATATGATAAAATATAAACTCAATATCCAAAATTAAAACAAGCACATTTAAAGTTAGGCCCACTCGAATTTAGAACTTGCACCATTAGGCCCAATGAGATAGAAGACTTGGTTAGATAGGCCCATTAGAAATAGGCCTAATTACATTAAATACGAATCAACCAATCTTAGGAGCTTACGTAACTCTTTGAGGTCACTGTCGGTAAGGTCTTACCAGTGTTGGTAAAGCGTTACCAAAACCTGGAAACCATGGTTTTGATTTTCTTTCCAAACAGAGATCTTCGGATGTGTTTTGGTATTGATTGTTTGTTTTAAAACGTTGGAGGCAACCAAAGATTGGTTCAACCATATCTCTTGAAGATCTCAACAAACCAACAACCTTTTGAATTTGAAGATTGCTCCACAAAATCCTCAAAGAGGCTTCTAGAAAGTCAATCTCAAATTTTCAATAACCAAATCAAATCCTGCACAAAATCTCCAACCACTAATTAAATATAAATTCCAATTAATAATCTAATTGATATTTGCATAAAATAAATACTACCTTTCTTTGTCTTCCATAATACATATAATATAACATCAAGATAGACTCAACATATTGGTATACCATTCAATAGACTGTTCTGGTGTAATTTATTCAAAAAGATTTGATAGAATTGGACTTGGTGAATTTATTTTTCAATTGGTGGGTTCTCTTTCATTTTGTCTTTGAATTTGAATATGATTCTCGGTTTCTTTCGAATCCCACTTTTTGTTTCTTAATTGTCAAGATGCACTATACAAGCGACATATTAATCTTACCACTATGGAGAAAAATTTAGAGGAATAATGGTGGAGCAAAACATGTATAGGAGATGAAATTCGTTTAGGTGTTTGAGCATGTTTTTGTAAAATGACGTGATTTAACCTTTGGTGTATTTGATGTTTTACATTAATCTTATACTTGATTTGAATGGTAATTGTAGATATGGCAAGAACTAGAGCATCCAAGACTGGAGGGGAACCTAAGCCCAAGACACAAAAGGCATCAGCGTTAGAGGTGGCAATCGGGCGGGTCGGATCGGGTTCGGGTTCGGTTAGTCGGGTTTCGGGTTATTCGGGTTTCGGGTAATTCGGGTTTCGGGTCATTCGGTTTCGGGTAATGTCTAATAATTTGGTCATTTGGTTGGGTCGGGTTCGGGTTTCGGTTGTATCGGGTTTCGGTTCATTCGGGTTTCGGTTGTCTCGGGTTTCAGTTATTTCAATATTCATTTTGAAAAATTTACTAGAATGTATCTTAAAGTTCGGGTTATATCGGGTTTCGGTTGTAACGGGTTCGGGTCTTAATGGGTTTCGGTTGAATCGGGTTCGGTTCATTCAGATTTGGGTGAGTTTCGGTTATCGGTTATTCGGATTTCGGGTCCAAAATGGGTCGGGTTGATCGGTGTTCAAAACAATCGGTTTCGGGTCGACCGGGTCGGGTTTTCGTGTTCGGGTCGGGTTTTGCCAGCTCTAATCAGCGTCTACGAAGGAAACTCTGCGACGGAAGGCTTCTGGGGAAATTCTGGTCCCTCTTCTAGAGCCAACAACCCAACGAATCCTACTGCTGGAGAGTCTGGCGGATATGGTATTGTGTTCAAAGATGGGGCCAGCAAAAATCTCGATACGATGATCTAAAGACTAGGAAAGTGGTTCCTACAAGGTTTATGGGAAGAGTGTGACAGGAACAAAAATTGTTTTCTACAAAGAAGTTCTACAAAACATATGATCCTTCTTTACTTATATGGAAAGTGTTTATATAAAAGGGTTTATTTCATATTTTCCTTCATTCTTGTGCGTGTATATATAAAATATATATTATTATTTGAATATGCTTTGTGTGAGACAATTGCTTTTGCAGGCCTTTCGGACTTCACTTGTGTGGGATATTGGTCTTGTAGTCCTACTTAGTGCAGAATGGTACATCTGGGTATTTTAAATGTTACTATTGTGATTTGTTGCCATAACATCATGTTTGTAACTTAACATATATATTATTGATGAGGTTACTAGCTAACCCAAAAGGCCTAAAAGGAAGGCATTTGATGTTTGATAAGTCTATGTAAAGGTATTCTCTATTGGGTATGGGCATGCAACGTTCATTGTTGTTCTCTTTTGACTATATATGCACAACGAGAGCATTTTATTTTTCTAAGCAATTTAATACGTAGTAATTTTTTAACAAAATAATTAAAACTGCTTACTTAAACCTTGGCTTAGGAGTGTTTGTTTGATGGCTATACTCTCATTTCTATAATCTTGTAAATGAGGACGAATATAAAGATGACACATAACCCTTGAGTTATAAGTGTGCAATGTGTCTTAGACTCGTAGGTCATCAATCAAGAAGAATTTTCCAATTTAAGAGATGTAACTTATTTTTTATTTAAATGTAATGGATATCATTATAACAATTCAAATGAAATAAAATATATTCATGGTACGAGGGAGAACTAAAGAGGTAACTTTCAATAAAAATACTTACCCGTACAAGGTACGGGAAAAGTACTAGTTTTTAGTTATAATGGTTGTTTAGGCGTGGTTACATTTGAGCAAAAAGTGTATATATTTTAGCACTCAATATCTCAAAGAGCAAAAACTTTCACCATTTTTGAAAAAGTTGATGAAAGCTTTGTGAAAAAAAAGGGGGTATGAACTCATAATTGACTATTTTTTTATCATTTTTTTATAACTAAATTTGATTTAATGTAAATTAAATTGATCCATTAAATTCAATTTAGTGATATGCATTTATGTTTAGAAATAATCATTCAATTTTGTTGACAATATTGAAAATTATATTTTTCTTAGAGGGAATTGAAATAAATGACCTTTGCCCCGGTTTGGTTTGCACGCCTAACCCACTAACCGGTTCAAATTGCAAGGGTTAGACCCCCCCCCCCCCCCCCTTTTAAAAATTGCAAGGCAGTCGGATGAAAGAAGGGGGTTGAAACCGGTGGTTGGGGGTAATTAAAGAAGAGTGAGAGCGAGCGTGGGAGGGAGGAGGAGAGAGAGGGCAGTTTTTTAAAGATCTGTCACTTCCAACTGTGTGTAAAACATAGAGGAGGGAGGGAAATAGGCACGAAACCGCCATTCGAGATACGAGAAAGGAGAAGAAGAAGCCCAAGGAAGAAGACGAACCTAGGAGTAAGGAGGAGAAGAAGCCGGCGGTTTGCAAGCAAGTAAACCCGACAACGTGTAGAAGACAACCCCGGCAGCGTTTAGAAGAGAGGGACCGACGGTTTTCAAGTAAGTAAACCCTAACTCTACCGATTTAGTACCGATTGTAGAAATTGAAAGAAGGAGGGACCAATTGAAGAACCTAATTTGTTTGCCATGGTTTGCAATTAGATGAAAGAACGGGTGGAATATCCGCCCCTGTCATGTGGGATGTAACCAGCGTCAAGTATGAAAACAATGGGTGGAAATGTGGGAACATGGGGTGTTCGCGACGGGGAGAGAAGAGAAGTACCATTGCCGTGATGATATGGTAAAGGCCTTGAATGGGGAAGCAAATTAGGGGAAATCGACACATGTATTGTGTGAATTTTGGGAAATTGGTGAAATTGGGGAAAATGTGGAAATTGGGGAAATTGGTGAGATTGGGGAAATTGGTTAGATTTTTATAGATAGAGGGAAATTGGGGAACATTTATGTGGGTAAAAAAATTTCATGAACAAGTTATTGAATGTAAATGCTACTACATTGTAACATGTCATGTTTTGAATATTTAGTTGGCATGTTTAAAAGGTTTCCTGTCATGTTTATATGCAAACTTGCGCGACGTATATTTTGTGGAAGCTATAAAATGGTTACAATGCTCAGGTGATAAGTATAGGGTAAGATATGGTGAGGCTAGAAGTTTACTTGGAGTGTGATAAGTATAGGGTAAGATATGGATTCTGTCATGTTATAATGGTCAGATGACATGTTATATGAACTTACCGTCATGTGCATTGTGACTAGTGTGATGATAATGTGCAAATGTTTGCAGAATGCTAAAGTATTGCTTCCCAACCTGTAGGGTATCAAACAAGAACATGGGTGGTTCAGGAGAAAGAAGGATAACGCAGACACCGACAACATGCGAGGTATGGTTTAGGTAGTGTCGATCAAGGGTAGAGTGTTTTACAGATGAGTTGCTCTAACATTACACCCCACCGTGCAGGCGATATATGTCGTCCCCGAGGACCGGCATTTCAACTGTAGGTGCAACCAATACGCCAGGCCCCAGGTCCTTTTAATGCTAGACCGGTACCTGACCGCCTCAGATTGGAAGCGTCTGTGTGAAAGCCAGTTTGGCGACATTGCGAGGCTCGGTGCCAAAGTTGAGTTCTCAGCACAACTAGTCCACTACGTTCTGCAGCGGTAGCTGCGGTCGAAAAAGGAGCATGAAACCTGGTACATGATCCAGGGGTCCATAGTCCGGTTCTCCATCGCGGAGTTCGCGCTAGTGACCGGACAGAAGTGCTCGTCAAACGTGCTGCGGACCGTGGACACTGAGGCGGACAAGGCTGCCTGCTTAGAGTTCGTAGGGGTGGAGAAGATGAGGATGGAGGACTTCGAGACGGAGTACAAAGTGGCGATGAAGTCCGAGCGTTCCGCCGCCAAACGCTTTAAGTTCGCGCTCATAATGCTGGTGGAGGCGTGCTCTTTACGAAGGAACCCCGCAACTATATTCAAGGGTGGGTTGTGAACATGGTATAGGACACTGAGGCGTTCTTGCGTTTCCCGTGGGGGCGACTGTGCTACGAACGAACCCACGAGTTCATCTACCGGGCTGTTGAGCGCAAGCTTCAGCACGGGGTCAGCAGCTCTCCCCCGTCGTACTTGTTAGCCTGGTTCCCCCTTGCATTCCAGGTATGTAAATAAAGCTCACATGACAAATAATGATTTAAACTGGACACTGAGTCATGGTAACTGGACATAGGCACTGTGCATTGTAAAATGCAAACTGAACACGATTAAATGAAAAGTGTCGACATGTCATCACCTGGTTTTTTTTGTTTGTAGTTGTGGGTGTACTAGGCTCTGCACCCAGTTGCAAGACAATTTGCTGCCACCAGCGATGACATAATCTACCCTCGGTGCCTGCGGTATAAGTCGAAAGAGCACAATATCATGTACGATTCTCTTTCCTCCCTCATCCAGTAGTGGAAGGACGAGTTGGGCATGTTCGACGAGGTCGACGCTGTTCGGACAATCCTCCTCCAGGATGTCGAGGAGGTGAGGAAGGGGATTATCCTTGGCGTCATCTTCGTGACAGAGAAGCCGTATAAGTTTTTCGACGACCTCGTGGTGGAGTATAAAGCGAAACATGGCCCGAGCACGACAGAAGCATCCGGGTCAAGCACGCAGGGTGAGGGAAGTACGACGGCTACCCAAGTGGATGTGTCAACGATTTTGTCTAAGATGGATGATCTGGGGAGGAGCATAATGGCAACGTTTACCGAGAGGATGCAAAGGGTTGAGCTGGCGATGCAGAAGCTGAGAAGGGAGGTAAGGGGGAAGAAGCGAGGCGAGGACGAGGTGACACACTCGCAGGACAGGCATGGAACCCATGGGGAGGAAACCGAAGATGTTGAGTTGTAGTCGAAAGAGGTAAGATGTTCAATTTGTCATGTCAGTATCCATAACCATCATGTATAACAATATATGCGTCATGTATAACAATATAGGCATCATGGTAACGTCATTCCGATATTTGCGTAGGGTGAGGAAACTGTTAAGGAAATGGGCCAGAAATCAGGTACCGATGCAGATGGAGATGAAACCACCAAGACAACCTCTAAGGTAAGTACTCTAACTGAAACCGTGATGTCAGTTTTGTGAATGACGGTGACACGAACTCATAGTCTGAAGGAGATGGGTAAGAATAAGGGACCAGGCCATGGGGACACCGAAATGGAGAAGGATGCTGGTCCACAAGAACCCCCCAAAGAAACACCCAACACACAAGTAAGTCATCCATGTTGTACTGCGATATCAGTGTTGACAATGGTGTCGACGCTAAGTTCATTCCCATATTTGCGTAGGGTGATGAAGTGTTGAAGGAAAAGGGTCAGACTGATAGAACAAGGCAAGGGAAAATGGTAAAAGAGACCGGTGTTGAGCCAGTAGCAGCCACCACCGTCACAACCGCTAAGGTAAGCCATCTGACGCCGAGTGTCATGTGAAGTACGTTAGTTGTCATGTCAACAATCATTTGTTGTCATATAGTAGGACCGGGCTAATGTGGATGAGGTGTTAGCTGAGGGCTCTAAGACTGAGGCCAAA
Organism: Persicaria tinctoria; assembly: GCA_037127255.1. Lineage (NCBI taxonomy): Eukaryota > Viridiplantae > Streptophyta > Magnoliopsida > Caryophyllales > Polygonaceae > Persicaria > Persicaria tinctoria. The sequence continues at coordinate 53,925,026 of JBANSL010000014.1, read as the reverse complement.
GGGCCTGGGGCCACGGCAACCATCTTCGAGCTAGAAGCACCCACCACACAGACAACCCCTGAGGTAGGTCGTGTTAATGGTATTGTCATGTGATGTGACGTATCTGTCATGTTATTTTAAGTTTGTGTCATGTTTACCGCCATAGGAGGCGCATGATGAGGTCGTCGTTCCTCTTCAGCGTAAGGGGGGAAGGGTGAGGCGAGCGCCTGCGACGTTAGATGGCCACGAAGTCACTAAGCCGATGAAGAAGCCGCGTGTCGAGAAGGGGAACAAGGAAAAGGAGGTGGTTAACGAAGTGACGAAGGGGCTGAAGAAGTCGCAGCCTGCCAAAGGGAAGAAGGTCATTGTGGGGGTTGACTTCGTGGCCTTGGGCCTGACGACTAGGGCCGACGTGGACTCCTTCTCCATGTGGTTGACCAGCGACGATGCCGAAGGGACTGACCCCGCACGTACAATGATGGGAACCCTCCTCTAGAGGGAATTCTTCAGAGACCTGAAAACGCCAAAGAAAATGGTGGGCTCAGAGGTAAAGTCTGCCCACCGGTGCTCCGATAACATGACAATTTTGTTGTTGACTGGACACGTGTTCCTTGTTTGCAGCATATCGACCAAGCATGCGGCATCCTTCGAAAGAAGGTAGCCAGCGAGTCGAAGTATGCAGACGTTGCAGTCATCGACCCCTACTTCAGGGTACTGCTGCAGAGGCACACCGGAATGAACGTCGACGAGGAGTTGGAGTACTACTTCAGCGGTATGTTGCTTGAGCGGTGTCCAAAACATTGGGCCAGCGTCGAGCACGTGTTGGCCCCCTGGAATCTGAAGGACAACCACTGGGTTGCGCTGGAGATCGACCTGGCCGAGTGGACTGTCCGTGTGTATAATCCGGACACTCGTCTGACTCTTTAGCGACATTTGCCCGGGCTTCTGAAGCCCATCACGCACACCCTGCCCCTGCTGATGAATGGCCACCAAGAGCTGCACGCCAAGCATGCAGGGAAATTGCCCCAGCCGTTCAAGTACAACCGTGTGAAGGGGATCCCTTAGAATAAGCAATCGTAAGTCGGCGTTGTCCATCTTCTGATTTATAGTGTAATTGCTGCGAATTTGGTTTGACACGTATACTTTTTGGGACGCAGAGGAGACTCCAGCCCCTACGCTATCCGTTTCATGCAGATGCTCGCATCAGGCGACCGCATATTCAAAGGGGTGGACGACGCCTTTATTGATGCCTACCGCCTAGTCCCCTGTGTCGCCATCTACCACGGTTCCTTCTGACCCAGCCTCGATCCTTAGTAGCCATTGCCTCCATCTCCATTCACAAGAACATTGTTGGTTGTACTGTTGTCTGGACATTTTGTTGGTGGCTTGCACATTTGTGTTTTCGTAGGATTTTATTTGGTTGACTTTGGTATCGACGGTATGTCGTTTTGGGAAACCTAGGGCTCAGGTTTTGAAACTATGATGTCATGTTGTTTTTGAAACTATGTTATCATGTAGGTCGTACGATGGTTGACACTTATATATTTACGTCGTCCGCATTTCCATTGAAACTGACAATTACAACATGTCATGTCCAAAATATCACCTGACAAGTTAATATTACTGCATGTCATGTACAAACTGAAATAGCTGCACCCAGGCCCAACAAGCCTTAATTACAAAATGCGGTTGAAGTTCATACTTCAATGTAAAAGGGGGAGCGATAACGTTTCCGAATAAGTGAGCCCTGATTACAAAACGTGGTAAACACCTACTGTCATGTCTTAACCATTATATGTCATGTCAAAATATGTGCCCGTCATGTAATATCCATATAATCGACCAAGTATGTCGCGGGCGGTTACTAGGTGCGGCGCCGTTTCGGGACCTTCCTTTCCCATTGAGACGGGTACCTAGATGTCTTCGGCCTGCTAGGGCGTACCTTGATAAGAAGAGGGGGGGAGGCAAGTCTCATTGGCGATTGCCTCGGGTACCCTCCAAGTGTCTCACGGCGGGACTGGGTAGATCACATCCTTGTAGCACGCACGCCACGCGTCTACCTTGTACAAGTCGTTGACGAGCGAGTACACATCCACCCCGTGCAATTGGGATGCTGCGATTGCGTGCGCGCATGGGTACTAGTCGACGTTGAAGCGTATGCAGATGCATAAACGTCCTGTTAGGTTTACAAGCCAGCTGGAGGTTCCCTTGCGTACCTCGAACTCATGAGGACTCAGCTGTCTAACGACCATGGAAAGGGACTGCACGAAGTTTGCTCTGATGGCATTACCAACCCAGTCGCTTACGACTTTCCCCTACTCGGTGCTTGTCTTCCTATGTTTGGCGAACAATGTGCCGACGGTCTCAAGGATGGCATCTACAAGGGCCGTTATCGGCAAATCCCTAGGATATTTGAACACCGAGATCAAGCACTCGTAGTTATTAGTGGTTGTGATGTTGTACCTATTCCCGGCGTAGAAAGCCCTTGCCCAGTTGCTGAACCCGGCCTCCTTCAGATATTGGCCCGCTCCGAGAACCCGTGCACAGAACTCCGCGTACAACGCCTGGAACTCCTCGTACGTGTAAGTTTTACACATCGTCACGAACTCTTCTTCCAAGCCCATGTATTTGAACCGGAAACGGACGTATTGAAATAAGTGACATGTGCATATGCCGTGTTTCGCGAAAGTGTAGCTATCCTGTATGCCCTTCAGGATGCTCATATGGCGGTCAGATACCCACACCAGATCAGTCGTGTCTTCAACGACACCCAAAATCTACCTGAAGAAAGAACCCCCAAGACCCATCATTCTCGCCGTCGACCATGGAGAAGGCGACGGGGTAAATGTGGTGGTCAGCGTCTTGTGCGGTAGCAAATGCAAGCACCCTCGAAATTTCCCCTTCAAGAAGCTCCCATCCACCGATATAACCCGGAGAATAAACATCTTGAGGCGTTAGAGGTGTCATGTCTAATCAAACATATGTCATGTCGTATTAATATGAACGTCATGTTGAAAGTAGATGAGTGTCATGTTCCATTTACGGAAGGACTGACCTTTCGTAGGTTGGGAATAGCCCTCCGCCATGCTCCAAGACTCACAAACGCATACTTGAATCGTCCCTCTGTGTCGCGTTCTATCCTCGTGTACGTCCCAGGGTTGGCCTTCTCCAGCATGTACATGTACGAGTACATTCTCCGATAGCTTTCCTCGTCCGTTTCGTACACATTGTCCCTCGCACTCAACCGAGCTCGGCGCGCCTTCCAGTAGCTGCATGTGACCCCCAGCTGCGACTTCATCATCCTCTGCACTTGGTCCGGATCGAGGGGCTTCTTTGACCGTCCGAAACTGTACATGCCCATTCACAAACAAATGTGTCCAGTTAAGATAGTTGTGTGTCCAGTTTTTATTAACGTATGTTCAATGTATATAGGTTGGTGTCCAGTTACAATTGTTGTGTGTCCGGTTACTACCAAAGTATGTCCAGTTTATATCTCTATATGTCCAGTGGAATTTAGGCAAGAGTCTAGTTCAGTATTACGTATTGGGTCACATACCTTTCGACAATGCGCTGCCCTAGTTGCGTGTATGTCGCACTGCGTTTTTGTCTGACCCCCTCGTTCAGCGAGCATGTGTGCTCGTATACAAGCTTTCGGATCATCCATAACCCCGTTTCCTTGTAAGTCGAAGCCCCACATGACCACTTGCACTTGGGAGCAGCACACCCTGCAACATACAAGATCGTCGTTGACTTCTTCACCTTTGTCGTGAAGCAACGAGTTAGACCCGCCCACGTTACAAGTTCCTACACATCCTCCTTCCTCCGAAACATTTATCCTTCCTGGAGCTTAATACCATACTGCTGGGATTCAATGGGTTCCCCGCCACTATTGGTTCACTTTCAGCAGGCTTCGGAGAAGCTCTCGACTTCCATTTTCGTCTTTCGTATGCTTCCTCGACTTCCCTCACCGCTCGCTCCGCCTCATAATCCCATGACCAAGACTTCGTCGGACCAGAACTACCGTGTTCAGGTTTAACCACTTTTGGGATTGCATCATCCTCGTCGGAGGAGCTACCAAGGTCAATGGCTCCATCTTCCATGTCGCTGCTGACATAAATGACCTGCTTCCCACGTTTAACTGCGTCGGTATTCTTTTCCCTCTTTGCAAACTCCAACTCCAACTTCTCACTTATCCCTAACTAGTCAGAAGCTTCTTGTGCCTGGACGGATGTTTGGGTTAACTGGACATCCGATGATTCCAACTGGACATCCGTTTAGTTTTCCTCGACAATTTTTGCTCCCAAATCTTCGTCTTCTGATGTGAGCCTAATTTTCCATGTTTAATAGTTACTTTTATATCGTTTTCTGCATACATTTCATACATTTGGGCTAGAATAATACATAATTTGTGTATTTCATGTTTATTTGCAATATATGGAGGTCTACACAAGTTTTTGTAATATTTCGCAGAAATCGGACGCACTTTGGAGCTTAAAGGAAACCCATGAAGAAGCTAAGGATGGTGCAGCTGGAGAAAAGACCATTTTTTGGTATTCATCATTCTGCATAAAGCCTTGATGTCTTCATGAAAGTTTTAGCCCTCGAAAAGAGCTTTCCAACACATGCTCATATGCGTCAATCTGACAAACGAGGACTCGGAAAAGTGCGTTTCAAGAACGGAGTAGGATGCTGAATGCGACAAAGTTACTTTAAGTCGACCAAACTAGTCGACATCGACCAAAATTATACTCGACTTTTGCTCCAGAGGACGAGATCGAGCACGAGCTGAGCAGGAGCCACATTTAGTCTACGTCGATCAAATTTGGTCGATGTCGATGTCTAGGAAACTCGACGAGCCCAGACGATAGCCAAGATCGAGTACAATCCGAGAAGTGAAGACCTTACTCGACGTCGAGGAACTTACTCGATGTCGATGAAAATTCCAGAAAGTCCGAGTCGAGTACGAGGAGAAATCCGAGCCTAAGAGGTTACTTGCAAGCCAAGATTCGAGATATTTTATCAAGATACATCAAGTTATATCAAGGAGAAGGAAGATCTATCCACTTTAGCTTTATTTCCTTTTAGATATAATTATTTATTTCCATATTTTATCTTAATGTTATTAGATAGATAAATATAGATATAGATATAATTTCTTTCCTAGAATACCTAGGGAATGAAGCCTATAAATAAAGCACCAGGGGGCTGATTTTGATTCATTCAAGTCAAGTCGTCTTAGGGCACAAGGAGAGAGGAGAGAGAGAGAGAGGAGGAGGAGGAGGTGACAGAGAAGGAGAAGGAAGGAGACGAACGATTGTAAGTTTTAGTTTATTTTATGTTAAAGTGAATTTCTTTCATTATGGTTTATTTCTATTTTCCTTCTTCTAGGGTTGGGGTGATCCCAACATAGATATGTGTATTTGATTTATAAATCCATGAATTTATATGTCTTTATCATCATCTACCTATGTGCTTAATCCTTTGCGAGAGTTGAGGAAATTCCTTATTAATGATATTGAAGCGAAAGTGATCTTATTATGAATTGGATAGTAATTAGGGTTTATTTGCGAGAGCCGACTAATCCTAATTAAGAAAAGGTAGAAACAAATTAGGTTTTTATGCGAGAGCCTCTATCACCTAAATTGTTGGAATTTGCGAAAGTCGATTCTTTGATATAAAGCATGCATCTTTATGTGATTTATGATCTGCACATATGTTTATTGTTGTGGTGATCCCTAACCTTGGAAGTTTGCATCTTTATTTGTTTTATTTTATTATTTTTATTCGGCACATATTCTACTCGATATCAAACCATCATTCTCTCTCCATCCCTCAACATCGACCCCTCTATTCTTTGTCGACAGCCACCCTCATCACCTTTTCCTGCTATCCCTGAACCCCAAAACACACTAAACCTAGAATCGCTGACTTCTATCCTGATGACGAACCTGACTCCCCTATACTATAGCGGGGGTCTTGACTACAAATGTATTTGGTCGAGAAACCCTCTCGTCATCTTCTCCGTCAAGCCCCAAGGGGAGATCCGCCTTTGGGTGATCTTCTTGGGTCACGGGCGGACCAGTTAACGACACTTCAACATCCTCCAAGGCTGCAGGAGACAAACCACCACCGTCTGAGTCATCCATTGTCGATCCTTGTGCTTTTGCCATGTCTCCACCAACCTTGCGTCGCAGGGAGACATTGAGGTCGATAGGCGAATTTCATTCTCCAGACAGCCCGCTTACAAACTTGTAGGCCTCCAAGTCTTCGTCATCCTCGATAGCAAACGGCCTGGATCCTTCCTTCTTTGGCTTTACATATGTGAGCTCCACATCATTCCTCCTCCCATCGACATTAAACTTGTCCATCACCTGTTTCTTCAGATTTACATAGTCAATCCTTTCGTCCACCAGCATGGCTTTCTGGCTCCTTGACCCCGTGAAGACCCAAGTGCCACCTTCACACGCCCACCATCCTCCAAACAATACAGTGATAGAAACTGATGATTTTTCCCTTGTTGCATTACATAGGGAGACAAAAATTAATTTGTACTGCAGTAATTACATATGAACAACACTTACCATACATAGAGACAACACTTACCCATTTTATGTCCGACCAGATCAATGTCCAGTAACTTCCAACACGTGTCCTATGGGTAAGACTTAACTGTCCAGTGAAAAGTGGCTTCGTACAAGTAAACCGTTTACTGAACCCAGGCCCACTTGTTTCTTCTTCAATGGATTCTCTCTCTTTCTTCAGATTTTGTGAATAAATGTGACGCCCATCATTCCTCTGATCTCCTATTATAGACCACACATCATTGGACACCAACCCTCTTTCTTCAAATCCCACGCCGGCCATTCCACTTCTTCGAGTTCTATTTCCCCTGCAATTCATTAATGGGGACTAATGATTTCCCTTAGAAATTCTTCAATGCTTATATACCCTCCCCCTCCTCCCTCCCATTTCCCCTTTTTTTTTGGCGCTATCGCTAGGCGGGAACCATCTGGCTCCCTCCTTTTTACTATAGCCCCTTTCTTCATCTCTCTCCCTCTCTCTACTTGTCATGTCAATAATCCTCAAGATTTTCTTCCTCTTTCTCTCTCACACGCACATCTCTCTCACACAGACTCTCTCTCTCTCTCTCTTTTCTTCGCTTTTCTGTCCCTCTCTCTCTGTCTCTCAATTGTCCAACTGTCAAACTCACAGTGTCCAGTCTCCCCATCATGACCTGCTATTGGTTGAACCAAAAATCCGAATATCCGGAATTGTACAATTTTTTTCCTGATGGGGTTAGGCGTGCAAGGTTTGCATCCAAAAGGGTTATTTTAGCAAAACACCATTTTCTTATTTATATATAAAAAAATTAATTTTTTAGAATGAAATGTGTAATAAAATTTTATAATGAGGAACATATATTTAACATTTAAAAATATTAATAGCAATTAAAATGTGAAAATAAATATAGATTACTTGATTATTAAAAGAGGAGACTACAAAAAAAATATACACTATAACCAATAGAATAAAATGATTTTTAGAAAAACAATGTGAAAAAATATAAATCTTTTTTTTTTGTGGTCGGCAAAAATATTGATTAAAAAAAATGGTAGAGAGGATAAGGCCATAAGGGTAAGGGATAGGAGATTCGGAGGCCGGAAGTTGGAAGGATTGGAAGTTAGTAAATAGAAATGGGCGATTTGTAACCGAGAAGGTTATTGTCAAACGCGTTTGGCCCCACTAACAAAAAGCCTAGAGATCGAATCAATGGCGACTGGTCATCCTTCTTCAAAAGTTGTATCTTGGAGTTTTATTATATCATTTTCAGGCCATTGCAAATTGATTACTCCTATTTACTTGCACATTGAAAATTGCCCTCTATATTGTTGTGGGCACACTTCAACAAATGTCATGTCATATATGAACTGGGGATTTCACAAGTAGTAGAGACAAGTCCACTTACCGTGTATTTTTGTAGAATCATAATACATAGATATTGATATTTATATTGCATAAATATTTTCGTAGAGTGGGTTGTTTTCTTACATGTTTTGTACGTTTAGCCGTCCGACTTCTCATTCATTCTAATTTTCTAATACGGTTTTTCTATCCTATAAACTTAGAGCATAATCGAGAAATTTTTTCCCTAGATACACCCGGTTTTGCCATTTTTAAATTAGATTATGAGGTTCTCCTATTTTCTTTTAGGATTTTATTTCTCAATAAAATATATTAGTTATCATGTACCCTTAGGACACATAATAGACAAACCGATTCTAATATACTAAATTAACTAAATTAGGCAATATTTTTCTAATTTGAACAAGCATCACTTTCCTCTAAGGGTTGATGGTGGTGAGTTTCAAGGAAAAATTAAAGGTTTCAAGGAGATCGATAAAGGGAGCAGGTGCATCACTAGAGTCCACACTTAGTAGGTTATTTGTGAAAATAATCAGTTGGATTTAATAAAAACCAAAATTTTATTTTGTTTGTCCAGTCTAAGTTGTCATTTCCTTTTTCCCCATGAAAATAAGAATTGTACCGAACTTTATTACTGATTTGTAAACAAATTGATTTTATTTTAAAACTATTTTTTCACGTATGTAATCTTGTCATCATTTCTGGCCCATGAAAAACTCGTGGTAATTTTTTTTTTTAATCCGCACCCGTGACAATATGTTACCACTATCCTTAAAGGCTGAAGTTTTTTTTTACATTTAAAAAGTGAGAATATAATTTACCAAATCTCCAAAGATGGGGTATTTTAATTAGTTTTATCTATCTAAATTGATACTCTTATATATCATAAATATAAGAGTGTTTACTTAAAAAACAGTTTGTGGATTAAGGAACTCCATCCAACAGAAAAAAGAACGCTTCGCGCGTGGATCCATTCTTCTCCCCTGCTTGTTTGTTGTTCCCCACTTCTCGATCCCCAGCTTTGCGACTCGATTGTTTCCTCCTACAATTCGGAGCCCATGCCCTTTCGTTTCGCTCCTAGCACAGCCTCGCCTCACTTCTCCTTCTTGTTCTTGGCGGTGGCGCCGTCGATTTCCTCTGGCTTCTCGTCTCTTCACAGTTGCGGATTCAACGGTGGTCCAGCTCCGCTTTTGTTTATCTCTTTCTCATTTCTGCTTGGACGTGGCTTTCTCTTCTTGTCGTTTCCCCGTTTTTGCTGGGTTTTTGCCTGTTTGTTTATCTTGTTACGTTTAGGGGTCATTTGGTATTGATATCTAGATATCAGATATCGGATATCAGCCCCCGATATCTGATATCTAGTGTTTGGTATAACTAGATATCGATACCACTTAAACTGATATCGATATCTATTGTTTGGTATCCCTAGTATATCACTTGATATCTGATATATATGTGTTTGGTAACACCATGATATCGATATCAGTTGATATTTAGATATCAAATTTGGCCTATTTTGATATACTGATTTTTTTGGAGGTATCACTTGATATCGATATCGCCCGATATCGATATCTTGATACCGATACCGATATCTTGATATCAAAGGTATCACCCGATATCGATACAGATATCGGTACCGATACCGATATCGATATCTTGATATCTAGATATCGATACCAAACGACCCCTTATCGTTTTCTCCGGGTTCTTTTCTAGGGTTAGTGTTTCCCTTTTTGGGCTTTTATTGTTTCTCGCCTTTAAGTCGGGATTCTTCCTTTTTCACCCTTTTCAGCCATCTCAACCTCCCATCTTGCTTGTTCTGGTTCCTTGTTCTTCATTTTAGAGTTTCGCTTCTTCTGCCGGTGGTTTTTTTTTCCTTTGGTTTTTCGTTGTCTTTTTGTTTTTGTTGCCTTCTTTTGCTCTTTTTGTCTTGTTTTTTATTTCTTGTTTTGTTTTTGGTTTACACCATCTCTTTTGGTTTTCAGTTTCATCTTTCTACTCCCTCTCCATCTGCAGTTTTTGTTCTTCCTCTTCCTTCATTTCTATTTTGTTCAAGTTCCTGTTTCCTTTCATGGTTTGTTGTTATTGCTGATTCAAGGTTTATTTTGGATCATTTTAAGCCTCTCTTCTTTATGGACCTCTCGGGTTTTCCTTTCGGCTTCTTCCCCCTTTCCTTTTTTCTTTAATGGGGCTTGGTAGTTTGGTTTCTTTCTTTTTGCTTCGCTTTTGGGCTGAGTTTTGGTATTCATAGTTTTTTTTACTACTTCTTAATCTGCTTTTCTGTGTTTTTAGTCTTTTCGTTTTGTTTTTTCTCTGAGCATGGAGATACACTCCCTCTTTTTGGGCTTGAGGTTTTCGTTTTTTTGCCTGTTCTTTCTCTTTTGTTTGTTCTCGGTTTTTTGTTGTGTCTCCTCCTATCTCCATTTTCTCTCTTCAACTAAGTTTTCTTATGTTCTCTTTTTCTTTTTTCTGAGGAGAACTGTTATGGCAAGGACAAGTGCAATCAACCATTGGGATTAGATTCATCGGCCATCCCATTGAACACCCCCCGAAAGGCCCTAAAATCAAACACTGGAAGGAAAAATCGATTGGCTAAAACCGATTCTTATGGGTTTGCTAAAACACATTGTCCAATCATATTAGTAAACAAGGAAAAACAATTACTTGTTTTCAACCATCCATTCTCATCATCTGCTATATTCATTTATAGCAAGTAAATCCCGTGAATATTGAAAAATGCAAACAATTCTTGTAAATATTGGACAAAGGCACTCAAGGAAATACATCTACTTGCTTCCTATCATTGATTGATTCTTGTGAATTGGCTGATTCCTTGGGGTTGAAGTTAGGGGTGGCCCCAGGATGTGGCGCATGTAGGCGGCTGCCACACCCTTCGGCCAAAGTGAGAAGTGTTATCTTGTGAATTGACGATTTGGTTGAGCGGTAATGGAAAGAGGCGAAACTGAAAACTCCATAGCTTGAAGTGGCTGGAGCTCAAGGAATTAGGAGAGAGATCTGTTTTTTGACATAAATGACCTATTTATAAACGTGGCTAACAAATAAAGGCCCAAATATATGGCTCAATCACTATAACAAACTAATAGCCCTATTTGTGATAGTGATTGCTATGTTTCAAATAGGTAAACGAAAATATAAGTGGCAAATACACAACAAGAGGCTAACCTAGGTTGAGTTTTGAAGTGTGAAAATTGGGGATTTTGTTCATTTATTTTTTTCATTTTATTGTTTATAAGTTATGATTAGGGATTCCGCTATGGATAAATTTTTACTCGAATCAACAGAATGGTAAGTGCAACGTAGTTACAAATGTTGATAATGCTAATATGGATGCAAATACGGATAATTCAATTCCTACTCCTTGGATTAATGAATTGGTAATGTTATGATTTTTGTATCGAGGATTATAAATTTACAAGTCCGAAATGTCGCCCTACCTTTCAAAGTCTCCTACGACCGCCAATTGTTGAAGCAAGTTTTTCCTGTGAATATTGGACAAAGGCAAACAAACATTGGGAGCTGATTTCTTATAATTCCTCGTTGTTCAATATTCACATGAATCAATTTTTTCTTATGGATTGGCTAAATCCAATGCTCTAACCATATTATTAAAACAAGGAAAAAAATTTACTTGCTTCAACCATCCTTCTTATCATCACCAATTTCAAATTTAATTATGCTTCCGTTTTGTCGTGCAGTTCTAATTAAAAATAATCTCGTCGTCAAACCAAATCACACAATGCAAACCACTTCTGTTTTTCTAGTTCTAACCTAACTTCTATGCAATTTGGTAGCACATTTGATTTTTGTAAGAATTAATTTTCGGTATCTTGTATGCATTAAGTCTCATATGGAAAAATAGACTAGCTTTTTTGGGTTCGATTTGGGGCTTTTTTTAAAGATCACCCTCTCTTATTCGTGTTTGTCGTCTTCTCCTTTCAACCTCTGTCACACCCCCTTCCCTTCGTCGCCTTGAGGCTCTCTTTCAACAAATTATGGGCCACTCACCCCACTTGCCCCCTTCCCCACCTCGCTCTACCCTCGTCTTTTCCTCAGGCCTTCCCTTACCACCAACTCTTTGATCTTTACCTTAACTTTTCATCTCCCTCAACTCTCTCTCTCTCTCTCCCCCTCTCTCCCTCTCCCGTCCTTCAACATTTGTCCGCCTTGGTGCTCGTAACCATTTCTCGATATGCCAGTCCATCCCTACCTCCCTCCTCCTTTGACCCCTCCTCTCCCCCCCCCCCCCCCCTCCCCCAACAAATCGGACTCCATCTTCTAATTTTGCTCTCCATCTATTCAGCAAGATTAAATCATCTCTCTCTAATCCTTCTAGTTAGAGGACACAAATTAATCTTATAACACATCCCTTCAGGAGCCGGAATCCCCTCTTTTGGGATTCGTAACTCCTCCTTTCGAGAGTCTAAACCACTATTATCAATATTCTTCCTGTTAGGAGTCGAAATCACTTATATATATATACCCCCTCGGTTGATAGACAAAACCCCTCAATTTGTGAGATTAAACCCCCCCCCCCCCACCCCAATAAAGGGAGGATAGCAAAAACCACTCTAAATGAGGATCCAATACTCCTCCTTTTGGGTGCCGAAAATCCTCCTTATAGGGGGCGTAACCCTTTCATTTGGGAGCCAGAAAATCTCCATGTAGGAGCTCAGTTCACTAACACTTACATCCCTCCATTCGAGAGTTGTGTCTCCCATCGACACCCATTTCTGCCTCAAACCCCCTCAACTGATCTATATCTTATGGCGGGTTACGATTTGAAATGCACTCTTAGGGGTCATTGGCCCCATAAAATAATTCACTTATTATTGTTAAAAAATATAAAGAAAAATCATATTAGATATATCACCCCTCCGTTGGGAGTTATGAAACACCCACTTGGACCTTTGAGAAACCTCAATAATCCATACTTGTTCCAAAGGGAAGTCCATCCATTGATCTATGAAATTAATTCACGACATTGTTCGTTCAGAATTCCTGTTTTGGACATCAATTTCACAAACCGAGATCTATTATTTGAAACCCACCTCTGCAAAGTGGATCTCAGTGTGATTTACTGAAACCAATAGTTTGACATAAACTAATTCTTGGATCTGATGAGTGTGGCAGCGACCTGGGCTCGGGCTCCTCCGTTTTCGTCGATGCTATGTGTGGGCGGCTTGTGATGCTCGCGTTTAGCTTCATGCTTGTGGCCTAAATACTAAGCTCCTTGTATCCCAAGGCGGAATCTTTGGTGCTTTTGCTCGGGTGGGTGTGTGGTTGTACTTGGTTGTGTTTCTTGGCGGTCTTCGACTTTGTTGACGAGGTTGTGTCCATCGTCGGGTCTGGTTGGGGTGGTGGTGGTGTGTTCATGGAGACTTTGCGATCAGGATGGAGGTTCCCAGGAATTCGTCTTCACTACCCACAAGAGTAAGTTTTGATATATTGCTAGCCTGCGGTGCTACCTAGTGGTGCTTAGCGCTGTTCTTTATTTGCGTCCTCAACGTGCTAATCTTGGATTTGCATAGTTATTCCTTTTGTAGATTTTCGTGCTGCTTGTTTTGCACCTTTCTTTTTACTTTGTTATTTGTACGTTTTCGATGGATAACCCATCTGACGATTCGTCGACCTCTCGAGGATTATGCTTGCTTGATCTTGAATTTTTACTTCATAAAAAAAAGAGTTTTTACTTTTTTGCACGTATAGTTTAAAAAGAAAAACTATATAAAATATTAATTTATTTTTTATAATTTAATAATTATTAAAGTTATATTGTAAGAAAACTAATATTTTATATATTTTTAAACTCTTAACTATACGTGTAAAAAGTAAAAAAATCTTACATTTTTTTTATTAGGAAAAATTTGGGCGAGCGAGCTCCACCCAACAGCATCCTTTTGAATGAGGTCTAAAAAACCTATATCATTGTGAATATCGTCAGCCCAGTCAGAGTGGCAAAGGTGTGCAACCTTATCAGCCACTCTATTGCCTAAACAGGGAACATGAAAGAAGGAAACTTCTTATCAAAGTCGATAAAATGAGTTTAACATCTGACATTCAATTTCCAATGGGCATTTATATTTTTGGTTGAGGTGGTTTATAATTATACTAGAATCACCTTCAATGTGGATTTTGTCGATATGAAGTCGAGTGCCGTGTTGGATTCTGAGTTTTAGAGCAAGAGCTTCCGCTTTTAAGGGACTTTGTTGACTAAGTTTTTTATAGCATATTTGTATTGTGTGTCCTTTCCAATCCCGGATTATGGCTCTATCCGAGCTGTTATTGTCTGTAATTGTGGATCCATCAAAATTGAGCTTAAGAGTTCCCCTCGGGGGTTTACGCGATGTAACCTTATTATGCTTATTTTTCTTCTTTGGGTGGTTGGAATTTTGTGTGTGTAAGAGGAAATCCTCATCTAGACTACACTCCATTTGAGATGTTTTACTCCAACTATCCTTGTGAGATTTAATAATACGTATTGAAGTATCTCTAGGCAGGATAGGAACTTGCCTAAACACATGTTGGTTCCGAATGTACCAAGTTGACCACCAAGCAAAGGCAAGATCCACCTTAGCCGCAGAAGCAAGATTGTTTCCAATGAAGGAAATGATAGGTTTAAAATCTCGAGAATGAGTTATCGTACTGGATATTATTGAGTTTATGCGAGAAGAAAAATGAAATAAAGAATGCACATAATGACATTCTAACATGAGGTGAACATCATCTTCAGCCGCAAAATTGCACATGCTACAGGTAGAAGGAACTGATGACCCACAATAGGCCAGCCTAGAGGCAGTTGGGAGACTATCTTGGCAGACCTTCCACAGAATTTTTTTAACCTTAGGCGGAATATCCAAATTCTATATCCATGCGTTATTATCTAGGGTCAAAGCAGATTGAGATGTGATTAGTTTGTAGGCACTCGAAGTGGTGAATCAACCCTCCCTATCAGGCCACCAATATAGCTTATCCTCAAAAGTAGAGACGAGAAGAGGAATGTCCAAGATCTCTTTGACTATATCAACCGGTAGCCTATTGTTAAGTTTTTCCATCCACCATCTACCACCCATAATGTATTCACTAACCGTTTCCTCCATGTTTTCAACATGGGGGCAATCTTCCCTCGACTGTAGAGATGAGGTTGTAATCCAATTATCCGTCCAAAATTTGATAAATTTTCCATTTCCAACAGACCAAATAAGCTCCATTTTGAATTTATTAATGAGAGTAGTCAGTTTGATCTATTGCCAAGAGGAGTCACCTCGTTTCTTGTATTCAAGAATATTAGCAAAAGGTAAATACTTTTGATTAATTAGAGTAACACAGACATTGTCTAGTTCAGCCAATATTTTCCATAATAGTTTCATTTGAAGGCCTTCATTCATCTTTTTAGACTTTCTAATCCCTAATCCCCCACACTTCTTTGGTCTGCAAATCCTATCCCAGCTAATAAGCGGACGTCATTGAAAATCTTTATTCCAGAAGAACATCCTATTAATCTGGTCAAGCTCTTTATGTATTGAAGCGGGTAACATGAAGTTTTTCTTTATATACAACAATTTAGCTGATAAATTCGCATTGATTAAAATTGTGCATCCCTGTTGTGATAAGGCATTGGCACGCCATTTGCTTAGTTGTTCCTTAGATTTACAGATGATATCTTCAAAAGTATGTTTGTTTACTCTGCCATTAATAATTGGGCAACTGAGGTATTTATCCAATGAGTTTTCATTTGTAATATTCAAGCAACTGCTAAGCTCTGTGATCCTAGAGTTCGAAATGCCTTTTGTAGCTTGGAAGCTTGATTTATGATAATTGAATTTTTGTCCTGAGACTTTACAATATGAGTCAATTATTATTTTAATACTCTATCTTGCATCAACACTGCCCCTAGTGAAAATGATGATGTCATCAGCAAAGGACTATTATCCAAATTTGTTTCCACCGATAGTTTCCGAGCTAGGATTTCGGCTCCCGGGATAAACAAGAAAGGGGATAAAGGATCCCCTTGACGAAGACCTCGAGAGGGGAGAAACATATCAATAGGGCCATTGTTCACTAGCACCGAGAAGGAAACAATCGTTACGCATTCCATAACCCAAGTGATGAAAGTATGGAGGAACCCAAATTTTTCTAAAATCTTTTTTGTAAAATTCCAATCAACTCTATCGTATGCTTTCTCCATATCTAGCTTTATCGCTAAACAACCCTCACGACCCGTACGCGACCTAGAAGAATGGAAGATTTCGTGAGCTATCAGAATATTATCTTGGATGACCCTGTCGGACACAAACGCACCCTGTAAAGGATGAATTAGCTTGCCGATAATCGTCTTGATTCTTTCTGTCAAAATTTTGATATGATTTTATATAGTGTTGAACATAAATTGATTGGACGGTAGTGACTTGTAGTAGAAGGGTTGTCTCACTTCGGTAGAAGTGAAATAAACGTGTGGGTTATTTGTTTAAGAATTTTTCCGAACCGAAGACAGCTTTTAACGGCTCTAATAATCGATACACCAACAATATCCCAATACTTCTTATAGAATTCGGCTGTAATCCCATCCGAACATGGAGATTTATTATTTCCCATACTAAACACTGCAGATTTGATTTCATTATTAGACAGATGTCGAATGAGGAATTCATTTTCCTCTATATTGATAGAGGGATGGATTAGGTTAAGCATTTCATTTAGAAGTCTATCATCGATAGACTCTTTTTTTAAATCTCTTTCGAAATCATATTTGATTTCATTTCTAACATTTTCCTCTCCCACTATTAATGTACCTTCTGCAGTAGTTATGTTGCGGATCTGTTTCCTATGTCTTCTCCCAGAGGCAACACGATGAAAATGTATTACAGTTTGAAAGCTTAAGATGCTTTGTTTTGGCTATTTGATTCCATTTTTTTATGAAACAGGAGTAGTTTTTCCTTTTTTTTTTCTCTAATGAGGCAGTTTTCATTGTTATTGGTTCTCTGTGCGTTATTTACTAATCTTGTTGATTGTATTTTGAGCAATTTGTTCTCTTCCTCTTTCAACTAGAGAAATATGTTTCCAAAGGTGACCTTATTCCATTCCTTTGCTTTTTTTTTTCTTAAGAATTTGTTGTTTAAAAATAAGTTAGAACATAGTAGAACCTAGGCAAGTTGCTCGCCATGATTGTTTGACGATGTTACGAAAATCCTTCTGTTGAAGCCAGGTGTTTTCAAACTTGAAAAGAGGATCTTTGAAAGTAATACCACTCTCGAGTGTTATAGATATGAGACAGTGATCCGATGATGAAAATGTCTCATTGTTGGTAATTAGGTTGGGGAATTTATGAAGAATTTGGTGATGAATAAGAACCCGGTCCAAATTTTCACAAATGTTGTTCTCCTCATCATGATTTTTTCTCCACGTTAATGGGTTCCCGGAAGTAGGGAGATCCAAGAGTGAACAATCATTTTTGAATTTTAGGAGTCTAGTAAACCGAGAGAAACAGGAGTCAACTCCACTTAGTTTGTCCGCACAGCAAAAAATTTCATTTAGATCTCCTATCACAATGCATGAGAAAGACGAAGCATTTACAATTGAAGTTAGCGTTTCCCAAAACGAGTTTTTCTCATAAGGGACAGGTGGGGCATACACAAATAGGAGGAGGTTTCTTATAACGTAGACCTATGATACGAGATAAATGAAATTCTACTTAAATAATTTTGTTGAATAACTGGTGGGTTTTCCATAAGATACCAAGGCCACACGATTGACCAGAAGTAGGTAAAAATCTTACATTTACAACGTGTGAGCATTTTTTTTTTAGTTGGAAATAATTTGGCAGTAGGGCGGACCCTAAATGCCAAGAGCATCCGAACGGATGAAACTGCGAAGCATAGAATTGTCAGGGGTCTCAGATCCTGAGAAAGCAAAGTCCAGATGCGATAAACTATCCGCGACTCGGTTTGCTTCCCGATAGACATGACGAATCTCAAAAGTATGAAAGAAGCCTAGGGAGACTAGACTGTCTAAGACAATCATTTTAGAATCCCTCGTAGGCAACCCAAGCCCTTTAAGGCTATTAATAATGGTTAGGTTGTCCCCCTCAATTGTGAGGTTTGTTATGTTTAGGTTTCTTGCTACTATGATCCCTTTTCAAAGAGCAAAGCCCTCCGAACCCGAAACAGATGGAATAGAAGATGGCCCGGCTCCAAAGAAAGTCGGGTTGCCTGTGTAGGCCCTAATTATGAATATGTAGGAGCCTTTGTAGGATGAGGAAAGGTCTCCATCAAAATTTAGTTTATACGTTCCTAATTTGGGTGCTTGCCATTTTGCTATCCTTCTCTTATCCATTGATACGGGTTGCCTTTTTATATTGCTCTGAGGATCGTTTAGAGTGTCATCATGTTGCATTGAATATTTCCACATGAAGTGTTGATCTTTTATGAAAGCCACAATAATCGATGCATTTGATTTGACGTTGTCGAAAAGTGATCTGTTGCGGAAATACCATATACTCCACCAAGTAAAGACTAGTTTAGTGAATCGAGAAGTTCCTATTTCGTCCTTAATGTCCCAAATGATATTGTTTATGTTGCTTCCTTGACTGAAATATCTATTTAGTGTTGCTGTTTTTGAGAGAGGACAATCCCAAAGAAGATGGGGGAGATCTTCATAACTTGAGTCATAGTGGGGGCAGGTAGTTGGAATACCAAAACCACGAGAAGCAAGCCTGACAGAGGTGGGAATACCATTTTTTGTGATTTTCCATAAGAAGGTTCTGACATCTAATTTGGTGGCACATCAAGGTTTTCCATATCCATTTCATGTTCGTTTTTTTTGTGGTGCTTCATGTTGTTGATCATTGCTATGGCTGAATTTGTAGAGAACCAACCATTCTTATTCCATTTCCAGTATAATCTGTCTATGTGTATGTTTTTTGGAATCGGGGTAGTTATTATGGATTCCATTGTTTCTCTTGGCAATGCCTTTTTTAATGGAGTTTTGTAATTTGGTGGTATCTCAAGATTTATCTTCTTGCAAGAAATGTGACACTGTTGTTGTAATATCAATTTGCTGGTCATCGTTAATCTTTTTAATAAGCAGGGAGTTACCGAACCAATGGTCATTCCAGAAGTTTATGCTGTAACCGTTTCCGATAGACTGTGTGATCATTCTTTTACTTGGCTTGACAGAGACTTAGAGTAGGTAGATTATTATTATTTTTTTGCTAAAAAAAGGGTAGATTTTTTTTAATCATGAAAAATGGAAGTGTATTATCATAATTTTATGTATTTTTTATTTTAAAAAAAAAGCACACGTGGCAACCAATTCATAATCAAGTCAAGTTGAAAGGGGAGAGAGAGATTTGAAGGTGACAGGAAAGTTTGAGAAAGAAGGATATGGAGGGAACCAGCTGGGTCCTGTATGATCAATTAATCACCCTCCTTCCTCCTCCGTGTGCTTCCCGCTTCCTTAACGCCATCCATACTTGATTCAATCAATCAAACACCTTTCCTACACTCTCTTCACCTCTATTCCTTTCCCCTATTAAATTAATCACTCACTCCCCTAACTCCTCCCAATTCATTTCTCCCTACATATATAATTGTATATACCTTTTCCTTACAGATCAGATTGAGACATTACTCCATCGATTCCCACATATATATGTTAGAAAATATGGATGCTTTTTCAGCTTACAACTACCACCAATTTCAGCACGACGAGGCGTCGTCGTCGTCGGAGAGTGGGAGCGCCAGCCCCCCGCCGACCGATGTAATGCTGGCGGCTGACCACCCCAAGAAGAGGGCCGGCAGGAAGAAGTTCAGGGAGACCAGGCACCCGGTCTACCGGGGCATCCGCCAGCGCAACTCCGGCAAGTGGGTCTGCGAGCTCCGGGAGCCCAACAAGAAGTCCCGGATTTGGCTCGGCACCTTCCCCACCGCCGAAATGGCAGCCCGCGCCCACGACGTCGCCGCCATAGCCCTCCGCGGCCGTTCCGCCTGCCTCAACTTCGCCGACTCGGCCTGGTTGCCGGTTCCCACCTCCGGCAACACCAAGGACATCCAGAGGGCGGCGGCAGAGGCAGCGGAGGCGTTCTGCAGGCCGCAATCCCAATCCCAGACGGTAGAGGTAGACGTGGAGGAGGTGAAGAATGAAGATGATATAGCTTTCAATTTCATAGATGAGGAAGATTTGTTTGGGATGCCGGAGATAATTGCTGACATGTACAGTGGGATGATGTTGGCCCCACCTGCCAGCGCCTACGTGGCGGATGATTACGTGGATTATGAAATGGAGGTTTCACTCTGGAGCTACTAATTACCACTTACAGATTAAGCTCTTCTTCAGTGAGTAGACTAGAGTGATCAGTACATACATAGTTATAGAAATTGGATCATCCATGTATATGCTTAAAGTTGAGAAGAGATTCAGTCAATAAAAAAATTTTGATGGCTAAAGAATATCACCCTCCTTTTATAATTAAAGCCCGTTCAACAATTTTGTTGACTTTTTTTTTTGAAAAAAATAAATAAAACTCGTGAGTTGAAATTAACGATACGATAATTGAGTAGGTTGTTGATGAATGACGACAGACCAAATGCTATAGAAACTAGGGGTGGACATAAATTCTGCAAATCTCGGTCCCGTCCCGTTCCCGGTGTGATTTAGGACAAAATAGCGAATCCTGTCACGATCCCGTTCCGCAAAAATTATGCGGGACGAAACGTGGGACGATCCCGGTGGGATCCCACAAATCTCGTCCCGTCCCGCATATAATAATAATATAATTTTATAGAATAATAATAATATATTATTAGTATTATTATTTTGAGCAAATATTATAATTATAATTATAATCATAATCTTCCATTTATAATAATAATAATATTTGTTTATAATAATAATAATATTATTATTTGAGCAAATATTATTTATAACTATAATAATAATTTTCAATTTATAATAATAATAATAATATTATTATATAATATTATAATATAATTTAATAATAATATTAATTTATAATAAAATTATTATTATTATTATTATATTATATCATATTATATTTTTTTCTTGTAAAGTATAATTATTTTATAATAATAACAATAAAAATAAGTAATATTATTTTATTGTATTTTTAATTATAACGTGGGATTATTATTATTTTTTTTTTTTTAATAATAATAATTATTATTATTATAGTAAAACCAAATTACACAAAGTTGGTTGGAAGCCTCATAACAAATTGGGCTCCAACACCTTTCTGAATAGTAAAACCAACTCTATGAAAGATAAAATCGCCCTTAACAGACCCACTATCATGACTATTCGTAACCAACTGAACCTGCTTTAGGAAACCGATAGCACCACCCCCCAACTCCCCAAACGTGGAGAATGCAAATGCCATGAAGCAGTACCCCTTAACCACACAAATATCTGCATACTTTCTCTCCTTCCTTTCCGTTGCTTGAGAGACTGCCTTGCCCGGTACAAAGGAGTCATTGGCTCTGGTTGTGAACGGCGACGCCCCCACCACATCAACACAAGTGTCTCTACCCTTGTCCCACCCATACACTAACAAATCACCCGGCCTCAGCTCAATACCATCATCACTACTCATACCTGTATGTGCTTCCTTCTGAACCGCGATGCCTGCTTTAAAACAAATGTCCGCTAAAACATCTCGGACCATATTGTGTCGATGTTTAGTCCCTATGCCCCTACTGCAATGTAGAGCATGATCTCCAAAAGGATCCATCCTATCTAGCTCACAACTGGGGCAAGTTGGATAACCACTAAACATAGGAATTGAAAGATGGTACTGCAAGACAGAACGATATTGTCGCGATGGCATGGTCTGGGCAAGCCCCTCAATAGGAGTGGCCAACAGAAAATCTTGTGCTCTTTCTCCTCTTACAGCCTGTAAAATGTGTAACTGTCTTGGAGTTGGATTAAGGGTAGACACTAAGTTGTCGTCAATGAACTTGAAGTATCGATCCGCCATCACTGACATGAATTTTTTGGGGGCGGGGGATACAACTAAGTCATCAATATTCGAGCCAACACAAGTGACATACCTCGAGATGGACTGGGTGAGAACAATATCAGGGCCAATATCAGGGCGTCCGGGTGCTGATGTGGCTAAACCAGCCTGATCAAGGACTCTGGAAAAAGTATGAGCATGCCCATCCCGGCGAGCAAGATTACTCAAAATGAAGGTTTGGAGTTCAGCCGTTTGGAGACGGGATGCAGTAAAGGCAAAATGACTAACGTCATATGTCGTGAGCACGCCAAAGCCACCAATCTTTAACGGAAGAGTGGCCTGACGCCACTACCATGGACCAAACCCAGGACCCCCTGCAGTAACAACATGCTCAAGGGAGACCCGCAACTCCTCATCAAAACAACTAATAACACCGGAAAGAGCATGAGGGGAGCAAGTACGAAGGGCAAACATCATCTTTGAGACACCAATACAATTTCTGAGAAGGAGCAGTTCGCATTGGGGATCATCAAGCTTCCTTACAGCCTTTAAAACCTCTAACGCCTTGTCAACCCTCTTCATAACCAACCTGTTGCAGAATGTATCATTGTTGCTGGCTGGTCCGCCTAACAATTTCACCCCTAATTTGGGTCTAGAAATGTTAGATGGAAACAAACCAACTTCTAAGCTCCTCGCATCTTCGGTTGGCCAGAACAATTCAGTTTTCTGAATGTTAATGAATAACCCCAACTTCGGACCCTCCTTGACCACAATCTCCAGAGCCTTAGCAACCTCAACGGTTTCACCAGTTAAAGTACCATCATCTAAATACCAAGCATTGATATCAAGAACACATGAGGTATTGATTTTCGTGACAAGCGGATGCAGAACCAGAGCAAACAAAAGCGGACCTAGGGGATCACCCTGCTGCACACCTTGACAAGAGCGCAAAGGAATGTCCTGCCAGTAAAGATGCGCAGGTTGGGCATAGCAAAATTCAACCCAAGGAGAAATAGAGGGGCAACGGGCACGCACTTCCCGAATCAAAGCGCTCCTATCGACAAGATTAAATGCGTTAGAAAAGTCCACAAGAAGTAAGGACCTGCCACTTTCTAGTCCTTTATCCACCAAAAGTCTGTTAACTGAATGAAGGATAGCCTCCCCGCCCCCAGACACTCCTACACCAAACTGGTGTGTGCCTAAATATGTGTTGAGCTCCTTGAACACGACAGAAGAAGCAACTTTGGAAACCAACCTCCTCCAAATGGACCCGACTGCAATGGGACGGACACCCCCTCCCGGTTTCAACAATGGTGTGAGGGGTGCACTCGCCACAAACTCTGCAAGGACACGAGGACACGAGCCTAACAGAAAAAGATTAACAACCCTCGTAATGGCTGCAAGGAGCTCACTGGAAATACCGTCACATGCCCCACTAAGAATCTCAACAAAATGTTGTGCTCTAAGACCATCCTTACCACAAGAAGTACCTTTGGGGAAACTTCTAATCCTGTTGAGGACCAAATCTTTACTAACTGACAACGCAGGCACTGAAAGAGGATCACATGAAACAACCGGCGGGGGAGAGGTGGGGTGTTTAGCAAGAAGCTCAACAACTGTGTCATCATTGAAAGGGGCAACCCCAGAAGAAGTGAGGACTCTAATAGCAGCAGCATAATGACCATCTCCCATTTTGCGTTTGCACTGAACCACATTCAACTCAAATTGGGACATGTCTTTTTTCTTCTTAACTGTATCGGAGGTGTGAGAGGTAGATGGATTGAGTATATCCTGAACAAGGGAATGCATTCCTCCTGGCTCTCTCCATAAAGCCAAGGCAGCAGCCATAGAAGCAAACCGATCCCTCTTCCTTCTATCAGACAAGCCCTTAGGGCGACCCCGCAGCGCTGCCGTATTAAGAACACATGCCGGGAGAACAAACAACTGAACCCAACAGGAAACATCCGATGGTTGAGAAATGACCTTGCAAAGAGCTTCAAGATATGCTCTTCCAAACTCAAGACGGAGCTTGAAAGGGATACTTTTGGAAGTCACACACCGTTGTTCAAGAAAACGCTCAAACAAATGCTCATCAAAAACCAAATCCATTGGCCTAGCACTGCCAACATTATGGGTAACAGGAGAGCCCTGATCCCCAGAAGATAACAAACCAGGAGAACCGGAAGGTCTCGAAATACCATGGATGACAAACGACTCCCCATTATCACCACACCCCGGCCCGGCGATAGGGATCCCTACACCTCCATGCTTACATGCCATCCTAACCGTGTGATTACGCAAACACAAACCACACATCCACCGACCAACCCGTTCGAGATTAGCAACTAACAAATCATAAACAACCACATCCGAAGATATTACCCCCTTATACCTGTCGACAGCCTCTGGTGTACTGAAATGCCTAGAAAGGTGATCAACGAAATACTTTGCTGTGAGACCAGTATTTGCCGGACGACCATCCCTACACCCTTCAAAACTCCGAAAAGGACAATGAAACCGTTCATCTGATTGAGAGAGGGACATACTCGCACAAAACTTGGAAAACATATACTATCGGCAGCCAAAGCACTTGAAAAATAGCATCAAATTAAGAATTACGTCGTAGCAAACTTGAAGCACTATCGGCAGCCCAATCACTTGGAAAATAGCATCAAATTAAGAATTATGTCGTAGCAGCTAACCTATTAGCATCAAAGCAATGCTTAATTAAGCACAAATTAAATACCAACAACACACCCCGAAGCACTATCGGCAGCCGCAACGTGCTGAACAAAGGCACCCACTCTCAGCGCAGCCCGCAAACACTGAACAAGGGCACCTAACCGCAACGGCACGCACCAGCGCAGCCCCGTCGAATAGAACACGCAGCCATCACCACCACCGGACTGAACTGAGTGCCACCGGACAGAGAGATAGAAAGACAACAAACCTGGTAGCAGATGAACCGCAAACGCTGAACTGAGCGCCACCGAGTGGAGGATCAAGGGATTAAAACCACCGGCACTGGGAGCCACGAACCTCCAAGGAGATCACCATCGCTGAACAGGATCGTTGAACGCCGAGGGGCACCGGCCGGGGTCGCTGATCGCCGAGGCCACTAATCGCCCGTGCCCTAGCAGAGAGTCAACGATAATGAGACATTTAGAGTTATTATTATTATTATTATTATTATTATTATTATTATTATTATTATTATTATTATTATTATTATTATTATTATTATTATTATTATACCCATTTAGAGTTACAAGAGGCAAATAGCTAAATACGGTATTCTTCCCAACTATCAATCGATAATGAGACAATATCTAGTGAATCTCGTCTCAATTCCTTTCCGTCCTGATCTAGTAAGATAATGTAGCCAAATATGTTGAACATTATAATTAATTATACAATCATTGTATGAATTAATAATAGGATAATAATAATAATAATATTATTATTATTATTGAATAATATAGTTGAGAAGAATACCGTATTCAACATATTATACAAAATAATGAATTATGAAAGCATTTTTCACTTTGCAAATTTATATAATATTTTATTATTTTTATATGCGGGATAAGGCCCGTCCCGTCCCAATCCCATCCCGTCCAGACACCATCCCGTCCCGAAAAAAAAGTGTAAATCCCGTCCCGTAAAAATTTCACGGGACGAGTCCCGTCCCGTGCCCACCCCTAGTAGAAACTGAAGCAAATAAATGAGCTAAGCTCAGCTGTCCAAAACACTTGAGCAATTTTTATACAAAAGATTGTGGAACAAGTAATGTTTTAGATTTTTTGTTTAATATTTTTTTTTAATTAGGTAATAATTAGAGAGTCAGATAGACCTAACATCCATGTTTAGACATTTTTTTTAAATGTTTTTTCTTTTAATGGCATTTGGATGACTTATAAATTTGAAGAAAATTGGCCGGCTAAATGTCCATTTTGTCAACCTTTTTGCAAAATGTCCACTTAAAATCAGTTTGGCTAAATTTGCTAATGTTTTTTTGAAAACCCCATAATGCCCCTCCCTTTGTTTGTAAAGCATCCTTCATTCTTCCTCCTCTGACCTAGATCGGTGCAAATATGGCCTTCATTGCATCCATCTCCGTCCTCGTCTTCTTTTGAAACAACTTCGTCCAATCTTTCATCTTCGTTCATCTCGTCTCATCCGAGTCAACTTCTTCCAATCAGCTCCCCTCGCGCCTCCATTGACGACGATTGGATCTCGTCTGATGACAATGACAACCAACACTACTAAAAAAGCAGGATTTAGCAACGGAAAATAGCAACGAATTTGGCAACAAATGACCGTGGCTAACCGGTTTAGCCACGGAATCAGCAACGATCGGGCCATCTGTAGCCATATGCCTCGTGACTAAATTCGGGCCGACGTAGCAATGGAAAATAGCAACGAACTCCTACCGTCGTGGCTAATTTCGTGGCTGGGTATGACTTCTGAATGTCGTGGATGTGGCGACGACGATAGCGTCCGAAATGATCATCGCAAATGTCGTGGCTAATTTTGTGGCTGAGTTCGTTGCGGGGAATTGGTCATGGTTGTTGCTAGCTCCGTGGCCGAGATGTTGCTATGGTCGTGGCTAATGAAAATGCTTAGTTGGTTGCTAACTTTGAGGCTAAAGTCGTTGCTTAAGTTTTGAGATTATTTGTATGCGCTATTTAGACGATAGAGAATATATATATATAAATATATATAGGGACAAACCTTACGGGAGCGACAATGCATAACGACGAAGGCTGCGCTCCTTCCGGGCTCCACCAGATTGGATTCTCCGTCGGCGACGTTCTACGTGGTGGTCAGTCGGCATCGTTATCCATGGAAGGAAGACATGAGGGCGAAGAATCTAGGACAAGAGTGTGTAATCGAAAAGGGAGAGGCGACATGGATCTGTAGAGCGTTTCTCCGCCATCTTCTTCATTTGTTGAAGGCGGCGCTCCCTCCCAGCGGTTGTGTTTCACCGCCGGCGTCGTTCTCTGTGGGAGGAAGACAGGATGGCGAAGAGGAGGATAAGAGTGGTTGATAGACGAGAGATCTGAAATCTTTAGGGAGCGAGAGATTACAGATCTGTAGAGTGTGAAATCGAAAAGGGAGAGGCGGCATGGATCCTGGGGGAGGCGAATTGAAGAGGGAGAGGGGGATCTGTGAAAAGGGAGAGGCGGTGAAGAGGGAGAGGCGGCATTAGGGTTAGAAAACACTCCCCAATTATATTACAGCTCATTCAAAATTTTCATCCCACCGCCTAAAATTCCAAAGTGCGGGAATGTTACCGCCCTAAAATTCATTTTACCGCTTAAAATATTTTCTATTAATCGCCTAAAACATCGATAAAAAAAAATTCCAACATATATTGGATTTTTCAATTTTGAAACTTACTAGTACGATATAAAATATTAATATTATAAAATATTGTTAAAAGTTAAAGATATCTTTTTTCAGAACATACATTTATAATATGCGCCTAAAAATTTATTAGTTAATATAAGGCTTTATTAAACTTTTTTTAGTCACTTATATCAATTTTCCTGAAAACATACTCTTATAGTATTCTAATAAGAATTTATTGCTTAATATAAGGTTTTATTAAAAATTTATTCATTACTTATATGACTGTTCCTAAAAATATACTCTCATAATATTCTAATAAGAATTTATAAGTCAATATAAGGTTTTATTAAACATTTAATCATTACTTATATGAGTTTTCCTAAAAACACAATCTTATAATATTCTAATAAGAATTTATTAGTTAATATAAGGTTTTCTTAAATATTTATTCGTTACTGATATGATTTTTCCTCAAAACATACCCTTATAGTATTCTGATGAGAATTTATTAGTTAATATAAGGTTTTATTAAACATTTGTTAGTTACTTATATGAGTTTTCCTTAAACATACTCTTATAGTATTTTAATAAGAATTTAGTAGTTAATAAAAGACTTTATTAAACATTCATTCGTTATTTATATGAGTTTTACTCAAAACACATACTTATAATATTCTAGTAACAACTTATTAGTTAATATAAGGTATTGTTAAATATTTATTCGTTATTTATATAAGTTTTCGTCAAATCATACTCTTATAGTATTCCAATAAGAATTTAGTAGTTTTTTTTAACAGTAGGCAAGAAGTAGTTAATAGAAGGTATTATTAAACATGTATTCGCTAATTATACGAGTTTTCCTCAAAACATACTCTTATAGTATTCTAATAAGAATTTATTAGTTAATATAAGGTTTTATTAAACATTTATTAGTTACTTATATGAGTTTTCCTCAAAACATATTCTTTTAGTATTTTAATAAGAATTTATTACTTAACATAAGGTTTTATTCAACATTTATTAGTCACTTATATGAGTTTTCCTCAAAACATACTCTTATAGTAATCTAATAAGAATTTACTAGTTAATATAAGGATTTTTCAGTATTTGTTAGTCACTCGTATGATTTTTCTTCAAAACATACTCTTATAGTATTTTAATAAGAATTCACTAGTTAATATAATGTATTATTCAACATTTATTCATTACTTATATGAGTTTTTACCTCAAAACATACTCTTTTAGTATTCTAATAAGAATTTACTAGTTAATATAAGGATTTTTCAGTATTTGTTAGTCACTCGTATGATTTTTCTTCAAAACATACTCTTATAGTATTTTAATAAGAATTCACTAGTTAATATAATGTATTATTCAACATTTATTCATTACTTATATGAGTTTTCCTCAAAACATACTCTTTTAGTATTCTAATAAGAATTTACTAGTTAATATAAGGTTTTATTCAACATTTATTAGTTACTTATATGAGTATTCTTAAAAAACATACCATATAGTTGTAAAGACCGAGAAATTTTAGAATATTAAATTATTAAAATAGTGATTTATAATCGTTTCAAATTCTAAGATTTGGGAGATTTGAAATTTCTGTCCTTGAGCTATTGGATTTATTCTAAATCTTTCAAAGCAAGTTCCGGCATTTATTAATTTGAAATTTAAAATATGTTATACTCTGCTTTTATATACCGAAAATTGGAAAATAATTTTTGGATTTCATTTATTAAATTCGGATTTGGAAAATTGAGGAGTATTTTAAACGCATCGGGATAAGGTCGAGTGAGCGGGGTTCTGATTTATATTCCCGGTATTTGAAGTTTGGAGTTTTGGGAACATCTTAATTTGTATTCTTTTCCCTTTCTACTCTCAATTAGTCAAAGCTCACCCTTTTGTCCCCTTACCTTGCCCATAACGTACAAATCCAGCTATCAATTTTGTTGTTATGTGGTCAATTTACAATTTTACATCAGCTTTTCCAAACCCAGAGAGGAATCTTTCCCCTCTCTTCAAATTACTCTTTGGGTAAACCCACCTCCCTCTTTTCCTGTTCTCATCCCAGAAGGAAAACAACAGCCCTCCTCGGAGACCTGTTTTCCGAAGCCAGCACCACCTCCATCACCTCCTCTTCTCCTTCGGTTTCCAGCAAAACTCCATCCGCACTCACCCCTGTTCCCCGGTGGAAATCAGTTCGAGCAACCCCAAGCGATTCCACCTCCGCTCTCCTTCCCCGAGGTCTGGCGACGCCGAGCCAAGCAGTAGCGGACGCCCAAGAGCTCCAGCTGTCAGTCGCCGTCAGCGAGCCCCATTCCTTCTTCCTCTTCCCTTGTTTTCTCCATGTCTGGTCGGTAAGCTCCTCCCCTTCTCCTTTTGCTCCAAGTCTCGTCAAATGCCATCTTGAAGCCATTATCTTCCGTCCTAGGCCCAGATTCGCCAAATCCCGCCTCCGACGAAGCTGAACCGTTCCTCCAGCGAGGCGAATCGGGCAATTTTGAGAGTTCCGAGCTCAGGATTTCGGTGAGCTTCTTCTTCTTCCCTTTCTTGTTCAATCTCTGCTGCTGGTTGTCGGATTTATTTGTCGGAGCCATACTGTCACCGGCGAGCTCCCACTGCGTTCGCCCTTCCTTCTTTCCGTCTTCAATTTCAGAACGTGGGGGGGGGGGGGGAGGATGAACAGTGTCTGGTCCGGTTTACTTGTTTTGTTTTCCTTGGGTCCGGTTCAGAGAAATTTTAAATAAAAACCGGTTTTCATGGGTGTTGTTTTAATAAGAAATGGATTGGTTTGGTTTGGATCCGAAATTACAAAGGGCTTTGGGCCTAATTCTGTGGGCCTAACTTTGGATTGAGAAAACATTATATGAAAAGGTATTTTGGGTATGAATCATTTAAGGTATTTTCGGTTTACATATTACATTATTGGATTATAAATACATACATTATAAAATCAATTACTTGGAACATTAAAGTTAAGGTTTTGAAATAAAATGCCGGAATTATTTCTATAAT
Source organism: Persicaria tinctoria (assembly GCA_037127255.1). Taxonomy (NCBI): domain Eukaryota; kingdom Viridiplantae; phylum Streptophyta; class Magnoliopsida; order Caryophyllales; family Polygonaceae; genus Persicaria; species Persicaria tinctoria. The sequence continues at coordinate 53,894,761 of JBANSL010000014.1, read as the reverse complement.
ATGATTTGAGAAGTTGTTTTAAAAATGAGTTGACTTAACTTGAGATTTAAGAGTTTGGAAAACTTTGGAAAATGAGTTCTGAAATATTATTTTAATATTCATTGTTACAGAAGGGACTTGACGGAACTTGAACTATTTGATCTCGAGCTTGAAGTTATGATAAAAGTGTTATTTCAAATGTTGGGATTTTTGTCTTGACTTGATGATGTTGGTTTGAGAAGGAAATTAGGAGAATGATTTGGTTGATGTTGATCATATCGGAAAGGTTTTGAAAAAAGGTTTTATCATCGATTGGTTTTGAGTACGTTAAGAACTTGGGTTTCATGTGTATGAATGATGGTCCGGTATTGCTTTTGGACTGCTTTGGACTTGCATTGGGCCCTTGCTTGTATTATCCTGCTGTTCTGCATCTTCAGATAAGTTCCCTAGGGGGCTTACTCAGGTTGGACATTCATGCATGTTGTTGCATTTTATGTTAGGTGTTGCATATGCATAAAAGCATGCCATGTAGTATCCTGTTTAGGTTGCACTAATTGAATGAGCATCTGCTTACTTATTGCGTTTGAAACAGAACGGCCGTTATCTGTGATAGTCCTAGAGTCTTTGCTAGGGTCATAGGGTAGCCCAGCCTCATCGGGTACCCTGAGTCAATCGAGTCATGAACTTCCTTATATTATGAGATGCCTGCGGGCTTTATTGTGGAGCGGGTTAGGCATGCGTGCCGCCCGATTATGATGGAATGCATTCACGAGCTGGCCAGTCTCCGCCCTATCGGAAGGGGGTGGAGGTAGGAGAGGGATATGCCACTTGGCATTGACTTGGGCCCTTTACAGTATTTTTACACATTATTATACTTAGGGGCATGCTAGAGTGTTTGACTTTCGTACTGCATTAGAGCATCTTTATTAGGTATAGCACATACTATGTGGCCTCAGCGAGGACTGCCGGTCCCGCATGAGTGGCTCGATCCGACTCATTTCCCCGTTCTTTTTTTTAAGGTATCTTCTGCAGATTTTGAGTGCTCAATGCCTATATGACGGGGTTCTCTTTTGGCGAATCGAAGAACCTGACTAATTCTCTAACTTGGTGTAAATGGTAATAATTAATTCGCTTATGTTTTGGTTTTGACCTGGCTCTGTCGTAACACTTTGTATCTTAACTTTGCTTCCGCTTTACTTTCATTTGAATTAAATTTCGCGACATAGTCTTAAGACAGGTTAAGGGTACCCAACCACCCTTCGTGACTTTTAGGGTTTGAAATCCCTCTTTCTACTAATCATAAAATGAGTTTGAAACCTTGACCCGTACCTGGATTGCAAGATCTGAACAAGGGTTTTCATCCCTTGAAACGTAACCCGGAAATCATAATTCTGGGCCGTTACAATAGTATTCTAATAAGTATTTAGTTACTTATATGTGTTTTCCTCAAAACATACTGTTATTGTATACTAATAAGAATTTATTAGTTATTAGAAGGTATTATTCAACATTTATTGTTTACTTATATGAGTTTTCCTCAAAACATACCCTTATAGCACTCTAATAAGATTTTATTACTTAAAATAAGGTTTTATTCAACATTTATTAGTCATTTATATGAGTTTTTATCCAAACAGACTCTTATAGTATTCTAATAAGAATTTACTAGTTAATATAATGTTTTTTGAACATTTGTTAGTCACTTTTATGAGTTTTCTTGAAAACATACTCTTATTGTATTCTAATAAGAATTTACTAGTTAATATAATGTATTATTCAACATTTATTAGTCATTTATATGAGACCTCCTAAAAACATACTCTTATAGTAGAATTTACTAGTTAATATAATGTTTTATTAAACATTTATTAGTCAATTATATGAGTTTTCCTTCAAACATACTCTTATATTATTCTACTAAGTATTTACTAGTTAATATAAGCTTTATTCAACATTTATTAGCCCCTCATATGATTTTTCCTCAAAACATACTCTTATAGTATTTTAATAAGAATTTACTAGTTAATATAATGTATTACTCAACATTTATTAGTCATTTATATGAGATCTCCTCAAAACATACTCTTATAGTAGAATTTACTAGTTAATATAATGTTTTATCAAACATTTATTAGTCAATTATATGAATTTTCCTTAAAAGATACTCTTATATTATTCTACTAAGTATTTACTAGTTAATATAAGCTTTATTCAACATTTATTAGCCAATCATATGATTTTTTCCTCAAAACATACTCTTATAGTATTTTAATAAGAATTTACTAGTTACTATAATGTATTACTCAACATTTATTAGTCATTTATATGAGATCTCCTCAAAACATACTCTTATAGTAGAATTTACTAGTTAATATAATGTTTTATTAAACATTTATTAGTCAATTATATGAGTTTTCCTTAAAACATACTCTTATATTATTCTACTAAGTATTTACTAGTTAATATAAGCTTTATTCAACATTTATTTGTCACTTATATGAGTTTTCCTCAAAACATACTCTTATAGTATTCTAATAAGAATTTACTAGTCAATATTAGGTTTTATTAAACATTTATTAGTCACTTATATGAGTTTTCCTCAAAACATACATTTAGTATAAGATCTTATTAAACTTTTATTAGTTACTTATATGAGTTTTCCTCAAAACATACCCTTATAGTATTCTAGTAAGAATTTATTAGTTACTATAATGTTTTATTAAACATTTATTAGACACTTACATGAGTTTTCCTCAAAACACCCTTATAATATTTTAATAAGAATTTATTAGTCAATATAAGGTTTTATTAAACATTTATTAGTAACTTATATCAATTTTCCTCAAAACATACTCTTATAGTATTCTAATAAGAATTTATTACTTAATATAAGGTTTTACTAAACATTTATTAGTCATTTATATGAGTTTTCCTCAAAACATATCTTTATAATATTCTCATAAGAATTTATTAATTAGTTAATATATATTTTTTCAACACTTGTTAATTTATATATAAAAAATTCATAGGTGTGTTTGGGCCCATCAATGGGCCAATTGGATCAATGGGCCAATCCGGAAAGACATGCTCATATTTGGTCTGATATAGCCACGGATTTAGCCACGGAATCAATCGTCGCTAAATCACCACTTAATTCAATGGGCTGAGATGGTCATATTGGGCTTTCACTAGCTTCTAATGGGCCGAGCCCAGAAATTTTGGAAGAGTTTGTACCTGGATTCAGCCACGGATCAAGGGTTATCGGATATCCCATTCATGATATATATCCGGCCCGCCTACAATTAGTGATCCAAGGCCCACTCACCATAGATTTAGCGACGGATATTGTGTTGTGGCCATATCAGCGTAGAAAACAGCCACGACAATCCTATTCGTGGCTACGTTCGTGGCTATTTACTGACACTGACACATATCGAGCCACGAAATCAGCTACGGACATCTGTGTCGTTGCTAATAGCCACAAATTTTTTTCCATGTCATACCAGGATGAGTATTAGCCACGAATATAGCCACGGTCAGGAACAGTCGTGGCCAATGTCATCGCTAATAGACACGAATACAGGGTCGTCTATAATCCGTGGCTAACTATTCGTTGCTAAATCCTGTTTTTTTAGTAGTGGTTGCAGCTATCTTGTAGCTATGACTGGGCTTACTCAAACTGCAGTGCTCCTGTTCGTTGCTTGGGGCTTGCCTTCGAAGCGCTGCCATTCAGTTGTTTTGCTGAACTTGGGCTCAGCCCTTGGTTTCTATCAGCTATGTGTCCCACTCTTGGTTACCTTGGTTTTCCTTGTAATCTTTTTCTATCTTAAGGGCGGTCTCCCTATGGCCTTTACTATTTCTTGGTTGGTCTTATATTTTGTGTACAACACTACAAAAAAAAAACATATTAGCAACGACATGATCCCGTGGCACAAAGTGAATTTGCCGTGGCTAAAAGGGGCTAGCAACGACTGTAGCCACGGTGACTGAGGCGTAACCAAACCCGCGGTGGCAAAAAATTAGGGGCAACGGCAACAGCCGTGGCGAACGTCCTAGCTACGGTTAAGCGACGGGTGTCTGTAGCTCAACTATAGCCCTGATGCGAGCGACGGTGCATGGTCGTGGCTAACATTTATTATGGCGCCAATAGAGCTAGAGTTCCCACCATAATTTGGCGCCAATTTTACGACGGTCGCTGCCGTGGCAAAAAAGTTGAAGTCGCTAGGGAACGAAATTCCCCACCAAAATTTGGCGCCATATATTGCGACGGTCAATGCCGTGGCTAAAAGATATTCAGAGCCGAAATGTTCCACCATTTTTTGGCGCATTTATTTTAACATTTGCCACGGCTAGGTGCCGTGGCTAACCTATTGACTGGACGATCTTCCTAAATCTATATGCATCCCCCCAATTGCGACGGCTAGATGTCGTTGCCGTGGTTCTGTCTTTTTATCCCTGTTTTCCTATTTCTATATTCATCCCACGCAGCTGTAAGGAAAGCAATACATGAGCTATAATCATTTCCCAAACAGATCAACGCCAAGCAAAAATACATACCATACGCATACGCCAAACAAAAGTCTTCCATAACAAAGCATAACAAGTTGTTACATGTAGCAATCCAAAGCTAGTAGAGCACCTGACCATGTCATTCAGTAGAAAAAAAAAAGTCTAAACACCATTTCCAAAACAAAGCATAACAACTTTAATATTGCCAATGCCAAGTTCCAGTTTCCGGCAATGACACATGTAGCAAAACAAAGCATAACAAGTTGTTTTTCATAGTTTGATTTCGATAGCTAGTAGAGCACCTGACCATGTCATTTAGTAGCGTGTTCTTCATCTTCATCCATGACTATGGGTGACCCGTTCCGATGATCATCACAGTAGGAGATAAGTCAAGTTCTTCATCTCCATCCATGAATGTGGCTGACTTTTTATGATGATCATCACCGGTAAGAGATAAGTCAAGTTCTTCATCTCCTATGGACTCCTTTAGGTGAACACTTGTTGTCTACAATCCAAAAACACATAATTGGGATAAGTTTCGAAAGGAATGGTTCAAGACTTCAAAATAGTAACACGTAAAATTAGTAAGTAGATGAAAACTTATTGTCTATAATAGAGTAGGAGCTGATAAGTCTTTGTTCTTATTATTCTGAGTGAGAGTGAGGCAAATCCCTAAAAAAATTGATTATATTCAGTTCCAAGATACTTAATTCCACTAAAATGCTAACAAACCTATATTTGATTCAACATGGTATAAGCCTACATGATCTAGCAGCATCTAGCAAAGTTATTTGTTCAAGGATGGCTGCAATATATATATATATAAAATGATAGAAATGAGGATGATAACTAACCGACACTTCTGATTGTGCAGTGACCCTATCAGTGGTCCCCTTAGCTAGCATCATTTCATCTCTAAGAGCATCGAGTTTCTTGTCAAAAGTTTCTGCAGTCTCGGCTAACTTATCGACGAGCTTTTGGATCATGTTGTCATTGCTAGAAGGGGTGCTTTGATGATCGAGTATGAACCAGCCGAGGAGGGGCACTGCAGCCATAAGTCCGACAATACCCATGACCATCATCTCCAATAATTTCATGGAATATCTTGTCCTTGACTGCTACAAGTTCTCGCTGATCCTCGGGTTCCTTACTCAAGAGGTCGTTGTAGTCTTTCTACAATAACTTGTCCTTGGTCAAACCATTGTGATCTTAACAAGAGACGATAACAAACTTAAAATTATTTAGTTTTGAAAAAAATATTTAAAATGAATTACAACTACATTACTCAACTTAATTCTCAAGCCTAGTAAAATTGCACCAGCAAGTTCTACAAAAAATTAGCAATAGGATATAAAATCAATGTTGAGAGAGAAAGTCAAGTTAAAAAAAGGCCATAAAGAAGCACAATTTACCTTGCTGATGTGGTAGACAGTTTGGATATTAGAGAACCGGAGAAGGCAAACATCTCATATGACATTGGTCTCTGCTCACCCTCAGTAACTAGTGACTCGCTTAAAAATAGTCTATGAATGAAGAGATGGAAAAATGATATATTAACAAAAAAAGGTGGTATAAAAAGGTCAACACAATAGAAATGAATGAATAAACTAGCCATTATTCCAAACAAAGAAGATCAACTAACTAGTGTTTTGTTTTTTAACAACTTATTCATTTACCTTAGATCAGATTTTGTGTTGCACCAAATCATTATAAGTTACATGTATATTATAGCTCTAGTTCTTAAAAAAAAAGGAATGAAACTGATATTGGTTAATATCTAAAATGATAGTATGATACCTATGTTAAGACTTTCTGAATTGAAACAACACACAGCATGCACTCTCAAAGCTTGTAATTCATCGTCGATCGATCCAGGTTTCCAATACACTTTTCCTCTAGGGGGAGACAAAGAAGATGCGGTTTTGGCTAGCACCACTTTTTTCACCAATCTCTTCCATTTCACATCGTCTCTCCTCCTCTCTTGCTGCATCTTCAACTTGAAGTGCCCGTGCACAACCAATTAACAAATGGAAATGATCAGTGTGTTAAAAAAGGAAGCATTCAAGAACATGGACATTAGGACAAATCAGAGGCATACCCCATTCCAGACTTTCTTTAAAAGCTTAACTCCTCCATCACGAAGTTTCCCATCTAGTGTGAAGCACCTTCTCCACTTGTGGGGTAACAGACCCTGCTTTCTTCTCTTAAGAGACCATGGTGATTTATGAACCCTAAAGCAATATACAACACCACAAGTATAAAAGACATCAGCATTTATAAGTGGATCACGATTGGTTTGGTGAATAAGAAATACTAGGGGTGGGCACAAATCCCGCAAACCCCGATCCCGTCCCGGTCCCGTCCCGATCCCGGTGGGATTTAGGACAAAATAGCGAATCCCGTCCCGCAAAAATTACGCGGGACGAAACGCGGGACGATCCCGGTGGGATCCCGCAAATCCCGTCCCGTTCCGCATATAATAATAATAATAATAATATTTTTTATAATAATAATATTATAATATTATAGAATAATAATAATATATTATTAGTATTATTATTTTGAGCAAATATTATAATTATAATTATAATCATAATCTTCCATTTCTAATAATAATAATAATATTTGTTTATAATAATATTATTATTATTATTTGAGCAAATTTTATTTATAACTTTAATAATAATTTTCAATATATAATAATATTATTATTATATAATATTATAATATAATTAATAATAATATTAATTTGTAATAAAATTATTATTATTATTATTATATTATTATTATTATTATTATATCATATTATATTTTTTTCTTGTAAAGTATAATTATTTTATAATAATAACAATAAAAATAAGTAATATTATTTTATTTTATTTTTAATTATAACGTGGGATTATTATTATTATTATTATTATTATTATTATTATTATATCCATTTAGAGTTACAAGAGGCAAATAGCTAAATACGGTATTCTTCCCAACTATCAATCGATAATGAGACAATATCTGGTGAATCTCGTCTCAATTCCTTTCCGTCCTGATCTAGTAAGATAATGTAGCCAAATATGTTGAACATTATAATTAATTATACAATCATTGTATGAATTAATAATAGTATTATAATATTAATATTAATATTAATAATATTATTATTATTGAATAATATAGTTGAGAAGAATACCGTATTCAACATATTATACAAAATACAAAATAATGAATTATGAAAGCATTTTTTCACTTTGTAAATTTATATAATATTTTATTATTTTTATATGCGGGACAAGGCCCGTCCCGTCCCGTCCAGACACCATCCCGTCCCGAAAAAAAAGTGTCAATCTCGTCCCGTAAAAATTTCGCGGGACGAGTCTCGTCCCGGCTCAATCCCGTCCCGTGCCCAGCCCTAAGAAATACTCAATCGGTTTGGTGAATAAGAAAAAAAAGGTGAGACTATTACAGACCTAGCACGAGTCATCTCTCAATCATCAAAAGCATAAATTTCACTTCTATTTGGCAAAAGAAAAGGGAAAAACCATGAAAATGTAATACTTGGCTCAGAATTCTCGCAAACCTTACATTAGCAATTATACAGCATCAATATACTAATAGGATCAGAGAATTTAAGCATATATTTTTAAGCTGGAGAATCAGAAGGTAAAAACTAATGAAAATGCACGCATTAGATAATTCAAAAGAATAGCAGTAGCATTCTCCTAATTTTTATTACCTTATTTGTTCGTCCACGTTTTCCTCCATGGAAAGGTTCTATACTTCTGCCTCCAAGAAAGAAGAACATGAAAATCTTCAAAGAAAAATAAGTCAAATGAAGACAAAAAACTGCAACAGAAAAAGTCAAAGCAAAATACCACTGAAATATGAGTCAAATGATACCTGTAAGCTAAAGACACCATCATTCACTTCTCCTGACCTTTCAATATCAAGCCCTCTGATTAATCATCAACAAGTCGTTCAATATATTGTGAAATAAGTTTGACATCGATTAGAAAACTTAACTAGTGTCAGAAGCAGTTCCAAATTTTTAATGGTATATAGCATATACATACTTCCATCGAATCCTAGTTTAATATTTTTATCTATCAGGCCTACTGGAGCTATCATAGCGACAAGAGCCAACTGGAGTAAGATTATTACCAGGAGATCAGGTAAAGAGATGAAATTTTTCTTAACAAAAGATTTTTTTAAAGAAGAAAATTCCATCTCATATATTTCAAGTACAATTTCTAAGATGAATGGTTTGCCAGAAAGAAAACCATTTTGCAGAATGAAATGAGCCAGCAATCACTTCTGCAAATAAAACAAGAAAAGAACTAGAAGTACAATCTCACCAACACTAGAAATTGAGTGAAGATGAAAACAGTCAGAAGTAAGTTTTTGTTTGCCAGAAGGAACCATTTGTCCATCATGAATGCATATGTATGTGAAAGTAGATGAAGCAAAGCCTTCATACAGAAACAAATAAAGAATTGGGTTTCATAATATACTTGAATGACAAAGAAAGCTTTAAGCCATCTCATCTTAAATGAAACCAATAGCAAAGTCTTCATTTTTTTTTGGGAGTTAACTAAGTTACAAATAAAACCATTGACTGATTACAAGTGTTATACTATATTTCTTCATGTCATCAAATGCTTACTTGTGTATAGCCAAAAAAGGCAGCTAAAACTTTGTGATCATATTAATCAAAGTCAATAAGAAAAAGTTCTTGTGATATCAAAGCAGCAAACATGTTTCCTTATAGTGTACTTGTTCTAGGGAGAGGAGCATATTAAAGCAGCAAACTTGACGGGGTTTTTTTTCCTAAATGGCAAGGTGCAAGCTCTCAATCTAACATTGTCAACCTGATTTCCTATATCTTCAGTACCAACAAACAAACAAACAACAAGAAAACCATGCACCTGATTTCCTATATCTTCAGTACCAACAAACAAACAAACAAACAACAAGAAAACCATGCTTGTAAAACAACTATGGAGCATAGGACAATGAAAATACACAGAAAAGTTCTATATGGAATTATAACTCAGTTATCGCTAACTCATTTGCCTATTTAAATATAAACACGGACACTCAATTAGATGCATCAGATCCCTTTGATTAATCTTCTGCTAGAACTTTAAAATTCTGAATATGTTAACAATATAGATCAGAACCAAATCAAACAGATTGAAGCCAAACATGACTACACTTTTGGATTCCTTTTCTTTGGAGCAAAAGTCAGTTTTCCTGCCTCTAGTATTCTGTAAAGCTCATTAAACCCAGCCTTATAAGAAAGCAAAAACGAACAACTAGAAGGATAACGTGCTAGCAATTTTTTTGTTTGATAATATCATTACATAGAACAACTAGAAGTTGTATCCTAAGTGAAGACCCGTGCATCACCTGTTTTAGCGACGGGAGAGAGAGAAGGGATTGATGACAGTCCCACCACCACCGATAGTCACCAAAACCTAAGAGAGGAGCAAGGACGTGAGATCCCAGAATTGGGGATCCCCCAAATCAAACCCTAACCAACGAGTGATTTCCCCCCCCCCCCCCCCCCCCCCAAATCAAACCCTACCTTCAGTAATCAAGCTCTTCAATTGAAATGAAAGGGGTTTGGAGCAACTACCTGATATGGAGATGTCGAAGATCTGAGAAAGGTATCTGCTTCTGTCGATGGCGGCCGAGATCTGAGAGAGGTATCGACGGTGTGGGGGCGGCGGCGGCGTGTGCGCAAGCAAAGGGCGATGGCGATTTGGAGTCTGATGAGAGAGAGGTCGAAGATTGCAGTGGAGAGGGATTGATTTGGAGGAAGATCTAGAGAGACGGAGAGGCGAGAAGTAATCGCTGAGGCCGAGAGGAGAGAGATCCAAGAGGGATACGAGGAGAGAGGCGGTGATTTTAGGGTTAGATAGAAAGCCTTTGTTTTTCACAAGCGGGGATTATACCGCCCAAACAACAATATCTTACTTAATTTAGCCACGGCATCTCCGTGCCGTAGCAAATATCAACCAACTATAGTAACATTAGCTACGGGACTCCACTGCCGTGGCTATGCCGTAGTAAAAAACAACTCAATTGCCACGGCAAATCCATACCGTTGCTACGATATATGGTTACTTTATGTTTTTGTTATCCGATGGCCACGGAAAGCCTTGCCGTTGCTATCATCTGTGGCAAATTTGATTTTTTTTTACCCATTGGCCACGACAAACCCTTGCCGTTGCTACGCGCGGTGGCTAATATGTTTTTTTTTGTAGTGCAATTTAATTCAAGTGTATGAAGCTTTATATACTGTTCGGTTGTTCAGTGTTCCGTCCCAACCGGGCATCCTCATTTCGTTGTCCTTACCGGACTTATTCACCACCCAAAATTTACTTAGTAGTCAAAAAGTTTGGTTCAATGACACACCTAATTTTGTAAAGGGGTACAAACTGAGCGATGACTTTATTTTTATTTTCAGTATGATTAGCTCAAACAGGCTGGGATTACTTAACCCCACACTAAACAACAGCCGAATGTTGGTCTTAACAGAACAACCAACTCTAATTCAGAGTCCCCGAACAATCCTAAAGAGTTTTAACCTCTTTTACGTCATTAGTGTACTCAAGACGAAATTTGATAGGCCGTCACCTCCGGGGAACCTCACCCTCGTCTTACACAACCCACTAATATGGATCACTAGGGACTATCTTGCTCCCACCACGAGCTATGTGCAAACCCAATTCGGTAAACAAATACCAAACGAAATAACTAAAATAACAATTGATACCGTCATATACATTTTCTATGTTCGAGATATCCCTTACTCAGATTCCTCATACTCAATTTCTAGAATTACAACTGGATTTGAACAACGAGTTTACTTCAACCGAACCATCTCACTAATGGTTACTTGTTTAAAAACTGTTCAAGTCGGTTCTAGATTAGTACAAACTGCTCGCCCAATAAGGTTTTTATGAATATCTTTACATGGAATTCCCGTGGTATCCGGAGCCGTAATTTTTGGACAAATGTGGATATTTTCTGTCAAAACAATAATATAAACGTTATAGCTCTTTTAGAAACTAAGACTGATAAGGTTCCTTCTGAAAACACACTTCGTAAGTGTGGTTTAACGAATGTGGCTTTTGATCCATCTATTGGCTTTTCCGGGAGAATCTGTCTTCTTTGGAAAGATTTCTCTGCTGCACAAGGTTCCATCGAGCTTATTGCGGTTCAGCACCGATTTATTCACTTTAACTACTCAGACAATGTTACGAAGCGTTCGTTTGCGTTTCTTGTAGTCTATGCCCCTAGGGGTGTGCATCGGTCTAAAACCTAACCGAACCGGGCCGAACCGAACTGAACCGAACCGAAAATCTCAAAATTCTCAAACCGAAAGCCGAACCGAAAGTATTAGGTTCGGTTCAGTTATTTGCCGGTTCGGTTTGTGTTCGGTTCGGTTTTAACATAATTGAACCGAATTTCCAAAAAAAAAAAATTAAGTATACAAATATATATAAAATATAGTATATATACACATATATACACATATTCCAATATAAAGTATACAAATATAGTTACAAATATATATGGGTGATGATATATTCATCGCTAATTTTTACTATTTTCACCGCTAATCACCGCATAAATATGCGGTGGGTTTAATGACAGTCAACGATCCCACCGCATAGGTATACGGTGGGTCACCGCAATGCTATACGGTGGGTCACCGTACACATGCCAAAAGCCGTCGTCATAATGGTTCAAAACCGTCGCCATAACCCACCGCATAGGTATACGGTGGGTTTGAACCGTCGCCATACAGACCAAAACCGTCGCCATAACAGTCCAAAACCGTCACCATAACAGTCAAAACCGTCGTCATAACCCATCGCATAGATATGCGGTGGGTTATGGCGACAGTTTTTGGATAACTTCAACCTTTCCAATTGCCAAAATCCCAACACATGTATACCGTCGCCATAACCCACCGCATAGGTATGCGGTGGGTTCGTATACGGTCAACGGATCCACCGCATGTATGTGTGGTGGGTCTGGGAAAAAGTGGATTAAGACCACCGCATATGATTAGCGGTGGAAATAGTAAAAATTAGCGGTGGAGATATCGTTTCCGAATATATATATATATATATATATATATATATACACGGTTACAAATACAGTGTGTATATATATATACACACATACACTGTAGTTGTATGCTTTCTAAGACTAAAGTATACAAAATTAAAATATATATACAATTGCAAATACAATTATGTGTATATACACTTTATATATGTATATACAGTAAGACTAGTAAGTATGTGTGTATATATATATAAAGTATACAAATATATATACAATGTATTTATGTAGTGTATAAAAAAAATTCGGTTTAACACAAACCGAACCGAAACTGAAAAATGGAAATTCTCGAACCGAAAGCCGAACCGAAAAATTTTGGTTAGGTTCGGTTTGTGTTCGGTTTGTGTTGGTTCGGTCCAAAAATTCGATTTGAGCCGAATCATGCACACCCCTATATGCCCCTCCAGATGAGCGGCGCAAATCAGCCTTTTGGGATACGATCGCCCTTTATATTCAGTCACTTGTGATTCCCTTCTATATCATGGGAGACCTTAATGAAATAGTCATCCCAGTTGATAAACTTGGAGGAGCCTACCCTTCAAACGCACGTTTAACACGATTACTAGACTTAAAGAACAGACTCTCACTACTAGAAGTACCTTCTACTGGGGGACAGTTTACTTGGCAACAGAAATCGAATGATGTGATCCTTTCCTTGGAACAACTTGACTGCCTACTAATCCACACGGACATGCTTACTATTTTTTATTCACTGCGTACGCAGATCCATCCTTTTACAAGATCTGATCATGCTCCGATCTCCACAGACTTTCGCCACAACATTCAGCCTAAAAATAGACCTTTTAAATTCGAATTGGCTTGGGCATCAAGGGCTGATTACAGAAACTTAGTCTCGTAAGCTTGGAGAACGAACCCATAAGGTTCCTTGATGTTCAAATTGCTCCAAAAGGCAAAAGTGCTTAAAAGACTTTCCAAAACATGGCACAAGAATACAGTACGCAATATTCATAACCAAATCCTAATTACGAATCAAAAGCTCCTTAGTTTACAGACATCTCTTATCTCCAATTACAATTCCCGGGATGTCCAAATCCTAAAACAAGTACTCAATAAAAGAGAACGCATGCTTGACTTTCATCGTCGCTACTGGAGCCAGCGGGCTAAAGTTAAACATACAAAACTGAATGACTCCAACTCAGGCTATTTCCATAAGATCGCTACAGCCAAAAGAGGCAGGAAAATGATCATCTCTATCCTACTGCCCGGTGGTGAGTCCACAACTGATTTCCACACAATCCAACAAGAATTTGTCCGTGACTTCAAGGCTCGTTTCAAAGCCTCGTTGAATTATGCTTAAGATTTATCCCCAGACCTAATGGTTATCCCAGCGCTAATTTCTGAGGCTGACAACGATATGCTATCTGCTCCTGTTACAAACAATGAGATAAAAGCGGCTGTTTTTGCTATGACCCCAGACAAGGCTCCTGGCCCTGACGGTTTCCCAGCCGGTTTCTACCAAAAGTTCTGGCCCACTGTAGGCCCTTCTCTAACGAAGGCCATAAAGGCTTTCTTCACCAGTGGTAGGTTACTACGTCAGACGAACCATACCTTCATCACGCTGTTACCAAAATGCGATGTGTTGACAAGCTTATACATCCCCTACAGGGAGCATTCACAAAAGGGAGATCTATTCAGGACAATATTCTGATTGCTCATGATGCTTTGCATTCGTTTCGTATGAAGAAAGGAAAAACGGGCATGGTTGCCCTTAAGCTTGATATGGAAAAGGCATACGACTTCATAGAATGGCCGTTTCTGTTCCAAGTTTTATCCAAGTACGGATTCAATGATCTATTCATTAACATAATAAAAGAATGTGTCTCAACAGTATCCTACTCGGTCCTCGTTAATGATGAACCAACCACAGTTTTCCAACCAACTAGAGGTTTAAGACAAAGAGATCCTCTCTCCCCCTTTCTCTTTATCCTAGCTTCTGAGGTACTTACACGTACACTGCACAACAAAGGGCTTGCTAGTGTGGACCTAGGCATTTCTTTTGGTCATCCAGGTATCAAGATTCCTTTTCTAGCGTTTGCTGATGATATTCTTATTTTATGCAAAGCCTTCCAATCGGCATGTACTTCTGTACTGTCTATCCTACACAGATACTGTTTAATCTCAGGAAAAAAGGTGAATCTGCACAAATCCAGCTTCCAAGCATCTCCAAACACAACTGATGCCGCAATAGCTTCGACTATTGTCGTACTTGGTATTCCCCAGACTAACAATTTTGACAAATATTTGGGCTGCCCGGTGGTCAATGGCAAGACCAATAGGGATACATTTGCTGATGTAGTCCTCAAGACCAAAAACCAACTCACAAAATGGAAAGCCTCCAACCTTTCTGCTGAAGGGCGTCGGGTGCTTATCAAAGCAAATCTGAGTGCCAAGCCTATTTTTTTATGCAAGCTTTCCTACTACCCACTCAAGTTCTTCACGAACTTGACAAAGTGTATAGACAATTTTTTTGGAACAAAACAGCAAAAGCCACACCGCTCATTAGCTGGGATAAAATTTGTTCAAACACGATGAAAGGGGGTTTGGGGATTCATAAGGCAGAATCTATGAATATTGCGCTCCAAATGAAGCTTCTTTGGAAAATCATTGCGGAACCAGACAACATCTGGGTTCGAGTCATCTCACATAAATACCTGAAAGGGCACGACCTTTATAGTTATAACAAAAAAGGTAATACCTCTTCGCAATGGTCCCGCCTTATGTCCATCAGGCCTCAGTTCCTCCCGGGT
This sequence comes from Persicaria tinctoria, assembly GCA_037127255.1. Lineage (NCBI taxonomy): Eukaryota > Viridiplantae > Streptophyta > Magnoliopsida > Caryophyllales > Polygonaceae > Persicaria > Persicaria tinctoria. The sequence continues at coordinate 53,879,369 of JBANSL010000014.1, read as the reverse complement.
CTACAATGACGGGTTGGAAACGGGAAACTATTGATTTTTGGTCCCATAATTGGGCTTTCGAGAAGCCGTTGAGTCCCATAATTGGGCTTTCCAATCACGGACCGTCTGTATTTGGGGCCCAGCAAAAATGGCTGGTTCTCAACCGCCTCTGCAAACTCCTTCATATCTGCACATACAGGGTCGCCAGATTTCGATTGCGCTTGGATCTGGTGTCTAGATGTACCACCTAAGGTGCGACACTTTCTATGGAAAATCTCCAGGGATGGTCTACCGACTAAGATAAGACTACAGAGGTCGCATGTCGTTGTACCTGCTGGTTGCACTTTCTGTGACAATACAAATGAATCGAATGAACACTTTCTCCTTCGTTTTCCTATGGCTTCTGCTTTACTCAAAGCTTTACATATCCATATTCCAAGGCTTATTTCTGCTGGAGGCATGGGTAATGTATTTCCTCTTACTGCGATTAAATGTGCAATTGGGTCTAGCTCCTTTGCCACTCTCGCCTCAGCTTGGTGGGCCATGTGGTTCTTTAGAAACCAACTTGTTTTCGATCATACTAAAAAGGTAACTATTAATGAAATTCTGCTGTTACACAACACTACTACTCACTGTTGGAAACAATCAAAGCTTTTAGATGATGATCCGACTGGTCCATTGATCCCTTTACGTAGCTGTCGGAGAGGCCAGCACTATCAGCCATACAGTGATTGTGCTTTGAAAGCCAGGCCTCAGGATCGGTCCGGGAAGTGGGACAAACCACCAGTTAATAGTTACAAGCTCAATTTTGATGGTTCGATGATCCAGAATGGTAACTCGTCTTATGGTTTTGTCATCCGCGACTCTGCTGGTGTAGTTGTCTCGGCTGGCAGATCTGTTTGCACCAATATTTCGGTAATTTATTCTGAAATCCTCGGCCTCAGGATGGGATTGTTACGGGCAAAGGAGCTGAACCTTTCTACACTTCTGATCGAAGGAGACAATCTTTTGGTGATAAAAGTTCTATTGGGGGATTAGAAATGTCCCTGGCCAATCGAGATGCTACAAGCGGATATACTGTCTGATATTTCGTCCTTTACTCATGTTGCTATTCGTCATATTTTCAGGGAATCGAATGTTGTGGCTGACTACCTTGCGCGTAGTGCCCATGTCTCCCCAGCCGACGTCTGTTGTGAGGATGATCCAGAACTGCGAGTTCTCATCCGGAAGGATGCGCTAGGAAGGGCCTCTGCTGTGGCCTACCCGACCTAAACCTTATCTTGCTTCAAAAAAAAAAAAAAAATTCGATTCGTACACACGTTAATTAAGGTTGGGATTTCTAAGGGTCTGTTTGCATTTTAATTATAACTAGTGTAATACCCAGGAACGGGATTTTGTTTCATTTTAACCACAGGTTATGCAATTCCTTAAGGTTGGGATTTCTGAATCCACTCGAAATAGACCCAAAAACAAACAAAACCGACCCGACCCAAACCTGATCTGACTCTCAACCAACCCGACATTCGGAATGATAGTATCCAAAATTGTGGTCTTAATAAATATATAATATTATTGATATGAATGAAATGTATAACGAAAGTGATGAGATTAATGAAACAATGATATAAAAGACCACACGAAATGATAATATCCAAAATTGTGGTCCGACGTATCAATATACATAATCTTTTCTATGAAAAAAGGAAATAAATATATTTAAAAATAGATCAAAAATTGATATAAGCATATCAATTTAAATAATCTTCGTATGAAAAAAAGAAAACAAATATACGTCAAATAGAAAATAAATAATTTTAGCAATGATATTGACCAATAAGAAAATACCATTTGAATAAAAAAATTCAACTTTAATTGTGGGCGTGACACGTCAGCAAAATGCTAGCAGAATTAGTAATATTAATAGATAGATTTGAGATCGAATAAGCCCGATTTTTGAAAGGCTGACAAGTCGGTAGGAAGAGACCGTAAAAAATACAATAAAAACATAAATGGTGCGAAAAAATCAGATAGCCAACACTCTACATCGAAACAAATCTAAGTAGACCTAAATCATGTACGTTGGGGACATAGAATAAGAGTGAAGCCAAGCACTACCCAAAGGTAGCACCTCTGGCTAGTTATACAACATGAATCCCTGTGGGTAGTGTAAACGAACCTCCAAGGAATTAAGCTTATTTCTGAACATGGAGCTGCCCCGTACACACTACCTAGACCCCAGACAGTCCCAACTCCGGACGACAAAACCCCAATTAAGAAGAAGATCACCAAGACCCATCAGAAGCAGAAGCTACAAATCACTTGAGTAATTAAATTGTACAAATAAGACCGGCCAAGCCGGACGCGGATTTTAGTCAAGCCCTTTCGAGATTTAAAGCATGCCCTTTCAGAATTTGTCTAAACCCTTTTGAAATTTTGGTCTAGCTCATATGGAATGTTTATTGTTATATATATATATATATATATTTTTTTTTTTTTTTAATTTTGTTTTCCCTTGTCCTGCAGGAACAATTTTTTTATTAGTATATGGGCTTGGCGTGCAAGGCACAAAATCAACTTAACACGAAAAGGCACAACCTTACACCTTAACGGCACGGACAAACCAGGAGGCCAAGCTACTGCCACCGACGACACCGATGACCGAAGGCAGCCAGGGACAGCGACAAAGCGCAAGAAGCTAGGCAACCCATCCCCATGCCGCCAGCAACTCTGGCACCCCAAATGCACAAGGAAAGCATAAGGGAGACAATGGCCCTAATCAAGCAAGGAGGCCTACACCGAGGAGCACAAATAGCCGGTGGGAAGAGGAGGGGGGATGAACCAAACAAGCGCTTGGTTGGAGGAGGATTCAGCAGTAACAGATGGAGGAGGTATTTGGGGAAGCCGGCAACATGAGAAGCGAGAGGTCGTCAGAGACAACATCAAGCCCACACGACACGTAACGACACAAATCAAATGATTTTAGAATAGAAGGTATGAATGGGGGAGATTGGCGGCAACACGGAGAGGTAGTGGTAGAGCTGGCAATTCGGGTCATCTGGTCGGGTTCGGGTCGATCATATTCGGGTCGGGTAACTGATGACCGAAGGTAGCCATGAAAAACGACAAAGAGCAAGAGGCGGCAGGGCAACCGAGCCCCATGCCGCCAGCAACCCCGGCACCCCAAATGCATAGGGAAAGCACATGGGAGACAGTGGCTCCAATCGAGAAAGGAGGCCTACGCCGAGGAGCACAGAAAGACGGTGGGGAGAAGATGGGGGATGAACCAGACAAGCGCTTGGTCGGAGCGGTGGTAAATGGAGGAGGTATGTGGGGTAACCGGCAACACGGAGAAGTGAGACGTCGTCAGAGACAACATCATGCCCCCATGACACGGAAGGACACAAATCGAACGATTTCATAATAGAAGGTATGAATGGGGGAGATTGGGGGCAACACAGAGAGGTGATGGTGGCCCCGAGCTGCCCATGGATTGACACGAGTCCGATGAATAACTCTGATGGGTACATAGAGTAGCCAAAGAAGCCGAGTCATTGATAGGATGGGGAGGGGGGATTGATTACCTCTATGTGGAGCTCTTAGAAGAGCAGATTTAGGTCAAGATTGGGTGGGAGAAAGGTTGAAGAAGAAGACATTGAGGGCCGCGTGCAAACACAGATGCGTTGTTATTCCCCAACGACTCGTTTATTAGTTCGGATCTTGCAGCGTCTTAAGTGGAATCTTGATCCGTTCTTGATGGATCTTGGGTTTATCTTGACCAACACCTCGCCCCTAGGAAGAGTAGTGGCTTCCGAGTGCAACCAAGGGCCAAACCGAGGGCTTGGGACAACCCTAGGTTCGGTTACGGTGACTAAGAGGGCTCGGCCTTAGGGCTAGGGTTTGGTGATTTCGGCTTAGGTTAGGGTTTGGTACGTGATGGATTCTGGTTTGGATGATGAAAGTAAGAACTCAATTGTTCAACAATGAAGGAAAGAACGCGAGTACAAGAACAAGAAGAAAAACGTAATTTGCTAGGGTTGATCGAAGAAGAGAAAGCACTTAGCCAAGTGCTTCTCTTTTAATTTCAACGTAAGAATAAAAGTTAAAAGAAATACAACTTAAATAGGGTTTGATGGTGAATGAGAATTACTCTTTGCAAAGGAACCCTAGCTCTCTCATTTTTATCTAAAAATAATTAAATAAAAGATAAATAAATTCTCCTAATTCTATCTATCTAAAAAATTGTTAAAAAAATAGATAAAATAGATAAATGAGCAAAGAGATAAAATATTTTCTCACTTTTATTCCCTAAATAACAAATAATAAAAGATGAAAACAAATTGACTTAAACCCTTAGGCCATTCGACCATACCCCAAATCAACAACTCTCACCCTCATTAAGGTTGAATGGGGCCGAATACTAATTAAGACCTTGGACAATAGGTTGAACCTTGAGCATCGTGACCCATGATGGTCGAAGTCCTTGGTCCATGGTAGCACCCAAACGAACAAGAAGAGCCTTGGTCGCAAATTGAATCATCTTGACCCGAGCTCGAGTGATCGGACTATCGAATGAAACTCTCTCATCTTGTCGTCATTGTCATCCGGAGTCATATGTCACTTGTCAAAATTTTAATTACGAGTACTATTTATGTCTAAAGTTGCAGAATTCAAAATATTTATAAGAGAAAATTTGTGCCGAAGGCACAAATTTTTGCTCTAATTTGAGGAGTGTCCTAGGTTTTGTAAAAACTAGTGGAATGTCCGTTCATTTTAACATGCGAATAACACTTGTCAGCACTCCTCTCTCTCCCATGCTCTGTGATTCCCGATCGTCTTCTCCTACCTTCTTCCCGTTGCACCGAAGGCTCCAACCTTTGCTCTCTTTCTATGTCGGCATCGTCGCCGCCGTTGCCTCATCCTCCTCTTCTCAAGCTTCCTCCTCATCAGTTGTCTTCGTCAGATCGGTTGCTTCCTCCTCTGCTCTCTCCTTCCCCCCTCACGAATCTGCTCTTTCTATGATGCCCGCTTCTTGCGCCGTGTGTTCAACAATTGCTGTTATTGATCAGGTGAAATCTTATTCCGATCTTTTAATTCTTGTGAAATTCGAAGTGGTTTAGATGGATCTTATGTTCAATTAGGGTTTGTATCACTTAGATTATCATTGCGCTTGCCTTATTTATGAACTGGTCTTGCTTTGGATAATTTATGAACTGGTATTCGAGTTCTTTTTGTTTCAGATTGGTTGTTTTTTTGTGTGATTGAAATTCAGCATACATCTGACAGATTTTTGCTTGAAATTGGGATGTGAACCCATTGATTGTGAGTGAATCTGAGATGGCTCTTTTGCAGCTTGAAATTGTGTATATGATCATCATAGGTATTCATTTCCTCTCTCTGCCCACTAGGATGTTTTGTTCAACCAAGTTATCAAAAGAGTGTAATATGCATTACAATCAATTTTATGAAATGTGAAAGTCAATTTTACTAATTTTGACTTGTGCTTTCTCATTAAACTAGTACAATTTTGCATACAAATTCAGTTTCTACTACCCCAAAGATCTCTTCCCCATAGTCCATAGCTGCTATCTTGTTGCGTCTAGTTTCTGATTATTTTCGTGTCTGATTATTTGATGCTGACATCTAATAATTAGAATATTTAATGCTGACATCTTCATGTGTTGAACTGTCTTGGCTGCTATGCTGACATTTAATAATTAGTATAGCTGCTATGCTTCCATTCTCTTGCTTTTGAATATAAGAAAATATACCTTTTGTTCATATGAATTTTTGTGTGTTGATCTGTCTATTTAAATAGGTATAGTAAGATCGCTGACAGGGAAGCATAATTTTACAAATGATTTGCACATCGAAAACCCCACCTCCATTGCTACTCCATTTGATGCCAATGACCCATTTTGACTTGTGAAATCAGTAGGTAAAGAGTGGGCATGGTGTATCTGTTGATGGCAACATTTGCTCTCTGCCTGCCCTTCCAGCCTATCATGGTCTCTGTTGTTCATACTGGTATGATGGAGGTATGATGATAAAGCCATCCTCTCATTATACAAAAGCAATTTCACCCTGGTTCACATCTCACAATAACTGACAGAATAAACTGATGGATTGGGAGAATTATTTAGCAGCACTATATATGTATTCTACAATTTAATTTTGTATTGACAAGAGCTCATCTTTTACTCCTATCTTTCTTGAATAACAAAATATGGCTTCTGCCTCATCTCTAGATCAACATCTTTTAATGCTTCTATCTTTCTTGAATATATGTTGTTGTAGAATCCCCTATCCCCTATACCGCTTATGATTTTATCATTCGACTTTTCACTTGTCATTAACTATGTTGCTGTAAGCCTGTAAGATCTGTCGTCTAATTATTTCCCTTGCCCTCAACAGCTTTTTTGCTCGATTGCAGATCTCTTGACGAGTAATTCTATTGTGGGACTGCACACGCGAATGTTATGAATCATGTCCTGAATTCAACTGTTTCAAACAACGGACTTGGAGCTTCTGTCAGCAACGTTTCCAGATCAAATAAAAAGCTTAATGAATAATAGTGTCAGTGACAGTTAATTTTTTCATTAATTCAACACGGTAACAAACATAGGTTTGAACACTCAAGTTCTACAAATTGTGTTGTTACATTACATTTTCTTTGGTTTCTGAATGCAATTTCTAGTTTTGTCTATGAATACACACCTCCTGCATTGTTATCATCTGTTGTGAGGTTCTTACAGGAACGTTTAAGTAGCCATGTGCTTACCTACCTCTTAACTAATAATTGAAGCTTCAAGTTCCATTCCAAATGATGTTTTAGATCTTGTCTCATTTAGATTGAACTTTGATGAGAGGTTCCAAATGATGGTTTCTGAATTGTTTGTGTTTAGTCGGATTTGTTTGTTGTGGTAAAAAAGGGGGCATGATGTGTTTTGAGATACCTTTATAATGTACATATAAGGAGTGGTTGGCATCATGTGTTTTGAGATACGTTTATAATGTCCATTTAAGCAGTGTGGTTAATTGGTACTTGTGATTGTGTATGTCCAATGAGTACTTTGAGCAGTTGAAATCGTTTGTAGATGTTGGTGATATTCTGGGAGCAGCTGGCACAGTCAAGCGCACTGAGAAAGGTAACCATTCTTGATGAAATGGAATATGCATTTCTTGTTTGATATAAGTGGTGACTTGTTAGCTATGAAGCTGAGAATAAATTTTTTGGTTCATAGAATGTGCAGGGTGTATCGAAATATACACTGCTAAATACGGATCATCGAGTTATTCTTTTGACTCTTGTGTTCTTTTAAAATGCTTATTTATTTACAGGAGAGCTCTCTGTTCGTGTGAGTTCATTTTCAATTCTTACCAAATCTTTACTCCCACTGCCTGACAAGTATCATGGACTGACCGACATTGATAAACGCTATCGCCAACGGTTAGTTGGTTAATTATTTTCTTATGATAGTTCTGATTTAAGTCTTGGTGTTGCCTTTGCCTTCCTACTTATTGTGCTATTCCATGGATTTATTCCCAGATCTCTGCTTCTTAAATTTGAAGGCCCTTATTGAGCTATTGTGTAATGATAGCAGCTATTCCACTTCTATTGAAGATGATGTTGACGTTGTGTTGCTGCAACTTACTATGCTGAAAAATGCTCACAGATTCCATTTTTTCTCATCTTTGGTTTGTTAAAACTTTCTGATGTTTTATTTTTATTTTAAACAATGTTGCCTCCAGTTTCTGAATTTTTTTTTCATGTGGGTCCTGGCCTTGAATGCTATGCTTCAGTTTCTTCCCATTTACATTATTTTATCCTGCTAGTGCAGCAATATTGGCTCTTGCATTTGTGACAATTCATATACTATAAGATTTTTTTGTCTAGTTGGGTACATTTTGAAGTGGGCTTTGTCTATGGGCTTGGATTATGTATAACTTGGTAGTCATTTGGTAGTCATTTACATTATTTTATCCTGCTAGTGCAGCAATATTGGCTCTTACATTTGTGACAATTCATATACTATAAGATTTTTTTGTCTAGTTGGGTACATTTTGAAGTGTGCTTTGTCTATGGGCTTGGATTATGTATAACTTGGTAGTCATTTTCCATTTGGTATATAGATACATATTCCTGTATTGACCAAATATGAAAATATGTCTTTATATACCAGGACTATAAAAAAACAAATACATTAAAGTCGATCAAATATGAAAATATGTCTTTATTTTGACCAAATATGAAAATATCAAAAAACAAATACATTAAAGTCCAAGAATCTTGGGCTAGAAAGTTAAAATAGCAAGCCTCTTAGCTCAATGGTAGAGCGATGTGCTTATGTACAAATACGTGGGTTCGAATCCCGCATAGGCTAAAATTTATAATAATTATAGTAATTTGCAAAATTTTGTAATAAATGTTAAATAATAAGATATAGGGGTTTTTTGCTAAGTGGACTTTTGGGGACCAAAATTTAAGACATAAGAAATAAGGGTTACAATATTAGGTGAGTGTCCACTTTTTTCAATTTTCCCCTGCCTTTATTTTATCTCATTCTCCCCCAAATTAAAACAAGCGAAGGAGGAAACAGCTCTGGCTTTCATTCTCGAGCCACCACCGCACCACCACAGATCGTCGCCGCCGCCGCCACCGCACCGTCGCCAGCGCCATCCGCCCCTGCTGCTGTCGCTCTCTCCCAAGCCTCACAACAGAGCCCTCCTCCATTGAAGGCTGAATCGAAGCTCCTCGTGCACCCTAAATCACGTTCAACCCTAAATCCAAGCCTTCTACCCGCTCAATCACATTCTACATCTCTCAAGGATGATTTTCGTACAAAAACCCCTCTCAAATTTATACAAAATCGCTAACCGCCATTGTCGGACACCTTGGAGCTTCGTGAAACAACCGCTTAACAGCCACTGTTCAAGCCCTCTTCGCGGTGTGTCAGATCATCCTTCAACAAAATCAACACAACGATACTGAAGTAGAGATTGCACTCATCGGTTTGATAGGTCATACGCGTCAAACGGAGCTCTATGTAAGGAGAATGAGCCGTCGGAAGATCGCCGAAAATCACTGTTGAAGCTGCTCGAAATGGGGGAAGAAGAAGAGTAATTACGCCAAACCTCCCAGACTTTCTGTTTTTTTTTTTATAAAATATGCCCCTGTGTTAATTTCTAAAATTTCAGAAATTATCCCGCAATTATAGAAGTTGTTCTAACTCGCGTAATCTCCGTTAAAAAATTAAAAATGTAACTACTATTGTCATCATAATAAAAACAAGGTCATATACATTGTCACCACTATAAAAACGTGGTCATAGACATTGTAATCAAAAGAAAATCATATGATAAGGGAAGCACAACCCCTATAGGGGCTAATGAGAAGCCAAAATAAATATGGTGACGGTTCTTCTCTAATATATGAATGAGTAAGAGAGTCATAAACGCTGTAAGAAAAATGAAAATAGGATCATAGACATTGTAACCAAAGGAAAACCCTAGGACGAGGGAAGTATAAACCTTATAGGGGCTAATGAGAAACCAAAATACATGTGGTGACAATTCTCCTATAACATATGAATGGTTAAGAGGGTCATAGATGCTGTAAGCAAAATAAAAATAGGATCATAGACATTGTAATCAAAGGAAAATCCTATAGACGATGTAACCAAAATAAAAGCAACTTTATAGACATTGTCTCCACTATGAAAAAAGGTTCATAGACACTGTAATCAAAGGAAAATCCTAGGAAAAGGGAAGCAAAAACCATATAGGGGCTAATGAGAAGCCAAAATACATGTGGTAACAGTTCTTCTCTAATTTCTAATTTCTAGTTTTTTTAGATTTTTTTAAAGTAGTGTCACCACAATAAAAAAAATTAAAAATGTAACTACTATTGTAACCACTATAAAAAAAATAAAGTCATATATACTGTCACCACTATAAAAACATGGTCATAGACATTGTAATCAAAGGGAAATCATATCATAAAGGAAGAATAAACCCTATAGGGACTAATGAGAAGCCAAAATAAATGTGATGACAATTCTCCTCTAATACATGAATGGGTAAGAGGGTCATAGACACTGTAATCAAAATAAAAACAGTGTCAAAGCCATTGTCACCATTATAAAAACAAAGTCATAGACAGTGTAATCAAAAGGAAAACCTTATAGACGTTGTAACCAAAATAAAAACAGTGTTATAGACACTGTCACCACTATGAAAAAAGGGTCATAGACTCTGTAATTATAGAAAAACCCTAGGAAAAGGAAAGCACAAATCCTAAAGGAGCTAATTAGAAGCCAAAAGAACATCTGATGTACAGTATGGTTTAGGGTTTAGGGTTAAGTCTTTAGGGTTTAGGGCCAAGGCCCTAAACCCTAAATCCTAAACCCTAAACCCTAAAATGTTAAGTACAGTACGTCGTTAAGAGATGATTGATGTCACCAAATGGAAAACTCTAGGACAAGGTAAGCACAAACCCTAAAGGGGCTAATGAGAAGCCAAAAGACATTAGGTGGGCAGTTCTCCTTCAATATATAAATGGGTAAGAGAGTTATATGCACTGTCACCACTATGAAAACAGGATAATAGACACTGTCACCACTATAAAAACCGGGTCATAGACACTGTCACCACTATGGAAAAAAGTTCATAGACACTGTAATCAAAGGAAAACCCTATAGACGTTGTAACCAAAATAAAAACAGGGTCATAGACACTGTCACCACTATGGGAAAAGGGTCAAAGACACTGTAATCAAAGGAAAAACAAGGTCATAGACACCGTAATCAAAATAAAAACAGGACCGTAGACACTATAACAAAGAAAAACAAGGTCATAGACACTGTAACCAAAATAAAAATAGGGTCATAGACACTGTAATCAAAGGGAAAACCTAGGACAAAGGAAACAATTTTTTGATGAGAAGTTCATTTCAAAAGTTTTTTTATTATTTTTTTTACGGGGTCACTGTCACCACTCTTATTAGTGGTGACACGCTGTAACCAAAATAAAAATAGGGTCATAGACACTATCACTGATACAAAAATAAGGTCATAGACACTGTAATCAAAATAAAAACAGAGTCGTAGACACTGTAACCAAAGAAAAATAAGGCCATAAACATTGTAATCAAAATAAAAACAGGGTTATAGACACTGTAACCAAAGGAAAAATCTAGGACAAAATTGGGTACAAAAAGACATTAACACTGTCTTTTTAATACAGTTCAAAATTGGGTACAAAAAGACTAATTGAACCTTAATACATTACAAAATTGGGTATAAACATTGGGTACAAAATTGAACCTTAATACAGTACTAATAACACATTAACACTAATTCAACCTTAATACATACAAAAATGGGTACAAAAAGACAAGCTACCACGGTGTTACTCTAATTCACAGTCCCCTAATACATAGAGCTTTTGATTAATCTTCAATTCATCTTCAAGCGCCAAATCAAACCGATGAGCATAGACCTGCAAATTAAAGAACAAATACACATCTTGCTAATCAAAACCCAATACAACTACAAATAACAAATACATGAATAAATAAAAGCAAATCGCCAAATTAAAACCCAATCCAACTGAACTAAATCAAATTAACCACCATTGCAACCAAAATAAACTCAATGAAATCCCTAGATCTATTCATCACACATAAACTCAACGGAGGGAGATACAGAAGTGGGGGCGGGTTCTCAGATCTGAACAGAGGGAGGATGAGATGATAGTTAATTACCGTGTTGACGGTGACGATGACTGGTGCAGATTGCTCTCGCTCTCGACCTATTAGCGCAGACGCCATGGGGAGGGTGGTGATGGTGACGGTGACTGGGACGCCGCAAACGAGATCGACGGAGGCGGGAGGGGAGGGGGATGCGAGGAAGGAGACGAGAGCGTCAGAGGAGATTTGGGAGAGGAACATGGGGTAGCGAGGGAGGAGACAATAGCGTCAGATGCAGATCTGAACGGTGGAAGGCTAAAATTAAATCAGGGGTATAAGGGGTATTATGAAATTATTTTGGACATTTACTGGCAAAGGAAAAAGGATGGGACATTTAGCAATTGGCCTTTGGACCAAATTACTTCTAAGATATATTGATCGCAGATTGTGCTTGCTTTTATATGATTAGTTCATTCTTTTATATGATTTGTCACATTATTTGCTTCAAATTAAGAGGTACAAACAATGTTGTTGACATCCGGTGTCAGCAGTAAAAATTTGCACAACAGATTGTTATTTGTGCATATCATAAAGTTATATTTGCATAACATTAACTTATATTTTCACAACATAAACTTCTTGTTTTTCAACTTTTTTTTAAATTCAGATTTCTTGTTTTTTAATTGGATTTGCGACTCCAGGCTGATTTGCGACTCTCACCCATTGTTCTCAATCATTGTCTCTCCTTTGTTTATCTATTTATTTGGTCGAAGACTCGAAATCGATTTACTAATTGTTATTTATGCCAATTTTAATCCTGATATCAAACTTCTTGATTGTCTTTTTGAACCGCAGATTCCTCTTTTTTTTTATGTGAGAGAACATTGCAAGGATTTGTGATCTGATTTGCTAGTTATGCTATATTTATCCCATTCTCCATGAAGTATGAATTCCCTTGCTAGTTATGCTATGTTTTATATTGATTTGACATTTATTGTTCACATGTTATTGCTCTTGCTAAAAGCTACTGATATACTCTTAATCTTATATTTGCATATCATCAATTTATAATTGCATATTATACTTTTACATTCGCACAACATCAATTTATATTTGCATATTATAATCATACATTTTCCAAACATCAATTTGTATTTCTCCAACTTATTTTTATTTACTAAAAACTAAAATCTAACTATTAGATATCAATAATCTTAAATCTGCACAACGTGAATTAATTTATGCATATTTTAATATTATATTTGCATATCATCAATTTATAATTGCATATCATACTTTTATATTTGCACAACATCAATTTATATTTGCATATTATAATCATACATTTACACAACATCAATTTGTATTTTCCCAACTTATTTTTATTTATTAAAAATTAAAATCTAAGTATTAGATATCAATAATCTTATATTTGCACAACATGAATTAATTTATGCATATTTTAATCTTATATTTGCATATCATCAATTTATATTTGCATATCATACTTTTATAATTTGCACAACATCAATTTATAAGATGCAAGAAATACTGATGTAAGATGAAAGAAAATACCGATGAGACAACAAAATATAAAAATTGTTCAAATTAAAATATAAAAGTCTTCTCGTAGGGTTATATTGTTTATCTGAATGTTATGTTATACTCCCTCCTTATTATCTTACTTGGAATTGTTCCTACTGCTGCTTGTTTGGTATATGGTGTCTCTTGCTTTCTGATTTTTCCAGGTGCTGCTCGTCCCTCATTGGAGTCTGTCTGGTTCAGGGCTACTCCTATTGCGAAGGTGGTTGTTGCCGACGTCCTCTGGCTGTGGGCGGGTTTCACTTCCGTTCCGAGCTCTTGTCCTCTGCCCTAGGGATGCCTACCAGTGCTGTTCCTCTCTTGTTTTGCCTACCATGGTTGTGTCGGCCTGTTGGTTTTGTCCTCTGTATGCTCTGAGCTGGGATCATTTGGTTTTTGTTGTAATCTTTAACCACAAAAAATGTTGTCTTTCTATGGTTACTTCTAACCATTGTTTTGTTTTTTATTTAGTGTGTAACTTAAAAGATGTTTATCCGACTACAAGTGCGCTTGCTTTGCTAAGTGTATTGTCCTTACCGAGCATGCTCAGTCCTTTGTCCTTACCGGACATGTTCAACCATCAAAGATTACTTATCAATCCAAAAACTGGCTTACAAGGCCCACCCAAAATTATAAAAGGTTGTGACGTGTTCGTTGCTTTCCCTTTTGTGTTATGTGTATTGCATATCCCAACTCTTGTAACCGTATTTGCTTGTCTTAAACTAAGTGCTACACACTTGTTTTACTCTAACTGTTTTGAAGTACCCAACCTTTTATTCAACAAACTTTATAAATGGGTCTTACCAGAACGAACCACTCTTATGCAGAGTTCCTTAACAATTCAAGCGAGTCGTAATCTCGATTACGAAATTCGTTTATTTAAGTCGGACAATGAAAGGTCGACAGATCCTCATATTCCCCCCCCCCCTCGTTTTAAACAACTCATCCCTAAGGGCCACACAGGACCATCTTGCTCCCACCACGAGCTGCGTACAAAGCCAGATCGGCAAACCAATACCCTACTTAATGTCTAAAATAACAATTGATACTGTTATGAACATATATTCTATTCGAAATATCCCTTCCAAAGCTTCCTCACACACGTCTTTTCGAATCACAACTGAACTTGTACAAATCATTTACTTCAATCAAACCATCTCTCTTATGGTTCCTTTTTTTACGATAGAGCATGTCGGTCCTGGTTTAGTACAAATTGTTCGCCTTAAAAGGTTTTTATGAATATCTGTACTTGGAACTCCCTCGGCATCCGGAGCCATAATTTCTGGACAAATGTAGATATTTTCTGTCAAAATAATAATATCAATGTTCTAGCTCTTTTAGAAACTAAGACTGATAAGGTTCCTTCCAAAAGCACACTGCGTAAGTGTGGTTTTTCGAATGTTGCTTTTGATCCGGCGATTGGTTTTTCGGGGGGGATCTGTCTTCTGTGGAAAGATATCCCTGCCTCACAAGGATCCATTGAACTTATTTCGGTTCACCACCGATTTATTCACTTTAACTACTCGGACTACGCTACTAAGCGCTGTTTTGCTGTTCTGGGATACGATCTCCCTTTATATACAGTCACTTGTTATTCCCTTCTGCATTATGGGAGACCTTAACGAAATAGCTACCCCAGCTGATAAACTTTGAGGAGTCTATCAGTCGACGTCGCGTTTCACGCGTTTACTAGATTTAAAGAATAGACTATCACTACTAGAAGTACCATCTAGCGGGGGTCAGTTTACTTGGCAACGGAAATCGAAAGATGTGGTCATTTGTCTGGAAAAACTTGATCGCCTACTAATCCACACGGACATGCTTACCATTTTTGACTCACTTCGTACACAGATCCATCCCTTACTAGATCTGATCATGCTCCGATCTCCACATATTTTCGTCACAACATTCAGCCTAAGAATAGACCATTCAAGTTCGAATTGGCTTGGGTCTCAAGGGCTGATTACAGAAACTTAGTCTCGCAAGCTTGGAGAGAGAACCCACAAGGTTCTTTGATGTTTAAATTGCTTCAGAAGGCAAAATTTCTTAAAAAACTATCTAAAATCTGGCATAAGAATACAGTACGCAATATTCATAACCAAATTCTAGTAACGGATCAAAAGCTCCTTAGTTTACAAACATCTCTTATCTCAAATTATAACAATCAGGATATTCAAATCCTAAAACAATTACTCAACAAAAGAGAACGAATGCTCGACTTTCACCGTCACTATTGGAGCCAGCGAGCTAAAGTTAAACATACCAAACTTAATGACTCCAATTCAGGCTACTTCCATAAGATCGCTACTGCAAAAAGAGGCAGGAAAATGATCAAATCTATCCTACTTCTCGGTGGGGAATCCACTGCTGAATTCCACACAATCCAACAGGAATTTGTCCGCGACTTCAAAGCTCGTTTCAGAGCCTCTTCGACCCCTATTTCGGATCTGTCTCCAGACCTAGCGGTCATCCCATCCTTAGTTTCACAAGCAGATAATGACATGCTCTCGACTCCTGTTACAAACAATGAGATTAAAGCGGTTGTATTTTCTATGAGCCCGGATAAGGCTCCGGGCCCTGATGGCTTCCCAGCTGGTTTCTACCAAAAGTTCTGGCCTACAGTTGGGCCCTCTGTAATTAAAGCCGTCAAAGCTTTCTTCGCCAGTGGCAGGTTACTGCGTCAGACGAACCACACTTTCATTACGCTTCTACCGAAATGCGATGACCCGACTGCAGTAAACCACTACAGACCTATCAGTCTATGCTCTACAATTTACAAAATCATAGCTAAAGTTATTTCAGCACGGTTAACCAAGATTTTTGACAAACTTATACACCCCCTCCAGGGAGCTTTCACAAAAGGGAGATCTATCCAGGACAATATTCTGATTGCTCATGAGGCTTTGCATTCATTTCGGATGAAGAAAGGCAAAATGGGCATGGTTGCTCTTAAGTTATATATGGAAAAGACATACGATCGCATCGAATGGTCCTTTCTGTTCCAAGTTTTATCCAAGTATGGGTTCAATGACCTCTTTATTAACAGAATAAAGGAATGTGTTTCAACTGTACCCTACTCGGTCCTCGTTAATGATGAACCAACCACAGTATTTAAACCCACTAGAGGTTTAATACAAGGAGACCCCCTATCCCCTTTTCTCTTTATCCTAGCCTCTGAGGTATTAGCACGTACACTGCATAACAAAGGGCTAGCTAGTAAGGACCTGGGTATCTCTTTCGGTCGTCCGGGTATCAAGGTTTCTTTTCTAGCGTTTGCTGATGATATTCTTATTTTCTGCAAAGCCTCCCAATCGGCATGTACCTCTGTACTTTCCATTTTAGAAAGATACTGTTTAATTTCGGGACAAAAGGTGAACCTGCACAAATCCAGCTTCCAAGCGTCTCCTAACACGATTGCTACCGCCATAGCGTCTACTATTGCAGTACTAGACATTCCCCAGGCTAACAATTTTGACAAATATTTGGGTTACCCTATCGTTAACTGTAGGACCAATAGGGACACATTCGCTGATGTGGTTCTCAAGACCAAAAATCAACTCACAAAATGGAAAGCATCAAATCTTTCTACCGAAGGGAGACGGGTGCTTATCAAAGCAAATCTGAGTGCCAAACCGATCTTTCTTATGCAAGCTTTCCTGCTACCCTCTCATGTTCTTCATGCACTCGACAAAGTGTATAGACAATTCTTTTGGAACAAAACCTCTAAAGCTCCACCGCTGATTAGCTGGGACAAAATCTGTTCGGACACTATGAAAGGCGGTTTGGAGATCCATAAGGCGAAGTCTATGAATATAGCTCTCCAGATGAAGCTTCTTTGGAAAATAATTTCTGAACCAGACAATATCTGGGTTCGTGTCATCTCACAAAAATACCTTAAAGGCCACGACCTTTCCAGTTATATCAAAAAAGGTAATACCTCGTGGCAATGGTCCCGCCTTATGTCCATCAGACCTCAGTTCCTCCCAGCTCTTTAGTGGAGGGTCGGAAATGGGGAATCCATTGATTTCTGGTCCCACAACTGGGCCTTCGAGAGGCCGTTGAGTTCCAAAACAGTGAGGCCCATCCCGGATAATCTCTTGGGAGTTTCGGTGGCTCACTTCATCACCAAACGCTAGTGGAACAAAACACTTATAAATGACGCATTAGCAAATGTTCTGAAACAAGATGATATCGACCACATCATGGGTCTAACTTTGCCTAGTAACCAAATCACGGATCATCTATATTGGGGCCCAAGCAAAAATGGCTGGTTCTCAACCGCCTCTGCCAACTCCTTCCTACCAGTAAACACCGGGTCGCCTGATTTCGATTGCGATTGGATCTGGAGTCTCGACACTTTCTCTGGAAAATCTCCCGTGATGGTCTCCCGACCAAAACCAGATTACAGAGGTCGCACGTGGCTATACCTGCTGGTTGTGTTTTCTGTGGCAATACAAATGAATCGGGTGATCATCTGCTTCTTCGGTGTCCCATGGCTACCGCTTTGCTACAAGCTTTACGTATCCACATTTCGGGATCTATCACTGCTTCTGTCGGCATGGGAAATGTGTTTCCACTTACTGCTATAAAATGTGCTATTGGGACCAACACTTTTGCCGTTCTAGCTACAGCTTGGTGGACCATTTGGTTCTTTAGAAACCAACTAGTTTTCGATCATACTAACAAGGTAACTATCAATGAAATTTTGCTGCTCCACAGCACAACCAGACATTGTTGGACACAATCTAAACGTTTAGACGATGATCTGACTGGTCCATTGATCCCTAATCATCGCATTCATAGCGGTACGGACAACTAGGCTATTAGGGGTTGTGCTACGAAAACCAGGGCTTAGAATCGGTCCGGGAAGTGGGATAAACCCCCGCCGAATTGTTATAAGCTCAATTTTGATGGTTCGGTACTCCCGAATGGCAACTCGTCTTATGGTTATGTCATCCGTGACTCTGCGGGTTTAGTGGTCTCTGCTGGCAGATTTGTTTGCACAAATATCTCGGTGATTTATGCCGAAAATCTCGGACTCAGAATGGGTTTGTTACGGGCAAAGGAGTTGCAACTATCTACACTTCTGATCGAAGGAGACAACTTACAAGTGATAAAATCTCTACTGGGGGATTGGAAATGCCCATGGACAATAGAGATGCTACAAGCTGATATACTGTCTGATATCTCGTCCTTTACTTATGTTGCTATTCGTCAAATTTTCCGGGAATCGAATGCTGTGGCTGACTACCTTGCTCGTAGTGCCCATGCTTCCCCTGCCGATGTCTGCTGTGAGGATGATCCAGAACTGCTAGTTCTCGTCCGGAAGGATGCACTAGGAAGGGGCTCTGCTGCGGCCGACCCGACCTAATTTTTATCTTGCGTCAAAAAAAAAAATTAATAGTTTTTTTTATGAAAAAATGATTGAAAATAATACGAACTATCAACCGTAGTAAAAAAAAAATACAAACTTTAAAAATTACAATTTCACATACAAATTTTGCCATATTAAACCAATAATAATAAAATGTCTAAAAATCACGAACAAAAAATTAAATGGGACTTAAAATATAATTAACAAGAAACCTTGGGCTTAGAAATTAATTTAGACTAAAAATATCATAAAATTATGAAGAAAAATATTGTTCTTTGTCTCCCTCCTCCAATTGGGTTTTCATCCACCTAATCCCCACTAAACTCCTCATCCTCCATTTTCTTCTAAAATGGACATCCCTTTTCTTCATTTCTCCAGGCCTACAATTGGATAGATTGACTTAGAGTTCGAGGGAGACAACCATAAGGGGAGTTGTTTTTGAGATTGAGCAAGAAATCAAAATATACAGGCGAAGACTTTGTTATTAATTTTATTTTGTGTTCAAATTATGTTTTTGTTTGTAAATTCTAGACATTGTATTATTATTGGTTGAATAGGATATAGTTTATACAGGGTGTTGTTAGATACACTGTAAATGATGGTTAAGGATTTGCACGTCCTTATTGACGTGCATGCACATCGTTAACAACGTGCAAGTGTGGAACTGTGCACGTCGACTAGCAAACTAGGGTTTGCACGTCGAAAGTAACGTGCAATATTTGCACGTCCTTAACAACGTGCAAATCCTAGTTAGGGTTTCGCGTTTAGGGTTTAGGGTTTAGGATTTTCGAGGGTTTTTTATTGTTAATTGAAAAAATTAAAGGGTTTAGCTAGTGGAGTTGAAAGATTTAGGGTCTAATTAAATGGCAAGCAATAATTGTTAAGGTTTTCATTCGGATAATATGCGAATCATATTACAAGGAACGGAAAAAAAGGTTTACATCCATAATTTTAATAAACTGGTGGAATAAAATCTAGGAAAAGTGTAATGGGCGACCAGACTCGACACTTAAGACTCAAAATCTCTCAAACTGAGCTTGAAACGGAGCATCCCATCCTTCGACGCTCGGTTGATGATGTGCGACCCATTCTGGCGGAGGCGGCGGAATAGGAGCGTTAGGACGCAACCAGATCTATGAGAACGGAAAATTAGAGTTAGAGGATTGACATATAGATGAAAAGAAAGAATAGGTAATAAAATAAGACGTTTGAAGTCGTACCGCGGCAAAATGGTCTTGGTTTCCGATGCAGGCTAAACCAAGGGTTGCTGATTGAGGGTTGTTAGCAGGTGTCGGCGAGGTCATGGGGAGACATGTGAACGGATGATGCCAAGCTAGGACGACGAGAGGAATCTGATATACCGTTGCAAATACTAAACCCATGGGTAGCTCTATCCACCGTCTCCTATCACCATGCACAGGTCTCGCCCATATCTGGTAGTCGACGAATTGCTGGAATGGGTACCCTCCCATATAACAATCAGCGTAGAGATCGTCGTGATCCTCCAAGTGATTGCATAATAACGTTTTGAGTTCCGGGAAAGCAGACTCGCCAATCGGTAATGTCAATGACGCCAAAGCACGGTAGCCACAATGACCATCTCCAACAGTGTCCCTCACACCCTCAATATGACCGAGCATGAAGGGATCAACGTTGTTTCGACCCCAGTTGAACCCTCCGAACAAATCATCACGTCCACGTCGAGCTGAGGTCGCTTGTGGACGATGTCGAGCAGCATTTCGAGCAGCACATGCTTCTTCTCCCTCAAATCTTTCCCTTAACTCCTCGTTTGGCAACGGGTTGGTTCTGTAGGCATTCCTCGACCCCCGAGGCCTCCCTTTCCTTTGGACACTTGCAGATGAGGGTGGGTGGAGCTCATCGTCGCATACATCGTT
Organism: Persicaria tinctoria; assembly: GCA_037127255.1. Lineage (NCBI taxonomy): Eukaryota > Viridiplantae > Streptophyta > Magnoliopsida > Caryophyllales > Polygonaceae > Persicaria > Persicaria tinctoria. The sequence continues at coordinate 53,858,854 of JBANSL010000014.1, read as the reverse complement.
GGAAGCCGTGTATGAAGATGACAACTCATACGGCAGTGGGGTGTCGTCGATGTCATTCCATGACAAATCCATCTAGAACGGGTGGATGTCCTCGGCGGGTATCGGAGTACCGGAGTTGACATATGCCTGAATCTCATGGACACAAGGGATCCCGTAACAAACCCTCCATTGTCGGTCCGTGCATTCCGGAGGAATGTTTTGGTTCACGACATCCTGCCACATCTTGTACAGATAATCGAAGCACTTTTTGGAGATTAAAGTCTTTACCTCATCAAAAAGGTTGACTTTATGCGCCACTGTTGGCCATTTGAAGCGGTCGATCTCCAAAGCAGTCTGCAACTCATGTAGTTGACAATCGTTGATTCTATGGATTGCATCGATCACGATGCGAAAGTCACTAGTCGATGAGTGCAGTGCCTCCTTCAGAACCTTGTGTTGACCCTCAACTCTGTACACATTGAAGTGCATACCACTAAATATTTGATGTCATATCATATTGTAATCGGAGATATGAAGTAAGGTGTACCTGTTTGATTTGAAGAATTTTCCCAGGAATTTCCTAACTTTAGGGATTTCCTGATTTGGTTGGAAATTTTGATTTGAAGAATGTTGTTTTTGTTGCATAGTGTAAATACTTGTCAGAGATTTCTACATAGCACATTATTTGGTATGTCTTGTCATCTTAAAGTGAAACAAAGGGAAATGTCAAATGTTGAAGACTGGTATTTGGAAAAATGGATTATTAATTCAGATTTGATAGACTAAAAATGAAAGAAAGCTTCTAAGCATTCAAACCAAAGGAACTGATTGCATCTTGGTCGTTGATTTGTTTTTGACTTTTGATGTTTCTCCTCCCTCTGAGAAAAGAGTGATTAGACACTATTCTAACGGGATTGAGTACCGACACTTGCGATCACTAACTTAGTTGTCTTAATTCCCATCCCAAATTTGAATGTATATGCACTTGTTGTCTGAATCAGTTGCCTGATTTGTTTCGAAAGCTATAGTGTATATGCGTATAGCATAATCTTTGAATTGTATAGTATATGCACCTGCTATCCCTTAGGCGAAAGCTACAATCCTTTAATTAGTTTGAATATATATGCACCTGTTGTCCTTTGAATTGCTGACAGATGTATTTGCTTGGCCTGCCATACTGACTTCTCTTCCACCTTGCCTTGCTGATCTTGGATTCTCGAGTGAAACCTTTCAGAAGGATATGGTATGCCCAAATCATCACTTTTGCGATTACTCTAATCAGTATAACTCGGTATAAGATTTACTGGAGTTTTCTTAGTGATAAAATTCAGCCCGATACACCGAGGAACATTAGGGACATGAAGGCCAATCTTAGGTCATTTGCAAGTTGTAGGTTAGTAACTAGACGTTTTGTCTCTGTGTTTGTATACATCTTAATTGCAATATATGTGTGCTAGTATTTGCATATATATATATATATATATATATCTTTCTCTACTTGATTTGATATAGTTTGTTTCAAAATTTTTTTTTGGTAGATTTATTGCCTTTAAGCTTATTTTAAAGCCTATTAGCTCAAATGGTAGAGCATGTGCTTATACACAAGATGTGGGTTCGACTCCCACATAGGCTACAGAGATCCGCTTGTTAAAATGACTTGAAAAGCAACATAAATAACAGAGTAATCGTTCAAAAAGACAATCATAGATAGCATATACGGGACTTGAAGCCGCATCTTTGTGCATTCACACATTGCTTTACCATCTGAGCTAATAGGCGTATTAAGGTCGAATTTGAGCATAAATATTGAGATCAAGTCTAAATATCTTCTACTGAATTACTTTCAATGTTTCATACTTTCAAACATCAGTATATTATATCTTCGCATATGATACTTTCAATGTTTGATCCCATTATTTAATCAATGTCTAAATATCTCCTACTGAATTACTTTTATACAACACATGAGCTTAAACACTAAAGTACCTCTACTAGAATCGCTTATACCCACGATGGCAAATTGCTTCCCTTTATCACGCAAGGGCAGTAAGTGTTCTGGGAGGAAATCGAGTTCAAAATATAATAAAATAAATCAAACCAGATCTTGCCCACGCAAATAATTACAAGACTTCCCGATGTAGCAACAGGAAGTCAGGATCAATCCTCGGGGAAGCGTGTCAGCGGATCTCAAGTAGAGGCAAATCTCACGTCGATTGCGACTTCAGGGGACCACTCGATATCGACCAAGGTCAGTCCATATCGACCAATTCCCTCAAAATCGACTTGTACCTGCAGAAACACAAACAAGCAACGATCTTTTTGGATCGGGAATTAGAAGTCGATATCGACCAGTAGGTGGTCGAAATCGAGCAGATACAGAAACGTAAAATAAAATAAAAAGCTTCACAGATTTCGGAATAAACTATGTATGAAAGAAACTTCCAAGATCGGGGTTTGCAACAGCGTGTTAGAGATGTGAATGAGACCAAAAGTGTCCCACATCGGAAAGTTGAACATATCAAGCCCTAGTATACGAGTCAGACTTTGATATGGTATAAGAGCGGTTTAGCCTAACGGCCCGTGTTGATCCTGGTCTGGGTTACCCAGTTGTCCAAGTCTCAACTAGATGGTCATTCCTAGTTGGACTTGCGAGGGCGTGTTAGAGATGTGAATGAGACCAAAAGTGTCCCACATCGGAAAGTTGAACATATCAAGCCCTAGTATACGAGTCGGTGGGCTACTTCTTATATTGCCAATTGGTTTTAGAATGGAACCCCACTTGGCTTGTGTGCTAGGCTACTAGCGCATGTGCGCCCGTGCACACGACCCCCAGTCATCGGTCCGAGTCGGACTTTGATACAACGATAACCAAACATGCATAAAGTAAGATAAATAACGATAATCATGCAATCACATCAAAGGATCAAGCTTTCGCCTTTTCCAACAATTAGACAACTCTTTCAAGAAACCCTACTTGTATCTACCAATTTTATGTTTATAATCCAAATTGTTAACATGGATCTCTATTAAATAGGTAATAAACATATCAAAGGCGGTGGATGATCAAAACATAATAAAGGTCGAATCTTTACCTCAAACATGCTTGGCTTTCGTAGGGCTCACCCCAACCCTAGAAGTAGGTGGACTACTCGCTCTTCATCGCAAGGAAAGACATTAATAATAAAAGGGAAATAAAATGCATTAATGAAATTAAACAAAGCTTACAACCGATCGAAGCCAAATTGCTCTCGCTCTCTTGCTCCTACTCGGCCTCCACTATCTCTCTCTCTCTATCTCTTTTCCTCTCTAGAATTGAATGAATAAAAACTAGCCCCATGAGCTTTATTTATAGACCTTAATCCTTGCTAATCAAGGTAAGGAATATCTATCATCTATCTAAAGATATAATTCTATTAGGAAATAAATAAATCTAGTTTAGATAAAAGTCATAAAACAAGATAAATCATAAAGGGTAATTAAATGTTCCACCCTTAGGATAAATAAAAAGATAAATAAAATATCTCTCAAGTCTTCATCTGCAAGGAATCTTCTTTCGGGAATATCTCCATTGGACTTTGAGTAGAACTTTGAATAGAGCTCGGAATCGAGTTGGACGAGTCACTGCATGTTGGTCAATATCGACCACATCTGGTCGATATCGAGTCACCTTTTCCGCTTCACTTCAGTCACTCGATTTCGGCTACTGGTAGGAATCTCGAGTGGTTTTTGGTCGATATTGACCACTATAGGTTGATATCGAGTAGTCTTCCCAGCTTCTCTCCGACTTGCTTGATCTCGGCTTCTGGGGAAATATCGAGTTGTCTTAGGTCGACATCGACCAAGTTAGGTCGATATCGAGTTGTCTTCTTCCGTTCTCGTGTTTACTGGTCCATGTCGACTCGATCTAGGATTTTCGACCACTGTTAGGTCGATATCGAGTAGCATAGGTCGATATCGACCAGCCTTCAGTGTCTTGTTCCGTGCTCAGCTTTGCTCGATGTCAGGCACTCTTCCATCAATTTTCGCGCTCCTTCAATAGACATCAAGTGCTCTTCTAGTCTTTCTTGGTTTTGCTTCGATTCAGCTCCAAATTCTGCAATATTAAACAGAAACTCGTGTAGACCTCCATTTCTCGTAAATAAACATAAACTACACAAATTTGCTATATTTCCATCCCAGAATGCATGAAATGATAAAATAAGGAGCTGAAATAAGTATAAAAATATGGCATAAATTATGGACATTAGTAAGGAATTTTTATATCAGCATATATAATAATATCCAACCAAGAACGATCAACCAATAAATATAACCAAATGAAAATGATATATATCATTCACAGATGAAATCTAAAGAAAATAACAAAAGCTCCACCTTCCTTCATACACTTTCCCGTGAGCTCACAGATGAAATCCCTAACTATATGCACATTAAAAGACAGTAGTTTCGGAATGAACAGGTACATCTGAAAGCTATAGAGTTACAGCTCCCGCTTTCAATTAATTCAGAGTTGGAATTAGGCCAATTTCCATTAACTCAGAGCGACACAACAAATGAGCAATGGTGTGTTATGCACCAAAGTTGGAACATTTCAGTAAAGGTATGTAGCAATTTCACATCTAAACCCCAATGCCACATCAATGAAATTAAAGTAATTCAACAACAACAAAAACTAGGGAAGAATGATATTAGAGTAATTTAACAAGCAAGAACCTCACATTCTAAGACTCTCACCAGTCACCGGGCTGATCTTTAGCAACATTTGAACTCCATCAAGATGCATAGCAACCTCCCATAAATATGAAGTCAATGACAGATCAAAGATTATGAATTGAGGGGTATGAAAACAAGACAATAACAACAAAAAAGAGAAGGTATGGTTGCAACACTGTCCAATATTGGTTGCAATTTTCTCACAAGCATTTCAACAAAAGAATTGTCTCTAATTTTCTCACAAGCATTTCAACAAAACAATTTTCTCATAAGCATTTCAACACTGTCCAATATTGGTTGCAACACTGTCCAGATTGTGCACATAATGTTGATACATCATATAGTTAAGAGAAGAGAAAATTTAAAAGAACGAACAAAAGAATTGTCTCTAATTATATGGGTTGATATTGGAAGTTGGAACCATATAAACCCCAAATTCGAACCCTTCAAAATGAAATTCAAAGCCCTAATTGTTGAAATCCCAAAATCCAAATCCAAAAACCCTATATTTCTGAATCTCTGATGATAAAACTCGAAAACATACCTTGCTTTATCGGCGGAATCGGAACCACCCTCTATGTCCAGCCATCATCGTCGTCTTCGATCATCAGCGCCGCCATCTCCAACCACTCATTCCTTCGTCGGTTGAGTCCTTCCTGGTCATCAATTTCGCCTTCACAGCTCCGACCTGGCGCAGCAGCATCAGCTCTCTCTTCGTGCTCTCTATCTTACGACCTGGCGGCTGGCGGTCGTCCTTCGTGCTCTCTGCGTCGTGGTCTTTCTTGTCCTTCACTCTCTCTTCGCTTCTTTCTTTCCGTCTTTCTTTCGTTTTTTATTTGAAAACTAATAGAGCATCACCGGATCTGTTAAGTTTAACAAGGAAGGGCACGGGGCGAAAACATTCAAAATTTCAGGGGCACCACGCGAAATATGCAAAAAAATAATTGCAATACCTCAGGATACCTGACGAAATTTCCAAAAACAAAATTTGCGTGACAGGTGCTGGGCTGGACATGCTAAAATATTTGGGTGCACAAATTTATTTATTTTTGGTTGCGATTAACAAGGGCCATGCAAAACGTTGAATTGTGTCTGAGAAATATGGTTGAAGGTGGAATGGAACTCGGAAAAGATTGACAATCTTAATTTATTTTATACTCTGTAAAAGCTATGAAAAAATTGAAAGTGGAAAAATTCGACATCGGTAGAAGACTGATAACAAAAATAAATAGTGGTCGCCCCCAATAACCACCTACACCAAAAGTCGGTGACCTATCGACATCCATTCACAAATTGTGGTGGTCCTGAGAGTTGCCGGTAGTGAGAACACCTCTTTTGTTCCCTGCTCCCAACTCCAGCTAGGCTTCTTCTCAGCTGGATAAATTACATCCGTCTCTCTAGCTCGTTATCCACTACCAATTGACACAACTTGTGTCAATTGCAGGACATGCTCCATTCTTTGCAAAAGGCTGAAAGGAGCGTCACCATTTTAATTATAAGCAGTGGCGGATCTGAGGGAGGGGGGGGGGGGCTCGGCGTGGCTGAAGCCCCCCGCTGGCCAAAATAAGGGTATATGTATGTTTTTATATATCTGTTAATTTAGTAATATATAAAAGTGAAGCAGAAATAAAACACAAAGATGAGATAGCGCAGTGGGTAGGACGCTGGACAAATTTAATGAGGAAGTGGAAGGTCTGCGTTTCGAATCCCAGCCTCCCCTTTTTATTTTTTCCTTTTTGCATCTAGGGTAAGGGATGAGTGGGTAAGCTGTTTTGAGGTGCCGTTGGATGCTTCGGGTAGGAGATATTTGGATCGGGCAAGGGCAATGCATTGTTCTTTAGTGGGGTTTTCAGGAGAGGGTGGACAAGGTCTAGGTAGGCCAAGGAAATCTGCGAAGTCAATGGAGTTGAAAGAGATTCTAACTCCCTTGACGACGGATTCCAAAGACCAACCGTCGGCATTGTGTTTGGCTTTTAGGCATATGTAGAACAGGCGGGTAAGTTGGGGATAGTAGATAGCTTCAAGGTTGAGAAGGGTCCATGCAGGGGATTGTTTGAGTAGAGAGATGCATGGTAAATTCAAAGCTTCAAAGAACGCAAGATCTAAAAAATCAAAACAACAAATCCAACGAGTTCGAAACTCATCTACCCACTTTCCAGCCATCTCAGCATTTTCAAACCATGAAAAGGGCAAAGATTGGTTTACCTGAATGAGGGCAGGTGGATCGGCGTTCTTCCTGCGTGCTTGTGTGAAAACAGTCCTCTTGGCAGACGCCTCAAGGCTTCTGAAAGTGCCTTTCCTGGTATGCTTGGGAGATGGAGGCTTGGCAGCTACTGGGGCTTTCCGCTTCTTTGGAGACGGTGGAGGAGGAGGAGGAGAAGGAGAGGGAACAGGTTCGGGCTCCTCATCCTCTTCGTCCTCAGACCCCGATTCCTCAGCGGACCCTTCATCGTTGTCTCCTTCAGCATCCTTGTCATTACCTATCTCGTCGTCCTCCTCTTCTTCTTCCTCTGGTTCCTCCTCAGTAGGAACCTTTGTATCAGCCTCTTTTCGAATTCTTTCGGCCTCCGCCTCGGCCAATTTCCTCGCCAGCTCGGCCTCTTCCTCGGTCTTTCTCTTTCTCAGAGCTTCTTCCTCGGCTTCCTTGCCTGCATCTCGTTCCAAGATCGCATCTAGATCCTCCTCTTCGTCCACCTCCTAAGAAATGATTTTCTTTTTCCCTTTTTGCTTAGCACTGAGAGGTTTCTTCGCTGAGCGCTTCTGAGAACTCTTGGTTGTTGTAGTCATGCTCTCAACGATGGTGCTCTGGACAGTAGCTGGGACGATTGCTTGTGGAGTGGGTTCTGGTTGAGGGGAAGTAGCAGTGGCCTGGCGTCCCTTGGGGGTGGCGCCAAGACGTTTGGGTGTGGAGGCTTTCTTTGATTTGGGAGCCATGGAGATTTTCGGCTAGGGTTTCAGAACAGTTGAGAGGCTGAAGTGGTGAGAGAATCGGGTACAGATTGGGGTTTAAGTAGAGTGAGATGATGGAGTTGATGGGACGGGTTTAGAGTTTCAAGGATGGTAATCATATCATTGCCATTTTGAAAATATTTCAATTCAAAATTCAAATCTTCTCACAATTTAAAATAGGAGGGAAAGTAATCTGAAAATATCTTTTCCAAAATTAAAACACATACTCGGATAATATAAGTGATATATATAAAGAAGTTTAAAATCCATTAAAACTATATTTGATCAAATGTCTAAAAAGATATTAACCAAATATATGATCCGATATCTGTTCTCTACCATTCAGAGCACAAACCTTGACATATTTCTCAAAGGTCTTGACACTGAGTAGAATTTATCTTTCGTAAAGGGAAAGCTCCCCCTACGAAAGTGGATCCTTGTAAAGCATTCTAATCTCACGTCTAATGAAGCCATGAAGGTGAACATGTCCTCTGCCAAAAGCTTAGTGAAAATGTCAGCCCATTGATAATCGGTAGAAATAAAAGATATGGACACATCACCTTTTTCCACATCATCTCTAATGAAGTGATGCCTTCCATCAATATGTTTGGTCCTTGAATGCTGAACATGATTCTTTGTGATTGACATGGCACTTGTATTGTCACACTTAATGGGAGTACCTCTAAGGTTGATGCCAAGATCTCTCATTTGTTGAGCTATCCAAAGGATTTGGGAGCAACAAGCTCCAACTGCTATGTATTCGGCTTCGGCAATGGATAGAGCAACTGAGCTTTGTTTCTTTGATGCTCCTAAGAATTGGCAACATCCCGATGTGCTTTTTCTATCCACTTTATAGCCTGCAAAATCTGCATCATAATACCCGATTAATGTAAAGTCTTTTTGCTTTGGGTACCATAAGCCAAACTCCTTAGTGTCATTGAGATATCGAAAGATCCTCTTCCTAGCCACGAGGTGAGATTCCTTAGGATCAGCTTGAAACCTAGCACACCTGCAAACACTAAACATGATGTCAGGTCTACTTGTTGTAAGATATAGTAAAGATCCAATCATTCCTCGATACTCCTTTTGATTGACACTCTTCCCAGTCTTGTCTTGATCTAGAGATAATGTTGAGCTCATGGGTGTCTTGGCTGCTTTGGATTGATCCATCTTGAACTTCTTCAAGAGATCATTAGTGTACTTGTTTTGGTTGACAAAGATCCCTTTCTTGGATTGATGAACTTGTAATCCCAAAAAGAAGTTGAGTTCACCCATCAAGCTCATCTCAAATTCACTGCACATAATGTCAGGAAATTCCTTGCACAAAGATGTGTTAGTGGCGCCAAATAATATATCATCAACATATATTTGAATGACCAAAATGTCTTTTCCTTTGGTCTTAATAAAAAGAGTCTTGTCGATCAACTCCCTTTTAAAATCATTTTCTAAAAGATATTTTGACAAGCGCTCGTACCAAGGTCTTGGGGCTTGTTTCAAACCATAAAGCGCTTTGTCTAGTTTATAAACATGATTAGGAAATTCCAAACTTTCAAAACCTGGAGGTTGAGCCACATAAACTTCTTCCTCTAAGAAACCATTAAGAAAAGCACACTTGACATCCATTTGATATAACTTTATGCCCATGAAAGATGCAAATGCTAATAATATGCGAATGGCTTCAAGCCTGGCTATGGGAGCAAAGGTCTCCTCGTAGTCAATACCTTCCTCTTGATTGTAGCCTTGAGCAACAAGCCTTGCTTTGTTCCTCACGATCTTACCATTCTCATCTAGCTTGTTTCAAAATACCCATCGTGCGCCAATGACTGATTGATGCTTTGGCCTAGGCTTCAAGGTCCAGACTTTGTTCCTTTCAAATTCCTTAAGCTCACTTTGCATAGAAATGATTCAATCTGGCTCTTGAAGGGCCTCATCTACCTTCTTTCGTTCTATAAGAGAAACAAACGCGTGAAAAGCACAAAAATCTTTAAGTTTAGAACGAGTTTGAACACTAAATGTAGGGTCAGAAATGATATCCTTTAATGAGTGTGATGAGGAGTATTTGAATTTTCTTTTGCTGGTCTCAACTCCTTCATTTGTCACACCAGTAGGGTTGATTTGTGGTACATCTGACTCCGTGGTCCTGTTAGGTTCAGTTATAGCAGTTTCTGACGTCTCAACACTGTTGGATTGGACACCAAGGGCTTTGGACGAATCTTCAACACATTCGGCCAATTCTTTAGTGTTGAGAATCTGTTCATGCATGTTCCTCTTCTCTGTATTCTTGGTGGCAGCATCATCACCTTCCTCGTTCTCTGCATGGATGTTAAGATCTATATCTGCAACACTTTCACTCAAAGAACCGTCATTGCATTCATCAAATATAACATGTATGCTTTCTTCAACTAACTGGTCCTTTTATTGAAGATTCTATAAGCTTTTCTACTTGTGGAGTAGCCAAGAAATATACCTTCATCACTACGCGCATCAAATTTCCCAAGGTTATCTTTTCCATTGCTATGAACAAAACAAGTACAGCCAAAGGGTTTAAAGTAAGATATAAGTGGTTTGCGACCTTTGAAATGTTCATAAGGAGTTTTCTTTAAGATGGAACGAATAAGACAACGATTCAAAATATAGTTAGCTGTGTTAACAGCTTCAGTCCAATAGGTTTTAGGTAATGCATTTTCTGCCGGGTCCTTTGGAGATTTTGTGGGGAAAGGCAGCTTCTTTTTTGGATTCGGAGCCAGAACAGATGTCGGAGGTGATGCAGCTTTCTCGATCTCGGGTTGACCTTCGTCGATGTCGAGTAGCCCCTTGTCGATCTCGACCAAATTGGGTGCAGTCGAGTTGCTGTGCAGTGCAGACGAAGGTTTCTGAAGTTTCTCGTCTACGTCAACTAGGCCCTCCTTGATGTCGACTAGAGTGTTGTCGATGTCGAGTGGCTGTTCTTCGTTGTTCTGCTGCTTTCTGACCTCTGGCTCTTGCAGTTGATGGCCGCTTCTGAGTTTTACAGCAGCAATGTGCCCAGTCTTTCCCTTAGGATTTGGTTCTAAAGACCCAGGGAGCGCAACTGACTGTCTGGGGATTCCTGCTGCCAGCTGACCAATCTGTGTATCAACTGATTTTCGCCATATATCAATCTCCCCAAGCCTAGAGTTGACCCCTTCCATTTGAGTGTAGATGGAGTTGAAGGAATGCCTAGTTTCTGAGTGATTCCTCCGTATTTCCTCCAGGACTGTCTGTATATCATCCTTTTTCTAGTCCCTTTCCGGATGTCCTGGAGCTCTGTAGGGCGGGGGGTTCCTAGGGACACCTTGGTTCCATTGTGGTTGCTGAAACCTTTGGTCCCCTATGTAGCGATTGGGACCCCTTGCGTAAGCTACCTCCTCGTGGTGCTCTGCCAGCCTGACTTGCTCTGTGTGTGGGCACTCAGGAGTGGTGTGCCGCTGTGATCCGCATTCAATGCAAGGCTGGTTGACAGAAAGATACTTTACTTGCTTTATGAGCTTCTTGTTTTGATCTCTGTAGTACTGTTCCCTTACATCCGGATCAATTTCCTTAGGAGACTCATAGAGGGGCATGGATGGTGCTGGCCTGGCGTATGGGTTCTCTTCATAAGTTGCAGTAGACCCATACTTGTTGTCGTAGTTGGTGAGCTTCTCTAGCACACCCCATGCGTCACTTGGCGGCATTGTCAGGTACTCATAGCGAGTATAATGGTTGATTCTGTCCTTAGTGATTTGATCAAGAGAGTTGAAGAAGATCTCTTGAATGACGTAGGGTGGCTGTCCATGAGTAGGGCAAGATCGCAGAAGTTCCTTGTAGCGCTCTCATGCATTTGCCAGCGGTTCCCCTTGCTTCTGTTTGAAGGCGGTGATTTTCTGGCGGAGATGTGCTGTTTTGGCGGGTGGGAAGAATTTGTTCAGAAACTCTTGCTCTACTTGGGCCCATGTTGTCAGTGATCTTGGTTTCAGCCCTTCAAGCCACTTCAGTGCAGCTCCTGCCAGCGACCAGCGGAAAGACTTCATCTTGACATATTCCAAAGTTGTACCTTCAGCAAGAGTACGACACATGTCAGAAAAGTTCATAATATGTTCAAGAGGACACTCATTAAATCTACCAAAAAAAGCATTATTTTTAAGCTCTATAAGAAATTGAGTGCGAATTTCAAAAGAGTTTTCAGGGATAAGAATCGCCGATTCAGGCACGACGAGGGTTGGATGCATATAATCCTCAGCAGTAGTTGGATATTGGGCAAGCTCAGCTTCTGCTTGCCTTGCGCGCTCCGCTTCTTGTTCCCTCGCTGCCCTTTCATTGGCTATAGTGGTATCCTTTGTGGCTAGCTCCCTTGTAAGCCTGGCAATCAGCTGCTCTTGTGTTTCAATGACCACCATGATCCTTTTGAGTTTAGAGTGGATGTGTAGGTAACCCTCTGGTTCGTCTAAGCTGTCAAACTCGGGTGGTAGACCAGAACGGCGCATACACCTGAAAATTAACTCAAAGAAAAAGTGAGATCTAACTACCTAAGGCGCAAATGATTGCTTCCCCGGCAACGGCGCCAATTTGTTGTTGCAGGAGCATGGTCAAGTATGAAATAAATATAAAATAAAGATCAGACTGACTTCCCTGTCTCAGCAAATAAATACAAGACTTCCTCCCGTTGTAGTAGAAGGTTGTCAGGATCGAATCCACGAGGAAGCACGTCAGCAGTGCTTAGGTAGCAACAGATTCTCACAGACAAGCAACAGAAAAGACAGAAATAAAGAAATAAAAACAAAACAGAAGCAAGACAGAAAATAACGAAAGAAAAGCAAACGAAAGTAAAGAACAAAGCAAGGCAGCAACTTTACTCGATCTCGACAAGCAGTAACTCGAGATCGACAAAACTCAGTAAAAACAGAAACTTTAAACTCGACGACAGAAGCAGAAAATCAACTCGACATAGACAAAAACCGTACTCGATATCGACTAAGGTCCTACTCGATATCGACGAGACTCTCCTCTGTGTTGACAAAAAAAGACAGAAACTTTAAATTGCAAATTTCGAACCAAAACTCAGATTTTTCGACAGAAATAAATCAATGTAATAAAAGACTTCCAAGACCAGGGTATCAACACCACAACGATAACCATGCAAAGTAACACATAAAGGCATATAAGATCATGCTTTCCATCAAAATAACTTTCGTTATTAACAAATAGGCAGATAGAGGCTTTCGCATAAACCCTAATTGTTACTAACCCTTTTCACATAATTAATCCAAGTTGCATTAAGATCACTTTCGCTTCAATAACACAAACAAGGATCACCTTCAACTCTCGCAAAAGAATCATGCTCATAGGGATAGAAGATGAATTGCATAAAAAGGTCTGACCTTTACTGCATCATCTCACATGGCCACCGTCGGGCTCACACCAGCCCCAGAAGTGGGTGGACTACTCGCTCCTCATCGCAATCGCAGACGTTGATGTATAAAAAGAAACTTGCATTAAACTATATTCAAAAGCCTTTACAATCCCGGCAATCAACTTTCGCAGAATGTCAAAACCTTAAAAACCTTAGGACTCCTAAACTTCTCTGTGGAACTACTTCTCTACCTCTGAAATTGAATTGTGATGGAATGAATGAAAAACCAGCCCCTAGGGCTTTATTTATAGCCTTCTATTCCTTGCTAATCAAGGATAGAATCTTTTATCTCTATCTAAAATTATATCCAAAAGGCTTAATGATAAATAAAAGCGATAAAGAAATTAAATCTAAATTGGAAAAGATAAATCTAAACTAGGGAATATCTCTTCATGTTGATAAATTCCCCTCCATGGATAGAACTTGATGTATCTCGGCAAATCTCGGATTTCTTCGGCCCCAAGGATTCCCAACTCTACTCGGACTGCTCACGGCGACACGATTCCAGGACTTGGTCTACTCGACATCGACAAGGGCTTGTCGACATCGATGAGGCTTCGTCGTCGACTGGTGTCCTCGGGTGACTCTGCTCGACAAGCTCGGATCTGGGCTCCTGGGCGTCGTCGACCTCGACTAGGGTTCCTCGAGATCGAGTAGAGTTGTACTCGAATATGGTTCTCTGGTGATGTCGAGGACTCCTCCTCGGCGTGGACTCGGACTAGGGCATGGTGGCTCGTCGATCTCGACAAGGTCTTATCGACATCGATAAGGGTTGTGCTCGGCGTCTTCGACCTTGGCTTCTCGATCAGCTTCTCTCCTTGTCGACTCCGGGTGTGGCGTCTCAGTGTCGTCGATCTCGACTAGTGGTCCTCGAGATCGGGTAGGGCTTCGGAGCTGGGTTGGTCTGGCTCTCGACACTGCTCCTAGTCGACAAGGCCTATGCTCGGACATGTTCGTCTAGATCGAGTAAGGCTTACTCGAGATCGAGTAGCCTGGGCTCTCAACTTGATTCGAATGGTTCCGCTGCTTCTTTGACCTTGGACCTCTGTAGTGGTTTTCTGAGCTTTTCTGACCTTCCTTAGAGTTGTTGTAAAACGTCTCGAATTCTGCGAATTAAAACAGAAACTGGTTTAGATTCCATAATGTGGAAAATAATGATAAACTACATAGATTCTGTACTATATAACTCAAATGTATGCAATGTATGCAGAAAACGATCTAAAAGTTACTGTAAAACATGACAGATTTAGCTCACAACAGGCACGAGGCGAAAACATTCAAAATTTCAGGGGCACCACGCGAAATATGCAAAAAAATAATTGCAATACCTCAGGATACCTGACGAAATTTCCAAAAAAAAAATTTGCGTGACGGGTGCTGGGCTGGACATGCTAAAATATTTGGGTGCCCAAATTTATTTATTTTTGGTTGCGATTAACAAGGGCCATGCAAAACGTTGAATTGTGTCTGAGAAATATGGTTGGAGGTGGAATGGAACTCGGAAAAGATTGACAATCTTAATTTATTTTATACTCCGTAAAAGCTATGAAAAAATTGAAAGTGGAAAAATTCGACATCGGTAGAAGACTGATAACAAAAATAAATAGTGGTCGCCCCCAATCACCACCTACACCAACAGTCGGTGACCTATCGACATCCATTCACAAATTGTGGTGGTCTTGAGAGTTGCCGGTAGTGAGAACACCTCTTTTGTTCCCTGCTCCCAACTCCAGCTAGGCTTCTTCTCAGCTGGATAAATTACATCCGTCTCTCCAGCTCGTTATCCACTACCAATTAACACAACTTGTGTCAATTGCAGGACATGCTCCATTCTATGCAAAAGGCTGAAAGGAGCGTCACCATTTTAATTATAAGCAGTGGCGGATCTATGGGGGGGGGGGGGGGGGGGGGGGGCTCGGCGTGGCTGAAGCCCTCCGCTGGCCAAAATAAGGGTATATGTATGTTTTTATATATCTGTTAATTTAGTAATATATAAAAGTGAAGCAGAAATAAAACACAAAGATGAGATAGCGCAGTGGGTAGGACGCTGGACAAATTTAATGAGGAAGTGGAAGGTCTGCGTTTCGAATCCCATCCTCCCCTTTTTATTTTTTCCTTTTTGCATCTGTTTTATTTTTTTCAAAACACCAACCTTTTTTTTTTTAATCCTGACAGCAACGCAGCAAAGTGCCCGTGAGCCGTGAGAAGCTCTCCGGAGCCGCCGGCCGCCGCCACCTCTCCCTCACGCCGAACCACCAGAGCCACTGTCATTTCCCCCTCCGGCCATCCATCTCCGGCGAACTTGCGAAGGGGAATCGAATCGAAAACAATCCTTCAATATAAACTCCAAAAGGTAAAGTTATTTTTCTTCCTCTTCCTTTTCATTTGATTATTTTTTAATTGAATTGATTGAGTATGAATCAATTTTGATTAGAATTTGTGGAGTTGAGATTTGAGAAATGAGAATCGATTTGGGGATTTTCGATTAGGGTTTGTGATTTGTGAGAAATAATTTTGTGGCTTTGTGTTATTTTTCTTCCTCTTCCTTTTAATTTCATTATTTTTAAATTGAATTGATTGAGTATGAATCAATTTTGATTAGAATTTGTGGAGTTGATATTTGAGAAATGAGAATCGATTTGAGGATTTTCGACTAGGGTTTGTGATTTGTGATAAATAAATTTATGGCTTTGCGATTTAAAAATTTAAATTGTGGTTGTGGTGAGAAATATATTTGTGAATTTGTTGTTTTTGATTCGGAATTGTGGTTTGTGATTGTGGTTGTGAGAATGAATTTGTGAATTTGTTACTTTCCTATGTATAACCACCATTAGAATTTTGCACATAGTTTCAGAGTTGGTCAGTCATAAACTTGTGCTTGTGGAGCAGGGGTTCTACATATTTCAAAAAATTAATTAAATGATATTGCAGTTTAGCTGTAAAATTTTGAAGTTGGGTGTTAGACTACAGTTGGTGATGTAGGTTCCGCAATCCGTAAAACAGTATAGTGACGTTTTTAGTGTCATCCAACAAATAAGTAGGATTGAAATTATCAAGGGTGTATATAGGTACAATCTTAAACTCGGACATTTCAAATCGTCATTTCTAGGAAAAAAAATGCAGCCCCACCTTACAAAAATTTCTGGATCCGCCACTGATTATAAGGAATGGAAAAGTAAAGTGGTGAGAAGGATAAGGGTTAACTTTATCCAAGGAGTAGAGAATGAGAATTATTAGAGTTTTGATCGTCAATTAATGAAGAGGTAATCAACGGTAATCAAGTCTGTGTTGAGAATGTGAATAGACAAAAGAGTCCCACATTGATTATATAAACAAAGAAGCTACAGTATATAAGCTAGTGTGCTACTCCTTTTAATGTCAATTGGTTTTAGAATGGAATCTCACTCGACTTGTGTGCTAGGCTACTAGTGCATATGCGCCTGTGTCATCGGTCCGAGTCGGACTTTGATAGTCTGCAACGCAACCACCCATGTTTAGACATTTTATTATTTGATTAAAAATATAATACGGAGTAAAAATTTATAGGACTTTTTAGCTAAGTGTACACTTTTAACAAGACATTTTGCAAAATGTCCACTTTCATATTCCTTTTTGCAAAATTTCCTAATATGACACTTTTTCCCCTCCTTCCCATTTTTATTTTGACCATTGTAGTCAAAGTCAATGAATACGGTGACACAACTTTGATGACAAAAAAAAAAAATTGGTGACGGTTATTTTTTTTTACAAAATTAGTGTCACTACCTTTATAATTAGTGACACCGGTCAATGACTTTGGTGACACAACTTTGGTGATACATGTACGATGATAAACAAATTTTTTGGTGACAATTTTTTTTTAACGAGATTAGTGTCACCGCCCTATCGTTGTCACCACCACCCATATCGCTGTCACCACCCTTATTGCGGTCACCATCTCTATCGCTGTCACCGCCCTATCGTTGTCACCACTCTTGACGCTGTCACCACCACTCCTATCGATGTCACCACCACCTCTATCACTGTCACCACCACCCTTATTGTTGTCACCACCTCTATCGTCGTCACCGTCTTATCGATGTCACCACTCCTATCGCTATCACCACCACTCCTATCGTTGTCACCACCTCTATCATTGTCACCGCCCTATCGCTGTCACCACTCCTATTACTGTCACCACCACCCCTATCGCTGTCACCACCAGCTGTATCTCTGTCACCATCCTTATTGTTATCACCACCTCTATCGCTGTCACCGCCCTATGGTTGTCACCACTCATATCGCTGTCATCATCACCCCTATCACTGTCACCACCACCCATATTGCTGTCACCACCTCTATCGCTGTCACAGCCCTATAGTTGTCACCGCTCCTATCGTTGTCACCACCACTCCTATCGTTGTCACCACCACTCCTACCATTGTCACCACCACCCCTATCGTTGTCACAACCCCTATCGTTGTCACCACCATTCCTATCGCTGTCACCACCACCCCTATCACTGTCACCACCACTTCTATCGCTTTTACCATCCATATTACTGTCACCACCCTTGTCACTGTCACCACCCTTATCAATCTTATCACTGTCACCACCCTTATTAGTGGGCACTATCACCACCCTTATCACTGTTATCACCCTTATTAGTACTCACTGTCACCACCCAGCTTACTAATGTCGTCATCAATAGAAAAAAAGTGTTACCCCTATTGTCACCAAAAGAAAAATTTTATAAGAAGGGGGACACAATATCTAAAAACAATATTGTCACTAAAAGAAAAACATTTGTCCAGTTGGGGAGGTGATCGTTATAGATGTTTTAATCCAATTACAGTACTTGAATGACATTCATTATACTTGAAGATTTGGGAAGATAGATTTACATCCATGTGCAAATCGAATGCCATAAAAAAAACGTATTATATCATAACATCATTTTTAATTGCTAAATTATACAGTATTAGAAACTAGTAACCAAGCTACAAAAACCAAATCCATTACAAATTGACAATGGATATTGAAGGTTCGATAATGTAAAACAAAGTAATATAAAGATACTCTAGAAGGAGGTTGAATAGAGTATGCCGGTTTTTCGCAGATAGTCTCAAGACTTTT
Organism: Persicaria tinctoria; assembly: GCA_037127255.1. Lineage (NCBI taxonomy): Eukaryota > Viridiplantae > Streptophyta > Magnoliopsida > Caryophyllales > Polygonaceae > Persicaria > Persicaria tinctoria. Next base: position 53,840,691 of record JBANSL010000014.1, on the reverse strand, counting down.
GAAGCTCGTGCAAAACCCTTTGAGATTTAGACTTATTTTTTTCTCTGAAAACCTGAATCACAAAGTTAAACAGTTCGAACAAAGTGCGGAAATAAGGTAAAGCAGTAAATAAAGGACTCGATTAATTGTTTACGAGGTTCGGCACGAACTTGGCCTACGTCCCCGCCTAGGGTTCTTCCACAACCCTAGGATTCAACCGACTTTTATTGATTCACAAGACTTAGTATCCTAATAGCTCACCGAGAATCCTCTCTCCTATACAATTGCAATCTAGTCAACTCACGTTCCCTTGGAGTCCTAGACCAATCTAGAAGAGCCCACCTCTCTCAGCTATCTAGTACAATCCTCTTACACTTAGTTAATCAATCACCTAGTATTCACTTCCTGAGTTACGAACTCTCGAGTATAACACTCTTTCGAAATATATCCTATAAGCTCGCTGTGTAACTCTCAAATGCTTTAAAATGAAATAACAGAGTCTTAAGAACTAGTAGAGAGCACACGAAGAAGACAGATTTCACTTGAGGGCTTGAGTGTATGAATGCTTATGTTCAACGAATGTATGGCTGTCTTCTTCTTCCTTTTCTTTATAGAGAACAAATCGACGCCAAGGATCTCCACCAACGGCTATAGCAGATCATGGCCTAAGATGGATTCTTCACAATCTTCTATCTTTGGAAATTCTGAAGCCATGATCACGATTTGATTCTTCTCGGCTTTGAGCGCTTAAGGAAGGAGATATAATTCAAAAAGCTTCCTGAAAGCATATAATATCCTGAAAGCTTCCTAATATCTGGAAGCATATAATAACATATATTAATATTCGAACATAATATCATGGAGAACAGGTTTTGTGTTTCATCAACACTGCTGAAGCTTCAAGACCTTTGACACAAACAGACTGTCAAAGCCTTTGAAACTTATTCCAATTTTCATCAAGGGAGTGGAGTTATCAATCTCCCCCTTTAAAACGTGAAAGACATCCAACTAAAAACAAAACAAGGTCTTCCAAGACCTTCATAGAAGTTAAAAAAGTTTTCAAAGTCTAAACCATAGCAGATCATCTCCCCCTTTTTGTCTTTCAACAAAGGGAGGAGGTAAAAGAGTCACCAAAAGTTTTGAAACAGTTTCCAAAAACCAGCAATGTTTCAGATTCGGGGTTAGGGTAGGATAGGGTTAAGCTTCATCGTCCAGAGCATCATCCGTGAGCAGCGACCTCAGACCTTGCATCAGCTTGGACACCCCGCTCATCTCCGTCATAAACTCCTTATGCAGCTCCTTAATATCCAGGAGAACTTCCTCCAAGCCCAACTCCAGGTTGTCCATGCGTTCATCAATGGTTGAGGCAGTGGGAAGAGCTTTTGAGGGAGAGGCAAGACTCCAAGTCCCTTGGGGGAACCGAGTGATACCTATCTTCTCAAAGCTCTTGGAGTCGAACTTTCCCATATGACGTTGTTGTTCTTCATTTTTGAAATCGATTCCAGAGGCTTTGAAGATATGGGTCAAAAGGGTGGCAAAGGGGAGGGGAGTTCCTTTTCTGGCTTTTCGAGTATGAGCCATGGATCCAAGGATAGTGTTGGCCAGATCAAGATCAAGGTTGTTTAAGATGCGGTATAAAAGGATCATGGAATTATCGGTAAGGAGAGAGCCAGAGTTTAAGCGGGGTAAGAGGCAACGCACAATGATATTGAAAATAATTTTTGCCTCTAGGATAAGGGATGAGTGGGTAAGCTGTTTTGAGGTGCTGTTGGATGCTTCGGGTAGGAGATATTTGGATCGGGCAAGGGCAATGCATTGTTCTTTAGTGGGGTTTTCAGGAGAGGGTGGACAAGGTCTAGGTAGGCCAAGGAAATCTGCGAAGTCAACGGAGTTGAAAGAGATTCTAACTCCCTTGACGACGGATTCCAAAGACCAACCGTCGGCATTGTGTTTGGCTTTTAGGTTTATGTAGAACAGGCGGGTAAGTTGGGGATAGTAGATAGCTTCAAGATTGAGAAGGGTCCAGGCAGGGGATTGTTTGAGTAGAGAGATGCATGGTAAATTCAAAGCTTCAAAGAACGCAAGATCTAAAAAATCAGAACAACAAATCCTACGAGTTCGAAACTCATCTACCCACTTTCCAGCCATCTCAGCATTTTCAAACCATGAAAAGGGCAAAGATTGGTTTACCTGAATGAGGGCAAGTGGATCGGCGTTCTTCCTGCGTGCTTGTGTGAAAACAGTCCTCTTGGCAGACGCCTCAAGCCTTCTGAGAGTGCCTTTCTTGGTACGCTTGGGAGATGGAGGCTTGGCAGCTACTGGGGCTTTCCGCTTCTTTGGAGACGGGGGAGGAGGAGGATGAGAAGGAGAGGGAACAGGTTCGGGCTCCTCATCCTCTTCGTGCTCAGACCCCGAGTCCTCAGCGGACCCTTCATCGTTGTCTCCTTCAGCATCATTGTCATCACCTGTCTCGTCCTCCTCCTCTTCTTCTTCCTCTGGTTCCTCCTCAGTGCGAACCTCCGTATCAGCCTCTTTTCGAATTCTTTCGGCCTCCAACTCGACCAATTTCCTCACCAGCTCGGCCTCTTCCTCGGCCTTTCTCTTTCTCAGAGCTTCTTCCTCGGCTTCCTTGGCTGCATCTCATTCCAAGATCGCATCTAGATCCTCCTCTTCGTCCACCTCCTCAGAAATGATTTTCTTTTTCCCTTTTTGCTTAGCACTGAGAGGTTTCTTCGCTGAGCGCTTCTGAGAACTCTTGGTTGTTGTAGTCGTGCTCTCAGCGATGGTGCTCTGAACAGTAGCTAGGACGATTGCTTGTGGAGTGGGTTCTGGTTGAGGGGAAGTAGCAGTAGCCTGGCGTCCCTTGGGGGTGGCGCCAAGACGTTTGGGTGTGGAGGCTTTCTTTGATTTGGGAGCCATAGAGATTTTCGGCTAGGGTTTCAGAACAGTTGAGAGGCTGAAGTGGTGAGAGAATCGGGTACAGATTGGGGTTTAAGTAGACTGAGATGATGGAGTTGATGGGATGGGTTTAGAGTTTCAAGGATGGTAATCATAACATTGCCATTTTGAAAATATTTCAATTCAAAATTCAAACCTTCTCACAATTTAAAATAGGAGGGAAAGTAATCCTAAAATATATTTTTCAAAATTAAAACACATACTCGGATAACATAAGTGATATATATAAAGAAGTTTAAAATCCATTAAAACTATATTTGATCAAATGTCTAAAAAGATATTAACCAAATATATGATCCGATATCTGTTCTCTACCATTCAGAGCACAAACCTTGACATAATTCTCAAAGGTCTTGACACTGAGTAGAATTTATCTTTCGTAAAGGGAAAGCTCCCCCTACGAAAGTGGATCCTTGTAAAGCATTCTAATCTCACGTCTAATGAAGCCATGAAGGTGAACATGTCCTCTGCCAAAAGCTTAGTGAAAATGTCAGCCCATTGATAATCGGTAGAAATAAAAGATATGGACACATCACCTTTTTCCACATTATCTCTAATGAAGTGATGCCTTCCATCAATATGTTTGGTCCTTGAATGCTGAACATGATTCTTTGTGATTGACATGGCACTTGTATTGTCACACTTAATGGGAGTACCTCTGAGGTTGATGCCAAGATCTCTCATTTGTTGAGCTATCCAAAGGATTTGGGAGCAACAAGCTCCAACTGCTATGTATTCGGCTTCGGCAATGGATAGAGCAACTGAGCTTTGTTTCTTTGATGCTCCTAAGAATTGGCAACATCCCGACGTGCTTTTTCTATCCACTTTATAGCCTGCAAAATCTGCATCATAATACCCGATTAATGTAAAGTCTTTTTGCTTTGGGTACCATAAGCCAAACTCCTTAGTGTCATTGAGATATCGAAAGATCCTCTTCCTAGCCACGAGGTGAGATTCCTTAGGATCAGCTTGAAACCTAGCACACCTGCAAACACTAAACATGATGTCAGGTCTACTTGTTGTAAGATATAGTAAAGATCTAATCATTCCTCGATACTCCTTTTGATTGACACTCTTCCCAGTCTTGTCTTGATCTAGAGATAATGTTGAGCTCATGAGTGTCTTGACTGCTTTGGATTGATCCATCTTGAACTTCTTCAAGAGATCATTAGTGTACTTGTTTTGGTTGGCAAAGATCCCTTTCTTGGATTGATGAACTTGTAATCCCAAAAAGAAGTTGAGTTCACCCATCAAGCTCATCTCAAATTCACTGCACATAATGTCAGGAAATTCCTTGCACAAAGATGTGTTAATGGCGCCAAATAATATATCATCAACATATATTTGAATGACCAAAATGTCTTTTCCTTTGGTCTTGATAAAAAGAGTCTTGTCGATCAACTCCCTTTTAAAATCATTTTCTAAAAGATATTTTGACAAGCGCTCGTACCAAGGTCTTGGGGCTTGTTTCAAACCATAAAGCGCTTTGTCTAGTTTATAAACATGATTAGGAAATTCCAAACTTTCAAAACCTGGAGGTTGAGCCACATAAACTTCTTCCTCTAAGAAACCATTAAGAAAAGCACACTTGACATCCATTTGATATAACTTTATGCCCACGAAAGATGCAAATGCTAATAATATGCGAATGGCTTCAAGCCTGGCTACGGGAGCAAAGGTCTCCTCGTAGTCAATACCTTCCTCTTGATTGTAGCCTTGAGCAACAAGCCTTGCTTTGTTCCTCACGATCTTACCATTCTCATCTAGCTTGTTTCAAAATACCCATCGTGCGCCAATGACTGATTGATGCTTTGGCCTAGGCTTCAAGGTCCAAACTTTGTTCCTTTCAAATTCGTTAAGCTCACTTTGCATAGAAATGATCCAATCTGGCTCTTGAAGGGCCTCATCTACCTTCTTTCGTTCTATAAGAGAAACAAACGCGTGAAAAGCACAAAAATATTTAAGTTTAGAACGAGTTTGAACACTAAATGTAGGGTCAGAAATGATATCCTTTAATGAGTGTGATGAGGAGTATTTGAATTTTCTTTTGCTGGTCTCAACTCCTTTATTTGTCACACCAGTAGGGTTGATTTGTGGTACTTCTGACTCCGTGGTCCTGTTAGGTTCAGTTATAGCAGTTTCTGACGTCTCAACACTGTTGGATTGGACACCAAGGGCTTTGGACGAATCTTCAACACATTCGGCCAATTCTTCAGTGTTGAGAATCTGTTCATGCATGTTCCTCTTCTCTGTATTCTTGGTGGCAGCATCATCACCTTCCTCGTTCTCTGCATGGATGTTAAGATCTATATCAGCAACACTTTCACTCAAAGAACCGTCATTGCATTCATTAAATATAACATGTATGCTTTCTTCAACTAACTGGTCCTTTTATTGAAGATTCTATAAGCTTTTCTACTTGTGGAGTAGCCAAGAAATATACCTTCATCACTACGCGCATCAAATTTCCCAAGGTTATCTTTTCCATTGCTATGAACAAAACAAGTACAGCCAAAGGGTTTAAAGTAAGATATAAGTGGTTTGCGACCTTTGAAATGTTCATAAGGAGTTTTCTTTAAGATGGAACGAATAAGACAACGATTCAAAATATAGTTGGATGTGTTAACAGCTTCAGCCCAATAGGTTTTAGGTAATGCATTTTCTAAAAACATAGTCCTGGCCATGTCCTCTAAGGTGCGGTTATTTCGTTCCACAGCCCCATTTTGTTGAGGTGTCCTAGGAGCAGAAAAGTTATGGGAGATGCCATATTTAGCACAAAACAAATCAAACTGAAGTTGATCAAACTCCCTACCATGGTCACTTCGAATTGACACTATGGGCTCGTTTCTTAAAGTTTGCAACTCCTTACAAAGTTTTGAAAAACTCAAATAAGGCCTCTGATTTTTCTTTTAAAAATGTAACCCAAGTATATCTAGAAAAATCATCAACAACAACAAGCATGTACTTTTTACCATTGGGAGATTTGACTCGCATAGGACCACATAAATCCATATATAAAAGTTCAAGGGGTCTAGAAGAACTTACAACCTTTTTGGGTTTGAAAGAGCTACGTGTTTGTTTACCTCGTGTGCATGCATTGCACATATCAATAAATTTGAAGTCCATCTCAGGTAGTCCTCTTACAAGCCCTTTGGACACAAGCTTTTGTAGTGTATGTGGACTCACATGACCGAGACTCCTGTGCCAGAGCTTTGGATCGTCCGTCAAAGCCTTTAGACAGGTTAAGCTTCCTTGTGCCACTTGATCAGCATTCACAGCGTATATATTGTTGTAACGATATGCAGTTAGTATAACTTCACCTGTATCTTCTCTGCACACTAGACATCTTTTCTTGTTAAATCTGACATTATTGCAACTATTTTATAATTGAGAAACACTAATCAAATTATACTTCAAACCATTCACAAGATAGACATTTTTAATACTATGGTTGGAATCACTCCCAACGCTACCAATACCAACGATGTCACACTTTTCTTTGTCACCAAGAGTGATTGTTCATGTGGATTGCTCCTTTATATCATGAAAGAGAGAACTCTTCCCACTCATATGCCTCGAGCATCCACTATCAATAATCCATTTTTGCTCCTTCACCTTGGTGATCTCCTACAAAACAAACATCAACCTTTGTGGCTAGACCAATAAGCAAATTTGGATCCATTATTGGGATAAACCATATTTGGTAAAATAGTGCCTTTGGGGACCCAAACTTGTGTTATCCGTTCTTTTCTCAAATGAACAGGAAATGTATTGCCAATGATATATGGATCCTTTCTTCTATAGGGGCAGGTCTCTTTTACATGTCCCTTTCTAGCACAGTGGTGACATATAGGAGAGGTTCTGCTTCCTTTTGCCTTTACAAAAATGGTAATGTGCTGCTTCTTTAAAAACCTTGGATTGTAACCAATACCACTTTTGTTTAGAGAACTTTGTTGCTCACCCAACATCCTATCAAGAGTGCCTTTGGATTTGGTAAAACTTATGAGAGCTGTCTGTTGGTCTTGAATCTTATTATTCAGGGAAATCTTCTCGTTATCTAAGTCATGATGTTTACTTCTTAGAGAGGAGAGATCTTGCTTGAGTTTAGATTTCTCTGAGTCAAGAGTCTTAACTTTAATGTCAAGATCTGAATAAGAAGCTTCAAGACTTTTGACCCTCATAGACAGATCCTCAATAGTTCTTTCCTGGTCCACAGTTTTCTTAATAATAGTGTTAGTTTGGGCAATAAGTTTCTCTTCATTGGCAATCATATTAGAAAGGAATTCCGATAATACCTCTTTTGGACTTGCCATAAGTTCTCTTACAGTTACCTCAAGCTTCTCATCGTGGGATTCATCTCCTGAGGCCATAAGACAGACATTGGCCTTCTCATCATCGGAGTCAGAGTCAGAATCACTCAAAGTTGCCACCATGACTTTCATTTTCCATTTATCACCCTTCTTGGACTGACTCTTCGTCTTTTGAGGGCAGTCTTTTACAAGATGATCTGTTTCACCACATTCAAAACAGGACAAAGGTTTAGTCTTCTTATCAAATTTGTTGTATTGAGACTTACCTCAAAATTTAGAAGACTCTGATCCATCCTTGTTGTTGAATTGTTTCTTCATTTTGAGGATTCGAGCTAGGCCTCTTGTGATAAGAGCAAAAGGATCATCCTCATCGTCATCTTCGGAATCAGATCCAACTTTGGACTCACCCTTCTTAGACTTGAGCGCCAAGTTCTTAGCGCTTGCTGGAAGTTCTTCATCGTCTTCATTAAGGATCATCTCATGCGTGATCAGTTCTCCATCGTCTTCATTAAGGATCATCTCATGCGCCAAGTTCTTGGGCTTCCTCTATGGCTGTTACTTTAGGACCCCACTTTTCTTTTGGGAGGCACCTCAATATCTTCCTTACTTTCTCAACGTTTGTAAAGCTCTTGCCAAGAGAGTCAAGGTTGTTGGTGATTTCTGTGAATCATGTGAACATAGCCTTGATAGACTCATCAGACTTCATTTTGAAAAGCTCGTACTTTCGAAGGAAGATACTGATCTTGGTGTCCTTTACTTAGCTGGTTCCTTCATAGGTGATGACCAGCTTGTCCCAAATCTCTTTAGCTGACCTGCAAGATGAAATACGGTTAAACTCATCAGTGCTAAGACCACAATAAAGTAAGTTGATAGCCCTGTAGTTTTTGGAGACGAGTTCAAGATCCGCTTGGATGTATTCAGACTCCTTCTTCGCAATTTTGGTTCCATTTGGTCCATCTTTCTCTGGAACCTTCGGACCATTCTCTATAATGTTCCAAAGTTCCAGATATTGATCTATAATGAACATCTTCATCAATGATCTCCAGTGGACAAATTTGTTTCCTACAAAGAGTGGTGGTCTACTGGTAGAACTTCCGTGTGCAAATCCTCCGCTTGCTTCACCAGACATGATCAAAACTCACAAGATTGTTAGATCGAAAGCAGTGAGTAAAGCTCTGATACCAATTGAAGGTTCGATAATGTAAAACAAAGTAATATAAAGATACTCTAAAAGGAGGGTTTAATAGAGTATGCCGGTTTTTCGGAGATAGTCTCAAGACTTTTGAAGCTCGTGCAAAACGCTTTGAGATTTAGACTTATTTTTTTCTCTGAAAACCTGAATCACAAAGTTAAACAGTTCGAACCAAGTGCGGAAATAAGGTAAAGCAGTAAATAAAGGACTCGATGAATTGTTTACGAGGTTCGGCACGAACTTGTCCTACGTCCCCGCCTAGGGTTCTTCCACAACCCTAGGATTCAACCGGCTTTTATTGATTCACATGACTTAGGATCCTAATAGCTCACCGAGAAGCCTCTCTCCTATACAATTGCAATCTAGTCAACTCACATTCTCTTGGAGTACTAGACCAATCTAGAAGAGCCCCACCTCTCTCAGCTATCTAGTACAATCCTCTTACACTTAGTGAATCAATCGCCTAGTGTTCACTTCCTGAGTTACAAACTCTCGAGTATAACACTCTTTCGAAATATATCATATAAGCTCACTGTGTAACTCTCAAATGTTTTGAAACGAAATAACAGACTCTTAAGAACTAGCAGAGAGCACACGAAGAAGACAGATTTCACTTGAGGGCTTGAGTGTATGAATGCTTGTGTTCAACGAATGTATGGCTGTCTTCTTCTTCCTTTTCTTTATAGAGAACAAATCGACGCCAAAGATCTCCACCAACGACTATAGCAGATCATGGCCTAAGATGGATTCTTCACAATCTTCTATCTTTGGAAATTCTGAAGCCATGATCACGATTTGATTCTTCTCAGCTTTGAGCGCTTAAGGAAGGAGATATAATTCAAAAAGCTTCATGAAAAGTTAGTGAATATATATAATAATATCTGGAAGCATATAATAACATATAATAATATTCAAACATATTATCATGGAGAACAGGTTTTGTGTTTCATCAACACTGCTGAAGCTTCAAGACCTTTGACACAAACAGACTGTCAAAGCCTTTGAAACTTATTCCGATTTTCATCGAGGAGTGGAGTTATCAAATATTAACCTCCAAAAGGAACAAAATATCCTTAATCGCTAACAAAAATTCCAAGTAGCTATCTCACAACACTACTTTCACTACAAAGGACATACAATAAACCAGCTCAGTAATGAGTATCAAAGTAAAGTATTCAATTCAAAATGCCTAGAACTACAATGCAATATAATAAATTCAATTCAATCTAGCCAATAATGAGTTTCCAACCGTCATTTTCTTTAATGTAACCTAGCAAACAAGAAGGCTAATTATCCACTAATGCAGTATGATAATCGAAACAGAATCTGGAAGCCTAGAGCTACAATAAATTCAATTCAATCTATTAGACACCAAACAGGGAACAAAAACCTGTAAAATGTCGTGGCCAATGTCTTGAAATTCACCGGATTCTCCAAGAGCAGCTTGAGGTCGATCAGCGGCGCTCCATCCCGATCCAAACCTCAAAACACTCTGATAAACGAGTTACTCGGCAACTTCAAAATGCAGGCGCAAGATCCTCGTTATGTAACAACAAACTCTCATCGACCGCCAGTTTCGACTTCGATGTAGAGATCGCGAGAGAACAATCAATCGCGGATGCGCAGGGGCAGCGCATCGGTCCTCGGTGGCGTTGCGTTGGCTGTCATCGTCGTCAGACGAGATCCAATCGTCGTCAGTGGAATCGCGGCTGCGCAGGGGCAGCGCATCGGTCCTCGGTGGCGTTGCGTTGGCTGTCATCGTCATCAGACGAGATCCAATCGTCGTCTGTGGAATCGCGGCTGCGCAGGGACAGCGCATCAGTCCTCGGTGGCGTTGCGTTGGCTGTCATCGTCATCAGACGAGATCCAATCGTCGTCTGTGGAATCGCGGCTGCGCAGGGGCAGCGCATCGGTCCTCGGTGGCGTTGCGTTGGCTGTCATCGTCATCAGACGAGATCCAATCGTCATCTGTGGAATCGCGGCTGCGTAGGGGCAGCGCATCGGTCCTCGGTGGCGTTGCACTACTAAAAAAACAGGATTTAGCAACGAATAGTTAACCACGGATTATAGACGACCCTGTATTCGTGTCTATTAGCGATGACATTGGCCACGACTGTTCTTGACCGTGGCTATATTCGTGGCTAATACTCATCCTAGTATGACATGGAAAAAAATTTGTGGCTATTAGCAACGACACAGATGTCCGTAGCTAATTTCGTGGCTCGATATGTGTCAGTGTCAGTAAATAGCCACGAACGTAGCCACGAATAGGATTGTCGTGGCTGTTTTCTACGCTGATATGGCCACAACACAATATCCGTCGCTAAATTATGGTGAGTGGGCCTTGGATCACTAATTGTAGGCGGGCCGGATATATATCATGAATGGGCTATCTGATAACCCTTGATCCGTGGCTGAATCCAGGTACAAACTCTTCCAAAATTTCTGGGCTCGGCCCATTAGAAGCTAGTGAAAGCCCAATATGACCATCTCAGCCCATTGAATTAAGTGGTGATTTAGCGATGATTGATTCCGTGGCTAAATCCGTGGCTATATCAGACTAAATATGACCATGTCTTTCCGGATTGGCCCATTGATCCAATTGGCCCATTGATGGGCCCAAACACACCTATGAATTTTTTATATATAAATTAACAAGTGTTGAAAAAATATATATTAACTAATTAATAAATTCTTATGAGAATATTATAAAGATATGTTTTGAGGAAAACTCATATAAATGACTAATAAATGTTTAGTAAAACCTTATATTAAGTAATAAATTCTTATTAGAATACTATAAGAGTATATTTTGAGGAAAATTGATATAAGTTACTAATAAATGTTTAATAAAACCTTATATTGACTAATAAATTCTTATTAAAATATTATAAGGGTGTTTTGAGGAAAACTCATGTAAGTGTCTAATAAATGTTTAATAAAACATTATAGTAACTAATAAATTCTTACTAGAATACTATAAGGGTATGTTTTGAGGAAAACTCATATAAGTAACTAATAAAAGTTTAATAAGATCTTATACTAAATGTATGTTTTGAGGAAAACTCATATAAGTGACTAATAAATGTTTAATAAAACCTAATATTGACTAGTAAGTTCTTATTAGAATACTATAAGAGTATGTTTTGAGGAAAACTCATATAAGTGACAAATAAATGTTGAATAAAGCTTATATTAACTAGTAAATACTTAGTAGAATAATATAAGAGTATGTTTTAAGGAAAACTCATATAATTGACTAATAAATGTTTAATAAAACATTATATTAACTAGTAAATTCTACTATAAGAGTATGTTTTGAGGAGATCTCATATAAATGACTAATAAATGTTGAGTAATACATTATAGTAACTAGTAAATTCTTATTAAAATACTATAAGAGTATGTTTTGAGGAAAAAATCATATGAGTGGCTAATAAATGTTGAATAAAGCTTATATTAACTAGTAAATACTTAGTAGAATAATATAAGAGTATGTTTTAAGGAAAATTCATATAATTGACTAATAAATGTTTGATAAAACATTATATTAACCAGTAAATTCTACTATAAGAGTATGTTTTGAGAAGATCTCATATAAATGACTAATAAATGTTGAGTAATACATTATATTAACTAGTAAATTCTTATTAAAATACTATAAGAGTATGTTTTGAGGAAAAATCATATGAGGGGCTAATAAATGTTGAATAAAGCTTATATTAACTAGTAAATACTTAGTAGAATAATATAAGAGTATCTTTGAAGGAAAACTCATATAATTGACTAATAAATGTTTAATAAAACATTATATTAACTAGTAAATTCTTCTATAAGAGTATGTTTTTAGGAGGTCACATATAAATGACTAATAAATGTTGAATAATACATTATATTAACTAGTAAATTCTTATTAGAATACAATAAGAGTATGTTTTCAAGAAAACTCATAAAAGTGACTAACAAATGTTCAAAAAACATTATATTAACTAGTAAATTCTTATTAGAATACTATAAGAGTCTGTTTGGATAAAAACTCATATAAATGACTAATAAATGTTGAATAAAACCTTATTTTAAGTAATAAAATCTTATTAGAGTGCTATAAGGGTATGTTTTGAGGAAAACTCATATAAGTAAACAATAAATGTTGAATAATACCTTCTAATAACTAATAAATTCTTATTAGTATACAATAAGAGTATGTTTTGAGGAAAACACATATAAGTAACTAAATACTTATTAGAATACTATTGTAACGGCCCAGAATTATGATTTCCGGGTTACGTTTCAAGGGATGAAAACCCTTGTTCGGATCTTGCAATCCAGGTACGGGTCGAGGTTTCAAACTCATTTTATGATTACTAGAAAGAGGGATTTCAAACTCTAAAAGTCACGAAGGGTCGTTGGGTACCCTTAACCTGTCTTAAGACTATGTCGCGAAATTTAATTCAAATGAAAGTAAAGCGGAAGCAAAGTTAAGATACAAAGTGTTACGACAGAGCCAGGTCAAAACCAAAACATAAGCGAATTAATTATTACCATTTACACCAAGTTAGAGAATTAGTCAGGTTCTTCGATTCGCCAAAAGAGAACCCCGTCATATAGGCATTGAGCACTCAAAATCTGCAGAAGATACCTTAAAAAAAGAACGGGGAAATGAGTCAGATCGAGCCACTCATGCGGGACCGGCAGTCCTCGCTGAGGCCACATAGTATGTGCCATACCTAATAAAGATGCTCTAATACAGTACGAAAGTCAAACACTCTAGCATGCCCCTAAGTATAATAATGTGTAAAAATACTGTAAAGGGCCCAAGTCAATGCCAAGTGGCATATCCCTCTCCTACCTCCACCCCCTTCCGATAGGGCGGAGACTGGCCAGCTCGTGAATGCATTCCATCATAATCGGGCGTCACGCATGCCTAACCCGCTCCGCAATAAAGCCACCAGGCATCTCATAATATAAGGAAGTTTATGACTCGATTGACTCAGGGTACCCGATGAGGCTGGGCTACCCTATGACCCTAACAAAGACTCGAGGACTATCACAGATAACGGCCGTTCTGTTTCAAACGCCATAAGTAAGCAGATGCTCATTCAATTAGTGCAACCTAAACAGGATACTACATGGCATGCTTTTATGCATATGCAACACCTAACATAAAATGCAACAACAGGCATGAATGTCCAACCTGAGTAAGCCCCCTAGGGAACTTGCCTGAAGATGCAGAACAGCAGGATAATACAAGCAAGGGCCCAATGCAAGTCCAAAAGCAATACACACCTATCATCAAGCTATTTCCGTAAGCTACCGGACCATCATTCATACACATGAAACCCAAGTTCTTAACGTACTCAAAACCAATCGATGATAAAATCATTTTTCAAAACCTTTCCGATATGATCAACATCAACCAAATCATTCTCCTAATTTCCTTCTCAAACCAACATCATCAAGTCAAGACAAAAATCCCGACATTTGAAATAACACTTTTATCATAACTTCAAGCTCGAGATCAAATAGTTCAAGTTCCGTCAAATCCCTTCTGTAACAATGAATATTAAAATAATATTTCAGAACTCATTTTCCAAAGTTTTCCAAACTCTTAAATCTCAAGTTAAGTCAACTCATTTTTAAAACAACTTCTCAAATATATTATAGAAATAATTCCGGCATTTTATTTCAAAACCTTAACTTTAATGTTCCAAGTAATTGATTTTATAATGTATGTATTTATAATCCAATAATGTAATATGTAAACCGAAAATACCTTAAATGATTCATACCCAAAATACCTTTTCATATAATGTTTTCTCAATCCAAAGTTAGGCCCACAGAATTAGGCCCAAAGCCCTTTGTAATTTCGGATCCAAACCAACCCAATCCATTTCTTATTAAAACAACACCCATGAAAACCGGTTTTTATTTAAAATTTCTCTGAACCGGACCCAAGGAAAACAAAACAAGTAAACCGGACCAGACACTGTTCATCCTCTCCCCCCCCCCCCCCCCCCGTTCTGAAATTGAAGACGGAAAGAAGGAAGGGCGAACGCAGTGGGAGCTCGTCGGCGACAGTATGGCTCCGACAAATAAATTCGACAACCAGCAGCAGAGATTGAACAAGAAAGGGAAGAAGAAGAAGCTCACCGAAATCCTGAGCTCGGAACTCTCAAAATCGCCCGATTCGCCTCGCTGGAGGAACGGTTTAGCTTCGTCGGAGGCGGGATTCGGCGAATCTAGGCCTAGGACGGAAGATAATGGCTTCAAGATGGCATTTTACGACACTTGGAGCGAAAGGAGAAGGGGAGGAGCTTACCGACCAGACATGGAGAAAACAAGGGAAGAGGAAGAAGGAATGGGGCTCGCTGACGGCGACTGACAGCTGGAGCTCCTGGGCGTCCGCTACTGCTTGGCTCGGCGTCGCCAGACCTCAGGGAAGGAGAGAGGAGGTGGAATCGCTTGGGGTTGCTCGGACTGATTTCCACCGGGGAACAGGGGTGAGTGCGGGTGGAGTTTTGCTGGAAACCGAAGGAGAAGAGGAGGTGATGGAGGTGGTGCTGGCTTCGGAAAACAGGTCTCCGAGGAGGGCTTTTGTTTTCCTTCTGGGATGAGAACAGGAAAAGAGGGAGGTGGGTTTACCCAAAGAGTAATTTGAAGAAAGGGGAAAGATTCCTCTCTGGGTTTGGAAAAGCTGATGTAAAATTGTAAATTGACCACATAACAACAAAATTGATAGCTGGATTTGTACGTTATGGGCAAGGTAAGGGGACAAAAGGGTGAGCTTTGACTAATTGAGAGTAGAAAGGGAAAAGAATACAAATTAAGATGTTCCCAAAACTCCAAACTTCAAATACCGGGAATATAAATCAGAACCCCGCTCACTCGACCTTATCCCGACGCGTTTAAAATACTCCTCAATTTTCCAAATCCAAATTTAATAAATGAAATCCAAACATTATTTTCCAATTTTCGGTATATAAAAGCAGAGTATAACATATTTTAAATTTCAAATTAATAAATGTCGGAACTTGCTTTGAAAGATTTAGAATAAATCCAATAGCTCAAGGACAGAAATTTCAAATCTCCCAAATCTTAGAATTTGAAACGATTATAAATCACTATTTTAATAATTTAATATTCTAAAATTTCTCGGTCTTTACAACTATATGGTATGTTTTTTAAGAATACTCATATAAGTAACTAATAAATGTTGAATAAAACCTTATATTAACTAGTAAATTCTCATTAGAATACTAAAAGAGTATGTTTTGAGGAAAACTCATATAAGTAATGAATAAATGTTGAATAATACATTATATTAACTAGTGAATTTTTATTAAAATACTATAAGAGTATGTTTTGAAGAAAAATCATACGAGTGACTAACAAATACTGAAAAATCCTTATATTAACTAGTAAATTCTTATTAGAATACTAAAAGAGTATGTTTTGAGGTAAAAACTCATATAAGTAATGAATAAATGTTGAATAATACATTATATTAACTAGTGAATTCTTATTAAAATACTATAAGAGTATGTTTTGAAGAAAAATCATACGAGTGACTAACAAATACTGAAAAATCCTTATATTAACCAGTAAATTCTTATTAGATTACTATAAGAGTATGTTTTGAGGAAAACTCATATAAGTGACTAATAAATGTTGAATAAAACCTTATGTTAAGTAATAAATTCTTATTAGAATACTAAAAGAATATGTTTTGAGGAAAACTCATATAAGTAACTAATAAATGTTTAATAAAACCTTATATTAACTAATAAATTCTTATTAGAATACTATAAGAGTATGTTTTGAGGAAAACTCGTATAATTAGCGAATACATGTTTAATAATACCTTCTATTAACTACTTCTTGCCTACTGTTAAAAAAAAACTACTAAATTCTTATTGGAATACTATAAGAGTATGATTTGACGAAAACTTATATAAATAACGAATAAATATTTAACAATACCTTATATTAACTAATAAGTTGTTACTAGAATATTATAAGTATGTGTTTTGAGTAAAATTCATATAAATAACGAATGAATGTTTAATAAAGTCTTTTATTAACTACTAAATTCTTATTAAAATACTATAAGAGTATGTTTAAGGAAAACTCATATAAGTAACTAACAAATGTTTAATAAAACCTTATATTAACTAATAAATTCTCATCAGAATACTATAAGGGTATGTTTTGAGGAAAAATCATATCAGTAACGAATAAATATTTAAGAAAACCTTATATTAACTAATAAATTCTTATTAGAATATTATAAGATTGTGTTTTTAGGAAAACTCATATAAGTAATGATTAAATGTTTAATAAAACCTTATATTGACTTATAAATTCTTATTAGAATATTATGAGAGTATATTTTTAGGAAAAGTCATATAAGTAATGAATAAATTTTTAATAAAACCTTATATTAAGCAATAAATTCTTATTAGAATACTATAAGAGTACGTTTTCAGGAAAATTGATATAAGTGACTAATAAAAGTTTAATAAAGCCTTATATTAACTAATAAATTTTTAGGCGCATATTATAAATGTATGTTTTGAAAAAAGATATCTTTAACTTTTAACAATATTTTATAATATTAATATTTTATATCGTACTAGTAAGTTTCAAAATTGAAAAATCCAATATATGTTGGAATTTTTTTTATCGATGTTTTAGGCGATTAATAGAAAATATTTTAAGCGGTAAAATGAATTTTAGGGCGGTAACATTCCCGCACTTTGGAATTTTAGGCGGTGGGATGAAAATTTTGAATGAGCTGTAATACAATTGGGGAGTGTTTTCTAACCCTAATGCCGCCTCTCCCTCTTCACCGCCTCTCCCTCTTCACAGATCCCCCTCTCCCTCTTCAATTCGCCTCCCCCAGGATCCATGCCGCCTCTCCCTTTTCGATTTCACACTCTACAGATCTGTAATCTCTCGCTCCCTAAAGATTTCAGATCTCTCGTCTATCAACCACTCTTGTCCTCCTCTTCGCCATCCTGTCTTCCTCCCACAGAGAACGACGCCGGCGGTGAAACACAGCCGCTGGGAGAGAGCGCCGCCTTCAACAAATGAAGAAGATGGCGGAGAAACGCTCTACAGATCCATGTCGCCTCTCCCTTTTCGATTACACACTCTTGTCCTAGATTCTTTGACCTCCCGTCTTCCTTCCATGGATAACGATGTTGACTGACCACCACGTAGAACGTCGCCGACGGAGAATCCAATCTGGTGGAGCCCGGAAGGAGCGCAGCCTTCGTCGTTATGCATTGTCGCTCCCGTAAGGTTTGTCCCTCCTCTCAGATTTGAGTTTCATTCTTCCTTCCCTCCTTACTCTTCTCCGTTCTCATGGATTCTTTGCTCTCTTCTGTCTTGGTTCGTCCTTTTTTTTTAAGCTTTGTGTTTTTTAGTGTCTCTAAATCCTTACTTCTCGTCTTCGTTTTTCATGTGTCTGAATCCTAAAATGTCATTGCATATCTGGGAGCGAGTACCATCTCGGATGTTTTCATTAGGTATGTCTCGATCTTTTCCCCGAATTTTAGGTCCTCAATCTACCCTTTCTTTCAATTGTGAACTTAGTTTTTGACTTTTTTTTCCCTAAAATTTTCAACTGGCGGTTTTTTTCCTTCTACAATTGGTAATTTGTTTTCCTTTCAATTGAGAACTTAGTCCTTCTGCTCACCTGCTTTTCTTTTAAAATTGAATTGAGTACTTTGTCTAGCAGCAAAATGAATGGAGAACCGAAAACAAGGGGTTGAAGATTCATTGCCCGTTAGTGGTTTCAAATCTACCTTCCTCTCTTGTCCATGGTGTGTAATCTCTATTTTTTAGCTTATTTATTTTCTAATTTCATTTTATAATCAGTTTTTAAACTGATTTTGTATCACTTGCCTTTGTGAATGAATGTTTTAGGTTTGATATAAGAACTGTTGAAATTGAATTAATGTTTAATGTTTTGTATAAACTGAATTAAAGTATATCTATGGATTTGAATAACCTAAATTTAAGTATTTGTGTATGAATAAATTTTAGGTTTGCTGCATGAATTTAAGTATAAACTTCTTGTAATATTATTGAAGTTCCTCGTATGAACCATTATTCTTAGTGGAATCTTGCTGAGTATTTTGATATGAAAGTAGACCGTGAAAAATTGACTAAGTTATTTTACAGATAACATTAGGGGGATTATGCTTTCTGGACAATGCCCTTGCTGCTGCTCTCTCTCTGTCTTCTCTTTCTCTTATGTAACTAATTATTGAAGTTCCTCTTATGAACCATTATTCTTAGTGGAATCTTGCTGAGTATTTTGAAATGAAAGTAGACCGTGAAAAATTGACTGAGTTATTTTACAAATAACATTAGGGGGATTATGCTTTCTGGACAATGCCCTTGCTGCTGCTCTCTCTCTCTGGCTTCTCTTTCTCTTATGCAACTAATTATCCCAATTAATGGAGTACTTGAATCTTTTGTTTATGGTGGCAGGATAACTAACTGGACAGGGTCATTAATTTCATACTTGGGCAGAAAAAATAGAACCTTGCCCTCATCGCAATTCAATCCCTAGCTGGTCCAGTGTGAAGCATTGGGTGCAAGAAGAAGGCTGAAGTTCTCAAACTAGTGTTAAGATGTGTTGGTGCTTTTCTTAGGTGTAGTACTTCTGGATGTTGTACATTATGTGCATGATGTTGTGTTTTTGTATTTGGACACATTAGCTAAAACATTATATCTATATATATATTTATATATATATTCTCTATCGTCTAAATAGCGCATACAAATAATCTCAAAACTTAAGCAACGACTTTAGCCTCAAAGTTAGCAACCAACTAAGCATTTCCATTAGCCACGACCATAGCAACATCTCGGCCACGGAGCTAGCAACAACCATGACCAATTCCCCGCAGCGAACTCAGCCACAAAATTAGCCACGACATTTGCGATAATCATTTCCGACGCTATCGTCGTCGCCACAGCCACGACATTCAGAAGTCATACCCAGCCACGAAATTAGCCACGACGGTATGAGTTCGTTGCTATTTTCCGTTGCTACGTCGGCCCGAATTTAGTCACGAGGCATATGGCTACAGATGGCCCGACCGTTGCTGATTTCGTGGCTAAACCGATTAGCCACGGTCATTTGTTGCCAAATTCGTTGCTATTTTCCGTTGCTAAATCCTGTTTTTTTAGTAGTGAGCAACCAACAAAGCCGCACCTGGAGCCCACACCCAGCCAGCAACCAAGGAAAGCAAGGCAGCACCTGGAAATCGAAAGCAAAGGACACACACTACCAAAAAAACAGCAGAAGGAACCAATAGTTGGCAAGCAACAGATCGAAATTAAAAGGTTTAATTGCGAACCAAGGTAATGTTTAATAATACAAAACCGAAAGGAGTGGTGGGAGGGCAGTAAGCCAAAGCCAATAGTGGTAAGAAAATAATACATTATTACGTTGTAGCTGATAAGAAGGAGAAGACTTACCTTTCCTAAATCGCCAAGGTGAGATGAGCTGCTGATAGAGCAATGGAGTAGAAGGGTAGCATACAAAGCGTCACTCAGACAACCAACACTCACGGGGTACCTGAGAGCCAACATCAAGGAGCAAGTAGTCCGACCAAAACCCAAAGAAAGCATACAACGAGGACGAGCCAGAAGTATAGAGTAAAACAACAAACAACACAACCAAAGCAGGTGCAAAGTAAGATGATAAACACCAAAAGCAACCCCAATAGCATATATCAAGCCGATCAAGCAACACAGAGCATAATAGAAAAATAAACTCCCACCAAGGGAGATCAAAAACAGGAGATGGGGCAACACAATCCCACTCCAACCCCATTTACCAAGCCAAACCCAACCCAAGACCACCTGTCAAAAAACGCAAGACGAACAAACAAACGATAAAATATTGGGGTTGTAAATCATAAGAAAACTAGTTCTTAGACTTCTTCAGAAGCGATGAGGCCGAGTCTTCCGGCGACTTGTCTTCACGGCGCTTGCCGACCTCCACTGAGGTCGAATGAGAGCTGATCCCAAGCCTTCCAAGACGGCGGCTGACAGAGCGAGCAGTCGAGGATGAACCCAGCGACTGGTAGGACTCTTCCGAAGAAGCATTGATCTGGCCAGGCTCAACTAAGGCAACCACAATCGGCTCCTTGGGATCAACTTCCATAGCCTGCACAGGCAGAGTGCTGGTGGCACCAGGAGAAAGGCAGACCACCGGAGCCGACTCACACTAGCCAAGGGCATCATCATTAGAAGCGGGGAGAATCCCATCAGATTTCGGAGCCATCTCTTCGGTCTGAACGACCACATCAGCTGTCATCGGGTTAACCTTAGGAGGAGAGGCGGGAGGAGCAGAAGAAACAAATTCGACCACAATACCCTTAATGCCCGCCATATACGGCTTGATGCTTGACTTAGCTGAACCCTTACCTCTCTTCAGACCAACCTTAGTCCAATCCAGATCATCGGATGACCCAACTCCCTCCTCCGGACCCGAGATGCAAACCCTGCTGACAGTGGGTTTCGGTTTGGGAATGCGATCAGGGAAGTCATCATAGACATGGCTGAACACGCCACAAAACCCGCAGCCTTTCGGAAAATCCTCGTAGTACACCCTCAAAGGCATAAGCTTGTCATCATCATCTAGGATAGCAATCTCCCCTATTATCTTGTCAAGAGCAACATTGAGACAGAATTTGGTAAAATCAACACGAATTTTCAGATAGGAAAGCTTATCAAACCGGATAAAAGAGCCCACTTTGAACCGTTTCAGAATCACATTCATAGCTTCTTTAGAAATAAACTCCACATGCAATTTTGGGATCCTAGCCCACAAATCAACATTGGTAACACCAACAGTAGTGGGATCGAAATCAGCAAACCATTTGAGGAGAACAAACAATTGACCATTGTAATGATACGGACGATCATCCCACACCCTTTTGAGGTCAGATAGGTGTACGAAGCGAGCTTCGAACCACCCAGAAGTGCGATCGGCAATTTCGATCGGACCCACACAGTTTCTCCACTCATTACGGATCTTCAGCTTGAGATCATTTAGATCAGAAAAACCTCCATAGATAGTACCAAATAAAATCTTTTGATTAGCAAGGAGAACAACCTTACGCATATCAACAAGCTTGTTGAGAAAATCCGACTCATCATCAGGATCCACAGAACCCTCAGGAGCAGCTTCAGAGTGCATTGCTTTGCCCTTTTCCGAAGCCGAGAATTTCGGCACCGGAGGGCGGCTGCCGGAGGCCGGCACCGGAGCAACAGGGGGCGTTGGGAGTGGAATCAGCGGGCACCTCAGCCGACGATTGAGTTTCTTTGAGAGCTTCCATGAAGGATTTAGAGGCCATGAGAGCACAGGAGCAGAGAGGGAGCAGAAGCACTTGAAATTGGGATTTAGAAAAAAGATCGGGAGAGATAAAGGGGGAAACGTAATCCCAGTTGCATATGGTAGTATGATATATATAGTGATGGTGCTGGTGAGCGACAGAGGGAATGAGACTTACAGAGGAGGAGAAGTCGGAATCCAGTGACAAGACTGCCCAATCGATTGCAGAGGTGAACAGCCAGCCACGCCAACGGAGGAAGCGACGTCTACGCCCCGGGCACCGCAGGACCCTCCCACCCCTCATAAATGCGAAGCCACGGAGTATGATGACCTTCTAGGTGGAAAGAAGCCGCCTAACGACGGACGAATAAGGCATCGCCACCTCTTCCAAATCGGCCAGGTCATGGCCAGATCCATCAGAGATGGACGGACAGAGGGCGACGGGTCGGAGGTAGCTAACCATGGGGAGATGGAGGTCTAGGCCAGACATAATAGGGGTAGTGGTGGTGGGGGGAACGGGCAAACCACAGAGGCGCAGGCCGGAGTACCGGGGCGGCGGCTGTAAAGCTCAACGGAGGAAGAGAAAGAGCGCGTGTAGGAGCGTACTTTTAGGGTTTTCATTGTCCAATTTTTCGTGTACGAATCGAATAGTTGATAGGAATATAATATTATATTATGTTATGTATATAATGGATAAATATATAATGTGTCCGGAATAATCCCAACTCCAAAGTTAGCATCAAGAGGAATATCTATAATTGGAAGCTAGTGGTGCAACAAAACAGGCCACATGTTTATGAAGTAGTAGTAGTTTAATTCAAATGAAAAATTAAAAAAACAAGGGGGCCATGCCAGTTGGATTGGATATCGTTGAGTTGTGCTATCATATCATCAACTTGAATTGGGTTGGAATTAAAAACACGTTGCAACTTGGAATTGGAAGGGGCGATGTGGTACTAGGTACGTACGTACTGGTAGCTATGTTATCACCTATCACCTCAATCAGCACTCAGCAATCAGCATCAGATACGTACGTACGTGCTGTATGTATCAGCTAATTAGCTGTCATCACACTTGGTTACGGGGTAAATGGGATATACTCCACTCCACTGAATTGGAAGTTAATGGGCCATATATATATATATATATATATATATATATATATTGGCATTTGGAAATATCGTTAACCTAACGTCTACGCGTTTTGGCTCCCTTTCCTTTTCAAGAAAGACGAACCCAAACATAATGATGACTGAGTCCTCTATCTTACTAAAGTTACGTTTTGTTTTCTTATCAAGTTTGATCACTGCACGGTTACAACTAGACCTGTCAAAACACAACCCGATTCGTACACCTGATTAATTTAGGATCAAGACCCGGGTTTTTTGACCCGAACCCGAACTATCCGGTAATTTTCCGGGTCAACCGGGTCCGGGTCGACCCGGTCGGGTTGGATTTTTTTAATGAGTCTACTCGCTCTTTCTTCTAACCTACAGAGAAAGCGTTGCAATAGGTCCCCAACAGAGAACAACGTTGAACTTCTTCCTCTTCGAGGATGTGATTCAACCCGTCCTCGCCGCCGCCGTTCCTGTCACCGGCCGCCGTCGTCGTCCCTCCGACCAGAAGCTGTCGTCCCTCCATCCAGAACTCGTTGTCCCTCTGTTGGCGAGTGCTGGCCCTTCTCTCGCCATCGCTATTCGCTATTAATCTGTTTTCTATTTCGTTCAGTTTCGTTCAGAGTCGTTCAGTTTCGTTCAAACCCTAGGCCGGCTAATCTTACTTACCTTGTTCTGTCGCCGCCGTCGTCGTCTTCAACCCTTACCTTGTTCTGTCGCCGTCGTCATCCTGCTCGTTCTGCCGCCATCATTCACCGATCAGATCTGTCCGGCCAGGTCGGTTTTTGTCATCCTTGTTGTTTCATTCAACTGATTTGTTGTTTCATTAGTGATTATTTGCATACATTCAATTGATTTGTCTTCTGTTCGTGGTTATTTGTAATTTCATTCAATAGATTTTTTTGCATTTGTAATTTCATTCAATTGACTTTTTGCATCTTTAATTTCATTCAATTGATCTATGATTTCGAGACTACTTTCAATTAGATTTTCATGATCGATTAAGTGAATTAGCTACTGTATGTTGTTCTTGAATTAGATTTTCGAGCTGGATTAAGTGATTTTTTTCTTTCAATTAGATAATCCGTTGTTCTTGAATTAGCTACTGTCAATATGTTATTAAGGAGGCTGATGTTGGTTTAAACTTTTGATCTATCAATTTATAGTTGTTCAGTTTAAGAAGGTTGTTGATCTAGAATTTATAGTTGTCCGGATTTGTTAAGTTTTGCATCTATCAATTTACTTAGTATGCAAACCATAATGCTACTCTATAGACATGTTAGCAGGAAACATCACTTGTAGGCACAATTCATCAGTTGACAAGGTTGCTGTCTAATGGTGTTTGTTTGTGACTGCTATGTGCTTTTGAGATTTCAATCTCATTGACTCATATGAGGGGTTTGTTTTCCAACAGCCAAAGGAGGCTATGATTATCGAAATGCAAGAATCGGTGAGCTTGACGTTTGAGCTCAAGTACTTGAACACCTTCTCAAAGGCGACGTCTTTGGCAAGCAAAGTTACCATCAACATTCAGTCGGACATGCCAGCTGTATTCGTGTACAAGATGGCAGAGATGGCTATATTAGGTTCTATTTAGCTCCCAAGATACAGGAAGAGGAGGGCGAGAGCACGCCACAGACTAAAGCGATCAAGCCTAGCAAGGTGCCTGGAAAAATGCCTATAACTAATAAAGAGCCTTGGGTTAACGGTGAAGTAGTAGTGGTAGAGTAGTAGGCGAATGTGGAGACTGAGTCCAATGGTGATCCTCATGTGAAGATGGAAAATGCAGCTGAAGGGGAGTATCCGTTGAAGATGGAATGTGAAATTGAAGGAGATGCAGACAATGATGTTAGGTCCGAGGAGATTAAAGAAGTGTGTGATGCTGAGATAAAGCCTGAAGATGAGATCAAACCAGAAGTAGGAGCAAATGGCAAAGCTGAGATGAAGATTATAAGTGGAGCAAATGGTGAAGTTGAAATCGAAGCCATGGAGAGTTGAGTTTTTTTTTTGAAAGCTTGGCTAGTTACTTTCTCTTGGAGCATTGATATGAATGCTCAAGTCACGGATCATGGGTTTGGGTTGTGTATCCCTGATTAGAGGTGCCTTGGGTTTTTCTAAAACAATTTGTAGATTGATTGGTGGTAATCAGGAAACTATTATGGACTAACATTTAAAGCGTGGGTTCTTTATTTTCAAATTTCCAATACCCTCCTAAACAACCATCATAGTTTTCAAGTCTCTACAACTTCAATGAGATAATCATGGTTCAGTAGGGTTTATGTTAGGTCAAATCTGCTAAAACCTACAACGTTACGGAGTATAACACATCCAGTGTCATACACTGCCACAATACACTACTTCAATGAGATAATCGTGCATCATTTGCTATTCAATATTTTATTTTAATATTTTTTTTTTCATCGTGATTATTGCAAATTTTGATTGTAAAAAATTAAAATTGACTAACCCGAAATCGACCCGAAATGACCCGAAACCCAGTTAAACCCGGGTTTGAGTAAACCCGGATATACCCGGAATCCGTTTTACCCGGGACCCGAAGTGACCCGACCCGAATGACCCGTTTGACAGGTCTAGTTACAACAACAATCTTCGTTTGCACGTGATTTCCTAATTAACAACATTATATCTCCAAATCCCTATTTTCATCCATCTAAATTGTTAAATTACTGAATTTCCTAGCTGGATGTTACAAAATACTCCCAGGCAAATCCCGGGCATGTGATCCAACCGATAAGAGCCACGCACCAGGTAAAGGGTTTGCCACGTGACCCAGCCGACAAGAGCCACGCACAAGGTAAACCGGCTTGCGTCGACCGACTCGACACACTGATAGAGAGCAACACAAACCTTTGATTTTGATATTTGATTTGATCCCTTTTTTTTTGGTGAGACTATTTGATTTGATACCTAAACCAATGTGAGGTGGATTTTTGTATTACTAACAAAAAAATCTAGTTTAAAATCTGATCTAAACTAGATTTTTTCATCTCCGAAAGTGGGCAAAAATGTAAATGATGGACGAATGAGTGATAGCTCAAGTTGGATAAGGGTAATTAATGAGTTTTTACATTGTATTGTTTGTTAAAAGTTCAAGGCACCATCAGGAAAAATAAAAAACATGGAAAATCATCCGGAGTTACATTAATCTTGAGAGTACCAAGTAGAATTTCCCAAAGAAAATTATAAATTCATAAGAGCTATTAATTAAAAAGACATCGAAACGACAATTGATAAGACAATTTCACCTAAATTGCATACAAGTCCTTTCTATTATCAGAAATAATTACAAATTTGCTCGAGAAACAATTAAAATATTCTCAAATCTTTCTCCATTACTCATTCGAATGGACACTTGTTCAAGTATCGTCGAGGGTCCTAAGGGCATGAAGTCAACCATTTGTTGTTGTTCTTGGATTATTTGTGAGAGATTTTAACCAACCTATCAAGTTTAAGATAAGATTTTGTATTTTTATTAAGTTTTTTGGATAGAAATTTAGGGTTTTTTTTTAAAAATTTAAAATTGATGAAATTGGTAGATGTTTATGATTTTTACGTGATTATTGTTTGTTTGTTTGTTTGTTTGTTTGCTAGCCATGGGTGTCAATTGTTGAATAAAAGTTTCAATTGAAAGGGAGAAAATAGATAGATGTTTGCGATTTGTGTGCTTGTTGATATCAATTTTTGTTCAAAATGAATAAATATGTACCAGGTGCAGATGATGGGTTCTACCACACAGCGATGGATGTATACGCTGGTCTAGTGCGATATTAGTGCGACCATTAATGGGATAACTTATATATCCTAATCTGATCGAGTAGCTGATTGAGGAAATGATGGGTTCTACCACAAAGCGATGGATGTATACGATGGTCTAGTACCAGATGTATATGATGGGTTCTACCACAAAGCGATGGACGTATACGACGGATGTATACGCTGGGCTATTGGGCAGAATGTTACGGATACCACTGTCGTGTAGCTGCGATTAACGACGTCGACGGGGAGAAAGCGATCTACTCACAACAACTGAACCTAAACTAATTGAGGAAATGATGGACTTGTCATGCAATTTTGTGAAAATGATCTTGTTAATACTCAAGGGCGGATCTATGGGGGGGCTCGGGATGGTTGAAGCCCCCCGCTGGCCAAAATAAGGGTAGATGTATATTTTTATCTATGTGTTAATTTTGTAATATATAGAATTGAAGTGATATGAAATCACAAAGTCGAGTTAGCCCAGTGGATAGGACGCGCGATGAATCTAATGGTGGAGTGCGGCATCCCCAGTTCGAATCTCAGTCTCTCCCCTTTTTATCCTTTGTTCGAATCTCAGTCGAGTTAGCAAGTGCGACAAAGCCGTCGAACCTGTGAAGGGGAGACCCGCCGGCTTGAGAAGCTCTCTGAGACGCCGGCCTCCGCCACGTCCACCTCCGACCGACCCGCCGGCGCCGCTGCCATCTCCACCTCCGGCCGAATGGGAAGTTATTTTTCTTCAATCTAAACTTTGAAAGGTAAGTTATTTTTCTTCCTCTTCCTTTTAATTTGATTGTTTTTAAGTTGAATTGATTGAGTGTGAATCAATTTTGATTAGAATTTGTGGAGTTGAGATTTGAGAAATGAGAATCAATTTAGGATTTTCGATTAGGGTTTGTGATTTATGAGAACTAATTTTGTGGCTATGTGTTATTTTTCTTCCTTTCCTTTTAATTTGATTGTTTTTAAGTTGAATTGATTGAGTGTAAATCAATTTTGATTAGAATTTGTGGAGTTGAGATTTGAGAAATGAGAATCAATTTAGGATTTTCGATTAGGGTTTGTGATTTATGAGAACTAATTTTGTGGCTATGTGTTATTTTTCTTCCTTTCCTTTTAATTTGATTGTTTTTAAGTTGAATTGATTGAGTGTAAATCAATTTTGATTAATATTTGTGGAGTTGAGATTTCAGAAATGAGAATCAATTTGGGGATTTTCGATTAGGGTTTGTGATTTGTGAGAAATAAATTGTGGCTTTGTGATTTGTTGTTTGAAAGTTGAAATTGTGGTTTGTGGTTGTGGCGAGAAATAGATTTGTGAATTTGTTGTTTGCGATTCGGAATTATGGTCTATGGATATGGTGAGAAATAGATTTGTGAATCCCTGATTGTTTTTTATTCGGAATTGTGGTTTGTGATTGTGGTTGTCAGAATGAATTTGTGAATTTGTAAGTTTCCTATGAATAACTACCATTAGAATTTTGCACATAGTTTTAGAGTAGGGCATTTAGAAACTTGTGCTTGTGGGAGTAGTGGTTCTGTATATTTCAAAAAATTAATTAAATGATATTGTAGTTTAGCTGTAAAATTTTGAAGTTCGGTGTTAGATTACAGTTGTTGATGTAGGTTCCTAAATCTGCAAAATAATATAGTGACGTTTTTAGTTTCATTCAACATATAAGCATGACTGAAGGTGTCAAGGGTTTATATAAGTACAATCTTAAACTCGAACATTTTAAACCGTCATTTCTGGAAAAAAAAAATTCAGCCCCCCCCCCCTACATAAATTCCTGGATCCGCCACTGGTTAATAGTCATTTTGAAATCTTACCTATAACCTTACTCTTATAAATTTAATATGAGTTCACAAAAAAAAATTACAATTTACAGAGTTTTGTCATTTATGCAAATTTATAGAATTTTATACACTTCATTTTTTTCTTTTCCTTTATTATTTTTTTAGCAAAGTTTTGAAGATGTGCAGCAGATCGATCAAAGCAGTAAATGGAAGAAATCAACACAAAGATGGAGGAATCTATGACCAATTTGATCAAGAAATTCATCCATTACAATCACCAGAACTACTAATTGTAAGAGGATGAGAGAGTTGTACTTATACTCCTAAACAGTCCCTAACAAAATCCTAACTACCGGATTAGATAGAATTTCAATTATGCCCCTCATATACTCTATACACCCCCCTCAAGCTAGACACACATTAGGGACCGTGAGTCCAAGCTTGACACAGAGAAACTGGTGCTGAGCAGCACCTAGAGCCTTGGTTAAGATGTAAGATGTCTGAAGGGATGAAGCAATATGCTTAGTGTAGATGAAGCCTTCTTCAACCATATCCCGGATGAAATGACAATCCACACGAATGTTTTTAGTCCTTTCATGAAAAAAAAGGATTAGTTGCAAGGTGTTGAGCTGCTTTATTGTCACAATGTAAGGCAATTGGCAAGGTAACAGGAATGTGGAGATCAGACAACACACCAGTAAGCCACACTAGTTCACTAGCAGCTGCAGACATACTCCTATATTCGCTCTTAGTAGAAAACTTGGAGACCACCTTTTGCTTTTTGGTCTTCCAAGAGATCAATGATGAACCAAGAAAAACACAGTAGCCAGACAGAGACCGACCAGAGAATGCACAACTTGCCCAATCAACATCACTATATGCTTGAATAGAGAGTGATGTCTTGGAAGAATAAGCCAAGGAAAGATTGAAACTTCCTTTAAGATATCTAAGCAAATACACAATGGCATTCCAATGAGGGACTAATGGATTTTGGAGGAACTGACTCAACTGCTGAACAGTGTAGGAGATGTTAGGTCTAGTAAGTGGGAGGTACAAAAGAAGACCTACCAACCTTCTATATTTTTCTGGATGAGCAAAAGGTTCCCCAACCACAGTCGACAGACGAACACTATGTTGCATAGGGAACAAGGAAGGTTTACAGTTGAGCATGCCAGAGTCCTTAAGGATATCAAGTATGTATTTCCTTTAATTCAAGATGATGCCGCTAGCGGAACGAGCAATTTCCATCCCCAAAAAATATCTAACAAGTCCAAAATCTTTTATAGTGAATGCAGCATGCAAAGCAGATTTAGTAGAAGCAATCTCAGAAGATGAATCTCCCATAAGTAACATGTTATCAACATAGACTAGAGCAACTGTCATGGAACCATTGGAGAATTTGGTGAACAAAGAATAGTCATGTTTGGACTGTGTGAACCCCAACTTTAAGAGAAACTTAGTTAATTCCACATTCCATTGTCTGCTAGCCTGCTTTAAGCCATAAAGAGATCTAGTCAAGCGGCATACCTTCCCAATAGGAATGTCTAGACCGGGGGAGGAGTCATGTAGACCTCTTCTTCCTGAAATACATGCAAAAATGCATTATTGACATCTAATTGATGAAGATTCTAGTCCTTAATAGCAGCAAGAGCAAGCAATAACCGGGCAGTAGCTAACTTGGCAACAGGTGAGAAGGTATGTTTGTAGTCTCTATCCTTAACTTGGTTGTATCATTTAGCAACCAGTCTAGCCTTATGCCTTTCAATGGTACCATCAGGTTTGTACTTTACTTTAAACACCCAACGTGAACCAATAACTTTCTTTATGGGAGGTAAGTCAGTAATCTCCCAAGTATGATTCTGAACAAGAGCATTAAGCTCAAGCTTCATAGCCAATTCCCATTCTGGATGACCTTTAGCCTGATCATAACTATGAGGTTCAAAAGTACTAAACACATTTAATAAGAAATGTGTATAAGAATGAGAGAGATGAGCCAGATCTCTCTTATCCATGACCAAAAATACTTGACTCAGAGA
The DNA here is from genome assembly GCA_037127255.1 of Persicaria tinctoria. Lineage (NCBI taxonomy): Eukaryota > Viridiplantae > Streptophyta > Magnoliopsida > Caryophyllales > Polygonaceae > Persicaria > Persicaria tinctoria. The sequence goes on along the minus strand of JBANSL010000014.1, from coordinate 53,810,170 downwards.
GAAAGAAGAACTCATAGAATCAGATAGGGCGCTCTAGAAGGTAAGTTACTGGTTACAAAATCTTGTATCTTGGAAGGCATGTGTATGACCCTCTTCCCAAGAGGATAATCAAGATTCTGGGCAGGAATAATACTATCATTTGGAGAATCAACTGATCTATCTAACAATCTAGAATCAACATCATCAGTCTCAGAATCTGCAACAACCTGATGCTCATTAATAGACGTGTCTGTAGAACTAGAAGCAGGCAATGTATCAAAAATGTGAGATGAAATAGGTGGAGGGAGTAATACAACATCATCTGTAGCAGGGTTAACCAATGGAAGCGATGATGAAGGTACATGAGAGGGGGAATGCATACCCTTATATGGAAATACACTATCTCTGAAAACAACATCTCTTCCAACAAAAACTTTCTTCTTATCCAAATCAAATAGCTTGAAGGCTTTCTGACCATGAGGATATTCTAAGAAGATACACCTCTTAGAAGTAGTGTCCAATTTATCTCTATGAGACTTATCCAACAATGCATAGCACAAGCAACCTACCACTTGTAAATCATCATAAGAAGGAGGTTGTTTATAAAGCATTTCAAATGGAGATTTCCAGTTCAAAACGACAGAAGGCATCTTGTTGATAAGATGTGTTGCACTAAGAACACAGTATCCCCAGAAATGAATGGGAAGGCATGAATGAAACCTTATAGCATGATCAATTTCAACTAAATGCCTATGCTTTCTCTCTACTCCAACATTTTGTTCTGGAACCCCAAGGGCAGACCTCTGATGGAATATTCCTTTCGAAGCAAACAACTTTTTGCATCTAGCCTGAGTGAATTCAGTGCCATTATCAGATCGAATGATCTTGATACTCAAACCAAACTGGTTTTCTACCAAAATAATGAAAGACTGAATCATCCTAAACACTTGTAAATTGTCTTGGATAAAAAACACCCAAGTGGTACCACTATAATCATCCAACACAATGAGAAAGTATCTAGCACCACATATAGAAGGTACTTTATAGGGACCCCAGAGATCCATATGAACCAACTGAAAAGAAGACAAAGCTACAGACTCACTTCTAGAAAATGGCAATTTATGAGCCTTAGTCATATCACAAGCATCACAAACAAACTCAGTCAAATCAACATTCTTACAAACCAACAAATGTTTCATCTTGGAAACATATATATGTCCCAGTTTAGCATGTAATTCGTGAGCCAAAGTAGAATTACAATTATTTGATAAAGCATGACTAACAGATGAAGACCTCTTTGCCTTGAGCTTGTACAATCCACCTTGCTCATGGCCTTTAGCTAACACGACCTGTTGCAAGGTCCTGCAAGATGCAGTGAATACTATCAAAACTGAATCTCAAACCACTATCACATAAGATCTTAGAAACTGATAATAGGTTGTGAGGAAACTCTGGGACAAACAACACATTCTGGAGTTTCAAATTATCACCAATTATCACAATGCCAACAAACTTAACTGTCTTAGCAGTACCGTCAGGTAATCCCAACTGTATATTCTTAGACAAAGGATGCATATCAAGAAAAATGGATTGATCAAAGGCAATATGATTTGTAGCACCCGAGTCAATAATCCAAGTACAAGGATCAGATTTATCCACACCAATAAAAAAGGATGTGCAAAGAGTACCTGCAAAGTGGACCATGGCAGAATTAGCCACTTCATATCCATAACCTTCAGCAGGAGCTTTCCCTTTCATCATCTTAACAATCTCATGGAAGATTGCCTTCACCATAGTGGGATCAAGCTTCGGCACATTGACTTCCTGATCCAAAGAATCAGACTGTGGTACATCCACCTGAGCAACAAGCTTAGAACCTTCAGGCTTAGGACCTTGATACCAATCTGGATATCCATTCAACTTAAAGCAGTACTCCCTAGTGTGCCCATTCTCATTACAGAAATCACAATGCCTATCATATCTAGGCTTCTTGTAGTCCCTCTTGTTCTGATCACCGGACTTGGACTGATCAGAGGGTTTAAACTGCACATTCTTGTTTCCAAACTGAGAGTTAGAACTCCCAGAAGCACCAAAATTGTTCCTTGCAGCAGCAAGGGCATTAACATCAACAGAGGGTGCAGTGGTTATCCCTTTCTATCTTTCAACATGGGTAGCCATCTGAAATGCCTTATTCAAACTCGGAAGTGGCTTCTTAGACAACACTGAGGTTCTAAAATTTTCATAAACATCATTCGTTCCCATAAGGAACTGCATAACCTGTGCCTTAGATTCTCGCTCAACCACTTTCTTTAGAATACCACAACTGCATTGATTCATTGCCCCACATTCACAACGAGGCAAACCATCAATCATTCTCAATTCATCCCAAATTTTTTTCAGTTTTCCATAGTACACAGATACAGAGGAATCTTCTTGCTTCAAATTACACAACTCTCTATGCAATTGGAAAATAAGAGCATCATTAGTCTCAGAAAAACGCTCTCTAATTTCATCCCAAAGCTCTTTCAACGATTGGATGTACATAAGACTTTCTCCAATTTCACTAGTCATTGAATTTATAATCCAGCACATAACTATGTAGTGAGCTCTAATTCATTTTTATCAATCCTTAGTTCCCTCAGCCGATTTAATGTAACTACCAGTTATGAACCCTAGCTTAGCTTTCGCGCCAAGGGCCATACACACTCCTCGCCTCCAACTGGTGAAATTCAGACCATTAAAAGGAGTTTCGACGAGTTGCATACCTGGATGATCACTATTGGAAAGAAAAAGAGGATTACAATGAATATTTCCCGAATTATGAGCCTGAAATTCCCCAAAACGAAGACCTTGTTCAGCGAGAGGTGATCCTCTCCCAGCAGAACCACCACCACCACCAGCAACCTGGGCATAGCTCTGCGAATTACCGTGATTACCTCTACCACCACCATGAGCTTGACCACGTCCAACCATGGTGAAAAATGACAAATGCGGAAGCCATCTAAAATACGAACCACAAAATGATCGAAAGAAAAATTCAACCAAAACAAAACGCCGAGAAGGATCAGATTGGCTCTGATACCATTTAAAGATGTGCAACAGATCGATCAAAGAAGTAAATGGAAGAAATCAACACAAAGATGGAGGAATCTAGGACCAATTTGATCAAGAAATTCATCCATTACAATCACCAGAACTACTAACTGTAAGAGGATGAGGGAGCTGTACTTATACTTCTAAACAGTCCCTAACAAACTCCTAACCACCGGATTAGGTAGAATTACAATTATGCCCCTCATATACTCTATAAAAGTCTTTACATGAGATGGAATCCAATCCGAGTGGAAAGTCATCTACTGAACTAGAAATGAAAGGAGTCTCCTCCTTGATGCTTGCCAGAAGATCTGCTGTTGCGTTTTCTCTTCTCTGTGTGAACTTCTAGCAACATGTCTCGAGCTCCCTAGCTAAATGTCAGCACTCCTCGATGAGGTTGCCGGTTGTCGTGAGGTTGGGCGCCTCATTATTCAGCTTTGCTACCACATCCTCTACTAGCTTGACATTGTTCGACTCTTGCACCCTCTCCATGGTAGTCCGATCCCTTACTATAAATCTCGCACCCTCGATCCAAATCCACCGCCGCATCACAATTCACCTTCACTACCTCGTGACTTCGTGCAGACCACGCCACTTCCTTCTCTTCCTTGCGTTGACCGCTTCTTAGCTGGCCGACAGCTCCTTGACGGGAGTGATGCTCGGTTGGCATCACATTTGCCTAAGCCTAAATGCTCTCCTTCTTCGTCCAAATCCCTTCAAACAGCCACTGATTATGAACTTTCCATACCGAATTGAGCACCATCGCCCAAAGTTGCACCTCCCCTCTATCCCGACTTCCTCTTACTCTTTCAAAGATGTCAAAGACCAACCTACACCCCTTCCCTAGCCTCGCAATCGTTGGAGATTTCCGTCAAACCTCTCGAGTCCTACAGTAAAATAGGTCATGCATACCTTCCTCCTCATGCCCACACATATCACAACTAGCTTCCCCTACTACCCGCCTTCGTAAAACATTAGCTTTGCACGACAAGATTTCCTTACATGCCCTCCCAAACGAACACTCTCACCTTTGGCATCACATTGTTAGGAGGAAAATCAAGTATGAAATATAAATTCCAAATTAGACTCCCAGTTCTCCGCAAATTAATTACAAGACTTCCTCCCGATGTAGTAGAAGGTAGTCAGGATCGATCCACGAGGAAGCGTGTCAGTGCCCGCCTTTTTAGTTCCAGATCTCAGCATAAAATCGACCAGAAGAGCGATCGATATCGACCTTACCACTCGATATCAACCACACTGTCGACAGAAAAAGTAAAACGCGGAGAAAAGCAAAACATAACAGAAAATGCAAACTGGTCGATTTCGACCTAATGACTCGATATCGGCCTATTATTTTGACCCACAGTAGCTCAATTTCGACCAGACAGAAATTTAAAACTCGAAACGTTTCGCAGACAGAACTCAAAATTGATGAAATAAATCAAATAAATTAAAGACTTTCAAGATCAGGGTTTCAACACCACAACGATAACCATGTAAAATAACACATAAAGGCATAAAAGATCATGTTTTTCATCAAATAACTTTCGTTATTAACAAATAAGAAGATAGAGGCTTTCGCATAAACCCTAAATGTTACTAACCCTTTTTCACATAATTAATCCAAGTTGCATTAAGATCACTTTCTCTTCAATAACACAAACAAGGATCACCTTCAACTTTCGTAAAAGAATCATGCTTGCAGGGATAGAAGACGAATTGCATCCAAAGATTGTACCTTTACCTCATCACCTCACATGGCTACCGTCAGGCTCACCCCGACCCTAGAAGTTGGGTGACTACTCGCTCTTCATCATCAAGAAAGACATTAATAATAAAAAGGAACTAAATTGCATTAATTAAAATAAAAGGAAGCTTACAACCAATCGAAGCCAAATCCCGCTCTCGCCTTCTCCAACCTCTCACGCCACATGCTCTCTTTCTCTCTTTCTCTATGTAACTAATTGTAACTGAAATTGAATGAATAAAACTCATCCTCTAAGGCCTTATTTATAGTGTTCATTCCCTAGGAATTTAGGAAATACCAACTATATCTCTATCTAAATCTATCTATCTAATACTTAAGGATTAAATTTGGAAATAAATCAATAAATCAACAACGAAACTATATCGAAAGTGGATAAATCCTTCTCCTCTTGATAGAACTTGATAAATCTCCTCTTGAGTTGATAGAATATCTCTTGCTTAATGTGGAGGAAAGCCAGCTCAGCACTCGGACTCGGATTCAGCTCGATTTCGGCCTCTGTATGCTGGTCGATATCGACCCATTCTGGTCGATATTGACCATCTTCTCGAATTCGGACTCTGACACTCGGTATTAGGCTCTAGGAGGATTTTCGACCATGTTTTACTCGATATCGACCAAGTTGGTCGATATCGGCCAGTCTTTTCCTTGCTCCATTTTCTGGTCGATTTGCTGGATTTCAGCTCGGTTTGCTTCACTCGATATCGACCAGTTCTCTTCATCATCACTCGATTCTTGACCTTCAGGTGGAAATCGACATGCTTCACTCGATATCGACCAAAGTGGTTGATATCGACCAGTCTGTATCGAGTCGATTTTCCTCGTTATTGCTCGATTTGTCCTGGTTCCGCTACTCCTTGACCTTGGACTTTCGGTAGTTGACTTCGAGCTTTTCCTCCTTCCTCTGAATTGCTGTAAAATGTCTCGATTTCTGCAAAAATAAACAGAAACTAGTGTAGACTCCATAATTCGGCAAATAAGCATAAACTACATAGATTATGTACTATTCTAGCCCGAATGTATGAAATGCATGCAGAAATCGATATAAAAGTAAGTAGAAAACATGACGAATTAGGCTCACAACACACATCGACCTTCTAGACTATCCTCTACACATGCTCCACCACCGACCTGGCTGATTGCTCGAGATCCTTCCCTTCTTGCCTCATCCCCATCGCTAGGTGATAGGCAGACTTAACAGAGAATAACCCGTCCTATTTAGAATGCCATATATGTCTATCCATCACCACTGGCCTAATCAGTCTAATTTGAAGAACAATTTTGGCATCTTCTAGTGACAGCCATTGCCGAACCCGAGTATGGTCCCAACCGCCCCAATTCAAATCAATGAGGTCATTCACCCTCCAATCCTCAACACCTTAAAACCTTTAAGACTTGGGATCCATCTATCCTTCTAGATATTTATTTGTGGTCCATTTCCCACCTTCTAGATAACCGCAGCCTCTAAAATCTCCCTCCCCTTGAGAATAATCCGCCGACCGTAACTTGGACTATACCCAATCTGTTCTCCCATGAAGTCCATTATAGGAAAATGCCTAGCCGAAAGCATCCTTGCCAATAAAGAATGTGGCTCATGGATCGAGTACCCTTTCTTGTCCAAAATCGCTAGTTTGAAATCATCTAAGTCTTTAAATTCCTTAACCCCCCCCCCCCCCCCCCTCTTTGGTTGACATAGACTCTTTCAGCTCATCCAATGTACCCTCTTTCTATTCGCTCCATCACCTCACTAGAAGTTGCACATCAGTTGTTCGATCTCCTTAACCAGCTTCATTGGCAGAAGGAAGCAAGAAATCGTATACATTGGAATCGCTTGATTTATCGATTTGATCAACACTTCTTTCACGACACTAGTTAATGTATTCTCCTTCCGCCTCTTCAATTTCTTCCACACTCTCTCTTTGATAACCTCTTTGATGTTATCAAAGATCATCTTCTTTGATCTTCCGATCATCCTGATGCAACCCGGTGGGATGAAATGTTGAGGGTTTCAACTCACCAAAGATAATAATAACCCAAACAAACTAACTAGCTAAGTATAGTGAGTGTAAGTAAGGGGTTGAACTCATAGAAAATCAAGTACTCAATTGCAATGTGTATTTATCAATATGTAAATGAACTAAAGGAAAGATACGACAAGAATGTAAATGAACTATAAGGAATGCTAATAAGAGCGAACAAAAGATAGAAGAGAAGAGTGTGGTTTCATCTACAATTTACAATATTGGTTAGTTTACTCGATCCTTGACTCAATTCCTAGTTGTTCAATCCTAATTATTTATTCCAACTTTGGTTTATATGAATTGACATTTCTCGCACGGAGTATATGCAAACCTAACCTTGCAGGATTTAACATACAAACAGAACAAATTCTCAAAGTATGTACATGCAGAAATGTCGCCTAAACTTTCATTTCCCTGCAAAATAAAGATCATCCTCGCAGAATCGCTCAATTATTCTTGCTACAAAAAGGTCTAATTATTCTTGCGAATAAATTCAAACCCTAGGGCAATGCAATTCAATGAAGATAATCAATCAAGAGATAATTAACAAAGAAATAAGCACAGCAATAATGAAATAAATATAGAAATAATATAGAAATCAAGTCTCACGATTCAACCAACCAATTCTTGAATTGAAGCCAAAACCACGAGAATGGTAAGTATTCATGACGTACCTTGAATCTCTCAACTTCAGTCCTTTAAATATCTCTTAGGCCCCGTTTGGTATAAGTTCAGTAATCGGAATGGGAATGAAAATCGGAATCGGAATAAAAACTTAGAATCGGTTAAGTCGGAATCGGTTAATCGGAATCGGGTGTTGTTTGGTATAAAGTCGGAATGAAAAAAAATCACAATTATTCAACCTAAAAATACACATTTAAATTATATTCCACCATTTTATCAAATTCAAAAGAACACCAAATCAATCTCTCAAATTCAAAAACAAAAAAAAACAAAGATTCAACCTACAAAGTCAAAAATTGATTATAAAAACAAACAAGTTTTTAGCAAATTATGAATATAGGGGCTTATAAGAAACCCCAATAGAGAGGCTACTATGAAGATGGCGACTAGAGAGGACAACGGCAATGGAGGATGGTAGCGACAGAGGACGACGACGACGAGGGGGAGATATGGACGGGTCTGATTTGGAAGCAGCCGACATCTAGAGATCTAGACGGAGAGAGAGATTACCAGGAAGACGACGATGACATATGTAGATTTAGACGGGGTTGCGATGGTGGTAGGCGGCGCCGAATGGTGAGGGAACAGTGGTTGTAGCGACGTCGTCGAAAAATCTGGATGGGGTGGTGGATGGGGTTGATTCGATCGGGAGAGAGCGAGTGGGAGACGACGTTGGGCAGTGGGGTGGTCAGGAGGATGACGGTGCCGACGTTGAAGGGAGTCGGAGGGAGGACGACGATGGACAGTGGTGGAGGACAGGAGGAGGACGGTGGCGGCGTTGAAGGGAGGATGAATGTGGACAGTGATGGTGTCGGGGATGAGATATATGAAATTGGGGTTTACCGATTTAGGATAGGTTTTTTTTTTTTTTTAATTTAGGGATTCCTCAGGTTTTTGGTGGGGAATGAAAATGGGCTAAAATTGGGAATCAATGATTACTTGGTGATCATTTTAATTCTCGGTTTTGGTAAACCAAATGCTAAAATGCATGATTCAACCAAGCCTTTAGGGTTAATAAATTATTGAATGATTCAATGGCTGATTGGATTGTTAGATGAATGAAAGCCTACTTAAATTGTGCCTAATATAAGGCTTGAAGTCGGTGGCATAAGCCCTAGAAGACTTAGATAGAGTTTTCATAAATATAGAATTGAGCCGCATTGCGCAGATTCGGAAAACAGCGAAATCGACGGCGCTAAAGAATCGGCGGGCGCTGTTCTTGCAGTGGCGACAACTTCGACACATTGAACTTGTAATGCACTTTTCGGAGATGTCGTGCGTCCGATTGACGCATATGAATATCCGTTGGAAAGATCTTTTCAAAGACTACAACTCTCATGAAGACCTCAAGACCTAATTAGAAGTCTTCGAGATCCAAAAGAAGAAGTTTTTCCATGTCCTTCGTTTTCGCTCTTGTTTTCGTGCTTCTTAGCTTTCCAATTCGACTTCTAACCCTTCCTTGACTTGTTCCATGTTGTTTCATAGCTTGTCCCTTAACTCTTCTTAGTACATTTTCTCCATGATTTCTCCACCTTTCAAGCTCGGATCTTATGATCTCCAAATAAGAACTGAAAACAATATATTCCGAACTTCGAATACCAAATGATCAAGAATACAAATTATCTTATTAAACATGCAATATGAACACTTCATATGCACCTATACCACCTATAATGCCTATGCAAAATATGCGTTATCATTTATCACAACCCTCTCTATGGGATAAACCTCTACGCCAGTTGCCCTGCAACCAACACAACAAATGACACATACTTCACTTTAATACTTCCTTTATCTATTTTGCCTATTAATGTGCAAAATCTATAAAGGTGGATATACCTCTTATTGTCTCTAAATTCTTCTCTTTTTTCCAAAATACATTTTCTGTTAGAGACACTTTAATACTTCTACCCATCTAAAATATAGAGTAGGCTAAAATAAATTTAGATGCAACATGGGATTTGCATTAGTGAATTTGAAATCTGAATTGTCTATATATAAATATTTCTCTTATGGAAGTAAGTTTTGAAATATTATTTAATTATTTATAATAAAAAAGTTATAAAATAATATTATTATATACTATTTACCTCGTTAGATAAAACATGTCAAATTAGGGTATTAATTTTGTTTAAATAATATAATGAATGTCATTATAGGTATTTTAATTAATCTTTACTTTATGAAAATGTCATTTTAAAGATTAAATGATTGTTAGTTATAGTTTTTTATAAAATAAAAAAGTAGTGTAATAAATAAAAATAAATTATTTTAATTAATCTTTACTTTATGAAAATGTCATTTTAAAGATTAAATGATTGTTAGTTATAGTTTTTTATAAAATAAAAAAGTAGTGTAATAAATGAAAATAAATTAGTATATTTGTTGATTTTCTTATAAATTGTAGAGAAAGGTCGGTACAAATAAAATGTTTTTGCGAAGGGAGGAAGGGAGGAAGTATGACACTATGCCAACTCCTGAGGAAATATGAGGCGGAAACACTTCTTTATTTGAAAAAACCCTAAACACTTCAAAAAATAGCCGCCAGCCACCCAAACAACATTCAACCTAGATCCGGCGCCGCCGCCCTCTTGGGGTTCTTCCGACCGCCATCTTTGATGGGCCCCCTGGAGGATCCGACATTATCCCGCATCAGTGGTTCCCGGAATGGCCTCGCTCTCGGGTCGACCTTGCTTGGGTACTAATTAATCTTTACTTTATGAAAATGTCATTTTAAAGATTAAATGATTGTTAGTTATAGTTTTTTATAAAATAAAAAAGTTGTGTAATAAATGAAAATAAATTAGTATATTTGTTGATTTTTTAAAAAATTGTAGAGAAAGGCCGGTACAAATAAAATATTTTTACGAAGGGAGGAAGGGAGGAAGTATGACACTATGCCAACTCCTGAGGAAATATGAGGCGGAAACACTTCTCTCTCTGAAAAAACCCTAAACGCTTCAAAACATAGCCGCCAGCCACCCAAACAACATTCAACCTAGATCCGGCGCCGCCGCCCTCTTGGGGTTCTTCCGACCGCCATCTCTGATGGGCCCCCTGGAGGATCCGACATTATCCTCCATCAGTGGTTCCCGGAATGACCTCGCTCTCGGGTTGACCTTGCTTGGGTACTGGCGGCGCCGAAAGGGCGTCTTCCGTCAACCACGTTGGACGCCGGTATCTCCGCTTTCTCCGCCACCTTCCTGCTTTGCTTCTACTTCATCCGTCGGGGTCCTGCGGTACGCCGGATTCTACCGCTCCTCGGTAGGGCTGATACATGAGCCGAGTAGCTCGGGATCGACTCGGGCTCGGCTCGATAAAAACTCGGCTCGGGATCGCTCGAATACTAAATGAGCCGAGTTCGAGCCTTTAAGTGAGCTCGAATCGAGCTCGAGTAGCTCGACAACTCGGGAGAAACTTGAATTGCCGAAATTACCCCCCAATTACTAAGCAATTTGTTTCAAGACCCGTCATCCCCAGGAGAGTAGGAGACCCCATTCCGCTTCACGGCTTCAGCCTTCAGCGCGAGCGACAGAAACCCTAATGGCCTAATCCGTCACCCTCACCGCCTCACCGGCCCTCACGGAGTCACGGCCTCACCCTCGAGTTCTCCACTGCCTCCAGAGTCCAGTCCAGCGACGCCGTCACCGTCACTGGTCACCCTCCAGCGAAGGCGTCTTCTCAGTTCTGTCACGGTGTTGATCTCCCTTCGAATCCGTCGTCGAATCCATCTTCGAATCCGTCTTCTCAGTTCCGTCACAGTGAAATAAATTGCTCTCCCTTCGAATCCCTTCGAATCCGTCTTCTGTCACGGTTCGTTCCCAATCTAGTTGGCTACGAATTTGTTGTTGACTAATGATTTTGTTGTTGATTAATGATTCGATAGCTTTGAGTTTGTTCCCAATCTAGTTGGCTACGGTTCGTTCCCAATCTAGTAATCCACCATTTCTCCATTTCAGATCTGATAGCTTTGAGTTTGTTGTTGATTAATGATTTTGTTGGCTACGAATTAGTCTGATAGCTTTGTTACCTACTTACCTTTGAATCTGATAGCTTTGTTGGCTACGAATATGATGAGTTTGTTGTTGATTAATGACTTTGTTGGCTACAAATTAGTCTGATAGCTTTGTTAGCTTTGAATCTGATAGTTTGTTAGCTTTGAATCTGATAGCTTTGTTGGCTACCAATCTCATGAGTTTGTTGTTGCTTAATGAGTTTGTTGGATACAAATTAGTCTGATAGTTTGTTGTTGCTTAACCAGTTTATTGGATAAATTAAGAAAGAGTTGAGCTTCTTACTTGTGGAGATAATGTCCCTTATTGACCAAGTAAGTGAAGCAATTACAAGCAATTCCATCTCTCATTTTATTGCATTTTAGTTATATGATTTTAGTTCCTTCCGAGTTGGCCTTTAGCACTGCTGCTGTAATTTACAGCTGGAATTTTGTGTTGCAGTTGCTGCTGTTGGGATGCTGTAATGTTGCTGCTCTCTGTTGATTAGAAATGCTCAAAAAACAGTAAGCTTAATTTTTGGTTTTAGCCTTTGATAGTGATATAATGCTGATGATTATCTTGTTGGACATTTCAATCCCTGAAAACCGAGTACTTAAGCTAGAAGAGAAGCTGAACATGGGCTGATATAATATCTCATCATATTTATACATTTCAATCCCTGAAAACCAACACACAAAAGCAAGGTACAGAGGACTAATAAAACGACGTCACTTTTGCTGATCTTGAACCAACTTTGAGTAAGCTTGAGCTAGCACCTTGAGCTCGGCTTCCTCCAACAATTGTAGACTTGTAGTTTATAAAAATCAGTGTATTTTTTTTTTGATGAAACACATCATTGCATTAATTTGAAATATCAATACACATGATGAAATCTTTAACACGAGTCAGAAGTTACTGCTTCTGCTTCTAATCTTGCTTTTATTAGCCATACTAATTGTATTAGCAATATTATTTGGTCATATCATTTTATTTAATCCATACTCAGTGTTGCTAAGGGTCCGGAGTTCCGCCTTTAAATGGTCACCTACCTTGTATTGTAGGTAGTTATCAGGAAAGTTTATATGATCATGGAAATCATTATCTCCTTGCCAAATGATTTATGAGTTAATGGTCACCTATCTTGTTACTCTTCAGTTGGATATGTAAATAGAGACTTCTTTCAGCCCTTTTTTATTTTCTCATTGCTGATGTTCTTATTTCTTATTTTTCCATCCCGTGTTCATGTCGTTGCTGCCCAAGTGCCTGGATGTTATTGTTCGTGTTGTGTTCGTGTTGCTTATGTCGTTGTTGTGTTCGTGTGTTGCATTTATGTTGTTCTATTTCGAACTTTATCTATTTCGAACTTTATCTATTTCGAGTTTATGATGTATTTGAACTTTGTAATGTCGGGTTGTACTCTGAATACTCGTGTGATGTTTTAGATTCCTTTGCAATTCAATTATTTAGGTTATTAGGTATTTTGAATACAAATCAAGCTATACAACAGGTTATTAGGTACTGCAATTCGAATACTGTAAACGAGCTCACGAGCTCGAGCTCAACTCGAGTAATCGAGCTCACGAGCTCGAGCTCGAGCTCGGCTCGAGGGGAAGCGAGCTAACGAGCTCGATCTTGAGTATCTCCCCCAGCTCGCGAGCCGAGTTCGAGAGCAGGCTTGAGCTCGTTTTCATATGAAGCTCGAGCTCGAGCTCGGCTCGTTTATAAACGAGCCGAGCTTGAACATTGAGTACTCGAGCTCGTGAGCTCGTATATCACCCCTACTCCTCGGCGTTGGCAGCTCCTCCTCGATGGTGGCTCCTCGTCGTTGGTGGATCCACTTGCTCCTGCCCGATGCTCACCTCCATCCTCAACCAGACCCGTGCCCCTCCCCCTGCGGCATAATCTTCGTCTATTTGGTCCGTCCTTAGGGATTTTTCCCTTCACCAAAGTTTACCCATCCCTAACTTAGTAACTCTCTTCCAAATCCAAAACTTCAAAGCCTAAACCACAAACAAGTTTTTTGTTTAATCCAAAAAATTCAAATCAAAACTTTCCACTTTTCAGATCCAAACTCTTCCATGCTAGGAAAACCAATCTCCTACTTTCTATCTTGCTTCTTTTATTTAAAATTGGCTCGAATCTTGCTTTTTAGTTTTGATTTGAACACAAATCTCCAATACAAAATTTCAACCCTCGACCGCCCCCAAACAACCGTCCCCTTCGGTCACTTCCTCCGATTCCGACCAAGCCTACTACTACATCATCTTGCATGTTAGTCGTCTCATCCACCAGACCAAAATTCAAGCAAGATGCAAGTGTTCAATTTTTTTCGTTATCTTAATCATAAATTTTATGTATTTGTAATATTAGTTGTTTTTTCTTTTTTTTTTTCTTTTTGACTAGCTACCCTCTTCGTAGGGTCTTTCAAGCCATCTTTTGATGGCTTCAAGATCGTTGTGTCGATCTGCTTCTTGCCTACTGTCAAAAAAAAAACTCCTGAAAATGCACGCCGTGCGCACTGTACGTGACAATAGAAGATTGAATTTTTGCTAATGTATGTAATAATGATAAATTATGGGGTTTACTATTTGCATGATCCTTTTCTCGCGTGGTTTCTAAGTTAGAAACCACGCAATACTGCGAGTTTGCGGAATCCGCAAACTTGCAATGTGTAGTTGCTTTTTTTTTTTTATTTTGTAAATGTATTCGTAACGGCACATTGCGAGTTTTGGATTTCGCAAACTCGGAATGCACGATTGCCTTTTAAAAAATCTGCGTACAATGCATTCGTAACCGCACATTGCGAGTTTCGGATTTCGCAAACTCGCAATGCACGATTGCCTTTTAAAAAAAATCTGCGTACAATGCAGATAAATATATATATCCAAAAGGTATATATCTCATTGATGTCAATCCGATCAAAAATACATATTAAATTCTGATTGAATATATATATATATATATATATATATATATATATATATATCCCTTTGATATCAATTTTGGAAATATTTACATGTGAATAAGGATATTTGAAGATATCACTTCTTTTGGTTATCTGAAGATAGATAAATTTGGAGAGAGGTATATGTCGAGATGAAGATGCTCCTAAAAAAATGAATGAATCAATTTTGAGTAAATAAAACCTATCTCCAAATATACCTATCTCGGAGCCTCTTGACAACCAAATATACCTATCTCCAAATATATCTATTTTCAAATATCCGAAAGAAGCGATATCTTCAAATATCCTTATTTGCATATAAATTTTTCCAAAATTGATATTAACGGGATATCTTTGAGATATATATCTATATTCAATCGGAATTTAATATATATTTTTAATTGGATTGACATCAACAAGATATTTACCTTCCGAATATATATAGAATATAGATCAAATGTTTACAAGTCTTATTGTGTTTTGTGTTAACAAACCTGGGCCCTTGATTTAGAAAAGATGGATGGCCCAGATTTTGACAAAATTCAAATTATATATTTATTTATCAAGATGGGCCCACTAAAAAAATTGCACTACTCTCAATTGTTGAAACGTGTCTTTTAATTCCCTATAAATTCTACGTTTACCCTAATCGATCCCCACAAACCTCCAGATCGATGTCTTCTTCATCCTCCTTTTCCTCTCTGTAATCAATCGTTGATGAGCCTGAAACTCGTCTTCCTCTCACCAATCCAAATCCAAACTCACTTTCGTTGTCTAAGGGTTCTGTGATCTCAATCCAAACTCACTTCCATTGTATGCATCTTCCAATCAAACACGATCCGTTACAATTTAATTTACGTCATTGATCGTTACACACATGACCCGCCCTCTCCCTCTCCCTCTCTCTCTCTCTCTATCTCTCTATATATCTATCTCTATCTATCTATATATCTCGGCAAACTTGCAATGTACATGTAAACTGCGAGAAAAAAAACCGTGCAAATAGTAAACGTACCCGATTAATAATAATAAAGCACCGCATATCAAGACTTGGCGATTGCGAATCTGTATTTTTCGATCGCGTATCCATACTACGCAATTGCGAATTCATACCGTAAATTAAATACGGTTGGGTTTCTTTTTGAATTCCTTAATTAGAAAATTAAGTTGGACTCATAATAACTCAAGGAGGTAAATACAGTAGTAGCTAGTGTCAACTTATGTGGACGAGATCTAGAATTTGACTCTTTTTTTTTTTTTTATCTTAGTCCAGTTCGATCGACTCAGTCGCTCTATATCTGGATCGGGTACTGTATGGCCCATTTAAGGGGTTGACCCTCCCACTCACAAACGACTCCATGTTTCCAAGAGGATTCGAATTTCAAACCTCTTGGCATGGGATGTAGCCCCACAACTACTACACTAACTTGTGAGACTCTGCAAATTAAACAAAGTGTGATGTGTGATACGGACAAATTAAGGAGTACTCATAATATGATGACGACGTAACGAATTAACGGAAATTCAGATTTTTCCTAAAGTAGTCCGTACAGTATAAGCATGAAAAGTCCCAGTAACCGTGTATGTTGTACATATTACTCGATCTGCTGTAAGCAAGCTGTTATATATATATATATATATATATATATATATATATATATATATATATATATATATATATATATATATATATATATATATATATATATACACACACACACACAAGTAGCAGCCTCCATTTGTTTGTACGTTCTACAACGTAACGTAAGTGGCCCCTTAATTGACTTCTTCTGCGTATCATTAAGTAGGCCCAATTATTTCAGCTCCCTGATTTTGACATACTTTCTGGATTTATATATACACCAACTTGTACTATATTTCCTTTTTGGCAAATTGGACATTTATACCCATAATAGTATAGATTAATAAATTTGTTCATTTGGGTATATTCCCATCAAAACATAAGTTTGTTTTCGATATTCATCGGATAACGTCAATTTTGTAGGATTACAACAACAACAATATATATGTAAGAGACCAGAATGGGCGAGCAAGCGAGAATCCCGGCCACCGATAGTAGACTCCGGCCGCCCGGAGAACCGTCTAATGGGCCAAAAACTTTAAAAGACACGGTGATGGGGGAATCCACATCGCGCAAGGTGATTCTCTCCCCAGAAGTGCTTGCGGAGAGAGTCTCGGTTTCGTTCCCTTATGGCGAAGATGGGGATCTGGTCATTGACATTGGACAGGATGTCATGGAGGTGTTTGACTCGGCATGGAAGTCGTCGGTTATCGTCAAAACACTCGGAGGGTTTGTGCCCTACAATGCGATGGAAAGGAAATTAAGGGAGCTTTGGACGCCTTCTGATAGCTTTTTATTGGCGGATTTACCGAATGGCTATTATGTGGTAAAGTTTGACAATGACCATGATTACTGTAATGCGCTTACGGGAGGTCTTTTGATGATATTCGGCCATTATCTGATTACCAAAGCGTGGAGTCCTGACTTCGATCCTGAAAGAGATGTTATAACTACTTCTCCGGCGTGGGTAAGGATCTCAAAGCTACCGATTATCTTTTACGAGGAGGACGTGTTGTGGAAGATTGCTTCAGGCATCGGAACGCCGATCAAGGTGGATACCAGGACATTGTTTTCTAGCCGAGGACGCTATGCACGGATATGTGTGGAGGTTGATCTGCTCAAGCCTCTCAAAGGTACAGTTCCCATCAACGAGAGACGCTACTTCTTGGAGTACGAGGGCCTTCATAAGATCTGCTTTAAGTGTGGGTGGTACGGCCATCTCGCGATGCAGTACCCGAAAGTGACACCGATTGTGACGTCCGGTAACAAGAGCAAGAAATTGGACCATCAAGGGACTGAGAGTGTCACGGGCCAGACGGGTTCGGATGGCGTGGCGGATAGTCAGATGGATGGAGCAGAGGACAACATCAACGGTTGTTCTGGGCTATGGATGGACGTTCTGAGGAGGCGAAGGAATCCTAAAGGGAAAACTAAAGTCGCCGGAGAAGCCGTCGGAGATGACAGGGCAAATGGAGGACGAGAAGTCAACGCTGGTAGCAGTTACAGAATTTTGGAAAGAAATACCGAAAGTTCCGCCTCCGTGATGGCGTCTGACGGTTATGGTAAGTCTGGTAAAGGAAAGGGTGTGTTGGTAACGGCTAAGGATAAGGAGATCTTGGGGAATCATAGTGGAGATCATGGAGAGATTAATAAGGGGTTGGCAGCTACTTTTGCTCCAGGCACTAAAGAGGTGGGGGAGAAAATTATTAGAAAAGGATCTATGAAAATTGGGAATAGAAGGAATGGGCCGAAAACCTTTGGGCCGAACTCGACTAATTCCGTTGGGTCGGTCAAGAGACGAAGGCAAGACGAATCAGCCCAAGTGTGGAAAGAAAAGAATGTGTTTATGTCTAGGCAGGAGGATGCCGCCATGGCTCCAGTTTGGGGATGCCGAGTACTGAGCATGGAAGGCTTGATGATTGAGAATGAGACCACGGTTAAGGGAGTCGAGAACGGGTCGACGTCCGCCCCCTCATCTTCTTGATGAAGTGCATCATTTGGAACTGTTGCGGCGCCAGTGGCGACGGGTTCCGTAGAGCGGTCAAGTATAAGAGTAGACGCCATATGGTTGATGTATTTGCTATCCTGGAGCCGAAGATTTCGAGCGACAGAGCTAGGACTGTTTGTGATCGTTTGGGGTTCACTGATTGGGAGACTGTGGATGCTGTCGGGTTTCGTGGGGGCGTGTGGCTTCTATGGAAGAGGGACATAGTGGATGTTGCGATCCTGCGTACTCACGAGAGATTCACCGTGGAAGAAGTTCAGGTCGGAGCTCGTGAGATGGTGCTGGTAGTGGTCTACGCGCCTCCGCAGAAGCATGATCATATCGCCTTCTGGAATGACATCGACGAGGCCACGAGAGATGAATCTGACCCTTTATTCGTTGGGGGTGATTTCAACTGTGTGATGTATAACTGGGAGCGGAGTAGGGACGTGGGTGGTCTGTCTCCGGACTCGGGAAGATTTAGGGAATGGGCTGAGGCGGCAGACTTAATTGACATGGGTTTCTCCAGGCTGGAATTCACTTGGGATAGAGGGCGAACACCGGATACTTATAGGGCCAGCAGGATTGACCGTGTTTTCACGAATACGTCGGGCCACCTGGGTTGGCCGGACGCTGCTGTGAGGCATCTCCCCAAGTTCAGCTCCGACCATTGTCCTCTTTTGCTGGAGTTGTGTCCGAGGAGGCGTGCTGAGAGGAGTAGGCGACCGTTCTGCTTCCAAGCGGCTTGGGTTACTCATCCCCAATTCAAAAGTGTTATTCAGGAGTCCTGGGACAGTAATCGGGTCACTACGGAGGCTTTGCGTGAGCTTAGGGATTGCTTGTTGAGGTGGAATCGGGATACGTTCGGATATATATTTGAGAGGAAAGCCCGCCTGGAGACCAGCCTCAGTGAGATACAGGGAGTACTAGCCAACCAGCTCACGACGGAGTTGCTTTAGAGGGAGCGGGATGCTCAAGACGAGTTGGCGAAGACCCTTTAACAGGAAGAGTTGCTATGGTTTCAGAAGTCAAGGGAACAGTGGCTTTGTGCCGGCGATCGTAGCACCACGTTCTTCCATTTGTCGACGATTGTTCGGAGGCAGAAAAACAAGATTGTGTTGTTGAAGAATGGGGCGGGCGAAGATGTTACAGATGGTAAAGTGATAGAGGGGTTGGTATGTGACTTTTATCGGCATTTGTATACGGTACCGGAGGCGGAGGTGACGTCTACGCCCTTGCAACAGGGCACCTTCCCACCGATTGATGCTGCTGATTGGGAGGCTATTGAGACATCGGTGACGGATGACGAGATCTCTCGGGCGGTTCATGAGATGGGCTCGTTCAAGCCGCCTGGGGTAGATGATCCTCAATATTGACCTTGAGAAGGCGTACGATTGCCTTCGATGGGATTTCGTGGTGGAAACGATGCAGGATGCCGGATTCCCTCAATGTTGGCTGCGTTGGGTGGAAGCCTGTATTTCTACCGTCTCCACTAGGGTGTTGGTTAATGGGAAGATGACCAAGAAGTTCAAACCCACGAGGGGCGTCCGACAGGGAGATCCGATTTCCCCCTACTTGTTTATCCTATGCCTTAAGAGGCTTAGCCAATTGATTTTTAGCGCGGTAAATGACGGGAGATGGATCCCGGCTAGAGTTACTAGGGATGGGCCTAATGTTTCCCATGTTTTCTTTGCAGATGATATAGTGTTGGTTCTTGAAGCCTCGGTCGATCAACTTCGGGTGATTCAGGACATATTGGATAGGTTTTGTGCTGCCTCTGGACAGCGGGTGAATACAGCCAAATCCAAACTGTTTATCTCCCCCAATGTGAATCGGGAGGTGGTGGCGGAGATGACACGCGTGTGTGGCTTCGAGGTTACGAATGCCCTCGGGAGTTATCTTGGGATGCTTGTCCTGCACAAGCGAGTGAACAAAGACACGTTCACTCCATTGATTGACAAGATTAGTGCCCGACTTGCGGCCCGGAAGGGCAGATACCTTAGCCTTGCAGGGAGAATCATACTCACTAAATCTGTTTTATCTTCTATCCCTGTCTATGCTATGTCGTCGGTTATTCTGTTGGCTAATACGTGTGAACAAATTGATAAAATTTGTAGGAGCTTCATTTGGGGTAGCAACGAGGATGGCGACGGATGCACCTAGTGAATTAGGATGTGGTGTGCAGTCCCAAAGAGTTGGGCGGCTTGGGCATTAGGGCCATGAAAGATCTTAACTTGGCCACGATAGGCAAACTGATGTGGAGATTCATAACAAGCCGTGATGGAGAGATCTGGAGAGACATAATCCGGGCGAAATATACCCGTACCATGGCGAGTGGGTTGGCTGGCATATCCCACATCTGGTCGAGTATGCTACAAAGCTCTAGTGCGGTGGTTGCAACGGGGGTTCAGTGGATTGTAGGGAACGGGAGGCTTGTCCGGTTCTGGGCCGATCTCTGGACGGGGGAGTGTCCGCTGCAAGATCTGGTGAGTGCCCCATTGGATGATGCATCCAAATCTCGTACGGTCAGGTCCTATTGGAGAGACACGGAGGGCTGGGATTGGGAGGCACTTCACCCGATCCTTTCGGCCACTGCCATGATGAAGCTAGCTGCAATTGGAGTGGACGAGTCCGACCTTTCGGAGGATCGCTTATGCTGGCCCGCAACAGCGGATGGGAACTACTCGATCAAGTCGTCTTATGAGTTGATTCGACAAACCAGGGAGGTAAATTTCAATGACTAATATATATATCGGCGAGTTTGGGTGTTGAAGGTTCCCGAGAGAGTCCGGTGCTTCATTTGGTTGGCTCTTAGAGGGGCTATTCTTACGAATGAGGACCGATGTCGACGTCACATCGCGACGGATTCTAGTTTCCACGACTGTCCAAATCAGGCCAACGCGCTGCCAGACCTTCTTCGAGAGCCCCTTTGCTACTTGGATAAGGGAGAACCTGATGACCACGCAACGCTTCATTGGGGAGGCGGACTAGGCTAGCGTTTTTGCGACCTCTCTTTGGTGGATCTGGAGATGGTGCAATGACTGGGTCTTCAATGGCAGGGAATGTTTAGTGGATCAAGCGCAGTTCATCAATAGTAGAGTACTTGAGTATAACGCATCCTGGAGAAGTGGCGGCACCAGGGAAACCATCGTCGAGAGGCATAGAGAGGATATCAGGTGGGATAAGCCGGACCACGGGTGGGTTAAGATGAACTCGGATGGGGCTGTAGCGAGTGATGGGAGTGCTGATGCTGGTGGGGTGCTACGTGATGCGGAGGGTCGATGGATAGCTGGCTTCACCCGCCGCATTGAGTGATGTACGGTGCAAATGGCGGAGCTATGAGGGCTCCTGGATGGCCTCCGATTGGCATGGGTGGAAGGTTACAAACAGGTCGTTGTTGAGTCTAATTCCAAGACCGCCATCACCCTGCTACAGAAGGGTGTCGATCACCATCACCCACTTTCTAGCTTGGTACAGCAGTGCCGGAGCTTTCTTAGCCGAGCCTGGGAGGTTCGGTTGAGGCATGTACGTCTTCAGGGAAGCGAATTTTGTCACTGACTCCCTCGCGCCGCTCGCCTTATCCTTTCCTATTGGTGTTCATAGTCTTTTAATTCCGCCGTTAGATATAGCGAGTATTGTTGATGATGATGCTAGGGGAATGGCTACTCCCCGTTTAGTTCATGTGTAGCCCGTTTATACAATTATAGTTGAAAGCCGGCCTCTCTTGTTTTCCTACCAAAAAAACAACAACAATATATATGTTGAAATACCGAAAACACTAAAATTTAATATTTAAAATATCAAGATAGAAAGTGACAATCTTTACCTTAAAAATTCTCATTTTTTTAATAGGGTTGAACCTAAATTTAATATTCTCATTTTCGATATTTCTATTAATATTGAATTGTAGAGCGAATCATATTCAGATGTATGGATAAACAATGGATTTTGAAGATCTGTTGCATTGATGTAGTCCCTTTGTCAATATTTAAAGCTTGTTTCTGGAGTAATCAACATCTTTTCTAGCTCAGATCAATAGGATCTAGTTTAGCAGAGAAACAATGATCAAATATGATGATTGTAGAAGGATTCTGATTTGATCTAGAGAGTCAGATTGAGAATCAAAAGATCTGCAGAAAAGGTAATCATATAGGGCTGACACGGTACGGTACCATGGTAAATTTTCGATTACCACGTACCATACCGATACCACTCGGTATGGGATTTTTTGTACCACGTACCAACCGACTAGTTTCAGTTATCGAAACTATTGGTATCGAAACTATCGGTTACCGAATGTCGGTATCGTGGTAATCGAATACACTGTTTTCATGCCTAAATTTCCGTTTGATACACTGGTACCATCGGTACCGTTGATACCGATGGTACCGATATTTAATTTTTTTTTAAAAATAAATATATATTCGGTACCACGTTACCGACGGTACCGAATGTAGTCTACAACTCTACACAATATTTAATTTTTTTTAAAAAAATAAATATATATATTCGGCACCGACGGTACCATGGTATTTGAGTTGCACATACCGTGTACCGTACCGACTAGCCTTGGTACCGAGATTTCGGTTACCGATACAGTCGGTTACCGACTTCTTGGTACCAATGTCTGGTTGATACGGTTGGTAATTGGTTGGTATGGTAATTTTCCTACCACCGCCCAACCCTATCACATAACATAGGAGAGCTGACAGAAGAGATGATCTTGATCTGATCATGAAAATTAGATAAAGAATCGAGCTCAAGAACATGCTAATTTGCGAATCAATTATTTGATACCATGTTGATTCAGGAGGATCAAGCGAACCACGTACACTCAAGAACACTCGGTCAAAGAGAAAAAGGAAAAGCAAAACTCCCAGAAATTTTAGAAATTTCATTGCTTTGCAAGATAAGATCTGAAGTACATTGATCTTCCTATTCAGTCAGCTTCTTAAAAGTATTAGGTGGATCCTAGGTGGTGAGAGACCGCCTAGCGCCTAGGCGGCTATCTAGACGTGCCTAGATGCCCGCTTAGTTCTATACGAAGAGGGATTACCTTGGCGACACCTAGACGGGATTTTTAGAACAATGTTTCTATTTATACTAGAAGAGCCAATATGAGTACAAGTGGGTTAGCTTATTGCACAATTAATAGCCAAACTTATTTCGGTTGCAATAAACACTTCTGCTAAGCTCACTTGATCACAAAACTGACACATTAGCTCAAGTTGTTTCTATAATTCTGAACATCTTTATTATATTTAATGTGAGATGAGATGCTACACTAACACTAAACTAGACCCGGACAAACGCGGGTGCGGGTCGGGCTTTGGACGGGCTTTACTCAAGATTTTGTCCCGTTGTTGCGGGCGCGGGTCGGACTAAGCCCGCTTAACGGGTTGGAAGTCGTGTCCAAGCCCGTTCGCAAATGCGGGCGCGGGTAGCCCGCAGGTACCCGCAAACCTAATTAATTTTTCTTATTAAGATTATATTAAGCCTATTATAATCAATTTTAATATATATAAATATATATATATATATATTACATATATTATTTATATACTACCTACTATTTTTAATATATATTTATATATGTTACATATAAAATGAATACATATTATTTACATAAGCCTACTGTTTTTTTTAAAAATAAATACCAACTGTTTTTATATGTTTTTAAAAGAAATATCTACTGTTTTTTTATGTTTTTAAAATAAATAGCTACTGTTTTTTTAAATAAATACCTATTTTTAAAAGAATGATAATATTATTTATTACATATATATACACATATATTACTTTTTATATGTTTTTATTTTTTTAAATTAATAATAATAATAATAATATATATATATATATATATATATATATATTTAATAATATATATTAAAAAAATAGCGGGCACCCGTTACGGGCCTAGCAGCCCGCAACGGGTATATTGGCTTACCCAATCCCGTTTCCGCTGCGGGCGCGGGCCGGGCCTAGCGGCCCGGATGGGCTTTTCTCCCTACCCAAGCCTGTCCAATTTCCCGGGCGGGCGGGACGGGCCGGGCGGGCCGGCCCGCGTTTGCCCAGGTCTACACTAAACTAGGTTTAATTAAAAAAACATCGAAAATTTCACAAGGTATCTCTGAGGTATCGCTTAGTTCATGCGGTGACCAACTGTTTTACACCTTTCACGTGGTGCCTTTGAGGTTATAAATCCTTTCGTCTTATGCCATTGTTCATATTTTTTAACAGCCTCCCGTTAGTGAAAAAAAAATTAAAAAATAAAAAAAATCGATTGATTTTTTTTTTAAAAAGGAAAGAAGACAGACACGCGTACCACCTCGTGCAATCACTTGAACAAAAGAAGAACAAATGAATGGGTGGATCTGGTGTTCATCAGGGAGGAGGAGGTGCATGCAGGTAGTCAAATGTTCAGCGACGATGGGGTGTCGTCATCCGGCGGAGTCTCGTCCACGGGGGCGGCACTGGTTGGTAATAGAGCTAAGTATCGATCCCAATTCCCCCAATCTGAAACAAAGCCTAAACCCTAATTTTCGGTAAAATCTGAATACTCCCAGTTCTAAACACTCCCAATTCTCCCCATTTATAATTTTCGTCAAATATGAAACAAAGCCTAAACCCTAATTTTCGATAAAATCTAAACCCTAAAATCATCAAAACAAAGCCTAAACCCCCCTAAATAGCAACAAATCACCATGCCTAAACCCTATTTTTCGATAAGATCTGAAAATTGGATTGAACAACCTCTGTTCTGTAATAAGATTTTCCTCTTGTGCTCTATTTTCATGAATAAGAGACTCGATTTATGAGTAAGGATTTTTTCGTTAAAGGCAATTTCCTCCAGCATCAAGGAAAATTCAACTTCTAAAGATTCAATCTTGAACGAACATTTTGAAAACCTTTCATGTGAATACTTTACTTGAGCTTCTAGCGTAACATTCCTTATATGTAAATCCAGGGACGGTACCAGGAATAAAAGTCTAGATGTGCTAGATTCCCTTGTGCCATAAAAAAATTATTTTTGAAAAAATTGAATGAAAATAGAGAAATATAGTAATGAAATTGATAGAATTATATTTACTATCTCGTATACAATTTATTGGGTACATAGTAAAAAAGTTATTGTGAAAATTTTTGAACGAAAATAGAGATGTGCTAGATTCCCTTATGCCATAAAAAAATTATTATTAAAAAAATTGAATGAAAATAGAGAAATATAGCAATAAAATTGATAGAATTAGATTTATTGTCTAGTATATAATTTATTGGGTACATAGTAAAAAAAATTATTGTGAAAATTTTTGAACGAAAATAGAGATATATAATTACAAAATAGATAGAATTAGATGTAATATTATTGATAAAAATAAAAAGGCAATTGATTGTGTAGTTGTCAAATGTGGGATTCAAACCTTGGATTTGGGGGCTAAAGCACAGGGTATAAACTATTGGGCCAGTTGTTAGCTTGTGATCCATACATAACCTATATAATACATATTCCGTAAAAATTTTGGGTGAGCTGGAGCAGAGCTCAGTCCACCTCTCCTTCCGTATCTATGTAAATCCATGGTTTGCATTTTCATATTTGTGTTTAGTTTCCAAAGTGAGTTGCATTCACCTGCTCGATGTTGTGCGTGTCTTCTTTCCCCTTTTTTTAATTCGATTTTTTTTCCCACTAACGAGAGGCTATTAAAAAATATGAACAAAGACATGTGGTAAAAAAATTTATAACTTCAGAGTCACCACATAAAAGGTGTAAAACAGTTGATCACCGTGTGAATTAAACGATACCTCGAAAGTACCTCGTGAAATTTCCGAAAAACATTTATCGAGTTCCCGATACAAGAGCATCAACAACAGTAAGTCCCTGAAAACCCTTATTGTTGCCACCTCATATCAAAACTTAAAAAAAAAAAAGGGGGGGAAAGGCTATGAGTCCGTATTCCAGGGCTCATATATAAGCATCCCAAATTTTGGGCTCATGGCGCAGCTTTTTTTCTATTTGCAATTGAATGTTGTGTTTTGATGCTCAACTGGGCAACGTGGCTCTATATGACACACTTTTATATATATAAATCGATTTTTATGCATTTTCCTAAATTAATAAAAATAATAAAAATTATTTTTGAAAGTAATTTAATTTTATCTACTCATAGACATCAATATTGCATATGTTTGAAAGAAAAAAAAATGTAAATAAATAATACTCATATATTCTTTATCAAACATTAAAAAATTATTTTTACACACATTTTATTATTAAATAATAATAGTAATAATAATCGAATTATTGAGTAGTTGAAAAAGATAAATACTCCATCCGTTCGGCAAAACTTGTCATTTTAGCTTCTTTCACAAGTTTTAAGACAATTAACAAATATACTAATTTACCCTCAATTATTACCCTCCTTTATTTACTTTATCGAAAACTACAACTAACAAACCATCAATCATATTAACGGTATTTTTGTAAAGTGAATGGCAAAATACTTAAAATGACAAGTTTTTTTGAACAAAAATAACACCATAAAATGACAAGTTTTGCCGAACGGAGAGAGTAGTAAAAAGTAATTTAAGGGTCCAAGACTCGAGCTCACGAATGCGGGTACAAATAATAAAAAGTTGGAATGGAACTCTTAAACTGACGTGGAAGAGAAAAAGTAAATTAAGGATCCGGATTGGGACTCACTAATGTTCATGCTCTAAACGAAACAATACAAATTAGAGGGTAATATGTTTAAAAAAAAAAAACACGTGGCAGTGTGTCAAGGTCAGCCAAGTTGAGAGAGGAGAGAGAGATTGGAAGCTCCAGGGAAAGCGTGGAAAAGAAATGACGGTTGTATTGGATAAGACAGATATCCAGCTGGCTCCTCTTCACAGATCACCCTCTCCTCCTCCTCCTCCTACTACGCGTGCTTTCCGCTTCCACCCTTCAACCAATTCAATTCAACAATTCCTCTTTTCTATATAAAATCACTCACTCCCACTCCTCTAATTTCATTCCCACAACACAACCCCGAATCAATCAACCAACCAACCAACCAATTACAATCATTTGCTATTTCCTACGTACACTTACAGTCTACTCTCAACTAAAGCTCCACACTTCAATCCATCCATCCGTCGATTTATCAATTTCGACCCAATTTTCCGATTCCGACATTGACAAATGGACGTTTTTTCAGCTAATTATTATAACTACCCCCAATTTCAGTACGGCGACGAGGCGTCTTCATCGGAGAGTGGTAGCGCCAGCCCCCCTCCGGCCGATGTAATGCTGGCGGCTGACCACCCGAAGAAGAGGGCCGGCCGGAGGAAGTTCAGGGAGACCAGGCACCCCGTCTACCGGGGCATCCGCCTGCGCAACTCCGGCAAGTGGGTCTGCGAGCTCCGGGAGCCCAACAAGAAGTCCCGGATTTGGCTCGGCACCTTCCCCACCGCCGAGATGGCAGCCCGTGCCCACGACGTTGCTGCCATAGCCCTCCGCGGCCGCTCCGCCTGCCTCAACTTCGCCGACTCCGCCTGGTTGCCAGTTCCCACCTCCGGCAACACCAAGGACATCCAGAGGGCGGCGGCAGAGGCGGCGGAGGCGTTCTGCAGGCCGCAATCCCAAATCGAGGCGGTGGAGGTGGAGGTGGAGGAGGTGAAGAATGAAGATGATGTAACTTTCAACTTCATAGATGAGGCGGATTTGCTTGGGATGCCGGAGATAATTGCTGACATGTACAGTGGGATGATGTTGGCCCCACCAGCCAACGCCTACGTGGCAGATGATTACGTGGATTATGAGATGGACATGTCACTGTGGAGCTACTAAATTTAGAAAGTCACTTCTTAGGTTGTATGTAATGATTGAAAATAGTCAGCTCCTTTGTTTCATAATCACCTTTTTTTTTTGAGTCCGCAACGTGTTTATTTTTAAACCGGTACGGACAGACGACGGTACGAATACTGCAATGTGTAAAATACGTGTGAAATGAATGAGAGTGGAATAAGAAATTCATAATCATTTCGAAATGACTCATTGGATGAATTACTCAAAGGTCTCCATTTGAATCCTGAATAATCGCTCTTTAGTAACAAATTAGTGTAATACCCGTGCCTTTAAGGTACAGGAGCTTGATCCATTTTAATTTGAACATTATTTTATATATCTATATAATACTATATTAACACATATATACGTGTTTACAACAAAAGTATGTATAAAATATTTTTTTATAATTTATAAATTAGTTGAAAAGAGATACGTACGGTACAAATTTTAAAAATGATTTAATAAGGTAAAGTAGTAATAATAATCAAACACACCACCTAATATAATTTGAAATAAATATATAATTATTATCATTATCATAGATCTAAAAAGTAAAATATAAGCTCCCGTACAAATATTAAAAAATCATAAGCACATGATTGTGTGAATAATTTTGAAGTTATGTAGATATACATAACTTATTCATTATTTTCATGAGAAAGATGGTTAGAAAGAGAGAGAAATAACTAGTGAAAATAAAGGTAAGATGGTAAAAAAAAAGATCCTTAAAGGTAGAAAAGTGATCTAAGAAGCCTCATCCAAGATGTAAAGTAAGCATTAGTTGTGGGCGTGACACGTCAGCAAAATGCTAGCATAATTAGTAATATTAATAGATAGATAGATAGATAGATAGATAGATATATTGCAATCCGAAAAAAAAAATGGAAACATGTCTCAATATTTACGGCAATATAACCGAAAAAAAAAGGAATGGATTCAAATCATATTTAAAATAGGAAACAACTATTTTAAAGTTTCCATAATAATATTGACCAATAAGAAAATCTCATTTGAATAAAAAATTCAACTTTAATTGTGGGCGTGACACGTCAGCAAAATGCTAGCAGAATTAGTAAAATTAATAGATATAAAGTATAAATTTCCAAAAATAAAATATACCAAGATTCAAATTTAAGTTCAATGTATGTAGACGAATTATGAGAATATTGCAATCGGAAAAAAAAAATGGAAACATGTCTCAATATTTACGGTAATATAACCGAAAATAAAAAAAAAGGAATGAATTCAAATTATATTTAAAATAGGAAACAAATATTTTAAAGTTTCCATAATAATATTGACCAATAAGAAAATTCCATTTGAATAAAAAATTCAACTTTAATTGTGGGCGTGACACGTCAGCAAAATGCTAGCAGAATTAGTAATATTAATAGATTCAAGGAATAAGAAATTCAAAATTTGGGTATATATATAGTAAATTGCTTTTATGTTTATAATAAGTTTAAACAAGGCCTATTTAAATTGTTACAAGTACAATTGTAGTGTTAACTTATTGAGCATATTTGTGCCTCAAAACTTCTCTTCGGTCGCTTCATTTTCTACCGACTTTATTCTTAACCTTTCTAAATTCATTTTTCAATTTTCACAATAACCGAGTTTCTTAAATAACTTTTTCATCTCAATCGCAATAAAAAAAAAAGAAAAATAATTATTTATATAGGAATAAATGGCATTATTAGATTTGTTTAGATTTAAGAAGGTTCTCGATGTAAGGACTGAATAACTAATTAGCTCCCGGAGGTGTTTAATCAAGTTGAAGAAAGAACAGAGACATGGTGCGTAATACTCGTATTTAATTAATTAATTAATATGCTAATGGAATGGAGTAATGGGGTACAGGGAGAATTTACTTGCATATATAGTAATCTGATTTAGAACAAGTTGGCAACTGCAGAGTCATGACCACTTTCATCACTTGCATAACATTAATATTTAATTTATAAAATTCCGAAATAGCAGCTGGACTACTTTGATCACTTGGTCTCATAGCCAATGACTCAATCCTCATGACTCCATCATTAATTACTAGATGGTCCAAATCAATCACTAATTAAAATAATTTTAATTCATCACATTTCACAAACCACAAGTTACTACAAGTAGATCAAGGGAACAATGTTGATTTCCCTTCTACCTAGTGGAGTTGTGGGAGATTTTGTGAAAAAATAAAATTAATTTCTAGATTCCACCCACAATTGATAAACAAAAAATTAGGGTAATTAATTTTTATTTATTAATTTGAACTGAGTTCTATTTTTTTTTTCCCAATTATCTTTTCATTTAATTTTATAAAATAATACTTCATCTGATCTAAAAAAACCTGTCATTTAACTATTCAATCATTGTTTTTAAAGAGTTAAATTTGTACAAAATATTAAATTTTTTAATGAATTTTTCTTTATGGATAATAAGTTTGAAACTATTAAAAAGATAATATATTATATAGTTTTTTATCATTAAAAAAACATATATAAACAATAGTTAATATATTTTTATAACGAAATGAGTATGTCTTTAAATTTTAATTGAAAAAATATAATTTAAAACAAAATAATTAAAAAAACCTTTCCAAAATAATAAAGGCCGAATTTACATAAGCAGAAAATGCCTTATTTAAATTTTCTTCCACTGGTTCAAATATAGTTTGGATCACCTACAACCTTCCCCGCTCCCTTTAGTGCATCACTTAATTATTTTTAGTATAAATTTATGTCCAAATTTTATTTTTTAAGGTTTATATATCCTTATATTGATAAGCTTATAAATGTAGGTCTTAAGAAATCACATTTTAGAAAATATTTTCTAAAATAATCGATATTTTATTTATCTAAATTTTAAAATGTGATTTGTTAAGTTTTAATTTTATAAATACAATATAAGAGTATAAAGTCTGAAAATATTTTTTAAAATTAGTTTACTGTAAATTTATATCCAAAACAATTAAATGATGGATCGAGGAATTTGGTTCAAAAATGGTTTTTTCTTCGAATTTGAACCGGAGGTAGAAAAGGGATAAATTTTGAAATAAATGAGAATACACGTGGCAACTGTCTCAGTCAAACAGTCAACTAACGTAAGTAGTTGAATGGGGGAGAAACTAGAAAGAGAAACGCCCCCAGGAAGGGAATTGGGAAACCGAGTAAAAAGGAAGATACGACCCCACGATGGGCCCCATTTCCCATGGGACCCACTTCCATCTTCCCTGATCCAGCTGCGTCCTCTTCATTCATTTTGATTTTACCTCCTCTTTCAGAGCGCGTTGCTTCCGTGGGTATTATTTTTCTTTAATTGTAAGCTCCCGCCAGGCGCCAGCAAGTAAACACTCA
The DNA here is from genome assembly GCA_037127255.1 of Persicaria tinctoria. Taxonomy (NCBI): domain Eukaryota; kingdom Viridiplantae; phylum Streptophyta; class Magnoliopsida; order Caryophyllales; family Polygonaceae; genus Persicaria; species Persicaria tinctoria. Next base: position 53,778,953 of record JBANSL010000014.1, on the reverse strand, counting down.
TTCTACACACTCCCACCTCGTTTGTAACTCCTATTTCAGTCCCCCCACCGGCACCCCATATATATTACTCACTCAGACTCCTCAACTTCCCAACATCAACCTCCTCTCAACTTCCCAACATCAACTACCTTAACTTGATTAACTGCTTTCCTAAAGCTACATTCACATCACTACAATCCCAACATACAGTTTCAACTTTCAATATATGGAAGGTTCTTCAGCTTATAACTACCACCAGTACCCTTACCAGTATCTGTACGGTGACTACGGATCCCCGTCCACCGAGAGCGGTGGCAGCGCCAGCCCCCCGGCGTCCGATATAATGCTGGCCGCCTCCAACCCCAAGAAGAAGGCCGGCCGGAAGAAGTTCAGGGAGACCAGGCACCCGGTGTATAGGGGAATCCGCCAGCGCGACTCCGGCAAGTGGGTCTGCGAGGTCCGCGAGCCGAACAAGCAGTCCAGGATATGGCTCGGAACCTTCCCAACCGCCGAGATGGCAGCGCGAGCCCATGATGTGGCCGCCCTTGCCCTCCGCGGCCGCTCCGCCTGCCTCAACTTTGCTGACTCTGCCTGGCTTCCTGTGCCCACCTCCGGGGACACAAAGGACATCCAGAGAGCGGCTGCTGAGGCCGCGGAGGCGTTTAGGCCGCAGTCACAGGCATCGGAGGGAGGGACTGCTGCTGCCACCGCCGCCATGGAGGCAGATGAGAGTGGGAATATCAATGGAGGTGCATCTGCTTTCATGGATGCGGAGGATTTGTTTGGGATGCCGGAGATTCTGAATGACATGTACAATGGAATGATGTTGCCCCCTCCCACCAGCTCCTACGTGGCGGCTGATGATTACGCCGAGTATGACATGGACTTGCCACTATGGAATTACTGAGTTCTTTTTGGTAACTACATAAAAGCATGCATGGATTTCAGGCATCATTAGGGAGGCTCCATTGTTTCATATTTCTTCTACCGTAACATGTTTTTTTTGGGTGACCTGTACGGGCAGTACAAATATGGCAATGTGTAAGATACTATAGTGATGAGTAGGAGGGGTAGACCCACCCCTCAAATCCATTCCCCACTAAATATAAATATGCTTCTTTTTCTGTAGCTTTTGAGTATGAATGTACTTGTGAAAATGCCTTTCTGCAGTACATTTTCATGGAAAACCAGTCAATAACTAAAGTCTACACAGCACACAAATCAGCCAAAAAGAATGGGGAGAGGGAAACTGAAATGAAACACGATATGGATCATATACTAACAGCAAGATAAACACACCCCATTAGTGCTGATCAATGCCTTTTGTTTTTGTCAACAGACAAGCTGCAAAAACAGGGAGAAACAACCAAGCAATACGCAAAAATTACAGACACGGTTTACATGAAGTATACTATCCAACACATTTCTGTGGAAACACAAGGCTCTAACTTTAGACAGCTTAAAGCGCCAGAACCTGTAAAAAAAACTGTAAGCATCAATAATAGATGCCAAAAAAAAAAAGAAAAAAAGAGAGGTGAAGATCAGGCAGCAAACTTTATACATGGCCATGTAACCGCGGGGGCAGGGGCAGGGGGGAGCTTAATTATCTTCTATTTTCTCTTCTTCATCAAGCTCACTGTTGTGAACTCGGCATCATCTTTAACAAAGCTCCACCAAAGGTGAGTAAGGGGTATGCTAGAGGCGTGCCAAAGAGCATGGGAGTCAACGAGTCCCCTATATGGTGGGAAGTCATATGCCAATAGAATCAGGGAGAGAGCCGTACCAGTCACAACCACCGACACCTTCCAGCGCGAAGGGTGGCGGGTTAAAGCTGCCCATACACCCCACAGTACAAGCTTGGAGATCATCATAGTGAAGCACACCTTTGTATTTAGGCCTGCATTGCAAATTATAAATAATCAGAAAAACAAGTACAACTGGCGAAACTCCAGGCACAAAACCTCTCTTGTTGAAGGATGTGCTGAGATATATTTATACACACACACACACACACATAGTCCCAGCTCACTCAACACATTGAGGTAGTTGGATTGTGGAGGATGAATGTCAGATAATAATGGTGATGTGTATGGATCATCTCATTACATATATGAGAATGTTACACAGGAATAGGATATTTTGAAAACCTTTACTACACGTGAAACAGACAGGGAAAGAGAATTTGTTGGAGAAAACCTTTGCAAGTTCGACAATATTGTAAACTTCAATGTCCTAGTTTTGACCCATCTTATTTTCCAGCATATGTAATAGAGAAAAAAATAACCACATACAAATCACACCAAGTAAAAAAGTATAATGTTGGTTGGGGTAGTTTCAAGTTTTAACTATTCAAAATCATTGTTTTTCCACTGTTAATATGCTCAAAACTTCTTAAGGTCAGAACAGTTCCTGTAAGAATGCTAAAGACCGATTAACTCGATTTCCAAAGTGGCAACTCAGAAGTCAGTATTAAGAATAATACAAAATGGCAACTTAGGACCCGGTGCCTTTTGAAAAAAGCTAGTTGCTTCCTCTCACACAGTCTCTAACAAAAACCATTAATTAAAAATTTTGTTAGCCAAAACACGTGAAATAGTTGTCCTTAGCAAGAAGAAACTGAGAATCACATAAATAAGAACAGGATGAATGGCCATGGAAGTTATTTCCAAAGGGGATATGGCTATACTTCAAATTCAAGCACAAAGAAGTTAAAGATTTAAATTAGTTCAATTTGCATGCCACATCCCACCCATGCATGATGATAATATAACAGAAGTGGAATTCCTAAAGCACAACTAAATTTTCTAACTTGTGGAATAAGAGGCAAGGGGTTATTTGAAAAGAAAAGAGAACTGGAACAAGTAGACGCTATGTCTCCTTATATTTTGCTTTGGCAGTATAGGTTATCCTTGTGTTTGGTAGAGGACACTAGAAATAGTTTTTTTGCACAATCAATCAGGATTCCAAGCTAATCTATAAAAATGGGCACTTCTTTTTCGGAGAGGTGGACAAGGAGAACAACAATAGACAGTCTTAGATAATAACATATACCCGGAGGGCCTTTGTCATCTAAGAGACCGATGATCATAATATTCTGAGCTAATTAGAAAAGGGTAAGAGGATTAGAGCATGGTCAGCACAACCCTTATAGAGAGATAACAGAATGAATCAGTCTTGGTTGGTACACAATTTTGGGTTCGGCTTTCCAGAGTATCTTCTTTCCCAAATTTGGGATACAAGTGTGGAGTTTTAGGACATCTATATTTTGATTAATTCAAAGCAGAATGCAGATGGGAGAAAGTACTATCAGATGCTATCACATACCAAAGATATTCCATCGTGCAGTATGAACATACTAGCTCATAGTAGTACGAAAAGGAATGATGGAGAATAACATAATAACATATGCAGTTTTTAGTTTTTACAGCTTGAAAGCAAGATGTAGTTGTCCAAGTTACAGCAACGCAAAAAGAAAGCATGGGAAACGGTGTGGCTTAAATCAAAGTTCGAAATCATCCAAGAAAAATGATTTACTAAAAATGGACTGTAAGCAAGAGATTAGTACCATAGTCCAGCTTGTAGAAGTTCAAATACATGATATGTGTAGTCACGAATGCAATCAGCGGGGCGATAACCATAACCCTTGAAGCTTCATCTCTAATGCTGAAGGTCCGCAGAATAGCCAAAATAAGACTAAACCCCGTTAGTGCCGCAACAGATGAGTAAGCAAACTTCTCAGTTAGTTCCACATCTCTGTAAAAGTTAACATATTCGTAATTAGAATGACTAGACCAGAATCAGAAAAGACATACAACAAATAAGGAAAAAGAAAAACATAGAGCTTCATTGTTAGCTAATTTCTGTAATTTTTCTTAACCAAAATTCCAGATGGTACTATCTTTCAGTCATGAAGAAACCAAACCAATGTCTCCACCATTGCAGGACTTTTTATCTACTTTCTATTTCTGAAGATTAGCTCTAAGCCAAATGGGAGAGGGAAGAAGCTAGATCTCTACTTTGCTGCAAAAGCATATGTAAAAGCACCCTTTTCCCCCTACCACCTTTATTTGTTACAACATTCATGCTGCTAAAGTGATGCCATTCCAGAACCATTGACTGCATTTGTGGATAAATCAAAAATCACTCACCGGCTGTGAAAAACGGCATTCCAGAACCAGGAGTTCATTGCCAATATTCCATAAATATGCCACAAACCAGTATATGCATACCATGGTTTCTGAGACTTCAATGGAAGCTTGTAGTATACAAGAATAAAGAAAGATATCCAGCCATGAAATTGCACAGCAAGATTAAGGGCCGAAGTCGCAACAGAAACAGGTTCCTGGAAGAAAACACACACCCAAAAATAATTATTCTATCCAAGTTCAAAGTAGCCAAGTAGGCCAACCACACTTCATTAGAGTAGACTAACGGAATTAAAAACAATGAAAACCTGTATCCCCTGCACTCGCTGGAATGGCCATTTCCCATGATACTTGACAGGCTTTTCACCACGTATTTTCCTATCTTCCTCCCTAGCAAGCATACAGCGGTATCGACAATCACTTTGGCAATCCCATTGTTTCCACTTCACGTAGAGAGGCTCTTGAAGATACCATTCGTTCCCATCAGAAGTGATATTGCAGCTCTGAAAGCATTGTGCATCCACACAACCAGTCATCTCACAATTCTCAACACAAGACCTGAAGTAAAATAAAGAAATAAACTTAAAAACATAGTAAGCATGAACTTCACTATTATGCATATTACCATTAGCCATGCATCTATCATGACTCACCGGCTGCACGTTACCATTAGCCAGGCATCTCTCATGACTCACCGGCTATAGATACTAGATCATTGATACAATTCTGAGTCAATACTCCCTCTCTTAATTAAAACATGTCGTTTACTATTCATGCACACTTTTTTAAAAAACTATATAAAATAATTAATTTTTTTACATTTGTTTTTATAAATTCATACTTTAGTAATAACTATGAAATTATTTAAAAAGTTAATATTTTATATAGTTTTTAACACCTAAAAAAGCATGCATGAAGTAAAACATTAAGGTTTAATTAACGAAGGGAATAATAAATACTGACAAAAAGACCTAAAAGAATCCTACAAATACTAAAATTATACAATCTAATAAAACAGAAATGTATCGAACCTCTAAATTATTGAAATACGAAAATGATACAGAAAGAGAGAGAAGCATCAGAAAAAGGATCGTCATATAGTTTCTCACTTTCTCCAATCTGTACAAAGCAAATACAATGAGGTGTAACATAACAAAAATTATCAGTTTTTTCAGTAAATTTCGAAATAAATGCTACTTTCAAAAGGCAGATAAAAGAAAAAATAGGCTTACATTTCCTCAAATGCTCCAATGGCATACAAGAATCAAACTCAAATGTAATTTACGAAGCTGTAAATGGATGTAAATGGATATAACAGTGACAAGTTTATTTCTAAAGGATGAAGAGAAACTTGGGGGCTATAGGCTTATAGCATCAAGTAGTGTTGGTTCACACAAAAGACCATCAATTCTATTCTAACATAAGTATGAAGATCAAGACAATATACTGGTGGAAGTCACTCAAGTCCCATCATTCACATTAAGCTTAAAGAAGCACTTTGAGTTGTAGACTTTGCAGCAAATTTTAAACCATTACTATCATGATTAACAATTGAATCTAACAAACTGTCACTTTTATCCCAATCGACAACATTATCTCAAACATCTTACTCCATCGCTTCCTTGAATCAATTCCAAGAACGAGATAGATCTACAGCTACAACTTTACATCATGGTGACTGAGAAGTCTGAAATACAATCTTTAACGGAGTGCCGATTAATGCACTCCTAATCCACATTCCCAGATTGATGATCACAAAAAAGGGGGAAAACAAGTATGACTTCTCACCAAGAGTTGACTAGCTGCAACGAAATCCTAAGGAACTAGGCAGACGTAAAAGATGTTTAATTCCCGATACGAATACGGAAAATAGAGATGATGAATCGGGAAGGACCACAATCAGCAAACCCTAACTAACACTACGGGACCAATCATGATGAAATTAAAAGCGCAAAATGAAAGGAGAGAACTCACCTGTAGAGCGGATCCTCGTCGCCTTCGCTAGCACGGAGGGCGCGGCCAAGGGACAAAACCGTGGCCAGGAAAACCGCAAGGCGGAGATACGGAGACATGGAGAGAAGCGACTGGATAGCGATGAAAGCAATCGCGAAGGAGAGAAAGAGAGACAGAGAGGGGGAGAGAGAAGGTAGGGGTGTGCACTGGCGATCTTTGGAGATCTTCTATCACATTCTGCCAGAGGAGAGAGAAATGGCTATGGCGTGGAGAGAGAGGGATTCTGACGAGAGAGTCAGAGAGACGAGGGTGGGGGAAGGGGTTGTGTGAGACGGTCCATTATCCATTTGACATGTGGCTTCAGGTTTTATACTTTTATTTATGTCCATGAATTTATTTCCATTTTATAAAAGGGCAATTTTATTTTTTAATGAAATAAAATGGACTTCTTCTTGAAAACGACCCGTTAATGAATTCTTTAAAAATATTTACTTTATAAATTCTTATTTAAAGTGACAGGCTCGTCCTTTATTTTATTTTAATATAGAAATGAGTATATCTTTTTTTTTTTTGAGCAAAGAAACGAGTATATCAAATAGACTAAGAGCATATTTAACGGGCTTTTACTGCACATCGATGCTAGGCAAATTAATAGTAAAAAATTCAAACAGTAGTGTATGGGATACCAGGAGGATACTTGTGGAGAATCGATGCTTGAGCATTTGAAATTAATAGCGTGTCAGGTTGCAAAGGCCGGCATTGTGAAATTTGAAAAGGTTAAAGGCTAAACGACGTCGCATGCATCTGGTGAAGGCCAAAACGCAGGGAGGACGGCATTGTGCGTAGTTGCAAGAATTCAAATGAAGCGGACACGTGTCGAGAAGGGATTAGCCTACAGGTTGGCCAGTTGAATGCCTAACACATGGCGCATGGTGAACGGCTGTGATTATTTGTTGCGCAAATTTGTTTTACATATTTAAATTCAAATTTCGGTATTAAATATGTAAAAATAAAAAATAAAAAAATTACCTAAATACTAGATTCATTTTTATCTACATGTAGACATTAATTTTGAATATGTTTGATTATATATATTTTTTTAAAATATTTCTCATTTATTATAAATATGCAAAAAATTATCCAAAAAACTAAATTATAAATATGGACGACTTTTGAAAAATAAAGAATATTGTAAGAATATGAAATAATTAAAATAAAAAATGAATATAATAATATAATCGATAATGAAAATAATTATGGAGAAGGGTATATTTGTAAATTGAGTTGGTAGGAAAAGATGGATTTTGAGATACCAGAGATACTACTGATAAAGTGGGAAAAATGAGAATGAGATGCTATGATGATGTGGCGGAAAGAGATAAATAAAATATTAGTATTTCTAGTATCCCTAGTACCCCTTGATAAACATGGCCTAAGAGAGTATATTCGATTTTAAATAGTAAAAAATTTGTATAGGTCCATATAATACACCAAATTTAGCTCCTTCATGGATTTGCCTGTTTATTCGAATTGGCCCTGGAGAATTGCTCGCTGGAGAGTTTCATCTCGGATTCGAATCGGCCTCGGAGAATCGCTCGTTGGAGAGTTTCATCTCGGATTTGAGGATTATCATATCGGAGGAGCTTAGGTTGCTTCACCGGCATTAGTTTCATCTCGGATTAGGGCGATTTGAGGTGGAGATGTCGGCCGAGGCAGCACCTCGGCTCTGTCGCCTTCTGTGTTACAAGCGTTGGATTATCATATCGGAGGAGCTTAGGTTGCTTCACCGGCATTAGTTCCAAACTCAGGGGATTCACATTCAACATCTGAAGGCCCAACGAGCAAGCCCAAGTCTCCGGTCCATTCACAATACAAGTCCACAAACAATAGTACAATTACAGCTGTAATGCAATAGTGCTCCTTCTCCCCAAGAAATGTATTGCTGATATATATCTTGTAAAACCATTATTCAGAATCAATGAGGAAGAGGTGAATCATTTTCTCATTATCACATTGTGCATATTATAGTATGGTATCAGAGCTCTGCTAAGTCGACAAACGTCGCACCAGCCATGGTTCCCTGACACTGCAGCCACTCACCACTACACACCAGATGTGACCAACCTCAGGTTTGATCGTATACCTTATGAAGGCACTGACTCCATTTCGCTGGGAGATGGCTCTTCTGTGCCAATCCACCATCACGGCTCTTCTCTCCTTCCCTCTTCTTCTCGCTGTTTTTGTCTTTCAAATCTTCTTCATGCCCCTTTGCTCACCAAAAATTTGTTATCAGTAAACAGATTCTGCAGGGATAACAATGTGTATTTTCATTTTCATGATAACCATTTCCTTGTCTTTGATTCCACTGTACAGGCTCCACTTCTCAGGGGGGCCGCTGAAGGAGGACTCTATGTTTGGCCCAGCAGTTCGGCGTTGCAACAACCACCCACCCCCAACCTCAATCTCGCCTCCATTGCCTCTGCCTCTATCTTGTCGTCTTCTCCATCCTGACATGTGAGATTAGGGCATCCCTCTAAAGATGTAACCAATCTCGTTGCTCACCAGTTTAGGTTGCCAAAGTCTGGCCAAAATAATTACCCTTGTGTGTCATGCTCATGGGCTAAGGCCCATGCCTTGCCTCATAAGCCTGTTTTGTCCAAGTCCAGCAAAGTGTTGCAACTTTTGTTTATTGATGTTTGAGGGCCAGCCCATCATCAATCTATTAATGGAAATAGATATTTTGTCTCAATTGTTGATGACTTCTGAAAGTTTATGTGGTTGTTCCCTTTTCAATCAAAGTCTCAAGTTCCTTTCATTATCACCAATTTCATTAACCTTGCCACAAATTTTTTTGGTGAAAATGTGATAGCCATCCAAACGGATAATGGGACGGAATTTAAACCACTTACTACCCTCTTTCAATCCCGAGGCATTAATCATCGCCTATCATGTCCTTATTCCCACCAACAAAACGGGATGATTGAATCTCGTCATCGTCGGATTGTCGACACGGGACTTACTCTTTTAAAACATGCCTCCTTACCTCTTCGGTTTTGGGATTTTGTTTTTCAAACCGCCGTCTATCTCCAAAATCGTCTCCCTACTTCCACATTAAATAACCGTTCCCCATTTGTCATCCTTTTTCACACCAACCCTGATTATGCTTTTCTTAAAACTTTTGGTTGTTTGTGCTTCCCTAATCTCCGGCCATATAACAAACACAAATTTAATTTTCGCTCCTCTCCATCTATTTTCTTGGGTTATAGCCCTAATCACAAGGGATACATTTGTTATAATTGGGTGAACAAAATTTTTTATACTTCCCGAGATGTTATATTTCATGAGACATTATTTCCATTTTCACTCCCACAAATCATCTCCACCTATTTTTGCCTCTCTAGAAACTCAGCTTCCAATATTTTATGGCCTACATTCACCGATCAGATGCCTCGGCCCTTCCCAACCCAACTCCATTGTCTCCTATCAATCCTAACCCAAACACAGAGACATCCTCTTCTTCTTCTTCCCACACGTTCCCTGTTCCTGCTCCCATTATTCAGCCACCCACACATACAATGATAACTCGATCGAAGACCAACTCCCTTAAACCCCTTCACCGATCAGATGGGACGGTTCCATGGCCTCAGTTATCCCTTACAACCACCATCCCCGAGGAGCCTACATCCTTTACTGAGGCATCTAAATTCCCTGAGTGGAGATTAGCAATGGCAAATGAATATCAGACTCTTTTAGACACCCAGACCTGGACTCTCGTCCCTTCTACACAGTCCACAAACACATTGGGCGTCAAATGGGTGTTCAAAACCAAACGGAGAAGTGATGGTTCGATTGAACGTCGGAAAGCCCGGCTCGTTGCAAAAGGCTATCACCAATTACCGGGCATTGATTATGATGAAACTTTCAGTCGAGTTGCAAAACCCTCCACCATTCGCCTTCTCCTATCCCTTGCTGCGATGAACTGCTGGACCACGAAGCAATTGGATATCAAAAATGCTTTCCTCCATGGCTCCTTGGAAGAGGATGTTTATTGTGTTCAACCACCCGATTTTATCAACCCTGCTTTTCCCTCTCATGTATGTAAGCTCAATCGTTCCCTCTATGGACTCAAACAATCTCCTCGCGCTTGGTTCTCTCGTCTCACTAATGCCTTGGTCACCATGGGTTTTGCCCAATGCCCTGCAGACAGCTCGCTTTTCTCTTATCGACATGGAGCTCATTGTGTCTTTATTTTGGTATATGTTGATGACCTGTTGGTTATAGCATCTAATCCTAACATGGCTGCAAAGTTTGTGTTTTCACTCTCCAGGCAATTTCCGGTGAAGGATCTTGGTCCAGCCTCATTCTTCTTGGGTATAGAAATTACTCGGACAGCTGCTGGATTTGATCTTTGTCAGGCCAAGAACATAGCAGATATCATCGACAAGACGGGAATGAGCAACTCCAAGCCCGTATCCACTCCGATTGCTACAAATTTTGATCCCACCGAACAGTCTCCTCGAATGGAAGATCCTAGCTTATATCGCAGCACAGTAGGTAGCTTGCATTATCTCAGCTTCACTCGACCAGATGTCGCCTTTGTAGTCAATCAAGCTTCCCAATTCATGCATGATCCCAAGTTGATTCATTGGCAGGCTATCAAGAGGATCCTACGGTACCTCAATCACACTCGCTTCTACAAGTTTCACATTTCCTCTGTACGTTGCCATGAACTTTCGGCCTTTTCGGATGCCGATTGGGTAAGTGATCGGCACGATCGAAGATCGACGAGTGGCTACTGCATTTTCCATGGCTCAAATTTGATTTCCTGGATATCTAAGAAGCAACAGAACGTGGCCCGCTCTTCGACAGAAGCCGAATATCGTGCTCTTGCTCTCGCAACCTGTGAAACGTTGTGGCTGCAATATGTTCTAGCTGCTATTGGAGTCTCTCTTCCAACAGCCCCCACCTTATGGTGTGACAACCTTGGTGCAACTTACTTGGCTGTGAATCCTATCTTGCACCATCGCATCAAACACCTCTCACTTGACTATCATTTTGTTCGTGAACGGGTTGCAAATTGCTCCCTAAAGGTGGCCTTTGTCTCATCAAAAGACCAGGTTGCTGACTTGCGTACTAAACCACTCTTCTCTCGACAGTTCCAGTCCAATCGCTCCCATCTTTGCCTGAGATCGATAGGAGCACAGGGGGGTACTAGCACGTTATCATAAGAACCACTTGAAGAGCACCATTCAACAACGGATGATCCAAACGCAGGGGATTCACATTCAACATCTAAAGGCCCAACGAGCAAGCCCAAGTCTCCAGTCCATTCACAATACAATTCCATAAATAATAGTACAATTACAGCTGTAATGCAATAGTGCTCCTTCTCCCCAAGAAATGTATTGCTGATATATATCTTGTAAAACCGTTATTCAGAATCAATGAGGAAGAGGTGAATCATTTTCTCATTATCACATTGTGCATATTACAGTATTATGAATTAATGAATGGATACTTATGGATCTAATGGCTTACGGAGCAAATGGAAGATTATGAATTAATGAATGAATGAATCAATGGATCTAATGGCTTTCGGTAATTCTTAAAACTAGGCATTGGTTTATGTATATTGGTTGCAGATCATTTTAGGAGACTTGTAGATAATTTTAGGAGACAAACAATGAGGAAAAGACATTAACTTATGGAGTGACATGTTTCAATCAAGGCTCCTTCTCGAGTGACAGCACATTCATGGCGTATTGCCCTTGTAATCGGGAGGTTGAACTGTCATGCCCATTCACTTATGTGTTTGATTTTAGTTTTTGGACAACACACTCACTTATGTTATTTTTTTATTTGATGTTTTTTTATGGGGTGACAATTCTCCTTTAATATATGAATGAGTAAGAGGGTCATAGACGTTGTAATTAAAATAAAAACAAGGTCATAAAATCTGTAAGCAAAATCAAAACAATGTCATAGACACTATCACCACTATAAAAACAAGGTCATAGACACTATAACCAAAGAAAAATCTAGGACAATGGAAGCACAAACCATATAGGGGCTAAGACCATCTACAATGATTTTGTGCAAAATGTACACATTTGCACAAGATGTGTAAAAATACACAACACTTTTTAGCAATTTGCTCCATTGGTGAAATGTGCATGTTTTACACACCGTTGAAATACAATTTATTTAAAACAAAAAGGAAAATAAAATCATAAAAAAAATAAACCAATGAAAGTGTCTTGCTTTTTGTAAAAGTTTCTACACATGGGGGAGATGATGTGCTCAAATTTTCACATCACATGCTCAAATGTGCACATTTGCACACACCCAAAACAACCAATTGAGCTATAAAATGTCTAAAAAATACACATTTGCACACCACCATTGTGGATGGTCTAATGAGAAGCCAAAATACATGTGATGCTAGTTCCCCTTTAATATATGAACGGGTAAGAGGGTCATACCGTCATAGAGTAACAAAAATAAAAACAGGGTTATAACCACTATAAAAACAGTGTTATAGACTTCAAGCTTAATTTTGTCTTCATTTTAGAAATATGCCAAAAAAAAAATTGTTGAAATGGGTTTTAGCTCATAGTGGGAGGGGAAAAAAATAGTGTACGTTTATTTTGTTATTTTATTTCTGTCATTTGTTTATGTAATTTTCTTTCAGTTGTACATGATGGTTAGTCCATCTACCGACTTGTCCGGTCTCTCGGTTTCTCTAGACTTCTCTAGTGAACCGAATTCTTATCTTGTTTCCAAAAAAATAGTGGGACGGGAAAAAACCAATCGAAATCCATTTTATAGTCTATTATGGAAGATGCCTTTATTAATTTATTTAGAAATTATGAATTAGATAAAAATGACAAATTATGAGAAGGGAGTTGGTTTCTGTAAGTTGATAATTAATGTTTGGTTATATATAATATACCAAATGAAAAATTATCACAATAATTTTATAAATTAATTACAGATAAATTATAATTTGATTTTCGATTAGTTAAATTATCAGAACTGTTTGCTCATGATCACAAATAAAGTTGTATTGGAGTATTGTTCAATTTCTCAATAAGGAATTTCAAAATTAGAGAGTCAACCAAACAAATAAAATCGGCTTTAATGATTTCAATTGTAGATTCCTTAAAACAAAACCAAATGCGCGCCAAAAATAAATGGAGCCAGAATCATCTACTCTCCACCGGCCCACCCTAAGACATGACATATAATTATCAGAAATTTTATGATGTACCCTTGAGGTAAAGTCTGATTCATGCGATGTACAATTATTTTGCATATTTCACGTAGTACTGTTGAGGTTGTGAATTTTTTCACACCGTGCCCTTTAAGGTTAGATTTCACAGACATTTGTTACTTTTGATAACTCCACTCCCTTGATGAAAATCGGAATTAGTGTCAAAAGCTTTGACAGTCTGTCTATGTCAAAGGTTTTGAAACTATAGTTGTGTTGATGAAACACAAAACCTGTTTGTCTATAATATATGCTCGAATAATATTTTATATTATTATATGCTTCCAAATATTATTATATATTCACTAACTTTTCAGGAAAGCTTTTTTTGAATTATATCCTTCCTTAAGCGCTCAAAGCTGAGAAGAATCAAATCGTGATCATGGTTTCAGAAGTTTCCAAAGATAGAAGATTGTGAAGAATCCATCTTAGGCCATGATCTGATATAGCCGTTGGTGGAGATCCTTGGCGTCGATTTGTTCTCTATAAAGAAAAGGAAGAACAGAAGACATCGACACATTCATTGAACACAAGCATTTATACACTCAAGCCCTCAAGCGAGATCTGTCTTCTTCATGTGCTCTCTGCTAGTTCTTAAGAGTCTGTTATTTCATTTCAAAGCATTTAAGAGTTACACAGTGAGCTTATAGGATATATTTCGTGATAGTGTTATACTCGAGAGTTTGTAACTCAGGAAGTGGACACTAGGCGATTGATTCACTAAGTGTAAGATGATTGTACTAGATAGCATAGAGAGGTGGGGCTCTTTTAGATTGGTCTAGGACTCCAAGGGAACGTGAGTTGACTAGATTGCAATTGTATAGGAGAGAGGCTTCTCGGTGAGCTATTAGGATCATAAGTCTTGTGAATCAATAAAAGCCGGTTGAATCCTAGGGTTGTGGAAGAACCCTGGGCGGGGACGTAGGCCAAGTTCGTGCCAAACCTCGTAAACAACTCATTCCGTCCGTTATTTACTACTTTACCTTATTTCCGCACTTGGTTCGAATTGTTTAACTTTGTGATTCAAGTTTTCAGAGAAAAGACTAAGTCTAATCTCAAAGGGTTTTGCACGAGCTTCAAAAGTCTTGAGACTATCTGCGAAAAACCGGCATACTCTATTCAACCCCCCTTCTAGAGTATCTTTATATTACTTTGTTTTACATTATCGAACCTTCAATTGGTATCGGAGCTTTACTCACTGCTTTTGATCTAACAATCTTGTGAGTTTTTTTATCATGTCTGGTGAAGCAAGCGGAGGATTTGCACAAGGGAGGTCTACCAGTAGACCACCACTCTTTGTAGGAAACAACTTTGTCCACTGGAGATCATTGATGAAGATGTTCATTATAGATCAAGATCTGGAACTTTGGAACATTATAGAAAATGGTCCGAAGGTTCCAGAGAAAGACGGACCAAATGGAACCAAAATTGCGAAGAAGGAGTCTGAATACATCCAAGCGGATCTTGAACTCGTCTCCAAAAACTACAAGGCTATCAACTTACTTTATTGTGGTCTTAACACTGATGAGTTTAACCGTATTTCATCTTGTAGGTCAGCTAAAGAGATTTGGGACAAGCTGGTTGTCACCTACGAAGGAACTAGCCAAGTGAAGGACACCAAGATCAGCATCTTCCTTCGAAAGTATGAACTTTTCAAAATGAAGTCTGATGAGTCTATTAAGGCAATGTTCACACGGTTCACAGAGATCACCAACAACCTTGACTCTCTCGGCAAGAGCTTTAAGAACGTTGAAAAAGCGAGGAAGATATTGAGGTGTCTCCCAAAAGACAAATGGGGCCCTAAAGTGACAACCATAGAGGAAGCCCAAGATCTCACCACTCTGCCTCTTGATGACTTGCTTGGGAAGCTGATCACACATGAGATGATTCTTAATGAAGGCAATGGAGAACTCCCATCAAGCACTAAGAACTTGACGCTCAAGTCTAAGAAGGATGAGCCCAAAGATGTGTCTGATTCTGGTGATGAGGACGATGATGAGGATGATCCCTTTGATCTCATTACAAGGGGTCTTTCTCGAATCCTCAAGATGAACAAGCAATTCAATAACAAAGATGGATCAGAGTCTTCTAAATTTCGAGGTAAGTCTCAATACAACAAATATGACAAGAAGACTAAACCTTTGTCTTGTTTTGAATGTGGTGAAACAGACCATCTAGTGAAAGATTGCCCTCAAAAGACGAAGAGCCAGTTCAAGAAAGGTGATAGATGGAAAAAGAAAGCCATGGTGGCAACTTGGAGTGATTCCGACTTAGGTGACTCAAATTCCGATGATGAAAAGGCCAACCTTTGTCTCATGGCCACAGGAGATGAATCCCATGATGAGCAACTCAAGGTAACTGTAAGAGAGCTCATGGCAAGTCCAAAAGAGGTACTATCGGAATTCCTTTCTAATATGATTGCCAATGAAGAGAAACTTATTGCCCAAACTAACACTCTTATCAAGAAAACCGTGAACCAGGAAAGAACTATTGAGGAACTGTCTAGGCAGGTTAAAAGTCTTGAAACTTCTTATTCAGGTCTTGACATTAAAGTCAAGACTCTTAACTCAGAGAAATCTGAACTCAAGCAAGATCTCTCGTCTATGAGAAGTGAACATCATGACTTAGAGAACGAGAAGATCTTCCTGAATAATAAGATTTAAGACCAACAGACAATCCCTCATAAGTTTTACCAAATCCAAAGGCACTCTTGATAGGATGTTGGGTGAGCAACAAAGTTCTCTAAACAAAAGTGGTATTGGTTACAATCCAAGGTTTTTAAAGAAGCATCACATTACCACCTTTGTAAAGGCAAAAGGAAGCAGAACCTCTCCTATATGTCACCACTGTGCTTGAAAGGGACATGTAAAAGAGACCTGCCCCTATAGAAGAAATGATTCATATATCATTCGCAATACGTTTCATGTTCATTTGAGAAAAGAACGGATAACACAAGTTTGGGTCCCCAAGGGCAATATTTTACCAAATATGGTTTACCCCAATAATGGATCCAAATTTGCTTATTGGTCTAGCCACAAAGGTTGATGTTTGTTTTGCAGGAGATCACCAAGGTGAAGGAGCACAAATGGATTATCGATAGTGGATGCTCGAGACATATGAGTGGGAAGAGTCCTCTCTTTCATGATCTAAAGGAGCAATCCACCACTACAAAAAAAAATCCCTTTTGCTACCACAAGTTAGAAACGGCTATGATTTGCCGTCGCAAATGATAGGTTTTTGTGACAGCTTTACTACGGCATTGGTCCCACCGTAGTTTTTGGAGAGGACACCCTCAATATTAGCGACGACAAAGAGGCGCCGTTGCTAGCCACTACAAAAAAAACCCAGTTAGCTACGCCAAATTGTCACGGCTGTCATTTGCCGTAGCCATTGGCTTTTTTTTTCATTAAATAATCTAAACCTAATTGAACCCGTATAAAAGGGCCCTTTGTTTACCCAGCGCCGCCCACTGATTTTTCAGACCCCTCTCACCCCCAAGTCCCAACCTCTTGTCCTCTGCTCTCCTCTTTCAAACACCTCCGTCAGATCTCGTCTACCCTCTGAGCTTCTATGGCTACATCTCTTCTTTCCCCACCCAAGTCCTTCTCCCCGTCTCAATACCACTCGAAAGTATCACCTCTCTTCAGATCTCGCCTCGTTTGGCATGGTCAGGAGCCAGGAGCGCTCCAACGACTTCCCTCGCCTATGGTGCCCAGATCCAAAGCTCGGACGCCGATGAGCCGCCTAGATCCTTCTCCCCATCTCAATACCACTCGAAAGTCTCACCATTCTCTGGATCTCTCATTGTCTGCCGTGGTCGAAGCCATGAGCACTTTGACGACTTCCCTTGCCATGGTGCCCAGATCCAAAGCTCGAAGGTCGAGCTCTCCCTCTCGCTGACAATAATTTTCGACGCTGAACCTCCCTCACTCGCCATACTCCATCACCTCGGCTTCGCTTCCGTCAACGTCGAAGCCTAGAGTCGATTACAAACCCTCGGATCTAGCATCCTCGGGGACGAACAGAACCCCTTTCCCCTCTGTCGATCCTCAAATCTGAATGAGGTATGTGGCTCAAAAGCATTCCTATTACTATTTATTTGAATGAGTTTACTGAATTTTGTTGTTGTTGTGAGTTTAGATTTTAGGGTTTTATCTGATTTGGTTGCGTTAGGGTTTCACTTTGATGTGGAGCAACATGTCAATTAACAACCTGCCCCATTCTAGGTTATTTGGGTTTCGATTTTATTTTTTATTCTCCATGCTATTTATTTGATTTTCATCCGGTAGTTTTGGTTTTGCCACTTACGATTTATGTACTCTTATAGTTATCTCACTTGCTAGTTACACTTTTTATTATACTTTTTAAGCACTCATTATATATCATTGTAGAAATCAAACCATAAACCTAATATTCTTCTGGTTATTGCTTGATTATTTTAATATATGATCTATATTCTTTTAGTTGTTGATTGTAAACATTCTTGTGGTTGTTCATTTCATTATAATTAATGATTAAAGATAATGATTAATGATGATACTTTAGAAATAAAGACTGCATACAAACATGCACTTCTGTAAACTTTAAGATTTCAGTTTGAGCAGGTCATTCCTGTTGGAAACATTTAATGTTAGTTGGTTGGTTCTCTATGACATCTTCAAGGTTTCCTCCTTCAAACTTGCTGATTAAAAGTATAATAGTTATAACTAATGGATTTTTTTTTATCAACAAGTTTAATTGAAGTTAAGTTTATTTAGTTTAAACTGATTTGATTTTTACTATAAAAAGAAAGCATTAAGATATTTCTTTTCTTTTATGTTGTCCATAAAGTCATAGTTTTATTGTATTTGTTAACATTTGGCAGCTTGCTCCCCAATTTTACTCCCTTCTCGTGTGGTACAAGCTTTAAATTTCAACTTGCAAGCTTTGGGATTACAAATCGATCAGTCTAAATTCAGGTTGGGAAAAGAATCATTTTTCCATTCAATGACCTTGATCTTATTACTATTGTCAAGTTGCAATAATACGCTATATTGTGTACTTTGATCAAGGAGCTTGATATAATCAAATCAAGTAGGTCAGGTTTTATAAGTATAGATTTAAATAATTTAATAGGTTACTTAATTGTAAATTATTGAATAGCTAAAATTATCACTTAGTTCCAAATCCTGATTCATTTGAATATTAAAAACATATTTTTTTTTCCTTTTATGTCAATTCACCACTCAGAACATTAAAAAATTAAACCTACCATGCATAAATTGCATCTTAAAAAGAGCACATTTTATATTCACCACTCAGAACATTAAAAAATTAATGTGTTGGGTGATCATGAGTGTGTAGATTTTATTTAGTTCGCTGTGCTCATACTCATTTTTTCAGGGTATTGTCCATCAAAAAAGAAATGAACAGTTTGAGAAGGTTTGTTGGGTGTTTTACGAAGAATACTGAACTCTAACAAGCTTGTGCAAGAACTACATGTTCAGCATTTGCGACAATGGAAGAGGTGCCCACCCATAATTTTAATCTGCCATTATAAATTTTAGCATTTTTTGAGATTTTAATATATAACTTGAAAATTTCAAGATGCTGCTGAAGAATTAGCACCGAGATTGGAAATTATTTTGCAGCATTTAATGTGTGCATTAGGCAAATCTTAGGCATTTTTTGACGACTGAGTTTTTTTTATGCACTAATAAACTTCTCCTTGCACTTTTTGTTAATACTTTGTGTAGAGGAAGAATCTGAGAATTATCTATGATGCTATTGGTACTTTAGCAGATGTTGTTGGTGCAGAGTTTAATAAGGTGATGATCTATGATGCTATATATATGTATATAATACATTATACATTGAGGCATAAATAATTAGTTCAATTGTTGTTCTTTGCAGCCTGCATACATAGAAATCCTCATGCCCCCTTCATTGCCAAGTGGCAGCAACTTTCAGATTCAGATAAAGATATATTTTCGTTGCTGGAGTGTTATACTTCTATAGCCTAGGTATCTCTTCCATTCGTAGTTGGAGTCATTTTTGCAATTTTGTGAAAATGTCAAAATGGCAATGGAGTTTATTTGAAGTCATGTAGATAAATGTTAACTGAATAGTGGATTGATGATTGGCTTTGCCATTCTTATCACTGTCTTTGCCATTAATTACATAGAAAATTTGTTATAAATATATATTGGTGCCATAACTTCAAATGTTTGGTTGCAAACCTTCACCACTTGTAAACCATGGTTTATAAATTATACATATGGCATTATGTCCTGTTCCATCCTATTAATCACATGGCATTTGTACTTGTTTATGGCTTGTACTCGAATTTGTATTTATTCTTTGATTGAGTTTCTATTATATGTAGGATAGGTCAAGTGTTTATTGCAAGGACTTAATTGGAGATGTAGCACTGTTACTATGGGATGAGGAAGCTAACAAGGAAATTGGTCAAGAAGATTCACCTGGACAGCTGGACTAGTAAGGAGCTTAAGCTTGGTAGTATATGCTTTTGGTCATCCGAAACATCATAAGTATATTACATACTCTTATGTTCCTAGTGAACTTGAGGATTACTTGATATTTTTGGTGTATGTAAGGTGATGATAATAGGTTGAATGCAGTGTGGATTATGGACCTTTGTATATTGTATCGTAATGTAACGATAGTCGATTCGACTTGGTATTCATTTTGGTTTTTGAATGTTGTTACACTGATCTAGCAAGTGAAACCAGACAGGTGCTATAGGGGCAAATTATAGCAAAAACTGAATTATTGCTCTTTTGCCATGGCGTAGACCGTCGCAAAAAAATATTTGGCACATGAATAAAAATGGCAGGAATAAAGGGTGGGAATAATTTGCCACGACACATGGGGTCACAAAATGGCATATTTTTTTGTGGGAAAGACATATTATTTGCGACGGCATCTGGGGTTGCAAAATGCAGTTGCAAACTCTGCGACCTTATGACCACGAAAATCTTCTGTCGCTACCACTATTTGCTACCCTAGGGCTAGCGACCCCCAATTTGACGTCGCATAGCCGTAGCTAATAGTTTTTTGCGACGGCAAACCTATTTTTTGCGACGGTTTTGAGCCGTTTTTAATACAATTTTTTTTTGTAGTGCACAGGAACAATCACTCTTGGTGACAGAGGAAAGTGTGACATCGTTGGTATTGGTAGCGTTGGGAGTGATTCCAACCATAGTATTAAAAATGTCTATCTTGTGAATGGTTTAAAGTATAATTTGCTTAGTGTTTCTCAATTATGTGATAGTGGCAATAATGTCAGATTTAACAAGAAAAGATGTCTAGTGTGCAGAGAAGATACATGTGAAGTTATACTGACTGCATATCGTTACAACAATATATACACTGTGAATGCTGATCAAGTGGCATAAGGAAGCTTAACCTGTCTAAAGGCTTTGACGGATGATCCAAAGCTCTGGCACAGGAGACTCGGTCATGTGAGTCCACATACACTACAAAAGCTTGTGTCCAAAGGGCTTGTCAGAGGACTACCTGAGATGGAATTCAAAGGTATTGATATGTACAATGCATGCACACGAGGTAAACAAACACGTAGCTCTTTCAAACCCCAAAAGGTTGTAAGTTCTTCTAGACCCCTTGAACTTTTACATATGGATTTATGTGGTCCTATGCGAGTCACATCTCCCAATGGTAAAAAGTACATGCTTGTTGTTGTTGATGATTTTTCTAGATATACCTGGGTTGCTTTTTTAAAAGAAAAATCATAGGCCTTATTTGAGTTCTCAAAACTTTGTAAGGAGTTGCAAACTTTAAGAAACGAGCCCATATTGTCAATTCGAAGTGATCATGGTAGGGAGTTTGATCAACTTCAGTTTGATTTGTTTTGTGCTAAATATGGCATGTCCCATAACTTTTCTGCTCCTAGGGCACCTCAACAAAATGGGGTTGTGGAACGAAAAAACCGCACCCTAGAGGATATGGTCAGGACTATGCTTTCAGAAAATGCACTACCTAAAACCTATTGGGCTGAAGATGTTAACACAGCTAACTATATTTTGAATCGTTGTCTTATTCGTTCCATCTTAAAGAAAACTCCTTATGAATTTTTCAAAGGCCGCAAACCACTTATATCTTATTTTAAACCCTTTGGCTATACTTGTTTTGTTCATAACAATGGAAAAGATAACCTTGGGAAATTTGATGCACGTAGTGATGAAGGTATATTTCTTGGCTACTCCACTAGTAGCAAAGCTTATAGAATCTTCAATAAAAGAACCCAGTTAGTTGAAGAAAGCATACATGTTATATTTGATAAGTGCAATGACGGTTCTTTGAGTGAAAGTGTTGCAGATATAGATCTTAACATCCATGCAGAGAACGAGGAAGGTGATGATGATGCCACCAAGAACACAGAGAAGAGGAACATGCAGGAACAGATTCTCAACACTGAAGAATTGGCCCAAGGTGTTGAAGATTCATCCAAAGCCCTTGGTGTCCAATCCAACAGTGTTGAAACGTCAGAAACTGTTGTAACTGAACCTAATAGGACCACGGAGTCAGATGTACCACAAATCAATCCTGCTAGTGAGACGAATCAAGAAGCTGAGACCAGCAAAAGAAAATTCAAATACTCCTCATCACACTCATTAAAGGATATCATTTCTGACCCTACATCTAGTGTTCAAACTCATTCTAAACTTAAAGATCTTTGTGCTTTTCACGTGTTTGTTTCTCTTATAGAACCAAATAAGGTAGATGAGGCCTTTCAAGAGCCAGATTGGATCATTTCTATGCAAAGTGAGCTTAACGAATTTGAAAGGAACAAAGTCTGGACCTTGAAGCCTAGGCCAAAGCATCAATCAGTCATTGGCACACGATGGGTATTTCGAAACAAGCTAGATGAGAATGGTAAGATCGTGAGGAACAAAACAAGGCTTGTTTCCCAAGACTACAATCAAGAGGAAGGTATTGACTACGAGGAGACCTTTGCTCCCGTAGCCA
Organism: Persicaria tinctoria; assembly: GCA_037127255.1. Lineage (NCBI taxonomy): Eukaryota > Viridiplantae > Streptophyta > Magnoliopsida > Caryophyllales > Polygonaceae > Persicaria > Persicaria tinctoria. The sequence goes on along the minus strand of JBANSL010000014.1, from coordinate 53,756,618 downwards.
GGCTTGAAGCCATTCACATTTTATTAGCATTTGCATCTTTTATGAGCATAAAGTTATATCAAATGGATGTCAAGTGTGCTTTTCTTAATGGTTTCTTAGAGGAATAAGTTTATGTGGCTCAACCCCCAGGTTTTGAAAGTTCATAATTTCCCAATCATGTTTATAAACTAGACAAAGCACTTTATGGTTTGAAACAAGCCCCAAGAGCTTGGTCTGAGCGTTTGTCAAAATATCTTTTAGAAAATGATTTTAAAAGGGGGTTGATCGACAAGACTCTTTTTATTAAGACCAAAGGAAAGGACATTTTGGTTATTCAAATATATGTTGATGATATATTATTTGGTGCTACTAACACATCTTTGTGCAAGGAATTTTCTGACATCATGTGCAGTGAATTTGAGATGAGCTTAATGGGTGAACTCAACTTCTTTTTGGGATTACAAGTTCATCAATCCAAGAAAGGGATCTTTGTCAACCAAAGCAAGTACACTAAGGATCTCTTGAAGAAGTTCAAGATGGATCAATCCAAAGCAGCCAAGACACCCATGAGCTCAACCTTATCTCTAGATCAAGAGAAGACTGGGAAGAGTGTCAATTAAAAGGAGTATCGAGGGATGATTGGATCTTTACTATATCTTACAGCTAGTAGAACTGACATCATGTTTAGTGTTTGCATGTGTGCTAGGTTTCAAGCTGATCCTAAAGAATCTCACCTCGTAGTTGTGAAGAGTATCTTTTGATATCTCAATGGCACTAAGAAGCTTGGCTTGTGGTACCCAAAGCAAAAAGATTTTACATTAATCGGGTATTCGGATGCAGATTTTGCGAGCTACAAGGTGGATAGGAAGAGCACATCAGGATGTTGCCAATTCTTAGGAGCATCCTTAATTAGTTGGAATTCAAAGAAACAAAACTCAGTTGCTCTATCCACTACCGAAGCTGAATACATAGCAGCTGGAGCTTGTTGCTCCCAAATCCTTTGGATAGCTCAGCAAATGAGAGATCTTGGCATCAACCTCAGAGGTATTCTCATTAAGTGTGACAATACAAGTGCCATATCAATCACAAAGAATCCTATTCAGCATTCAAGAACCAAACATATTGATGTAAGACATCACTTCATTAGAGATCATGTCGAAAAAGGTGATGTGTCCATATCTTTTATTTCTACTGATTATCAATGGACTGACATTTTCACTAAGCCTTTAGCAGAGGACAAGTTCACCTTTATTAGACGAGAGATTGGAATGCTTAACAAAGATGCACTTTCGCAGGGGGAGCTTTCCCTTTACGAAAGATAAATTCTACCCAGTGTCAAGACCTTTGTGAACTATGTCAAGGTTTATGAACTGAATGGTAGAGTACAGATATCGGATCATATATATTTGGTTAATATCTTTATAGATATTTGATCAAGTATAATTTTTAACGGATTTCAAAATTCTATATATGCTACATATTTTATTCACCCATCCGAGTACATGTTTTATTTTTGGAACAAAATATTTTCGGATTTTTCCCTCCTTTTTGAATGGTTAAGACATAGATTTGAATTTTGAATGGAAATATTTTCAAATTGGCAATGTTATCATTACCCACATTGGAACCCTAAACCCGTCCCATCACTCAAATCTCTCCTCTTTAAAACCCAAACCCCACTCGATTACCTCATAACTTCAGAACTACCTAAAACCCTTCCAATTCTCCTTCAACCTCTCAAACTGTTCTGAAACCCTAGCCGATTACCTCCATGCCTCCCAAATCAAAGAAAACCTCCACTCCCAAAAGACTTGGCGCCACCCCCAAGGGACGCTAGACCACTGCTACTTCCCCTCCACCTGAACCCACTCCACAAGCAATCGTCCCAGTTGCTCTCCAGAGCACCATCGCTGAGAGCACGACTACAGTAATCAAGGGCTCTAAAAAACGCTCAGCGAAGAAACCTCTCAGTGCGAAGCAGAAAGGGAAAAAGAAAATCATCACTGAGGTGGTGGATGATGAGGAGGAAGAGGAGGATCTCAACGCTATTCTAGAACGGGATGCCGTCAATGAAGCTGAAGAAGAAGCTTTAAGGAAGAGAAAGGCCGAGGAAGAGGCCGAGCAGGCACGAAAGTTAGCCGAGGAGGAGGCCGAGAGAGTTCGAAAGAGACTGAGAAGGAGGTTCCCACTGAAGAGGAACCAGAGGAAGAAGAAGAAGAGGAAGACGAGACCGGCGATGACGAGGATGCTGAAAGAGACAACGAGGATGCTGAAGGGTCCGCTGAGGACTCGGGGTCTGAGGACAAAGAGGATGAGGAGCTCGAACCTGTTTCCTCTCCTTCTCCTCCTCCTCCGTCTCTAAAGAAGCGGAAAGCCCCAACAGCTGCCAAGCCTCCATCTCCCAAGCGTACCAGGAAAGGCACTCTCAGAAGCCTTGAGGCGCCTGCCAAGAAGACTGCTCCCACACAAGCACGCAGGAAGAACGCCGACCCACCTGCCCTCATTCAGGTAAACCAATCATTGCCCTCTTCATGGTTTGAAAATGCTGAGATGGCTGGAAAGTGTGTAGATGAGTTTCGAACTCGTAGGATTTGTTGTTCTGATTTTTTAGATCTTGCGTTCTTTGAAGCTTTGAATTTACCATGCATTTCTCTACTCAAACAATCCCCTGCCTGGACCATTCTCAACCTTGAAGCTATCTACTATCCCTTACTTACCCGTCTGTTCTACATAAACCTAAAAGCCAAACACAATGCCGACAGTTGGTCTTTGGAATCCGCCGTCAAGGGAGTTAGAATCTCTTTCAACTCCATTGACTTCGCAGATTTCTTTGGCCTACCTAGACCTTGTCCACCCTCTCCCGAGAACCCCACGAAGGAATAGTGCCTAGCCCTTGCCCGATCCAAATATCTCCTACCCGAAGCATCCAACAACACCTCAAAGCAACTCACCCACTCATCCTTTACCCTAGAGGCAAAGATTATTTTTAACATCATTGTGTGTTGCCTCTTACCCCATCTAAACTCTGGCTCTCTCCTTACCGATAATGCCATGATCCTTCTATACCGCATCTTAAATGGCCTTGACCTTGATCTGGCCAACACTATCCTTGGATCCATGGCTCACACTCGAAAAGCCAGAAAAGGAACTCTCATCCCCTTTGCCACCCCTTTGACCCATATCTTCAAAGCTTCTGAAATCGATTTAAAAAATGAAGAACAACAGCGTCATATGGGAAAGTTCGACTCCGAGATCTTTGAGAAGATAGGCATCACTCGGTCCCCTCAAGGGACTTGGAGTCTTGCCTCTCCCTCAAAAGCTCTTCCCACTGCCTCAGCCATTGATGAACGCATAGACAACCTGGAGTTGGGCTTGGAGGAAGTTCGCCTGGATATTAAGGAGCTGCACAAGGAGTTCATGACGGAGATGAGCGGGGTGTCCAAACTGTTGGAAGGTCTGAGGTTGCTGCTCACTGATGATGCTCCGGACGATGAAGCTTAGCCTTATCCTACCCTACCCTTACACCAAAACTGAAACATTGCTGGTTTTTGGAAACTGTTTCAAACCTTTTGGTGACTGTTTTACCTCCTCCCTTTGTTGAAAGACAAAAAGGGGGAGATGATCTGTGGTGTTAAACTTTTAAAAACTTTTGCGACTCAAAGGTCTTGGAAGACCTTGGTTTTTGTTTTTAGTTGGATGTCTTTCATGTTTTAAAACTTTGATCCAACATTAGTCTAACCCATGCAGGTATTTAGTCCGATGCTGCTTATCTTATATGTTTGACTAAGTTGCAGGGATGCACAGGTTTTGTCTTTCATCAAGGGGGAGATTGATAACTCCACTCCCTTGATGAAAATCGGAATTAGTGTCAAAAGCTTTGACAGTCTGTCTATGTCAAAGGTTTTGAAACTATAGCTGTGTTGATGAAACACAAAACCTGTTTGTCTATAATATATGCTTGAATAATATTTTATATTATTATATGCTTCCAAATATTATTATATATTCACTAACTTTTCAGGAAAGCTTTTTTGAATTATATCCTTCCTTAAGCGCTCAAAGTTGAGAAGAATCAAATCGTGATCATGGCTTCAGAAGTTTCCAAAGATAGAAGATTGTGAAGAATCCATCTTAGGCCATGATCTGATATAGCCGTTGGTGGAGATCCTTGGCGTCGATTTGTTCTCTATAAAGAAAAGGAAGAACAGAAGACATCGACACATTCATTGAACACACGCATTCATACACTCAAGCCCTCAAGCGAGATTTGTCTTCTTCGTGTGCTCTCTGCTAGTTCTTAAGAGTCTGTTATTTCATTTCAAAGCATTTGAGAGTTACACAGTGAGCTTATAGGATATATTTCGTGATAGTGTTATACTCGAGAGTTTGTAACTCAGGAAGTGGACACTAGGCGATTGATTCACTAAGTGTAAGAGGATTGTACTAGATAGTATAGAGAGGTGGGGCTCTTCTAGATTGGTCTAGGACTCCAATGGAACATGAGTTGACTAGATTGCAATTGTATAGGAAAGAGGCTTCTCGGGGAGCTATTAGGATCCTAAGTCTTGTGAATCAATAAAAGCCGGTTGAATCCTAGGGTTGTGGAAGAACCCTAGGCGGGGACGTAGGCCAAGTTCGTGCCGAACCTCGTAAACAACTCATTGTGTCCGTTATTTACTGCTTTACCTTATTTCCGCACTTGGCTCAAATTGTTTAACTTTGTGATTCAGATTTTCAGAGAAAAGACTAAGTCTAATCTCAGAAGGTTTTGCACGAGCTTCAAAAGTCTTGAGACTATCTGCGAAAAATCGGCATACTCTATTCAATCCTCCTTCTAGAGTATCTTTATATTACTTTGTTTTACATTATCGAACCTTCAACTTTGTTTAAAAAAAAAGAAATTGATTTTGAATTAAATAGAAAAGAACAGAAAGAGTTAAAGAGAAGAAGATGAAGCTTCTATGAAGCAGATAAGGCGACCAGGTGAGACACAGATGAGGCAAATCGTCCATTCGTCGGTGCCGGTGCTGGAGGGAGAATCGTGATGTGGTTCCGACTACAATGGGCTAGACGGTTGGTGAGAACAAGTAATTATCAAACTCTATTTCCAGATTTTGCAAAAATTAAGGTTTAGGTGTCATGTTTTTTTATTGCAAAAATGTGTCTATGTTAACTATATTGATGATTTGCTATTGTTTAGGGGAAATTGTGGCTTTTTTGGGGGGTTAATTTGGGTTATGTTATGACAAATTGGGTTTGTGAGAAATTTGGTTCATGTTAACTGAATTTAGGTTTTATGATATTGTAGAATTTTATGGTTTCTAAATTCGTTTATATAAACATTATGCTTTGTATAATGGTGATGCAAATGCGTTATATTCATTCTGAATATGTCGAAATGGAGGTCGATGATCGGGATGGCTTGCTAATGGTTAGGAACAAAGTTTCTGCACAAGGTGCTGCTAAGCATAAGTTTCCGCTAAGCAGAAACAAGCTGCTACATAAGGTGTTGCTAAGCAGAACAAGCTGCTGCACAAGTTGTTGCACATTAGAGAAAGCGATTCAATACAAAATCCATTGATGATTTTGCCAAAGAATAGAAGTTATTGAAATTTCTAAACTTTACTATTTGAATAAGTTATCTATACTATGAGATGCAAAATGATGAATATATTTGTTTGGTGATGTTAAAGCATATTAGCTCAAGTGGTAGAGCGATAAAGATGTGAGCTCGACTCTCACATTGGCTACAAGAACAATTAAATTTCCATGAAAATGAGGAAAAGTCTATAGTAGATAGTTGTTGGTTTTGTATGACCATCAACTTTTATCGAAAGGAGAATGTGATCACCACATGATAGGCTAAAAACCTACACCCTCAAGTGTATGAGGTTCAGTTGTAGTAATCAAGTGTCGTATCCACAAGGACTGGAGGAATATCAATTGTAATTTCGATCTAGTTCAACCAAGTTCATAATAAACAAACAGATTTTAGACCGTGTGTATAAAGTAACCAGGAAAAACCGATTTAAATTTGAGAAATATATATAGGGAAGGCGTTCTAGGACTAAGGATTTACCAACAATGCATCATTAATAGGCATAAAATATTTTCTTGCTCAAGTGATTCCAAAATCAAATTGTGGAGGTAGGTTATCTAAGGTAATCGCGCATCCCCCTTCGGGTTTAGCGCGAATGTGCCTAAATCGGTTAGCAATTCCCCTTTCGAGCTCAAGCAACTGATTCAGACCCTTTAAGTTCATAGAGTTTTAGGCAATAATCATACTAACATCTCCTTTCGGCTCCGAATAATATCAAAATTTCCCAGAACATCTATGATAACCTAGGAATCCTCAAGAAGTTTAGTTTCACTTTCGATCAATAAACTTCGGGTTTAATCATGTAGTTCCGATGGATCCTAATCGCCTTTCGATCTCAATTCACCATCTAAATTCTAATTTAGGTGTTTCGTCTTCCGATTTCGAACCCTAAATCGGATCTAATCGACTCGCATCAATCAGAATAAGCACATCATGATTACACCACAATCTAATTCAGGAATCATTCGAGAGATACTAAGAACAAGCCTATTTTCGCATCGTCGGGACAATCCCAACCCTAGAACAAGAAATCTAGCCACTCATGGAAAAGTACATGCTTGATTCAATCAAATTCGGCAAGACAAACATCGAACAACAAAAATGGAAACGAAATTTACTAGAATTTGATAAATCGAACAAGTTTTCTTCCCCAAAATCTTAGTCTCCAAAGCTCCCAAAAGCTCTACAACAATGTCGGAATTTCGGCCTGAGAGTCCCCCACAAAACGTAACCCCCACCCCCTTGTTTTAAATTAATCCAAACAAATAAAAGAACCAACTTAAAGCTGAAAGGTCTGGGCAGATCTAGCACTGTCACGACTCGTGACAACCTGCAGTAGGCCACAAAACAGATGAGTTCACGTGTCACGGCTCGTGAAGGCCTCCCACTAGGGCTGGAAATGGGGGGCGGATATCCAATTCACCCGCTCCACCGGCATTTTTTTTGCGGGTGAAAACCCACAAAAAGCGGGTGACGGATGATGCAGGTGACGGGTGAAATGGGTGGCAGAGCGGATATGAATGATGATTTTTCACCCTATAACCGCTCCAATAACCCGCCCCATAACCCGCTCCATTAACCCACCAATAATCACCCAATAAGAATCCCATAACCCAATTAAACATATCATAACCCGCACCAATAGTCAAGACTCGTGGGAGGCTCCCACGAGTCGTGACAACTTGTTGTGTCTGAAAATTGCACAAACTCCTTTTTTCCACGAGTTGTGCTATACCACCTTGAGCTCCTATGAGTGATTCCCTTGATATGTTTGTTTCATGGCTCACCTCTTTTGCTTGGCTTTTAATCCCCTTTCGTTAGATGAATGAAATTCGGCACGAATCACTGACCAATACCTACAAAACACGAAACGAAACTTGTGTAGACCTCTAAATCATAAATAATACAGAAACCACACAAAACACAATTAAACTACTCTAAAATGATGCATAAAACTAACCTAAATGCACATGAAAAATATGCAAAACTAGATGCTATCAAAGTACCCTATACTTACCCTTGCTTGTCCTCAAGCAAGACCAAGACAATAACCAACATGTAGCATCTATTGAATCAAAATACTCGAGGAATGCCGTCCTAGCATATCATTTCCAATGGCCCAACAATCAAGCTTGACTAGCTCATCAAAATACTAAAATCTTCTAATGCACTGCGCTTAAATCTCGACCTCAATACTCATCATCCACAAAGCTTGACCAACCTCGATTATCTCCACTGCTTGAATTTTTGAAAATATGCACACAACAAAATCATAAGGGCTTTATAGGGTTATGATGAGGCTAAGGTGAAAATAGTTGAGTATGGAAAATTTCATGCCAAGTGGTGCTAAAATAGGGGAAAATTGATCATTCGAGAACAACTGGAAAAACACACACTTCAAAGAATTAAACTCATACCAATCCACCAAACAAACTTAATCACAACAACTTTTTCATGTTCATTTTTGTCAACCACATCAAAAAATTTCTTTTTTTCCCTTTCCCTTTTTCACTCTTTTTTCTTACCTCTTTAGCCTCTACATCGTTTAACGGGAATCCAAACATTTGTGATGAATGCACCCGGTTACTAAGTGTCCCGGCCTCCTCACTTTGTACTTCTTCCTACTTGAGTGAATTTTATTCTCCACAAGTAGGATCGGTTACTAACCATATTTTTTTTCTTTTCTTAACTTTTATTTTTCACAAGAGTGAATTTTATTCTCCTCTTATCGTAGGACTTTTTTTTTTCTTCAATCACAATAAAGAAAAATCACTCCACACTTTAAGCACATCCACACAACAAAATACACCACCATGACCGAAAATCCCGAATTAGGGAAAGGTAAGTAGCAACTATGAAAATCTTGTGGAGCTACCAAAGAAACAGGCTTCTAAGGCTCAGAAGGCTTCAAGCAGATGATAAAATGCAAGGGTAGGTAGTGTTAGGAGGAAAATCAAGTATGAAATATAAATTCCAAATTCGACTCCCTGTTCTCCGCAAACTAATTACAAGACTTCCTCCCGCTATAGTAGAAGGTAGTCAGGATCGATCCACGAGGAAGCGTGTCAGCGCCCGCCTTTTCAGTTCCAGATCTCAGCAGAAAATCGACCAGGAGAGCGCTCGATGTCGACCTTACCACTCGATATCGACCACACTATCGATAGAAACTGTAAAACACAGAGAAAACAGAAACGAAAATGAAAACTGCACACTTGTCGATATCGACCTTACCCCTCGATATCGACCTCAAATATCAATCAATAGTGCCCGATTTCGACTTGAAACAGAAACTTAAAACTCGAAACTTTTCGCAAGACATAACTCAAAACTGATGAAATAAATCAATAAACTAAAATACTTCCAAGATCAGGGTTTCAACACCACAACGATAACCATGTAAAATAACAAATAAAGGCATAAAAGATCATGCTTTTCATCAAATAACGTTCATTATTAACAAATAGGAATATAGAGGATTTCGCATAAACCCTAATTGTTACTAACCCTTTTTCACATAATTAATCCAAGTTGTATTAAGATCACTTTCGCTTCAATAACACAAACAAGGATCACCTTCAACTTTCGCAAAAGAATCATGTTCATAGGGATAGAAGACGAAATCGCATCAAAAGATTGTACCTTTACCACATTACCTCACATGGCTACCGTCGGGCTCACCCCGACCCTAGAAGTTGGGTGACTACTCGCTCTTCATCATCAATAAAGACATTAATAATAAAAGGGAACTAAATTGCATTAATAAACTAAATAAGAAAGCTTACAACCAATCGAAGCCAAATCGTCTCTCAACTCTCTTGCTCCTACTCGATATGAATCTGTTGTAAGATGTCCTGAAGCTCAGCCCCTAGGGCTTTATTTATAGTGTTCATTCCCTAGCTAATTAGGAAAGAATAATCTATCTATATCTAAACTTCTTTATCTAAGGACTTAAAGATTGAATTTGGAAATAAAACAAATATATCTAAAAGGAAACTAGGACTAGTGTGGATAGATCCTTCTTCTATTGATAGAACTTCTCTTGAGTTGATAGAATATCTCTTGCTTCATGTGGAAGAAAGCCAACTCAGATTCTGGACTCGAACTAGCTAGAAATCGGCTTCTGTAAGTTGGTCGATATCGACCTAAAGTGGTCGATATTGACCTATTTTCTCAGCTCCGTCTTCTGACACTCGATCTCGGCCTCTGGCAAGATTATCGACCATGTTTCACTCGATATCGACAAAAACGGTCGATATCGACCTGTCTTTTTCCTGCTTCAGCTTTCTGGTCGATTTCTGCATTTCCGCTCGGTTTTCTTCCACTCGATATCGACTAGTAGTGGTCGATATCGACCTCTTCGTGTCGAGTGCTTTATTCCTTGTTTCCAGCTCGATTTGTCCTGGTTCAACTGCTCTTTAACCTTGGACTTTCTGTAGTTGATTTCGAGCTTTCCATCCTTTCTCCGAATTGCTGTAAAGCGCCTCAATTTCTGCAAAATTAAACAGAAACTTGTGTAGATTCTATAAAATTGACAAATAAGCATAAACTACATACAATCTGAATTATTCTAACCCAAATGCATGAAATGTATGCAAAAATCGATATAAAAGATAGTATAAAACATGGCAAATTAGGCTCACAACAGGTAGGGAGAAATAGGCAACAAAACTGCCTCAATCGTATTTCAATTGCGCACATAAGCCAAATAATGTGGTCTCAACCATAATATCAAGCTTGAGTATCCAAGTATAAGGCGAGAAACATGAAATACCCCAAATTATTTTTGGACTATTTCTTATTTTTATTTAATTAAATAAATCTATATTATATTAAACTATAATATATCTTGTGAATTTGGTGATTTAATAAATTCACCTAAGATATATGGTATGAATTAGAATAATTAAATTATTCTAAAAAGTATAATATATGATGGATTTAATTACATAAATAATCTAAATACTCTTATTATTTAATTTATGAAGTTAAATTAAATAATATTCATTTCGGTAAAGTGAAGAAACATATCTTCTATTTTCAACTTGAGATCTCAGGTCCGACGGGTCGGACCTGAGATCTATATATATGAAATACCCCAAATTATTTTTGGACTATTTCTTATTTTTATTTAATTAAATAAATCTATATTATATTAAATAAAAATAAGAAATAGTCCAAAAATAATTTGGGGTATTTCATACTGTTGGGCTTGTACGGGCTGCTCCGGTGATGGCCTTCAGTCCGGCGGAAGATGGTTGATCGAGGGGATGCTGATGCGAGTGGGATAGGCAAGGCAAGGCTGAAAGTGATAATTATATGACAAAACTGAGGTTTGATTGAACGGGAGAGGATTTGGCCTAATCCGAGTGGAGATTCGGTGAAAACCACCGGATATGCTCGAGGTAAATCAGACCGAATTAAGGAATCGGAACGGATCGGTTGTAGTAAGTGAATTAATTTTATGTAACTAATCGGGATAAAAGTGGAGGTACCGAAAATATAGATTCTTAATCTTTAGGATTAAGAATCAATTAAAGATAAGGATTAAGAATAGATGATAGATTTTAAGGAAAATAAATAAAGGAAGCGGATAAAGTTGAAAATAGAAGATATGTTTCTTCACTTTACTGAAATGAATATTATTTAATTTAACTTCATAAATTAAATAATAAGAGTATTTAGATTATTTATGTAATTAAATCCATCATATATTATACTTTTTAGAATAATGTAATTATTCTAATTCATACCATATATCTTAGGTGAATTTATTAAATCACCAAATTCACAAGATATATTATAGTTTAATATAATATAGATTTATTTAATTAAATAAAAATAAGAAATAGTCCAAAAATAATTTGGGGTATTTCAAAACATACATAATCAAGCACGAGGGTAAACAATCTAGCTAGTCAAACAAGGCAATAGGTCAATGCTCAGGTAATCATCAAACATTCAAAAATGAAGATGGGCCAAATAGACATAAAAACCGTAAAATTTGTGAAGTATTCACCCCCACCCCATACTTAGACAAAGCATTGTCCTCAATGTGCTAAACAATCATGGAAGATATGAAAATACTCACAATTTCAACATTTAGAATGGATGTCTTGAAGGTGGCCAAGCCAAAGCTATCTGTGTCAAAACTGAGCCAAGGCAAACAACACCAACAAACAACAAAACTGGGCAAGACGAGGGTTAGTAGATAGGTGTCAAACACCTTCAATTCAGCTTAAAACACAACCAATATATCTTCTCAATATAGCACATTCTCCACCCCATACTTGCACTTTTGCAAATCAGCTAAAAAAAAAAACAAAGAAAAACAAAACTAAAAAGAAAAACTGTTTTTGATATTTTTAAAAAGAAATAAAGAAAAGAAAACTTACCTCGGGTTGCCTCCCGAGAATCTCTAGTTTAAGGTCTGAAGCCGAGCTTCCATTACCTTCAATTGCTTGGGTCAAGGTTCCTTCGTTAGATCTATGGCGGAATATTCCTTTAGTCTTTGTCCATTCACCTTGAGCTCGCCGGTCCGCTTGCTCCATACCTTAACAACTCCATGTGGATGCATTCCTTTGAACTTGAAGGGGCCGCTCCACCTTGATATCAGCTTCCATGGAGGCAGTTTTATCCTAGAGTGGAAAACTAGCACCAAATCACCTTCTTGAACTCTTTCGGGAGGTCTTCCTTTAGCTTCACCCGTAGAGACTCAGTCATATACCTGCAAAACATATTTGGGATCCTCCAAAAAGATAGTCAAATCTCGAGCTAGATCAGCAAGTAACTTCTTTCTAGCACCATTGACCACACTCTTTACTAGAGCAAACTCTGAAGGGTCTCGTTTGACCACTTCTTTCATGGTACTGTGACCTCCTTCATCTAGCACCTCCATCCTGTGATATTTATTCTCAACAACAGATTTTTTAATATCATTAGAGAAATTAAACTAAAGTTTCTCATCTCCTACAGTGAAATAAAGAACAACACGCTTACCATCAATATTTGCACCTGCAGTAGCCAAGAAAGGTCTTCTTAGTATAATAGGCAGAGGACAATCAGCTTCAATGTACAAGGACTATAATTCTACCGGGATGAAAAACTTACCAACCTGGATGGGAATGTCCTCAAGTATACCTAAAGGGTGTCGAATCGACTTATCAGCCATGCTAAGTGTCATCCGAACTGGTCAGGGGTCTCCTAATCCTAGCTTCTTGCATATAGAAAGTGGGATGATGCTTACGATGGCCCCCAAATCGCATAAAGCTTGGTAGATGTGAGTCCCTAATGTGATCGGAACACAGAAACTCCCACGATTTTCAAGCTTAGGCGGCAATGCATTTTGAATGTGAGCGCTAGACTTCCGAGCTAAAAACCTACACCCACAAGTGTACGGGGTTCAGTTGTAGTAATCAAGTGTCGTATCCACAAGGACCGGAGGAGTATCGATTGTAATTTAGAGCTAGCTCAACCAAGTTCAGAATAAACGACAATTTTTTTAGTGTTTGTGTATAAAGTAACAACGAAAATAGATCAAGTGTATAGAAATATCAATATGGAAAGCGTTCTAGGACAAGGGATTACCAGCAACGCATCATCGATAGACCAAAAATATTTTCTTGCTCGAATGATATCTAATTCAAATGTGAAGGTAGATCGTCCACGGTAATTGCAAAGCTCCTCTCGGAATCAAAGCAAATGTGTCTAAATTGGTTAATGATCACCTCTCGGTCTCAACCAACCAATTTAGACCCTTTGCGTGCTTAGAATTCTAGGTAATAATCGTGCAAACATAACCATCTCGGTGTCATTCGATAGAATTATCACCTAAAATATCTATCACGATCTAGAGATCCACAAGAAGTTCAATTTCTCTTTCGATCAACTAAACTTCAGGCTTAATCCTATGGTTCTAATAGCCTCTTGGCCTAAATTCACCTTCTAGGTTCCAATTCGGGGTCTTAGTCTCTCGATTTCAAACCCCAAAATCAGTTCTAATCGACTCTCGTCAACTAGGGCTGGCACGATATTATTAAATCACCAAATAGAATCAAATATCATTCAAACAATACTAAGCACAAGTCTATCTTTGCATCGTCGGGATCACCCCGACCCTAGAACAATGAAATGTAGCAACCCATAACAGAAACCATGCTTGAATCAATCAAATTCAACAAAACAACCATTGATAAAGTGGAACAGTTACCGAAATTTGATAGTTCTGATCCCATCTTCGATTAAATATCTCAAAATCTTCTCAAAATCCACTCCGCACTATCAGGTGATGCCCCATTTCTATCCCTCAAAGACGTCCTTAAAAGACCCACCCAGAAAAATAAAAAATAATGCAAAACGTAACAGTAGAAAATGGAATCAGGATCGACCATCGGGAATAACACATCTCGAGTGGATAGGGCACGCGGCCAAGTGTTGAACTTTAGCCAATCCTGAGGGCCCCTCGAGCATACACCTGGTCGAGTGTTGAGAGAACTCGGCCGAGTGGCTTTCAGCAAGGTCGCCTTGAAATGCATTTTCTGGAGTCCTCGCTTGTCCAATTAATGCATATGAATATGCGTTGGAAAGCTCTTTTCGAGGACTACAACTCTCATGAAGACATTAGGACTTGATTAGAAGTTTTGTAGGGCGAAAATAGAAAGTTTCTACGTTTTGCTCCGCCTTGTCCACTTTGTTTGATTCTGATTCGAATCTCTTGGCACATTTACTTGATCCCGTACTTCCTAGCTCGTCTTTGATGACTCGTAAGTGTACTAAAGATAATTGAACCACCCTTTGCTCCTTAAGCTCTTGAATCGGGTCCAAAACTGCTCCAAAACACCTGAAATCACAATAAACTAGCGGTAGACACCGATTCCTCAAAAAGGGACACTAAGGGCTAAGAAATAGGCAAATGCTTGAGTAAAACGCCCTAAACTCTAACCAAGAGTGCCATATAAACATGAAAAAATAGACATTATCAGTGATCCCTCACTCGGGTATAGAAGTTGTTGAAGTTTCTATTGTAGCATTGACCCTGGTTATAGTTGTTATTGCCCATGTAGCTGACTTCCTCCTCCTGACTCTCGATACCTTGAGAAGCATAGATCTGAGAAGCTGAGATGGTATGGTATTGGGATCCACAAAATTGGCATGGCAACGGTCTAGAGCCCGCAACACGCACCTCCTTGATAAACAAGGACTTCTCCATAACTGAGGCTAGACATTTAATTTCAGCAGGCAATGAGTCATATCTAGCATCCTTAAAAGTTTCAGGGTTCACCCAGGCCCGTGATTGGGCATGTTCAATCGGCCTAACGGAACAGGGCTCCAAATTTTTTGGGGCCCAGTGTGTGTGTGTGTGTGTGTGTGTGTGTGTGTGTTTAAATTTATTTTAAGCTTTTGTAGCTTACTGGTAGTTCTAATTGAAAGAAAATGGGTCATGCTTACACATTTCAGCCAGGGTTCGAATCTCGCTATCTTGTCATTTTTTTTGGGTGCTCCAGCCCTCTTTCTTCTATTTTTTAAATCATTCTGATTTTCCTTTTTTTAATATTTTATAACTTTTTTTTTTATTCTATAGTCTTAACTTTTTTTTCAACATATGTACATAATTAGACAAATATACAAAATCACATGCATTTTTTTTTAAAGAAGCATCTACAACCTTTTTACTCTAAATGTATTTAGAAACATTTAATTATTACATTATTTCTAAATATTTAGATTAATTTTAATCTAAATTTTGATAAATATATTAGTATTTAAATATTTTCAACATTTTGATAGTATTTTGGTCAATTTTTGAAAGAAAAAAATATTTTCGTATTATTTCAAATCTTTAAATTTGTTGTTGATTTTTTAGATGTTTTTTAATCCAAATAATTAATGTTATTCCTCATTTTTCATTATTTAAATTTCACTAAGATTAACAAATAATTTTAAAATAATTTGATTTGACTAATATTTTTTTTATAAAAAAATGTACAAGGCTCCTAAAATGATTGGCACGACCCTGCGTTCACCTCATAGATCCTTGCACCCCTTTTGGCAGCAGAGAGTGCCCTGGGTTGTGAGTATTTCTCACATTTCTTTGCTGTCTTCTCGATGAACGTCCATGCGTCCTCAGCTCCAATTTCCAAAAATTCTCCTCCAAATGAGGAGTCAATAAGCACTCTTGTGTTGTCACTGACAGCTTTGTAGAAAATCTCCAACAGATTCAACTTTGATATCCCATGGTGATGACACTCAAACAAAAGATCCTTGAATCTCTCCCACGATTCATGAATGTTCTCCCCATCGCCAACCACAAAAGAATTTATCTTCCACCTCATCTCAACAGTCTTGGCTGGTGGTAAGAATTGATTCAGGAATTCAGATGACAGTTCCTCTAAAGTGGTGACTGTGCCAGTAAGGATAGAGTTGTACCAATGCCTAGCTTTCCCTGCAAGTGAGAAGGAGAATGACCGCAATAACAACTCTTCAGGAGTGACACCCTGAACTCTCATTGTATCCATCACTTCTTTGAAGGTGGATATGTGCTGATGGGGGCTTTCAGTAAAAAGCCCATTGAACATATTCTGCCTTATCATATTCAACAATGTAGGCTTCAGCTCAAAGTTCACGGGCGTAAGAGCAGGAAGGACGACACCCGGTTTTGGTGTAGGAACTAAGCTGGATCCATCCTCTTTCCTAGGGCTGTCGGCCGTTGCGGTTGGCCGAGATGTAATTGTTGATTATCTAGATGTTGTCGCAGGTCGGCATTTTCTTGATCGCTTTTACCCATTTTCCGATCCAATTCGGCCAATCTGGCCATTGCTTCAGCCATCGTTTCAGCTTTAGCAGCTTGTTGTTCAGCTCTTCTTTTGTGGAATGTGCGTTCAGGTTCAGGATCAAAAGGCACTAGATTGCTAGAGCCTTTCTTTTTTCGCATTCAAAGCACAACGTGAGGTCAAAAACAAAACAAAAAAAACAAATCAAAGCAACAAAAAGAACTTAGAGAACTAGTCATAAAAAAGACGATCGATACTAGCCCCGGTCCTCGGCAACTGCGCCAAAAACTTCATAGGCTAAAAACCTACACCCACAAGTGTATGGGGTTCATTTGTAGTAATCAAATGGCGTATCCATAAGGACCGGAGGAGTATCGATTGTAATTTCGATCTAGTTCAACCAAGTTCATAATAAACAAACAGATTTTAGAGTGTGTGTATAAAGTAACCAGGAAAAACCGATTTAAATTTGATAAATATATATAGGGAAGGCGTTCTAAGACTAAGGATTTACCAACAATGCATCATCAATATGCATAAAATATTTTCTTGCTTAAGTGATTCCGAAATCAAATTGTGAAGGTAGGTTATCTAAGGTAATCGCGCATCCCCCTTCGGGTTTAGCGCGAATGTGCCTAAATCGGTTAGCAATTCCCCTTTTGAGCTCAAGCAACTGATTCAGGCCCTTTAAGTTCATAGAGTTTTAGGCAATAATCATACTAACATCACCTTTTGGCTCCGAATAATATGGAAATTACCTAGGAATCCTCAAGAAGTTTAGTTTCACTTTCGATCAATAAACTTTGGGTTTAATCATGTAGTTCCGATGGATCCTAATCGCTTTTCGGTCTCAATTCACCATCTAAATTCCAATTTAGGTATTTCGTCTTTCGATTTCGAACCCTAAATCGGATCTAATCGACTCGCATCAATCAGAATAAGCACAACATGATTAAAACACAATCTAATTCAGGATTCATTCGATAGATACTAAGAACAAATCTATTTTCGCATCTTCGGGACAATCCCAACTCTAGAACAAGAAATCTAGCCACTCATGGAAAAGTACATGCTTGATTCAATCAAATTCGGCAAGACAAACATCGAACAACAAAGATGGAAACGAAATTTACCGGAATTTGATAAATCGAACTAGTTTTCTTCCCTAAAATCTTAGTCTCCAAAGCTCCCAAAAGCTCTACAACAATGTCAGAATTTTGGCCTGAGAGTCCCCCAAAAAACGTAACTCCCCCCTTGTTTTCAATTAATCCAAACAAATAAAAGAACCAACCGAAATCTGAAAGGTGTGGGCGGATCTGGCACTGTCACGACTCGTGAAGAGTTTGTCACGGGTCGTGACAGCCTGCAGTAGGCCACAAAACAGACGAGTTCACTTGTCATGACTCATGAAGGCCTCCCACAAGTCGTGACTACTTGATGTAGCTGAACATTGCACGAACTCCTTTTTCCCGCGAGTTGTGCTACACCACCTTGAGCTCTTATGAGTGATTCACTTGATATGTTTGCTTCATGGCTCATCTCTTTTTCTTGGCTTTTAATCCCCTCCCGTTAGATGCATGGAATTCAGCTCGAATCACTGACCAATACCTACAAAACAAGAAACGGAACTTGTGTAGAGCTCTGAATCATAAATAATATAGAAACCACACAAAACACAATTAATCTACTCTAAAATGATGCATAAAACTAACCTAAATGCACTGTCACCACACATTGTCACATTTTGCATATTAAATTGTCGTCATAAAAGTGTTGAATAAGCTTATGCAGGGAAATTCTAATTTTTTGTGCAGGTACATATAGGCTACAAGAACAATTAAATTTCCATGAAAATGAGGAAAAGTACTATAGTAGATAGTTGTTGGTTTTTCATGACCACCAATTTTTATCGAAAGGAGATTGTGATCACTACAAATTGTCACATTCTGCGCATTACATTGCCGTCATAATAGTGTTGAATAAGCTTGTGCAGGGAAATTCTAATTTTTTTTGCAGGTACATTCATCACAAGAAAAGTTTTTAGTGATATGTACAAGGTTCTTACACTCTTCATGAGATCCACTAAAAACTATCATTGAATGGTATCCTTAATGAGATAATATTGCCACATTCTATACAAAGCTTTTTAGTTCTCTGTACAACAGTACAAGGTTCTTACAATGGACTCACAACATTGAATGCTTTCCTTCTAGAGATAATCAACTAGTTAGTATATCGCGATCGTTACAGATTACCAAACCATCTTGCATGCCAAGTGAACCCATAAAAATGTTTGTAAGGTAAACTCTTAAATCGTTTAAGTTACTTGTACACTGGTTATTGGCATGTAACTCAACAAATATGACAAATATGAGATTAACCTACACTATATAACATATAGTTGTACAAACTCTAAAAGAATTCATCCAGTGTATTAAAACTGATCTGATATGAGACAAGCCTATGTGGGATTTGAAACCACATCCATGTGCTTGTGCACATCACTCTACCATTTGAGCTAAAATAGGCTTAAATTGATATTGAAGATTAACAACCAAGGATATTTATAGAGCACTCATTCTTCACCAATTTAACTTACAATTCAAAATCATACGTAGTACTCCGTATTAAACTGCCAACTTGCAAAATCTCAACAACAGGGGTCAATAGGATCAATTTGCATAAAGAAAACTTATGTGCTTTCTACTATCATTTTTCTCACTGTGTTTGCCATTTACTTTGTCTATGAACCCCTTTTTCTCGTTGGTTAATTATACTCTATAGATGCTTAGTTAACACTTTTTGACAAAGGATTGCAGATTTGCAAATTCACAAACTTTGGTAAAAAAAAAAAAAAAACCCAAACTCAAAATCCCAAAATTCAACTAGAGGCAGAGAATGATGCAACACGGGAGGGGAGAAATTCAACTCTTTTCAAATGCACTAACTTAAACTCAAAGCCCCATGTTCACACAGGAATCCAATTCAACTCTTTTCAAACGCAGGATGGCGGCGACCGCCGCGCTGTTGCCGAGGAACCCCCAAAGTCTTCTCCCTTCAATTTTGTGGAACCCATCCCACCAACCCTTGAGGATTTAAAGGATACATTAATGGAAGAGCCTATCGATGTCTTTACGCTTAGTTCATTCCCTCTTATGTGGTTTGGTGCGGGACGAACGTCGTTGGGACTTTCGCCCTTTTCCAAATAGTAATAATATCCAACTTAAACACAAAACCAATAGATTAGGCAATCAATCACTTGATAAACCAAACAACTACTAGTATAGTGATGAAGTCCGGTGTCGAACCCACAGGGAGAAGCGATTTTCTATTAAATAACTCTAAGCAAAGACTCTTACGATGAAGCAATGATTCGTAACAAGTAACAAAGATGTAAAAGTAACTAGATTGATGATTGCAAATAGATTGACATCAAAGTAGAAAGAACATTCCATCTACAATTCTCTTACAATGGTTGGAATTCATGGTCCTCGGATTGATCTATTAATTATTCAGATTCATAGGTCTACTTGACTAAAGTTGAGAGATCCGCAGAGATTCACTCATTTTATTCAATATCACTAAAGAATAGCATTAAGGACTCAAGTAATCAAGACCAATTGACACATTGACTCAACGCAACTAAGAACAATAGGTGCATACCAAACTCAACCTCAATCGAATATCCTCAACATAGATCAATTGAAATCATCCACTATAAAGACAAAGAGACATCACTATCATCAATATCTTTGTTTGCTATCGAGAAAACAACAACGAATTCATAGCTAAGATGCAATTCCTAACATGGTGATTAGGCATAGAAAGGAACACAAATATAATAATTAAGCACAAGATGAAAACTAAGAATATGAATAACCAAATAAAATCCAATCCTCACAATCCAAACAACCATGCCTTCGAATAACAGGCGAAACTATGAGTTTAGCAACTCATAGACTAATTCTCTCTCTCCCTCTCTCTCTCTCTCTCTCTAATTGTGTTCATAATCTCACACAACCAATCTCTCTCTCACAATAGAACTGAAATAATCCTAATAATACCTCTAAAGAGGTCGGCCGAAATCCTAGTAGGAAATATAATAGAATAATAGAAAATAATGTCTTCGGATCCAAAATCGCGTAAACTGGAAACAGCCCCATGGCAGGCGCCGTGCAAATGGCGGCGGGCGCCGCTTATGCAGTGTCCGACGTTCCTCAATTTTCTTCAATAAATTCCAATGTTGTGCTTCCTTGCTCCTCTCTAGCTCCTCCTTAGCCTTCATATGCTCCAAAACATGCTTCTTAAGCTCTTCCCAAAGTCCATCCAAGATCGGAATGTAATTCTGCAGTATAAACACTAAAAACGCGTAGATTTCAAACTCGAATACTTCACAAGCAATATACGGAACTAGACTCAAACAATAGCAAAACCACTACTTAATTGCAATAAGAAACACCTATAATGCCTATATGAAATATGCACTATCAAATCCCCCCACACTTAACTCTTGCTTATCCTCAAGCAACCATAAAGCAAAACATTATCTACGCATCCCACAGAAAATCTTTCATAACTTTACTCATCAAAAGCAACATCATCAATAGTGCAAATATAATCAAACATATAAATGTCATAACATGTATATATGGGATCAAGTTGCTTGCATGCTAAAAAATCAACCTTACCAATGATAAAATGTGTATGTCTCACTCTCACGTGTTTAGGCTTTAAGAACACACTCACCTCAATTCCATATACAAGCATCAACTCAAATATTGACATTTATATCACAAAATCTCCACCGGATACGTCAATGAAAAAATAAGGACATCAAGAGGACTTTCGCTCAATGGAAACCTTCTTGGAAACCTTCATAGAAGATTGCATTCAGCGGGTTTGTAATGGGGCTTGGTAGAAACATAAGGGCAATGAATTGTATTTAGTCATGTGGTGCAATAAATTTCGAGAAAACAAGATTTTAAAACTCCCAACATAACACAAACCAACTCAATAACATCAAGCTCACAAATGCACAACATCTCTCAATATCATCAAAATAACTCCAAAAATCATCATCTCAAATCTCATCATCATCTCACATATCATGCAATCTCAACACCTAACCAATAAGACTCATAAACAACATAAATCCAATTCTTCCCCATTATGCAAAAATAAAATAAATGGCTCTTTTATTCTTTTTTTATTCTTTTTTTTTCGGATATTTATTTTTAACTTGAGCCAAAATACATGAAAATGAAATGCATAACAATGAGGGACTAAATAAGCACATAACATTACATCTTCTCAAAACCATAAACCATAACATCACACTTTAGCTTCATTCTCCTCAATCTCCAAAATAGATTCCAAAACCCACTCAAAATCTCAATTCCCCAGGAATAAGGGTAAGGCTCATCATCGACTAGGAATAATAATTTTGTGGAGCTATCAATAAAAAGGCTAAAGGCTCAACTTAGCTTCAAAACAAGATATAACATAAGGTAGACATGGATAAATATGTGGCTAAAAGGTTGCCTCTATCATTTGAACTTATCAAACAATGAATATGTATATAATCGGCCTTGAAAATAGATAACCATGACAATACTCAACGATAAATGCATAGGAAGAGTAAACCACACAAGAAAAGCAAAACGAATAAAGATGTATCCCTTAAAAGGCCAAAAATATCTTATTGGGACAATTTTTTGTTGAATTTCAAGCATACTCCCAAACTTAGATAATACATGCTCAATTACATATGCTTAATCATATTTCACATAAAAACCAATTTTCAAGATAAGATCAAATCATTCCAGAATTCCATGGGATTTATAAGATCATGTTAGTATAAAGTCAAAATAGGACAAACTCAAATTAGATGGAAATCTTTGATAACACAATATGCAAAACAACAAAACAAGACTCACTCTTTTTTCCACATTTTTTTGACATTTTGTGCACTGTGTGAAACCGATCTCCACGCCCGAGGCTCTTTACATGCATCTCCACCGCCTACAAAACATATAATGAGATATTCATCGTAATAGTTGCACATGCAATAACCGTAAATGTTTACAAATCCTTCATACAAGTACACCCACCTCATTTATCCACAGGCTGCAACAATTGTAAGTCTTGTAGTGTTGAAGTGGCTCGACAAACTTGGGTCGTCCGTCGTCCGCATCCCGAACGTTAAGCTCGTCCAAATAACCTGGCCGGGTATTGGGGTTATGCAAGGGGTCTGTACTGGATACCCCCCCAAATTGGCCACCTACCCTGAAGGTGTCAAATGCTGGTGTCAATGTACCAGCAACTGGGTTGGATGAGGACGCACTCACACGGGCGTATACTCGGGGGTCTGGTGCCATGCGTCTCCCCACGAAGTCGTATGATGACTGAAGTCGGGGCTATGTTGGGTCTCTGGAACCTATGACGTATCGACCTCGTCGACGCTGTAATCGGCGAGGAAATCATCGTCGCGTCCTAGGAACGATGTGCTAGCCCTCGCGGGCTCCTGCACCGGTGGTTCAATTTCCGGTTGTCTAATGGCGGATGTGCTCGCACAAGCCGGCTCTAACGGTCTATCACCTCGCCTTAGAGACGCGGTTGGCCTTACTCGTTCGCACTAAGATACGGACCGCCTCATTGCCTACATTAGCAAAATTATCACATTAATATATACTGACATCAGTAACTTATTACTTAATCATATTGTAAATTTAAATAACATACTAAACCTGTAAATATAATCAAAATAAGTCACTTTTGTGTTATGTCAACCTAGCATATCAAATTCAATATTATTTATAATTTTCACATACTTGGTCCACATTTTATCAACTTTCATACTAAATTATCCATTATTTGAACATATAATATTAATTATCCATAAACTATATGAAAAATAATTATCCATTATGTGAACATGAAATAATAAATCTTGTCTTTCACATAACATACTACATAACTAAACCCACATGTAATCTTGATTACATATGTAATTGGTACGAAGTTCCATTTCTAAATTTCACATTACTCAACCTACATTTCATAACATTTTTCTCTAAATTCCATATCTAAAATTTTCTCTAAATTCCATTTAAATCTACATTTTATCTAAATTCCATATCTAAATTCCATTTATAATTGCATTAAAAATTCCATATGTAAATTTTACATAACTAAACCTACATTTTATCTTTATTTCATTAAAATCTAGACCTATAATAACATAAAATTAACATTAAATCTCGACATACCTCGGTTGCGACTTGCGCTCGAGGATCGTTCGGCGGGGGTTGAGGTGAAGGCTCCCGTGGATCGTTCGGCGGGGGTTGAGGTGAAGGCGACTCTTTGCGGTCCTTCATTCGAGCTAGAAAGTTGTGCCACTTCA
This sequence comes from Persicaria tinctoria, assembly GCA_037127255.1. NCBI lineage: Eukaryota > Viridiplantae > Streptophyta > Magnoliopsida > Caryophyllales > Polygonaceae > Persicaria > Persicaria tinctoria. The sequence continues at coordinate 53,732,872 of JBANSL010000014.1, read as the reverse complement.
CCATGTCTCCTTAGAATCTCTATTGACGAGAATTACACCCGGGCGTGAGGCTTGCAACTCGGTTATGAAGAAGGTAGATAGTGTGTGAGTGTTGTGTGTAGTGCAAAGGCTCGTCCGTCTATTTAAAGTACATCGGCAACCCCTATGTTGACCTGGGAATCCGGCATCGGCTTAGGCCGGCGAGACGTAAAACTTCTTTTCCTGCCAGATTCCCTACAAAGGCCTGACTTTTGCAGATGATGGGACCTGTCGAACTGGAGATCCGGCATCGGCTCAGAGGACGGGATGTGCCACAGCGGATGGGATGTGCATCTGGTTGACCGTCTAATCAGGCTTCACTTTCGTCAGTCCGTGTCTGCTGACCTGGGCATTCGACATCGGCACCCGGTTTGCCGACCTGGGCATTCGGCATCGGCGTTTTTTATGCCGTCTCGAGCTTCCGGGGTCGGTACCGTGCATCTGACGATATTTTGGCCGTGTTAATAACATCCTCGTAATTAAGTCGGGATGGTATAAATAGGTTGAAATAGTAACAAACATTTATGTTTTTCACCTAATTTAGTTCAAGCTTTCTCTCTTCCTCCTCTCTGTTTTGACGTTCTTCATCTGCTTGAACATCAACAAGGGGAACGGTTGAGAGAGATACACCAAGTGACACAATTTAGAGGGCTAGCAAGATTCTAATGAAACTGCAGAATAACGATAGTGGAGAGCAAAGTGGTGCTCTGTTTCATTGATATTTTTGTCTCACCCGTAACTGAATACAAGAACGTGTATATATATGAAATACAATTCATTCAGGAATGTTCCAAATCCTATATGTGGGCCAATTCTCTATTTGTGTATGGGCCTAAGTGATGATGGGCTTTGTGTAGCAACTTCCTCCTCCATGTTTGATTTTGCTCCGGATGAGACTTCTGTATAGGCGCCAGTACTCCCCGTCGATCCCGACTGTCGAAGGCAAAGGTGGGATCGATTGCGATGGAATTGTGCAGAAGACAAAGCTTTGGTGAGGAGATTTGCTACTTGATCTCGAGAGGAGACGAAAGCAACCCGGAGCGTTCGATTTGCAACTCGTTCTCGAACAAAGTGATAGTCGAGAGAGAGGTGCTTAATTCGATGATGGAGCACCGGGTTGACAGCCAAGTATGTGGCGCCTAAATTATTACACCATAAGGTTGGAGCTTGTGTTAGAGCAATGCCAATTGATCCGAGAACAGATTGAATCCATATGAGTTCGCATGTAGCTATTGCGAGCGCCCTGTATTCGGCTTCGGTGGAGGATCGGGAGACGGTAGGTTGCTTTTTCGAGCACCAGCTAATTAAGTTCGGCCCATGATATATGCAGTAGGCACCAACCGATCGCCTATCAAGCTTATCACTGCCCCAGTCAGCATCAGAAAAGGCCGATAACTCGTGATTTTTTGTGGAGGATATGTGGAACTTGAGAGTTTTTGTGTGGTTCAGATAGCGCAAAATGCGCTTGATTGCTTTCCAGTGGACTTCACGAGGTTGATGCATGAATTGAGAGACTTTAGTCACTGCAAAGGCGATGTCGGGGCGGGTAAAGTGAAGATATTGGAGACTCCCAACTGTACTTCGATATAGGTAGGTATCCTTGAATAAGGGTGAGTCGACAGCAGCATCAAAGGTAGTTGACACGGGAGATGAAATGGGCTTCGAATTGCTCATGCCAACTCTGTCTAGGACGTCTGATATGTGCTTCGATTGACAAAGGGAGAAGCCAGAACTGTCTCTCGAGATTTCGATCCCCAAAAAGAAATTTGCCGGGCCAAGATCACGAACTGGGAAGCATCTGGAAACAGCAGACACAAAACTCATGGATAAAGAGGGGTTAGACGTTAGTACCAAAAGATCATCGACGTACACCAATACAAAGGCGAGATCGGTTCCTTGGCGAAAGAAGAATAAGGAGTGGTCTGCAGGTGAGGAGTTAAAGCCGATTGATAGTAGAAAATCACTTAATCGAGAAAACCATGCGCGAGGCGCCTGTTTCAGGCCGTAAAGACTTCGATTAAGTTTGCAGATGTGTTGTGGAAAGGATGGGTTGACAAAGCCAGGGGGCTGAGCGACGTAAACAACCTCATCAAGAGTGCCATGGAGGAAGGCATTCTGGATGTCCAATTGCCGAGTCGACCAACCATTCATAGCTACGAGGGACAATAGGAGGCGGATGGTGGAAGGTTTAGCAACCGGGCTGAAGGTCTCAGTGTAATCGACCCCAAGAAGTTGGTGAAAGCCTTTGGCCACTAATCGGGCTTTCCGACGTTCAATCGAACCATCGGATTTGCGCTTGGTTTTGAACACCCATTTGACTCCCAGAACATTTAGAGATGGTGATGGTGGGACAAGGGTCCAAGTTTGAGTATCAAGCAGAGCCTGAAACTCAGTGGCCATTGCTTGTCGCCATTCATGATGTTTCGAGGCCTCGGTGAAACACGATGGTTCTTCGGGAACGGTGGTTGTGAGAGAGGAATTTGGCCAGGGAATCGTACCATCTGTGCGGTGCAAAGGCTTGAAAATATTTTCTTTGGCTCTTGTAGTCATGGGATGGGTAGAAATAGGGGCCTGAGGTGAGGGGGGTGGAAGGTCTGGACTTGAATGAGAGGCAGAGGGAGAGGATGAAGGTGACGGCCGTGGGACATTTATGCTGGAGTTTGAATTGGAAGATGGGGTCATAGGGTTTGGGCCTGTGTGGAGAGTTGGGCCAAATAAAGGTAATGGGGTTTGTGTTTGTGACAAGTCAAACGTGGAATTTGGGTGATTTATATGAACTTGAGCATAAGGAAAGACGTTTTCATGAAACAACACGTCTCTAGATGTGTATGTTTTGCCGGTTTGCCAATTTAGACAAAGGTAACCCCTTGTGATTTGGAGAGTATCCTAAGAACAAGGTAGGTGTGGACCGTAGGGTTAGTTTATGGTGATTATAGGGACGTAAATTGGGAAAGAAAAGACACCTGAAGACTTTGAAGGATTTATAGTCGGGATTTTTGTGGCATAAGAGAGAGTATGGGGACACATTATGAGTAACGGGTGATGGAAGACGATTGAGTAAGTAGACTGTCGTTTGAAAGGCATGATCCCAAAAAATGATTTCAATGGTAAGAACTCGGTCCCAAAGGAATTTGTGACAAGAGGAATAAAAACCCGAACAAGCGAGGCGACTTCATTTTTGGATTGAAATGGAAAAAGCCAAATAAATTTTGAGAAATCGTCGACAATAGATAAAAAGTATTTATTACCATTACGAGAAGCAACATGAGAGGGACCCCAAATGTCCATAAACAAAAGATCCAAGTGCCTTAGCCCACGAACAAGACATGTGCCTTAGCCCACGAACAAGGCATGTGCCTTAGCCCACGAACAAGACACACAAGGAAAAGCTTGGGTTAAGCCCAACGGTCCACTAAGATTAAATTGGGAAACTACTGTACGGGTAATTTCTTTAGAGGGATGACCTAGTCTGAAATGCCATATGAGGGGCGGCGGCGAAGATGGTCTGGTGGTGTGGGTGAATTGCAGCGATGGTGTTGGTGACGTACTCGGTGGTCAAACATACAAACCTCCATCAACGGCCCCCTTGAGAAGCGTTGCTCCCGTCGCGGAATCCTTCACAAGAAAGTGATCAGAATAAAAAATAAAGTAAACTTGATTTTCTCGACAAAATTTATTGACAGATATAAGGTTGCGATTAAGAGAAGGAGCATGTATGATTTGAGATAGTAGAAAGGAACGAGAGGGATGAGCAAGAATTGTGGAACCATAGTTCTGGATTGGGAGGGATGAACCATCGCCTAAGGTAACCGTCTCCGTTCCTTCATAGGGGAGACGATCGAATCTCAAGTTGGAAACGTCAGGGGTGTAGTGGTGAGTTGCTGTTGTATCCGAAAACCAATTGGTGGTTGTGTTGTTGGCCTGGAATGATCTCGGAGGCTGAGGAAGAAATGAATGATCGAACCGACTGTAGCATCTGGCAGCAACATGGCCATTCTTTTCACACAATTGACAAGTGGGTCGCGAATCCGGAGCTCCGGAGAAGGTCTGGTATGAGCGACCACCACGGGAAGAGCTTCGTCCTCCCCGATTTTCTCGACCCCGGCCACCAGAAAAATCACCCCGACCATGTCCTCTCCCTCCTCTATTAGCAGTGAAGTTGAGTTCAGGAGAAGAGTCTGTAGATGTGGTGTTGAGGGATACCTGGGTTGAAGCACGAAGGGCTTCATTTTGGCGAGCAATTCTGGCTTCTTGACGAAGGATGTAGGTGAGGATCTCATGTGGTGGGGGGAGAACTGGCTGAGAGGTGACGGTAGTAACAATGGCATGGTACTCGCTCCCAAGTCCGGCAAGCAAGTACCCTATGAATTCTTCGTCGGAAATGATCTGTCAGGCGGCTTGAATTTGATGAACAAGGCCCTTAACCTTGTTGAAATAGTCGGTTCCAGATTCGTCACCCTTCTTGATGCTAGAAAGTTGAAGGCGGATTTGGACGGCTTGAGCGCTTGAACGAGCGGCATAGAGGCTATGGAGCTTGTCCCATATGCGCTTTGAGGAGTCACATTCCAGTATTTGGACCATTACTTGCTCAGTCAGGGAAGGAGAGAGAATCGCGACTACTAGCTGGTCACGAGCGAGCCAATCGTCAACAATGGTGGCGTTATCAGCCGTGGGTGTGGGACATGGGTTTGAACCATCTACGAAGCCCATGAGACGCTGAGATCTGAGATAGGGCGTGATTTGTCGAACCCAGGTCGGAAAATTAATAGGGAAAAGCTTGATTGTGTTTAAGGAATTGAAATTTGGAAGAGGTGAAAGAGGATTTGAGATGGAAGCTTGTGCCATGGAGGCTTGGATCTGGGAAATTGCAGCGGTTAAGGAAGAATCTGCCATGAAATTAGGGTTTGAAATTTAAAACGGAAGCAAAAAGACGACGTTGGTCGTATATTGCTCTGATACCATTCTAATAAAACTGTAGAATAACGATAGTGGAGAGCAAAGTGGTGCTCTGTTTCATTGATGATTTTTGTCTCACCCGTAACTAAATACAAGAACGTGTATATATATGAAATACAATTCATTCAGGAATGTTCCAAATCCTATATGTGGGCCAATTCTCTATTTGTGTATGGGCCTAAGTGATGATGGGCTTTGTGTAGCAACTTCCTCCTCCATGTTTGATTTTGCTCCGGATGAGACTTCTGTATAGGCGCCAGTACAAGATGATTCACATTTCATTCATTGGATAATCCCTCAATTACATGGGATAGGGTGTTTATATCTCTAATCTAACACAATCCTAATATAATCGGAATCATGAAAGCAAGCAATGCTTGTTAATAGCCTAAAAATGAGTGATTTCAACAATTGTGCAACAAAGGAACAAAATTTAAGTATCACTGGGCGTGGGTGGTTCGTTTCGTTCTATACAAGTAAATGTAAAGGATGTGTTGATCAATCTTACTTAGGTGTGACAGGATTCAAGAAGATTGATCAGACGAAGGAGATCACCGCATTCAATTTGGCGATGCATTCGGTGGGAAGCTGAAGGAAAATGTTCATCAGCAAGTCGTCAATGGGATCAACTCTGGCCACTCCAACCAGGCGGCACCTCCCCTCCTTATCGAGCCTCTGGCCGCCGCCGCTCCTCATCTCGCCTTCCGACTCGTCGCTCGTCAGCACCGTCGCGACGAGCAGCGGTGGAGCTCTGTAGACACTCCCCACCGAAAACAAGAACTTGGCCTTGAATTCCAGATCAACCTTGCCGGACTTCGTGTTGATCCGCCCCTTGAAGAGCTCCGGGACGATCTCGATTTTGAGAAAGGGGGGCAAGGGCAGGCCCAAGAACCTTGTCGTCGCACTCGATAATGGCGGGATGTAAAGCTCATTTGGATCAAACAAAGCCGAGATCTCGCCTTCTTCCAGGCCCTCCTCGTCGGACGTCAGTGTGCCGATGCCTCTGCCGGCCCCACCTTGTGCGTTGTAGTCGAAGTTGGGGTAGGTAGAGATGCCTAGAGTGCAGCCCTCCAAGGTCTTGAACTCCACTTTGTAAGTCTTATTGGTGGCGGTGTTGGGGTGTTGGGTTTGAGCCACACAAATGGACTTTGTTTGGTTTTGATGGTCGTAAGATGGAGGGGTAGAAGTTGTTGGTTTTTGAGTTCTTACTTGGACTATACGAAGGTTGATGGGATTGAAGGTGAGATTAGCTTGCCATTGAAGCTTCAATGGCAAGTTCATTTTACCTTTTTTTGGGGTTCAAATCCAGGCAAGAAAGAGAGAAGATCGAAAGATGAAAGAAGGAATAGAATATGTGGTCTCTGTTTAGTTTATGGTTTGGGAATAAATTTATACGATAAGGGATGAAAGGATGGATAGACTACACAGACGAGTGGTCCGGAGGTTGTGATTTAGACCATTCGGTTTGGGGTCCGTTTTAGGTCTGATCATCGGGTTAAGTAGATTTTGGATATGGGGCCCCGGGTCATAATTGATTTAGGTCAATTGGATTGTTTTTTTTTTATATATATAAGATAAGAATTCGAGTCCAGGCATATCTGAAACTCGAAGGTCAGACAAGTCCACAGACGGTAGAACTGTCTAAAACCAAACATACAATAAAACATACCGTTGCAAACACTGACAAACGACTCTACAAAAAAACGAAACCACAAGACCTAATCCAAGCAGGATGTAGCCGAAGACGAGGGACAAAGTCAAGCTTCACACTGAAGCAGAATCTTATGTCAGCGATACATCAAGACCCGATCATCTTGTGGACAGTGAGGACGAAACTCCAAGGAAGCAGTCGACCCGAGAATGGAGACGCCACTATGCACAAAACTACAACCCCAACTTATCTCGACTCCGACAGTCAAAACCAAATCCAAGGAGAAAATCATCAAGCAACGCGATCGTAGAGCCGCACAACGTCTGAGTAGAATGCACTCAGAATCCGTAACGGGATTTAGTACACGCCCATACGGACGGGGTTTGACGCCCTTACGAGATTTTAATCAAATTTTACATAGTTCTTATGACTGTTAAAATATAAGAATTAATATATTAATCAAAATTAAATAAGATTAATATATCAACAAAGATATATTAACATTTATTATTTCAGGTTATGTCGTAGTTGAAACAATAAAAATATAATTTAATTTAAATTCGAGCAAGTGTAAATCACTAAATCATCTAGTTTAGCAATCAAGATCCATTACTTTTTTTTTTTGATAAAGTAAGAATTCAAGGATAAGACATGTCTGACACCTCAAGTGACCGACAAAGTCAGCAGATATCGAGCCGTCAAACATATATACAATCTAAAGTAGAAAGATATAATACAAAGAGTGGCAAGTAAAAAATCTAGACGAACAAACGAACCTAGTCCAAATACGCTGGGGAATCAAGATCACCTTACTTGCCCTACTCCATTCTCTACATCACTAAATTATTTTTACATTTATTTAATTTAAAAAAAATTATAAAATTTATATTTATATTTCAAACATTTATTTTATATGTTTATTGACTTTTATTTTTAAAAATCATGTTATAATTTTTTTAATAATTGTAACGTAATACCTTTTGAATTTTAAAAAAATAAATAATTTTTCAAAATAAAAACTTATAAACATATTAAAATATGATAAAACAAGATGAGAAAAATATAGAGAGAAGAGATTCTATTGTATTGGTGTGTTCCACAAAGAAGAAATACAATGCCTTATATAGACATAGATGGAGAGGGTTACAAAATAAGAGGGCCATCAATATAGAGTTATAGACTTTTGATATTCTACCATGTGGGTGTTATGAAAAAGAAATAAGGGTGTGAGTTATGGAGAGGTGTAACATCACCTATAATAAGTAGTAGTTTTATAACACTCCCCCTTGATGTGCACCTCGTAGTGTGCGTATTGCCTCGTTAAAAACCTTATCTGGGAAAACCCATTGGGATAAAAACCAAGATCAAGGAAAAAAGAGTACAATACTAGAGCAAACTACTCCCCTCAACTTTGCACACATCCTTCAAGCGTCGCATCCCCATATTGTGTACCAGTTGCTTAAACACCCTTGTAGGCAATGCTTTAGTGAACAAATCTGCCAGATTTTCACTTGATGTAATCTTCTGGACATCAACTTTGCCTTCAACCTGGAGTTCATGAGTGGAGAATAATTTCGGCGATATATGCTTGGTCTTGTCACCTTTAATGTAACCTTATTTGATTTGGACAATGCAAGCTGCATTATCTTCATACGACAATGTCGGGTGTTTTACAATGGACTCCAACCCGCAAGATTCCTGGACATGTTGGATGAGTGATCTGAGCCACACACTTTCTCTTCATGTCTCATACAATGCGATAAGCTCTACATGATTTGATGATGTAGCTACAAGAGACTGCTTTGTTGAACGCCAAGAAATGGCAGTTCCACCATACATGAATAAATACCCCGTTTGCGAGATAGCCTTGTGAGGATCTGACAAATAACCTGCATCAGAATAGCCAACCAATTTTGCACCATGTACTCCTTTAGATCTTTCAAAATATAACCCCATGTCACTTGTTCCGCGTAAATAATGTAGGATGTGCTTGACACCATTCCAATGTCTTTTTGTTGGCATTGAACCATATCTTGCTAGTAGATTAACTGCAAAAGCTTTATATGGTCGGGTATTCGTAGTAAGATACATAAGTGCACCAACTGCACTGAGATATGGTACTTCAGGACCTAATATCTCTTCATTGTTTAATCGAGGACAAAAAGGGTCCTTGTCCACATCAAGTGATCGTACAACCATAGGTGTACTCAATGGATATGCTTTGTCCATGTTAAAGCGTTTTAGGACCTTTTCAACATAAGTTGACTGATGGATGAAAATTCCATTTCTTGTATGCTCGAACTGCAGACCGAGGCAATACTTGGTTGTTCCAAGATCTTTCATTTCAAATTCCTTTTTCATGTAATTAGTTGTTTTTTGAATCTCTTCAGGAGTCCCAATAATATTTAGATCATCAACATAAACTGCTATAATTACATAACCCGACTTTGTCCTCTTTATAAAGACGCAAGGGCTTACTTGGTTATTTATAAAACCATGCCTTAGTAGGAACTCACTAATGCGGTTATGTCACATGCGACCTGATTGCTTCAACCCATATAAGAACCTTTTTAACTTGATGGAGTACATGTGACGAGGTTTTGACCTTAATGCTTCAGAAATTTCTAATCCTTCGGGGATTTTCATGTATATATCTGTATCTAATGATCCATAAAGGTAAGCAGTTACTACATCCATAAGTTGCATTTGAAGTTGTTCAACAACCGCCAAACCAACTAGGAATCTAAGTGTTGTTGCATCCACTACAGGTGAATACATTTCTATATAATCCACTCTTGGCTTTTGTGAAAAGCCTTGTGCAGCGAGTCTAGCTTTATATCTTACTACTTCATTACGCTCATTGCGTTTTCGTACGAACACCCATTTAAAGCCGACTGGTTTAACGCCTTTTGGTGTTGGAGCTACTGTTCCAAAAACACCGCATTTGTTTAATGAAACCGGCTTTACTTTGATTGCACCTTTCCAACTCTCCCAATCATTTCGATTTTGCCATTCCATCATTGTTTGAGGATCATTGTCATCTTCATCCATGACTTCTATTGCCACTGTATAAGCAAATATGTCATCTAGGACTATGTCATTTCGATGCCACCCCAAACCGGTAGTTGCATAGTTAATTGACATCTCAAAATTATCCTCGACATCCTTTTCTTTGCTTTTGAGGTCCTTAGATAATATCTCTTCTGGGATTATATCTTCATGGATGTTAGTGATAGGAGTATCAACACCTTTATGTGTTGTTATTGTCTCTTTCCTCTTCCGAGGAATTGTATCCTTAGAGCCTAATGGTCTCCCACACTTCCGGCGTGCTTAAGAATCACTAGCTATTTGTTGGTTTGGAGTTACTACATGAATCTCCAATCGAGCTGGTGCATTTTCAGCTGGTATATGTGACATCGTCACCTTCTTGACATCTGTAAACGCATCTGGTAATCTATTTGCAACACTTTGCAAATGTATGATCCTTTGAACTTCAAGTTCACTTTCATTTGTTTTTGGATCTAGAAATGATAGAGAAGTGGAATTCCACGAAATCTCTTTCTTAATTATCTCCTTATCTTCTCCCCCTAGAGTTGGAAATTTTGTTTCATCAAAGTCACAATCAAAATACTGAGCCGTAAATAGATCACCGGTCATAGGCTCTAGGTATCTTATAATTGATGGGGACTCAAACCCCATGTATATTCCCAACCTTCTTTGTGGTCCTATTTTAGTCTGTTGAGGGGGAGGAATAGGGACATACACCACGCATCCGAAAATTTTCAAATATGAAATATCGGGTTCTCTTCCGGAGACAAGTTGTAATGGGGAGAACTTATTATTAGTGGTCGGTCTAAGACGAATTAAAGCTACAGCATGCACAATTGCATGGCCCCAAGCCGATGAAGGTAATCTAGCCCTCATTAACATCGGTCTAGCTATTATCTGTAACCGCTTAATTAACGACTCTGCAAGGCCGTTTTGGGTATGGACATGAGCCACTGGGTGCTCAACCACAATACCAATTGATTGACAATAGTCATTAAAAGAACTTGATGTAAATTCTCCCGCATTGTCTAACCTGATTCTTTTAATCGAATAATCAGGAAAATGAGCCCTTAACTTGATAATCTGGGCTAAGAGCCTTGCAAATGCAACATTCCGTGTTGATAGCAGGCTTACGTGTGACCATCGTGTTGAAGCATCTATCAACACCATAAAATATCTAAATGGTCCACATGGCGGTGTAATCGGTCCGCATATGTTACCTTGAATCCGGTCAAGGAACATAGGAGATTCTGCGTTGACCTTTGTCATTGACGGTCTCGTTATTAATTTTCCAAGAGAACAAGCCATACATGTCAAGTCACCCCTTGATAGGAACTTCAGGTCCTTTATCGGGTGTCCGTGTGAACTTTCAATGATCTTGCGCATCATTGTATCACCTGGGTGACCGAGCCTATCATGCCACAAAGAAAATTTTGCATGTCAACTAACTTCTGGTTTGTGACATTGTAACTCTCAATGGGGTATATAACTGTGCCATATAAACCAGGTGTTAATGTTCTCATCTTTTCTAAGACTTGCTTCTGGCCCGTCTTAAAAGATGTGAGAAATAAATATTCAATATCATTCTCATTCATGGTTTCCATGTGATAACCATTTAATCTTATATCTTTGAAACTCAACAGATTCCGTTGTGAGTTACTTGAATACAAAGCATCTTTGACATATATTCTTGTTCCTTCGGGTAACAAGATAGAGGCTCTTCCGGAACCTTCTATAAGATTACTTGTTCCAGATATGGTATTGACACTAGTCTTCTCCATTTGCAGGTTCATGAAAAACTTCGGGTTTTTCAAAATAGTATGAGTCGTGGCACTATCTATGAGACCAAGCTCCCCACCATTGAACTTTCCACTTGGGTGATCCATTCGATATATCCGTGAACTCTTACCGAGTGAATCGTGCTGATAACGTGATAAAATAAGAAACAAGTATGTAGAGAGGAGAGATTGCATTGTATTGGTATGTTCCACAAAGAAGAAATACAATGCCTTATATAGGCATAGATGGAGAGGGTTATAAGATAAGAGGGTCATCAATATAGACCTTTGATATTCTACCCTATGGGTGTTATGAAAAAGAAATAATGGTGTGGGATATGAAGAGGTGTAACATCACCTATAATAAGCAGTAGTTTTATAACAAAATAGATATTTAAAATATGAATGTAATTTTTATAAAAAAAATTAAAATTAAATGCTAAAAGAATTTAATGGTGTAAGGAGTGAAATAGTGAGTGATGTAGAGGATTTTGATTGCTAATATAGAGATGACAACGACCATATTTAGGGGGTGAGGAGTAGCGTCCCATTCCCTTCATCAAATGTTTTCCGGTTCAGAGAATGAAAATCCTAGTGCCTTGACCTCGACGGAGAATTTCCATTCCCGTTTAATTTTTCTGTTTATCCTTTACGTCAATTTTCACATCATATTCGTTTGATGGAAAAAGTCACGAAGTATTATATCACTATAGTTAAGTCAAAGGCTATATAATATATACATATTGCATATAATATTACATAAATGCATATTATAAAATAAAGTTTTATAAGAGAGAAAAATTGTATGAAATTATGTAAGATTTCATATACTCCACGGGATCCTCGCAAGGTTTCCCGGCAAGGATGAGGATAGGACGAGAATCAAGATGGAGACCATTATCCATCTTATTTCCATACATGTACTTGGAATCATTCCCCTTATTTATTAGGCTTTTCATTTAAGCACCCCTTATACAAAATCTTTCACTAAACCACCCCTAATTTATTAGGCTTTTCATTTAAGCACCCCTTATACAAAATCTTTCATTAAACCACCCCTTATTTATTAGGCTTTTCATTTAACCACCCCTTATACAAAACCTTTCACTAAATTAACCACCCTTTATATAATCCCGTCAACAGATGACCACCCCTACCTCTATTCCGTCCAATTTGATGTTAAAAAAATCCGAAAAAGACCGAAATGCCCTTTTTTTTTAACTATCCATCTTCAACCTTTCTGCTGCCATATATAGACATCCTACGATCGTCCAGACTTCAGGGCCATCGACGAACTTCAGGCTACACGACCAGGGGATTTGGAGAGGGATTCGATGGTGTAAACTGATCACGAATGCAGAAGGTTCTCCAATCACAAGGTATAATCAATGTTCTAAAAAACGCTCGGCGGATGCTCGGCGGTGGGGTACCGCCAAGCGCCAAGACGGTTCGGCGGCCTTATTGGCGGATTCTTAGCGGTCAAAACGTTTTCTTAATATTCTCTTATATTTACCCCTGTACTAGGACTAGAATACATATGATATAATAGTTATTCATTTCTATAGTGTTTACCATCACTACATTAACAAAAACATAATGTAAATGAAAGTTATATGATTAAGTCGTGACCATTTTAACTTTATTTTGCTAAAAACGAACAAAAGGTGACATAAACATATATGTTAAAAAACAAAAACTCAATCCATATCAATAAGGGGTGGTTTAGTGAAAAGTTTTGTATAAGTGGTGGTTAAATAAAAAGCCTAATCAATAAGGGGTGGTTAAATGAAAAGCTTAATCAATAAGGGGTGGTTTAGTGAAAGGTTTTGTATAAGGGGTGGTTAAATGAAAAGGCTAATAAATAAGGGGTGGTTTCCTATAAAATTTCCTTTTAAGTTTTAATAAACATCAGCGTCCCCATTTAATTTTCTCATTCTCATCTTATTATGGAATTTCTAAGGAGATAAAGAGAATTCTCGCCCGATTATCATTCTTATTTAGTTTCATTCAAGTTTAGATTCCACGACTAATTTAAATCGGATTTTCTCAGGTTGAAGTCGTGTTGAATTCGGATAATATCGGTTATTTTATACTACCCCATTCGATAAAATATACTATAATTTATCATTCATACACACTTTTTTTTTTAAAAAAAGAAAATAATAATAAGTATGAATACCGGATGTAGTACTTAATTTTGTATGGAGTCGGGTCGGATCTACTTCCGGGTCATTAGTTCCTTTAGTAGTAAATAAAGTTTGAAAGAATCCCAATAATTCGGAAAACCCGTTGAACGCACTGATTCACCCACCACATAATGATATGGTAAACATCCGGAATTCCAGACACATACATACTGATACAGCTGGTCTCCTTGTCACCTGGTCGGCCATAATTTGAAACATCCACTTGTTTATATGACCCGGCAGAGTTTTGGCTCCTACCATATTTGTCAACTAAGCTGAATGATCAAACCAGGCCACCAACAAAGAAAAGGAACCTGGATAGATTAACTCATAAGAGCGAGATGGAACCTGGGGTTGGTAAATACAGTAAAACGGCATTCTAAAATAGTGGTAAGCGATCTACAAGCAATGCGACAAGGACCCGAAATCCATGCCGGGCATTAGCATTGCTCTTAGTCGGAATGACTGACACAAACTCACCACACAACACTACAAACTGATCGCACACCTCAAGGCCCGACTCTTAAGCATAACGCTGAACAAGAGATCATGTTTGCAAAGGTACACGACACAACATGCATACTTGTACTGTTAAACTATTCTAAGCGACGAGTTTTACCCCTTCTGTCAGTCAGCAGACGAGAGATGATAGGAGTGATGGCGTGGTAGGCAGGTGTGTGCAGGACGCCCATCGGATGACTGCTTCTGTTACTGTCAAGTCAAGCTGGTCAAACTCACCAAGCCCTATTGTACGATTCCGTTTGTTGTGAATGCTTGATAGCCTACTACTAGACCCAAACCCTGCACTCCTTTTAGCATCCATTGTCTTTTGGTTGAAGTCAATAACGTCTTGCCTCAAGCAAGGACAAGGATCAGGTTCAGGCGACGAGAAAAACTTCTCTGGACTGACCTCTGTACAATTAACCAAAAAGCACAATTTAATAATTTATTGCAGGAAGCTGAAAGTAGACGAAAGATTGTTACAATAAGCAAAACTGTAAGCACAAGGTACCTTTGCAACAATCATCCGTGACTTCTGCGGTGGCTGAAAAGTCAATCGCGAGAGGTCCTGGTTCAGCTGGGAAGCCTGGACTGAAAAAGGCGAAGCTAGGCACTGTATACAAAGGGGAGGCCATTTCATCTGCAATTGATCCATTGCAGCCACGGAATGACAATACACCAGGTAAAGAGAAAGGTGTTGATGGCTCCACAAGGAACGCGGAGAAAGACGATCTACAGGTGAATGTAGGTGACTGCGGTCCAGAAATCAAAGGTGAGGCAGTGCCGAAACTGATGTCCTGGGTCCTGGTCATCAATGGGGTGGAGAAGGAATCTCCACCACAGTCCAACTGCCCACATTGGGATATTTGGTGTTCACATGATTCTTCAGCAATAGGCGAGTCCTCTACCATCCATAAATGATCTATTAAAGGAAAGAAATGAAGATTTTCATATCATCAAGTGAAAACGCTAAATTAGCTTCTATAAAAAAATCAGCCCCAACTAAAAGGAAGGCTCCCTCTAGAAAGCGTGGTATATAAGAATCCTGAATGGACGGGCAAACTAGTGTAGTATTAGAAGGTTACACCATTTTTTAATCCTCATACTAATCAAAGACAGTTCACCTATTGGGTGGTTCCTTTTGTTTCTCTTGTTCTAGCATTTCGATCACGACTTCTTGATGATAAATTGATAATACAACATATGGTACAGGAACCTTATATGACTAATGAGTTTCACCAATGAACGCATTCGCTAGTTTCCCCAAATAAGGAATTAAACAACAGCAAATTAAGCATTTTTTTAATGTACACAGGCTATGCATAGCTTCACAGATATCTCAATTGCACAAGAAAGGGCAAACCAGCGTACCTAGAACCTGTTGAGCAGTTAATCGTTTTAAGGGATCTTTGCAGAGCATTTTTCTGATCAGCTCCTTTGCAGATGATGATACATGATCCCAAGGTCCTGATGGGAAACGGAGGTCAGCTGCACGAACAGTTTCAAATATTCTGGACTTTGTTTTCCCCCAGAAAGGAGGCATCCCGCTCAAAAGAATATAAAGTATCACCCCAGCACTCCATACATCAGCAGCCTGTGTATAACCACCAGCCAAAACCTCTGGAGCTATGTAAAATGGACTGCCTACAGTCCCATACAGACTCTGTCCTGTTTGATCAAAATCCAAGTTATTAGAGTGCGAACTAATCAACAGGCGAAAAACAAACTAGTGCAAAAGCGATACGACCATACCTGGCTTAATGTAAGTTGCAAGACCAAAATCTGCCAGCTTGATTGGAGACGATGCCTCTCTAGTGGCTAAAAGGATATTCTCTGGCTTGAGATCTCTATGAACAACTCCATTATCATGACAATATGTAACTACTTGCATCAGATACTTGAAGATAACCTTGGCCTGAGCCTCAGAGTACCGACCCTGCTTTTCCAACTGGTGAAATAACTCCCCACCAGCACAAAGTTCCATAACAAGATGGACAAAATCTTCCTCCTCGTATACTGCTTTGAGATTCACGACATTCGGATGCCCAGACAGCCGACTCATAATCTCAATCTCTAGCTTGATGCTCCTAACATCATCTTGCGTCACCAGCCTCTCTTTGGCAATTGATTTGCAAGCCAACACCTCTCCGCTGAACTTATCAGTGCATGCCCTAATGACGCCAAATTGTCCCCAACCCAATTGCTCCCCGAGAATATACTGATCTTTCAAGTTGGCGATCTCATTAGCATCCAAGACTGCATCCTCCAAGTTCACAACTTTGTAGCTACTACACGATTGTGTTGACGATGCACAATAGCTGCTGCTTTCAGCAACAGCCATACCAAGCACCGAGATCCCCCAATCAGCCCGTAACTAACTGCTAACTTTGAAAGCGCACCGTTTAGAGAGTTGAAATCCGAACTGAGCTTCTACAATACGATAGGTCCTCACAGAGGAATGGATGCACTGGATCACAAACCGCCAGCTTTGGCTATTGTTTCCATGTAGTGCCTCGAAAAGTTGTGATCAATTAATGTAAATGTAAGATAAGTGGCTTCGAAGGCTCAAACCTTCAACCCCAAGGGATGGAGTAATGGCGACAGCTCAGGTTTCTATGTCAAACTCAACGGCACCAGCTGGATCTGGATTAGCAAACAGCGTTTGAGAACTTACGCTAACATAAAAGATAATATAGAAATAAACCCAATTTAGGGAAGGGCGTATTTTTACTCAGGATAAGCATCAGAACAGCAGATTTTCAAAAACAAACAGAAATCCCATCTCAAAAATGACTTTTGGGTGTTTGAAAAATTGGATCTTTGCAACGCCATGTTAAAATTTCTGAACTAAGATTCAGTAACCTTCCCTTCGCACCAGCAGTTGAGGGACGAAAAACACTCAGACGCTTCAATTGATACTTTTAGAGATTCATTAACTGAACTTCAAAAGGGGGAAAACCCTAAACTAGCCAAAGGAGGACAAAAAGAAAGTAAACTGCCAAAATCAGAACAGCTACCCAAAACCCAGGATTAAAACAAAGCTGAAAAGGAAAATCAAGGAAAACGGCAACTAAGTTCAGATAAAATAAAGTGTGCCCAGATCTAAATTCAAGCATTCGAGGTCACAACGCCTACCATAAGCTCAAGGAAACAAACAAACACAAGAAGGTAAAGACAGAGAGAAAGAGAGAGAGACCTGGGAAGTAAGTGGGAGATAGAGAGATAAGAGAGAGGGGTTTGAGGGCGAAAGTTATCGTCTTCCCCAGGCCCTCTCTTTCTCGAAGGAGTGGGAGTTGCGAAGAACACCCCACCACACCACTTGGGGTTGGTTGTGTGGATGCAAAATGCAAGTGAAGACCTGGCAACTGGCAACTATGAGGAGTAAATTGGCTGTCGTCTCGACTCTGCCTTTTTGAATATTTCTTAATTCCGTAAAAGAAATTGACTTTTGGGAGAAAATTTATTCTTTTTCTATGCTAATTTAGCCTCTATATGATGACGGGGCTCGAAGTCTCAGGAGGAACAGTCCCCCCAGATTTAAACATCTCTGGGTATACTAGTAACTTATAAGCCGTATAACTTGGAAATTACATAAATTCACCTTTAAACTACGTGGCTTCTTATAAAATCACCCATAAAACAAATATAAAAAATAGGAAACCATTCATAAACTTTTTTTCTCCCGAATGAACTGACCATAACCATTTATATGACCTATTATGGATGAAATTAAGATTTTTATGAATTTTAAATGATATTAACTTGTTTTTAATGAAAATGATATTATTTGACCAATATCATGTCATTGTTTTGGCCTAATTTATTGTTGAAAAAATGAGTTGGCTAAATTGAAATGTGAGAATATTTTTTTAACACTTTTAAAAAGTTAAATTATTTTAATTAATTTCGTCTTAAAAAAACTCTTAAGGAATCTAGTATGCGGAGTTAGCGGCTTAAAATCCATCAATTATAAGTATAACCCAATATGTTATTATGTTTTAACTTTTATAGTGAACTCGTATGACCCCTTTTCATTGTAAGTCCCATTAACACAAAAAAGATATTTATAAACACTCAATTTATTGCATTAAATAAACTCTTTTTAGGTTTAACGTTATGTCCTTAATTTGATTAAGATTCTCTTTTTTTTTCTCTTTTGTCTTTGATCATTTACTAGTCCTACACCTGCACCAATGGCGCGTAATTTAATAGTAAAATTATGAATATTAAATAATATCAAAAATTTATTGATAAAAATACACATGTTAGCGGTTAGAAAATAATAAAGTTAAATGTATAATACGTAGTATGTAAATAATACACAAGTAAAAATGTTGTCTTGATAGCGAATATACAACTTGAATTCCCATCCTAAATGATTTCTAACTCCATAGTGACACCGTCATCTCTATCTTCAACGATTGACAACCCTAAAAGTTGCAAGAAATTACAACAATCAGAATTACAACATGTGTACTTGTTCTTCTACTTATTTTTATTTTTTAGAATACTAAATTAACATATTTCCTATAATGTGAACGTTCATAAGTTAACTCACCAGTTGAATTAAATTAACCAATTAGATTGTAAGTGTAGTTTTTTGTATCTTTGTTATTTGTTAGTTCTCCTTAGTCGTTTCTTATGCCCCCTCCATCCATTTCATTATCCCGCCCTTATACTCCTCCATGAAGTCGTTATCAG
This sequence comes from Persicaria tinctoria, assembly GCA_037127255.1. Classification (NCBI taxonomy): domain Eukaryota; kingdom Viridiplantae; phylum Streptophyta; class Magnoliopsida; order Caryophyllales; family Polygonaceae; genus Persicaria; species Persicaria tinctoria. The sequence continues at coordinate 53,714,033 of JBANSL010000014.1, read as the reverse complement.
TTTCCCCATTTATGACCTTCTCCACTGTAAATATGGCTTTCCATTTTTGTGCCCCCTTTAATTAGTCAATATTCCCCAATCGTTAACGGTTTTTGTCATTAATTGAGTATATTGCACTAATTTGGGTGTTATACGCATTAATCATTGAATATTATATTAATTGAATATTATTAGCATTATCAATAGCCTCTCATATCACTTCCTTACGGAACCGTGAGGAAGGGATATGACCCTTCGAGTTGATTATAAGCACAATATAGCGGACTGTGGCCTTAATCGGCGCTCGTATGGCCCGAAATCGGCGGACCTTGGCCTTAAATGACGATCTTATGGCCTGAATCGGCGAACATTGGCCTTAAGTGGCGATCTTATGGCCTGAATCGGCGAACCTTGGCCTTGAGTGGCGATCTTATGGCCTGAATCGGCGAACCTTGGCCTTAAGTGGCGATCGACAAGCCAGGGTGACGGGGGCTCCCTACCGAGATCGGCTACAAATGATAAAAAAGAAAAGATAATATGCAAACAATAAACAACCGGAACCTCGTGTTGTGAGCTTATTTTGCCATATTTTACACTTACTTTTATATCGATTTCTGCATGCATTTCATACATTTGGGTTAGAATAATACAGAATTTGTGCAACTTATGTTTATTTGCAATATATGGAGGTCTACACAAAGTTTTGTTATATTTCGCAGAAATCGGACGCACTTTGGAGCTTAAAGGAAAGTCATGAAGAAGCTAAGAATGGTGCAGCTGGAGAAAAGCCCACTTTTCGCCATTCATCATTCCGAATCAAGCCTTCATGTCTTCACGAGAGTCGTAGCCCTCGAAAAGAGCTTTCCAACGCATATTCATATGCGTCAATCGGAAAAAGAGGACTCGGAAATGTGCGTTTCAAGAATGAAGCAGAACGCTGAGAACCGAAGAGGTGGTCGAAATCGACCAGACTTGGTCGATATCGACCTAACTTTGGTTGAAAATTCTCCTGGGAGCCAATATCGAGTGTCAAAGTCAGAATCCGAGAAGATAGGTCAATATCGACCATATTGGGTCAATATCGACCAGTACACAGAGGCCGATTTCGAGCTGTTTCGAGTCCGAGTGCTGAGCTAGGTTTTCTTCCACATAAAGCAAGAGATATTCTATCAATTCAAGAGAAGATTTATCAAGTTCTATCAAGATGGAAGGGATTTATCAACTTTATATAGTTTCCTTTATGGATTTATTTCTTTTATTTCCCAAATTTAATCTTTATGTTTTAGATAGATAGATTTAGATAGAGATATAGTTGTTCTTTCCAAATTTCCTAGGGAATGGACACTATAAATAAGGCCTTAGGGGCTAAGATTTAGGTATCTTATTCCAATTCAATTCTAGTCATATCGAGTAGGAGAGAGATAAGGCTTGTGACCGAGTGGAGCAGGAGAGGCGAGAGCGGATTTGGCCTTGTTCGGTTGTAAGTCTTGTTTGAGTTTATTTAATGCAGTTTAGTTCCCTTTTATTATTGATGAGTTTCTTGATGATGAAGAGCGAGTAGTCACCCAACTTCTAGGGTCAGGGTGAGCCCGACGGTAGCCATGTAAGGTGATGTGGTAAAGGTACAATCTTTGGATGCAATTCGTCTTCTATCCCTATGAGCATGATTCTTTTGCGAAAGTTGAAGCTGATCCTTGTTTGTGTTATTGAAGCGAAAGTGATCTTAATGCAACTTGGATTAATTATGTGAAAAATGGTTAGTAACAATTAGGGTTTATGCGAAAGCCTCTATCTTCCTACTTGTTAATAACGAAAGTTATTTGATAAAAAGCATGATCTTTTATGCCTTTACGTGTTATTTTACATGGTTATCGTTGTGGTGTTGAAGCCCTGATCTTAGAAGTATTTTAGTTTATTGATTTATTTCATCAGTTTTAAGTTCTGTTCTGCGAAAAGTTGCGAGTTTTAAGTTTTTTTGTTGGTCGATGTTGAGTCACTGTTGGTCGATTTTATAGGTCTATATCGAGGGGTTTTGGTCGATATCGACCTGTTTGAGTTTTCTGTTCTGTTTCTGCTTTTCTCTGTGTTTTACAGTTTCTATCTGCAGTGGTCGATATCGAGGTAAGTGGTCGATATCGAGCATTCTTCTGGTCGAAATCAGTGTTGAGTTTTGGAACTGAAAAGGCAGGCGCTGACACGCTTCCTCGTGGATACGATCCTGACTACCTTCTACTACAACGGGAGGAAGTCTTGTATTTATTTGTTGAGACAGGGAGTCAGTTTGCTTTATATTTTATTTATATTTCATACTTGACCTTCCTCCTACAATACCAAATTGGCGCCGTTGCCGGGGAAGCAATCAATCGCACCCTTTTTATTTCTTTTTCTCTTCTTTATATTTTTTTTTTTGGTTTTTAGTTTCTTTTTACTTGTTTCTTTTAGTTTTGGCTTTCAGGTGCATGCGAAGAACTGATCGCACGTCTATCGACCCTATTCTCGAGCTAGAGCGATTTTTCCATCTTCGGCAAAGGCTAAGGACAAGACTCATGTCGAATCCCAACAACGAGAATGTGGGCCAACTCACACCAACACAGGAGCTTGAGCAACTTCGCCAACAGATTGCCCTCACCACCAGAGAAGCAGAACACGCCCGACGAGAGGCGGAATATGCACAGAATCAACAGCGGTGGGAGGAAAGGGTAGATCGCGAGGTCAACGCTAGGAGGGAACTTGAGGAGAGGATTGGGCATATCCCTGCCAACGCAAAGGAGTATTTGCACCCTACTCTGGAAGTTCCAGAATCGCCGATCGTTCTTCCCCCTATTAATTTTGAAATACGCCCTTCTTTTATTACTGAAATTAGGAGGTGTCAGTTTAGGGAAAGAATCAATGAATGTTCTTTAGAACATGTCACCAGTTTTATAGATTTATGCGAAGCTATAGCTTTGATTGTGCTAATTTAGAATATCTAAAACTAAAGGCTTTCAAAAGCCTTTAGTTTTAGATATTCTAAATTAGCACAACGGTGATTAAAAGGATTGCCTGCACGATCAATTCACACATGGAACGAACTACAGAATCTCTTCCTCAACAAGTTCTTTCCTCTTGCAAAGACAGTTGCTCTTAGACAACAGATCACGACTTTCAGACAAAAACCAGGAGAACCTCTAGCACAAGTCTGGGAGCGCTACAAAAGGCTTTTGAAATCCTGTCCTACCCACAGCCAGCCACCCTACGTCATCCAGGAGATCATCTTCAACTGCCTGGATGCGCCTACTAATGATTGGATCAACAACTACACCAACTATGGATATCTCGAGTACACCCCGCACCGAGCTTGGGAAGTGTTTGAGACTTTGGCTAACTACGACAACACATATGGGACTTTTGCGACCTCTGCTGATGAAAGGTATGAAAGGCCTGCCCCATCTCTGTCATTGTATGAGCCACCAAAGGAGGTTGATCCGGATGTCAGGGACCAGTTCCATAATGACTAGGTATATCGCCTTACCAAACAAGTGAAATTTCTATCCAAAAACCAGCCTTGTTTGGAATGTGGGTATGTGAGGCACAACACTACTGCGTGCCCACACGTCGATCAAGTACAACAAGCGAAAACCCACCAAGAAGTAAGGTATGCTGAGGGACACTACTCACGGCCACATCAGAACTAGAACTGGAGCTATTATCGCCAACCCCAACACCAGAATCCCCCTCCCTACAGAGCTCCTGGTCACCCTGACAGAGAAGGAAAGAAAGATGACCTACAGACCATTCTAGAGGAGATGCGGAGGAATAATTCAGACACCAAGAAATCTTTCAATTCCATCTACACTTAAATGCATGGTGTAAATTCTAGGCTTGGAGAGATCGATATCTGACGGAAATCGATTGACACGCAGATTGGCCAGCTGGCAACACCCATCCGCAAACAATCAGGTACGCTCCCTGGAACCTCTGAACCTAACCCTAAGGGTAAATCTACAGGACAGGTGGTTGGCATGAACCTAAGGAGTGGGCGACAGATGCAAACGCCTGAGCAAACGACGGAGGGAAAGGGCATCGGGGACCAGTCGATATCGACCAACCCAGTCGATATCGACCAGTCCCCAGTCGATATCGACCCTCCCTAGTCGAAATCGACCCAATTCCTCCACAAAGCCCGAGGCCAGCAGATTAACTTGGTATCGACCAAACACAGGTCGATATCGACCAAGCACCAGTCGATTTCGACCCTCTCCACTCGACATCAGCACCTCCGCCGAAGAAAAAGCTGCATTTTCTGACGAAATCACCAAAGGATCCAGCAGAGAAGAAGTTACAGCGTTTCATAAAGATGCTTCAAAGGCTCAACGTCACAATACCCTTCACAGAAGCTCTTAATGAGATGCCATCCTATGTCAAATTCCTCAAGGAGATTCTGAGCAAAAAGCGATCAATGACTGAGATCACAGAGAAGTGCAGCCAGATGGAAGTTCTTGATAAAAGGCCGGATCCAGGTAAGTTTGCTATAACTATTGGATTTGGTCAATATAAATTCAATGCTTTATGTGACTTTGGAGCCAGTGTGAGTATAATGCCTTTATCAATCTGGCCCAGGATTAAGATCGGTGCTCTAGATCATGTGGATGCTAAACTTTACATGGGGAACAACACGGTAGTCATCCCAACATGCATGGTGTACAATGTGTCGGTACAAGTAGGTAAGTTCTTCGTCCCTGCTGATTTCTTAGTTATTGATATGACGGAGGACCCTGCTTGTCCAATTATTCTAGGAAGGCCCTTCTTGGTGACGGTGGATGCCAACATAAGCGTAAGGAAGGGAGTGTTCACAATCAACATCAGCTATGAGGTAATTGAGTATTCCTTTAATAAAACTGAAAGGCATACTGGTCCCATGGAAGAGGTAAAGTCCATATCAGCCAGGTACATCACTTGCGGGGAGCCTAAGGTAAAAAATATGACCCCCGAGGAGCTAGAAAAAAGGGATATGGAAGCCTAGGTGGAGGAGATCATGGCCATCCTAAACGAAGAAGCAAAGAATCCACTCGACACAGACCAAGGTAAGTCGATATGAACTAACTATTTTTCGGATGCTTTGCCAGGTTTTAAGTATGGGGTCGAAATCGACCAGGGAAAATCGACTGAGCTGCAACATCACTCGATATCGACCACTACAGGTCGATATTGACTAGATTATATCGACTCGATTTCTCCCCCAGAAATGAAGCCAGATGATTTCGAGCAAAGCGACTCGATATCGACCACTACAGGTCGACATCGACCGATCAAAATCGAGCAGTCTTCCCCTAGAATCGACTGAGTCTCCACCAGAACAGCAGTAGAGCTCGATATCGAGTGACCTTACTCGATATCTACCAGATCCTCAGGAGGCCCCCGAGTCCGAATCTGCAAAGGTAAGCCAAGGTATGGATCTTTCTTCTCCTATTTCAATTAAAGATCTATCTATACATGGGAGAGGTTTGCCTTGGTATGTGCGCGCTTATACAGGGTTTCCAATGATGAGCCCAAGGAATACAAAGTTGGAGACAAGGTCTATATTTCCAAGTCAAATGATCATTGGTTCCCCAACAAGTTTAAGAAGAAGAAGATGGGCCTTTTCACGGTAAACAAAATCCATTCTGGAGGAATACAACTGATGGACAAGAATGGAGTCCTTTTTGAAGCCCAAGCTACATGGGCCCTACAGATGCCACATTGAGCCCAAAGAAGAAAGTCGGCCTAGCGAGTATAAAATCTAGAGCTTGTAAATATACATTTATTTTTGGGATTTTGGACATTGTTGCTTTTGTTTTTGGTTTTGGACATTATTTTCTATTGTGGGTATTTCTCTTCTAATTTAATTTTGCGGGAATAAGGAAGGAAACAACAGCTCGAAATCGAGTAAACTTGGTTGATATCGACCAGTTGACTCAAAATCGACCAGCCCAGCAGAAGCATTTGCATTCTCTTTCTGACAATTAGCACACCTGTCTAGTAAGTTTCTTTCTTTACCCTTATTTTTTTATACAGTGAGGACACTGTAATGTTTAAGTATGGGGTGGGGGAAGGGCTTACTTTGTGCATATTTGACTATATTTGACATTTTGTGTGCATATTTTTAGAGATTATTTCTTGAATTGTTTATACATGGCTACTTTGATTTCATATTTTGTTTACGTGCTTATATGCATGTTTTCCAAAGTTTATAAAAAATGACCCCCATTGAAAATTTTAAATTTTTTGATAAGTGTCATGAAAGCTTTAATTGAACTCAACGATGCAAAATTAGATTCATTAGAGATATAACATGAAATTGCCTAGTAAAGGGAAGTCACAATGAAATGCATATTTTTATGAAAACCATGAAAGGAGGAAAATTTGATATTGCTTTTGACATGTTGCATTATAAGAGGATGGAGGACTTTATATTTTCATATATGCTCATATTGTTATATCATAGTCATACCTATACTTATGCATCACAAAAGCCATATTTATGCCTTATTTCAAATTATTGCTCCACATGATCTAAATATTACCCATTCTTTACCTTATTCCATCCGGGGATTATGTTGAGAATGGAAGTTACATTATGGAGATTACTATATGGTTGTTGTGTTGTTATCATTATATAGAGTTTGGCAGGAATGTTTCGAATATATGGAAAATTTAATGAGTGAAAGAAAATCCAATCAAAGATCGACCTTGCCCGTTGAGATAATAGTTTGGCGAGATGGGACACACATGTGAGGAGTCCGAAGCACTAAGTATCCGGGACCATTAATGACACTCATGTTTGCGAATCGCGAGAAGGCAATGCTGAGGTTAGAGAGGTAAAAGCAAAATATTGAAAAAAGCATTGAGCGAATGAGAGAAAGGTGAGAAATCAAAGGAAGAAGGAATGTGGTATGAAAGTTTGGAAAGTACTCCATTTCCCCGGATCATTAGCACCACATGGCCAAAAATTGCCAACCTTTAGCCTTTTACGAGTCTACTCCTTATTGAGCTTAAATTAAAGTCATCTTGATTATTAATACATTGTCACTTATGAATGTTTTTGCATAACCCTTCTTTTGTGAGTAGATGTTGCTTTTTAATTGCACATGCATGGATTTGTGACAGTAGTACCTTTTCGAGGATGGTAATTGATTGCAGGGGCATATGAGAATGAATCTAAGATGTTTAGAGTTTGAATTCTTTCGCTGAATGACCATTAAAAGTATTGCTTGAGGACAAGCAAGCTTAAGTATGGGGTGTTTGTTGTGAGCTTATTTTGCCATATTTTACACTTACTTTTATATCGATTTCTGCATGCATTTTATACATTTGGGTTAGAATAATACAGAATTTGTGTATTTTATGTTTATTTGCAATATATGGAGGTCTACACAAAGTTTTGTTATATTTTGTAGAAATCGGACGCACTTTGGAGCTTAAAGGAAAGTCATGAAGAAGCTAAGAATGGTGCAGCTGGAGAAAAGCCCACTTTTTGCCATTCATTATTCCGAATCAAGCTTTCATGTCTTCACGAGAGTTGTAGCCTTCGAAAAGAGCTTTACAATGCATATTCATATGCGTCAATCGGACAAACGAAGACTCGGGAAATTGCATTTCAAGAACGAAGCAGAATGTTGAGAACTTAAGAGGTGGTCGAAATCGACCTAATTTTGGGCGAAAATTCTTCTGGGAGCCAATATCGAGTGTCAGAGACAGAATCCAAAAAGATAGGTCAATATCGACCATATTGGGTTGATATCGACCAGTACACAGAGGCCGATTCCGAGCTGCTTCGATTCCGAGTGCTGAGCTAGGTTTTCTTCCACATGAAGCAAGAGATATTCTATTAACTGAAGAGGAGATTTGTCAAGTTCTATCAAGATGGAAGGGATTTATCTACTTTAGATATAGTTTCTTTTATGGATTTATTTCTTTTATTTCCCAAATTTAATCTTTATGTTTTAGATAGATAAATTTAGATAGGGATATAGTTATTCTTTCCTAATTTCTTAGGGAATGAACACTATAAATAAGGCTTTAGGGGCTGAGTCTTAGGTATCTTATTCCAATTCAATTCTAGTCATATCGAGTAGGAGAGAGAGAAGGCTTGTGGCCGAGTGGAGCAGGAGAGGCGAGAGCGGATTTGGCCTTGTTCGGTTGTAAGTCTTGTTTGAGTTTATTTAATGCAATTTAGTTCCCTTTTATTGTTGATGAGTTTCTTGATGATGAAGAGCGAGTAGTCAACCAATTCTAGGGTCGGGGTGAGCCCAACGGTAGCCATGTAAGGTGATGCGGTAAAGGTACAATCTTTGGATGCAATCCGTCTTCTATCTCTATGAGCATGATTCTTTTGCGAAAGTTGAAAGTGATCCTTGTTTGTGGTATTGAAGCGAAAATGATCTTAATGCAACTTGGATTAATTATGTGAAAAAGGTTTAGTAACAATTTGGGTTTATGCGCAAGCCCCTATCTTCCTACTTGTTAATAACAAAAGTTATTTGATGAAAAGCATGATCGTTTATGCCTTTATGTGTTATTTTACATGGTTATCGTTGTGGTGTTGAAGCCTTGATCTTGAAAGTATTTTAGTTTATTGATTTATTTCATCAGTTTTAAGTTCTTTTCTGCGAAAAGTTGCGAGTTTTAAGTTTCTGTGTTGGTCGATATTGAGTCACTGTTGGTCGATTTTATAGGTCGATATCGAGGGGTTTTGGTCGATATCGACCTGTTTGAGTTTTCTGTTCTTTTTATGCATTTCTCTGTGTTTTACAGTTTCTGTCGACAGTGGTCGATATCGAGGTAAGTGGTCGATATCGAGCATTCTTCTGGTCGAAATTAGTGTTGAGTTTTGGAACTGAAAAGGCGGGCGCTGACACGCTTCCTCGTGGATACGATCCTGACTACCTTCTACTACAACGGGAGGAAGTCTTGTATTTATTTGTTGAGACAGGGAGTCAGTTTGCTTTATATTTTATTTATATTTCATACTTGACCATCCTCCTGCAATAACACCTCGTTAAAACCTTTCCGTAGGAAAACCTCGTGGGAAAAAACCATACGGAGAGGAAAAAGAGTGCCTCTTATTGGCGTTTGTTATCTAGACCATATGTCTGTCCTACATACAACAAGTACTAAATATAAAATAGTTTCAAATGGGTGGTGTTCCATGTCCTTGGCACGACCGTACCGTTTGAATAAGCCAGCTTGTAAGCCCCGTTGCCGAGCGCCGAAATCACCCGGTACGGTCCTTCCCAATTTGGCCCTAGCTTGCCGTCGGCCGGGGCCTTTGTGTTGGATAACACTCGCCTCAGCACATAGTCTCCTTCCCTGAATTCACGGGTTCGAATGTGTAGTCCGTGTGCCCGCACTAGTTCGCGCTGATAAGCTTCCGGCCTTATACACGCCTGGTCTCGTTTCTCTTGCAGCAAGTTCAAGTTGGTTTGGAGGTCCTGAACATTTCCCCCTTTCTCGAAGGCCTCGGTGCGGATTGTGGGTAGGCCTACCTCCAAGGGGATTACGGCCTCCGAGCCATATGTGAGCGCGAATGGTGTCTCATCGGTAGAGCTGCGGAGGGTAGTCCAATATGCCCATAAGACGGCGGGTAGCTCATCCGCCCAATTCCCCTTCGCCTTCTCAAGCCTCTTCTTTAGCCCGTTGAGTATGACTTTTTCGGTTGCTTCAGCTTGACCATTAGCCTGCGGATATGCCACGGAAGAGTAGAACTTTTTAATCCCATATCCTACACAAAAGGATATGAAAGAATTGATATTAAATTGAGTCCCGTTGTCGGATATGAGGGCATATGGGATCCCAAATCGTGTGATAATATGCTCCCACACGAACTTCTTCGTGTCAACATCACGTATTCTGGAGAGCGCCATTGCCTCCACCCACTTCGTAAAGTAATTGGTGGCCGTAATAATGTATTGTCGGTTGCCCGTGGCTCTCGGAAAAGGACCCACCAGGTCGAGCCCCCATTGAGCAAAAGGTCATGGACTGGTGATAGGATGCAAGTCCCTTGCCGGTTGGTGGATTAGCTTGGCAAAGCGTTGGCATTTGTCGCACTTTCGAACGTAGCGTTCCGAATCCTTCTGCATATAGGGCCACCAATAGCCGTGTGTCTTAGCCCTGGAAGCGTGTGATCTCCCAGCGGCGTGAACGATACATACGCCTTCGTGTATCTCATACAAGAGGTTCTCGACCTTTCCGGGATGCACACATAGCAAATACGACCCATCAAATGACTTCTTATATAGGATTTTGCTCGGAGATAGCCAAAAGCGGGCTGCTTGAAGCCGGATTTGTCGTGCCTCCTTCCTGTCCTTTCAGAGCTACTTACGGTCAAGTAAGGCTACGATCGGGTCCATCTAGCCGGGATCGGCTCCGATGTTGTGCACCTCCTCCGTGTCAACACTCGGCCTTTCTAGGACGTCTACCTTCACCATAAACCCCTTGCGCTCTCCACTGGAGGATGCTAGTGTGGCCAAGGTATCTGCGACGGCGTTCTGTTCTCTTGGAAATTTTTCCACGCCGGACTCTTGGAAGTTTGCCAACAGGTCTCTCGCTGTTTCCATGTAGGTGCGCATCCAGGGGGTCCTAGCTTCATAGCTTCCTTTTATCTGATTTACAATCAACTGAGAGTTAGAGTGAACAGTTATTCGGCTTGCTCCCATTTCCAACGCTGCTTCAAACACAAGATCACAGCCTCGTATTCCGCTTCGTTGTTGATGGCGGTGAACCTGAGCCGAATCGTCGTTCGGAGTACTTCACCAGTGGGCGAAATCAACACTAGCCCAGCCCCTGATCCGTCGCGCGTCCTTGACCCATCTGTCCTCAACTCCCAAGCGCCTTGCTCGCCTATCCTGGCCGTCCACACCCCAAGCGCCTTGCTCGCCTAGGGACGAATTGCACCTCATATTGCCCCAACTCTACTTCCCATTTAGCCACCCATCCTGACAGATTTGAGCTCGACAATAGAGACTTCAGACGATGTGCCGTGATGACTCTAATCGGATGAGTTTGGAAGTAGTGATTAAGCTTTCTAGCAGCCACCACAAGCGACAACAGGAGCTTTTCGAGCGGCGTGTACCTCTTCTCAGCCTCAAGTAGTGTCTTGCTAACGTATTAAACCGGTCGCTGTACCTTCCCGTCCTCTCTTACCAACACCGCGCTCACCGAATGCTCGGACACAACCAGGTACAGGCTGAGTGGCTCGCTCGGTTTTGGCGTCGTTAAGATGGGGGGTGACTACAGGTACTCTTTTAATTCTGCCAAGGCTTGCTCGCAATCCTCATCCCATTGGAATATCTGACCTCCCTTTAGTAGCCTGAAGAACGGATTGCACCGATCGGATGATCGGCTAATGAACCGGTTAAGCATCGCGGCCATCCCGACAAGCTTCTGGACGTCTCTGACACAGTCCGGCCTATGAACCTGCTGCAGTGCCTGAATCTGAACAGGATCAGCTTCTATCCCTCTCCTCGTCACTAGATGGCCTAGGAACTTTCCCGAGCCCACTCTGAAGGCACATTTGGATGCATTTAGTTAAAGGTTGACTGCCTGCATCTTATCGAACACCGACTACAGATCTGCCAGGTGCGAATCCTCCTGTTTGCTCTTGACAACCATGTCATCAATGTACAAATCCACCTTATTGCTGATCAGATTTCCGAATAGCTTCACCATCATTTGTTGATAAGTTGCTCCTGCATTTTTAAGGTCGAACGACATCACCTTGTAGCAAAATATCCCCCTCGGTGTGACGAATGCAATCTTCTCTTGATCGGGCTCCGACATCGGGATTTGATGGTACCTCTGGTAAGCATCGAGAAAACTCATTCATGCGTGGCCCGACGTGGCATCCACCAATTGATCTTTCTTCGGGAGCGGGAATATATCCTTCGGGCATGCTTTATTCAAATCCGTGAAATTCACACAAATCCGTCGGGTATTGTACTTCCCTTATAGCGTCAGCTTCCGACAACTTATCAAGCTATGCCAAGATAGCCTCGATGTATTGAACAGATGAACGTCGAGACCTTTGAACGAGGGGCTTGGCATCAGGTCGGACGTTCAACCAGTGGCAAGCTATGCCCGGGCTGATCCCCGACATCTCGTACGGGCTCCACGCGAACAAATATATGTTCTGTTTTAAGAGGTCCACTAGTGCTTCCAACTCATTCCCTACAATACCCATACCTATGAGGAAATATCTTAAAGGGTTAGTTTCATTTAAATTGATTTTTTTATAGATCCTCAACGGACTTCTCATTAGGCGACCAACCCACTTCCTCCAAAATCTACGGCGCGGGATGCACCGTATACGCCTGATGAACAGTTGAAGGCACTGCCGCCATGTTGTGAATCCAGGGACACCCCACGATCAGATTATATGAAGACGGACGTCCACGACCAAGAATTCCACCTGTACAGCCTTGCCACCCAACTGTACTATCTCTTTCAGCACCTCTTTCGGCAATACAGGGAGCGAGCATAGACCCACCAGCTGAGACTGTAAAGGCTCGGATTTTTAAAATATTAATTTTCGAAAAAAGGAAATTAAAAATGAATTTAAAACAAATTCCGATCCAATTTTTAACTTTAAAGATCGATTCCGTCTTTCATTTCGGTGTTCGAAATTCCCGTATTCGGGATTTATTTTCGGATATTTATTTATCCAATTTCACACTCCACCCTTACCCACTCTCTCACCTCACCATACTCTATCAAATTCATCACCATTCCCACACCATCCCTTCCCTGTCACCATCTCCCGCTCCCTTCTTGCCTTGACCATCACCAACTCTCATCGGAGACTCTCCTCACGCCTTTACCTCCTCAACACCACCATCAGCCACTCCCATCACCTCCTCCACTCCCGTCTCCAAATCCGAGGCAGCAGCGCCGCCTTCCCGGAGCCACCAGCAGCAGACGGAGCCCCAAGCGTAGCCCGCGCCGCCACCGTCTCCCCTCGCACCTGTTTTCCCGTTTCGTCTCGGTAAGGCCCCGTTTCACTCGCTCTTCCTCTCTTCCACCTTCAAATCGAGCAAACCTCCCACCTTTAACCTCCCTCTCATCTTTTTAGGCGGATTCCGGTGAGAGATTGACCCCTGACGCCCCGGAAACACCTCCCTAGAGCTCCGAACTTTCCGGCGTCGAAGGCCCTCGGTGAGCCCCATTTCTCCTCCTTATTCCTTTCCCTTCCTGTGTGTGTGCGCGTGTTGGGTGGCCGGAGCCCAGCTCTACCGCCGCCGGAGGCCACCGCATTTCCCCTTCCTTCCCGTCGGTTTCTGGGCAAAAGAAAATGGAGGCTCCGTTCTTCTATTTCATTCGAATAGAATGGGGAGGGAGAAGACTAGTGGGCCCTTGCCACATCAACCGCCACCTCGCCTGGCCCTACTTTTTTTTTCCACATTGTCTCAGATGAATGAAATATAATTGAAGGGTTTCTTTGTGGGCCTGATTTCTTTTCCATGGGCCGAAACCTTGTTTTAAAGAGGAAACAATTCTTTTGGTTCATGTTTTTGGGGTTTAAGAAAGAATTGCTTCTATTTTCTTTCCCAAATAAATATGGTTTTGGTCAATTTCAATAAAAGCCTCGGTTTTAGTAAATTTCAAGAAGACTGATTTTACTAAATAAAAATGATTGAGATTTTAAGGAATTAGAAAATATTTTATGAAATGTTTAAAAGAAGATAGTATTTGAAATATTATGTAATATTATTGAGATTAAAATATAAAATATTATGTTGAGATTAAAGATACAATATCATGGTGATTTAAGACAAATATAATATTATAAGACTTAGAGATATAAAAGAGTATTGTCGGATTTAAAAAGGAATTTGGCGAGTATTTTCAAAATGTCGGAACCTCTAACTATATAACTCGGATTTTGAAATGGTTTTGGAACTAGCTTGAGAATCTGATTTGTTCGATGACTGACTAGCATGATGTTATGATATTTGTCACTAATAGCATGTCTTGTGATGATTTATTATGCGAGGTTAAATGTTAGATTATTATGATGAGGATATACAATTATATGCTAGGTAAGAGTATGAGATGATAGCATGCAAATTGGCGAAGTATGAATTGGAATTGTCTTAAGAGGATGAATTGGAGAATTATATTGGATATGGTATGAGATGTTTAGATGATGGATTACGAGATAAAGTTAAGATGATGAAAATGATTATGTGACAGTTATTTTGTTAAGTTGTGAAGTTGTGTGTGTGATAATTCTATGCTTTGTGTGCCTTAGAGATAGACTCATTCATGTGCTTATACTTGTTAGGTGACCATCTGTGACGTTTCAGATTTCATATTGCCTGGTTGATTGCCTTTTGCTGTTCTGCGGTACTAGGTAAGTCTCTTCGGAGCTTACTCAGATTGATAGAGAGATATTCCCTACTTTATGTGCATGATATAATAGGTTCTTGCATTCATGATCAACATGCCATGTAGTATCATGCTAGGTTGCATTGACCGTTGATTATTCTATTTCTTTAAGCGTATGTAAACAGAACGACCATTATCTATGAAGTAACTAGAGCCTTTGCTAGGGTTATAGGACGACCCAGTCCCATCGGGTCTAGTCCTGAGTCAATCGAGTCATGGAACTTCCTTTATTTATATTATGAGCTGCCTGCGGGCTTTATTGTGGATACGGGTCGGGTCTGCGGACCGCCCGATTATAATGGAATGCATTCACGAGCTGGCCAGTCTCCGCCCTATCCGAAGGGGGTGGAGGTAGGAGAGGGACATACCATTTGGTATTCTTTGATGGGGCCCTATCTATTATTATGCACTTGATCTTAGGAGCGTGCTAGTGTGTTAATATTCCGCCTTGCATCTAGAAGCATCTTTATTAGGTATAGCGTATATGTGTGCTTAGGGCCGGGATGTAGCAGGTGGGCATCATTTTGATCCCGCTCACCATTAATGTTTTTAGGTATTATTTATGTCCATCCCATTGGCACTGTTTGCTTATTGTGCGAGTCATTTTGTTCGGCGGAGAGTGAGAGCTAGAGTTATCTACTTCACCAGACTCTGATTATGGTTTTGAATTTTCATTTTAGACTCCGTTTTGACCCGGCTCTGCCATGGCACCCTCTTGTATTGCACTTAATTTCGCTATTTGCATTACTACTGGTTTTCCACTCTTAGACTTACGACAGGTACAGGGGACTTCCTCGGGGATTCCAGCGATCCTTTCGAATTTGGGTATGAAATCCCACTTGTAAAACATTAAATTAGACTTTCAAACCTTTAACCTGTACTCGGGGCGTAATGTCCTAACGAGGGGTTTCATCCCTCAAAATGTAACCCGGGAATCTTAATCTCGGGCCGTTACAAAGTTGGTATCAGAGCCAAGGTTTTGTAAGCCGAGTATGATAGGTTGAAGTGGTTTTGAAAATGGCCCAAGGTTTTCATATTGCTTTCAAGTGGTTTTCAAAATGTTTTCAAGGGGCAAAATGAATTTAATTGGACCTAACCCTAGACCAATCAATTATGAATGGCAACCTCGTGGGGTAGAGACTATGCGATAGGCATCCCTTATGGATGTAGAATTCGAGGAAGGTAGGCAAAATACTAGCTTTCTTTTACAAATGGGTTGTGAAGACTCCAAGGAACCTGGCGGTTGGAGTAGCATGGGTTAGGATGCCGTGAGGTATTTTCCACTCCGGTTAGCCGTCCCTCGAAGGGCGGCATAGATCGTTCTGTGCTCGTATGTCTTATATTCTACTGGGCATGAGGGCGACCCTCCTTGAAGAGGATCATATTGAATCGTTGAGTGCTTCTGTGCTGAGTGATATATTGATTGTTATGTAGCGAGTATGGTTGACCTGAGACACGACTTAGTTGGGCGTGGGGGTAGGGCGCGTCGTGGCAGGGGACGCCCCTGCCGAGTTGTTGTTGAGGGCGTTGAGGAGCGAGTTTCGGCTTCCCCAGAGACTAGGATTGGGCAGTTAAAGGCAGCGCTTCATGATATTCTGAGCGAGTTACGTGGAGGGGCTCGATCTACGGCGCCGATGCCAGAGGCTCCAGTTCAGCAGCCAGCCGAGCTCGTGGTTGATGCGCGCCCTGAGAAGCGCATCGACTGGGTCAAGAGGCTTGCTCAGTGTAGTCCGCCGACCTTCGCGGGAGACGTCAGAGATGATGTTGAGAGATGGCTGCGAGATATGGATGTGTTATTTGACCATGTTGATATACCTGTCTTTGAGAGACAGAGACTTGCTGCTAGACTTCTACGGAAGGACGCGAACGCTAGGTGGTTCAGCTGCAAGAAGGAGCGGACCGAGTGGACCTATGACGACTTCAGATCCCTTATGATGAAGGAGTATTGTCCACCAGGGATACAGTTGGCTAGGTAGATATCTTTTATGCGCGACACCTACGACCGGTCGACTTCTGTATCTACCATCGTTCGTTAGTTCAAGAGTGAGCTGATATACTGCGATCACCTATGTCCATTTGACGAGAGTCGAATTCATTTGATGTCGATGAGATTGCCGCCTCCCGTACTTATGCATGCGTCTAGCTTGGGAGCTGTCAGCTTTGACCGATTTCTGGAGGTTATCCTCATGTACGATCAGTAGAGGATTCTGTGTGAGACTTCCTACTCTACTGTTTGCCCTAAGGTGAAGAGGGTGCGTCCAGCTGACACCCGTGGAGAGGACAGATCCAGGAGAAGAGGGTTTAGAGGAGGATATCACGGAGCTGCACAGAGAGCACCCCCAGTTCAGACTTCTTATGGAAGAGATGCCCGAGTGAGGACCTGCCATGGATGTTTCGAGAGGGGCCACTACATTGCTTTGTGCCCAGACCGTTCGACTGTTTGTTACACCTGCGGTACTATGGGGCACCGAGCTGGCAAATGCCCTCAAAGTCGTGGAGTTCCAGCTGCTGCACAACCACCGAGACTTCCTGCGGCTTCTCAGCCACCGCTATTGACATATCCCCAGGGCCAGGGATGAGGTGACTCTTCCGGCAAAGGTCGAGGTGGAGGTAGAGGAGGTAGAGGTTCTGGACGTGGAGGTAGAGAACCATCTGGGTCAGGTTAGGGTCGGGGATCATCTTCTGTAGGACCGTCAGCGCCCGGGTATGATCGTGGCCAGAAATCGGGAGGCCGAGGACCAGGATTACCCCCACCGCCCCGCGTATTTCAGATGCACGCTGATGACCGCTCAGCCTCGACTTCCGCATGTATTATATTCTTCCATGATGAGTGTCTATCTATCTTGTTTGATACTGGTGCGACTCACTGCTTCATAGCAGAGTCGTGCGTGGTCAGGCTGAGCCTGAGCTACAAGAGTTGTTCGCCCCATACTATTGGTCTGGCGGATGGGGCCAAGGTTAGGACGAGTCGTGAGATTTTAGGGTGCCCCATCCGGATAGGTGAGCGAGAGTGGCCAACCGACCTTATCGTTATGCATTTGAGGATGGATGATCTCATCTTGGGTATGGACTTCATGGACCACTACAGGGCTATCATCAGTTTGCGGACGAGGACAATGTCGATTTTGGCATCCGACGGGACCGAGCACCAGGTTTGGGGGAGCGACCACAAGAGGAACGGGTCACTCATCAGCGTAGTCAGAGCCGCCAGACTTTTAGATCAGGGTTGCATTGGGTATTGGTGTTACGCTTTAGAGGTGGATCGTGCGCACCCCAGCATATCAGATGTTCCCGTCGTCAGAGACTTCGCAGATGTGTTTCCGGAGGAGCTGCGAGGACTTCCCCCACCGAGAGAGGTCGACTTCGCAATTGAGTTGGAGCCGGGTACCAAGCCCATCTTACGAGTCCTTTATGGCATGGCACTAACGGAGATGGCCGAGCTGAAGGCTCAGCTAGAGGAGCTAGCTAAGAAGGGCTACATCTGACCTAGTGCATCGCCTTAGGGATCGCTAGTGCTATTCGTCAAGAAGAAGGATGAGTCGCTGAGACTGTGCATCGATTATCGGGAGCTGAACCGGGCGACGGTGAAGAACTGTTATCCTCTTCCCAGGATTGATGATTTGATGGATCAGCTGCAAGGCGCTGTGGTCTTCTCGAAGATCGATTTGAGGTCGGGTTATCATCAGCTGAGGGTGAAGCCAGAGGATGTTCAAAAGACCTCTTTTCGGACTCGCTATGGTCACTACGAGTTCGTGGTCATGCCGTTTGGGCTGACCAATGCACCATCCGCGTTCATGGAGCTCATGACCTGAGTGTTCATCGACTTCTTGGACAAATTCATCATCGTCTTCATCGATGGCATCTTAGTCCACTCGAGGAGTAGAGAGGAGCACAAGGAGCATTTGAGGATTGTGCTGGAGACGCTGAGAAAGCATCAGCTGTATGGAAAGTACAATAAGTGTGAGTTCTGGCTCACAGAGGTGGCTTTTTTAGGCCACGTGATTTCAGCTGAGGGAATTGCCGTGGATCCGGAAAAGATTGACACCATCGTTTCTTGGGAGGTGCCCAAGAACGCCATAGATATCCGCTTCATTTATGAGATTGGCTAGTTATTACAGGAGGTTCGTCCAGGGTTTCTCGAGTATTGCTAGGCTGATGACGCAGCTGCTGAAGAAGGACGTCCCCTTTGAGTGGAGTTCATATTTTCAGGCCAGCTTTGAGCTTCTGAAGCAAAAGTTGACGACTGCTCCGGTGTTAGCTTTGCCAAATGGGATAGAGGACTTCATTATCTACACAAATGCTTTGCATTCCGGCTTGGGTTGTGTTCTGCATCAGCGGAACCGGGTCATTGCTTATGCTTCGCGTTAGTTGAAGCATGTAGAGGTGTCTTACCTCATCCATGATTTAGAGTTGGCAGCCGTGGTTCACGCTCTGAAGATCTGGAGGCATTATCTGTATGGTACTTCTTGCAAGGTGATGACGGATCATAAGAGCTTGAAGTACATTTTCACGCAGAAGGAGCTCAAAATGCATCAGAGACGATGGCTAGAGCTTCTGAAGGACTATGACTTGGACATAGTCTACCATCTAGGGAAGGCCAATGTAGTGGCAGATGCGTTGAGTAGGAAGACTCACCAGGAGGTGGCAGTTGAGAGGCTTACAGCTTAGTGGGATTTGCAGAGAGATCTGATGAGATGCTGCTTTGTGGTATGGATTCAGTGGGATCAGATCGTGGGGAGTTGTCATTCTTAGAGGTGCAGGTAGAGTTGTCAGCAAAGATTCGGTAGGGTCAGGAGGATTGTCCAGAGATTGTAGTTTTGAGAGAGCGGATGGCTCAGGGCAGATTCAGAGAGCTTGCGGAGAGAGCCAACGGGATGTTGACATTCTCAGGGCAGAGTTGTAGTTCCGTCGACATCAGATCTGAGGCAGAGGATCATGTAGGAGGCTCACTCCACCCCTTATTATGTCCATCCAGGGGCGAATAAGATGTATCAAGATCTAAGGAAGAGTTATTGGTGGCAGAGGAAGAGAGCAGACATCACAGAGTTTGTGGCCAAATGTCAGGTTTGTAAGCAGGTTCGGATTGATCACCAAAGGCCGGGAGGACCCGTCCAGTCACTTCCAGCTCCCGAGTGGTAGTGGATGGATATCTCCATGGATTTCGTCACTGGGATGAGGCGAGACGTCAGAGGATTTGACGCTATTTGGGTCATGGTTGACAGGTTGACCAAGTCGGCCCATTTCATAGCTATTTAGGAGACATGGCCAGCATCGAAGTTAGCGGAGGAGTTCATTCGCTAGATCATGAGGCTTCATGGAGTACCAAAGAGGATCGTATCTGACCGAGATGGACGCTTCACCTCGAGGTTTTGGCAGCAGGTTCAGAAGAGTCTGGGCACCAAATTGCATTTTAGTATGGCTTATCACCCGCAGACAGACGGCCAGAGCGAGAGGACGATTCAGACGTTGGAGGACATGTTGCGATCCTGCGTCTTGGACTAGGGTGACCATTAGGTCAAGCACCTACCGCTAGTGGAGTTTTCCTACAACAACAGCTACCACGCGTCGATCGAGATGGCTCCATACGAGGCTTTGTATGGGAAGCGATGCAAGTCGCCGGTTTGCTGGGACGAGCCTGCACATACAATTTTTTCGTTGCCCGAGGTAGTCAGAGAGACTGTTGATAAGGTTGGTCGCATCCGAGAGCATATGAGGGTAGCCCAGGATCGACAGAAGAAGTATGCGGACAAACGGAGGACCGAGCTTGAGTTCGAGGTAGGCTCGCACGTATGGCTTCGAGTTTCGCCCACCAGGGGAGTTCGGCGATTCGGCATCAAAGGGAAGTTGAGTTCGAGGGTCATTGGCCCATTTGAGATCCTAGAGAGAGTCGGTGCGGTAGCCTACCGTTTGGCCTTACCTCCATCCTTGGCTAGCGTCCATGACGTCTTTCATGTCTCCCAGCTTCGTCAGTATATTTCCGACCCTAGACATGTCCTTGACCACTAAGACCTTCACATCGAGCATGACCATACCTTTGTAGAGCTTCCGGTGAGGGTACTTGACCGTCGTGTCAAGAAACATAGGAACAGGGAGGTTCCTTTACTTCTAGTTCAGTGGTCTAGGAGGAGCCCTGAGGAAGCCACCTGGAAGACCGAGGAGAGTATTCGGGCTAGCTATGGGGATGTCCTAGATGAGCTGCTTGCGTCCTATGTTGAGCCGAGTGTAGACATTACCTTGACCTCTCGAGTGCAGTGAGATTGCCTAGTTAGTTGGTTGGGATTGGTTAGTTGTGTCTCTTTAATTTGCGTTCTTATGCTTGGTAATTGTGTGCAGATCCTTAATGATATGATGTGATGAGCCTCGATGATATAATGATGTGCTAGATATTATGGTATGTGATTGTCCTTGATGTGCTATGATCTGCTGTTTATCTCGAGATTATGATCATTCTTCCATATCCATGATGCCTGTTATTAGAAATGCTAGAGATTGAAATGTTGAATTATGATTTGACTCGGAACCTAGGAAAGAATATGAGATTAGCTCTTAGAGGTGGATGTTAGGATGATTGGGAAGTTGGGAATGTCTTGTTTAGCGTCGAATTTTAAGAATTTTAAATGGTGATTTAAAAAGGAACTTAGATTTTTGAGAAAACTATTGCAACCCGAGTTTTCATTATGACGCCCCACGAAGTGGATACAAGCATGAATGGGGGCATCTGTGGATCGTTTGCTAAGACCTAGCGGAGAAGTCATGATGCTTTTCGAGTTATGGTATGCCCGAGGAGTCGGAGTGGGGATGTCGTAGGGGCCCCTACCACATCCTTACTACGACCGATTGGGAGTATTATGATCATGGCGACGGTACTGTGAGATCTCATGGGGGCACTTATTAGGTACTTACGGGATCAATGGCGTGATCCTTGGACTCACCAATTTCAACTCCATCCCCTACTTTAGAATGATTTTAGTCTCGGGGACGAGACTTGCTTTTAGAGGTGGATGATGTAAAGGCTCGGATTTTTAAAATATTAATTTTCGGAAAAAGAAAATTAAAAATGAATTTATAACAAATTCCGGTCCAATTTTTAACTTTAAAGATCGAATCCGTCTTTCATTTCGGGGTTCAAAATTCGCGTATTCGGGATTTATCCGGGTATTTGTTTACCCAATTTAACACTCCACCCTTACCCACTCCCTCACCTCACCATACTCTATCAAATTCATCACCATTCCCACATCATCCCTTCCCTGTCAGCATCTCCCGCTCTCTTCTTGCCTTGACCATCACCAACTCCCATCGGAGACTCTCCTCATGCCTTCACCTCCTCAACACCACCATCAACCACCCCCATCACCTCCTCCACTCCCCTCTCCAAATCCGACGCAGCAGCGCCGCCTTCCCGGAGCCACCAGCAGCAGACGGAGCCCCAAGCGCAGCTAGCGCCGCCACCGTCTCCCCTTGCACCTGTTTTCCCATTTCGTCTCGGTAAGGCCCCGTTTCACTCGCTCTTCAACTCTTCCACCTTCAAATCGATCAAAGATCCCACCTTTAACCTCCCTCTCATCTTCTTAGGCGGATTCTGGTGAGAGATTGACCCCGGACGCCCCGGACGCACCCTTTCTCCTCCTTATTCCTTTTCCTTCCTGTGTGTGTGCGCGTGTCAGGTAGACGGAGCCTAGATCTACCGCCGCCGGAGGCCACCGCATTTCCCCTTCCTTCCCGTCGGTTTCTGGGAAAAAGAAAATGGAGGCTCTGTTCTTCTATTTCATTCGAGCAGAATGGGGAGGGAGAAGACTAGTGGGCCCTTTCCACATCAGCCGCCACCTCGTCTGGCCCCACTTTTTTTTTTCCACATTGTCTCAGATGAATGAAATAGAATTGAAGGGTTTCTTTGTGGGCCTGATTTCTTTTCCATGGGCCGAAGCCTTGTTTTAAAGAGGAAACAATTCTTTTGGTTCATGTTTTTGGGTTTTAAGAAAGAATTGCTTGGGCCTATTTTCTTTCCCAAATAAATACGGTTTTGGTCAATTTCAATAAAAGCCTCGGTTTTAGTAAATTTCAAGAAGACTGATTTTACTAAATAAAAATGATTGAGATTTTAAGGAATTAGAAAATATTTTATGAAATGTTTAAAAGAAAATAGTATTTCAAATATTATGTAATATTATTGAGATTAAAATATAAAATTCTATGTTGAGATTAAAGATACAATATCATGGTGATTTAAGACAAATATAATATTATGGGACTTAGAGATATAAAAGAGTATTGCCGGATATAAAAAGGAATTTGGCAAGTATTTTCAAAATGTCGGAACCTCTAACTATATAACTCGGATTTTGAAATGGTTTTGGAACTAGCTTGGGAATCTGATTTGTTCGATGACTGACTAGCATGATGTTATGATATGTGTCACTAATAGCATGTCTTGTGATGATTTATTATGCGAGGTTAAATGTTAGATTATTATGATGAGGATATACAATTATATGCTAGGTAAGAGTATGAGATGATAGCATGCAAATTGGCGAAGTATGAATTGGAATTGTCTTAAGATGATGAATTGGAGAATTATATTGGATATGGTATGAGATGTTGAGATGATGGATTACGAGATAAAGTTAAGATGATGAAAATGATTATGTGACAGTTATTGTGTTAAGTTGTGAAGTTGTGTGTGTGATAATTCTATGTTTTGCGTGCCTTAGAGATAGACTAATTCATGTGCTTATACTTGTTAGGTGACCATCTGTGACGTGTCAGATTTCATATTGCCTGGTTGATTGCCTTTTGTTGTTCTGCGGTACCAGGTAAGTCCCTTCGGAGCTTACTCGGATTGATAGAGAGATATTCCTTGCTTTATGTGCATGATATACTAGGTGCTTGCATTCATGATCAACATGCCATGTAGGGTGTGTTTGGATTCCAAAATGCATTAATTATAATGTATTATTTTTACCTCGGTTTATGTGCATGTTTGGTTACATCACATATTTTACCTCGGTTTTTGCGACTTTTTTAACTATGCAACCAAACATGCACATAAACCGAGGTAAAAATAATGTATTATAATTAATGCATTTTGGAATCCAAACACACCCGTAGTATCATGCTAGGTTGCATTGACCATTGAGCATTCTATTTCTTTATGAGTATGTAAACAGAATGGTTGTTATCTATGAAGTAACTAGAGCATTTACTAGGGTTATAGGACGACCCAGTCCCATCGGGTCTCGTCCTGAGTCAATCGAGTCATGGAACTTCCTTTACTTATATTATGAGCTGCCTGCGGGCTTTATTGTGGAAATGGGTCGGGTATGCGGACCGCCCGATTATAGTGGAATGCATTCACGAGCTGGCCAATCTTTGCCCTATCGGAAAGGGGGTGGAGGTAGGAGAAGGACATACCATTTGGTATTCTTTGATGGGGCCCTATCTATTATTATGCACTTTATCTTAGGACCGTGCTAGTGTGTTAGTGTTCCGCCTTGCATCTAGAAGCATCTTTATTAGGTATAGCGTATATGTGTGCTTAGGGCCGAGATGTAGCAGGTGGGCATCATTCTGATCCCGCTCTCCATTAATGTTTTTAGGTATTATTTATGTCCATCGGATTGGCGCTGTTTGCTTATTGCGCGGGTCATTTTGTTCGGCGGAGAGTGAGAGCTGGAGTTATCTACTTCACCAGACTTTGATTATGGTTTTGGATTTACATTTTAGACTCCGTTTTGACCCGGCTCTGCCGTGGCACCCTCTTGTATTACACTTGATTTTGCTATTTGCATAACTACTGATTTTCCACGCTTAGACTTACGACAGGTACATGGGACTTTACCGGGGATTCCAACGATCCTTTCGAATTTGGGTATGAAATCCCAGTTGGAAAACATTAAATTAGGCTTTCAAACCTTCAACCTGTACTTGGGGCGCAAGGTTCTAACGAGTGGTTTCATCCCTCGAAACGTAACCCGGGAATCATAATCTCGGGCCATTACAGAGTCGACACCGGGCACAAGTCATGTTGAGTCCTCCCAAGCTACGAGAATGTCGTGTAAAACATGATGTCTACAGAGCTTCCGGAGTCGACTAAGGCCCGTCGAATCTCAAACTCGCTTATGAGGAGAGTGAGCATTAGTGGATCGTTATCAGGAGACTGAGCTTTTCCGAAGTCGCTGGTCGCAAAGCTCATGTCGACCGCATGCAATCCCTTGTGCCTTTTTTATTCCGTGCATTCGGCTTTCGACAGCTCGAGGGCATGAAAATTCCTTCTGTAGCTTTGTCGTGACACAACCCCCCTTCCTCGCTTGATGTCCACCACATGAATTATTTTCCTCAGACCATCTTGCCCTTGATTTGCCACCTCCCTTTCGGCTCTCGTGATTGCTCGCTCGGGCTCCCCACTTGAGGCTTCATGCACAAAATCCTTTAGATAGCCCCTCTCCTCCAAGTATTCGAGGTAATGTGTTGTGAGCTAAATCTGCCATATTTTACAGTAACTTTAATATCGTTTTCTGCATACTTTGCATACATTTGGGTTAGAAAATACAGAATCTATGTAGTTTATGTTTATTTGCCAAATTATGGAATCTACATGAGTTTCTGTTTAAATTTGCAGAATTCGAGACATTTTACAGCAACTCTAAGGAAGGTCAGAAAAGCTCGGAAAACCACACAGAAGTCCAAGGTCAAAGAAGCAGCGGAACCAAGCGAATCAAGCTGAGAGCCCAGGCTACTCGATCTCGAGTAGGCCCTACTCGATCTAGACGAGCATGTCCGAGCACAGGCCTTGTCGACTAGGAGCTAGACCAACCCAGCTCCGGAGCTCTACTCGATCTCGACAAGCCCTAGTCGAGATCAACGACGCCTCAGCGCCACACCCGGAGTCGACGAGGAGAGGAGGCAAGCCGAGGACGAGGACGACCAGGCAGCACTCGCTGCCAGCGACTCGACTCGCTGCAGCGAACCTCTCGCTGCCGCGGAAATCTTCGCTGCCAGCGGGACGCACCAAGACGAGGGAGCTCGCCAACTCGCTCCAGCGGAAGGGGGTTCTCGCACCTACGGACGGACGGACTCGCTGCAGCGGAAGAAGCGGCTCGCTGTAGCGGAAGAAGGCACGTCGAGGACCTGCTAGCCGAGACGACAAGCCAGCCCAGTCGACGACTTTCCTACTCGACATCGACGAGCCCTAGTCGACATCGACGACGAATCCAGAAGCTGTTGACGTGGCTTGACGAATCCTACTCGGAGTTGGAGTCCTTGGAGCCGAGAAGACCGAATTCTATCCGATTCTATCAAGCTACATCATGAAGAAGAAGATTTATCCACTTGAGACAATTTAGATATATTTAGATTTAATTTCTTTATCGCTTTTATTTATCATTAAGCATTTTAGATATAGTTTTAGATATAGATATAGATATTCTATCCTTGAGTAGCAAGGAATAGAAGGCTATAAATAAAGCCCTAGGGGCTGAGCGTTAGGCATCTTATTCCATCACAAAATTCAATTTCAGTTAGGGAGGGAGTTCCAGAGAGACGGTTTAGGGAGTTTAGAGGTTTTAAGGTTTTGGCGTTCAACGAGAGTTGGATCGCCGGGATTGTAAAGTCTTTGAATTTAGTTAATGCAAGTTATTTCCTTTCAATCAATGTCTGAGTTTGCGATGAGGTGTGAGTAGTCCACCCACTTCTGGGGTTGGGGCGAGCCCGACGATAGCCATGCGCGCTCGAGGTAAAGATCTGGCCTTTATCATGTTTTGAGCATTTTCCTACTTGTTGAGGTGTTTATTACCCGTCTAATGGAGATCCATGTTAACAAGTTGGATTATAAACATAAAATTGGTAGAGACAATTAAGGTTTCTTGAGAGAGTTGTCTAATTGTTGGAAAAGGCGAAAGCTTGTCCTTGATGCTATTCACATGATAATTTGTCTGGTTCCGCCTTATGCATGCTTGGTTATCGTTGTTGCAAACCCCAATCCTGGAAGCCTTTTACATACAGTTTATTTCAAGACTCCCAAAGCATTTGCCTTTACTTTATTTCTTTGTTTCGTTTTAATTCTCTGTCTACTCGATCTCGACCAAGCCTGGTCGACCTCGAGTTACTGATCTTCGATCTAGCATCGATGTAGCTTACTTGTGCAGGTACTCGACGAGACGAAGCAAAGTCGACGAGGACTGTACTCGACATCGAGTAGACTCTCATCGATATCGACGAGCCCCTGTGCTAGCTGCTGTGCTGTGTTCGACTGTCCGATCTTCTGTCGACTACCCTAGTCGAGATCGAGGACCCTGTTGTCGACCTCTTTTCGTGAGATTTCTTCGCTGCCTAGGATCCGCTGACACGCTTCCTCGTGGATCGATCCTGACTTCCCACTACTGCATCAGGAGGAGGTCTTGTAATTATTTGCAAGGGACGGAATCTGGTTTGCTGTGATTTATTTATATTTTATTATTGCAAGTCTCGATTTCCTCCTATACAACAAATTGGCGCCGTTGCCGGGGAAGCTATCATTCGCGCCTTAGGTAGTTAAATCTCACATCTGCTTTGAGTTATTATACAGGTGTATGCGCCGTTCTGGTCTACCACCTTAGTTTGACGCCTTAGACGAACCAGAGCGTTACCTACACATCCACTCTAAACTCAAAAGGATCATGGGAACTAGCCGCTAAAGATGCTGCTATCGCCACTGAGAAAGCAGCAAGGGAGCAAGCAGAAGCTGAGCTTGCCCAATATCCAACTACTGCAGAGGATTATATGCATCCAGCTCTCGTCGTGCCTGAATCGGCGATTCTAATCCCTAATAACTCTTTTTAAATTCGCACTTAATTTTTGATAGAGCTTAAAAATAATGCTTTTTATGGCAAATTTAATGAGTGCCCTCTTGAACATATTACTAACTTTCATGATATGTGTTGTACTCTTGCAGAAGGTACAACTCTGGAATATGTCAAGATGAAATCTTTTCGCTGGTCGCTCGCTGGACCTGCACTGAAATGGCTTGAAGGGCTGAAGCCGAGATCTCTCACCACCTGGGCCCAAGTAGAACAAGAGTTCCTGAACAAATACTTCCCACCCGCCAAAACAGCACTTCTCCATCAGAAAATCACCGCCTTCAAACAGAAGCAAGGGGAACCGCTGGCAAAGGCATGGGAACGCTACAAAGAACTACTGTGATCTTGCCCTACTTATGGACAGCCACCCTACGTCATCCAGGAGATCTTCTTCAACTCATTGGATCAAATCACTAAGGATAGGATCAACCATTATACTCGCTATGAGTATCTGATGATGCCACCAAGCGACGCATGGGGTGTGCTAGAAAAGCTCACTAACTACGACAACAAATATGGGGCTCCTACAAACTATGAAGAGAACTCTTACGCCAGGCCAGCACCATCAATGCCACTATATGAGCCAGCAAAGGAGATTGACCCAGATGTCAGGGAGCAGTTCTACAGAGACCAGAATCGCAAGCTCCTCAAGCAAGTCAAATATCTATCTGTCAACCAGCCTTGCATTGAATGTGGATCACAGAGGCACACCACTACTGAGTTCCCACACACCGAGCAAGTCAGGATGGCAGAAACACATGAGAGACCAACGTGGGAGACCAACGATCGCTACGTGGGAGACCAACGATCCTACCAACCACAGTGGAACCAAGGTCCTCCTAGGAATCCCCCACCCTATAGAGCTCCAGGGCATCCAGAAAGGGATCAAAAGAAGGATGATCTGCAGCTGATCCTTGAGGAGATGCGTCGGAATCAGGGCACCATCAACAACCAATTCTAGAATATCACTACAAAGTTTGGGGAATTGGACATCTGGAAAAGGGGAATAGAGACGCAGATGGGTCAAATCGCTGCACAGATCCCACGACCGTCCGGACAACTCCATGGGCAAACTGAACCAAATCCTAAGGGAAAAACCGGACACGTCGCAGCTATCAAACTAAGGAGTGGACATCAATTACACGAGCCAGAGGTCGGAAAACAGAATAGCAAGGCAGAGCAGCAACTCGACGTAGA
Organism: Persicaria tinctoria; assembly: GCA_037127255.1. Lineage (NCBI taxonomy): Eukaryota > Viridiplantae > Streptophyta > Magnoliopsida > Caryophyllales > Polygonaceae > Persicaria > Persicaria tinctoria. The sequence goes on along the minus strand of JBANSL010000014.1, from coordinate 53,685,624 downwards.
GCACGGCCAACTCGATCTCGAAGAAGGTGTACTCGACATCGACGAGACTCTACTCGACAAAGACCAGAAGCGGAGCTCGGACTCCGCTGCGCAGACCAGCAACTCCAGGTCGACCACTGTACTCGATGTCGACGAGCCCGTTGTCGAGATCGACGAGAAGTGTCTGGCCGACGTCGACGACGCTACAGCACCTCCGACAGCTAATCAGGCTCCGAAACTTAAAAATCCACTACCTTTCCCTTCAAAGGCACAGAAAGATCCCACTGCATGTAGGTTTACCAGATTTGTTAATATGCTGCAAGAACTGAATGTTTCTATTCCTTTTACAGAAGCCCTGCAAAAGATGCCTGGATATGTCAAATTTCTCAAGGAAATCCTAAGCAAGAAGCGATCCATCTCAGAGATCACAGGCGAATGCAAAGTACTCCACTTCCCTGAAAAGAGACCGGACCCTGGTAAGTTTTCTGTTGCTGTGGGTTTTGGACAATATAAATATGATTCTCTATGCGATTTAGGAGCAAGTGTGAGCATCATGCCGTTATCAATCTGGCGGAAAGTAAAGATAGGATGCATAGAACCTGTGGATGCCAAGCTATACATGGCAAACAATACAGTAGTCATCCCTACAGGTATAGTTGAGAACGTCCCTGTCCAGGTTGGTAAATTCTTTGTTCCAGCTGATTTCCTTATCATTGACTGTGCTGAAGATCCTACTAGCCCTATTATTCTTGGTAGACTATTCTTAGCTACTGCAGATGCCAAAATAAGTGTCAAGAATAGATCGCTCACCTTCACCATAGGCGATGAGGTTTTGGATTTCTCTTTTGGCCCTGCAAAAGAGGAAATTGCATGGCTGGAGGTGAAAAGCATCAGCAACCACGGGACCAAGCAAACAACGGAGGAAGGTGCTGACGCTGTACCCGAGGTCGACAAGCGCTACTCGACATCGACAAGAGACCTACTCGATATCGACAAACCTTTGTCTACCTCGACAACCACTGCAGAGCTAGAAACTTGCCAGGAGCCTAAGTATGGGGTCCCTGTACTCGAGGTCGACAAGCCTTCATCGATGTCGACTAGCCCTAAGCCCAAAAATTCCTGGTTTGGGTCCGAAAAGGCAAGTTCAGGTATGAATCCTACTCCCCCTCAGTCCATAAAGAAAATTTTAAATGATTTAAGGGGAGATAAGACGCCGTGGCAAGAGAATCTGCAGAAACTGAGAGCTGGAAGGAAAAGGGAGAAGGCAAAGGGAGATGATGCAAGCAACAACCTATCAGCCGAGCTTGCATACTACCATCAGGACTTAGATGATCCAGGAGAAGGGCTAAGCATGAGCGGGCCCCACCATAATGGTCCTTGAGCGCAAAATAGAGAAGTCGGCCTAGCGACTCTAAAATCTAGAGCATGTATATAAAACTTTATGATTTTGGGACTTTTGAACCTTTTGTTTTGTTTTTGGTTTTTGTTTTAGGGTTTTATGTCTTTTAGAATGTTTTATGTGGATAGTCTTGTTTTTGTGTGCTATCTAACACTTTTAGGTCGGCGAAGCATAAAAGGATCGCGAAAAGTGGAATAAGAAGTCCTTGAAAAACAGTCAAAATCGACGAAGGCCAAGTCGACGACGACAAGGAGGAGAAGCCCAGAAGTTACTCGACCTCGAGTAGACGTACTCGACATAGACCAGCCAGACGCTCCTCGACTTCAGATTCCACCAGACGCTGAGAGCCTACTCGATATCGGGTACTGTACTCGATATCGACAAGAACATCTACTCGACATGCACTGATCCGCCTTCCTCGATGTTTTATCCTGTGAGTTCCTTCCTTTACTCTTGTTTTTATTTAATTTTTCTACAGTGGGGACACTGTAAATTTTAAGTATGGGGTGGGAGAAAGCGTTTAGTTCTTTGTGCATATTTGACATATTCGACATGCATATTCGACATATTCGACATTATTTGTGCATGTTTAGAGTTTAGTTCTTTGAATTTCTATATGGCTATTTTGGAATACATTATTTATCTATGTGCTTATATGCATGATTTCCAAAAGTTTGAAAAATGACCCCCATTGAAAATTTTGAATAATGTCATGGAAGCTTATATTGAACTCGACGATGCAAAATTAGATTCATTAGAGATATAGCATGAAATTGCCTAGTAAAGGGAAGTCATAATGAAGTGCATATTTTTATGAAAACCATGAAATGAGGTAAAATTTGAAGTTGCTTTTGACAGGTTGCATGATAAGATGATGGAGGACTTTAAATTCCCATATAATGCTCATTGTTTGAAATCCTAGCCTTACCTATGCTTATGCATCACAAAAGCCATAATATGCCTTATTTTAATTATTGCTCCACATGATCTAAATATTTTCCATTCTTTACCCTATCCGAGGATTATGTTGAGAATGATGTTACATTATGGAGATGTCATATGGTGTTTGTGTTGTGATTTTTATCATTATTGGAGTTTGGAAAGAAATTGTTTGAAATATATGGAAAATTTAATGAGTGAAAGAAAATCCAATCACCTCAGGAGATAAAGGTAGATTGACCTTGCTCTCTGAGATAATAGTTTGGAGAGATGGGACACATTGTGAGGAGTCCAAAGCACTAAGTATCCGGGGCCATTCATGACACCCATGTTTGTGACTCGCGAGAAGGCAGTGCTGAGGTCAGAGAGGTAAAAGCATTATTATTGATAAAAGCATTATGAAAGGTGATGAATTTTATGAAAAGGAATGTGGAAATTCAAGTTTGGGAATACTCCATTTCCCCGGATCATTAGCACCACATTACCAGAAATTGCCCACCTTTTAGCCTTTTACCAAATCTACTCCTTATTTGAGCTTAAATTGAAGTCCTCTTGATTATCAACGCTTTGTCACTTATGAATGTTTTTTGCATAACCCTCCTTTTGTGAGTAGATGTTGCTCTTTAAATTGCACATGCATGGATTTGTGACACTAGTACCTTTTCGAGGATGGTAATTGACTGTTGGGTTATATAAGAATGAATCTGATATGTTGAGAGTTTTGATTTCTTCCCCTGAATGACAGATAAAAGTATTGCTTGAGGACAAGCAAGCTTAAGTATGGGGTGTTTGTTGTGAGCTAAATCTGCCATATTTTATAGTAACTTTAATATCGTTTTCTGCATACTTTGCATACATTTGGGTTAGAAAATACAGAATCTATGTAGTTTATGTTTATTTGCCAAATTATGGAATCTACATGAGTTTCTGTTTAAATTTGCAGAATTCGAGACATTTTACAGCAACTCTAAGGAAGGTCAGAAAAGCTCGGAAAACCACCACAGAAGTCCAAGGTCAAAGAAGCAGCGGAACCAAGCGAATCAAGCTGAGAGCCCAGGCTACTCGATCTCGAGTAGGCCCTACTCGATCTAGACGAGCATGTCCGAGCACAGGCCTTGTCGACTAGGAGCTAGACCATTTCGATCTCGAGTAGGGCCTACTCGATCTCGAGTAGGCCCTACTCGATCTAGCGAAATAGCCAAAACAGGGTAAAGTCGCTGTTTGTAACAGCGACTTTATCCAAAATTTTTAAAAAAAAAATAGGTAAGTCATTGTTTGTAACAGGGACTAACCTTATTTTATTATTTTTTTTAATTTTGAGTTTTAAAAAATTGATTTTATCTTAAAACTAAAAAATAAAATAAAAATATTAGGAGAGTCGTTGTTTCAAACAACGATTCTCCAGTTTTTATTTTTTCCCAAAACCTTGAAGTTCAGGCAAACATGGAGGCTTCCGGGGAGGTAGCGATGTCGCGTCCCTAACTCGACCGGACTTGGCAAGATCGCACATATTCCGCATAATCAGAACAATTAAAGTAGCAACAGTAGAGGGAGTCTCAGCGGCATAATCAACACACGCAAGAGATGAAGAAATGAATTGGAGTCCGAATTGCTCTGTCGCTTGTTGTGGTGCTAGGGACATCGGATCTCAAATCGGCATAATCAGAAACGAATTGGAGTCTCAAATCGGCTGAGATTGTGGAGAAACTACTTGATTTGAACAAAAAGGGAGCAACGACTTGAATTGAACTCTGAGGTCGCCATAGGAGAATCGTTCTTCCGACCGGAGAAGAACCGAGAGGGAGGAAGAGGGAGTAACGCCCCTGGTGAATTCAGACGGAGGCGGTGGCGACGACAATAGCTTGGAGCGGCGAGGAGGGCGTGCATCTCGTAGATTCAAACGGAAGAGGCAAGGAGCGGCTTGGAGCGGGGTCGTCGGGCTAGGGGCGGCAATAGCTTGGAGCGGCGAGGAGGGCCTCAGTTCTTCTTCTGGATTTCACCGGTGGATATGGAGCAGGCCCTAGGTTTTGGGGAAAAAAAAAAACTAGAGAGTCGTTGTTTCAAACAGCGACTCTCCCAATTAATATTTTTTTTAGTTTTAAGATAAAATCAATTTTTTAAAACTCAAAATTAAAAATAAAAAATAAAATAAGATTAGTCGTTGTTACAAACAGCGGCTTACATTTTTTTTTAAAAAAAAAACTTTGGGTAAAGTCGCTGTTACAAACAGCGACTTTACCCTATTTTGGCTATTTCGCTAAATTCTTTCCGATCTTGGCTATTTCCCTAATATTTTTTCATTTTTTGGCTATTTAAAAAAAAAATTCGAGATGCGGAGAGATTAGGAAAAATGATTAACACCGTTTGGAAACCCTAAAAAATTTGAGAGCAAAAAAAAATATTAAAACAATATAAGATATCAGTAATTAATAATTAAATAATAAGGGTAATATATCATAGAAGGTGATTGGTTAAACGACCTATGATTAAGGGGAGGGCGTCACATCATCGGTAATACTTTTGTTTTAATAATTAGTACTCCGTAATATATAAGATATGGGTAATTAATAATTAAATAATAGGGTAATATATCATAGAAGGTGATTGTTAAAAAGGCCTAGGATTAAGGGGGAGACACCACATCATTGGTAAGACTTTTGTTTTAATAGTTAGTAATAGATTATCAGTTGCTTATCAATTTTCGGCCTTTTGATTCGTCAAAAATGCCTAGCATATCTAATAGCTTTAAAAAAAATCAAACCCTATAACTTTTGAAGCATAGACACGTACCCAAATACGACATGCTATTTTAGGACACTTGTCCCTCCTCTCATAAGTCATAATCCTCTTTCTTTAGATTTTTGTTGTTCAAATTAATAATATTTATAATTCCAACAAAAGCTTTATATTTAAATTCCATTTTAATCTCATTTATGACTTGAATAGTTGGCACAAAGCTTAATGAAAACATTTAATTTTATAGGTTTTTCTTTTCCTCTAAATATAAAGAAACTAGGGTTTCAACCCGTGTTATACAAGGGACTAATTTTTTTTATATATAAATTACATATAATAATATTTCAGATTATATAATTGATTTTTATAATATATTAGCATTGAAAAAGTTTTTATACATATTGTAAAGACCGGGAAATTTTAGAATATTAAATTATTAAAATAGTGATTTATAATCACCCCGATCTCTAAGATTTGAGAGATTTGGAAAAACTCGTCCTTGAGCATCAGTTTTGATTTTAAAAATCCTTCCGGCATCGTTTTAGAATTTTGATTTTGACGGAATTTGATTCCGCTTCCGAGTTGCAAGCCTTGATAAATTAATTTAATTTCGGTAATGATTTGCCAGTTCGATTTAAATTTAATAGAGTCAGAATTAACGGGTTCGAATTTTGATGTCGGGTATATTTTTGCATTTATGAACTGGGACTTGGGACCACGTTATATTTCTTTCTTTTCTTTCTTCCTTTCCCCTCTCTGCATATATAGTCTATTGTCCAGCATACCAATACCTCCCCTCTTACAACTGGAAGCTACCCTCATTGTCCTCTCCCATTTGTCTTCAAGTGCTCTCTCTTACAATCCTCAAATCCCACGCCAAAACACCACTCTCCTTGTTGAATTCAGAATCAGTACCCCTTTTAAATCGAATCCGAATAAACCCAATCCCCCTTATTTTGTAATTAAAAACTCAGCCCTTTAAGCTTGTGATTCCCGTCCAAGCACCAAACCGAGCCACCTCTTCTCGCCTATTGCAGCACCACCAAACCGCCATGAACCACCACCCACCAGCACCACCTTCCTACGTTTCGCTTTCCACCAGAAGTCTCCTGCTCAGCCGCCACTATCACCTCCAGGGAAACCCAACCTCGCTCTTCCCTGATTCGAACCGAGACGCCAGAGGCCTCTTCGTCCTCCTCCTCGGAGCAGCCGGAGCCGAGCCGTCGAACGCCATCCTCTCCCTCCTTCCTCCGCCTTTGCTGTTCGTCCCCACGAGGTCGAAAAAGGGTTTCCTTTGATTTCCGATCGATTACCCCTTCAAGCTCCTCCTTTCTAATCTTTTCTTTCCTCCTAGGCAAACTCGGCGCTGAACCACCTCAATCGAAGCTCGGAGTGCCCCCGACGACCCTCTTTCCGGCGAGAGCTTCCACTCCGGTAAGCTTCGTCCTCTCCCTCCCTTCTGTGCTATTTTCTTGTGCCTCTGTCTTGTTTGGGGTCGGGAGGGCGTGAGTTAGTGGTCGGAAAAGGGCACCGCCGGCAGGCCTGAGTTCTTCTTCCTCCCGTTGTCCGAGCGTTGTCCTGTCCAGAGCTCTGTTCTGTTTGAGGTAGGGGACGGGGAATCGGGTATCCTTCTTTTTGTGTTGGGTTGGGCCTATTTTACCGGGTCGAGGTCCGGATCCGGATCCCTAATCCGGTTCCCTTTTTCTCCCAGATTTTTTTTGGCTTCTTTGGCCTCCGGGTTGGGCTGGACTATTGGATCCGAGTCCGGATTTCAGGTTTTGGGCTGCTGGTTCCCTTTGGGTTGTGGGTTGAGTGTTGTTTTAAAGTATATGTTACGTGTTATATTATTTGTTATATGATATGATTAGTATTAAATTATTGTATTTTATTGTGATATATTATTATTCTGAGTTTTGGGTAATAAATATAATTTCTGATAATATTATATATATTATAATTTGTTTTAAACAAAAAAAAAAGAATAGTATTATTTGGAATATGTATTTAACATGTGATTAGGAATTTTAAAAGTGATTTGTTAGCTATAATTTATAAATGGGGTTTATGAAGATGGAATTATTCTAGTGTTTATTTTAGATCAATATTGGTTGTTAAATTATTTAGGAAAGGATTTAAGTCTTCCGAAAATGATTCTTAAAAGATTTGATGTGTTAAAACCAAAATGCCGGAATTATTTCTATAACATGATTTTAAGGTATTGGTTTTAAGGTTTAAATGTCTAATGTCGGAATTTGACTAATTATGGTTTTAAAAGAATTGTTGATTTTATGAGTTGGCTTGACTTGAGATTTAAGAGTTGGAAAACTTTGGGAAATGAGTTTGGGAATATTATTGGTAAGATTTATCGATGGGTTTGATTGGAGATGAAATGGCGTGATGATAGGTGTGTATTGCTTTTGGACTGCTTTGGACTTGCATTTGGGCCCTTGCTTGCGTTATCCTGATGTTCTGCATCTTCAGGTAAGTTCCTTAGGGGGCTTACTCAGGTTGGACATTCATGCTTGTTGTTGCATTTTATGTTAGGTGTTGCATATGCATAAAAGCATGTCATGTAGTATCCCTATTAGGTTGCACTAATTGAATGAGCATCTGCTTACTTTATGCGTTTGAAACAGAACGGTCGTTATCTGTGATAGTCCTAGAGTCTTTGCTAGGGTCATAGGGTAGCCCAGCCTCATCGGGTACCCTGAGTCAATCGAGTCATGAACTTCCTTATATTATGAGATGCCTGCAGGCTTTATTGTGGAGCGGGTTAGGCATGCGTGCCGCCCGATTATGATGGAATGCATTCACGAGCTGGCCAGTCTCCGCTCTATCGGAAGGGGGTGGAGGTAGGAGAGGGATATGCCATTTGGCACTGTCTTGGGCCCCTTACAGTATTTCTGCACATTATTATGAACTAGGAGCATGCTAGTGTGTTTGACTTTCGTACTGCATTAGAGCATCTTTATTAGGTATAGCACATACTATGTGGCCTCAGCGAGGACTGCCGGTCCCGCATGAGTGGCTCGATCTGACTCCTTTTCCCGTTCTTCTTTTAAAGGTATTTTTTGCAGATTTGAGTGCTCGATGTCTATATGACGGGGTTCCCTTTTGGTGAATCGAAGAATCTGGCTAATATCCTAATTTAGTAAAATGGTAATTACACACTCATGATTTGGTTTTGACCGGTTCTGCCGTGACACTTGTGTATTTACTTTGCTTTCGCCTTACTTCCGTTTGAAATGGATTTCGCGACATAGTCTTAGGACAGGTTAAGGGTACCCAACGGCCCTTCGATGTTTTTAGGGTTTTGAATCCCTCTTTCTACTAATCTTAAAATGAGTTTGAAACCTCGACCCGTACCTGGATTGCAAGATCCAAACAAGGGGTTTCATCCCTTGAAACGTAACCCGGAAATCATAATTCTGGGCCGTTACACATATATATTAAGATTTTTTTATAGTTAATATCAACCGCTAAATTATTATCAAATGTATAGTTTTTCTGACTTTATACTCATATTTATATTTCATATCACAAACATTATACAATTTAACATTTTACTTATTTCTATTCATTCTTAAAATTTTACGATATTGATTTTTTAAATAAAGAAATACAATGTTTATGCAAAATGATAAATTCTATGATATATTATGTTGTGTGCTGTATATTAATTTTAAAATGGTTAATCTAAACAGATGTGTAGTTGTCGTTGTTGTTAATCTAAAAGTTTTTTCTAATTGTTGAGGAGACATTTAGTTGATAAATTTATTGGGGAAAAAACCTCTTTTATAAGTTAATTCTGAAAATTTAAGATATTTTTTTAATAAAATAAATTATCGATGTTTATGCAAAGAATATCGGATCCAACTTGAACTCAGGTAGTCTAAAATCCATAATACAATACAACAGACCCAAGTCATATTCTAACCCAAAAACCACCTGACCCAAAACAACTAAGGGTGTATTTTTTTATTTTATTTTTACAGTAGGCAAATAGTAGGATGCCTTGCTAGGCAAGGCTCATCCTTGATCATCTATAAGGATGATGTTAATAAATTCCCCATTCAAGGGGAGGGTCGAAATGTTGCCCCTAAATCTAGCTATAAAGTTAGTTGCTACATTTGATTCTCTGAAGCAGTGTCGGAATTCAAACTTGTCAAACTTTCCTTTCATCAGCTTGATCTTCTCAATGGTTTTGTAGATCTCCCATTCAACTGTGGAGCTATCATTAATGGCTTCCACCACCTTCAAAATATCTCCTTCAATAATCACTTTTTTCAATCCTCTATCTATGGCTTGTTGGACTTTCAAGCAGAAGGCCTCGACTTCTATCTGAAGGATAGATCCCGTCCGTTGTCTTTGCTGAAAGATATCAATCACCTGGCCTATACTGTCCCTAATGATGCCCCCCAAGTGGCAGTCACTAGGGGCTCCTAATCGAGCAATCTACGTTAACTTTGTAGATGGCATATGGTGGTTTGACCCACTTGGATGCTTTCCGTTTATCTTTCTTGTGTGTTTTTTCCTAGCTCCCTGACTGTGGCGCTACCCCAATCCTTGATATTCTAACAAATTTGGTGTATGATGGATGTGTGTGATCCTAATTTATGGTTGTTGAAGATGATGTTATTCGTTATCTCCCATAAGGTCTTCCAAATGTAGCAAAGATCCTCAAAGTGGGAGTTATTGTGGTTAATATCCTAAGATCTTCTTAGATTAATTGATCCGCTTTTAGATTGATAAAACCTTTTCATGTTAGATATTCATAGTTAGATATGATTTCCCTTGAGAACAGGCATTCTAAGAGTAGGTGGTGTGCATCTTCGTCAACATTTTCACAAAGTACACATTGGGCCGGAACTCTATTGAAATGTCTATTGAGTCCTTTTTTTGTTGGGAGACTATCAGTCACAACCTTCCAGATCATATTTTGTGTCTTAGGTGGTAAACTGAGCTTTCAAATCCAATTGAAGTCAGTAGTATTTTGCACATTACTGCTTCGTATTTTGTGAGTTGATTTTGTTGTGAATTCACCTTTTGGGGTTAGTTTCCAAATTAATCTATATGAAGTGTTCCATTTAGGAATTTGAATCTCCGAAATAGCAAGCACCACTTGTGGGGGGAAGAGTTGCTTTAGTAGAGGGGTGTTCCATTGTTTTTGAGGTGTGAAGAGATGGGCTACCTCCATGTTAGGGTTATGGTCTTCTTGATAACATTTTAGAAGTAGATTGTTTACCCAGGGGTCGGACCATACATTGATGGTATTACCATCCCCCAAAATCCAAAGAAGGTCTTTGTTAAAAGTTTCTCTTAGGTGGAGAAGTCTTCCAAATTATCACGAGATATTTTGTTTATTACACTAAAAAATTGTGCCATTTTGTAGGTATTTTTCTTTTATGACTTGGACCCATATATTGTTTGGGTTCGTATGTATTTTGCAAAGTAGTTTAAGCTGCATACTTATGTTAATTTCGTTTGCCAGTTTAATACCAAGCCCGTCATTTTCCTTGGTGTTACATATTCTTTCCCATCTAATGAGTGGGTTGTGCCGTTCAGAGGTAAGTTTGTTCCAATTTTTTTTTATTGATTTGATCTATTTGTTGAAGCACCCCTTTAGGGAGCAGAAAGTTTTGCATAAGAAAGTTGACTTTGGAGTTGAGGTTTGCATTGATAAGCACTACCCTACTTGCTTTGGATAATGTTGATGCCTTCATTTTTTAGAGTTGTTTCTACTTTCTTCAGACTCTGGATTGCTTCTTCAAAGACCGAATATGCCTTTGACGATAGGTATACCCAGGTATTTGAGATTGGTATATTCATGTCTCGAGATAGAGAACGTGCTAGGTTGATATTAACGTTTCTCGAGACTTACATTGAGCTTTTTTGGTAATTAATAATCAGACCTGATTGATTAGAAAAGTTATTCAACATATTTTGAATTGTATGAAGACTTATGTGTGAGGCTCTTGCAAAAATCAATGTGTCATCATCAAAGGTGAGGAACAGGATGAGGGAACCATTTGGGGTTAGTTTAATTCCTACTAGAGCATCCTCCCTGCTTGCTTCTTCGAGAATCCATATAATTTTATATAACCTACGATTTCTTTTCTAAGAAATAAATAGATCCTCTATATACGATATATAATCATGTTCATAGGTGAATTATTGATTCCAATACACATATTGGGAAAACATTCATAAATAATATTCAGAAAGATAATAATATCGAGAATACATATAGTTGATAATTCTATATAACCTAGGATTTCTTTTCTAAGAAATAAATAGATCCTCCGTATAAGATATATAACCATTAAAGCCAAAATGAAGAGAAACATAAATAACTTACCAAGTTGGCAGTGTAGCATATTCTGACCAATGTCCTTGACCGATGTATTTGAGTATTCGTCCAACGGAAACACCAACATAAGGTCCTTTTCCTTGGCATCCAAATGGAAGGGTCTCTGGTCCCATCGCACCGAGGAGTGGGATAGGATAAAAACATCGACTTTCAATGCACGTTGGAAAAATAACGAACAATAACACCAAAACTAGATAATGCAACATATGTCAACCAAAACAAAACAAAATAAAAATTCATAAGATTTTAACTCATAGTTATCCTAATGAAAGCACTAGTACGTTAACTGATTCACAAAATAAATAAAAAGCAAGAATCAATCGAGTTTTGATAAAGAAAGAGGGCAACGGTATGCAGGAAGAGATTTATAGGTCAACTCAAATAGTTAAAGCACAAAAACGTAGTATAAACATAACCATAGGCGGAGATTGGAACGACGAATTCAGATGCAATTAACATGCCTTTTCTCTCAACACATCAATTAGCAATATACTCCTAGAAGATTGAGTACATGTTAAAAAGGTTTTGGGGTTGATGATAGAATTATATTTTATATTTATTATAGATATAGTAATATCTTGTAATGTTTAATTAATAACTATAGTTGAATTGATAATTGAGAATCATTTCATAAGAAAAATAAAATTGAGAATCAGTGATAATCTACCCAAAATCCTAACAAAATGGATATTGTAAAAGTTATCAAAATAAGATTTATCTCTAAAAATAAATAATATTGTATAATTTATTTTTGGTCTCAAAGATAGAATTTGAACGATGGGAAAGTTGAACGATCCTCTTTCGACTCAAGCACTACTAGAAAAGAATTCACTAGACATTTGATGTGGCACTCGATTTACAACATCTTCCTTCATATATTTCTTCGACCCAATTATTCTATCTTCCTTCATATATTTGTTTGATATATACCATTAAAGCTATCAGTACTGAAGCAACACTTGCAAGTGGTAGTCATCTAATCTTACTTGATTCAAACTTGCCCTCAACATCGTAAGTTGATTATGTTGCAAGTTTTTCTTACATACTACTCATTTGCTAAAATCATCCAAATACTTGCAGATTCAACTGGATGATCATATAATGAAACTCGAGGCTTTGCTATCCGAATACTGATTTTGTGGCATCCAAATACTTGCAGAGTTGAAAATGTTGTGCTGAAGTGCAAGAGAAGTATGGTATTCACTTGTTAGCCCTTTCTCGTGTATATTCAGTCCCCCGACTGAAGCAGAATTGCTCTAAGACTTTGACTGAGCGTATCACTGTCGAAACTCTCAGACCTCTATCTCAAGTCCATGAAATTGATCTCTGCCAAGTTCAAAGCCGTTGAGAAACACAGAGGCCTGGAAGTTACTCCACAAGCATGATCCCTGGCTTGAGCTTTAGATCTTGCAGTTCATCGACAATGTCGAAACTCTCGGACCTCTATCTCAAGTCCGTGAAATTGATCTCTGCCAAGTTCAAAGCGGTTGAGAAACACAGAGGCCTGGAAGTTCCTCCACAAGCACGATCCCTGGCTTGAGCTTTAGATCTTGCAGTTCATCGACAAAGACGAAATAGTATGATACTAAGATCCATTCAATTTACAACGTATATGTTAGCATGATTTGGGGATAAAATATCTTAGATGGAGATATAAACTTTGTTAATTCATTTAGATGTCCATGCCACTCACTTGAATGATTTCGATAAATACGACTGAGGAAGAAGAGGACAAGAAGGCACAGGGAGGATCAAAGTTTGTATCAGCAGCTAAGACCACTTGCAACCCAGATGCGGATGGATCAAAACAAGGCGCCAAGTCAGAAAAATTGGAAAGAGGGACGAGAGAGATATAGTTTGATTCGGGGGAGAAGCTGCTTATTGTTGAACCGCATCATCTGCTTTTTTTTGCTAGCCAATGGTGTTAAGCCACATGGCGCGGGGGGGGGGGGGGGGTTAATTTTATTCGTTAAATAAATTATTATTTAAAAAAATTTTATTTTTGAATATGATTTATTTTTCTTTATCCAATGACACCCATTTTGCATATGTTTGGGGGAAAAAATTTGTTAAGTTTACCATATGTTAAAGATTTATAGTCACATAAACAACATTAACTTAAATCTCAACATAAACTTACACCATAAAAATACATAAATTTGAATATTAAATAACATTACCCACTACATATGGAACATGAAAACACACACACATATAATAAAACATAAAATATACTACCAACTACACTTTGTCGTACAATTTGAACGGGTGAAATTTTAAATTTTAAATTTCAAATATCAACGTTCAAATTTCAACTTTCAAATTTGAAATTTGAACAAAAATTGGATAACTGAAATATTCACCTATAAATACACATCGTATTTTATAACAGAATTCACCCTTTCTTCCATCTTCTACTTCTACAAAAGACTTTGTTCACTCTTCACTTCCAAATAATCTCCTCACTCAAATGACCGATAATTTGAAGAGATTTTGTAAAGCCATGGTTCGATGCAGAGGACAAGTATCAATTCAAGCGACTACGCAAAGAGGAGTTTGAAGAGATTTTATACGATGGAAGCCGCAAAGCCATGTACATTCTTCATCGTAGGATCTCAACTTTGCGTGATAAGAAACACCGACTGCAGAAGGATAATTCAGAACTCAGGTATAAAATTGTTGATAAGGACGACCATATTCAGGAGCTTACAGAAAAAATCTCGAAGCTAGGAATGGAGAACAACAAGCTGAAAGTGAAGATAGTAAAGATAGGGAAGATCATTGACGAGAGCATGGACTAATATGTTTGTTATCGCTCGATTGTTATATTTTAAGTATCTTTCATTTCGTATCGTATTTTATGTGTTGTTGTTTTATTTTGTCATATGTTTATTAAGTTGGAGTTTCAGTTGATGTGTTATCTTAGTTGTAATGCCATTTTAATTAATGAATGAAGTTCGACTTTTTTTAATGAAAAAAAAATAGTATTAGGTTACATATAGTTAGCCTTATATTTTGTTTCCGTGTTTTTTCAATTTATCAATTTAATAAAATATTTTTAAATTTAATTGTGTGTCTTTTTTATTTTAATTATACGTATTAATATTAATATAAATAATATGGTTAACAAAATATTTTAAGTAAAATAAATCAACATTTAGCTTAATAAATATAAAAAAAATATAAAGTGAAATAAGAGTCGTGCAATTTTCTGTTGTGAATGGAAAAAGTAAAAAGTTAAAAAATCAGCGGAAAACTTACGTGGCAGGATTGTAGGAATAGTCAATGAGGTGGCTAAAATGAGTTAAAGAGTCGACAATTTATTGTACATGGTAAAGGAAAAATAACCAAAAATAATCCAAACTATCAACCTTCAATCAAAAATAATCCCACCTTTCAAAATAACTAATTAGTAGCCCACCTATTACCCTATATACCAAAAACAGTCCAACTCAATTTCAATCTTTAATTTTAATTCTAAAAGACTCTAAACTTTCAAAAAATCACAAAATACCCTCTCTTCCCCCAACTATTATTCCTCAACGGTAAAGAGCGGAACTTTATGTGACCAAAGACATCCGTTCATCTGCCAGACAACCACCACAAGGTCCACAATCCACAAATTTCCTTTTAACAAATAGGCAAACACTCCTACAATTAATCATACCTCTTTGGATCTCTTTCAAAGTATAATAATTGAAGCTCCATCAAAGAAATCTAGAGCCAAAATTCCCGCTTCAAAACGACACTGTCAATTGAGGAAAACGTGATAATTCGAAGGAAGAAGATGATGCTGAACGATACAAGCTTTGAGTTTCTGAACGAGATCTTTAATAACGGATAGAGAATGCATCTATTCCCAATTTTCAACAAAAGTTTTATTTTCAAATTTTGGGAATCAATTTCCCCTAAATTTTGACAGGGAAAATCTCAAAAATTTCCCCCAAATTTGATTTGGCGTATGAATTTCAATTTTAACAATGAAAATCTCTCAGATTTCCCAAAATTTGTTTGCCGGAGGCTAATGATAATCTCGATAGCATCGTGTTCGCCATCCGATGCTAATAAACTCGATGGAAAAAATCGATCGGCATCATATTCGCCGTCTGAGGCTAATAATCTCGACGGGTTCAAAGATCTAATCTACCGAGGAGCCGAAGCGACGGCGAGCTTGGTAGTGGTGGTGGGCGACGGCGAGGCTAGACGGTGGCTTGGGAAAAGGTGCGGGTAGGATGGAGATGAAGTTGGGTTGGAGACATGGGGTTCGAAGAAGGTTGAAGAGGTTCTCACTTCTCAGATAGTTTCGGAGGGTGGGAGAGAAAGGGTCGAAGGGATTTGAAGAAGAGGGTATTTTGTAGATTTTTACAGTAAAAGTTTAGGATGTTTTAGAATTAAATTTAAAGATTGAAATTGAGTCGGATTGTTTTTGATATATAGGTAAAAGTTGGCTTACTAATTAGTTATTTTGAAAGGTTGGATTATTTTTGGTTGAAAGTTATTTTCAGTTATTTTTCATTTTCTAAATTAGTGTTCGTCGGCACTGAATCGACTCCCGGCCGTCCCCGGAAAGAGTGTTGATGAATCAGCAGCACTACTACCGGGCCCTCTTCAACGAGCTCGTCACCCACACCCGCTCTCTCAATCTCCCCCACGGCAAAGCCCTCCACGCCCACATCCTGAAATCCGGCTTCACCTCCAACTCCTACCTCTCCAACGCCCTTGTCCACTTCTATTCCCAGTGCGGCCTCCTCCCCGACGCCGAGCTCGCCTTCGCCCAGATCACCCACAAGGACATCGTCTCATGGAACTCCCTCATCAATTCCTACTCCCAAAAGGGCACCCCCAAGTTCTCTGCCCTCGTCATGGACCTGTTCTCTCGGATGAGGGCGGATGACACCCTTCCCAACCCCCATACTTTTGCCGGCGTCTTCAAGGCCGCTGCCAGCCTCGTCGATGTGGCTTCTGGTGGGAGGGAGGCGCACTGTTTGGCGGTGAAGACCCGCTGCTGCGGGGATGTGTTTGTTGGGAGCGCGCTTGTGAATATGTATTGTAAAGCGGGTCTCGTTTGGGATGCACGCAAGGTGTTCGATGGAATGCCTGAGAGAAATTCTGTCTCTTGGGCGACTATGATTTCCGGGTACGCGATTAACCGGATGGCTTCTGAGTCTGTGGAGATGTTCAGGCTGTTGATGGAGTGTGAGCTGGAGAGGGAGAATGAGTTTGTGCTTACCAGTGTTCTTAGTGCCTTGACTGACCCTAAGTTGGTTGATGTGGGTAGGCAAGTACATGGGATAGCTGTTAAAGATGGGTTGCTTTGTAATGAGTCTGTGACAAATGCACTTGTCACCATGTATTCGAAATGTGGGACCTTGGACTATGCGTTTCGGATGTTTGAGATGTCGACTAGTCGGAACTCAATCACCTGGTCAGCCATGGTCACCGGCTTTGCACAGAGTGGTGACCCTAAGAAAGCACTGGACTTGTTCTCTAGGATGCACTTTTCTGGGGTTTGGTCAACTGAGTATACATTTGTCGGGGTTATTAATGCTTGTAGCGACATTAGTGCAGTTGAAGAGGGAAAGCAAGTGCATTCGTATTCTCTGAAGATGGGGTTGCAGTATCAGATGTATATTGCTACGGCTTTGGTTGATATGTATGCCAAATGTGGAAGTATAAATGATGCTAAGAAAGGATTTGACTCCTTACAAAAACCTGATATCGTGTTGTGGACTTCCATGATTGGCGGTTATGTACAAAATGACGACAATGAAGCTGCTCTAAGTTTGTATGGTAGGATGGAGGCAGAAGGTATCCTTCCCAATGAGGTGACAATGGCTAGCGTCCTAAAAGCGTGTTCGTGCCTTGCTGCCCTGGAGCAAGGAAAACAAGTCCATGCTCGCGTCGTCAAGTATGGTTTTGGCTTGGAGATTTCAATTGGAAGTGCCTTGTCAACAATGTATGCAAAGTGTGGCTGTGTAGAAGACGGGAATCTAATTTTTCGGAGGATGCCCGCTAGGGATGTTGTATCATGGAATTCGATGATATCTGGGCTTGCTCAAAATGGACGCAACAATGACGCCCTTGAGCTTTTTGAGGAGATGGTATCGGAGGGCGTAAAGCCAGATGAGGTTACATTTGTAAACATCCTTTCTGCTTGTAGCCACACGGGTTTGGTAGAGAGAGGTTGGGAATACTTCAAGAGTATGTCGAGGGAGTTTGGCATTGCCCCGACATTAGATCACTACGCGTGCATGGTTGATGTGTTGAGCCGCGCTGGAAGGCTAAAGGAAGCTAAAGCGTTCATAGAATCAGCAACCATAGACCATGGGATGTGCTTATGGCGGATCCTACTGAGTGCCTGTAAGAACTACCGGGACTATGAATTGGGAGCTTATGCTGGTGAGAAGTTGATGGAGTTAGGCTCTCAAGAGTCGTCTTCTTATGTCGTGTTGTCTAGTATTTACACTGCACTTGGCAAACGGGATGATGTGGGACGGGTTATGAGGTTGATGAAACAGCGAGGGATCGGTAAGGAGCCTGGATGCAGCTGGATCGAGCTGAAGAATCTCGTTCATGTATTTGTCATGGGAGATCAGATGCACCCTCAGATTGGGGATATATATCAATGGCTAAGAATTTTAACCAAAGAAATGATGGATCAAGGTTACCGGCCAGGTTCAGTGCTGCCCAATGTTCTAACCGTTGAAACACAGATCAGCTTTACAGATTTCCGATAATACCATTCGATTTACTCACATT
Source organism: Persicaria tinctoria (assembly GCA_037127255.1). NCBI lineage: Eukaryota > Viridiplantae > Streptophyta > Magnoliopsida > Caryophyllales > Polygonaceae > Persicaria > Persicaria tinctoria. The sequence goes on along the minus strand of JBANSL010000014.1, from coordinate 53,667,442 downwards.
TCTTCAATTTGCTGGATCACATGATTCAATTAGGGTTTAGGATTTTGTGAACTGATAATGAAAAGTTGGAATCAGGTGGTTTGAATTGGTTTCTCAGTCATATTTTGTGCCTGCCTTGGTTTGTCATCAAGTTTTGACCATGTCCTGTTTGCACTATTGAGTTGTACAAATTGGCTACCAAGGCTGAAGTAAGAACTACAAACTATACCTTAAAAAAAAAACTGAGGCTGAAGCAAAGAAATTCAGCAGGAGGATATTAAAAAAATACAGCAAACAGTACCTTATTGATTTTATGATGATAATAGTTATTCAAGTCCCACCAAAATAACAGCTTCTACCTTTAAAGGAGAAGATAGAAGGTAGCACCACCATAATTATTAACTGCACTTCCATAGTTTGTATATATGTGAGAACAACTTTGATCTGAGCTACTGAAATTGCATTAAGAGATCATATGCTTTGCAGTTCTCCAATTCTCAAGCCTGTCCAGTTTTTCAAGTCCTACAGATTGAACATTACCTTGATGGCGTCTCCACCCCGAGCACTAGTCTCAAACGCATCTTCAACGTCTTTCTGGGAGAACCCGAACCTGTGTGTTATGAGGGGTTTGACATCAATTTTTCCACTGCTGATAAACTCGAGGCAGAGTGGCCATGTGTTCTTGTAGCGAAAAACACCAATCACATCCACTTCCCTATGATAAGCAAGCAACTGTGTAAAAGGCCAAATAGGCAAATACATACACACAAAGAAAATGTGATGTACCTCAATCCAGGGATGATTAAGGTAGGATTACTTTCAGATCAACTTAAACCATTAAACTTGTCTCCGAAGAAGGGAATTAACGCAGCATTAACATTATCAAAATATTCAATAGGGTATCACCTTGCAGCTGCAGGAGTAAGCGGCACAGTCATCTCCCCATGACCCATTCCAATAAGGCACACCTGTCCTCCTGATTTTGTCGCTCTCAGAGCTGTTGAGAAGGTTTTGTTAAACCCGGCACAGTCAAAGGTCACATCTATTTCAGCTCCCATAGCCTTGTGAATTCGTTTGACGTCTTCAGGTATATCCTGCAAGAGCAAAAAAAAAAAAAAACACACACACACACACCACGGAGTAAGACTATGCACTAAAGGGTTAAAGTTTGTTGGAAATATCAGAACAATGAAGGCATGCTGAGCTTAACCTGCAAATTTGTTGAGACTTTTACAATGCCATCAGCTCCGAGTTTCTCTGCAACAGACAAGCGATAGTCATCAACATCGACAATGACAATTCTTGGGGCCCCAAAAGCACGAGCAGCTAGCATGGTCACTAGTCCAATAGGTCCCGCTCCCATCACCAAGACTCTAGACTCGGGACCTACATTGGCACGGCGACAGCCATGAACCCCAACACTCAGCGGTTCACACATTGCTCCCTCTTCCAAACTCACGTTTTCAGGTAGTTTAAAGCACAAATCTGCAGGGTGTACGACCTATCATGGCAAGATGCAGACGTTTAAATATCTGGTGGCTTGAAACAATGATCACAATTCACAAGTGACAAACCCTAACCAAATCATACGCATTGCAGATTCAAATTCAGCTTTCCCAATGATGATGAAAACAATGCAAATTTCCATTGGTAAATACAGGACATTGAGAGTATATTAGAGTTGCAGTTGAGATCGTTTACTATGTTGGGTATGCATAGATTTTTTTTTTTAAATCAATCAAAGGTACTAGTGCTACCAGTCATAAGTAAAAACTATCCGATTGTCTCTATAAAGCAAATCAATAGAGGACTATGTGAGTACCTGGTTAGCAAGGGAGCCATGAACAGGAGGAGTGGCGAAAAACTTCATTTCAGGACACAAGTTGTAGCGGCCACCTTTGCAGAGGTCACACCTCCAGCAACTGATCCCAGGCTCCAAAGCCACACGGTCACTTGGGAACAAGGACTTCACCTCACTCCCTACCTCTTCGATAACTCCGGCACACTCATGCCCAATAACCATTGGCTCTTCCACCACAAAATCTGCACATCTTAAGGTCTAAACAGGAAAGTAGCAAACTAGCAATCAAGCACAAGCAATTGCACTTGCATCCATAAACATCAACAAATCAGACATGCATAAGACTTTCTAACCTAGGAAATAATCAGTAAGGCCATATTGTTCCATGATTTTCAATATAAGTGAACTGAAGTTCAGATACTGACTTCACTGGGATTCCAATTTCATTTTTCGATCATTAATTGTCCAAAGTTCTCGAAAGTTGAAATTGAATAGGGGTTTACCTTGAGCTTCAGATATTGATTTCACTGGGATTCTTTTTTTTTTTTTTATCATTAATTGACCAAATTTGTTGAAAGGGGCAATTGAATAGGGGTTTTACCTTGAGGTAATGAACATCACTTCCACAAATACCCACAGCTTTTATCCTCACTCTAACATCATGGGGTCCTTCAGAGTTCAGATTATTGAAACAAAGAATCCAAAATCAGACTTTGTTTACAGAACAATAAATAAATAAATCCAGAAGTAGAAAGAGTGGAATACCAAGGGAAGGGAGAGGGAAAGGCTGGATTTTGAGGGTGTTGACACCCAAAAGCCAAGCAGCCATGTTTTCTTCAGCAGCTCCATCACCAGCCCCATGAGACATTCCACCCTTTCCCATCTTCCTCTCGGCTCTCGCTCTCTCTCTGTATCTGGTTTGTGGCTGATTAATTTATCAGTAACGAGTGTTGATGATAAACTGATAATGATGAATGGTTTCCCACCCCAAAAAAAAAAAAAAAGATAATGACGAATGGTTAATACTCTCTCTGTTCAACAAAACTTGTCGTTTACTATTTACACATGCTTTTTTAGAACGATAAAAACTATATAAAATATTCATTTTTTTAAAAATTTTTTTTAACAAGTTTGTACTTATTAATAATAACTACGAAATTGTTAAAAAAAATTATTTTAAAAGTCAATATTTTATGTAGCTTTTACCTTCTAAAAAAGCGTGCATGAATAGTAAAACGTCAAGTTTTGTTGAACGGATGGAGTATGCAACACTGATACAGTATTATAAAGAAAAAAATTGCAACTATGCACTTTTTTTTTTTACAAATTTGTGAAATGTCCACTTTTTTTGGATAAATTAGCAAAATGTCTGCTAGATAACCCTAATTCAATGTGAGATCTCTCCTTCTAACCTCCCTCTCTCGCCGTCTCCATCGCTCTCCTCCCTCCCTCCAACTGCTCCAGTTCCAATCTTCCTCCGCCTCATTCCGCCGTCCACCTGCCGCTGCCGCCGCTCCCTTGACCGTGGCTCCGGTATCCAAGAGGAAGTCGGTAGCTCACCTCCGCTCGCTCAGATCTCCTTTCTCGCTCAGATCTCGGCTCTCCTCTTCGGATCTCTCTCGCTCGCCTCTCCTCCTCAGATCGCTTGCTCACATCTCTGATGATCGTCGACGGTGCACCGCCTCCCGTTCCCCGTGATTCTCAATTTCTCCTCCAATTCTCTCAGTTGCGATCCAATTTTGTCCGATTGAGCGAGATCTCAGATCTGTTTCTCCGCCTCTTCTTCCCCCTCAAATCTCCGCCTATCCTCTAGCGAAATCGCGATAACGAGGGAGCGAGGTCGAGCGAGGCGGACTCCGTCGATTAGCCAGGTCGAGCGAGATGGACTCCAGTGAAATCGCGAATCCAGATCTGTGCGATTCCCCCGAGATCTCCAATTCCAGCGACCGGTGGAGTCGGACGCGATCGTCAAGGAGGTCGAGTAGTCGGAGCGGGCGAGCAGAGAGAGAGAGGTGGCCGGAGCGAGCGGCCGGAGCGAGATCTCCTCCGGGTTCATCGATTTTACAGAGGTTGAAGAAGGAATTTTTGTTAAATTACAAAATTACCCCATTAATATGATAATTAAAAAAACAATCTATATTTTATTATGCGATCCACATCCACTATATTTTTATTTTTACATTTGCATAATATAAAGTTATATTTGCACCGCAAAATGTAAAAAAAATACAAAATAAAATAATAAAAAAAACTAGACTTGAGTCATATTTGCACAACTTACGGTTATATTTGCACATCGTACTCTTATATTTGTATGACAAAATGTTTAAAAAAAATAAAAAATAAAACTAGATTTGGTTCATATTTGCACAACTTAGGGTTATATTTGCACAACGTACTCTTATATTTGCACGACAAAATGTAAAAAAAAACCTAGACTTAGGTCATATTTGCACAACTTACGGTTATATTTGCACAACGTACTCTTATATTTACACGTCAAAATGTTAAAAAAAAAACTAGACTTGGATCATATTTGCACAACATGAGAGATTGGTGGAAATTTTGCTCAACGTGATCTTAGTTTTGCTCAACAATAGATTAATTTTGCACAACTATTGAGACTTGTGAAATTGTGCTCAACATGATCTTATTTTTTCTCAATATTATTTTATAGTTTCTCAATAGATTATTGCACAACATGGTCTTATTTTTGCTCATCAATAGACTATGTTTGCAAACATGGGAGATTGGTGTAAATTTGCTCAACGTGATCTTATTTTTGCTCAACAATAGATTATTTTTGCATAACTATGGACTTGTGAAATTGTGCTCAACATGATCTTATTTTTTCTTAATATTATTTTATAGTTGCTCAATAGATTATTCCACAACATGATCTTATTTTTGCTCATCAATAGACTATGTTTGCACAACATGGAAGATTCGTGGAAATTTGCTCAACGTGATCTAGTTTTTGCTCAACAATAGATTATTTTTGCACAACTATTGAGACTTGTGAAATTGTGCTCAACGTGATCTTATTTTTGCTTAACAATAGATTATATTTGCTCAACATGATCTCTCATTGTGCTCAACGTGATCTTATTTTTGCTCAACAATAGATTATATTTGCTCAACATAATCTCTCATTGTGCTCAACATGATCTTATTTTTTCTCAATATTATTTTATAGTTGCTCAATAGATTATTGCACAACATGGTCTTATTTTTGCTCATCAATAGACTATGATTGCACAACATGGGGGATTGGGTGGAATTATGCTCAAAATGTTCTTATTTTTGCTCAACAATATATTATATTTTGCTCAACAATTGATACATGTGAAATTGTGCTCAACACCATATTATTTTTTCTCAATATCATTTTATAGTTGCTCAATAGATTATTGCACAACATAATCTTATTTTTGCTCATCAATAGACTATGATTGCACAACATGGAGGATTAGTGGAAATTTGCTCACCATGATCTTATTTTTGCCCAACAATAGATTATATTTGCACAACAATTGAGACTTGTGAAATTGTCCTCAACATGATCTTATTTTTTCTCAATATTATTTTATACTTGCTCAATAGATTATTGCACAACATGGTCTTATTTTTGCTCATCAATAGACTATGATTGCACAACATGGGGGATTGGTGGAATTATGCTCAACATGCTCTTATTTTTGCTCAATAATTGTTTATATTTTGCACAACAATTGAGACTTGTGAAATTGTGCTCAAAATGATCTTATTTTTTCTCAATATTATTTTATACTTGCTTAATAGATTATTGCACAATATAGTCTTATTTTTGCTCATCAATAGACTATAATTGCACAACATGTGGGATTGGTGGAATTATGCTCAACATGTTCCGATACCAAATCAAAATTTAAAAGGTACATGCCTCCACGATAACTTCATATTTCCAATACAAGCTCCAAAGTTACTAGAATACGCATAAAAATGATGTCAGCACTAAAAATACGGATAAAAACGATGTCAGCACATATAAATTTCACATAAAAACGGAGTATCTTATTATTGAAAATTTATTACAAAATTTTGAAAATTACTAGAATTATTATATAAACTTTAGCCTATGCGGGAGTCGAACCCACGTATTTGCGCATAAGCAGATCGCTCTACCATTGAGCTAAGAGGCTTTTAAAGCTCAATAAGTAGTAGACCAGAGATAGAAATCGAATACTTGTAATATATCTTATAACATTAAAAAAGTGCAAAAATAAGATACATTAGTGCTGACACCATTAGGGCTGAAATCGTTATTTAGGGGATCTCATTGTATTTGACAAAAAAAAAAGGTTTCGGTCTAGCACAAATCACCTTAATTAGGTAGAACTTTAATGCTATCATGCATGAAGCCTACATGTATCCATAATCATCAATTGTCTAAACTTGGGAGATTTAATTTAATTGCACCCACTGCTTTTATATTTTCTTTTGCTGAATAAACAATTTGGTTCATTATCTCCACTATCATCCTCAAAGGTTGTTGTTTTGTCTTGGTGCTTTCTTGGGGATGAATATTGTATAATCTTGAATTTAGCACTTGAATCATATATATATATATATATATATATATATATATATTTTAAAAGCATGGGTTGAGATTTAGGTGATTTACCTGCTTCCAATGGTAACATAGAGGCTACAGATGATTCTATCTTCTTCTTCATAGAACTCTCCACGTTTGATGTTGAGCCTAAGATAGTTCAACCACCTCAACCTGCAACTCTTCCCACATCTCTTGAGACCTGAAATTGTGATTGAGCATCAAATAATGGAAATTTGAAGCAGATGGTCGGAAGCAAGATCAGTTTCAGAATTAACACTCAGTGTCCGTCCAAAAATTCAGCTGCTCCTCGCAACATCAACAAACTAGACGGTATAAAGATAAACCATTCAAGCTGCCCTGCCAAATTGACACTGAAATATGCACAAAATGTTCTACAGAAGTGCACAAAAATTAGTAGAGAAACAAGTCATTTCCACATAAATATAGATATTAAAATAAAAGAAAAAAATCCAAAGTAGCTAATGTAGGAAGGGGATCAACATTAATGCTCAAGTACACAAATCAAGCAATTGCATCCCAACTTCAATCGAATTGCAGTACACAAATCCAGTACACAAATCAAGCAATTTTTTCGACATTTGAACCAGTAAACTGAAAGCTAGAAGCGCACCATACTCAAATTCAATTCTTCGTTACTATTTCACAAATTCAATCTTTCAAGAAGCTTAATCGAACTTACCTAGATTAGAGACATAAGGCAGCATCAGCAACTAGTACTCCTCCACGGTAGCAACAACAATGGGAGATCGGAACATCAGCAGCAGCAACTGGAATTGGAACATCGGCAACTGGAATTGGAACATCAGCAACTGGAATTGAAACCTAGAAACAGACGAACAAAGAAGAAATTACTGAACAAACAGAGATGAAACCTACTAATAGATTGGAGAAATGAGACCTTAACAGTTAGCAATCTCGATCCATCTGCGATTCCTGAGCCAAGGATAGGTTCGGCGCTCGCTCCGCTGCTCGCTCACCACAGATCCAAGCACACACAGATTGATTTTTCAATCGATTGATAAGGAAGCCGGATGAAGCCATGGAGAGATGCGCTAGCCTTGCTCGCTCCATCGGACCTCGCTCGATCTCGTTGAAGCACAGATCCAGCCATGGAGAGATGCGCCGGCGAATCACCTACTCTAACCCTAGCGATCTCAATCTCCCGTTGCAGCCGCAAGCCTTGACGCCGATAAGCGGTGCCGGAGATCGGAGGAGGCGTAGGAGGAGGGGAGGGGGAGCAACCTGATGAAGCGTAGGGATAGAGATCGGAGGAGGGGAGTAAAGTCTCAGCGAAAAGCGCCGATCTGAAGGAAGGCGAGAGCGCGTGGAAGAAGGGAAGAGAGGGGTTTTATATTGTGGACATTTCACCAATTTGTCCCAAAATGTGGACATTTCACCCATTAGGACATATTTTTTGGACATTTCATAAATTGTCCCACATTGATTAGAAATTGAATCCAAGCCTTGCATATAAGCCGATGGGCTACCCCACCGGCTTGCAATTTATGAAATGGAAAAGTTGCAGGCCTACAATTATGTAACTCACAATCCATGAGAAGATCAAGAATATATTTTCTCTGATTCAAATATGTACCGTCTGTAGTTCTTGAGATTTCCAACCCCAAGAAATATCTGGCCAACCCCAGATCCTTAATGGTAAAAGCCATGAGCCACATGTTTGACAAATCATCAACATAAACTAGTGCCACAACAACACCATAAGCCACATGTTTGACAAACATGGAATAATCTTCCACTGTTCTAACATATCCCAGGACAATCAGTAGTTTGGACGATTTAACATTCCATTGCCTAGATGCTTGCTTAAGTCCATAGATAGACTTCTTCAACTTGCATACTAGGTTTGGCTTAGGTAAGACATAACCAGAAGGTGGCTGCATATATACTTCCTCTTCTAAATACACATGCAAGAATGCATTGTTTACATCTAATTGATGTAGAGGCCAATGCTTAGCAGTAGCAATAGCTAACAATAATCTCACTGATGTAAACTTTTCCACATGAGAAAATGTGTGTTTATAATCCTTACCCTTTATTTGATTGTATCCTTTGGACACCAAACTAGCCTTAAATCTCTCGACTTGACCATCTAGTCTATATTTAACCTTATACACCCATTTACTTCCAATAGCCTTTTGGCATGTAGGAAGTTCAATAAGAGACCAAGTCTCATTTTCTTCTAATGCTTGTAATTCTTTGCTCATAGCCTTAATCCATTCGGGATTCTTAACAACTTGAGCATAATGAGAAGGATGATACATATTCAAGAGTGTGATCATGCACATGATTAAGACAACCTACAAGGAAAGATTGAGAGAAAGAGTTTCTGTTATTATCTCTGGTGCATACAAAATCATTCAGTCTCCTGGGCCTGACAATCTCTCTAGTGGATCTCCTTAAAGGAGGAAAAATCTCCAAGTCATTAAGGGCATGTGAATTAGTTGGTAAATCTTGAGGCTATGTTTTGTAAATTGATGAAGGAGATGAGGACTCTGTGGAATTTGGAACAATAGAATTCATATGTAAATCCACATCCACAGGGGTGGATGTAGAGGAGGGTTTATGAAGAGTATTAAGGGGTGTATTAGACTATGATTAGGTAGCTGTAGGTAAAGAAAATACTGTATAGAAATCATTAGCTAGGTTAACTAATGGCAAGATATTTTGACCTGTATGATCATCCTTCTGTGCAACTGAATTTTGCTCCTTAAAAGGAAACACACCCTCATGAAAAACTACATCTCTGCATATCTTCATGGACCTTGACTCAAGATCCCAAACCTTTTAGGCCTTCTGGCCATGAGGATAGCCAAGGAAAACACATTTTCTGGCTTTTGGCCCTAATTTGTCTTTCTCAGAGGGTGAAATTGGTGCAAAACATAAGCACCCAAGAATTCTCAACTCACCATATGCAGGCTCCTTGTTGAAAAACCTTTCAAAAGGTGTTTTCCATCCCAAGATCTTAGTGGGCATCTTGTTAATCACATGAGTAGCAGCAAGTACACATTCTCCCCAGAATTTGATTGGCAATCATGAAAGCAACCTCATTGATCTGGCAGTTTCAATCAAATGTCTGTGTTTCCTCTCAACTCTCCCATTCTTCTGAGGTGAATAAGATGCACTCTTTTGATGAATGATACCTTCTGATGACTTTCACTTTGCTATCAAACTCAGTTTTCACATAAGCAATAAAATCTGTAATTTCTTTGAAGACCTACAATTTATTTTTCAACAAAAAGGTCTAGGTGACCCTGGAATAATCATCCAAGATAGTGATGAAATAATGGAATCCATTATAAGTAGGATGCTTATAAGGTCCCCAAAGGTCCATATAGACCAGATCAAAGGCATTATCAGCGATACTATCACTTCTGTGAAATGGCAATTTGTGATGCTTAGAAATAGAGCAAATGTCACACTGAAAATCAGAAGAGATGCATTGATCAACCAATTTCAAATGTCTTAACTTAGACATGGAAGTATGACCCAGTCTTGCATGTAAAACATCCAAGCTAACACTAGCTTTATTACAACTACTTGAAGGAAACAAAGTGTTCATAACATGAAATTGGTTGCACCCTTGATACTGTTCAGACTTCAAGACTTTATAGAGCCCATGCTTTCTGATCCTACCAAGCATCACCTTCTTAAGGCATCACTTGATAAGTGTATGTGGATACAAAAATAAATTGGGGAGAATCAAATGGAAGGCAGTGGAGATCCATATAAAAGTTGATGTGTTACACTCGGTGTTACACTTAATTATTTTGGGTGTAAATTCATATTGAAAAAAATAAAACATTATATTTATACCCTATATACTTATGTTAACATGTTCATAAACTTTTATTTTGAAAATATATGTTTTATAAAAATAAAAAAAATATTTTCTAAAATAACTAATCTTCTAATTATTCATAATTTTTAATAATAATTTTTCAAAATAAAATTTTATAAACATGTGAATATAAGTGTATAGAATATAAATATAAATTTTGTTAATATAAATTATATATATAAAATAATGAAGTGTAACATCCGGTGTTAGAGGGGATCCTCACTGAATGGAAGATGGGTTTTGAAAATGACGTCTCTGTAGGATTCAGTCATCACATGTTAATGATAATATGATTAATGTCTATAGTAATAAAATAACGTAAATTTCGTTCGGTACTCAATATTAGTATTTTTGCGCGGTATACAAGACTTTTATCAATTTCACCCGGTGCCCCTGAGTTTTATATAATTTTCGCTCCATACCCTTAGTAAGTTAATATTGACAGAACATCTCTTTTCCGTTAGGTATTTCAAATAAACAAATTGAAATGAACAATAGAGAGAACGGGAGAAAGAAGTTGACTGGAGAGCTGATAAATAGTGCGATACAGAGGTGGAGAATAGGAGGAGGCGACAAGCAAGATACGCGACACAGTTGGCCGCATCGGAGGCACCGAAATTGATGGAGGCGCCACCAGTGGTAGAGGTGCTAGGTATGTTTCTTATTTCAAACCCCTTTTCACAAATGAGGGTTTCTATGTCTGAAATTCGAATTGGGGGTTGCTAAATTATTGAGTTCAGTTTTGAATTTGGGGTTTCAAGATGTTTAATACTCAGATTGTGAGTGGAGATTTTGAGTTTGTGATTAGTGTTTCAGTTTTTATTTTGCCTAACAGATTCTGATTTTACAATCAATTGGCAGTAGAAATCATTCAAACATTCAAAATTGGTTATGTCGAAGATATATGTGAGGTAATTTTTCCGATTTTAGGCTTTTCCAAAATGTATGGATCATAGATAGGCTAGAGATTCAAGATTATAAATTAACAAATGGAGGCTCGATTATTTTTGGAGATTTTGTTCTAGGAATTAAGGGTGAATTTACACTAATGATTTTGAAAATTGAGTTTACTCTATTGATTTCTTTCTCATCTCTTGTACACATTAATTTTGTCTAGTTTACACTACTGGCATTTCCAGCCTTTATCTGCTACATCGGTGCTTCTTTCCAAGTCTATGTTGAGTTTTGTTAGCAGCCTTGTTTTGGCAGAAAGTTTAATTTGTAGTCACGAAGAGAATCCATCTCTTCTAGTTTATAAAACTTCTTTGTTATGTAGGTTTGATTTTACCATATTTTGGTGAGATGTTTGTTGTCATTCGGAGCAAATCCATCATTGATGTGTCGTATGAAATGTGTAACGTTATATAAAGTTGTGCTCAAGCTATTCAACGTGAGGAAAGTGAAGTTGTGTTCAAGCTATTCAACGTGAGGAAAGTGAGTGAAGTGTATGATAGACATTTGGTTTCATAGTGATCACAATTAATTCAAGCTATATCATATCCCATCCATACTCAGGATATGGTTCCTAAGGGTGCTCGTTGCCCACTTCTTATCTTATTCAATCCTTCGGGATTATCCGTGTTATAACAGTTATGTCGTCAAATTATCAACCCATCTAAAATACTCTAATAATCTCATTTGGGTTTAAATTCATACCATTAAAGGTCAATGGGTATAAATCTGAAGTAGTCCCAGTTTTTGAGCCGTCACTTGCTAGTTCTCGCGAACTAACCGTCCTTTATTTGGACAGCTAGAGGTTCTTTGTCTTCGTACAATTCCCCAGTTTCTCCAGTTCACATGTTGATGTTGAGTCTCCGAAGAGAAGTTGAGGAACATTAAGAAGACGTTTTATTTTCAAGGTTTTATTATTTAAAGTTCTTAGAAAATAACGTATAGATATTTAAGTGTTTATTTTTACAAAGTCTTCCGTTGTAATGTTTTGATGTATCCAATATTGTAATTTGAATCACGAGTTTATAGTAAAAAAAGATTGATTATATTTTAAGTCTTCTGCTATTGGTATTTTATTTTGTTATCATCTTGTTTATGGGAGCATGGTAGTATGTCCCTATAAGCAGTGACGGAGCCAGGACACCCTGAAGGGGTGAACGAGATTCAAAGAACTTAAAAGCATAAATTGATCTACAAATTTTCCAACACCAAAATCCTTGCAAAAAGTGTTCATAAGATCAATTTACAATCTAGTGAAATAACTAGTAAAACGAACACGACGACCTTTTGACTTAGCAAAGTCATCTATAACAGAATTTATGTCAATTTTACTAGAAAACTCTGTTTCGATATAAGTGATCAAAGCATCAGCAAGAAAGTCATCGGCCATTTTGTTGCGAATGTCGGTCTTCACATGTTTCATTGCCAAAAATGCTCTTTCGGTAGTAGGAGTAGACACTGGCAATGTTAATACAAGTCGAATCAATCTGCTTATCATTATGAACTATTCATCCTTCTTTGTTTCCACTAACTTCTCCATCAACTTTGCAAGTGTTGGAACTTGAAACTCGGAATTGCGAAGAAAAAAAGCAGGATAATAGTGCAACTCACTCTTCAAAGCATACCTTTCATGTTCCTCAAAATCCTCTGGATAGAACTCCACCGCAAGCTTATAGACATCTTCTGAATTAAATGAACGAAAGCAATCTCTTGGCTCCAGTGCTACACTAAGCTGAAGTAGTCTAATTGACTTTTCATTAAACCTTGAGCTCAACTCGGTTAACTGAAAATCAATAGATTGATTGAAATAATCAACATGATAATGATGCTCTAAAGTCGTTTGCCTTGCACCATGACCAACTGCACAACATATGTCGGGTACCTCAACTCCATGTTTTGAGCAAAAATCTATAACTGTTTGAAGTAATTTCTCCCAACCTTCATCTCGTAGATCTTGTAGAATAATTCTTGCAATGGATAGATGCTGAAGTGCAGCTAGTATGTCAATGGATTCTTGCTGAAATGCCTGAGAAAGAAAATTGATAATCCCCATAACTTCAAACATCAAGTGCAAGCTAAATGCAAAATCAAAAGTCCTCAACTGTTCTAAAGCACAGCTCGCTTCTACTCGAGCCTTAGAGTTCAAACTATTCTCCTTGACATCCATCATCACTTTACAAGTTGAAGAAAACAAGTTAATTATACTCCCAACGGAACTGAAATGAGAACTCCATCGAGTAGAACCTGCACGTTTTAATGCTATCATCTGGTTAGGTCCTTGTCCAGATACTAGATCTCCACTGTCTAACATTTCCTCAAGTTCTTTTCTATGAGATGCTTGTAACTGTGTGTTGCGTTTAGGAGATGACTTGACAATGTTAATAACATTGTCCAAGTAAGAAGAGAACTTCCAAATTGGATCACACTTCTTTGCAGCAGCGACTAATGTCAATTGCAATCTATGAGCAAAACAATGGACAAAGTATGCATATTGACAATCCCGGAGAAACAATGCTTTCAATCCATTAAATTGTCCCGACATGTTACTAGCACCATCATATCCCTGACCTCTCATTTTATCAACTTGAAGATTGTAAGTGGAAAGGACATTACATATCTCTTTATAAAGTGTTTCTGAAGAAGTCTCAGACACAACTTTGATAGCAAAGAAACGTTCATTTAAGATACCAGCAATTCACAAACCTCAAGATAATAGTCATTTGCTCCCGTCCAGTTTCATCTTGTGCTTCATCAACAAGAATAAAAAAAACAAGCATATCCAACTTTCTCTCGAATCATAAAACGAACTTTATTGGCCATGATTGCCAAAATCTCTTTCTGGATGTCGGGAGAAATATATTTGGCATTTCCTGGTGCATTTTTCAGTACAACATCATTGACCACAGGTACCCAGCTTGCTAAAAAAGTCCACCAATTCAATCACATTCCCACGATTCAAAGAAAATTCAGACTCGTCATGGCCTCTGAAGGCAGAACCTTGTAATGCCAATCGGTGAACAACCATAATTGTTACTTTAAGCCTCAATCTGTTTCTTAAGACATCTTCTTTACTTTCTCTCTGCATTACCATATCAATATGACCAGATGGCTTCATCAAAGCTTCGACTAATACAACACACTTATGATGAGGAGATGACACTTTACCGACATGTTTCAAGAAGACACATTCGCTTCCTTGATGAACTCTCTTCCAATTATTGAGGCCACCATTCACTAAAGATGAATAAGAACTTGTGTTGTCCCCAAACAGAAAGCATGGAAAGCAATAACACATGTGTGTACTCGGAGAATACTCTAACCAATTGAATTCCTCAAACTAGTGGTATTGAAAACGACGAGACTCACTATTGACTTCAAACTTTATATGCTTCAGTTGATAAGGCCCATACATCAAATACTTCGTCCTAATTTCATCTCTTTTCTCAAGAGGCCAATCACATATTCTTCTTCTTTTCCCAGGATCTCAAACTAGTGCAGAAGATGAGTCGGACAGCGATTGATCGATTTCATTCGGAGTGGAAGAATGCAGATTTTGACCAATAGGAGATGACGGTGGTGAATTTACCTGATTATCAACTGGAGAAGATTGTTGAATTTGAGTTCGTTGAGTTGTTTCTTTCGAGCCAAAGAAAGAAATCAATGTATTTAATTTTTTTTGGAGGTTGTTGTGAAGCTATATCAGGAAATAGAGAAAGACCCTGTATACTGTTGTTAGGAGGAAATCGAGATTGCAAATTAAAATAGAAATAAATCACAGCAAACCAGATTCCGTCCCTTGCAAATAATTACAAGACCTCCTCCTGATGTAGCAGCGGGAAGTCAGGATCGATCCACGAGGAAGCGTGTCAGCGGATCCTAGGCTGCGGAGAAATCTCACGGTCAGAAGTCGACAACAGGGTCCTCGATCTCGACTAGGGTAGTCGACAGAAGATCGGACAGTCGAACACAGCGCAGCAGTAAGCACAGGGGCTCGTCGATATCGACTAGAGGCTACTCGATATCGAGTAGAGTCCTCGTCGACTTCGGCTTGTCTTGTCGAGTACCTGCACACAGAAGCTACAGCGATGCTAGATCGAGAATCAGTAACTCGAGATCGACTAGGCTTGGTCGAGATCGAGTAGACAGAGAATAAAACGAAACAAAGAAATAAAGTAAAGGCGAATGCTTTGGGACTCCCGAAATAAACTGTATGTAAAAGGCTTCCAAGATTGGGGTTTGCAACAACGATAACCAAGCATGCATAAGGCAGAGATAAACAGATAATCATGTGGATTGCATCAAAGGACAAGCTTTCGCCTTTTCCAACAATTAGACAACTCTTTCAAGAAACCCTAATTGTCTCTATCGATTTTATGTTTATAATCCAAGTTGTTAGCAGGGATCTCCATTAGATGGGCAATAAACACATAAACAAGTAGTAGATGCTCAAAACACAATAAAGGTCGGATCTTTACCTCAAACACGCATGGCTATCGCCGGGCTCGCACCAACCCTAGAAGTGGGTGGACTACTCGCGCTTCATCGCAACCTCAGAAATTGATTGATGAAAAGAAACTTGCATTAAACTAAATTCAAAAGACTTTACAATCCCGGCGATCCAACTCTCGTTGAACGCCAAAACCCTAAAACCTCTGAACTCCCTAAACCGTCTCTGTGGACCTACTTCTCTACTTCTGAAATTGAATGAATCTAAAATTAGCCCCATGGGCTTTATTTATAGCCTTCTATTCCTTGCTACTCAAGGATAGAATATCTATATCTATATCTAAATTTAAATGTAAAATTTTAAAACATAAATAAAAGCAATTTAGGAATTAAATCTAAAAGGAAAATAAATCTAAAATAGGTAAGATGTCTTCCATGTCTTCTCCGTAGATAGAACTTGATAGATGTTGATAGATTTCGGCCAAATTGGATAGAATTGGATCCAAGGACTCCCAATCCTAGTAGGACAGCGAAACCGCGTAACGCGCTCCCGGACATGGCTCGTCGATCTCGACTAGGGCTTCTCGAGATCGAGTAGGATTGTCGTCGACGGGTGTGGCTCGGCTTCTCGGGTGACTGGTGCTCGACAAGGCTCGGACATGGCTCAGAGGTCTAGTCGATCTCGAGTAGCCCTACTCTGTATCGAGTAAGATTCGTCGTCTGGCTGGCTTGGTCGGGTGGCTCTGCTTCCTATCTGGGCTCACAGGTCTAGTCGATCTCGAGTAGCCCTACTCTGTCTCGAGTAGATTTGCTCATCGACTAGGTCTTCCCGGGTGGATCTACTCGACATGCTCGGACCTTGGCTCCGGGCTCCTCGATCTCGACTAAGCCTCCTAGAGATCGAGTAGAGGTGGTCTGCCTCTTCGTCCTCGGCTTCTCGATCAGCTCTTCCTCGACCAGGCTCTCCTCGATATCGAGTAGAGTGTACTCGATCTCGAGTAAAGATTTCTCAGCTTTCTGCTCTGTTCTTAAAATGCACTTTCCCGAGTCCTCGTTCGTCGGATTGACGCATATGACCATGCGTTGGAAAGCTATTTTTGAGGGCTAAAACTCTCATCAAGACATCAAAGCTTTATTCAGAACGAAGAATGGTGAAAAATGGCCTCTTCTCCAGTTGCACCATTCTTAGCTTCTCCATGAGTGTCCTTTAAGCTCCAAAGTGCGTCCGATTTCTGCCAAATATAACAAAAACTTGTGTAGACCTCCATATATTGCAAATAAACATAACTTACACAGATTCTGTATTATTTTAGCCCAAATGCATGAAATGCATGCAGAAATTGATATAACAGTAGATATAAAACATGGCATAAAACATGGACATCATATACAAACATAAAGTCTATATAAGAAATACCGAACAACTATTTTCAAAACGAGAACAACTTAATACAATATTGTACACGAATGAAAACCAACGACAGAGCATAAAGAAACAACCGATAAAAAAACTCAATATCTGCAGATAAAAACTAACAATGAGCATAAAGCAACAACAGACACTGAAAACCAACAGCCCACTACGACACTATAGCAGTAGCGCCAGCAGAAGCATATAAAAACCAGCAGACACAAAACTTATCAGCAGATAAAAGCCAACAACACTTTATGCTTGAGCAGCAGACCCATAAACCAAGCAGCATTACACGAATCACACAAGAAGAAGAAAACAGATAGAGAAGCAAGAATTCGGGTGCAGAGAAGCAAGGAGCATTACCGATCAGGCCAATGTTCACCAAGAAAAAAAAACACCGATCAGGTCATCAAGGTGCAGAATTCGGGTGCATAAACCACATAGAAGCATAAAGTGGAAGCGGAAGAAGAAATTAGGAGAGTGATCGATGAATGATTACCTATTTCCAGTAGAGTTTGTATAAATCTTGCCCCTTCAATTCTTCGATTCTTCTTTTCAACCAGTTATGGTTCAAACGCAAAATTGGATTGGGTTGGGAATTAGAAACGTCGATCTGTAGTGTCAAACACGCTACCAAGCCTAATATCTAAAATATGAATTTTTTTTGTGGGGTGGGCTGGGGCCCATACCAGCCCACCCCTCAATCCGCCAATGCTTATAAGCCTAAGGTGGTTACGAAGACCTTAAAGTCCGAGTAATCACTAACGATGCAACATTTCCTCGTTTACAGAAGCTGGTGTTACAGGGCATGCTTTAAGTGTAAAAGTTTGGGCACATTGAGGCAAAGTGTCGATAGGGTACTGCTATTAAGAAGAGTGAGTTGGATGAGAGGAAAAGAATGCCGAGATTTGAGTGGAGAAGAAAGGCTGAAGAAGGGGTAAGCTCTACCATATAAAATGAGCAGCAAAAGAAAGTCATGCACAAATGACAGCCATAATGAAAACGCTAATAATTTAGAGGGCGGAGAGGAGGTAAACCAACCGCAGGAAAAAGAGGAGACCACCCCTCTGAAAACGGGTACACAGAAGCAACATGTTGATGATGAGGGATGGTCTAACGTAGCTTCAAAGAGTGCATCAAAGAGAGGAGGCGGAGGGCAGAATAGTGATGCTGAGTTTCAGATTGGCACAAGTAACCGGTTTACTAAAGCAGCTATAGTTGAGACCAGTAAAAGCAGTTTACAGAAAAAGAAGACGCAAAGCCAACATACCATGGAACATATGTATGCTAGAGAATTTTTTAGGGAAGGTGACGGTTAAATAAGTTGTTTATTGACAGTCATCTTAAGTAAATACAAGATGCTTCCTATTGCAAATCTATTCATAAAAAAGTATCATTTTGAAACCCAAGGATCACCTTACCTTGTCCCGAAGAGTGGAAGCTTCCTACTGATTTTCCAATAGCCTTACCATTGTTTTGCCCTACATCAACTAAGAATCTGCAAATTGCACAACATTGAAGAACCAGTTCTGTAAAAAATGGGATCTAGTAGTTCAATTCAGGTAGCATGTTTAGCTATAATATAGAAAACATATAAAAATTAGAAGGCACTTTGTTCATTCATAGTAATTCTATTAGTATCATGGTTGTGCTGGAAACAAAGATGATTGTGATAAATGGAATAAAGAGTATGTACTTTGAGTACAAACCTTTTCAATAGCTTTTCATTCTCCTCTTGTAGCCTATCAAGTTAACAGAGTAGAAAACACGATTAAATAAGTTGTTTATTGACAGTTATCTTAAGTAATGACAAGATGTTTCCTATTGCAAATCTCTTCATAAAAAAGTACGATTTTGAAACCCAAGGATCACCTTAACTCGTCCTGAAGAGTGGAAGCTTCCTGCTGATTTTCCAATAGCCTTACCATTGTGTTGCTCTACATCAGCTAAGAATCTGCAAATTACGCAACATTGAAGAACCAGTTCTGTAAGAAATATATGAGATCTAGTAGCTCAATTCAGGTAGCATGTTTAGCTATAATATAGAAAATATATAAAAATTTGAAGGCACTTTGTTTATTCATAGTAATTCTATTAGTATCATGGTTGTGCTGGAAACAAATATGAATGTGAT
Organism: Persicaria tinctoria; assembly: GCA_037127255.1. Classification (NCBI taxonomy): domain Eukaryota; kingdom Viridiplantae; phylum Streptophyta; class Magnoliopsida; order Caryophyllales; family Polygonaceae; genus Persicaria; species Persicaria tinctoria. The sequence goes on along the minus strand of JBANSL010000014.1, from coordinate 53,648,243 downwards.
AAATGGAATAAAGAGTATGTACTTTGAGTACAAACATTTTCAAGAATCTTCTCATTCTCCTCTTGTAGCATATCAAACTGATAGGGCATAAAACACGAGTAAATAAGTTGTTTATTGACAGTCATCTTAAGTAATGACAAGATGCTTCCTACTGCAAATCTATTCATAAAAAAGTATGATTTTGAAACCCAAGGATCACCTTACCCCTCCCGAAGAGTGGAAGCTTCTTGCTGATTTTCCAACAACCTTACTACTGTTTTGCGCTACATCGGCTAAGAATCTGCAAATTACGCAACATTGAAGAACCAATTCTGTAAGAAATGAGATCTAGTGCTCAATTTAGATAACATGTTTAGCTATAATATAGAAAAAATATAAAAATTAGAAGACACTTTTTACTCAAATTGGATCTAAAATCCCATAATTGAATTCCTTAAACCCTTCTTTTTGACAAAATTGATAGCTTCAAATCGAACACTTACCTATGGATGGAGTTCTAATAAATTTAGGGGAAATTTATCAATCCTCAAACAACTAAAAACAATCACTTATTCAGACTCATAAACCGACAAAATCAAGGCAAGGTCTCATGAAATAAACCCCAAAATCGCGAATTCAAGGGAAATTTATCAATCCTCAAACATTTAACACCAATCACTTATTCAGGCTCATGAGCCCCAACACTTACCTTTACTGAACTTAATTAGTGCCAAAACCAACAACTTCTATAGGATATGCATCTTCTGAATCTCTCCCTCTCACTCCCATTAATTGCAATTTCTGAATATATCTTCGCAACTAAGCAATATGCAACCCATAGTAGAGTTGAGCCGTCCTCTTCTTCCGCACAATGTCATTCAGAATTCAATCATAAGAATTGCTTAAAGTATAATGAAGAAGATGAATCATCAAACAAACAAAAAAAGCGAAATAAAAAGCAACCTCAAATGCAAAGAGGATCATCTTAGGCTTTCAAACCGTCGAATTACCGCAACCATCTCTAGAAACAAACCACAAATCCTGACGGGGGGCACGAACGGGGCGGCAGTTCCTCAACATCGACAGGGTGAAGACGGCGAGGAGATTGATATTAGCTTAATCCAACTCCAGCACTGGTGTTTGTCGTCCCAGGCTCACGAGAGATGTGGCTCGTTGCCACTCACCTGTCGCTAGGCTCGCTTGTTGCAAGTGATAGGAGAGAGCGATATCGAGCGAGAGGTGAAGGAGAGGAAGGTTCGGTGAGGGTCCAGGCCTAGGCCCTTCAATGGAAGAGAGCGAGAGAAGTAGAGGGAGATTTGGAGGTTGAGAGATCCGAGAGAGTGGCACCAAGCTTCTGAGAGATCCAGGAGAGATCGAAGAGATTAGAGAAAACGGTTTTAAATCGAAGAGATGCAGTGATTTCAGATCATGGGAGAGAGAGACCTTGAAGAGAAAGAGTAGAGAAAAGTGGTTTGAGATTAGATAATTGAAAGAGAGGAAGAGAACATGGTGCCCTAATCTCAACTGCATTTGCAAACGGTTTAGTTCAGGAAGAAAATTCAAAAATATAAAATTCAAGAAAAATAGAGAAATTTTTTTAAAAAACTTTCTAAAATTCTGCTGGCATGACATGTGGCAAATTCTTTTACAAAGAATTTGCTTCTGCTATTATAGTGTAGGGATACATTCCACCTAACTTTGCTTATAAACTATAAATAATCCACCTTTTTTTATCTCATAAATAATCGAGCTTTGATCTCCTATGCATCAATCATTTAGATATTTAATTTAATTTTTTTGCCTACCTAGCTAACATAACCACTGATCTTCCAAAATTGAAACCATGTACAGTGGCAACTTAGATCTCCGTATAATCTCTATGAAGACTCCACCTTGATTGTATGATCTTGAGAACTAATGTGCAGGCTATCTCTATGGATGATGAAAGACAAAAGGCTGGGTTTCAAGGTCTTGAAACTCATACTAAAATGTTTGGATGTGCTTTTATGTAATTATGTCTTGACTTGTTCTTTTACAGGAAATGATTCGAGGCCAATTGTGTTGGGCCTAAATATAAGCCGTGGGCTTTACTATGGGTCATGGGAAAACGAATTGGACTTAATCTATTTGTATGTTCTCCCTTAACCCATTTTATGTGTTAGATACATAGTGTATGATATTTCATGAAATCATATGCCATACAAGGAAAGATCCGATCCATATTTGATCATGCGGATCATGAAGAAGATTGAAGATACAACCTTGGAAAGCACACAAACGGAAGGAATTCAAATAGTTTGGAAATGTTTTGAATTTCTAACGGCCTTCCCCCCCAAGGAAATCTCGAAGGCATTCTACTATATAAAGATGAAGGCAAAAGGACGACATTCACCTAAGCAAGCACTCGAGCAATCATCACGTCCTAAAGCATTCGTCATCTCAGTTTCTCTTACGTTCTCCTAAAGCCGAAGTGTTGTTTATTGTTTGAGAGTTGAGGGAAACACTAGCACTTATTGTACAAGTCATTCATCTTACACTTAGTATTTTATACTCGAACAAACACACTTGGTGTGTTGTGTGACCTTTTATTTCACTTGTAAGGTTGAGAGCTAGAATAGAAGCGGTGATGCTTTGTATAGAGAAAGGGTAGTTTCTCTAAGAGGCTCTAGGATCAATTGAAGTGAAATAAGAAGTGTTTGAATCCTGTGGGTTGGATAACCCTAGACGAGGACGTAGGCCAAGTTCATGCCGAACCTCGTTAACAATTCGTGTGTTCATCTTTTATATTCCGCATTTACCCTTTCGTATTCGATTTCACTTAGTCAAGTCCTGATAGCAATATCAATGTCTTGACAAGCTGTTTTGCATACTACGTTTACAACTCTTACTTTGCGAAAATCGGTCATACTCTATTCACCCCCCCACTCTAGAGTATTATTCATCGCCTTATAGTTTCTTCAATTGGTATCAGAGCTTGGCTCACTGTTTTTTATCTAACAATCTTGTGAGTTTACAGCATGTCTACCATAGGTGATGGAGGATTTGCTCAAGGGAGATCAATTAACCGACCTCCTTTGTTCTGTGGGAACAACTTCATTCACTGGAGATCACTGATGCAGATGTTCATCATTGATCAAGACCTTGAGTTATGGGACCTTGTCAAGAAAGGACCACACATTCCAATAAAGACTGTCGATATAAAGCAAATTGAGACAACTGAAGCTGAATACGGTCAAACCGACCTAGAAAATATCGCTAAGGACTTCAGAGCTATGAATTTACTGGATTGCACCCTTAATGCTAATGAGTTTAATCGTGTCTCAGCTTGCAAGAGTGCCAAGGAAATTTGGGACAAGCTTGTAGTCACATTTGAGAGCACTAGTCAAGTCAAGGAGAGTAAGATCAATATCTTTCTCAGAAAATACGAGCTATTCAAGATGAATCATGATGAGATAGTGAAGGAGATGTTTAAAAGATTCACTCAAATTGTAAACAACCTCGACTCACTTGGAAAAACCTTCTCCAACCCGGAGAAAGTTAGGATGGTTCTTAGGAGCCTCCCAAAAGCGAAGTGGCATCCCAAGGTTACTGCAATTGAGGAAGCTCAAGATCTTACAACACTGCCATTGTATGATCTTCTTGACAAACTTATTACTCATGAGATGATACTAAACAAAGAAGATGAAGAAGTACCTCCAACAACAAAGAACCTTGCTCTCAAAGCAAAGAAAGATCAATCACAATCTGATGATGACGAAACTGATGACGAGAATGATCCCTTTGCTCTCATCACACGAGGATTAGCACGAATTCTGAAGATGAAAAAGCAATTCTCCAACAGAGAAAATGCGAGATCCTCTAAATTCAAAGGTAAGTCTCCCAACTCCTCAAAGAAACCAAAAGTTCTATCTTGTTTTGAGTGTGGCGAAATAGATCATCTCGTGAAAGAATGTCTTGTGAAGAAAAGAAACAAATTCAAAAGGAATGAGCAAATAAGAAAGGCTATGCTCGCCATCTGGAGTGACTCAGATTCTTCAAGTAACTCAGATACTGAAAAAGATTAGGCAAATCTTTGTCTTATGGTTGAACACGAAGGATCCAGGAGTCAAGATCTTGAGTAAGTGGTAAGAAACCTAATGTCTGGCCCTCCTGATCTTCTTTCTGAAGTACTAAGAAATATGATTTCTAATGAAGAAGCTTACAGTAGTGAAAACCACATCTTGAAGGAAAAGCTAAAAGATCAACAGAAATGTATTAGTGACATGTCGCTCGCTAGAAATGAAAAATCTTGAAGCTTCTCGGTTGGATCTTGACATTAAAGTTAAGACCTTAAGTTCAGAAAACTTTGATCTTAAGCGAAGCCTCGCCTTTCTAAAGAGTTGTAATGACGATTTAGAGAAGGAGAAGGCTAAGCTAACCGATAAGTGTCAAGACCAGCAGACATCACTTATACAGTTCACAAGATCTAAAGCTAATCTTGATAAGATGTTGGGTGAACAACAAGTCTCCATTAATAGAAGTGGTATTGGCTACAACAAGAATTTTCCGAATAAACCTTGTACCACTTTTGTTAAAGCTAAGGGAAACTGGCATTCACCTACATGCTTCTACTGCTGCAAAAAAGGGCATGTGAAGAAAACCTGTCCATATACACAAAAGGATCCACACATCATTAGAAACACGTTTCCTGTATGACTTAATGAACAGATAAGACAAGTTTGGGTTCCTAAGGGGACAAGCATACCTAATATGGTCTATCCTCGTTATGAATATAAAACTATGTATTGTTCTATCCGGAAAGGATGATGTTTGTCTTGCAGGATATCACCAAGAACAAAGAATCAAAATGGATAATGGACAGTGGATGCTCACGACACATGAGTGGGAAGAAATCTCTATTTCAAGACTTTAAGGAGCAGACCACTAGAACAATTACTCTTGGTGATCAAGGGAAGTGTAATATCATTGGTATCGGTAATATTGGTAACTCAAATAGTTGCATCAAAGATGTTTATCTAGTTGATGGATTAAAGTATAACCTCTTAAGTGTGTCTCAGCTGTGTGATAAAGGAAACAAAGTGGGCTTTGACAAGCACAAGTGCGAAGTCAGGAATGAAGAGACTGGTGACCTGATCCTCACTGCTCACAGGCAAAACAACACTTATGCAGTAAACGCTAACCAAATTGCAAGTACAAAGCTCAAGTGTCTCAAGGCCTTGACAGAAGATCCTAGTCTATGGCATAGATAGGTCATGTGAGCATGCACACTCTCAATAAACTCAAAGCAAGAGACCTTGTTCGAGGACTGCCTGACCTAAACTTTAAGAATGAGGAACTATGCAATGCATGTACAAGAGCTAAACAGACACGTGGTTCCTTCAAACCCAAAAAGTTTGTAAGTTCCTCTCGCCCTCTTGAACTATTACATATGGACTTGTGTGGGCCTATGCGCGTCAAATCTCCAAAGGGAAAACAGTACATCCTAGTTATTATTGATGATTTCTCTCGTTTTACTTGGATTTTATTTTTGAAAGAAAAATTAGAGGCTTTATTCGAGTTTTCTAAACTTTTTAAGGAGTTACAGACCTTGAAAAACATACCTATTGTCTCCATTAGGAGTGATCATGGTAGAGAATTTGATCAGCTTAAATTTGATTTGTTTTGTGCCAAATATGGAATTTCTTACAACTTTTTAGCTCCTATGACTCCTCAACAAAACGAAGTTGTGGAACGCAAGAACCGCACTTTGGAGGACATGTCTATTGGACGGAGGATGTTAACACAGCTAATTATATTTTGAATCGTTGTTTAATTCATCCTATTTTGAAAAAGACTCCTAATGAACTTTTCAAAGGAAGAAAGCCTAACATTTCTTATTTTAAACCATTTAGATGTACTTGCTTTGTTCATAATAATGGAAAAGATAACCTTGGGAAGTTCCACGCACGTAACGATGAAGGTATCTTTCTTGGTTATTTTACCAATAGAAAAGCTTAAAGAGTTTACAACAAGCGCACCAAAATTGTTGAGGAGAGTATCCATGTGGTATTCGACGAAAGCAATAATGGTGTGTTAAGTGAAAGTTTTGCAGATCTTAATCTAAATCATCATGATTCGACGAAAGCCTAAGTGTTGTTTATTGTTTGAGAGTTGAGGGAAACACTAGCACTTATTGTACAAGTCATTCATCTTACACTTAGAGTATTTTATACTCGAACAAACACACTTGGTGTGTGGTGTGACCTTTTATTTCACTTGTAAGGTTGAGAGCTAGAATAGAAGCAGTGAGGCTTTGTATAGAGAAAGGGTAGTTTCTCTAGGAGGTTCTAGGATCAAGTGAAGAGAAATAAGAAGTGTTTGAATCCTACGGGTTGGATAACCCTAGGCGGGGACGTAGGCCAAGTTCGTGCCGACCTTCGTTAACATTTCGTGTGCTCATCTTTTATATTCCGCATTTACCCTTTCGTATTCGATTTCACTTAGTCAAGTCCTGATAGCAATATCAAGGTCTTGACAAGCTGCTTTGCATACTACGTTTACAACTCTTACTTTGCGAAAATCGGTCATACTCTATTCATCTCCCCTTCTAGAGTATTATTCATCACCTTATAGACTCTTCACTCAGCAAGCAATGTCTGGACCGTTGTTGCTGTCTGGTTAGTCGAAGCTAGGTTAACCACTAGCACAGGTGAACTCTTCGCCGCCAAACTGACCAACATGGTGCTCGTCGTAGACGGCCTCCATAAGTGGGAATTCCCGGTCCAGTTCACCATCTCCAATTTTAATACGCCGAGTAACAACAACCTAGCTATTTATTAACCGGCCTCCAGGTGTGAAGCTGCCATCAAGATGATTTTGGTTGTGTGGAGGATGAGCTCGGAGAAGTGTATCTTCCGGTGGACGATTTTGTCGGATTCGAAAATCATGGATCCACACAGTACAAGACCTGTAAGATTCAAGACAAAAAGGATGCTCCGATCAGTGAACTTAACCTCGACTACAAGTTTACCGAAGACGAAGGTGATCGCCAAAGACTTAGAACACCGAGTTCTCCGCCGCTGCCACCGCCAGCGGTGCCACGTGATCCTCTTATACAACCGACATGGAGTGGGTAGGGATTCCCGGTGGAGGTGACTGTAACGCCGGTGGTGGTAGCATCTGTGGCACTGCTGCTGCGGGATCTCCTGGTCAAACTGCAAGAGGTGGTGGTGGCAGCCATCGCCCAGGCGCTGTCTTAAGTCGTGTTTGGTGGTTTTTTATTTATTTCTTTGCCGAATCTGTGGCGACGTCTTGTTGCTGCCCAGAGGAGAGGAACCTGTTGGCCCGACAGCCAGCCCTGATCTCCCAATTTGGGTAGACCTCCGAATAAGCTTAAACCCTGAGATAGACATACATAGATTTCACCAGTTTTACTTAACTCTATGTACGAGTTATAATTTTTTTCCCTCAGAATTTTTTTAAAATGTCCATTTTTAAGATGTATAATTAAGTTCACTACCAAAAAAAAGATGTATAATTAAGTGATTGTCCATTTTCTTTTGACAATTAAGTAAATGGTTGTAATTTTAACTCAATAGCGACATTACCCCTCTTTTTTTTTTTGGTTGGCACCCCTCTTTTAATTATACCCAAAGGGTTATTACATGATCTAAACAGCTCGAGCGGATCGGGATCGGCTCGAAAAAAGCTCAACTCGAGCTCGTTCACTTACATAAACAAACCGAGCTTGAACATGATTTTAAGCTCGGTTGAAAGCTCGACTCGTTCGATTTTGGCTTGAATAGCTCGAATCTTAAGTAATTTCTAAAATTTTATTTCGGATAATATGTTATAATCAAGTAAAACTACTTAAAGCTCGAAAAAAGCTCGGATCGAGCTTGTTCATTTTCTAAAACAAGCAAAGCTTGAACAAAAAAAAGCTCGTTTAGAAATTGAGCTCGACTCGGCTCGACTCGAGATCGTTTAACAAATGATCTAAGCTTAAATATGTCAAGCTCGGTTGATTCGGCTCGAATAACACCGGCCCCTAACTTTGGTGTAAATCTCTCTCGCCCGCTCCCGTAATTTTATCTCAATATCCACCTATTCTTTTGAGTGCTCGTTTGGATTGGTTTGAAAAATCCAGGAAGTTGAATATCCCAAGAAGTTGGATAGAATATATGCGTTTGATTAAAAATTTTCATATAAAAAGCTCAGGAATTGAAATTACCATGAATTTAACTTCCTGTGAAATATAGGAATTCCAATTACTGAAGGGTACATGGTAAGACAACTTGCACCCTTTTCTTAGTAATAAAAATCCCTTATTTATCTCACTATATCAAATCCACATTTATTTTATTTTCAAACCAAACATGTTTCATAAAATCTTAGAAAGTATAATTCATGTGAATTAGACTTCATAGAAATTAAATTCCCGATAAGTAGACTTCCTGCATTTATCCACACAAGCACTGACAATTAAGTGAATGAAGAATGAATATTGATGTATATATATTATACAAGGGTAGTGTGTCTTCATTTATCATAATATCAAGTGAAATTTGATACATTTATCATTCTCGCCATGCGAAATTGCTCATTGTCTTTGTGACTAATTAGGACATTGTCTTGTGCAACTGTTTACTTCTTTCATTTACTATGTAGTTCTCCAATCTTCTTTTAGTTATAAACTACTTTTGCAATCCCATGATCTTCAAAATTGACTAAACGTGTATGAAATTGCCTTCTGCAACAATCGAATAAAGACTAGCCTCAATAGGAGCTTCTCGCAACTCTCCCTGCATCATCTTTATCTTGCGCTCTAAATCTAGAATCTTGTCTTTTGGAGTTCCCATTTCTTCTTTCAGATGGATATACCTAAGCCTCCTTTATTTCTATGGATATGTTGTTGCCAGCCCGCCATCATCGAACCATTACTCCTAACAGATTGGGTGGAGGATTGAAGTGGTCTTGCATGATTTAATCTAGCCATCCCAAGAGATGATTTATGTGATAACATCTGAAAATTATGATTAGTGTTAATAGATAATTTTTAAAAATCTCGTACGTAGCGCATGGGTTACAGGCTAGTTTAAATGAAATTATGACCCCGACCCTTTTTATTTCAAAAAGAACTGGCACAGTTGGTAAATTGGTATCGTGTATTTGTTTTGTTTATTAGGTAAAAATTCGAGGTCAGACATACATGTACCTCGAAGGCTGACAAGTCACCAGGCGGATAACCGTCTAAATAAATATATGAACAATCGTTGTCTTGTTATGTTATGTTGAATGCTTTGTGTTTTATGTTTTCCCCAATCTGATCTTTTTACCCTTTTGAAAGTGAAAGTGGCACAGTATCTTGGCTTTTTTTGTCCCTCTTTTTGTCCCATTTGTGAAATTCTAGAGTTTTTTTTTGTAAATAGCCAAAATCCGGGAAATAATTAGGCAACTAGTCAAAATCTCAAACATTTTAGGGATTTAGCCAAACTTTACCCAAGGTTTTTAAAAAAAATATTAAAAAAATATAAGTTGTTGTTTCGACTTATGTGTATTTCGGTTGTTTATTTCATTTTTGGGTTAAATGTATTACAAACAGCGACTCTGCCTTTTTTTTTTGTAGATTTCCGTCATTTAAAGAAATGGAAAATAAAAAAATAAAAAAAAACCAGAGTTGCTGTTCTAAACAGAGACTTTGAGGTCTCCCAACACGGTCAAAAGGAATCTCTGACCGGCCCAGTATGTGTGTTGCAGAGATTCGCTAGAGAAACATGAGTCGTTGTTATTAACATCGACTCACCCCTCTTCTTCCACAAAAAAACAAAACCGCCCTCGTCTATTTAACCCTAACCCTCTGAAGTCGAAACCGCCATCGACGAAAACCTCTAACCTTCAATCTTCGAAAGTCCGATTAGCCACCTCCATTCTCTCCTTGCAATTAACGCCCACAACCCTCCAATTACCCAGAATCGTCCCAAATCCGGTTGGAAACCGACGCCTCTAGGAGGTGGAGGCCGCCGCCGCCGTTTGGATTTGGAAATCGCCAGACACAGAGGCCACTGAAGAGGGCCCGACAGGAGCATTCCGGAAGGCGAAAACAACAACTTTGACCCCACAACACCCCGACAATCTTAACATAGAGGTAAGTAACGAAATCTTAATTTTGTATGTTGTCGGGAAAATATTTTAATCGAACAACATAGTTGTAGAATTGATTGATTTTTATAATCAGTAGTATAATTGATATGTAAGGAAAAATCTTGAATTTTTAAGTATTATATAGTTGTAACTAATATTTAATTTCATGTGAGAAAAAATGTAGTCATGAATTTTGTATGAAAATGATGAAATTATGTAGTTGTTGAAAGATTAAATGAAATAATTTTGTATGATAAATAATGTTATATGGAAATGTTTGAAAAAAATTCGGGGACAATTTTTATATGATCCAAATAATTAGGAAAATTAATTTATATCAAAATTTGGGAATGTTGCAAATAATGCTATTAGGAAGATAATTACAATGAAATATGTTATGCTTTGAAGTTATGTATTTATTTTCGATTGTTAGATATGCATCATTTTGTCGTCATATCACTACTACCTATGTAGTAATTGATGGCATTAAGAGTATAGCGTTTTATCATAAAATGTCATTAAAGAAATTTTTTATAGCGTTTATACATAAAAACGCCATGAATTTTCATAGCACACGTTATTTATGGCGTTTTACAAACGTCGTAGAATTCATAACGTTTGCAAAACGCCATGCGATTGGATTGTAATTTATAAATTGAATTTTATAGCGTTGGTAAAATGCCGTAATATTAAATACATTTTGAAAACCTCATAGAAATAGAGGCAATTTTTTCATTCCAAAATTTGGCCCAAAAATTAAAGCGGCAAAAGGGGGAAAAGTGTGATAAACCTAAACCCTTATCTCTTTCTCCCATTTCAGTCCCCCAAATGCCACAACAATGGCCTGCGCTTCCTTCACATACGGTCTCTAAAAACCCTAGGCAGTCTCAATCTGACCCCCCAACACAAATTTACTCACAAGGTGTCCACCGCTAGTTGTCGTTGGCGCTGTCGGAGAACGGATGTCTCAGAGAAGTCGCTTCGTTAATCACTCCCCAATCGTCGTAGATCAAGAGTGATAGAAAACCGACAACCTCCCCCACATACGGTATCTTCAAACCCAATGCCCAATAGTTTCTATCGGAGACTTCATCTCCGACCTTCTCGAGCTCCACCGCATTGACCTATTCAATGAATCCTTTCTCTTTGCCTCGCCATGCTTTCAACAGGTTCCCCCTTTTTCTTCCTTTTTTTTTAGCATAAAAATATATTGTTTCATTTGAAGGATAGGTGGGTATTTGAGATGAGTTGCAAATCTCAGTTTATTTGTAATTTCAAACTGGTCATCAATTTTCATTTGTTGTTTTAATATGCCTAGAATTAAAATCATTAGGATGAATAACAGTGATTGTGTCCAATTTTGTGTAATCCCAATTAGTATAAGAAATAACAGTCTTATTTTATCTCCGGGTTTTGGAAATTAATGGCAAGCTCATACTCATTTTTGACAAAAATGAAGGTATATTTTTGCTTTGATTAGGTTGCAAACTTGCAATTCTTTAAAAATGTCGGCAAATAAATGAATATTCAGTTGGTGGTTCAATATGTGAACACTTGAACTTGGAAAGCTTATTGAAATTGTTATGAGTGATATTTTTTAAAAATATAAAAGATTCTCAAAGAAAAACTTAAAACTAGTTTCCAAACATATCCTCTGGAGCATCTTCTTTTTATCATGCTTATTTATAAGATGGTTTATTGTGGGTCTGGTCCATCGCTTGCTACAGGCTGCAACAGATTAGTCGTGCCTACGTAACAACCACAATTTGCACGAGAGGGTCCTGGTTCTTATGGTAATATGGCTAAACCATTTTGGTTTTCAGTTACTTAGCCTTTGGGTGCTTTCTTTCTTAGTTAGGATGTGAAATGTGGATGCTCAAACAATGTTATTGGTGTTTGTGGATTATATTCAAAGCCAAGTCGAAGTGCTACCTCCATTAGAAATCACGGACTACACCATATTCTTTGATTCCATGCACCATGCTAAAAACTGTGGAATTTTGTTCTGTGGCCCGGAAATTCTAATCAGCCTAAACTAGTATGGTGATTTTTCCAAATTTTGGCAAGAAAATGCAGGGGTTTGCTTCTTTCACTTTGGGATTTATATAGATTTTCACACTGTAATCCATATAACCTGCAGGTTCAAGCTTCACATTGCTTAGTTCAATTTACGATAAAGCATACATTCTATCAGGAGAAGTTTTACTTTAAGTAAGGTGAGATAAGCTTTGAGGTATGCTGTTGTATTAGTTTATAGGCTTCAAAATTTGTCATTTTTCCCTCTATTGTCCCTTTTTAGAAGGCATTGTGGTATGTTGAAACTGATCTCAAGTAAATTATTTTATATGCAGGTGTTACAGACTATATTTGCAAAAATAGGAGTAAGTGAGCTTTGTATCTTTAATCTTAAATCTCAATATACTATACCAGCTAACTACCAAAAAATATATACTATTCCAAAAAAAAATATAAACCTTTTAACAACATCACAAGCCTTGAAGTTGTTGTGTTATACAGCTAACAAGAAGATTTGTCGTGTTGTTTGTCTCTCAGGCCTTTATTGGGATTAGTGGTTTCCTGAGACTGCCTGAGCAATGGTATTTCAAGGTGCAGAAATATTATATGTTCTACTTATAGCTATCGAATCTAAACCTTAAGACTATGGGTTTGGTTGTCGTGATCGTCCATTTGGAAGCAGGTAATGCAAGGTCAGGTTGGTGCCAATGTAATATGTTATCACACTTGATACTTATCCTATTGTTTCTTGGATAATTAATGCATGTTAAAAGTCTCTACTATCTAGAAAACTTGCATAAAATTTTGAAGTATGTTTAAAATTTTGGATCATTCTATGTTTGATTGCACTTAGCTTATTCAACTCTAATGATCGTTAAAATGTTTCTTGTAGGTGATCTATGTATTTTCTCTTTGTCATCCTCTCTTGCATCCAGGTTTAACACTGTTTTATTCCTTTTTTCCCTTGACCTATCTAGTTGTTTTTTATTAGAAAAAAACCTTAGATTGTTGAATTACTTGTGATCTCACATAGAATTAGAGTTGATTGATTTGCTAGTATGTGTCGTCTAGGATATATATGCCATGTAGCTAATTTTAAAGTCTATTGAGAGTATTTTTTTTTTGGCAAATAAAATAAAGTCAGATAAGATGATTTAAGTTTTTCTTAGGGAAGGAGGAAAATAGCAATGTTTGATTTTGCATAATATTTCCGTCTAAATATTTGTACTTGGAATTTTGTAAGTATGTTTTAGCCCCAAAACAGTAAATTAATGATGTAACTGAATATTTGATTAACGATTCATGTTGCATATATTTAAGTCTTTTTATCTTTGTTTTTATTACTCCCCAATGGCATGCCCTTCCCCTTGTTGGTTTTATAGGTATATATCTTACATGGATTGCTGATGCAGCGTTGTTTTGAATACACATGATGGTGCTGCACTGTTGCATTTACCGTTTGAAAATTGGAACAAGATTGCAGACTTTGGATAGTGGAACTAAAGTTTGGAATGATGTCTTTCAATGGTGGTTGTGTTTGAACAATTTCTTGTAAATATTGGAAAGGTTATGTTTGTGTATTGGAAATTTGGAATGTGATAGCATGAAACTTAAAAGTGGTGTATGATTATTAGAGAAAAAAAATGCAGTTTCAATTTGCTAGTTTCTATTTGAGGGATTTAATTTATTACCCAATTTTTTTTTAATATACATATTAAACCATGGCGTTTGTTAAACGCCATGGATAGTATTGCCCATTCAATTTTCTTCATAATATATACAGAGTAATCTATGGCGTTTAAAAAACGTCATGGATTTCATGGCGTTTTATAAACGTCATAAAACTGCAACCAAAAGCACGGCGTCACCTTAGACGGCGTTAAGTGATGACGTTTAAAAATGTCATGGAAAGTCTTTCATGGCGTTTTTCAAACGTCGTTGATGTATGGATTTGTACTAGTATATATAGATATGTGAAAATATTGGAATTTTGTGATGTTTACAATGGTTATATGATATAATGGACGTGTAAATTAAAGATTATAGAAATCTAGAATTAGTATACTAAAATGGGACAAAAATTGTATATTATCCAAATAATTTGGAAAATAAATTTAGATGAAATGGTGGAATGTTAGATTAAACAAATTTGAAATCTAATTTGAAATTTTAGAAGACAAAATGAAGGATGAAATATTTAAACTTGTTATATGACCGATCATGTTGTGAAGTTGTAATTTTAGATATGTTATATTAATGAGTGGATCCGATAAATGATTTATATAGTACATTCTATACAAAAACTAGGGAAATTTGGTAATTATTAAAAAAATTAAGGAAATTAAGAAAATTTGCAATAGTAAAAGTGAAAAATGATTTATGTAGTACATGGATTATTGACGAGACACAATATATGTACATATAGATATGGACAACAACGGACAATATATACCGTATGTCGGTTCGGGGGATTAACCGGTCTCTTATTCAACGTTGAACATGGGAATCAAACTAGCACACCTCATTCGACTATGACGGAGTCTGAGATCGGTGAAGATGTTCGAGTTGATGCATTGACGATCTGGAGGGTGAAGATGTCGAACTGACAAGGGAGGAGGCCAGTGAGATTATCATGAAAGTAGTTGCGGGTATAACTCCATCTTAGAACGATGGGCACGATCCCATGCCCCAAGAGATGGACACATGAACAACATGGGACCCGTCAACCACATTCAAGTGTGGAATGGAATTCGAGAAGGGTTTGTTCTTCAACAGCATAGAAGAGCTGGTATACCAGATGAAAGTGTACTCCATCTCCAACAAAAAACCGTTTAGGGTTCTGAAGCACAATACTGAGAGGTATGCAGCAATATGTAGTCTAGTTGCTACTAGTGGGTGTACATGGAAACTGACGGCGAGGCATGTTGCTGATGGCTTTGGGTTATGGATGATAGTATCATACGCAGGTCCTCACGATGATACAGGCGCGGAGGATGTGATGGCTATGGATAATCCCATTATCACTGCGGAGTTCATCTGTCGTGAGATTATCCCACTCATTCGTGTTGACAAAACAATGCGACCAAATGTCATCATAGTGATCAACAATTTGAAGTACGATGTGTTGGTATCGTACTTTAGGGAATGGGATTGAAAGCAGCGTGTAATCGCGAAAATTTATGGGGATTGGGAGCAATCATATGCTGACTTGCCAAGTTTGTTGGAAGCAATAGTCATTAGCAAACCAGGGTCAGTATACGAGCTCTCATCAATACCGGAGGCAACTGGGTCATTCCGCGTATTCCATCGTGTTTTCTGAGCATTCGGGGCGGCAATTACCGGGTTCAACCACTGCAGGCCGGTGATCTCCATCGACGGTACCCACCTTTACGGGAAGTACAAAGGATCATATCAAAGCCCGGAACAACTGTGAGGAGTCGATAGTGCAGCCTGTCCAGGGGTTCCCTCCCTCATATGCGCATGATGAGTAAATGCGTTGGTATAGAGCGCGCACCCACTTGTTTATCAGCCGACAAGCAATAGCTTCGCTCGCACGATACCAGCCGACCGCACCTTACATTTACTCTCTGGTGAGTAAGTAGTTTATATCAGTTGATGCAATACCATTGCCTAGGGTAACCGTCACTCAAGTATACTCGCATCTATTTTAGGGGCACTACGCAGCTGACATTGCCTATCGAGGGCGCCTAGTAGGTCAGATCGCGTAGTACGCATCCCAGCTGCACGACTACTCTGGTCTGGCTGGTACAGTGGCTTCCTTTGGAGAGTACGTCTCCTCACAAAGCTCATAGGTATTAGGTCGAGTTTCTTTTGACCAGGTTTACTTTGCCGATGGGTTCAGCGCAACGGGCGCATCTTGTTCACAATCCACCCCGCACCAGACCCATCGCTCGGGAGATGGAAGCCATTTTGGGTATGCGGGGACTTCGATCAGGATTCCATTTGGCCCCGGGATATGCTGAGTGGTTCGGGTATGGTCCAGCGACGGGATCTGCTGGCCATGTCCACCCATCTGTATATGCTCAGCCATCAAGTGCTGGGTTCGCATCGTCATCCGGGTGCACACCCCATCAGCTTCTGAGTACATTCCTTATTCACTCTACCGGTGGGCAGAACAGACATTTTCTGCATGTTACTGGGGTGCACCATCGCATATTCCTACAGATGTCGGCCTTTCATATGCTACGAGCTCCTCATTTACAGCGATGCTCTCGATGTCGTTATAGCTAGTCTATGGGTCCACTTCCACCCTCTACTTCAACGGGCAATCAGAATGTGCAAGAATCTCCCGCCTACCGCATAAGACCCCGACAACCCGCCTTCCCGCCTACATTAGCCGAGAATATGGTGTGGAAGGAGAACGTCCAGGAAGAGCGTAACCAGGAGGACTATACAGATGAGGAGAGTGAAGATGACGAGGAGGGGGGTGACGATGACAGTGAGGAGGAGGCTCATCTACAACGTAGTAGTCGTAGGCGATAGGATTATTTTAGTATTATGGTTTGGGTATTATTAGTTTCACTAAGTTCTGGTTTGAATTTTCAGTTACTTAGACATCTTGTAGACATCGGTATCTATAATTTGCAGTCTAACAATAATACCATCTTTATCCATAATTTGTAATCTACAACTAACATATGGTTAACATTTAACTTACTTTTCTAATTGAACAATACTACCAACTTTCCCATATTTTTTGGATTTACTAAAATTCTTACAACATAAACAATAAACTTAATCATAAACGATCAAACTTTCCTATAATTCTGTCGATTTTCATAACGTCGGGTATAAATTAACCGTTACCTCAGTTTACGAATACATATATATTTCGTTACATCAGTTTACGAATACATATATATTTCGTAAATATATGTCCACAAAATGTGTTTGTGTCAACTCCAATGGCGCTTGGTTAAATATTGAAAAGGTTATAGTGTATGGGGAGGAGAAGGGTGAGTCGCTGTTCTGAATAGCGACTCACCAGGGAATATATTCCCTTGGGCAGAGGAGACAAGCGGGGTAGGGGTGCAGAGATTTCCATTGACTGCCCATTAAACCCAAAGTCGCTGTTTAGAACGACTCTGGTTTTTTTTTCTTTACCATTACTTTAAATGACGGAAATCTAAAAATAAAAAATAAAAAAGGGAGAGTCAACTCTCTCTAAACATGTATTTTTTTTTAATTTCAGTTACTGTTAATACATTTAACCCAAAAATAAAATAAAAAACTGAAATACACATAAGTCGCTGTTTATAACAGCGACTTATATTTTTTAATATTTAAAAAAAAAACCTTGGGTAACTCTTTTGGTTAATTCTATAAAATGTTTGAGATTTTGGCTAGTTTCCTAATTATTTCCCGGATTTTGGCCATTTACAACAAAAAAATTCGAAATCCTAAACCTAATTGTAATAATTTAAATAAAATAACGACCCCCTTTTTATTTCAAAAAGAATTAAGTGGCACAGTTGATCACTTCTTGTAATAAAAACATTACATTGTTTATGATACATGAAGATGTACTCCGTTATACACACAATCACATTGTTTTCTGCCAGCTGTATGATACGATACGAGTCCGGATCTCCTGCACCCCACGGTAAGACCTTCGGTGCAATACTAAATTATTTCGGGTATAATTTTACTTTAAAAAAAATTTTAAAAAATATATTTACATTTCAAATACTTGTATTCACATATTTATAAACTTTTATTGGAAAAAAATCATTTCAAAAAATTTAGAAAATTAAAAGACCAATTATATTAGAAAATAAATTTTATATTTTTTTAAAACATGATTTTTTCTAATAAAATTTTATAAATATGTGAATACAAGTATTTGAAATGTAAATATATTTTTTTAAATTTTTTTTAAAGTAAAATTATACCCGAAATAATTTAGTGTTGCACCGAAGGTCTTACCGTGGGGTGCAGGAGATCCGGACTCATACGATACGAGTAGTTCAAGAAACCAAGAAAATAGAGTTAAAGATCTGTGGATCAGGCCTGGCTGTGGGGCCCATGGGCTCCTCTCCGGGCGGCCTGAAGACGTCGCCACAGATGAGGCAGAGAAATCAAAAACCAAGAAAAGCAGAGCCAGGGCGACGGCTGCCACCACCAGCTCTTGCAGCTTGACCAGCAGCTTCTCTGTCTGGGGTGCCACAAACGTTGCTGCCACCACCATAGCCACCTTCACCGGGACTTCCCTCGCTCTTCTTCCCATCTCTGCTGGCTGTTTAGTTGGATCATGTGGCGGTGATAACAAAGGTGGAGCACTTGGTCTCGGATGGTGACCCCGGCCCCTTCGTCGTCCGTGATCTTGTAGGAGAGGTTGATTTCACCGATTGGAGCTCCATTTCGGTCCCTAATCTCGTATGCTACGTAGTGTGAGGATACTCGACGCGGAAAGTTCCACGTTGGGTTGCCATCTTCCGCGGACACGGTGGTGGTCGATTGGGTGGCCGTGGTGGTGGTGGGTTTACCAGCGCCATAGATGATCAAACTGGCTGTGACGAAGACATCAGCATCGTCCTTGACCATCTGGAGATTGCTTGCAGAGAGGATACAAAGTTCTAAGTACTTACCACGGTACATTATTAAGAACCAAATTTTTTATAATGAAAAAAACACACACACAAATAGCCAAAGATCTTAATGATCGATAATGGGGAAAATGGAGTTATAAGAGAAGTGAGGCCGTTGGGAGTTGGGACTTGGAGGGATGTAGGATGGATTGCAGTCACCTATATATATATACAGTATATTGGTGTAAATGTGTATAAAATCATTTCATAAAATAAATAAAAATGACATCCGGGTACACGGTTTTTAGCAGCGGCAAATAATTAGTAGGGTTGACAAGTTAAATACCCGAACTCGAGTATTGTTAACATTGAAAATGTCCATATGATGACTCTTCAGCACTTGAAACTGGTTAATGAAATGAAATTAAATGTGACAACAGACGGGAGTAAATTGAAAGCTAAGCGCGTCTTTGGTATTTGTATTGTATTTGTGTATGTATATGTTCAGTATGTACATATCTATCTGCACTTACTTGACTCAGGAAGAACTGAGATTGTAGAACCAGAAGTGCGTTAACAAGAGTTCCACTCTTTCTTTTGTTAACCGAAGTTATCTATGAAAAAGGTTACAACACAGGTTAGTTAATTAAATGTCATATCAAGGCATACAAGCTCGTACGAATTAATCAGCCCCAAACACAATAAAAGCACAACCTGCAGGCTGCAGGGCGGAGCTGAGGTGGGCCTAGGGGTCACGTCCCCTCTCTCTCTCATTTTACTAAGTATCTAATAGTATTCTCCTCGTTGCTAGCTTCGTTTTGACATATAATACGTATTAATTCGAAATTTAACTAAAAAGTTATGAATGTTTAAAAATTAAATGATATGGGGTTAGCCGCAGGATGACCCGATCATCGACAATCAAACAAGAAACTAAAGAACGGAAGTAAGAACGAATTAATAAGACTCAAAGAACGCAGCAAAGAAGACTCAAGAAGACACACGAAGTCGACCAAGAACTTCAAAAAGACGCAAGACTTATGCAAGAATCGACAAGAACAAGGACTGACTCGATATCAACTAAAAGAAAGAACAAGACTCGATCAAGATTTAATAAAGACCCGAAATTGATAATCAAGACGCGGCCGATAAGGACTGAGTCGATCCATATAGAACAAGATGAAGACCCCAGACCTCCGTAGAGGTAGGAACCAACACCAATGACTATATAACCCGCCTCTACAACCCTACATAACCAAGCGGACAACTTGGAGACACAAGGAGGGGCCTTGTAAATACCAGGATCACCAAGTCTTGCGAAGTTGATGAACACAAGGCAAACCAAGCTAGATCAATACTAATAGTTGCAATCGATGAGCCCTGCTTCGAATCGATTGACTTTGCACTTATGTGTTTCACACAAAAAGAGAGACTTTCTTCATAATGAATAACGTGAATGTTCAACAATGGATCAACCGTCTACTTATAATAACCCTAGGCTGATTTTAAATGAAAAATAACAATTAAAAGTAATTAAAATAAATTCCCTAAAAATTACTTAAAATAACTTAAGTAAAGAAGGTTACTAAAAATAACAAAAGAAAGTTCCAACACTTAGTTTATTCCCGTCAAAACAGTGACAACTTGCAAAGATTGTGATTTTCGGCCAAGCTCTAGGTCGAATCTCGAAAAACCTTCAACAGCAAAGTTGTAGATCTCTTCGTCCTCGTTCCAACAAGGTATGACACCACCCAATCCGATAAATACGGACTCTGAATGACTCACTTTACTGAGACGTCAAAAAGTTGTCAAATGTGTTGAACGAATCTAAAAACGTCATTAACCAAGCTTGCACCTTTGGTCCTTCTCCCATGGTGGAGCCTTCTTCTTCCTCTTGAGGATGACATCATTCTCACGAGCTCGAATCATAGGTGTGTTCGGAGGTGTCTTGGATGGTCCCTCATCATTAAAGGTATATTAATCGCTTTAATTATGTTTCAGTAGACTATAATGCTTCTATATTTTACTTAAATTAATATTTACAAATTATAATTCATCTCGAGAACTTTCAAATGAGAGGTTATACTAATCATTCCGACAATTAAATAAGAAGTTATGCAATTTTAAATATTTTATATTTGGCTATACATTACTCTGTATTATATGTTATGGGTGCGGCAAGTTATATATATTAACTAGAGTTGTTATTCGAGTCAAACAAGTCTAGTATTGTTTGATTATATTTAGCTCATTTAGAAACAAGTCTAGCTTGATTCGAACCTATATTTAAACTTGAGCTCACACTCGACTTATTTAGTAAATGAACAAGCTTGAGTGGATTGTTTTAAGTGGGGTACCCTTGTAGTGGGTATTAGTATCATTGATGTATAAATACTTCGGGGATTGTACTAAGGAGGGCATGTAATATCCAAACTTTACCCATCTCTCCTAATCTCTATTCTCTCTCTCGTTCTATCTTCTTCTTCCTCTTACCTCCTCTTCTGATCTATCTTCTTCTCTATTTCTTTTTCAAATCCTCCATGGAAGCCCAAGCTTCCGTCTAATTGACCTTTGGGTCATAACAATGGTATCAGAGCCTTCTGTTTCTTAATTCCGCAATTTTTTTTGACACTCGAAATCGTTCGACGAGATGGTAGCTATGGTGGCCGATCGAACTATTCTCATCAAGATTCACCGGGAGTTCTACTCGATCTCTTGGGAAGTGTTGGAACAAGTATTTGCTCCATTCAGAGTGATTGAATACATAGAAGTCTTTTGTCCCGGGAAGGAATTTCATTCGAAGATCCGCTTCAAGAGTCGGGAATCCGCCATTGAAGCATTGGAGGGCATCAATCGTAGAGACGTCTACGATGGGTTTTGTCAATTGGAGCTGTTTCTTGAGGTCAGTTTGATGGAGGACAACCTCCGAAGAAACGAAAGCCTACGGAAAAAGGTTCAACAGTTGGCGGCGACGACGCATGAATTTCTCACAAATTCAATTCAGAAACAAGAAGTACAAGGGAATCTATTGGCGGAATGGAAGCGAAGCGCATAAACTTTTCAAGAAAAGACAGAGCAGTGGCTGTCGAAGATCGATCGAAGGCTGGACAAATTAACTGAGTCGAACAACAATCTCCCCGGAGGCGACCAATTTCCCTTGTTGACGGAGACGAAGGGAAAGGATAGAGCATCAAAATCATACGGAAATGCCCCATCGATCAGAGGTTTGGGTACAGGCGACAACGAACAGAACATTAGGAACGCAGAGACCAATGATACCTTCGAGGAACCTCAAGTTCGACCGAAAATTTTTGAGGTAATTTCTAATCCTTCAAAGGCTGTAATCTTTGATGTTGCGCCCAAGGAACATGGGTATCTGTTGACTGAATGGATTGGATTTAAATCAGATGACGTGAAGATAATTTAAGTTGAAATCTTTGAAAATCTTATTGCACCCAAGGTGTTTGTAGAAATGTCTGCCCAGGCGGAATTAGCTTTTGTTGCTGCATCTATGGGTAAGCATAGAGTGCAAGATGGGAATTTGATTTTTGATCTAGGAATTAATAGTGTTGGTATTGGAATGAGTTTGTTCAAGTGCTGGTTAAGGGTTAATGTGCAAACAACTGCATTAAGTGAGGAAGCTAGCTATCATTTTGAGTTTGCCAGGGAGGAATCAATCTCATTACATGATATTGATGGGGTTGTCCTCGAATTGGTGTGTAGTGCTTATTGCAGTCTCATGTTCATAAAAAAAAAGGGGCAACATTGGTTCCCTTTGATAGAGGCCGAGATAGTGTAAAGACCGGAAAATTTTAGAATATTAAATTATTAAAATAGTGATTTATAATCATTCCGATTTCTAAGATTTGGGAGGTTTGGAAAAACTCGTCCTTGAGCATCAGTTTTGATTTTAAAATCCCTCCGGCATCGTTTTAGAATTTTGATTTTGACGGAAATTGATTCCACTTCAGAGTTGCAAGTCTTGATAAATTAATTTAATTCCGGTAATGATTTGCCTCATACAGCTCATCAATTCTTGTCTCCTTCCTTCCTTCTTATCCAAAGGGTTCAGAAGCAAGCCCCCCTCTCTGCATATGTCGTCTATTGTCCAGCATACCAATACCTCCCCTCTTACAATTGGAAGCTACCCCCATTGTCCTCTCCCATTTGTCTTCAAGTGCTCTCTCTTACAATCCCCAAATCCCACGCCAAAATCAGATTTCAATCTCCCCTATTTTGCATTTGAAATCCCACACCCACACTCCTCATTTCACCTTTTCCCCATCTGCTCACGCTTCCTTTGTCCCCATTGTCAAACACAACCCAGTTTTCTCTCTCCCCTTGGAAACCTTCACCTCTTGCTCCTCCTCGACAGCCGCCAGCAGGGTCCTGGACTCCCCATTTTCGAGCCAGACCACCGATCTCGGGCAACCAGCAGCATCAACCTCGAGCTTCTCCTCCCTCCGACGTTGTAGAAGGAGAAGACCAAGCCTGAAGACGGACCAGGAGTCCCTAGTCCGTCGGCCGTCCACCTCCTCTCCTCCTTCCTTGTTTCCGGTTTTAACTTCGGTAAGACCCCGCTCCTTCATTTTTAGTTCAACAACACTTTAAAGGCTCACCTTTCTGACCATTCACGTTCGATACAGGCCCCATACGTCTTTCTCCGTCCTTAGTGAGCCAAACCGACCCACGACGGGTTTCCCGGCGAGCTCGAAGAACCTCAGTGAGCTCCTCCCCTTTTCCTCTTCCTTGGTTTCGATTTAAGCCTTTTCTTGGTCCATGGATTTCGTGATAAAAAATGAGTCGGGTGGTCAGAGCGCTAGAAAATCCGGCGGAAGTCTCCCATTTTCCTTTTTCCTTCCCTGTTTCAAGTGCAGAGGTAGGAGAGGGATATGCCACTTGGCATTGTCTCGGGCCCTCTCCAATATTTTTACACATTATTATAACTAGGAGCATGCTAGCTTGTTTGACTTTCGTACTGCATTAGAGCATCTTTATTAGGTATAGCACATACTATGTGGCCTCAGCGAGGACTACTGTTATGAGCTGAATATGCCATGTTTTACAGTAACTTTTATATCGATTTCTGCATACATTTCATTCATTTGGGCTATGATATTACAGAATCTATGTAGTTTATGTTTATTTGCCAAATTATGGAATCTACACTAGTTTCTGTTTAATTTTGCAGAATTAGAGGCAAATTACAGCAGTTTTGAGAAAGGTTAGAAAAGCTCGAAAATCAACTACAGAAGTCCAAGGTCAAGAAGCAGCGGAACCAGTCAAATCAAGCTTGGAGCCTGAGTTTACTCGATCTAGAGTACTGCTACTCGACCTCGATGAAGCTGTCCGAGCACAGACCTTGTTGACCAAGAGCAGTGTCGAGAGCCAGATCAACCCGACTTCGGAGACCCTACTTGATCTCGAGTATCACTTGTCGAGATCGACTACCCCAGCAGCGCCAAGTCCGGAGTCGACGAGTTGAGACAGGTCGAGAAGCCAAGGACGGGGACGCCGGGACGACCCTACTCGATCTCGAGGAGATCTTGTCGAGATCGAGGACAACCCAGCGCCCCATGCCGAGGAGGAGTCCTCGACCACACCAGGCAGGCATCCTCGATGAACACCCAACTCGACCTCGAGTTGCCTAGTCGAGATCGAGGAGCCAAGGAGCCAAGATCTGAGCCTGTCGAGCAGAGCCACCCGAGAAAGCCGAGCCACCATAGTCGACAAACCACGGTACTCGATATTGAGTACTCTTGTCGATATCGAGTAGCCCAGTTTCTGGAAACGCGTCGCCGTGAGCAGTCCGAGTCGAGTTGGAGTTACTTAGGCACTAAGGAAGTCGAGTTGGCCGAGATTCTATCCAATTTGATCAAGTCTATCTATGGAAGAGAAGTTCTACCTACATTGGAGATATTTTGCAAACATTAGATATAGTTTCCTTTAAAGATTTATTTCCCCTAAGCAATTTATTTATCTTTAAGCTTTTAAGTAGATATAGATAGAAGATTCTATCCTTGATTAGCAAGGAATACAAGGCTATAAATAAAGCCCTAGGGGCTGGTTTTTCATTCATTCAGAAACACAATCAATTCCATTCAAGTAAGTAGGAGTAGAGAGAGAGAGTTTGTAGCAAGCAAGGTGGAAAGACGAAAGCGGATTTGTCTTGTGGGTTGTAAGCTTTCTTTATTTAATTCAATGCAAGTTAGTTTCTTTTGTTATTTGATGTCTTTCTTGATGATGAAGAGCGAGTAGTCCACCCACTTCTGGGGCTGGGGTGAGCCCGACGGTGGCCATGTAGAGGTGATGCGGTAAAGGTCAGATCTTCTTATGCGATTAGTCTTCTATCCCTATGAGCATGATTCTTTTGCGAGAGTTGAAGGTGATGCTTGTTTGTGTTATTGAAACAAAAGTGATCTTAATGCAACTTGGATTAATTATGTGAAAAGGTTTAGTAACAATTAGGGTTTTTGCGAAAGCCTCTATATGCCTATTAGTTAGTAACGAAAGTTATTTTGATGGAAAGCATGATCTTTTATGCCTTTCTTTGTTACTTTGCATGGTTATCGTTGTGGTGTTGATACCCTGGCCTTGGAAGTCTTTTAGCATATTGATTTATTTCATCGGAATTCTGAGTTTTGGGTTCGAGAAATTGCAATTTACGTTTTCTGAGTTTTTAGTCGATTAAGAGTGGAGTCTTGTCGATCTCGAGTAGACACTGGTCGAGATCGAGTTGACTTGTCTATATCGAGTTGTCTGCTTGCTTGCTAAGTTTCTGTTGTCGAAATCTGTAGTCGATATCGAGGACAGTTAGTCGATATCGACCAACTTCTGTGTCCTCGCTTTTGTTTCTGCTTTTGTTTGTTCTTTTCTGTTTTATTTCTGTCTTTCTTTGTTTCTTCGTTTCTGTCTTTTCTGCTCTTCTGTGAGATTTACAGCTACCTAGGATCCGCTTTTCTTCGATCCTGACTTTCTCTTACTGCATTGGAGGAGTCTTGTATTTATTTGCGTGGGCCTAAATCTGGTTTGATTTATTTTATTATATTTCATACTTGATTTCCTCCTCACAACAAAATTGGCGCCGTTGCCGGGGAAGCTATCATTCGCGCCTTAGGTAGTTAAATCTCACATCTGCTTTGAGTTACTATGCAGGTGTATGCGCCGTTCTGGTCTACCACCTGAGTTTGACAGCTTAGACGAACCGGAGGGTTACCTACACATCCACTCTAAACTCAAAAAGATCATGGCGGCCGCTGAAACACAAGACCAGCTGATTGCCAGGCTCACCAGGGAACTAGCCACTAAAGATGCTGCTATCGCTGCTGAGAAAGCAGCAAGGGAGCAAGCAGAAGCTGAGCTTGCCCAATATCCAACCAATGCTGAGGATTATATGCATCCAACTCTCGTCGTGCCTGAATCAGCGATTCTAATCCTTGATAATTCTTTTAAAATTCGCACTCAATTTCTGATAGAGCTTAAAAATAATGCTTTTTATAGCAAATTTAATGAGTGTCCTCTTGAACATATTACCAATTTTTCTGACATGTGCCGTACTCTTGCTGAAGGTACAACTCTGGAATATGTCAAGATGAAAGCTTTTCGCTGGTCTCTCGCTGGGCCTGCACTGAAGCGGCTTGAAGGGCTAAAACCAAGATCACTCACAACATGGGCCCAAGTAGAGCAAGAGTTTTTGAATAAATTCTTCCCACCCGCCAAAACAGCACTCCTCCGCCAGAAAATCACCGCCTTCAAACAGAAGCAAGGGGAACCGCTGGCAAAGGCATGGGAATGCTACAAAGAACTGCTGCGATCTTGCCCTACTCATGGACATCCACCCTACGTCATTCAGGAGATCTTCTTCAACTCTCTTGATCAAGTCACTAAGGACAGAATCAACCATTATACTCGCTATGAGTATCTGACGATGCCACCAGTTGACGCTTGGGGTGTGCTGGACAAGCTCACTAACTATGACAACAAGTATGGGTCTACTGCAACCTATGAAGAGAACCCCTATGCCAGGCCAGCACCATCCATGCCCCTCTATGAGCCTCCTAAAGAGATTGATCCTGATGTAAGGGAACAGTACTACAGAGATCAGAACAAGAAGCTCCTTAAGCAAGTAAAGTATCTTTTTGTCAACCAGCCTTGCATTGAATGCGGATCGCAACGGCACACCACTACTGAGTGCCCACACACAGAGCAAGTCAGGGTGGCAGAGCACCACGAGGAGGTAGCTTACGCAGGGGGTCCCAATCGCTACATGGGGGACCAAAGGTTTCAGCAACCACAATGGAACCAAGGTGCCCCTAGGAACCCCCCGCCCTACAGAGCTCCAGGACATCCGGAAAGGGACCAGAAAAGGGATGATATATAGACAGTCCTGGAGGAAATACGAAGGAATCACTCAGAAACTAAGCAGTCCTTCAACTTCGTCTACACTCAGATGCAAGATGTCAACTCTAGGCTTGGGGAAATTGACATATGGCGAAAATCAGTTGATACACAGATTGGTCAGCTAGCAGCAGGAATCCCCAGACAGTCAGGTGCGCTCCCTAGATCTTCATAACCAAACCCTAAGGGAAAGACTGGACACATCGCTGCTGTAAAACTCAGAAGCGGCCATCAACTGCAAGAGCCAGAAGTTGGAAAGCAACAGAACAAAGGAGACCAGCAAGTCGACCAGCAGCTAGTCGACATCGACCAGAGCCTACTCGATCTCGATGAGAAACTTCAAAAGCCCTCGTCTGCACTACACAACAACTCGACATCACCCAACCTGGTCGAGATCGACAAGGGTGTACTCGACATCGAGGACGGTCAGCCCGAGATCGAGAAAACTGCAGCACCTCCGACATCTGTTCTGACTCCGAATCAGAAAAAGAAGCTACCTTTCCCCACAAAATCTCCAAAGGACCCGGTAGAAAAGAAATTTCAGCGCTTCATCAAGATGCTTCAGAAACTCAACGTCACCATCCCCTTCACAGAAGCTCTTAATGAAATGTCATCCTATGTCAAGTTCCTAAAGGAGATTCTGAGCAAAAAGCGATCAATGGCTAAAATTACAGAGGAGTGCAGCCATTTGGACATACTGGAAAAGAGGCCAGATCCAGGTAAGTTTGCTATAACCATTGGATTTGGTCCATACAAAATTAATGCTTTATGTGATCTTGGAGCTAGTGTGAGTATAATGTCATTAACAATTTGGTCCAAGATTAAGATAGGTGCCCTAGAGCCTGTGGATGCTAGACTTTACAAGGCCAACAACACAGTGGTCATTCCAACAGGCATGGTGGAAAATGTGTCAGTACAAGTAGGTAAATTCTTTGTCTTTGCCGATTTCTTAGTTATTGATATGCAAGAAGATCCTGCTTGTCCAATTATTCTAGGAAGACCCTTCTTGGCGATGGTGGATGCCAACATAAACGTAAGGAAAGGAGTGCTCACCTTCAACATCAGCGATGAGGTAATTGAGTATTCTTTTAATAAAACTGAAAGGCATACAGGTCCAATGGAAGAGGTAAAATCTATCTCAACTGGCTACATCACCTGCGGGGAACCCAAGGTGAGAAACATGACTCCTGATGAGCTGGAAAAGAGGGATATGGAGGCCCAGGTGGAGGAGATCATGGCAATTCTAAAGGAGGACACAGAGAATCCAATCGACACAAACCAAGGTACGTTGTTATGGACTAATTATTTTTCGAATGCCTTGACAGGAACCAAGTATGGGGTCAAGGTCGACCAAGACTCCTCGGCATCAAGGACTCTAGTCGATCTTGACCAAAGCCAGGAGCCTCCAACAGCACCAGTGTCGTCGAGTAGCAAAACAGAAACTCAACCCTCCTCGAGATCGAGTACCGTACTCGATATCGACCACCCTCACCAGCTTTTGCATCCTCGGGCACCTGCTTCCTCGACACTGAAACCACTAGGCTCCTCGATCTCGACCAGGCTTGTCGAGATCGACCAACACCCACCCTCCTCAGCACCTGTTTCCTCGACGCTGAAGCCACCAGACGAGCCAGCTTCCTCGAGATCGACCAGTGTGGTCGAGATCGACCAAGCTTCATCGACTCCAGCATCCTCGAGCAGCTCACCTCCAGGACCAAAAACCTCATAGAGATCGAGTACCTCTACTCGAGATCGACCAAACACTGTGGTCCCCGATTCCGTCTCTGCAAAGGTAAGCCAAGGTATGGATCTTTCTTCTCCTATTTCTATTAAAGATCTGTCTATACATGGGAGAGGTTTGCCTTGGTATGTGCGCTTATGTAGGATATCCAATGATGAGCCCAAGGAGTATGAAATTGGAGACAAGCTCTATGTCTCTAAATCAAAGGATCATTGGTTTCCCAACAAATTCAACAAAAAGAGGATGGGACCTTTCGTGGTGAACAAGATCCACTCTGGAGGATTACAACTGATGGACAAGAATGGAGTCTTATTTGAGGCCCAGGCTACATGGGCCCTGCAGATGCCACCTTGATCATAAATGGAAAGTCGGCCTAGCGACTATAAAATCTAGAGCATGTACATAGACATTTAGTTTTGGACTTTGTTTTATTTGTTTGTTATTTTTGAACATTTCTAGTTTTTCTATTGTGGGTATATGTCTTCTACACTTTTCAGGTTCATGGATAGAAGCAAGCTATATTCAGACTCGGCCCAGGATTCTTGTATTCGACATTTTTGGGCCCTGCACACCTGTCTAGTGAGTTTCTTTCTTTACCCTTATTTTTATACAGTGAGGACACTGTAATGTTTAAGTATGGGATGGGGGAAGGGCTTACTTTGTGCATATTTGCCATATTTGACATTATATGTGCATATTTAGAATTTATTGCTTTGAATTGCTACATGGCTATTTTGGAATGCATTATTGATTTATGTGCTTATATATGCATGTTTTCCAAAAGTTTGAAAAAATGACCCCCATTAAAAATTTTGAAAATAATGTCATGGAAGCTTATATTGAACTCGACGATGCAAAATTGGATTCATTAGAGATATAGCATGAAATTGCCTAGTAAAGGGAAGTCACAATGAAGTGCATATTTTAGATGAAAACCATGAAAGGAGGTCAAATTTGAAGTTGCTTTTGACATGTTGCATGATAAGAGGATGGAGGACTTTATATTTCCATATACGCTCATTGTGTATATTCTAGTCTTACCTATGCTTATGCATCACAAAAAGCCATAATATGCCTTATTTCAATTATTGCTCCACATGATCTAAATATTGCAATTCTTTACCTTATCCGGGGACTATGTTGAGAATGATGTTACATTATGGAGATTATCATATGGTGTTTGTGTTGTGATTATTATCATTATTGGAGTATGGTGGGAAATTGTTTGAAATATATGGAAAATTTAATGAGTGAAAGAAAATCCAATCACCTCAGGAGATAAAGGTAGATTGACCCTGCTCTCTAAGATAATAGTTTGGAGAGATGGGACACATTGTGAGGAGTCCAAAGCATTAAGTATCCGGGGCCATTCATGACACCCATGTTTGCGACTCGCGAGAAGGCAGTGCTGAGGTCAGAGAGGTAAGAGCATTATTATTGATAAAAGTATTATGAAAGGTGATGAATATTATGAAGAAGGAATGTGGAAATTCAGTTTGGAAATACTCCATTTCCCCGGATCATTAGCACCACATTGCCAGAAACTTCCCACCTTTAGCCTTTTACCAATCTACTCCTTATTTGAGCTTAAATTAAAGTCTTCTTGATTATCAATGTTTTGTCACGAATGAATGTTTTGCATAACCCTCCTTTTGTGAGTAGATGTTGCTTTTGTATATTTGCACATGCATGGATCTGTGATAGGCGATATATTCTATAGCGCATTTAGTAGTTTTTGTCATCATTTACATGTCATTGTGAGAGGTATTTGTGTGAACTTGGTGATTCGGAACCTGTTGAAGAAGTTGAAGAAATCAGGCAAGTTACAGAAGAGCTGAAGTGAAGAAGTTCGGAAGTAGCTGGAAGGCTGGTGAGTCTGGCGCGCCCGCGCGGCACTCGACGCGCCCGCGCTGCTACCCGGAGCGCCCACGCTGCTAGGAGGAAGTGGCCGCGTCGATTCACCAGACAAGAAGCAAGTCAAAGGCTGGCGCGCCCGCGTCGGTCCCTGAAGACGGATTCTTATCCGATTTTCCCTATCTTATTAGTTTTAATATTATATTTTATATTTTTACGGGATGTTAAACCCGATTTTATTAGGTTATATATTATGGCCGAGAAGGCAGGAGAGATTATTAGGTTATTTTCCAGAGACGTAGTTTCCTTTTCTTCATCTCACAAACCCTATGGAGAACTAACTCTCCGTTGTTGCACTTGGTTCTTTGAAGCCTTCAATTGATTTGGTTGTGAGTATTCTACTCTTGTTTGTCCTTTGTTAATTGTTTCGATCTCCTGAGCTTATTGCTTGATTGCTTATTATTGGTTAATCTGGATTGATCACCTAGGTTTATCGATACTAGTCATATTGCTAGGGTTTCCAATTCCAGGTTTGGGGTTGTAGATTCATTGTAGCAAACACAATCACCATACGCGGGTTGCTTGTGGTAGATTGTGAAGGAGATTCGATTACAGGCTATTTTAACGGGTTGTTAGAATCGCTTGTATCTCATTATAATTCATGTTTGAATGCTATCGCTTTATTATTCGGTGAAGGTTTTCCCTTGTAATTTGGTGATAAGTGCTTTTAGGACTGGTAGGACTAAAAGCTATTACACGATCTGAATTGAGAACAATTACTGGACATTAGAACTTGAGATTCATAGAATGCGATGATGAACCATCTCAATTGTTGTGCGGATAATTACCTAGTGTGATACTTTTCCATCATATATTCGCAACCTCTTATTGCAACTTGTTCTGTCACCATTTGCTTACACACAAAACTCCCCTTGAATTGGTTACTTTTGGGTAATAATACTTGCTCTTACAATTGATTCTGTTTCCCTGTGGGTTCGACCCTAACTTACCTACTATACTTGTTATAGTTTGCATCTTAGGAATTTACTTTGATTAGGCATAACGACCTTAGGCCTGTCAATCTGTGACACTAGTACCTTTTCAATGATGGTAATTGACTGCAGAGTTATATGAGAATGAATCTAAAATGTTGAGAGTTTGAATTCTTCCCCTGAGTGACAATTAAAAGTATTGCTTGAGGACAAGCAAGCTTAAGTATGGGGTGTTTGTTGTGAGCTGAATATGCCATGTTTTACAGTAACTTTTATATCGATTTCTGCATACATTTCATTCATTTGAGCTAAGATATTACAGAATTTATGTAGTTTATGTTTATTTGCCAAATTATGGAATCTACACTAGTTTTAGTTTAATTTCGCAGAATTCGAGGCAAATTACAGCAGTTTTGAGAAAGGTCAGAAAAGCTCGGAAATCAACTACAGAAGTCCAAGGTCAAGAAGCAGCGGAACCAGTCAAATCAAGCTTGGAGCCCGAGTTTACTCGATCTAGAGTACTGCTACTCAACCTCGATGAAGTTGTCCGAGCACAGACCTTGTCGACCAAGAGCAGTGTCGAGAGCCAGATCAACCCAACTCCGGAGACCCTACTTGATCTCGAGTATCACTTGTCGAGATCGACTACCCTAGCACCGCCAAGTCCGGAGTCGACGAGTTGAGACAGGTCGAGAAGCCAAGGATGGGGACGCCGGGACGACCCTACTCGATCTCGAGGAGATCTAGTCGAGATCGAGGACAACCCAGCGCCCCATGCCGAGGAGGAGTCCTCGACCACACCAGGCAGGCACCCTCGATGAACACCCAACTCGACCTCGAGTTGCCTAGTCGAGAGCGAGGAGCCCAGATCCGAGCCTGTCGAGCAGAGCCACCCGAGAAAGCCGAGCCACCATAGTCGACAAACCACGGTACTCGATATTGAGTACTCTTGTCGATATCGAGTAGCCCAGTTTCTGGAAACGCGTCGCCGTGAGCAGTCCGAGTCGAGTTGGAGTTACTTAGGCACTAAGGAAGTCGAGTTGGCCGAGATTCTATCCAATTTGATCAAGTCTATCTATGGAAGAGAAGTTCTACCTACATTGGAGATATTTTGCAAACATTAGATATAGTTTCCTTTAAAGATTTATTTCCCCTAAGCTATTTATTTATCTTTAAGCTTTTAAGTAGATATAGATAGAAGATTCTATCCTTGATTAGCAAGGAATAGAAGGCTATAAATAAATCCCTAGGGGCTGGTTTTTCATTCATTTAGAAACACAATCAATTCCATTCAAGTAAGTAGGAGTAGAGAGAGAGAGTTTGTAGCAAGCAAGGTGGAAAGGCGAAAGCGGATTTGTCTTGTGGGTTGTAAGCTTTCTTTATTTAATTCAATGCAAGTTAGTTTCTTTTGTTATTTGATGTCTTTCTTGATGATGAAGAGCGAGTAGTCCACCCACTTCTGAGGCTGGGGTGAGCCCGACGGTGGCCATGTAGAGGTGATGCGGTAAAGGTCAGATCTTTTTATGCGATTAGTCTTCTATCCCTATGAGCATGATTCTTTTGCGAGAGTTGAAGGTGATCCTTGTTTGTGTTATTGAAACGAAAGTGATCTTAATGCAACTTGGATTAATTATGTGAAAAGGTTTAGTAACAATTAGGGTTTATGCGAAATCCTCTATATGCCTATTTGTTAGTAATGAAAGTTATTTTGATGGAAAGCATGATCTTTTATGCCTTTCTGTGTTACTTTGCATGGTTATCGTTGTGGTGTTGATACCCTGGCCTTGGAAGTCTTTTAGCATATTGATTTATTTCATCGGAATTCTGAGTTTTGGGTTCGAGAAATTGCAATTTACGTTTTCTGAGTTTTTAGTCGATTAAGAGTGGAGTCTTGTCGATCTCGAGTAGACACTGGTCGAGATCGAGTTGGCTTGTCTATATCGAGTTGTCTGCTTGCTTGCTGAGTTTCTGTTGTCGACATCTGTAGTCGATATCGAGGACAGTTAGTCGATATCGACCAACTTCTGTGTCCTCGCTTTTGTTTCTGCTTTTGTTTGTTCTTTTCTGTTTTATTTCTGTCTTTCTTTGTTTCTTCGTTTCTGTCTTTTCTGCTTTTCTGTGAGATTTACAGCTACCTAGGATCCGCTGACACGCTTCCTCGTGGATTCGATCCTGACTTTCTCTTACTGCATTGGAGGAGTCTTGTATTTATTTGCGTGGGCCTAAATCTGGTTTGATTTATTTTATTATATTTCATACTTGATTTCCTCCTCACAACAACTGCCGGTCCCACATGAGTGGCTCGATCTGACTCCTTTCCCCGTTCTTTTTTTTA
Organism: Persicaria tinctoria; assembly: GCA_037127255.1. Classification (NCBI taxonomy): domain Eukaryota; kingdom Viridiplantae; phylum Streptophyta; class Magnoliopsida; order Caryophyllales; family Polygonaceae; genus Persicaria; species Persicaria tinctoria. Next base: position 53,614,262 of record JBANSL010000014.1, on the reverse strand, counting down.
AGGTATTTTCTGCAGATTTTGAGTTCTCGATGTCTATATGACGGGGTTCCCTTTTTGCGAATCGAAGAACCTGGCTAATTCTCTAACTCGTTAGAATTGGTAATCACCCACTTATGATTTAGTTTTGACCCGACTCTGTCGTGGCTCCTTGTATCTTAATTTTGTTTCCACCTTACTTCCATTTGAATTGATTTTCGCGACTTAATCCCTAGGACAGGTTAAGGGTACCCAACGACCCTACGATACTTTTAGGGTTCGAAATCCCTCTTTATTACTGACCTTAAAAATGAGTTTGAAACCTCGACACGTACCTGGATTGCAAGATCCGAACAAGGGGTTTTATCCTTTTAAACGTAACCCGAAAATCATAATTCTGGGTCGTTACAAAGATGGTATCAAGGCTGAGGTTGTGCAATTCGGGTACGCAAGGGTCGAGTGTACGTTTTGGAAACTGCCCCTGAATTTCAAAGGATTTGAAAGTGTTTAAAAAGGGCAAAATGAACTTAAGATGCCTAACCCAAATTGGACTAAGTAATAAACTCGACTAGTAATAAACGAGGAGAACCGACCAAACGGGGACACGAGTGGGTAGTAAAGGCGCTAAACAACCCTTATTGGGTGTAATTGGGAACGGTAGGCAAAATACTAGCTTGTTCTTTACAGATGGGTCTAGAAGTTTCTAAGGAGATCATTACGATTATCATTGACTGACTCTATGCTAAGTGCTTGTTGTGGATATGATTGGTATGCCCTGACTATGAAATGTGTATTGAATGATTTGTGCAAACGGGATAGCGGGAGTACCTTTGTTCTTATCTGGTCAAGCCCAGCTTTGGTGGAAAAACCCCTTCAACTATGTTAACCTTGATGGTCTTATCGAGTCTTTCTCTTGAATATCGGTCCCCTCCACGGGAAATCGGGTTGGTAAATACATTATCTTCGGGAATTGTGGTTGGATATGAGGGTTGTTTGAGAGAGTACTGGAAGATGACTCTTGATGAAATTCCGAGTTAGAAAGTAAGGTGTTTCTGAGGTTGTCTTTCTCGATTCTTATTATGATCAGCCAATGTCTACTTGCTACAAAGACATGTACTAGAGTCCCACGGGAAAGAGGGGTGATGAGTCGGTTGGGAAAAGTCAGTGGATGCCCTTAGGAATCTATGTTCGGTTGTAATGGTGACTCTCTCTGAATTGCATGACATAATCTTGTAATCTCCCGCATGTATCTTGCAAATGATCATTAGTAAAAGCTTCTCATGTTATGCCTTGCTTTCTATCATGATTTTATTGTTTAAGCTCATAATGTGGTTAGTTACATTGCTCAAGTCTCATGTTGTATCTTGCCTTCTATCATGATTATATGTTGTTATAGCATGTTTACTTGGCCTATTTATCGTGTGATGGATTGGAAACACGAACCATATGATACGAACCTACATGATCGTTATTTCCTCCTGGATTAGGTTCATAATAGTGTGATCAACTCCCCTTTATATGAATGCTTGTAGATGATTGCCTTAGCATGCTGGGTGATGATGTGTCGATACTATTATTTCTTTTGTGATAAGAATCTATAGCATGCCCATCTGTTTTGTATTCGTCAAATTGACTGTTGTTGATGATTTTGCAAGTTGATACTGTTGTGTGATTGCTTGCGTTTAATGGAGAATATATGGTATAATTGAGTCTTGATGAATGCATGTTATCCTAGTATGTGTTGGGTTGAGCTCATGTCCTCGTATTCTAGTCATATTGCCCATTATTTGGACTTGTGTTAAACTTTTCTCATACTTCTATATCGTTGGAATGTGAGTTAGCGATCTCTTATGCGTCGTCATGATTAGCTGCATGCATGTATCGTACGTCATGATGAGCCTTTAGCATCATGTAGGACCCTTAGTTGTGACTTGTACGCATTTATATCTTGCCGACATTATCGCTGAACTTTTCCCTTGAGTCATGTCCCTGATAGTGTGATTCTTCCATCTTCCTACCCTCTTAAGATGTTTTGCCCATCCTGATTAGATTAATGTTGAACTTGATGATCGACTTGCTTCTTGTGATGGTAAATCCTAACATACTTACCTGTTATCGCTTGGTGGTATTTCCCTATTATTCCGTGCCATCTTCTCATGCTTGCATTAATGTATGACTTGACACCTCGCAAGATCACACACCACGCTATATCATAATTTAACATACACATGCCACATGAATGTTAGAATGGACCTAGTCGAAGTATCTTGATTGTATTCATGTTCGATATGTGTTGTTAATATCCTATATAGCTTATGATTTCTAAAATGACCCGCTCAATGGTGACTTATCATGCTTGTTTATTACGTGAACATTCTTGTCCTGTAATGTGATAATTATTGTACTACTTTATGTGCCTCAATGACTATTCCTTCCTAGCATGCTTAGAATCTATCACGGTGATATTCTCTTTGTTACCTTGTAAGGATGCCTCATCCTTCATGAACATTATGTTGAATATGCCTATGTCTTATCATGTATCACTAGTACCATGTATCACTAGTACCATGTATCACTCTTGACTATGCCTATGTCTTATCATGTATCACTAGTACCATGTATTACTTATGCTTTTAAATGTATCTCGTCATATGATTACATGTCGTTCTCAACCTATTGTATGATCCTTGCTGCTAGATGTGATAATTGTCATGCCGGTTTTATGTACCCTCATATGACGCTTAGTTTGATTTTTATGATGTACCTTGTCATGCTATATTTGGCCTCATTTGTTGCCATGCTCGTGCATTTTTCATATACATGATGTTTGTCATCCTCGTTAAGCCCTGCATGACCATTACTGGCTCCGCATATCTTACTTGAAATTGCTAGACATATCTGCTTCCCTGGAATAAAAGGCTATTAGCTTATCTCACATGCATCCCTGTAGAATTCGATTATGTCTTTTGGATTGAATATTTTCTCCTTGAGATAGGTACATGTTAGTGTGGATTAATGTGATTGATATGCTCCATGATGAATTCATTTTGCTTGTCACAATTGTAACATAATAGACTTTCATAAGGGCATCGTTGTATTCTCGGGTCGTAGTCTTGTCTCTAGTCTTGTCATCTTTAGCATTTGTCCGTGTTTGTCTCCAAGAGGAAAATTCGGTTGTCCGTCCTTGTCACTCCCCTATCTCTACTAATTTGAGCTCATACGCGATACATTGGACGAACGACCGCATAGAAGAGGGAGTAGAAAGTTAGATAGTGATAGAGCAGCGCAACAGAAGCATGGGCCCATAACCCACGGGCCTCAGGATCAATGATGTCGACGGAACGGGCACGCATCGAGAAATACAATTATTGAGTATGATATGAATTACAAGAAGGAGTGTTCTTCGTTCGAATTGCTAACCCTTTTGAATTTGTTGACAACAATATTGCACTGACCTAGCGATGAGATTATGTGTTATGTGCTGACTTGATGATGATTGTTGCCTGATTGCCTGCTGGCTATGATGATATCATTTGATGACTTATGGCTCTTATGTACCATGATGTTTGACTTGTTGATACGCTAAGTTGCTAAGCATGATTTGAATTCCTTTGCCTGTAAAAATGTGAACTACATATGCTAAGAAGCTTGAATTGTATCTAATAAGGTTATAATGCAACATGCTAACTTTGACTTGGTTATGTTCATATACGATGTTGCAATGATTATTGATCATGATGGTAAATTGAGACTTGTTGAACCCATAATGTTATGTTTATGAATACTAGTTGATATGATGTAGACCTTATGTTTTATGATTTTCATAATTGCTTCTTCCTTAAACCTGTGGGTGAGGTCATTGGTAGCGTGGTTAGAGAGTGGTGAAAGAATTTTGGATGGTTGGGATGATCGATGGTATTAGGAGGTGAGTCACGAGGGGGGATGTTGGCTTAGGTAAGACCGAGTGAGACTTGAGATTTATGGGAGGCAATGTTGGTGGTTCTGATGAGCTTCTAGGTGATGCTTGTGATGCTCCGGGTGGTATGAGGAGTGTAAGGGAGGGCTTGTGAATATTGAGGACATGGTGTTAGAGGGTACGTGGGTGTGAAGTTAAAGATATGAGTTGAGTTCTTAGAAGTGGATGGTGTGGTAGTGTTTGGCGGAAGGAGGGGCGAGATTTGAGCATCGAGAGATGAATTGGGATTTCTTTGGGGAATTTTTTTTGTCTGAGTTGACGTTGGCAAGTTTAGAAGATGATTAGTCTTGGCTTGAGAGTGGAGATTGTGTTTTATTTTGACTGGTATGATGTGAGGATTTTCTTGATTATGTGATTTATTTATATCTGCTAGCAAGATGTTAGATAACGATCATGATGAACCTGATATAGAATTACATGTTGATATGCAATATTAAAATCTAGTTGGTAGTGACAAGTGTTACCATGATATATTACTGCTTTGTTATCCTGTTATGTTGTTTTAGAAGCATGTTAGGACGTGATGTGATATGATATATGAAGTAATGATGAGTATGAACTATGGGATAATGATGTGCTATTATGTGGAAGCATGATGTTTTATTATGTTGTAGTAAGCATGATGATGTATTATATGGTTGACTAGCATGATTATTGATTATGTAAATGATGAATATGACTTGAAGTATCGACATGACTTGTATATATGAGACAATGGTGCATGGTTTCTAAATGGTTGTTAGATGGTTTTGTGACGAGTTAAGGTGATGTCTTTTAGGGCATATTGACATTGTGATGATTTATATACTGCTTGATCTTCCTTTTTCCGAATCTTAATAGCATGACCTTGTTGTGTTGATATGTTAACGTGATGAATCTGTTCTACTTGTGTTGCGATATCGATATGCGATTGTGAGATTTGATGTGTACTGACGTACTAACCTCATAACATCTAACCCGTTGATTTATGTACATGTGTTCTTACGTGATGAGTGATGAGCATTCGATTATGCACTTGTGATGCCTTCAGTATGATATAGATATACCTTATGATTCGTAGTATGTTGAGGCTTGTTGTTCCTTTGTTACTTGAGAGTTGTTGGCATGTGTATGTTTATGTTAGACGGTTATGTGATGGTTTGTTACTGTGATATGATGTGAGACTTGCCATGTGTGAGATGGCTTATGGTATTATGCTTATATAAGAGATGATGAGACTTTTGGTCATGGTACTTGTTAGGTTGTGAGTGATGTTGCATGATCTGGAAACTAGGAAGAGAATATGAGATTAGCCCTTAGAGGTGGATGATTCCACGTCCGAACTTCTGAATTTGATTGATTGTTATGCGGGAAACTGATTTGGTTTTGGAGGATTTTGACGAAACTTTGATTAGACGATTTTACTTGTTTTAGTGTAAAGTTGCTTGGTTAAACGTCTTGTTTGAAGATTTTGAGCGGTTTGAAAAGGAATTACTTATAATTTTAAAGAATAAATGTTACCGAGAATTTCAACGATTTTGAGGCCACTCTTTTCCAATTGCGGAATCCCTTTTGAGAATTTTCACACCCGGGCTTATATTATAATACCTCACGAAGTGGATACAAGCATTTTATAGGGGAGCATATAGAATGTTTGCTAAGACCCAGTAGAGACGCTATGATTGCTTTTCGAGTTATGATGTGACCGAAAGGTCGGGGTAAGGGTGTGATAGGGGCCCATATCACATACTTGCTACGAACAATTGGGAATGTTATGATCACGCCAAGGGTGCTGTGAGGATCTCATACGGGTCCCTATGACTATGAGATGCTTACAGAATCAATGACATGATCCTTGGACTCGCCAATTTAAAACTTCATCCCCATGTTTTAGAGTGATTTTAGTCTCGGGGACGAGACTGGTTTTTAGAGGTGGATGATGTAAAGACCGGGAAATTTTATAATATTAAATTATTAAAATAGTGATTTATAATCATCCCGATTTCTAAGATTTGGGAGGTTTGGAAAAACTCGTCCTTGAGCATCAATTTTGATTTTACAATCCCTTCGGCATCGTTTTAGAATTTTGATTTTGAGGGAAATTAATTCCGCTTCCGAGTTGCAAGCCTTGATAAATTAATTTAATTCCGGTAATGATTTGCCAGTTCGATTTAAATTTGGTAGAGTCAGAATTAGCGGGGTCGAATTTGAATGTCGGGTATATTTTTGCATTTATGAATTTGGACTTGGGACCACGTTATTTTCTTTCTTTTCTTTCTTCCTTTCCCCTCTCTCGTTTCAGAAGGCAGTGAGACCTGAGGAGGATCCTCTCTTTCTTTGCCTCATACAGCTCATCAATTCTTGTCTTCTTCCTTCCTTCTTATCCAAAGGGTTCAGAAGCAAGCCCCCCTCTCTGCATATGTCGTCTATTGTCCATCATACCAATACCTCCCCTCTTACAACTGGAAGCTACCCCCATTGTCCTCTCCCATTTGTCTTCAAGTGCTCTCTCTTACAATCTCCAAATCCCACGCCAAAATCAGATTTCAGTCTCCCCTATTTTGCATTTGAAATCCCACACCCACACTCCTCATTTCACCTTTCCCCCATCTTCTCATGCTTCCTTTGTCCCCATTGTCAAACACAACCCATTTTTCTCTCTCCCCTTGGAAACCTTCACATCTTGCTCCTTCTCGACAGCCGCCAGTAGGGTCATGGACTCCCCATTTTCGAGCCAGGCCACCGATCTCGGGCAACCAGCAGCAGCAACCTCGAGCTTCTCCTCCCTCCGACGTTGTAGAAGGAGAAGACCAAGCCTGAAGACGGACCAGGAGCCCCTAGTCCGCCGGTCGTCCACCTCCTCTCCTCCTTCCTTGTTTCCGGTTTTGACTTTGGTAAGACCCCGCTCCTCCGTTTTCAGTTCGACAACACCTTAAAGGCTCACCTTTCTGACCATTCATGCTCGATCCAGGCCCCATACGTCTTTCTCCGTCCTCAGTGAACCAAATCGACCCACGACGGGTTTCCCGGCGAGCTCGAAGAACCTCGGTGAGCTCCTTCCCTTTTCCTCTTCCTTGGTTTCGATTTAAGCCTTTTCTTGGTCCATGGATGTCGCGAAAAAAAAAGAGTCGGGTGGTCGGAGTGCGAGCAAGTCCGGCGGAAGTCTCCCCTTTTCCTTTTTCCTTCCCTGTTTCAACTGCAGAGGTAGGAGAGGGATATGCCACTTGCCGTTGTCTTGGGCCCTTTACAGTATATTTACACATTATTATAACTAGGAGCATGCTAGTGTGTTTGACTTTCGTACTGCATTAGAGCATCTTTATTAGGTATAGCACATACTATGTGGCCTCAACGAGGACTGCCGGTCCCGCATGAGTGGCTCGATCTGACTCCTTTCCCCGTTCTATTTTTAAGGTATTTTCTGCAGATTTTGAGTTCTCGATGTCTATATGATGGGGTTCCCTTTTTGCGAATCGAAGAACCTGGCTAATTCTCTAACTCGTTATAATTGGTAATCACCTACTTATGATTTGGTTTTGACCCGACTCTGTCGTGGCTCTATGTATATTAATTTTGTTTCCACCTTACTTCCGTTTGAATTGATTTTCGCGACTTAGTCCCTAGGACAGGTTAAGGGTACCCAACGACCCTACGATACATTTAGGGTTCGAAATCCCTCTTTATTACTAACATTAAAAATGAGTTTGAAACCTCGACCCGTACCTGGATTGCAAGATCCGAACAAGGGGTTTCATTCCTTGAAACGTAACCCAGAAATCATAATTTTAGGCCGTTACAGATAGCATTGATGTTATTCAATTTCAAGTGGTTCAAGCTATGGAAGTCAAATTTGACCAAGGAACAAATTGTGTTGTTGAGGTTGAGAAATAAAAAATGGCAATCATTTTGATTTTTGATCCAGGTGGATAAATGATATCTACTCAGGTTCGCTCAAAGAGGATGCGTCTCAGACGCATCAGTGGTTGTAATGGGTGTGATTTTCTGGCAGTGATTATGGAGTTCAACTGAGCTTTCTCTCTTATGACAACTAGGCCTTGTGCACTTGGGGCAAACTAAACTACTGCACAACATTTTGCACAAAAGAAATAAGTGTATGAGGGCTGTTGGCTGGAATGAATTGCTCACATTGCTATTATAGGCAAGCTTTTGGCATGAGATCTTTGGATCAGTTGGTTTGCTTAGTTGAAGTGCAAGCTCTCACATATTACTAGTGTGGAAAGGATAGGTTCAACCAGAAGCAAATGGTCAAGGTCAGAAGCAATTATTTGCAGTGTATACATTTAGAACAAAGAGGCCGGACTTGTACGAGCTGCTGAAGTTCTTATTTCAGAAACTGATGGAAATAAAAATTGAGGAGCAGAGAGAATGATGGGTCATATATGATAGTATCCCTTCGTGGTTTCCATTGTTACAATTCAATTTGAATCGAAAAAAATATAAAAACAATTTGGTCGTTGTCATAGCTGCTGCCATGGTGAAGTGATCTGATTGTTGGGAGCTGCTACAGAAGTTAGGAGTTCGTGTGAAGCTTCTGCAAGACTACCCATATATATTTTTTTGGAGTGGTGAGGTTTGTGTGTTAAAGTGACATGTTTGCCTAGGTAATCAACAACACATGTACACAAATGACATGCACCTCCATCCAGTGGGTTTTTTATTTTTTTTTGGAAACCAATTTAAGTTCTTGGTTGCTGCCTACACCAAGGGGTACATATATATATGTGATTGCCACAAAACCAATTTGGAAACAAATGAATATTTTTTTAAATTTATATATGTGCATTGAGACAAAGTTTTTGTAAGGAGAGAGGATTGTAATGATCTTATATGTTGTAAGGGTACCCTTGTAGTGGGTATTAGTATCATTGATATATAAATACTTGGGGGATTGTACTAAGGAGGGTATGAAAGTAATAATCCAAACTTTACCCATCTCTCCTAATCTCTATTCTCTCTTTCTCTCTCGTTCTATCTTCTTCTTCTTCTTCCTCTTACCTCCTCCTCTGATCTATCTTCTTCTCTATCTCTTTCTCAAATCCTCCATGGAAGCCCAAGTTTCTGTCTAATTGACATACGGGTTATAACAATATCATGCTACTTTACTTGCTCATATGACATATGAACTTAAAAGAAAATTTTTAAATTTCATAAAAATATTTGTGCTATTTGAGTTTTAATCGAGCGGAGCCGAGCTTTGAATCGAACATAAAAATGTGCTCATAATCAACTCATTTTGTAAATCATATGCTCCACCCGAGCATTTATTGGGCAAAACTCAAGCCAAGCTCTAGCTATTTAGCTCATATAACAAAAAAAGTCTTAACTTAATATTTATTATATTGCGTTACCTATACTTATTTAGTTAATTTTTGGGAAAACTAATTAAAATACCCCCACCTTTGGGAGTATGGTAAAAAAATATCCTCAGCTTTCAAATGTAATAAAAATATATATCCCGACCTTTGAGGGTAGTGGTAATATATTACCCACAAGTTTTTTCACGAGTCAAAAATGCTGATAAGGCAGCCTACGCGGATTTTTTACAAGGGTTTTCTTGAACAGTGTCCTTAGGAAAATTAAAATAAAGAGTTGGACCAGGTTCATACCCAACGCCTTTTCCTCCCTCATATCTTCTTCCGTGGACCGTGGTCGCATCTAGAATTGTCTTCCAGGTCTTCCAGGTAGTTCATGGTTCCTCTTTAATGTCAGTCTTCCTCCCTCGTAGTCGACTATCTTGAGCTGTCTCTCTCATATCTTCTTCCCCTTTGATTCGTTCACGGATTTGGGTGGGTAATTTTTTTTCTCCTCTCTTCATTGTTGTTGTTGTTGTTGTTGTTGTTGGTTTAGTTTTGTTGTCGAGTTGGTGTTAGGAATAGTCGTGTTGTGTTAATTTGAGGCAATTTTGACCAGATTAGTTGCTTGGTTGAATCAAATTCGTTTTTCGGGTTTAATTTGTTATCGTTTTATTTTTTTCCTAAGGAAACCGATGAAGAAAAGCCAAATTTAGTGCTAATTTGTAAAAAAAGTCTTCCACGTATGTTGTCTTGTCAAAAAAAAAATTCACGTAGGCTGTCTTGTCGGCATTTTTGACACGTGAGAAAACACAGGGTAATATATTACCACCACCCTCAAAGGTCGGGATATTTTTATTACATTTGAAGGTTGAGGATATATTTTTACCATGTCCCCAAAGGTGGGGGTATTTTAATTAGTTTTCCCTTAATTTTTTTTGCCATATATTTCATTTATATATTTATATATCTTTTTTTAGGCGCGAAAAAATAACAATGTTTTATCATAAACCGATGACATTTTATCTTAAAATAACATCATTTATTATCAAATTATATATAATTATTTATGTCAATTTAATCCAAAACTATATCATAAATATATCATTGTGCTCCCCTCCAAAAAAATTTCTGGCTCCACTAGGACCACCACTGAGCACAACAACAAATTCTGCTAAAAATAGCACCAAAACTGAATTCAGCTACACCTCAAACATCAAGCACTCAAGCAGGGCAGATAGGGAAAATACACCATTAACTGCAATAACAATTTGAAGCTCAAATTGCACCCAAACTTGATTTTCAACAAGATTAAATAACGCATGAAATTAATAAGCAACGGGAAACTCCCAAAAAATCAACAAATTAAGAACTCAAAGAAGAAAAAATCAGTTGTGTCACCAAACTTTCGATCGAAAAGCAAAAAATAATTAAATTTAGAGAAAATTTGCACCGAAGGTGTAAATTGTCGGCCAAATTATGAAGGTATACATATTTTTGTAAAAATTAGCAAACTATACATTTTATATCTTTTAACCTTAATCTCAAATTAAAACCACCCACAAATCTCCGTGCCCCCGTCCATCTCTCTCTCATGGTTGCTTCTTCATTCCGATGCCTCAGAACGCTCCTCCTTCTCTCCTTCGATCTCTATCTTCCTCCCCCGCTCTTCCTCCCAACGCCGCCTGTTCGTAGCGGAGGTCCGATCTTATGGTGCAATTTTTGACCTCGTCGTGTCTGCGTGCTCTCCTCCGCGCTGTTCTCGCGTGCTCTGTCGGACATTCTTCCTCCTTTGCTAGCTCCGCCTGCTTTCGTCCTCCCTTGCCTTAGGAAGATCGGCTCCCGTCGAGGAATCGAAGAAGAGGAGGCAGAAGTCAAAGATATTTGAGGAGTTTGGGTTTAGTGTGAAGTCGAAGAGATCTGAGCAGATAGGGCGGCGCCGTTCAATTTCAAGTAGGAGTGGATACTGAAGTCCGTTGGGACTCGAGATCGGGGGTCGTGTGCACACGTGCGCCCTTGCGCTAATAGCCTAGCACATAAGCCAAGCGGGATTCCATCCTAAAACCAATTGGCATTAGGTGGGGTAGCCCACTAGATTATATACTAAGGCTTCTTTGTTCATATTGTCGATGTGGGACTCTTTTGGTCTCTTCACATCTTACATTCTCTCAACATGCCCCCACAAGGGCAACTAGGGTCGTCTTTCACCTCTAGTTGTCACTTGGACAACGGGTCTAGAATCTCATTCTCTTTTTAGCTAGCCCATGATCGAGAGTCGGCCCGTTTGACTTTTCCGCTCTGATACCATATTGAAGTCCGTTGGAACTCGAGATCGGGGATCGTGTGCACACGTGCTCCCTTGCGCTAATATCCTAGCACATAAGCCGAGTGGGGTTCCATCCTAAAACCAATTGGCATTAGGTGGGGTAGCCCACTAGTTTATATACTAAAGTTTCTTTGTTCATATTGTCGATGTGGGACTCTTTTGGTCTCTTCACATCTTTCATTCTCTCAAAAGTGGATTCTTGCTATCGAGGGTGCCGCCGTTCAATTTCAATGGCCAATAGATGCAGAGGAGTAAGCACATCTCTCAACCTCGTTCGTCTTCGATTTGTCGTTCCTTGTTGATTTCAGGTTTTAGATCGATCTCGTTCCTCGTCGATTTGTCGTTGGTTGTTGTTGACGACCATAGATCTAGTCAACATCTCTCAACCTCGATTTGTTCTCCTCCATGGATTAGAGCTTGGCGGTGGTGAGGATCTCTCAGACTCGATTTGGTCTCCTCCATGTGTGGCAGTGTCTGGAATTTGTTCACTAGTTGGTCTCCGATCAAGGAAGCGTTGATCAAGGTATGATTGTCAGCATTCAGTTCCGCCCCTAGCTTAGGTATGTAATTGTGTCCTGTTACACTTGATGTTAACATCAATTTGCTTTGTCAAATGTCCACCTTTACAATTGTTGCTGCTACTCGATATGAAATCTTAAACCACTCTCTCTCTCTCTCTTGATGTTTTGTTTCCTACTCTCTCTCTCTCTCTCTCTCTCTCTCTCTCTCTCTCTCTCTCTCTCTCTCTCTCTCTATATATATATATATATATATATATATATATATATATATATATATATATATATATATATATATATATATATATATATATATATATATATGTTTTGTTTCCTATTACTTAGCAATTAGAGATTGGAAATGCATTTAAGATTAGAGAGGCAATGTCCATTGTGTGAATATCAATTCATCTATATTTGTTTGTCACGTATAAGAGGAAGAGGAAAGGGAAGATCAAGTATAAGATAAAGAAGAAGTGGAAGATCGAGCTCCATGTCAGCAGTGACGTTTGTTTGATTATGCAGGCACTAATTTGTATTTTATTTGTCATCAATCTCTTGAACAACCTTTGTTTGTGAGTGGATATTTGTGTTGAACAACCTTTGTTGTGATATTATATACCTGTGATATTATATACGTAGGTATATATGTATGCTTAGGAATCTCATCATGTGACAGTATGTGAACCTAATTGATAGATTACAATGCCAGTATGTGAACCTAATTTATTTAGATTTTTGAATCACTGTATTTGAGATATTGCATTTGTCTCCTCTCTTATTAATTTTGAAAGTAGGATACTATTCTTTGGCAATGAGACATTAACTGATTTTAATATAAATTTAATATTGAAATGTCAAGTAGTGAAATCTTACCACTGAAATAAATTGGAACTGGTTTACTGTAAGTTAAAGCTTAAGTACTCTATAAATAAATTCCTTATTCCATTCTTCAAATCATATAGTTTTGACTTACGTACTCTATAAATAAATTGGAACTGGTTTACTGTAAGTTAAAGCTTAAGGTTGATTTTTTTTGGTGAGTAATGCAATTTGTCTCAAATTTATTTTAGTGTTAACATCGTTTTTAGTTAGATATTATATATGTAGGTATATTTATATGCTTGAGTCCATAAAAAATGGTTTGTTTTTTAGTGTTGACATCATTTTAATGCATATTTTTTAGTGCTGACATCGTTTATATGCGTATTTTTATGTGCTGACATCGTTTTTATGCATATTTTTAGTGCTGACATCGTTTTTAGTTATATACTATATATGTGGGTATATATGTATGCTTGAGTCCTTAAAAATTGGTTTTTTATTGGTGTTGACATCATTTTTATGTGTATTTTTATGTGCTGACATCGTATTTATGCGTATTTTTAGTGCTAATATCGTTTTTATGCATATTTTTATGTAGGTATATATTTGCCGATATCGTTTTTGCAATATAAGAAATGGAGGAGGAAGGACGTTAGCATCGTCGGCAAATTCGGCGTATCCAGTGGTGGCGTCAGCAAACTACTTTAGAGAAGAAGAGGATTGGCTTTCTATACTGAATTTATTTTAATTGCTCACTGATATTCTTTGTTTCTCACTACCAAAAATAAAATAAAATATTCCTTTGTTTCTTTTTTTTTTGGTAGAACATTCCTTTGTTTGTTTGCTTTCCCCTTTTATATTTTATATAAAATTTCTAATGTTATTTGATTTGGGAAATCCAAATAATTGGTAATGACTTAATACGTCAAATATATTGATCTCCAATGTCATCATCGGCGGAGTTAGCATCCTCGTAAACGCTGTCAACAATGGTGATGTCAGCATTCCCGACGTCGGCGTCAGCACTGACGCGCGAAAAAAAAAAAAAAAAAAAAAAAAAAAAAAACCCTCTACTGATGCGGAGGGGGGGCACACAGGAGGGGAGGAGGGCACACAGGAGGGGGAACAAGGGATGTATAATTTTATAATTTATACCAAAACTTGTATATTTTCCTAATTTGGCCAACCAATTTGTATATTTTTTAAGCTGCCCCTTAAAGTTATTATCACGACCATAGTTTTTTTTTATATAAAATAAAAGGTGGGTGGGTGGGTATCTTAATGAAGTAATATTTAATTTGAATATGGATAATAGGGAATTCTGTAATATGGATAATCTCCCTTATAATAGAGAATTCTGTAACATCATCCGAAATGATGATTAGGGTGGCGTTCTGTCTTAAGAATCACCCTCTTTTTGCCTACTAAAAAAAAGTTATATTTAATTTGAAAGATTAAACATCAAATTTCTCTTGATATTATGATAAATGAAGATACACTACCCTTGTATAATATATATACATCAACATTCATTCTTCATTCACTTAATTGTCACTGCTTGTATGGATAAAGGTAGGAAGTCTACTTACCGGGAATTTAATTTCTAAGAAGTCTAATTCTCATGAATTACACTTTCTGGGATTTTATGAAACATGTTTGGTTGGAAAATAAAATAATGGTGGATTTGATATAGTGAGATAAATAAGGGATTTTTATTAGTAAGAAAATGGTGCAAGTTGTCTTACCATGTACACCTCGGTTATTACAATTCCTGTATTTCACAGGAAGTTAAATTCATGGTAATTTCAATTCCTGAGTTTTTTATATGAAAATTTTTAACTAGATGCATATATTCTATCCGACTTCTTGGGATATTCAACTTCATGGGTTTTTCAAACCAATCCAAACGAGCACTCAAAAGAATAGGTGGGTATTGAGATAAAATTACGGGGCAGGCGAGAGAGATTTACACTAGAGTTAGGGGTGTTATTCGAGCTGAATTAGTCGAGCCCAAGCTTGACATATTTAAGCTTAGTTCATTTGTTAAACGAGCTCGAATCGAGTCGAGCTCAATTTCTAAACGAGCTTTTTTTTTGTTCAAGGTTAGCTTGTTTTAGTAAATGAACAAGCTCGATCCGAGCTTTTTTCGAGCCTTAAGTAGTTTTACTTGAGAATAACATATTATCCTAAAGAAAATTTTAGAAATGACTTAAGATTCGAGCTATTCGAGCCTAAATCGAACGAGTCAAGCTTTCAACCGAGCTTAAAATCATGTTCAAGCTTGGTTTGCTTATGTAAGTGAACGAGCTCGAATTGAACTTTTTTTGAGCCGATCCCAATTCGAGCTCGAGGTGTTTAGATCATATTACAGCCCTAACCAAAATAGCTGGTGACTTGGGTATAATTAAAAGAGTGGTGCCAACCAAAAAGAAAAGGTGGTAATGTCGCTATTGAGATAAAATTACAACCATTTACTTAATTGTCAAAAGAAAAATGAACAATCACTTAATTATACATCTTTTTTTGGTAGTGAATTTAATTATACATCTTAAAAATGGACATTTTAACATCCGGGTACACGGTGTAGCCAGATGTCATTTTTAATTATTTTATGAAATGATTGCATAAACATTTTCTTTTTAATTATACTAATCTATATACATACATATATTAAAACCGATTCATAATCTATATACATACATATATTAAAACTGATTCATAACGTTCTATGTGGCACGTGCAGTTGATTCTATAAAAATAAAATAAAATATTATACTGTCATAGTTTATACAAAGTTATATAAGTTACAATCTATCTATATATATTCATTGACAAAAAAATATAAATAAAAAACATTTCCTTGTCATACGTACCAAAAATATCAATAGATAAATATGTAATATTTGATAACTGCTATTTTATTTAATTCATATCTAGATTATTTTTTATGGAAAGAATTACTTACATATAAATTAATTATTGAATAATTATTATTTTATTTATATCTATATTACTTTTTGAGACCAAAACAAATTATTTAAATATTATGTAGCCATAATATATAGCCATAGCATATTACATAAGATTTAATTAACGATAGATTAGAAGAAAAAACCTCATATCTTATAAATGTGAAATTTATTTTATAATTTTGGGAGAATCTAAATAAAAGATATTTATATTATATATAATTTATCAAACTAATTTTATTTATATCTATATTATTTTTTGGTGGAAAAAATCATTTATATTTAGATCATTAATTTTTATTTATTGAAATCTATCTGAATTATTTATAATATTATATTAATGTATTCTCTGTGTTTAAGACGAAACCTACACTAAATATATATATATATATAGGCAAAGGTTCAAATGTAAAATATCCTTAGGGTATAAAATTTGCTTAAGACTTAAAATTTCCGTTTGAGTAATTTGCATCCAAAATAGAAAATATTAATGGCCCGGCCCGCTTCATTATTCTGTGTAAAATGAACAGAACCCTTAGGCCAGGCCTTATCTGAGTTCCTCCCTCACGTATCGCCTCGCTTCGCTCTAGCCGCCACCTCCGATTCCTCTTCTCGTCACTTCTCCATCGGAACACTAACAAACCTCTCCTCAATTTCTACTTGAATTGAAGATGGCGATTTGTTGTTCGTCCTTCTCGATTCACAGTGCTGTTGTGTTCTCGGACGGGCAAGCGCTTCGTTCTCTGCTGTCCGCGGGGAGTGCTTCGTCCTTTTGCTGCATGAGGGTATCTGTTTTTACAGTGTTGTCGTGTTGCCATCACCGACATCCTTTGCGCCTGCAAGATCCTTTCTTCTTGATTTGGATTTTGTTTAGTTCACCCTTCGAGAGTTTGGAATTCAACCCCAATTTCACCTCAGGTAAGTGCGGGAGTTTACTTAACTCAAATTTCTGGTGTTTATGATTCTTGCAAGTAAGTTTACCTTCTTGGATATGTTATCTGTTGACTTGCGGTCCTTAAAACCTGACATTCTCTATGATTGGAGTCCATAAGAAAATACCATCTATTTTAGCATAGTTCTTTCTTTGCAATTTTCCAGGAGGATTGCAGTGAGTATTCAAATTGCAACGAATTTATTTTCTTCATATGCCATGAAACCGCTAAGAAGTATATCAGTAAGTGCTATTGTTCTACATTATTTTTATGACAGGAGTTTTGCAAAGCAGAATGATCAACTATCGATTTCTAGGCTATTATTTCTTATGGTGATTGTTAATACTATATCCAAACTGTAAGTCAAGGTAAGGCTAATTGTGTCATTCGATATTTCGTTCGTGTCATTGAAAAAATTGGGAACCTGAATCAGATGTTATTGTGAATAATCTGCCAGAGAATTAGCAATTTAGTTATCGAATTTAGAAATTTGGTCAGGTTTCTATCTACTTTGTTAATCATGAATTAGGTTTTGTGGATTGAGATTCTGGTGAAGATGTTAGGGTTTATTCTTTTCGATAGTTGATTTACAGAATTAGATTATGTGGATTGAGATTCTGTTGAAGATGTAAAACTCACATACAGCTGCAAACATTCTATGGATTGAGATTAAGAGGAATCTATTAGGAAATTATTGGGATTTTCCTGTCGATTTTGGGTTGATTGAGACCCTATTGATGAAATGGTTGTTGTTTTAATATTTGGTTACACAATATCTCATGAGTAGTACAATTTCGGGTCTACTATATGTTTTTGATCAATCTGTTGTACTTGACTGTGTGTTTTCTATGATGCTTTCATTTAGTGTGTTTTTGCTAGAGTTTTTTTTTCTCCTTATCATCATCTCTTGGCATAAGTTTAAAACTAAGTTATCATGCTCCTTGATTCAGTCAATCACTCAATAAATGCAGCTTGTCATGGTTTGTTCATACATTGAGAATCTGAGATGCATATGCCGCTGTGAGTTGAATCGGATTAGGTGTTGAACTTCAGTTTTGTTTTGTAAGTTTATTAGCTGGAAATTAATACAAGTTTGGTGTAAAATAGGAAACAATTTTTCCCCCATTCTTTTTTCCTTGTTTTCCCTCCCGGTTGTTCTTCAAGTAGTATATATTAGAAGGAATGAGCTGAAGAAACGCACCAGATTGAATGTTCAGCTTCATCAATCTCTCCAAGACACCAGCGGCGTCTTTGATTAACTGCCCATCTACATTGGATGAATTTTGGTGTAACATAGGATATTGTGTTTGACAGACTACTCTATGATCCTTTCGAATGGCGTAGATGAGAGAAGCTGCCCCTGCGTTCGGGATATAATGTTATGTTGTCCCTCAATATAAAGTCAGGCCTTTGAATCTTTGATTCAATGTCCATGGTGATACCAGAAAGATGACGTAGGTCAAGAGACTACTCAATCTGACAATTTCGATGGCTAAATAGCTTGCATTACTCTTTCCAACTCTTTTTTTTTAAATATATAGCTGAATTCAGAAGTTTGCAATTATTATGTAAGATTTGCTTTCATGCCTTAGGTACTTGAATATTGTGAAACCAGAAGATATGTTTATGAAATAAGATTTGCTTTCATGCCTTAGGCTACTTGCATCCATTCTCATCGCTTCCAATATGTCATTAAAATCCTATTAGCTCAAAATGGTAGAGCGTTGTGCCCTGCACAAAGATGCAGGTTCAACTCCTACATAGACTATTTATAGTTATCTTCTTTTTGTTTCCGTTCACAAATAAAATTATAAAGTGCAATAATAAAATGATAGAGTGCATACATAAGGTGATAAAGTGCAAGAATAAAATTGTAATGTGCACATTTAGAATATAAGTGTGCAAAAGTAAGATATAATTGTGTAAATTTAAACTACAATTGTGCAAAAGTAAGATACAATTGTGCACATCTAGAATACAAGTGTGGAAAAGTAAGATACAATTGTGCAGATTTAGAATACAATTGTGCAAAATTAAGATACAATATGTGCAAATTTAGAATACAATTGTTCACTTTTAAGCATTGTAATATCAATTTTAAGCATCTCAACTTTTAGTTTGAATGTGCGCATTTAGTTTCAAAAAGTGAAAATATAAAAAATTAAATGTGCAATTTTAGTTTCAAAAAGTGCAAATATAAAAATTAAATGTGCAATAAGGAACGAATCTTGACAAATAATGTGTATAGGTTGATCAGTAAAGATAGTGTGCAAAAGTAAGATACAATTGTGCAGATTTAGAATACAATTGTGCAAAATTAAGATACAATATGTGCAAATTTAGAATACAATTGTGCACTTTTAAGGATTGTAACCTCAATTTTAAGCATCTCAACTTTTAGTTTGAATGTGCGCTTTTAGTTTCAAAAAGTGCAAATATAAAAATTAAATGTGCAATTTTAGTTTCAAAAAGTGCAAATATAAAAATTAAATGTGCAATAAATAACGAATCTTGACAAGCAATGTGTATAAGTTGATCAATAAAGATGGAGGCTTGAGTTGATCAGTGAAGACGAATGCTTGTAAATAAAGAATGAATCAAGCAATGTGTATAGATTCATGCGGTGTCTACGGTGTTAACCACCACTGGACGTCAATGCTTTCCAGTTGCACCTTCCTACAGCTAGTTGAAACCTTACTCTCCTATTTCAGCTTAATCCCATTATGACTTTATGCCCAATCTAGCCTAGATATTGATATCAAATATTCATCTCAACCTATTGAGGTATACAATTGCCATGGCTCATCCTTTTAGTTTTGTAATTTCCTCCTCTCATTGGACTTTGGAAGTGCATCTTGAGTATTTTTTTTTTTCTGTTCGGTCTATTGACATATCTGTTAGGTACACAATGAGCAAATTATCATTCCAATTTCACATGTAACGGAAGCCATAACCAATTCTTACAGTGCAGACTTTACAAAGAAAAGACATTAAAGTGCATAATTAAGATCAAAAAGTGCATTATTAAGGTTAAAAAGTGCATAACTAAGATTATAATGTGCATGATGACCAATTTGGGATTGTTGTGTTCTTGTCTATGATGTAACCTACATGGGATTTGAACCCACATCTTTGTGCAAACGCACATTAGTCTACCAATTGAGCTAATAGGCTAAAAAATAAAAATATTCTATTATAGTGGTAAGAATCAAGCAAATCTAATGAAGACAAGGTAAAGTAAGAAACCCGTGCTCCTTCCAAAAAACAATGAGAAAGAGAGAACAAATTACAACCAAAATTTCTAATTATGAGAAGGATCATCACTTTTATAGGAAAAGACTGATGGTGCAAGGTAGATAACATTTGTTCCCCATATTGAA
Organism: Persicaria tinctoria; assembly: GCA_037127255.1. Taxonomy (NCBI): domain Eukaryota; kingdom Viridiplantae; phylum Streptophyta; class Magnoliopsida; order Caryophyllales; family Polygonaceae; genus Persicaria; species Persicaria tinctoria. The sequence continues at coordinate 53,594,069 of JBANSL010000014.1, read as the reverse complement.
GGGAGCAAACAACTAATATTGAAACTAAAAAATGTCTTCAAAAATTAACATAAATTTGCCAGATTGATCGAAGGTGGTAGTGCAAAAGTGAAAAACTTCTCATTATTGGGATACGATTTTCCAATCCTTCTATATAAGTTAATTTCTAGGATTCAGTTTTGGACCGTCAACTAGACTTTCTTCTTGTCTGTAGCTCTTTTGAATAGTTTAATCTCAATAAGTATTTAAGATGGTTCCTGCAATTCGCACCCACAAGGATTTGGATGACAACAATATGTGTGCTCTATCTCTATCCAAAAAATGAGAGACATCGACATTACATCTAAAAGACAGTAGACAAAATAAGTTTGAAGCCACTGACAAATGTGTATGGCAACAATACTTATACTTCTGAGACAAATATTGACCTTGCTATCTACACGACCTACTACTGTGAATAAAAATAAAAATAAATAAAAGAGCAGGGTTTGTCTCTTGATTCTTGAATCCAACAATTGCCTAAATAAATGGATTTTAATCAATGAAAACCAATACACATTTTACCTTGTCAATGATAAGCTCGACATGCTTCACAAGCAATAATAGTATATCTCCTGCACCAAGGACTTCACTTCTGTGCAATGCTCAAAGAGAACTAATAAGGGGACTTGTCCTGGTGTGTTTTTTAGCCTGGATTACAAGGTTCATACTCATTAATCATCATCCCCATCACCAATCAAAGTGCTTAAAGTCATGGAAATCAATCAAGCCCTGTGTATTAATTAGGAAAAAACCTAAATCATTTCCCCCAAATTATTTGCACCTCCACAATCAGCACATAGACTCAATGAATTGGCAATGTTAGGTCATTAATAATGTGAAAATGCAAGTTAATTACTCCAAGCAACTGAATTTCAGCCCTAAATGAATATGAAACTGAATTAGTAGATATCATATAGAAGTCCAACAAACTGCCCAAGCCGGAAGAGCTCAAATCCTAGGACATTAGGACTGGACGTTTGGCCTCATTTTGTACTACTGTTCTAGCTTCTTCTATCCAGCTATTGACAGCTATCATAGAGGCACTATATATGCATCATATGTAAGACCGTTTGAGCAAGGAAAATCAACACAGACAATACAATCACAAACAAACCAATCCCATTCTCAAAACACCTCAATCATAGCATGAAAACACGTCAATCTTCTTTTAATACCTAGGCTCATAGGAACTATGCTAACATTTGAAGCTTCAATAAGCACAAAAATAAATTGACCTCTTTCCAGTTTCTTCAACAACTAAAATGCATTTCCAAAGATCAGATTCTTTCTTTTGAAACTGAACTGCCCTATCCAATGCTATTCCCAAAAACTATGCAAAAATATAAAAATTCAGCCTTAATTTCACAAATTCAGTCAGCCCCAAAATTCCAAATGGCAATTTCAGATTTCTTCCATTAACAAGTAAAAGTCTTAAGAACGAATTAAATTCACACAAGCATGAATCAATTAAGAATATTAGATGAAGAAATTAAGAATGAGAAATTCACAACATACAAACCTTGAATATGGTGTATAATCGTCTTGCGGAAGCAGAGAGGGAAAGGGGGTCGACAGGCAGATGCGGAGAGCTGGAGAGAGAGGGAATCGACTGGCGGAAGCGGGGAGGGAGACCGACGCTAGAAGAAGCAGAGACTAGGATGCGAGCGAGACAGGCAAGGTTTCGTCTACCGCGGCGGAGGTTGAGGAGTCGAGATCTGAGAGCGGAGGGACGCCAACGGTTGCGAGGAGGCGAGATCTGAGATGGGAGGGACGGTGAGAGTGGTCGGAAGTAGTGGTGGATGCGGTTTAGGTTTTCGGAAGTGGACCAGCGATGATTGTGATCGAGAGGGAGTGGTCTGAGAGCGAGGTGCGTGCCAGGTGAGAGGAGCTCCAAGGTCGGCGTCGTTGCCGGATCTGAAGAGGGTGAGGCAAAGCGAACCGGCATCGATGGCGGGGAGGAGAGAGAGGAACGGAGGGGCAGCCATTGCCGGCATCTTCCTTCCTTCGCGAGGGCCTTGCTGGGCGAGAAGCGAGAGAGGCCTTTTGGGCCTTTTTTTTTAAATGAAGCACGTGAGCGTGTCGTATGATTAAAATATAAAATTTTACACCTTAAGCAATTTTACACCCTAAGACAATTTTATATTTTAACTCTTCCCTATGTATATATATAGATGAACTTTATTTATTGAAACCTATCTGAATTATATAGTTGCTTAAGCATAATACCAAAAATTGGTGTAAAACGAATAAAAACAACTTTGACAAGCAACTTCAGGAAGTAGATAAAAAATCATGGAACTTCAACACGCACTACCCTGGGGAACGTTGTCTTCCCAGGATGTAAGTAAACTTAACAAGCTTGAAAACAAACGAGTGTAGATTCTCAATTATAGTCATCAATTTTGGAAACAACGAGCTAGAACAAGACATTTGCAACTTACTGACAAAAACACCAGGTACTTCCAAACCTTAGCTAAGGTTAGGAGTAATCGAAACACAACAACGAGTTTCACTACAAGGAATGGTGTGATCATCACTGATAAGGTCTAGATCAGAGATCACATCACCAATGAGATGAAGAAGCGATTTATATCCACTAGTAGGAACCCAACTAATTCTAATCATCTAACTTTTCTGCAGCCGGAAATTACTCAGGATCAAAATAACATTCTTATCAAACAGCCAACAACTAGAGAAATAAAAGACACAATGTTTAGCATGGCAGAAGACAAATCTCCAGGCTCGGATGGCTCCCCCCCCCCCCCCCCCCCCCTCGAGTTCTACACCAAATATTGGAACATAGTAGGAGATTCAGTGTGTAAAGGTTGTCAAAGATTTTTTTCATTCTGGGTCGATTCTAACAAAGATAAATCAAACATTCCTAGCGCTTATACCAAAAGTAGATAACCCCACCACAATCCACCATTATCGACCAATAAGTCTTTGCAACACAATCTATAAGACTATCACAAAATTTTTAGCTAATTGATTAAAACCTATTCTCCCGGGTATCATTAACCCTTTTCAAGGTGCGTTTGTGCAAGGGAGATCAATTCAAGATAATACTTTTATAGTGCATGAAATCTTTCATTCCTTCTACAAAAAAAAGGGCAAGACTAGCTAGATGGCAATGAAACTGGATATGGAAAATGCCTACGACAAGCTCAACTGGAGCTTCATACATCTTTATCGTAGTCATGGAAACAACAATTGTCCGGTTATTAAATGTCTAACAACATCTACATTTTCTGTCCTTGTAAACAACAATTTGGGAAAACCTTTTAAACCTGAATGAGGTCTTCGACAGGGCGACCCATTAGCTCCATACATCTTTATCATAGTCATGGAAAATTTGGCAAGAGAACTGCAAAAAGAGTCCCAGCTTGAAGATGCATTAGTTGGCATCAAAATAACTCCTAATAGTACTCCAACCCCCCTCCTTAATTTTGCAGATGATACCTTAATCTTTGCAAAAGCTTCTTATAAGAGTCTTGATACAATTAAAAACATTCTTAACTGTTTCTCTAATATGTCAGGATTAACTATAAACTACCATAAGAGCTCCAAAATATTTGGGTATCCTTATTATAAATGGGCGAGTTAAAAATGAGGTCTTTGAAGACACTCTTCAAAATCTTAAAAAGAAACTTCCGAAATAGAAATCTGGCTCAATATCTTAAGCAGGCAGAATGGCTTTAATCAAAGCCAATCTTAGTTCAAAAACAAACTACATAATACAAAGCTTCCTATTTCCAAAAGGAATATTAACAAAGATTGATCAGATAAACAAGAATTTTTTCTGGAACAAGACACAAACACAAAATTACAGACCCCTAATTAGATGGGACAAAATTTGTGGCCCAAAAAGTACAAGTGGACTAGGCATCAGAAAAGCGGAGGAAAGGAATATAGCATTACAAATGAAACTACTCGGGAAGATCTACACCAACCCTGATAACATATGGGTTAAAGTCATAACAGAAAAATACTTTCAAAATCGTAACATAACGGATTTAAATATATATAACACATCCTGACAATTTGCCCCCCTTATACAGTTAAGAGACAGATTTCATAAAGAACTTCTTTGGGTCATTGGTGATGGAACTAGTATAAATGTGTGGACTGGCCCGTGGCTAAAGGGTGAAAACCTCGAACAATACAAAAATAATCACAATCCGGATATCAAGGTGTCAGACTTAATTATGGAAGACAAAAAAGGGGATATAGGCCTAATTACCTATCTATTTCCCTAGACCATAGTGCAACAAATCATTCAGATTATTATCCCAACATGGGTAGCCAAAGATAAGTTAATCTGGAAGTATAACAACGAAGGAATATATACCACGAAATCAAGTATTGATAAATCAACAATTACAGACTCCACTGATGAAAGTAATGCTTGGATTTGGAAGCTACAAGTGTCGCCAAGAACTCACAATTTTATATGGAAGATTACTTCAGATAGCTCGGCGACAAATGAACGTCTAAATAGATACTTTAATAGGGTTCCCAGTCTGTGTTGTCTCTGTCATGTAGAGAATGAAGATACAGACCACATGTTCCTTAAATGCCCTGTCAAAAAAATGATAGTAGCAAAATATGAACAAAACAGTGGCGATATGTTTCATGGCCTTCATGACCCTATAGCGTCAATGACAAACATGCAATATATAAGAAGAAACAATACTCACTTTGAACACCTCTGTATATTATGGCAACACATATGGGAATTTCGTAACTCTGTCATCTTCAAAGGAAACAAACCGGACAATTTGAAAGCAACAGTTCGGAAACCTAATCACAATATACAGGAATGGGTGAAGCTCGGAAATGAAGATAAGAGACCAAAAAGTAAAAGGAGTAGAAATATAAAATGGACAAAACCCCCCAATGGCTGTCTACAAAATCAATGTAAATGGGTCGGTTAAATCGTCGGGTGATTGCCTTATTGGAGGGTATTGTCAGAGATTGGAATGGACAGGTAATTGATATGTTATATGAACTAGTTCCTAAGGGATCTGTAATCCTAACAGAATCCATTGCTTTCTGCAAAGGGTTATAAATAGCCCGCACTAAAGGCTGGAGTAAGGTCATTGTCGAAGGAGATAGTCTAGGAGTTGTCAAGGCAATAGAAGATCAGAATGCAAGTCCATGGGAGATTCTAAGAGTAGTCGAGAAGATACAAATGCTTCAGAAAGGATTTATTTTAGCAAAAGCTCAGCACTGCTAAAGACTTCTATTTTTCCAGACATCGCATTCTTTTATGTTTTCGTTCCTCGTCTTCTCGGCTCCTCTTATGTCTCTTCCTAGCTCCTCTTTAGCTCCATTTCAGCCTTTCTTAACTTACACAATCCATCCTTTTGCCTCCTCACCAAGCTCGGAGTGCAAATCTACAAATTAAGCACAAAAATGCGTAGATTCCAAACTAGAATGCCCAAATGAGCAACAATGCAAACTAACTGTTAAACGTGCAATATGCGCATTCTAATGCACCGAAAACTACCTATAATGTCCATCTAAAATATGCATTATCAATTACCATCGATCTAATGTACTAATTGAAAATTAAAACACAAATTTGATCCTTGAAGAAATAATAAACATATACAACTATTATTAAGCTGTTGAAAATCAGAAGCGGATAAACCATCCTTGATGATTGATTTGACATGCTTAATTCAGGATAAGAGATGTGCATAGACCCAGAGTAAGGATGCAGCTCCGTAGACCACTCGCTGATTAAAAGCCCCTTCTATGTTATTAAGAAAGTATCTTATGATCCCTTGCAATCAAACTCAAATAGCTTTGCTGCTAAAAACAGACCCTGGAAGAGGTTTTTGTTAGGATGAATGTCATTTATATATATTTTCAAAGGGGAAAGACACAACCTAGCGAGGATGGGACGACATGACCGGCTTTAAAGATTATTGCGTGAAGGAAACCTCTCTCCAACCGATAACCAATATCTTATTTTCTACAAAACATAAACATGAACACATAAACACGGAAAAACGACGAGAAAGAAAAATAAGACAAAAATTAACTAGAAAAATCAAAGGCAAATTCTCACATTAAACTGCTTTTTATAAGATTCTAACTCAGAAACGGAAGATCCTTCAGTTAATAGAAGACATTAGAAAGGATTAAACTAGGTTTATTAAACATTGAAACTACACTATCATCGGCATGCATTCCTCGATTCATCCATTGAAAGTATAAAACAATGATCGGTGGTTAGAGGGAAAAAGATGATCAGTTTGACTTTGAACCAGAGAAGCAGAGTGAAAGAGAAACAACAAAACGAGGGAGAATAGAGGGAAAGAGAGAAGACGTACAGTAAAACTGTCCGCGGGGGTAATCAACGAATTTGGGTTGTTGGAAGGACAATGAGTTAATTGGGGAAGGAAATTGGACCTCCCGGCCCAATTTCCTCTTAGGACTTGGGGGATGTAGGAAGGGTGGGTAGATTTGATATAATCCACCGTTAATTGTATTTATACATATAGGAGCTTTCCGCCGATGAATCATCTAAATAAAAAGCTGAACCTAAACGTATTTTCTATAATTTGCATGATGAATTTCTCTCCCTTTTCACGATCGAGCTTAGCAACTGCGTAGCATTGGTACACGGTTGAAAAAGCTACTCCAGGGAGAAATCCAATGCAGACTACCGATGTACGAACCATGATGTACAATTGCGGACTACGGGTGCACGGATGGGACGTGACAGTCACACTCTTCCGCGATCGCGGATTTTGAATGTGCACTTCGCCAACCGCTTATCACGCGTGCATGAGACCTAGATGTTGCTCGCTTATAAAAGTGGGGTGCCCTTGGCCTTCTGCACTTCAATTCGCCTTCACTTTTCCATCGCGACTCTGCACTTCTTCTTCACCATACCACTTCGCACTTCACCTTCCCTTCACACTTCGCTTCACGTCACACTTCGACTTCACTTGTCTGCAGTTCGTATTTGCAGTATTGTTTCTCTTTCGTTCCCTTCGCCTTCACTTGCACATGATTTTATTTTTTAAAAAGCAACCGTGCGCGCATTGCGAGTTTGTGGAATTCGTGCACTCGCAATGCATGGTTGCGAACCCTAAAACCAACTTAAAAAAAAAAACACCGCACATTGCGAGTTTGCGAAATCCGAGTACTAACAATGCACGTTTGTGAACCGTGTAAACAGTGAGAAATTCATCGTGGAGATAGCAGACCCTAAATTTACAAGTATAATTTTTCATATTTAATTAACAACATAATTATTCAAAATTAAGACCTTAATTATTCATAGTTAACAAATAGCTTTTCAAAGCTAAAAAGTAATATTTATAGCTAATAACTTAACTATTCATATATATTTAAGGGAAAACTAATTAAAATACCCCCACCTTTGGGGGTATGGTAAAAATATATCCCCAACTTTCAAATGTAATAAAAATATCCCGACCTTTGAGGGTGGTGGTAATATATTATCCTATGTTTTCTCACGGGTCAAAAATGTTGACAATGTAGCTTACGTGGATTTTTTTTTGACAAGACAACATATGTGGAAGCCTTTTTTTTACAAATTAGCACAAAAATTGAGTTTTCTTGAACGGTTTCCTTAGGGAAAAAAATAAAATGATAACAAATTAAACCCGAGAAACAAAATTGATTCAACTAAGCAACTGATCCGGTCAAAATTGCCTCAAATTAACACAACACGACTATTTCTAACACCAAACCAACAACAAAACTAAACCAACAACAACAACGAAGAGGGAAAAAAAATAAAACTTACCCAACCAAGCCCGTGAACGAATCAGAGGTGATGAAGATGTGAGAGAGACAGCTCAAGATAGTCGTCCACGAGGGAGGAAGACTGACATTAAAGATGAACCATGAGCTACCTGAAAGACATGAAAGTCAATTCAAGAAGCGACCACGGAAGAAGACATAAGGGAGGAAAAGACGTTGGGTATGAACCCGGTCAAGCCCTTTATTTTTTTCCTAAGAACATTGTTTAAGAAAACTCTTGTAAAAAATATCCACGTAGGGCTGCGTTGTCAGTATTTTTGACTCGTGAAAAAACATATGGTAATATATTACCACTACACTCAAAGGTTATGATATTTTTATTATATTTGAAAGTTGAGGATATAATTTTTTCATACCTTAAATGTGAGAGTATTTTAATTAGTTTTTCTATATTTAATGATAATAATGACAATAACTAAAAAATTCGACTAATGCTTATAGGAAGAAAAAAAACGTTAAAGCATTTGAAATAGGGTGATTTTGGTAGCTAGTCTATTTTGAATATTCAATTAGGTAGTTAGCCCTCAGGATAATTTAATTAGTTTGGGTAGAGCTCACTCAAATTGGTCAATGGTCAACTGGTTGACCGTTGACCAACCCAATTTTTTTTTATTTTTTTTTTTAATGATGCCAAAATTTTACTTTGATGCCACTTTTCTAATGAAATGATTGGATGACACTTTTTTAATGCCACTTTTTTTAAACCTTGATGACATTTTTTGTTTACTGTAATGTCACGTTACCATTGATGCCATTTTTTTTACTGGTACCGACTGATGCCACTTTTTTTAATGTCAATTTTTTGATGATATTTTTTTACCGTGATGTCATATTTTTGATGATATTTTTTCAAAATAGTATTTTGATGATATTTTTTCAAAGTAATATTTTGATGACATTTTTTCCTTTGATGTCATTTTTTTTTACTGTAGACTACCGATGACACTTTTTTATGTCAATTTTGTTGATGATATTTTTTTACCGTGATCCAGCTTTTTCAAATTAGTGTTTTGATGCCATTTTTCCAATGTAATTATTTGATGCCGCTTTTTTAATTAAATCGTTTGATGCCACTTTTTTTAATTTAATCAATTGTATATCAATATATTTTCATCGATTCTACTTTTATTCACTGATGACACTTTTGTGGTTACACTTCATTGATGCAATCACTTGTGGTGATATGTTTATTACAATTTTATTCATTGATAACATTTATGATTACACTTTATTGATCTCAATCATTTGTGATGACATTGTTTGTTGATGACATTTTAATTGATAACATTTTTTGTTTACTATGTTACTACTTTGCTAAGTGATTTTGAATCACAAACAAAGTAATTGCATGATCTTGAAGAATTTATATGGACACTAATGATGAACACCCATCAGATATTTTTTTATTTTGAGCACCAATAAAAAAACTTCCATTCCATCTCCTCCATCAAAGTTACATAAACATCCAAAGGTAAAGAAGCTAAATAAAAAATTAACACTGTGCTAATTGGTCTATGACTAGCCATCATATGCGCAGGTTTATTGCCTACTCTACGAACATGAGTCCAAACTAAAGAATCAAAACTACTTGCATAACTCAGAATAGAATTAAGAAGATTACGAAGGGTGCCTAACCCGTCATAACCATTGCATATCTTCGACACCAGTGCGAGACAGTCCGTTTCCACGTGTACCTTAGCCATAGCTCTCTCCTTTGCTAGCTTCAACGCCCATAAAATAGCCTCAGCTTCCGCAATCTCTGCATCCCCAATGAACGCAACCCCCTTTTGGCCTGCTAGCACCAGATTTCCCTTCTCATCCCGAGCCACCACCCCTATGCTCGAGCCCTTGGTTGCTGATATAGACGCATCACAGTTGAATTTGACATACTCTGCTGTCGGCCTTGCCCACGCAGCAGCTCCCACCTCTGAGACCACCCCCATCGGCACTCTAGTGTGATCCATATACAGCTGTGTTTCCGCCAGCAGCTCCTGTGAAGCTTGCAGAATGGCTCGCGGTTCCGTCCTTCGACCCTCAAAAATCAGCTTGTTTCTTGCATTCCAAATATTCCATAGCAGAGCTGTCCATCTAAGTCTCTCCTCTGTAGTCCCCTTTGTGAACACCGCTAGGAAGCACATGAACACATTGCAAGACCCCTGCCAAAATCCAGTTAAAAAGTATATAAAACACTGCCTAAAAAAACAAGATTAATCAGTTGATTCTACAAACGGTCACAAGATCAATTCCATGAACCTACAGTCACAAGATAGAAGAAAATGTCTGAAATACAATACCACAAGACATAAACAGTAAATACTAAATTTTAGATGCCATGTAATCACTGCAGGAAACCAAACAAACTAAATTCTCATTATATATGTGGGTCACGCATTTTGGCATCCTGTGTATTACAATTCATATAGGCATTTCATCGAACACCTTAGATGCAACTCTTACCTCACCCAATTCAAAGCTATTCAGCACCTTCAAATTTCTCAATCTTCCCCTAAATTCGAAAACCTAAAGATACACAAAGGGTACAACAACACCTAATACACAAAGAGTACCACCACACTGCAGAAAATGCTCTTTACATGCCAATTTGGCATCACAATGAGGAGCCACGAGAATGTAATTTGAAGCTATTTTATATTCAAACAAGCACCTAATATAATACCTGAACCAAATATGCAATTTGGATTTAAAAAATGGATAGAAAAATAGTCTACTTAGAGTCATATGCTACATGGTATATATCACCATTCAAAGCATAAGAGGCAGAAATATGCTTGGAAATATAAGCGACAACGTATTGGCAGAGGCAATATAGCTACAATGAGGAAGGCAACGAACCTGCATCAACAGAACTACTTAAATCCGACACGTAGCCAAAGAATCCTTTTGTTTTAGGTAGCAGACAAACCATTTTCAGCTGCATACTTTTGATTTCATATACCTTCTGCTCAGTGCTCACTGCCAACAGAAAAGATTTAGTAAGTAAAACCACCAGATAATGGACAATAAGAAGGTGCAGTTGCTCAGTGCTCACTACTCTAGAAGGTGAAGCTGCTGCAACAGCTTTGACACCTAGAAGAGCATAAGCAACATGTCTAGTACATAGAAAACTCGACACTATGCTTCTTATGTCGGCACTGGTTATAATGTGATTCCAAAACCATCACTCACTAAAACTAAGTCTATAAGGGATCAATGTAAGATCAGTTGGAATTCCAAAACATGCTCCAATAGCTCCATCAATCAAACCACAAAGTGCTTTTAGATAGAGAGGCAAAATAATACTAAGTAAATACTCCTGGAATCCATTCAAACATATTAAGACACTAAAAAATAAAATTGCCCTGATTAGAACACTGGAATCAAGGGTTTGATAGTAAAATAGATCCACATTTAGCTCCTTTGAACCAACATCCAAACCTAAAAAAAAATCAGCAAGTTCAGCTCCAAATATTTGATCGAAAAAATTGTCAGGGAGGTATTCATTCACTTTGTATATGAGACTGGGAATCAAAAGCAATTACCCCAATCTTATGAATTTCATCATCTCCTATTAACACATCACACAATCGACCCATAAGAGTATCTCTCAATCTTTTTTTTTCATCACAAACTTTTGGCATCATATCTAAACCCCCAAACCCCCAATTGCAAAGTCAGCATTCAGCTGAAGCCCCCAATTTCCTAACTCATTCGCCTCAACTTCATATAATAAAGAACAAAGAGAAAGGAGAAGCAATCGGAGCTTTTAAAGAATCTCATAAACGATGGAATGGATTCAACTGATAATCAATTACGGTACTACAAAACACAACAGCAGGATCAAACAGAAAGTTGAAAATACTTCCTCAGTGACAGAATTAGGTCTAAAATCACAAGAAAATCCAAAATTGGTGTTCAATTTAGAATCTCATGGAGGCTTACTCGATCTTGCTATCAAAATCCTTTCTAATTCAAGTGAATCGGACAGAGTAACAGAAAATAGAGCGAGAGAAGAAAAGTGGGTGATCAACAAGCAGAAAACCTAATTTCTAAGCTAGAGATATATGCAAAAGAATTAACAAGCAACCACAAGTTTTTATCAGCGAGAGGTAAGTTACCTGAGCCTAAATTATAGGCCGAGCTAGAGGTATGGCCTCAATATGGAAGGAGGCGGCGCCACCGATACCTGGCTTGGATGACGAGAGCAAGAGGAGTGTGAAGGACGACTGCGAATCCCAGGAAGCGAAGAAGGAAAAGAATCGAGGCTGAGGACGCCGGAACTGGAAGCAAAACTGGAGGAGAAGCAAGGGAGAAGGAAGGGAGAACGTGGAGGGCGACTGCGAAACGCCATGGGAGAGAAGGAAACGGCGAGCGCGAGAATGAAGAACGCCCGTCTTCCTGGTGCGATCCCGGATCTCGACGGCGTACCTCCCCCAGGACCTCTTCCTCACGCCTCGACATCGTGCCTCCATCTTGCCACCGCCGTTGACGGCCTGAGTCAGATCTCGAGTAACCATGGGACTGAATTTGTCGCGATCGAGAGAGATGGAGGCAAAGTGGGGGAGTTTGGGGGAGACGGAGGAAGCGATGGTGAAATGGGATTTTTTAGGTCGGGAAAGGAAAAAAAAACAATTAAGAGGTCTAAGCATACTTAAAAAAATATTTAATGGGCCTATCTACTTAATCAAAGATGCTTAAAGATCCTTTTCAGCAAATTCTTTGAATTCATTTTTTGTTTTGGGTGAAGAAAAATTTCAATTAATAGGCGTACATGAATTTCAAAGAACCAGGAAAATGTTTGATTTCCATAACCGTTTTCTACCCAACTTACAAATCTATACTTGTTATTTAAAAAAAAAAAGAATTTCTCGTTACATGGTAAAAAGTATATATATGGGAGAGTTCAAGTGAGAAGAAATTGGTCCGATAAAAAGGAAAGAGACAATTTGATTGGTGGAGACGGTTGTAATTTTTAATTAAAAAAAATATTCCTCACGCGCCTCATCATCTCCTCATCTTTACTGTCTTCATCCTTCTATAAAACCAGGGGCTTCGCTCCCAATCTCCGCTCCCATCCTCCTGGTGCCGATCTCCGCTCCAATCCTCCCAGAGTGTACCTCCATTCATTCGATTCGGACTTCCTCCCCTTCTCGCCTTCGATTTGGCCAGGCTCGACTCCACCTTCATCCTCCTCCCGGATCTCCAACACCATGGCCGAGCGCTCGCCGTAGACCGATTCCGCCGCTGTCGCCACCGCCTATTCATCTTGATTGTAGCCGTCCCTGGATCCTTCCGTTGTAGCCTGCACCGTGACTCTTCCTACTCTGTCATCCTCTTTCCATTGCAAATTAGTCGACAACAACAGCAACAGCAACAACGACAACATCGCCTAGCCTTCCTCCGATACCAACGCTCACGCCGCCCGGATCGACACCTCTGCCAGCAACAACATCCCGATATCACACCAACATCAACGAAACCCCTACACAATAAGGGTAAAGACCAAATTGGGGGATTTGATGAAGGTTTGGATCTTGAATTAATTATAAGGGTGTTGAATTAATTAGAAGGGTTTTGATGTTTGAATTTGTGCTTCTTTTCATCTTGTTTGGGGAAGAGAGATTAAAAGGGTTCACAGGTTCGAATTTGGACATACAGATTGGGAATGGTGAAAAAAACCAGAGGAGAGAGAAACCAAAGGGTATGATTACTTAAATTCACTTTTCAGTAAGTTCACTAGTTTTTCAGTAAGTTCACTACTTAAATAGAGATTGGCTCAGTGGTTCATTGACTAAATAGAGATTGGTTTAGTGAACCATTTTATTTTAAAAGAAAATTAATTAATTAAAAATAAACATTAAAAGAAAGTATGAGAAGAATGAAAATTTTATAATTATTAAATAGTCGTGGCTCATGAAATAAATTCTAATGGTTCATCAAATAAAGAGTAGTGGTTCATGAAACATTTTATTTTAATATATTTAATATCATTTTTTAAAAAATTAAATTATAAAAATGTGAAATTTTTTAGGTTCATGAACCACTTCTTTATAGCTTCATGAACCACTTCTTTATAACTTGTGAACCCTGTGAATCACTACAAATAAAATGGTTGAACCACTGTGAATAAAATTGCTGAACCAATGTGAATAAGATTGTTGAACCAATGTGAATAAAATTGTTGAACCACTGTGAAAAAAAATTGTTGAACCATTGTGAAAAAAATTGCTGAACCACTGTGAATAAAATTGTTGAACCACTGTGAATAAAATTGCTGAACCACTGTGAAGAAAATTGCTGAACCACTGTGAAAAAAATTATTAAACCACTGTTAAGAGAATTGCTGAACCAATGTGAATAAAATTGTTGAAGCAATGTGAATAAAATTGCCGAACCACTGAGAATAAAATTGCTGAACCACTTAGAGTAAGAGGGCTGAACCCCTAAGTACTTGTGAACATTATGAATCACTTATTGTTAATTTTTTTCTTTCAACAAAACATATACAAAGTGGGTGTCTATGGTCTCTGCGTTCCTAATGTTCTGTTCGTTGTCGCCTGTACCCAAACCTCTTATCGATGGGGCATTTCCGTATGATTCTGATGCTCTATCCTTTCCCTTCGTCTCCGTCAACAAGGGAAATTGGTCGCCTCCCGGGAGATTCTTGTTCGACTCAGTTAATTCGTCCAGCCTTCGATCGATCTTCGACAGCCACTGCTCTGTCTTTTCTTGAAAAGTTTATGTGCTTCGCTTCCATTCCGCCAACAGATTCCCTTGTACTTCTTGTTTCTGAATTGAATTTGTGAGAAATTCATGCGTCGTCGCCGCCAACTGTTGAACCTTTTTCCGTAGGCTTTCGTTTCTTCGGAGGTTGTCCTCCATCAAACTGACCTCAAGAAACAGCTCCAATTGACAAAAGCCATCGTAGACGTCTCTACGATTGATGCCCTCCAATGCTTCAATGGCGGATTCCCGACTCTTGAAGCGGATCTTCGAATGAAATTCCTTCCCGGGACAAAAGACTTCTATGTATTCAATCACTCTGAATGGAGCAAATACTTGTTCCAACACTTCCCAAGAGATCGAGTAGAACTCCCGGTGAATCTTGATGAGAATAGTTCGATCGGCCACCATAGCTACCATCTCGTCGAACGATTTCGAGTGTCAAAAAAAATTGCGGAATTAAGAAACAGAAGGCTCTGATACCATTGTTATGACCCAAAGGTCAATTAGACGGAAGCTTGGGCTTCCATGGAGGATTTGAAAAAGAAATAGAGAAGAAGATAGATCAGAAGAGGAGGTAAGAGGAAGAAGAAGATAAAACGAGAGAGAGAATAGAGATTAGGAGAGATGGGTAAAGTTTGGATATTACATGCCCTCCTTAGTACAATCCCCGAAGTATTTATACATCAATGATACTAATACCCACTACAAGGGTACCCCACTTAAAACAATCCACTCAAGCTTGTTCATTTACTAAATAAGTCGAGTGTGAGCTCAAGTTTAAATATAGGTTCGAATCAAGCTAGACTTGTTTCTAAATGAGCTAAATATAATCAAACAATACTAGACTTGTTTGACTCGAATAACAACTCTAGTTAATATATATAACTTGCCGCACCCATAACATATAATACAGAGTAATGTATAGCCAAATATAAAATATTTAAAATTGCATAACTTCTTATTTAATTGTCGGAATGATTAGTATAACCTCTCATTTGAAAGTTCTCGAGATGAATTATAATTTGTAAATATTAATTTAAGTAAAATATAGAAGCATTATAGTCTACTGAAACATAATTAAAGCGATTAATATACCTTTAATGATGAGGGACCATCCAAGACACCTCCGAACACACCTATGATTCGAGCTCGTGAGAATGATGTCATCCTCAAGAGGAAGAAGAAGGCTCCACCATGGGAGAAGGACCAAAGGTGCAAGCTTGGTTAATGACGTTTTTAGATTCGTTCAACACATTTGACAACTTTTTGACGTCTCAGTAAAGTGAGTCATTCAGAGTCCGTATTTATCGGATTGGGTGGTGTCATACCTTGTTGGAACGAGGACGAAGAGATCTACAACTTTGCTGTTGAAGGTTTTTCGAGATTCGACCTAGAGCTTGGCCGAAAATCACAATCTTTGCAAGTTGTCACTGTTTTGACGGGAATAAACTAAGTGTTGGAACTTTCTTTTGTTATTTTTAGTAACCTTCTTTACTTAAGTTATTTTAAGTAATTTTTAGGGAATTTATTTTAATTACTTTTAATTGTTATTTTTCATTTAAAATCAGCCTAGGGTTATTATAAGTAGACGGTTGATCCATTGTTGAACATTCACGTTATTCATTATGAAGAAAGTCTCTCTTTTTGTGTGAAACACATAAGTGCAAAGTCAATCGATTCGAAGCAGGGCTCATCGATTGCAACTATTAGTATTGATCTAGCTTGGTTTGCCTTGTGTTCATCAACTTCGCAAGACTTGGTGATCCTGGTATTTACAAGGCCCCTCCTTGTGTCTCCAAGTTGTCCGCTTGGTTATGTAGGGTTGTAGAGGCGGGTTATATAGTCATTGGTGTTGGTTCCTACCTCTACGGAGGTCTGGGGTCTTCATCTTGTTCTATATGGATCGACTCAGTCCTTATCGGCCGCGTCTTGATTATCAATTTCGGGTCTTTATTAAATCTTGATCGAGTCTTGTTCTTTCTTTTAGTTGATATCGAGTCAGTCCTTGTTCTTGTCGATTCTTGCATAAGTCTTGCGTCTTTTTGAAGTTCTTGGTCGACTTCGTGTGTCTTCTTGAGTCTTCTTTGCTGCGTTCTTTGAGTCTTATTAATTCGTTCTTACTTCCGTTCTTTAGTTTCTTGTTTGATTGTCGATGATCGGGTCATCCTGCGGCTAACCCCATATCATTTAATTTTTAAACATTCATAACTTTTTAGTTAAATTTCGAATTAATACGTATTATATGTCAAAACGAAGCTAGCAACGAGGAGAATACTATTAGATACTTAGTAAAATGAGAGAGAGAGGGGACGTGACCCCTAGGCCCACCTCAGCTCCGCCCTGCAGCCTGCAGGTTGTGCTTTTATTGTGTTTGGGGCTGATTAATTCGTACGAGCTTGTATGCCTTGATATGACATTTAATTAACTAACCTGTGTTGTAACCTTTTTCATAGATAACTTCGGTTAACAAAAGAAAGAGTGGAACTCTTGTTAACGCACTTCTGGTTCTACAATCTCAGTTCTTCCTGAGTCAAGTAAGTGCAGATAGATATGTACATACTGAACATATACATACACAAATACAATACAAATACCAAAGACGCGCTTAGCTTTCAATTTACTCCCGTCTGTTGTCACATTTAATTTCATTTCATTAACCAGTTTCAAGTGCTGAAGAGTCATCATATGGACATTTTCAATGTTAACAATACTCGAGTTCGGGTATTTAACTTGTCAACCCTACTAATTATTTGCCGCTGCTAAAAACCGTGTACCCGGATGTCATTTTTATTTATTTTATGAAATGATTTTATACACATTTACACCAATATACTGTATATATATATAGGTGACTGCAATCCATCCTACATCCCTCCAAGTCCCAACTCCCAACGGCCTCACTTCTCTTATAACTCCATTTTCCCCATTATCGATCATTAAGATCTTTGGCTATTTGTGTGTGTGTTTTTTTCATTATAAAAAATTTGGTTCTTAATAATGTACCGTGGTAAGTACTTAGAACTTTGTATCCTCTCTGCAAGCAATCTCCAGATGGTCAAGGACGATGCTGATGTCTTCGTCACAGCCAGTTTGATCATCTATGGCGCTGGTAAACCCACCACCACCACGGCCACCCAATCGACCACCACCGTGTCCGCGGAAGATGGCAACCCAACGTGGAACTTTCCGCGTCGAGTATCCTCACACTACGTAGCATACGAGATTAGGGACCGAAATGGAGCTCCAATCGGTGAAATCAACCTCTCCTACAAGATCACGGACGACGAAGGGGCCGGGGTCACCATCCGAGACCAAGTGCTCCACCTTTGTTATCACCGCCACATGATCCAACTAAACAGCCAGCAGAGATGGGAAGAAGAGCGAGGGAAGTCCCGGTGAAGGTGGCTATGGTGGTGGCAGCAACGTTTGTGGCACCCCAGACAGAGAAGCTGCTGGTCAAGCTGCAAGAGCTGGTGGTGGCAGCCGTCGCCCTGGCTCTGCTTTTCTTGGTTTTTGATTTCTCTGCCTCATCTGTGGCGACGTCTTCAGGCCGCCCGGAGAGGAGCCCATGGGCCCCACAGCCAGGCCTGATCCACAGATCTTTAACTCTATTTTCTTGGTTTCTTGAACTATATCATACAGCAGACACAAAACAATGTGATTGTGTTTATAACGGCTACTGAAGTCCGTTAGGACTCGGGATCGGGGGTCGTGCACGGGTCGTGTGCACGTGTGCGCCAATGCGCTAATAGCCTAGCACATAAGCCGAGCGGGGTTCCATCCTAAAACCAATTGGCATTAGGTGGGGTAGCCCACTAGGTTATATGCTAAGACTTTATGTTTCTCATATTCAATGTGGGGACATTTTGTCTCTTCACATTGTTTTTCATCCTCAACACGCCCCCCGCAAGTGCAACTAGGGTCGTCTTTCGCCTCTAGTTGACACTTGGACAACGGATCTAGCATCTCATTCTCTTTTTAGCTAGCCTAGGATCGAGAGTCGGGCCGTTTGGCTTTTCCGCTCTGATACCATACTGAAGTCTGTTAGGACTCGGGATCGGGGGTCGTGTGCACGTGTGCGCCCATGTGCTAATAGCCTAGCACATAAGCCGAGCGGAGTTCCATCCTAAAACCAATTGGCATTAGGAGGAGTAGCCCACTAGCTTATATACTATGACTTCTTTGTTTGTATAATCAATGTGGGACACTTTGTCTCTTCACATTCTCAACAACGGCGGAGTACATCTTCATGTATTATAAACAATGTAATGTTTTTATTACAAGAAGTGATCAAATCAAAATGAATGTAAAAGTAAGATAAAGACAGGAGTTCTAAACCACAAATACATGATACCAATTTACCAACTGTGCCACTTCTTTTTTAAATAAAAAGGGCCGGGGTCATTATTTTATTTAAATTATTACAATTAGGTTTAGAATTTCGCAAATGGGCCAAAAAGAGGGATAAAAAAGCCAAGATACTGCGCCACTTTCACTTTTAAAAGGGTAAAAAGATCAGATTGGGGAAAACATAAAACACAAAGCATTCAACATAACAAAACAGTGATTGTTCATATGTTTTGAAGGTGTTTCATACCTAAAATTGAGATTCAAGAGCTCTAATTGAGGGGGGAAACTCTCGTCTAACTGTTTGCGTAGTTTTTGATTTTACTCGCGTTATTTTCCTATGAAAATAAAGAATTCAAAGAGCCAAGTATCTGCACCTAAATGGCACATCATTACAAGTCCTAATACAGGGATCACTATCTGCAACACACTGGAGTCACAGACAATCAAATGCGAGAGGCATTTGCTTCTTTCTCGTGACGTTTTTAGTTGTTTTCAGGGTCCATTAAACATCATCATATAAGATATGATGGATAGGAAGCTTTACCTACCATCGATCTCCCAGATGTTAGGCAGAGAGCACAAGGGAACATGTATGCACAGACAAAAAAGATTTCATCATGAAAAATGTTCCATTTACTTGATACTAGAGGAGGACCCAGAAAACAGGGAACTTGGTAAAGGACTAAAGGAGCTCTCCCTCTTTAGCGTTTGCAACTACAAGAATGGCCGATTTTGTTGCAGTAACTCAACTCAAGCAAATCAAAAGCCCATGGTCCAAAGGCCGGACTTACATTTTACAAGTTAGAGGATCAAACGTCGAATACTAGAAGATGGTCACACCTGATTTTTTTTTTTTAATAGCCAAGTCACAAGTGGTGTGTTTTAATTAGAGTGTTAACAATAAGGGTTCAAGTCAAGAACCTGGGGGATAGAGGAGATAAAGGAAAAGAGAAGCCACCACTACCAGGCGAAAGGATTTGGGGGGAAAAAGAGTCTTCTGGGTATGTTCTTGTTCATATACTGCCTGCCACTAAGATGCTTCTTTTACTGACTTAAAATTCCACTTGTTGTGAGTTGCTTTATAGAAAATTTCATAAATTATACAACTTGTGTACCAGATCAGAAAAATACCACAAGGGTACAACTTGATCCTGATACAAGGAACTGTTGGCATTAAGTTGAATGACCCAATGGCTGATCTGTAGTATACAGCAGCATGTATGTGTGCTCTGTAATTACAGAACAATCACTACTGAAGTAGGTGATGGCATTTACCATACACAAGATGGTGACATGTAAATAAATAAACTCAACCAACTTAGAGCAATTTGTCAAAACAATCAATGAAGAAAGCAACACTGTCATTTAAACCGAGGGCTACTATAAGTACCGCCAAAATACCGTCAAGCCCACAGTAATGACACCGGCTTCCTGATATAGTTAGACAGAATTAATTTTGAACAAGTTGACAATCAGATTAGGCTTCAATCAGTAAGGATTAGACACCGAAATCCCTTCTAAACATGATTAATTTTTTGTTATATGAGGAACAAAGGTTTATTTTGTACTCTGTATAATATAGTTCCCTATGAATGCAATCCACCATGGCCTAACAGACATGCCTTGACCCACAAATGTGCATAAAGTGGAACACTTTTGTCATTCTTGTAAACTAAGGAATTAAAGAACCCTTTTTTCTAGAGAGAATTGGATTGCATTAGGCATAAAGAAAGCAGCTAGAAAAGCAAGAGCAAGCCAATTAAAAAAAAAGGAGGGGAGGCATTACCAGGAAGGAAACTGGAGAGAGCTGAAGAGGGAAAAAACAATGTCTTCACAAAGCATCAGAGAAGCAGCCAATTTTTGTCTTCATGCTTGTCTGCCAAAACCCTCTCTTCCCCACCAAGAAGCCGAAAACCCCACTCCCAGCCTCACAAGCTCCGTTGCTGAGAGTCGCCGCTTCTTCGTCACGACCACTTCCACGTCGTTCTTTCCGAGCATTCGATTCACCAGCCATGAGTCTCTTCCCTCGCTGGAAGACGCATATGTGCAGTTTGTTGAATCTTACCCACACTATGCCGATACTTATCGGATTGATGAGATTCGCGCCCAAGATTACTACCACCTCTCAGTTGCCAACCATGTCTGTCTTGATTATATTGGCATAGGCCTTTTCTCTTTTTCACAATTTCACAACCAACTTTCCTTGGCATACCCAACAGCTTCAACTTCCTCTGCGCCAGTCCAAAGCCACTCACAAGCCTCAGATGTTCCTCTTTTCAGCTTATCCTTTAGGTCAGTAAACTTGAAATCAGAGCTAACCAACAGCACTCACAATTCGAGATTGGAGGTTGCGGTTAAGAAAAGGATAATGGACTTCCTTAACATAAGTGCAGAAGATTACTGTGTTGTTTTAACTGCAAATAGGACAGCCGCCTTCCGATTGCTAGCAGAATCATACCCATTTCAATCCCATCGAAAGCTTTTAACAGTTTTTGACCATCAAAGTGAGTCGGTGGAGGCAATGATCAGCAGCTCGGCAAAGAGGGGATCTCAATCCATGGCAGCAGAGTTCACCTGGCCAAGGCTCAGGATCCAATCAACAAAGCTAAAAAGCATGCTTGTTGGTAAGGGTAGAAAGAAAAAGAGAGGTCTATTCGTATTCCAGCTTCAGTCCAGGATGTCAGGTGCAAGGTACTCCTATCAATGGATGCAGATAGCTCAGGAGAACGGGTGGCATGTGCTGCTGGACTCCTGTGCACTAAGACCAAAGGACATGGACAGCTTAGGACTGTCTCTTCTTCAACCAGATTTCCTCATTTGCTCCTTCTACAAGGTTTTCGGAGAGAAGCCGTCCGGGTTCGGATGCCTATTTGTCAAAAAATCAGCCATCTCAATACTGGAAGACTCAACAATTGTGGGCATTGTAACTATCGTCCCAGCTAACAGATTCCTCAGTCCAATCGACGAGTTTTCAGACACCACCGACACCGAAGACGCCCACAGTACCACCTGCGACCCGCAGGAAGTCCAAGTGGATTCATCTCCTACCTCCTCTGGTCCTAAATCACCTCCAACTCCACAGCCAAGCCAACTGGAAGAGCAACCACTACCAGGCATTTCGTCGAACAGTTGGAGTGCACAACGAAGTATAAACCCTGCCCATGAGATTGAAGAAATAGAATCAGCCAATGGCACACCTCAGCATCAAAAACCAACCAGAAAGAGCCCAACTCAGATGGAATTCAGGTGCTTGGACCAAGTGGATTCACTGGGCCTCACATTAATCAACAGCAGGGGAAGGTACCTCACAAACTGGCTAATCAACGCCCTAACGAAGCTCCACCATCCAAATTCGGAGAGGCGTAATCCCCTGGTGAAGATCTACGGCCCTAAAATCAAATTCGAGAGGGGTCCAGCGCTGGCATTCAACGTGTTCGATTGGAAAGGGGAGAGGGTTGAGCCTCTCCTGATCCAGAAACTGGCGGACAGAAAGAGCATCTCGCTTAGCCACGGATTCCTGCAGAACTTATGGTTTCCTGACAAGTACGAAGGGGAGAAAAGGAGAGTACTGGAGAAGAGGAGATTGGAATCATCGGAGATGGGAGTGAAAGTGGTGACCGCTGCAATCGGCTACTTGGCCAATTTTGAAGACGTTTATAGGGTTTGGGTGTTCATAGCCCAGTTCTTGGATGCTGATTTTGTCGAGAAAGAGAGGTGGAGATTCACTGCTCTCAATCTCAAAACTGTTGAGATCTGAATTCATCCATTTGATCAGAATTTGAATGTTTCAGAATCTATGTAATTGTGTGACTTAGCCTTTGCTTTAAAGCATCCGCATCCATGAAACCCGATTCGGGTCCTTAACTCTCATTTTTATTTTTCTCTCTCCTTAAGAAACCCAACTTAATTTTTAATTCACATCCCTACAACCCATTTTATTATAAACAAATAATATAAAATTGAAAATAGTCCCACCACTTACCCTAAACCTTTCTCTTTCTCTTTCCTCCCCTCTCACTCATGTTTCCCACCTTCTTTCTTTAATGGGTGTTTAAGGGTTTCTTAGTAATGAACCCATCAAATCATTCCTTACCAAAATACATTCCTCCTTTATTAATTTATTGATAAGTTCCTTATTTTCATCTTTAAAACACCTCAACGTGGATGCTCTAAGGATTTACAAAACACTTGAAGATGCATCAATTAGCTGCTTCCATGTCAGCTCTCTCTCTATGAACCAGGTTCATCAACAAGACAACAACTCCATAAATTAAGGAGTACTACAAAGTTTCTTGTACTCCTCGTTTAACTCACCAAACAGTACTACTTCTACTACTTACTAATCGATGATCTCATACACCAAACCTGATAGTTGACTACGAACCAACAATCACCGTCCACAGCCTCACATTTTTGGAATCTTGCTTCACAATTTCATCAAATAATCTCGAATCAATATACATTAATGTCATACTACATGGAAGTTGTAACATGTTTCATGTCTGACATTAAAGAATGTTCTAGTTTCCATACATGTTTCTTCTACAATGAGTGCCTTCAAAGTATCACTTGCCAACAATGTAATTCCCTCTGTACGTATCATCAAACCTTTCTATATATAACCCAATGCCAAAGCCCATTTCCAACATTATACAATCCTTAGAGTCCTCATCACCTTTTGCGACGAAAATGGCAGTTCAAGCATTGTCGATTGCAGCAATCGCCATCCTCTTGACAGCCCTTATCGGCTCTCAGGCAATGCTTGATGCAGACTACTACGAGCATACATGTCCGCAGGCTGAAAAGATCATCGCAAAAGCGGTACTAAATGCTTCCATTTACGACCCCAAGGTCCCAGCTCGCATTCTTCGCATGTTCTTCCATGATTGTTTCATCCGGGTAAGCACGGTATATATGTACTAGGCTAGATTGTTAGTAGTAATTGAAGTTCAAGTTTCACTTCTTGGGACACTTCGAACCTGTTAAATCGATTTTTAAACTTGTAGGGATGTGATGCTTCTGTGCTACTTGATTCGACTTCTGGTATCAAAGCAGAGAAGGATGGGCCTCCCAACATCTCGTTGCGAGCATTCTATGTGATTGACCAAGCAAAAGCCGAGCTTGAAAAGGCTTGTCCACGCACGGTCTCTTGTGCGGATGTCCTCGCCGTCTTAGCCAGAGATGTTGTCACTACGGTAAACTATTCGTCCAACCGTGCTTAAACATTTAGGTTAGAAGGTGAATTATCTGTACACTGACTGACGGGTTCTTCTTTACTCCTAACCATAGAGCGGAGGTCCATACTGGAGAGTGCTCAAGGGCAGGAAAGACGGGCGAGTGTCGCGATCTAACGAAACGGCAAGCCTGCCAGCTCCATCATTCAACATAAGCCAGCTGATCCAGAGCTTCGCAAACAGAGGTCTAGGCATCAAGGACTTGGTTGCCTTATCGGGTGGCCACACTCTCGGGTTCTCGCACTGCTCATCGTTCAGGGCTCGGATCCACAACTTCAGCCTCACCCACGACGTGGATCCCACCATGGACGCCGAATTTGCAGCCGAGCTCAAGAGGGTGTGCCCGGTGCACAACAAGGACCGCAATGCAGGGCAGTTCTTGGACCCAACCTCTTCGAGTTTTGACAACAAGTACTACAAGCAATTGGTGGAAGGGAAGGGAGTGTTTGGATCGGACCAGGCACTTTACGAAGATTCGAGGACGAGGTACTTGGTGGAGTCGTTTGCCGAAGACCAGAGCTTGTTCTTCGGAGACTTTGCGGCTTCGATGGTGAAGCTCGGCAATGTAGGAGTGATTGAACAAGGAGAGGTGAGAGGAGATTGCCGAGTTGTGAACTGAGGGAGGATGAATTCATAGGTGAGAAATGGAGAGACTACGGGCCAGTTTGGATTCACATGCATTATATTATAATGCATGTATTGTGTGCATTATAAAGCAATAACTGTTTTTCCCCTTCTTTTGAGCCTTTTTAAATTTTTATTCCATCAATATATAACACAGAATATCTTTACCATTTTAGCTACTGAAATCTGGAAATCATGTTTCTTTTTTGTTTCAGTTTATTATGTATATTTCAACGCGTATAAAGATTAAAGGGTTGTTATACACACGGTCGATTTCTTGCTAGTCATCCGGTATTGGTGTTAACTTCCGGAGTCGTCAAGAAAACTGCAGACACAGGTTCCCTAAGACAGTAAGACTCTGGCAAAGTCGACTCCCTAGGTTGGCATTGTTGGGGCTGGTCAACCTCCAAGTCCTGCAAGATATCCCATCAACTGAGCCTGTGGCGACTCCCTAGGTCGGCACTTAGCACTGTCAAAAGTTGCAAGATTCCTCAGCGAGTATCACCCTGCAAGATTCCTGATCGAGTTGAGGTGTCCTGCCGGTCTGAGCCGGTGCCGACTCCTTAGGTCGCCATGTCCCATCAGCCTGCATGCAGCAAATATGCCGACTTAAGAAGTATGTGCATGCGGTATGCTTACTGACTCAAGAAGCTAAAGTTTGGATTCTGCTCATTGATCTATGAGTTCAGCAAATGTACTATTAAGAACGCAAAAGTATTTACCATGCGAATTCCTTCTGATTTCTAGGTTTGGAAATTCAATCTTAGAAATATAGCATTTTTTTTAACTACCGAGAGCTTTAATACTTGGAAACAACTATTCAAAATTAACTCAAATATAATTAAAGATGCTACCTTATGTACAATCAATTTCTCGTCAAATGCACGATTAGTTCAACAGATTTTGGTGTTTGACAAGCTTTTTTTAGGGAAAAATATATATTTACCAACATCAAAACTAGTGATTTAGTCATGAGAAATTGGCCATATGTATAACAAACCAATAAATAATTGACCATATATATAACAAGTCAGTAAATAAGAGACCATAATACATAAACAAAGTTTCAAATATGAAAACATCATATGTGATAACCAGAGCTGACAAAATCTAACCCGATCCGAGAAACCCGGCCGACTCACCTGAACCAAAATCTGACCGAAACCGAAAATCTAAAGTCATCTGTAACCCGAAACTCATCAAAAAATATTACAAAAACTCAAAAGGAAAAGCAAAATCTAGAGTGAAAGGAGGTTCGAAAATATTTTTCACCAAGTACCCTCCACTGAAAAGAAGTAGAAAGAATTACAACAACAAATCTATCTAAACTATGACCCACTCCTCAACGGAAAACAAAGATGGATCATGAAAAAATATACGGCTCTCCTCAACTTCCAGAAGTCATGCTAGGGTCAACAAGCAAAAAGAACTCACATGGGCTATTGATGCTAATACAAAATATTTCCACCGCGCCGCAACCGGTTGGAGGAATCAAAATATTATTAAATCCATTCAGACAACTGCAATATAACTCTATCTTTTGATCATGAAATTAAGCAGGCCATTAAAGATGATTTTGTTAGGCGCTTTGAGAACTCAAGTAGACCACACATCATAATTACCCTACTAGATAACATCAAATTTGAACTCTTACCTTCAGATAAAGATTGGCTTTTGAGGCTTGTTGCAAAATAAATGAAATAAAAAATGCTATGTTTAACCTCGCAAATGATAAGTCACCATGCCCTGATGGCTTCCCTGCTGGCTTCTTCAAGAAATATTGGCATATTGTTAGCCCCTCGCTTACCAAAGCAGTCAAGAGTTTTTTCCACGGCGGAAGGATCCTTAAGCAAATCAACCACACCTTTATAACACTCATCCCTAAATGCGAAATCCTAATACCACAAATAAATATAGATCCATATTAGTCTCTGCTCGACCATATCCATAAGGTCATTTCTAAAGTCCTTGCAATAAGACTTAAAAAATAATCCGAAAAATTATCCATCCACTTCAAAGCGCTATTCAAGATAACATCTTAGTTGCAAATGAAATTTTCAGTCATTCAAGATAACATCTTAGCTGGATATGGATAAAGCTTTTGATTTGGTGGACTGGGACTTCCTTTTTACCATTATGGACAAATATGGTTTCCCCTTAAAATTTGTTAATTAGATTCGTGAATGCGTAACTACATTCTCTTACTCAGTACTAGTAAACAACAAACCAACTGAACTGTTTTCCCTTAAATGAGGCATTCGACAGGGTGACCCACTCTTACCATACTTATTTCTGTTACTCTCCGAGGTCCTGGCCGCGAACACTAACATCAAAACCATCATCCACAATAAGCTTGGTGTCATCTTGACAACCAACCTCGGAAAATACTTGAGATGCCCTATTATCGGTGGGCGTGTCTCTAAGGACACATTCAAAGATATCCTTGATTTCACTAAATCAAAACTTGGCAAATGGAAGGCTAACACCCTCTCTCAACAAGAGTAATGTACATTAGTTAAATCAACTCTCGCAGCCAAACCTTTGCATTTAATGCAATGTGTCATGTTACCCACATCCATTCACGTTGAACTCAACAGAATTAACAGAAATTTTTGTTGGAACAAAGGACCTAGGCATAAACCTTTAATTAGCTGGTTTGAGGTCTGCAAGTCCAAATGTAATGCCGGTCTGGGCCTTTGCAGCTTAGAAGATATGAGCACCGCTCTTCAACTCAAACTAATCTGGAAGATCTTAGCAGGACCCTCGAACCCATGGGTCATAATTATCAAATGGAAATACCTAAAAATTCCACACATTCTACAATATAAATGAAAAGGTAGCTCCTCCTGGCAATGGACTAATCTATCAAACCTCATCCCAACCATAAAAAATGGCATCAATTGGTATATCGGTAATGGTGAAGCCATTTACTTCTGGACTGACTTATGGTGTGGACAGGTTCCTCTAGTTGAACTCACTATGAATATTTCCAATATAAACCTTTCTACCACAATCAATCACTTTATCTAAAACAACAAAAGTTGGGACACTTTTGATGTGAGCCTATTTTGCCATGTTTTATATTGACTTTTATATCGATTTCTACATGCATTTCATGCATTTGGGTTAGAATAATACATAATTTGTGTAGTTTATGTTTATTGGAAATATATGGAGGTCTACACAAGTTTTTGTTATATTTCCCAGAAATCGGACGCACTTTGGCGCTTAAAAGAAAGTCATGAAGAAGCTAAGGATGGTGCAGCTGGAGAAAACGCCATTTTTTACCATTCATCATTTCGAATCAAGCTTTGAAGTCTTCATGAGAGTTGTAGCCCTCGAAAAGAGCTTCCCAACTCATGATAATATGCGTCAATTGGACGAACGAGGACTTAGGAAAGTGCGTTTCAAGAACAGAACAGAATGCTGGAAAATACAGAGGAGGTCGATTTCGACCAGAGTTGGTCAATATCGACCTAATTTTGGTCATTTTTCTCCTAGAGCCCAGGAATCGACCCAGGAAGCCGAATGAGGAAAGAGGTGGTTGATATCAACCATTCCAGGTCGATATCGAGTTGGACAAAATCGAGCAGAAACCCAGGAATCGACCAAGGAAGATGAAGAGGAAAATTGCAGGTCGATATCGACTTAAGCTAGTCGATATCGAGTTGAAGCTAGTCGATTTTCATCCCCTGGAGCCGAGATCGAGTCAGGAAGAGAAGCTGAGAATTGCAGGTCGATATCGACTAACCGAGGTCGATATCGAGTGACACCCAACAGTGGCCGATTTCGACCTAGTCCGAGTTCTAATCAAAGTTCTATCCAATGTCTAATGGAGATATCCACAAGATCAAATTCTATCAAGATCTATCAAGATGGAAGAGATATTTATCTATATTAGATATAGTTCTTTTTTGATTTAATTCTTTATTTCCATAGTTTAATCTTTCAAGTAATAGATAGATAAATTTAGATATAGATAGAGTTTCTTTCCTAGATTAGTTTGGAATGAAGCCTATAAATAAAGCCCTAGGGGGCTGATTTTCATTCATTCAAGGAAAGTCGTCTTAGGGCGCAAGGAGAGAGGGGAGGTGAGAGAGGAGAGAGAGGAGGAACGTTTGGAAGGTTTGTTTCTAATTTCCTTCTTCTAGGGTTGGGGTGATCTCAATAATAGACATGTGTGTTTAAATTTATGAATTTATGAATTTGTATGTCTTTATTATCATCTACCTATGTGCTTAATCCTTTGCGACAGTTGAGGAAATTCCTTATTCATGATATTGAAGCGAAAGTGATCTTCTTATGAATTTGAATAATAATTAGGGTTTATTAGCGAGAGTTGGTTAATCCTAATTAAGAAAAGGTAGAAACAAATAAGGTTTTTATGCGAGAGCCTCTATCACCTAAATTGTTGGAATTTGCGAAAGTCGATTCTTTGATATAAAGTATGCATCTTTATGTGATTTATAATCTACACATACGTTTATTGCTGTGGTGATCCCTAACCTTGGAAGTTTGCATCTTTATCTGTTTTATTTTATTATTTTTATTTGGCACATATTCTACTCGATATCAAACCACCATTCTCTCACCATCCCTCGACATCGACCAACTCTTAGCCGACGTCGACAGCAACCTCGCCACCTTTTCCCGCTACCCCTGAACCCCAAAACACACTAAGCCTAGAACCGCTGACTTCTCTCCTGAGGACGAACCTGACTCCACTATCCTATAGCGGGGTCTTGACTATAAATTTATTTGGTCGAGAAACCCTCTCGTCAACTTTTACACTCAATGAAGAACTCAAAGACTAATTAGACAAAAAAAACATCATCAACACCATCTCCCTCATACCAATCCTGTTAGGTTTAGATAATTTTGTTTTAATGGGTTGAAGGTAAATTCGGTTCTTGTATATCATTACGGATAATCAAGACAGTTGAGTAGACCTTAAAAAAGGGTAAATTATAGGTAAACCTCGAAAGGTAATCCCGAGGGTGTAGGCCAAAAAGGCAATCTCCACCGAATTCTTTTAGGCATCAAAACTAAGTGTTTAACCCCTCTAGAAAAGATATATAAAATGTCTTGGATAATGGCAAATGAGTCACTTAAATAAATTGTGTTTTCCTTCAACGTTTATTGCCCCTATTTATGTCAAAGGGTTGCACTACAATAACGTTGTGTGATAAAACGTTTCCTATACAATAAAAGGGTGGCATCCCATTTCATTATTGCATATATACATACCTTGTTTGTGTTTCAAGTGTTTGTTTTTCCGTTTGAGAGAACTATCGAAAGAACTCATGCCTTTCCAAGTGAATGTCAAAGACCTTTTATAGGCAAAATGGGGTTTAAGTTTTTGGGAGGTTATGGGTAGTTATTGGTAGTTATTGCTGGTTATGGTAGTTATGGTGATTGGGCGGTTACCCTCCAATAACTATCCCTAATCGTTGGCCCAATAAAACCCTAATAAGAACCGACCCAATTAAGGACAAGCTAGCATAAAGGAGCTAGCATGGCAGAGCTAGGTCACTCATAAAATATAAAATGTGCATGGCATTTATACGAAGCTGAGTGTAGCTACCATGCAGCTAAAATGACTAAGTTAAAGCTTCAATTAAGTTAAAACCCTAATCAAGCTAAAAAATAGAGCTAGGTCATTTTTGGAGTTCCGAAGTTCGACTAGCTCTCAAATTTTGCACAAAAGCTTTAGATCTTAATATCTTTCTTTACAAATCATGAGAAGGTGATTTAACTCACTATAAGTGATCAAAACTCAATCATAACCATACTAGATCGAATGTCGAGCATATCTCTATTGCTCATTATGGAAAGCGTCCGAACGAGCTCAAGATCAACTTTGTCGATGTTGAGACTATTGCATGAGTCTTTTCTCATGATTTTCTTTCCCCTTAAAATCTTAGAATTACTTAGGCCCGATCAGATGGGTCGTGCCTCCCGCACACCCTGAGCCCGAGCGTAGCTCTTGGTAATTCTCACACTTAACATTTTTTATTTCAAACAAATGGATTGATGCCTTTTTACAAATCACCAACATTCCTCCCCCATTTGAGCAATGTCATAAATCTTTGAACAATTTACAAACTCTTTGTATATACATAAATATCTATTGGATTTGAATTTATATCTTGTAAAAATTACAATCATGTACTAAAGAATCATGGTGTTCTAAGGTGAAAGTTTAAATTAATTTCAGATATCACATTTCACGCTTTCTAAAACTTTTAGAAACGGCTTTTCACATCAGTTGAAAAAAAGAATGAATATCTTTTTTTTTGACATCATAAATTGAATGAACAATGTTAAAAAGTTATTTAACATCACATGTTTTTCTAACCAATGTTAAATAACATAATTCTAGTAGTGATCTCTCAAGATTCTTTGTACACCAACTCTTTTGCCAAACTCTTGGTTAAGTTATTGGCAAGATTGTTGTGTGTTCGCACAAAGAGAACCGATATGACTCCATATGTGATTAGTTCTCGAATAGAACTATGTCTCAAACCTAGATGTCGTGACTTCCCATTATATACTTGGCTATATGCCTTTGCCAAAGTACTCTGGCTATCAAAAAAGATAGCAATAGGGGATATTGGTTTTGGCTACAAGGGTATCTCATGTATGAGATTCCTAAGCCATTCCGCTTCCTTGCCGGTCGCGGTGAGTGCAACAAACTCCGACTCCATCGTCGAGGTTGTTATGCATGACTGTATTGTGAGCCTAATTCGCCATGTTTTACATCTACTTTTATATCTATTTCTGCATACATTTCATACATTTGGCTTAAAATAATATAAAATATGTGTAGTATATGTTTATTTCCAATATATGGAGGTCATATGCGTCAATCTGACGAACGAGGACTCGGGAAAGTGCGTTTTAAGAACAGAGCAGAAAGCCGGAGCCCAACTTTACTCGATCTCTAGTTCACTTACTCGATCTCGACAAAAGTTGCCCAAACACACCTGGTCGAGCAAAGCATGGTCGAGAAGATGAGAGCCAGATCAACCCGACTCCGGAGCTTTACTCGATCTCGAGTAAACTAGTCGAGATCGACCAACCCCTGATGCCATGTCCGGAGTCGAGGAGATGTGCCAAGTCGAGAAGCCGAGGACTAAAGACGCCGATCATCACTCTTACTCGATCTCGAAGAACTTTCTCGATCTCGACAACCCAGCAGCACCTGACCGAGCCGGATCGAGCACCAGCTACCCGAGACGCCCAGTCGAGCCATAGTCGACGACCACGTTACTCGATCTCGAGTAGGCCTACTCGATATCGAGGAGCCGTGTCCCGGAGCCGCGTTACGCGGTTTGCTGTCTTACGCGGTTTGGGAATCCTTGGAGCCAAAGGAATCCGTGTTTGGCCGAGATCTATCAACATCTATCAAGACCTATCAACACATGGAAGATTTACCTATTTTAGATATAATTTCCTATTTGGATTTAATTCCTTTATTGCATTTTTTTAAGCCTTTAGATAATTAGATATAGATTTAGATATAGTTTTCTTTCCTAATTAGAGATGGAATGAAGGCTATAAATAAAGCCCTAGGGGGCTGATTTTCATTAATTCAAGTCAAGTTGTCTTAGGGCGCAAGGAGAGAGGAGAGAGAGAGAAGGAGAGAGGAGGAGAGAGAGAGAAAGAGAGAGAGAGACAGAGAGAGAAGGAGAAGAAAGGAGACGAACGGTTGTAAGTTTTAGTTTATTTTATGTTAAAGTTAATTTCTTTCATTATGGTTTGTTTCTAATTCCCTTCTTCTAGGGTTGGGGTGATCCCAACATAGATATTTGTGTTTGATTTATAAATCCATGAATTTTTATGTCTTTATCATCATCTACCTATGTGCTTAATCCTTTGCGAGAGTTGAGGAAATTCCTTATTCATGATATTGAAGCGAAAGTGATCTTATTATGAATTGGATAGTAATTAGAGTTTATTTGCGAGAGCCGAGTAATCCTAATTAAGAAAAGGTAGAAACAAATTAGGTTTTTATGCGAGAGCCTCTATCACCTAAATTGTTGGAATTTGCGAAAGTCGATTCTTTGATATAAAGCATGCATCTTTATGTGATTTATGATTTGCACATATGTTTATTGTTATGGTGATCTCTAACCTTGGAAGTTTGCATCTTTATTTGATTTATTTTATTATTTTTATTCGGCACATATTCTACTCGATATCAAATCACCATTCTCTCTCCATCCCTCGACATCGACCCCTCTATTCTTTGTTTACAACCACCCTCATCACCTTTTCCTGCTATCCCTGAACCCCAAAATACACTAAACCTAGAACCGCTGACTTCTTTCCTGAGGACGAACCTGACTCCAATATCCTATAGCGGGGTCTTGACTACAAATTTATTTGGTCGAGAAACCCTCTCGTCAAATTGGCGCCGTTGTCGGGGAATGTTTTGCTTAACCCTCCTTTGTGAATAGATGTTGCTTTTGTGTATTTGCACATGCATGGATCTGTGACACTAGTACCTTTTCGAGGACGGTAATTGATTGCAGGGACATATAAGAATGAATCTAAGATGTTGAGAGTTTTGATTCCTTCCCCTGAATGACAAATAAAAGTATTGCTTGAGGACAAGCAAGCTTAAGTATGGGGTGTTTGTTGTGAGCCTAATTTGCCATGTTTTCTGCATACATTTCGTACATTTGGGTTAAAATAATATAAAATATGTGTAGTATATGTTTATTTGCAATATATGGAGGTCTACACAAGTTTTTGTTATATTTCGCAGAAATCGGACACACTTTGGAGCTTAAAGGAAACTCATGGAGAAGCTAAGAATGGGGCAGCTGGAGAAAAGGCCATTTTTTACCATTCTTCATTCTGAATCAAGCTTTGATGTCTTCATGAGAGTTGTATCCCTCAAAAAGAGCTTTCTAACGCATGGTTATATGCGTCAATCCGACGAACGAGGACTCGGGAAAGTGCGTTTTAAGAACAGAGCAGAAAGTCGGAGCCCAACTTTACTCGATCTCGAGTTCACTTACTCGATCTCGACAAAAGTTGCCCGAGCACATCTGGTCGAGCAGAGCATGGTCGAGAAGATGAGAACCAGATCAACCCGACTCCGGAGCTTTACTCGATCTCGAGTAAACTAGTCGAGATCGACCAACCCCTGATGCCATGTCCGGAGTCGTGGAGATGTGCCAAGTCGAGAAGCCGAGGACTGAAGACGTCGAGCATCACTCTTACTCGATCTCGAGGAACTTTCTCGATCTCGACAACCCAGCAGCACCTGACCGAGCCAGATCGAGCACCGGCTACCTGAGATGCCCAGCCGAGCCATAGTCGACGACCACGTTACTCGATCTCGAGTAGGCCTACTCGATCTCGAGGAGCCATGTCCCGGAGCCGCGTTACGCGGTTTGGTGTCCTACGCGGTTTGGGAATCCTTGGAGCCGAAGGAATCCGAGTTTGGCCGAGATCTATCAACATCTATCAAGACCTATCAACACATGGAAGATTTACCTATTTTAGATATAATTTCCTATTTGGATTTAATTCCTTTATTTTTAAGCCTTTAGATAATTAGATATAGTTTTCTTTGCTAATTAGAGAGGGAATGAAGGCTATAAATAACGCCCTAGGGGCTGATTTTCATTAATTCAAGTCAAGTCGTCTTAGGGTGCAAGGAGAGAGGAGAGAGAGAGAGAAGGAGAGAGAGACAGAGAGAGAGAGAGAGAGAGAGAAGGAGAAGGAAGGAGACGAACGGTTGTAAGTTTTAGTTTATTTTATGTTAAAGTTAATTTCTTTCATTATGATTTGTTTCTAATTTCCTTCTTCTAGGGTTGGGGTGATCCCAATATAGATATTTGTGTTTGATTTATAAATCCATGAATTTTTATGTCTTTATCATCATCTACCTATGTGCTTAATCCTTTTCGAGAGTTGAGGAAATTCCTTATTCATGATATTGAAGCGAAAGTGATCTTATTATGAATTGGATAGTAATTAGGGTTTATTTGCGAGAGCCGACTAATCCTAATTAAGAAAAGGTAGAAACAAATTAGGTTTTTATGCGAGAGCCTCTATCACCTAAATTGTTGGAATTTGCGAAAGTCGATTCTTTGATATAAAGCATGCATCTTTATGTGATTTATGATCTGCACATATGTTTATTGTTGTGGTGATCCCTAACCTTGGAAGTTTGCATCTTTATTTGTTTTATTTTATTATTTTTATTCGGCACATATTCTACTCGATATCAAACCACCATTCTCTCTCCATCCCTCGACATCGACCCCTCTATTCTTTGTTGACAACCACCCTCATCACCTTTTCCTGCTATCCCTAAACCCCAAAACACACTAAACCTAGAACCGCTGACTTCTCTCCTGAGGATGAACCCGACTCCACTATCCTATAGAGGGGTCTTTACTACAAATTTATTTGGTCGAGAAACCCTCTCGTCAAATTGGCGCCGTTGCCGGGGAAATATCAATCGCGCCTAGTTTAAATGTGTTTAAGGTTCAGAAAAGCCCATCCCTTTTTCTTACCCTATCACATACCCTACTACCACCTACCTCACTGGTACCTACTGGGTGCAAAGCTTTTGCTACTAATTTGTGTTCTTGATTGTGATTTCAAAGCTTAGGTACAAAGATGGAAGACTTTGTCGAAGGGAATCCTGCATGGGAAGAATGGTCTCAAGATTTGAGACGGAGGAATAGGATCGCAGTGGAGGAGGCACGATTAAGGGAAATAGCCCGGCTGGAGGACTTAGTCCGACGACTTGAGGCTTCCTATCGTTCTGAAGGATCAGAGCCTCCTTCTTATGAGGAAATTGAAGCTATGGAAAGTGATGAGGAAGAAGAAGATTGGAACAAACAATGGGTACTCCCACGGTACATGAGAGCAACAACACCAATTGATGTCGACTACCCCATAGTCGACGTCGATCACATTACAGAAACCCAGGTATGTCCTTCCCCGATCTCGATTCCACCTTTGCAATCTATCTTTGAAAAAACATATGAAGGACCCCAAGAAGAAGAAGCACTAGAAGAGAAGAAGTTGGACATTGTTGTCCAGGACATTCCAAGATCGCTTTTACCTTACAAAGTGAAGGCTATCCCCGATGATTTTGAGCAACCGATGTTCATATTCAAGTATGGGGTCCTAGGAAAGTGGCATGAAGCTCCGCATGATGAGGTGGAAATATCTCTTCCCACTCCACCGTTTTGCTGTGGTGGAGACGCGCAACCAAGTAAACCTATGAAGCGGAAGAGGTATGATGATGAGGTATGTATATTTTCTTTATATCTTCCTTTATGCATGTCAGCTAGAGCCCGGGAAGATGAATGGGTGAAGCCATGGAGCGTTCACTCGGGGAGGTTTAAGCCTCTTCACATGGTGCCCCCAGATGACATCTCACGCTTCCCACCACCGAAGGAACCACCAGATCCACCTATACCTCCGGACAAAGATGAGCCAGACTATAAAATCTAGAGCTTGTAAATAGACATTTATTTTTGGGACTTTTGGACATTGTTGCTTTTGTTTGTTTTTTATTTTAAACTTTTAGTTTTTCTATTGTGGGTATTTTTCTTCTATATTTTTTCAGGTCCATGGGGATAGAATAGAAGCAAGCTAAATTCGGACTCGGCCCAGCAGCATAGCACTCGATTAGCACACCTGTCTTGTGAGTTCCTTTCTTTACCCTTAGTTTTTATACAATGAGGACACTGTAATGTTTAAGTATGGGGTGGGGGAAGGGCTTACTTTATGCATATTTGGTTTTATTTGACATTATGTGTGCATATTTAGAATTTATTTCTTGAATTGCTTATACATGGCTATTTTGGAATTCATTATTGATTTATGTGCTTATAGACATGTTTTCCAAAATTTGAAAAAAAATTACCCCCATTGAAATTTTTTGATTAATGTCATGGAAGTTTTATTGAACTCGACGATGCAAAATTAGATTCATTAGAGATATAGCATGAAATTGCCTAGTAAAAGGAAGTCACAATGAAGTACATTATTTTTATGAAAACCATGAAAGGAGGTAAAATTTAATATTGCTTTTGACATGTTGCATGATAAGAGGATGGAGGACTTTACATCTCCATGTAATGCTCATATTGTTTATAATCCTAGCCATACCTATGCTTATGCATCACAAAAGCCATATTATGCCTTATTTCATATATTGCTCCACATGATCTAAATATTGCCCATTCTTTACCTTATTTCCTATCCGGGGATTATGTTGAGAATGATGTTACATTATGGAGATTATTATATGGCGATTGTGTTGTTATTATTACTATTGGAGTTTGGTAGGAAATTGTTTGAAATATATGGAAAATTTAATGAGTGAAAGAAAATTTGATCACCTCATGAGATAAAGGTAGATCGACCCTGCTTGCTGAGATAATAGTTCGGTGAGATGGGACACACGGGTGAGGAGTCCAAAGCACTAAGTATCCGGGGCAATTCATGACACCCATGTTTGCGACTCGCGAGAAGGCAGTGCTGAGGTTAGAGAGGTAAAAGCATTATTATTGAAAAAAAAGCATTATGGAAGGTGATGAATCAAAGGAAAAAGGAATGTGGAAATTCAGTTTGGAAATACTCCATTTCCCCGGATCATTAGTACCACATTGCCAAAAAATTGCCCACCTTTAGCCTTTTACCAATCTACTTCTTTATTGAGCTTAAATTTAAGTCATCTTGATTATTGTTGCTTTGTCAGATGAATTGTTTTTGCATTACCCTCCTTTTGTGAGTAGATGTTGCTTTTGTGTATTTGCACATGCATGGATCTGTGACACTAGTACCTTTTTGAGGATGGTAATTAATTGCAGGGACATATAAGAATGAATCTAAGATGTTGAGAGTTTTGATTCCTTCCCCTGAATGACAAATAAAAGTATTGCTTGATGACAAGCAAGCTTAAGTGTGGGGTGTTTGTTGTGAGCCTAATTCGTCATGTTTTACATCTACTTTTATATCGTTTTCTGCATACATTTCATACATTTGGGTTAAAATAATATAAAATATGTGTAGTATATGTTTATTTGCAATATATGGAGGTCTACACAAGTTTTTGTTATATTTCGCCGAAATCGGACGCACTTTGGAGCTTAAAGGAAACTAATGGAGAAGCTAAGAATAGTGCAGCTGGAGAAAAGGCCATTTTTCACCATTCTTCATTCTAAATCAAGCTTTGATGTCTTCATGAGAGTTGTATCCCTCGAAAAGAGCTTTCTAACGCATGGTCATATGCTTCAATCCGACGTATGAGGACTCGGGAAAGTGCGTTTTAAGAACAGAGCAGAAAGCCGGAGACCAACTTTACTCGATCTCGAGTTCACTTACTCGATCTCGACAAAAGTTGCCCGAGCACACCTGGTCGAGCACAGCATGGTCGAGAAGATGAGAGCCAGATCAACCCAACTCCGGAGCTTTACTCGATCTCGAGTAAACTAGTCGAGATCGACCAACCCCTTATGCCAAGTTCGAAGTCGAGGAGATGTGCCAAGTCGAGAAGCCGAGGACTGAAGACGTCGAGCATCACTCTTACTCGATCTCGAGGAACTTTCTCAATCTCGACAACCCAGCAGCACCTGACCGAGCCGGATCGAGCACCAGCTACCCGAGACGCCCAACCGAGCCATTGTCGACAACCACATTACTCGATCTCGAGTAGGCCTACTCGATCTCGAGGAGCCGTGTCCTGGAGCCGCGTTACGCGGTTTGCTGCCCTACGCGGTTTGGGAATCCTTGGAGCCGAAGGAATCCGAGTTTGGCCGAGATCTATCAACATCTATCAAGACCTATCAACACATGGAAGATTTACCTATTTTAGATATAATTTCCTATTTGGATTTAATTCCTTTATTTTTAAGCCTTTAGATAATTAGATATAGATTTAGATATAGTCTTCTTCCCTAATTAGAGAGGGAATGAAGGCTATAAATAAAGCCCTAGGGGCTGATTTTCATTAATTCAAGTCAAGTCGTCTTAGGGCGCAAGGAGAGAGGAGAGAGAGAGAAAGAGAGAGAGAGAGAGAAAGAGAGAGAGAGAGAGAAGGAGAAGGAAGGAGACGAACGATTGTAAGTTTTAGTTTATTTTATGTTAAAGTTAATTTCTTTCATTATGGTTTGTTTCTAATTTCCTTCGTCTAGAGTTGGGGTGATCCCAACATAGATATTTGTGTTTGATTTATAAATCCATGAATTTTGATGTCTTTATCATCATCTACCTATGTGCTTAATCCTTTTCGAGAGTTGAGGAAATTCCTTATTCATGATATTGAAGCGAAAGTGATCTTATTATGAATTGGATAGTAATTAGGGTTTATTTGCGAGAGCTAACTAATCCTAATTAAGAAAAGGTAGAAACAAATTAGGTTTTTATGCGAGAGCCTCTATCACCTAAATTTTTGGAATTTGCGAAAGTCGATTCTTTGATATAAAGCATGCATCTTTATGTCATTTATGATATGCACATATGTTTATTGTTGTGGTGATCCCTAACCTTGAAAGTTTGCATCTTTATTTGTTTTATTTTATTATTTTTATTCGGCACATATTCTACTCGATATCAAACCACCATTCTCTCTCCATCCCTCGACATCGACCCCTCTATTCTTTGTTGACAACCACCCTCATCACCTTTTCCTGCTATCCCTGAACCCCAAAACACACTAAACCTAGAACCGCTGACTTCTCTCCTGAGGACGAACCTGACTCCACTATCCCATAGCTGGGTCTTGACTACAAATTTATTTGGTCGAGAAACCCTCTCGTCAGACTGCTTCTTAGATGCCCAAGAAATCGCACCACCACCTAATAAAAATACTCAACCACTCGTTGAAGAGTGATCTTCCATATTGGTGATCCAACTTGCATCTGTTTATCCTTCCAAATATGAGGGAGAACCCACACATGCAATTCCATAGGTAATTGTCCCTTTCAAGTACCTAAGTACTCTTATAAGGGCCTTCCAATTACTTGAGCTCGGTCAACTTGTGTATTGACGAGAGGGTTTCTCGACCAAATAAATTTACAATCAAGACCCGCTATAGGATAGTGGAGTCAGGTTCGTCCTCAGGAGAGAAGTCAGTGGTACTAGGTTTAGTTGGTTCTGGGGTTCGGGAATAGTGGGAAGAGGTTATGAGGGTTCCTGTCGACGTCGGCCAAGAGTTGGTCGATGTTGAGAGACGGAGGGGGAAGTAGTGGTTGGTGTCGAGTGGCTACATAGGAACTTTAAAATAACAAAAATAGAACAAATAAAGATGCAAACTTCCAAGGTTAGGGATCACCGCAACAATAAACATATGTGTAGATTATAAATCACATAAAGATGCATGCTTTACATCAAATAAATTCCGTTATTAACAAATAGGAATATAGAGGCTCTCGCATAAAGCCTGAGTGTTACTATCTTTTCTTAATTAGGATTTGTCGGCTTTTGAAAATAAACCCTAATTACTATCCAAATCCATAATAAGATCGCTTTCGCTTCAATATTACAAATAAAGAATTTCATCAACTCTTGCAAAGGATTAAGCACATAGGTAGATGATGACAAAGACATAAAAATTCATAAATTCATAAATAAAACACATATATCTATGTTGGGATCACCCCAACCCTAGAAGAGGGAAACTAGAAACAAAACATAATGAAAGAAAATAACTTTAATATTAAACTAAAACTAGAACTTACAACCATTTGGCTCCTTCCTCTTCTCCCACTCAGATCCTCTCTCTCTCTCTCTCTCTCTCTCTCTCTCTCTCTCTGTCTCTCTCTGTCTCTCTCTTTCCTTGCGCCCGAAGACAACTTGACTTGAATTAATAAAAATCAGCCCCCTAGGACTTTATTTATAGACCACAATCCTTGCTATCCAAGAAAGAAGCAAGTCTATCTCTGTCTAAATCTATCTATCTAAACCCTAAGATAAATGTTTGATAAACAAAATAAATAAAACAATTAAATTCCCCCTAGGTAAATTAGGGAATTACTAAAGTGGATAAATATCTTCCATCTTGATATAATATCCGTTGCTTAATGTGGAAGAAAGCCCACTCGGAATCTGGACTCGAAATCGACTCGGATTGGCTCTGATGGTCCACTCGATATCGACCAAGTCAGGCCGATATCAACTCGGTCTTCTCATCTCACTCGATCTCGGCTCTGGAGTGGATTTCGACTATGTGTTACTCGATATTGGCCTGGTATAGTCGATATCGACCTATTCTTCAGCTCGTTGATTTCTGGCATTTCTAGTCGATTTCTGGCTCAGCATTCCTACTCGATATCGACCATGGGTGGTCAATATCGACCTCCTTGTGTCTGGTCCAAATCCTGTCCTTGCTTTCAACATTCTGCTCCGTTTCGAAACGCACTTTTCCGAGTCCTCGTTTGTTCGATTGACGTATATAAATATGCATTAGAAAGCTCTTTTCAAAGGCTACAACTCTGATGAAGACATCAGAACTTGATTCAAAATGATGAATGGTGAAAAGTGGTGTTTTCTCCAGCTGCACCATCTTGTACTCTTCCTTAGCTTCTCCAATGTCTTCATGACTTTCCTTTAAGTTCCAAAGTGCGTCCGATTTCTGGAAAATTAAACCGAAACTGGTGTAGACCTCCATATATTGCAAATAAACATAAACCACACCGATTCTGTATTATTCTAACCCAGAAGTATAAAATGCAGACAAAAGTTGATATAAATGTAAGCGAAAATCATGGTTATTTGAGCGCACATCAACACCCCATGCTTAAGCTTTCTTTTCCTCAAGCAATACTTTTAATGGTCATACAGGGGAGGAAATTAAACTCTCAATATCAACGATTCATTCTCATATCTCCCTGCAATCAATTACCATCCTCACAAAAGGTACTAATGACCAATTCCATGCTTGTCAATAAAAGCAACATCTACACACAAAAGGAGTGTTATGCAAAAACAATTTATAAGACAAGGTAAAAGGTATAGCGGTGGGCTATATTTGGGCAATGTGGTGCTAAAACCGGAGAGAATTCTTCAAACTTGCTTTCTTTCTTTGATGCACTTTCTCCCTTCATATGATATTTCACATCACTCATCCTTTCATAATTCACTCTTTGCTTTTTTCACTTATATGCTTTTACCTCTCTAACCTCAACACTGCCTTCTCACGGGTCGC
This sequence comes from Persicaria tinctoria, assembly GCA_037127255.1. Lineage (NCBI taxonomy): Eukaryota > Viridiplantae > Streptophyta > Magnoliopsida > Caryophyllales > Polygonaceae > Persicaria > Persicaria tinctoria. The sequence continues at coordinate 53,552,123 of JBANSL010000014.1, read as the reverse complement.
AAACATGGGTGTCATGAATGGCCCCGGATACTTAGTGCTTCAGAGTCCTCACCTTGGTGTCCCATCCTGCGGGACTAACATCTCAACGCATGCAGGGTCGATCTACCTTTATCTCCTGAGGTGGCCGAATTTTCTGATAATGGTTGGAATTCATGGTCCTCGGATTGATCTATTAATTATTCATATTCCTAGGTCTACTTGACTAAAGTGGAGAGATCCGTAGAGATTCACACATCTTATTTAATATCACTAAAGAATAGCATTAAGGACTCAAGTAAGCAAATGCATAAATGGCTCTTTATCCGTAGAGATTCACACATCTTATTTACTTTTATCCCTAGGTGAATTTTATCCTCCTTATGTCCAAGCTTTTATTTTTTTTTCTTTGAGCCAAAATACATGAAAACCAAATGCATAAAAATAAGGGAATAAATAAGCATATAACATTACATCTTCTCAAAACCATAAACCATAACATCACACTTTAGCTTCATTATCCTCAATCTCCAAAATAGATTCCATAACCCACTCAAATTCTCAATTCCCCCGGAATAAGGGTAAGGCTCATCATAGGCTAGTAATAACAATTTTGTGGACCTATCAATAAAAAGGCTAAAGGCTCAAATTGGCTTCAAAGCAAGATATAACATAAGGTAGACATGGATAAATACGTGGCTAAAAAGTTGCCTCTATCATTTGAACTTATCAAGCAATGAACATATATATAATCGGCCTTGAAAATAGATAACCATGGCAATACTCAATGATAAATGCAGAGGAAGAGCAAATCACACAAGAAAAGCAAAAGGAATGAAGATGTATCCCTTATAAGGCCAAAAATATCTCATTGGCACAAATTTTTGTTGAATTTCAAGTATACTCCCAAACTTAGATCATACATGCTCAATTACATATGCTTAATCGTATTTCACTTAAAAACCAATTTTCAGGATAAGATCAAATAATTCCAGAATTTCATGGGATTTATAAGATCATGCCAGTATAAAGCCAAAATAGGACAAACTCAAATTAGATGGGAATCTTTGATAACACAATATGCAAAACAACAAAATAAAACTCACTTTTTTTTTTCTTTTTTTTGACATTTTTCAATTTTTTTTTCATTTTTGACATTTTCTATAGCATAAAGGAAATAACAAAAAGAAATAACAGAAATTCAAGCATGAACTAACCTAACTAATTCACTTCAACCCCCCCCCCCCCCATACTTACATGTTGCATTGTCCTCAAAGCATATAAACACAAAAAGGAACAATGAAAAATATAAAAATAAAGGGTTTGAAAGAAGCAAATGACAAACCTATTACTATGAAGGTGGGGTCTGGGGTCCAGACCGCTGATTGATGTCCAGGGAAATCTGCGCCCGGGTCTTTAGAAGACATGCATGTATCTTGTCTATCTTCTTCTCTAGACTCAACTGATGCCCATGTAGTCGGCGAAAACTTCTTAAGTGCTGATCTTCCCTTCTAGTCAAGCGATTGTCAAGAATTGCCATAAGCTCAAATAAAGAACTGCTCTCAGTAGGGATATCAAGATCATCATCAATCTCATCTCCCAGAAGAAATCCACTTGAAGAGAACGGGTCCACAACCATCCCAGTAGGCGCTGGAACATGACGAATACAGAAAGCAGTCAAAGTAGGGACAACTGGTAAATACACAGGAAGATACTGGTGGTGCTATCCCTTCGCGCCAAATAGCCAACGAAAACACTCACTATTGTCAAGGCGGACTACCCTCTCAATAAGACAAGCGCTCGGTAGGGATGACGTGTCATAATAGAAAGGCAATGGAAAGGGTTGCAGGGAGCTCAAATCCATACCCATATAGCGTGCTATAAGGGTAATCAATCCACCAAAAGTAACAATATGGGCATTTGTATCATCTCTCCTACGAAGTGCGTCTGCACAAGCAGCCAGAAACAACTCTATCCAATCTGGTACACACTCGGCCTCCGACGTCAAACAATATAACCACATCCACATCCTCTTGGGAATAACCATCGGATCAGCAGAACCATAGAAGGCAGGGGTCAACACCCTGTGGCATAGCCTAAGGGCGAGATGTGTAATCAGATAATCATGAAAGTTCTCAGTCTCTCCAGCATGGCCTAACACTATAGCCCAAGTCTCGGCAGGTGTAGTAGCAAACGAGCTCATATGCCAAGGATTAAACCAAGGTATATGTATTCCCAAAGCATGAGACAGAGATCTTTTCTATATTGAGCATTCAATAGCCAATAATATAAAGCGGATGTCCTTATCAGATCGCACATCCAGAGTTGACAGGAACTCACGCACCAAAACAGGATAAGTCGGAGCGCTCATCGATATGAAGTTAGCTAGGCCTCCTTTATCCAGCAGCCGAGATACTGGATCATGGAGACCAAGCCTCTGCAATGTCTCCGGATGAAAGAATCGCGTCGACTGGAAACTCACATCACTTAGCTGGAACCAGCGTCCCTTCTCAACTTAAGACAAATAGGTTGGAGCATCCATCTTAGGAGCACGAGACATAACTCATAGGATTGAGGAAGAAAACCACGAAAAACGCCCAAAAGACGGGCTCGCTGTAGCGGCGGCGGGCACCGTGTACGCAGAAGCACGAATCCGAGTGAGAACGTTGGAAGACCGACATCCACACTACTCTAAACTCGAACTTTTCATGAACAACTTGGTTTCAAAAGGTTCTTTGGTGATAGGTAGGGGAATTGTAAGAAAAAGTTGAATTTCGTGGATGTAGGGTAATGGTGGAGAGTGTTTTGGTGGATAGAATCGATTGAAACGCAAGACTTTAGGTATTTGGAATGGATTCCAGTAGGCTTTTGGGTTTTGTAGGTTTCTTTAGCAAGCTTGGTTGATTCAAAATAGGGAGTAGCAATATATGGTGAGTTGGAAGGAATATCTATCAAAAAGAAAAATAAGAAACATTAGAACTAGATAGAATATGAATAGGAAAGATAGAACCTCTAATCCTAGGAAATAAAGAAACTAATTCTAAGAAGAAAAATCTAATCCTAAGATAGATAGAAAATAGATAAAAGATAAAATAGACTAACCTAAGATAGATAGAAAATAATCTAACCTAGAAAAGATAGAAAACAATCTAATCCTAAAATAAGATAAAAGGGAAATAAATCTAATCCTATAAAGATATAAATTAAGGAAAATTAACCTAAAACGAAAAATAACCAAAAATAAGAAAGATAGAAACTTCTCTTCCAAGTTTACCAAAATTCGGATTCATCTGGCGGACAAGGGGCGTTGGGCGCCGTGTGACTGGCGGCGGGCACCGTGTCCATAGTATGTGACTCCGTTCTTCCAAATCAATCAAAACTCGATACAACACAAGTTTCACTTACCGTAGCTTCCGAAATCGAGCAACACGATTGATCCTACTTTATTGAATTGAAAAAACAAATTGCAAAATAGAAATAATACTACCTAACTACATTGGGTTGCCTCCCAAGAAGCGCCTTTGTTTCATGTCTTTGGCTCGATGTGATGCATTTCTTGATCAAGTTATTCCACCAAGATCCCCCACACTTGTCCTTTTCAAGACAAGAGGTGGAACTTTAGGGACTTTTCCAACATATCAATCAATTGCATCGATTGATTCCTTCTTGAAATGAGTTACTCCTGGAGGTTGTTCTGCAATTGCAAAAACCTCGACATTGTTATGAATCAATTTCTTATAGGGAATAGCAATAGAATCAATTGAATTAGACACATTGTCATGTGACTTAAACAAATTCTCAATTTTCCTTTCAATGACATCTTTCCCTAATCCAATTTCATCTTTGTTAAAAAACTCAAGATTCATAGACTTAGTTTCAACAGAAGCATCTAACAAATCATTTGATTTATCCCTGTGATTACTTTCATTAGAGTCAAGAACATCTACAAAATCATTGGCAGAAGAAACAATAGGCTCAAATATAAAAAACTCAATCTTTCTACCATCAAACTCCATAGTTAGTGAAACTTCAAAACAATCAATCTTTGTCTTAGCCGTTCGCAAGAATGGCCTTCCCAAGACAATTGAGGTTTCAGTCGTACCTTGTTCCATGTCTAGAATGAAGAAATCAGCCGGAAATATCAAATCATTTACCTTAACCAAAACATCCTCAACAACTCCTCTAGGGTTAAGACTAGAACGATCGGCGAGTGAAATCAGCTAGAAATATCAAATCATTTACCTTAACCAAAACATCATTAACCAAAACATCCTTAGACAATGAATTGAGACCCAAAAACATGTAAAAGTTATAAGACATAACATTAATTGAAGCACCTAGGTCTAACATAGCTTTGGTGAAGCTAACATTACCTATTGTACATGGGATTGTAAACATACCTGGATCTCCGCACTTTTCAAGCAACCGTTTATAAAGTAAAGCAGAAACATTCTCACTTAATCTTACATTTTCTTTCTTCTACATCCTTTGCTTGCGCTTCATCATGCATAGTGCTTTCAAGAATTTCACATAGCGAGGCACAATTTTAATCAAATTGAAAAGTGGAATATTTACCTAACAATGAGCAAAGGTATCATAAAGAATTTGTTCGTCCTCCCACTTACGATGAGATCTTAAGGCATAAGGAAAAGGTGGTGCAGGTCTTGAAACCTCAGAAGACCACTCTTTAGAAGAATTATTCAGGATTTGAACAACGTCATAAGTCGAATCCGTCACTGGAGGAGGCGGCGGGCGCCGTGGTGAGGGGCGGCGGGCGCCGTCTATACAGTGTGTCTCTAATTCCGTCTCTTCCTCCTTATTTCCCAAATCAACTACTTACCCAGGCCTCTCTTCAACATTCCTAGTGGGCACATTCACTTGTTTACCTCCTCTAAGGATCATGGCGCTAACATTCTTCTTCGAATTCACTACCACCTACGATGGTAACTTCCCCGAATCTTTCGCTTTCAATTCACCAATCTCCTTAGCCATCTGACTCAGCAACTTTTATTGAACACTCATCTTTTCCAATAACAACCTCAATGTCTCATCTCGATCTTCTTGTTGAGTGTTTCTAGGACAATTCTCAAATTGTCCTCTCTGAAAAAGAACTTGTTGTTGCTGGCCTCTGCCGTTGAATCCAGTCTGGTAGTTTGAATTGTAGCCCTGATTGTAATTGTTACCAAAGTTGTGGCGAGGTCCATACTCCATAGCATTCACTTCAGCGGTGTCTTCCTAAATCAAGGGATACTTATCATTCGGATGAGTTGGATCTCCACAAACACCACAAGGTCTAGGCTGATGGGGTTGATTCATTTGCATAGCTATCTTGTTCACGATCTCCATAAGCCTATCGATATCATCCTTGTGTCCATCTCTCGAACTATCCAACTTATGGACTCCTGTAACTCCTTGGTGTCTCCCATATTTGTGCGATGCATTAGCCAACCCTTCAAAAATCTGCATTGCTCCCAGAGGTGTTTTATCCAAAATTTCTCCTCCGCCAGTAGCATTGATGAATTTCCTATCGGCGTCAAGGAAGCCTTCTTAAAGATACAACGCTAGATCATTCTCGGGTATGCCATGTTGCGGACAACTACCCTTAAGCTTCTTGAACCGCTCAACATACTCATAAAGACTCTCCGTAGGTGATTGCTCAATACGGGACAGCTCCTTCTTAAGTTTGTTGAGGCGAATCGCAGGAAAGTACTTTTTGCAAGAAAGCTTTCTTCAATTGCACCCAAGTAGTAATGCTTTTTGGAGGTAGGTAGTAAAGCCAATCGCTTGCAGAATCTTTCAAAGTAAAGAGGAACACTCTCAACATCAATTGGTCATCGTTCAGGCCTTGGGGTCTAAGTTTATCACACACGCTCACAAAGGTAGCAAGGTGCTTGTTTGGTTCCTTCCTAGGCAATCCATGAAAGCAGGGAAAAATAGAAGACCAATTCGACTTATACTCAAATCTTGAACCCTTAGGGAGATCAGGAAGAATAATGGCAAGTGGTTGAGCACTCAAATTAGGTTCCTTTAGGTTTCTCAGGGTCCTTCTTTGCGGATCAACAACACCATCTTCTGCCATCTCCTCGTCTGTCTCAAACACAAGCTTCCTCTTCAACCTAAGAGATCTTTCAACCTCAGGATTAAAAGACAAAGGCAATGAATTAGAAGATTTAGTTTGAACCATACAAGAACACAAAAGACTCAAAGTAAAGAGTAATTGAAAGAGATAAAGAAAAGCAAACTCCTTTCTTCTCCCCGGCAACGGCGCCAACAAACTTGATGCGGGACGAACGTCGTTGGCACTTTCGCCCTTCCCCAAGTTAGTAATAATATCCAAACTTAAACACAAACCAATAGATTAGGCAAATCAATCACTTGAGATACCAAATAACTACTAGTATAGCGATGAAGTCCGGTGTCGAACCCACAGGGAAAAGCAATTTCCTATTCAATAACTATAAGCAAAGACTCTTATAGCAAAACAATGATTCTTAACAAGTAGCAAAGATGTGAAAGTAACCAAATTTATGATCACAAAGTAAATTGATATCAAAGTAGAAAGAACATTTCACCTGCAATTCTTTGACAATGGTTGGAATTCATGGTCCTCGAATTGATCTATTAATTATTTATATTCCTAGGTCTATGATGGACGGTTTTTAGTCGCGTAAACCGTATCAAAATAAATTCGAACTTACCTAACTAATGTAGTGGGATAAGTACGAGTCGATCCCTCAAAGAATCAAGTTATTTCTAAGTTAAGTTTATTTACCAATTAAGACAAAACGGGGGGGGGGGGGGGTTTGAGTGGTGAAATTAGAAAGAAAATAAACTAAACTATAAACAAGTTAATGGAGACGACAATTAAAGGACTAGCTTTATCTACAAATATCCACTTTAATTTGACTAGTTGATCCTTGATTCTTCTTCAAGTTCTCTTTTCATCCTATTATTGTTCCTGTCCTGATCTTGTACGTGTAAATTACTAGTCCTACGAGTCCTAGTAACCCTTACTAATTAGATAACCCTAACACGGTCAAGATTTAACCTAATAGTAGCATTAAGATTAAGGATTAACCATGATACATGCAACACCAAGCTACGAGTCAGCATTTAAGATTTAATTGATTCTCTATACACCAGTTTAGTCATACGAGGCCTAAAAAGGCATGGTTGCTACTATGGATTAAGGTTCGGTACGAGGAATCTACAAAATCCTAGCAATAATCTCAACTAGTTATAACGAGTAGAAGAAATCAACAATATTCGCAAAAGAATCAATACGAATCAATAGGAATAGAACAAGAATAGAAGTCTCACAACTTTATCAAACAAAAGCTTCAACCCATAGACGAAACGGAAGAGTTTAAATCTCCATAAAAATAAGACAAAACACAATTAGGGTTACCGATATATATATATATATATATATATATATATATATATATATATATATATATATATATATATATATATATATATATATATATATATATATTATATGATCCTAATCTACTATCTATACTATCCTAATTTATATAAGGGGGATTTTGCAAAATAGCCACGAAAATGGACTAATTTTGCGAAATATCCGCGTTTTGGGACATTTTTGCAAAATGTCCTAAATAAAATCCCCGTCCCTTTGTTTCCTTTCTCTCTCCTCCGACCTCTCTCTCTCTCCGTGCGCTCTCTGTTTCCAGTGTTCTAAAAATCGCGCCTAGGCGCTAGGCGGGACGGGACCTAGGAATTTTTAAGCCTAGGCGGACATCTAGGCGGAAATTCGTCCAGGAACCGCCTAGTCCCGCCTGGTCCCACCTAGGCGCCGCCTGGTCCCGCCTAGGCGCCGCCTGGACCCGCCTAGGCACCGCCTAGTCCAACGATTATTCAATTTGACTTTCTAAGCATATGATTAGTTGACTTAGGGTCTTTTTATCCCCCATGTCGGGATGCATTTGCTTTTTAGTCGAACTTATAGTTTTGGATTTTAGGAGGTTTAGAGTTGTTAGTGAGACATGTACTTTTGCGTTTATTTACTTTAGTGTTAGTTAACTACTACAAATTTGGGTTTATGAGTGATATTATGGATTATTATTACATTATATGAATTATTGACAAGTGTTATTCGTCAAAACATAAGGAAATAATCAAGTTTGTTCTAAGTCCGCCTAGGCGCCGCCTAGGCACCCGCCTAGTCGCCTAGGCGCTAGGCGGCCACCCGCCGCCTAGTGGCCGCCTAGCGCCTTTTAGAACATTGTCTGTTTCTCTGGATGGCGATTGTGAGCGAGGCCGAGATCTTTGGCTTCGACGCCGGATCTGAAGCAATTCCGTCCATCTTCCTTCTTTCCTCATTGTCGCTGCCGCAGCCGCTCCGCCTTGCACCGCCTCGCACCCTATCCCGGCCAGATCTGAAGTCGGAGCGCCGCCTCGCACCTTATGTCCAATTGATTCTGAAATCGAATTCGATTAATTGATTCCAGATCTGAATTCCAAATCTGGAATTCGATTAATTGATTCTGAGAGCGAGAATGCCGGAGCGACGGGAGGAGAGGCGTGAGCGTCGGCGACCGAGAGTGCTCGAGATGGAGATCGAGAGCGCAGGAGAGCGAGAATGCCGGAGCAAAGTCGAGCAACGACCGAGCGAGGTTGAGCGAGTCGGAGGCGGAGCCGGAGGCCGGCGGCGGCGGCGTCGAGCGCGGAGCGGGGTTCCTCTTCGCAGAAATCTGAGGAAGAAGAAAGACTTTTGACTAAATTACAAAAATCACCCTACAAATATGAGAAATTAAAAAAATTATCTATATTTTATTATGTGATCCATAATCTATATTTTTATTTTTATTTTTGCACAACAAAATATTATATTTGCACAACATACGATTATATTTGCACAATTTACGGTTTATATTTGCACGACAAAATGTTAAAAAAAATAAAAAATAAAACTAGACTTGCTTCAATTTATTCTGAATCGTTTACAATTTATTGATAAAGTATGAAATTATATTGAGATAAAATAAGATCATGTTGAGAATAAATTCACAAGTCCCGATTGTCGTGCAACTCTTAAAACAAAGTCGTGCAATCCTTACAACAAAGCTGTGCAACTCTTAAACACAAGAGTCGTACAACTCTTAAAAACAAAGTCGTGCCATCCTTACAACAGAGCCGTGCAACTCTTAAACACAAGAGTCGTACAACTCTTAAAATCGAGTCGTGCAACTCTTAAAACTGAGTCATGCAAGTCTTAAAACAGAGGCGTGCAACTCGTAAAACAGAGGCGTGCAACTCTAACAAGAGAGTCGTGCAACTCTTAAAACAAGAGTCGTGCAACTCTTACAACAGAGTCGTGCAACTATTAAAACAGAGTCGTGCAACTCTTAAACATAGTCGTGCAACTCTTAAAACAGAGTCGTGAAACTCTTGCAACATAGTCGTGCAACTCTTCCAACATAGTTGTGCAACTCTTACAACAGAGTCGTGCAATTCTTAAAATAATATTGAGAGAAAATAAAATCATGTTGAGAACAATTTCACAAATCTCGATCGTTTTGCAAAAAATAACCTATTGTTGAGCGAAAATAAGAGTAAGTTGTGCAAATATGACCCCATTCTATTTTTTTATTATTTTTTTTAACATTTTGTCGTGCAAATATAAGAGGACGTTGTGCAAATTTAATCATAAGTTGTGCAAATACGGGTGTGCAACTCTAAAATACGGTTGTGCAACTCTAAGAAATGTGCTGACATGAAGAAAAAAAAGTGCTGACACGGAAAATATATATACCGAACTACAAAGTTATTACTTAGGAAGATGACTCGATTGTAACTAATATCAGTGTCAGCACTAATTGTAACTAATATCAGTGTCAACACTAATTGTAACTAATATCAGTGTCAGGACTAATTGTAACTAATATAAGTGTCAACACTAATTTTCACCACTAGTTGTGCAAAAATAAAGTAATGATGAGGAAAAATAAGAGCATGTTGTGCAATAATTTATTGAGAAAGTATGAAATTATATTGAGAGAAAATGAGATCATGTTGAGAACAAATTCACGAGTCTCAATTGTTGTGCAAAAATAACCTATAGTTGAGCAAAAATAAGATGATGTTGAGCAAAATTTCACAAATCCCCCATGTTGTGCAATTATTGTCTATTGATGAGCAGGAATAAGATCATGTTGTGCAATAATCTATAAAAAAAGTATAAAATTATATTTACGAAAAGTAAGATCATCTTGAGACACAAATTCACAAGTCTCGAATGTTGTGCAAAAATAAAGTATTGATGAGCAAAAATAAGAGAATGTTCTGTAATAATTTATTGAGAAAGTATGAAATTATAGTGAGAGAAAATAAAATCATGTTGAGAACAAATTCACTAGTCTCGATTGTTGTGCAAAAATAACCTATAATTGAGCAAAAATAAGATGACGTTGAGCAAAATTTCACCAATCCCCCATGTTGTGCAATTATTGTCTATTTATGAGCAAAAATAAGATCATGTTGTGCAATAATCTATTAAAATGTATAAAATTATATTTACAAAAAGTAAGATCATGTTGAGACACAATTTCACAAGTCTCAAATGTTGTGCAAAAATAACGTATTGATGAGCAAAAATAGGAGCATGTTGTGCAATAATTTATTGAGAAAGAATGAAATTATATTGAGAGAAAATAAGATCATATTGAGAACAAATTCACAAGTCTCGATTGTTGTGCAAAAATAACCTATAGTTGAGCAAAAATAAGATGACGTTGAGCAAAATTTCACCAATCCCCCATGTTGTGCAATTATTGTCTATTTATGAGCAAAAATAAGATCATGTTGTGCAATAATCTATTAAAAAAGTATAAAATTATATTTACAAAAAGTAAGATCATGCTGGGACACAATTTCACAAGTCTCAAATGTTGTGCAAAAAATAAAGTATTGATGAGAAAAAATAAGAGCATGTTGTGCAATAATTTATTGAGAAAATATAAAATTATATTGATTGAAAATAAAATCATGTTGAGAACAAATTCACAAGTCTCGATTGTTGTGCAAAAATAACCTATTGTTGAGAAAAAATAAGATGATGTTGTGCAATAATTTATTGAGAAAATATGAAATTATATTGGGAGAAAATAAAATCATGTTGAGAACAAATTCACAAGTCTCGATTGTTGTGCAATAATTTATTGAGAAAGTATAAAATTATATTTAGTATCTAGGGTTTAGTATAACCCGATATCAATATCACTTTATATTGTAATATCATATTTTTGATATCATTTGATATCCTAATGTAAGATTTCCCAAATTTTTTTTATCAGTTATTTTTTAGTTGTTGTTTCTATGAATGACAAACATAATTTATAAGGGGTTTTGTGAAAAATTCCATAATTTATAGGAGCTTTTGTATAATTTATCCACCCAAAAAAAAACCCAAAAACTGCCGGATCATATTGAAATACTCGGCCAAAAATCCATAAATGTTCATCCCAATATCTAAATCGACAAGTAAGCACCTGAAAAAACCCTAAAGTATATATAAACCCGTATGCAAATGTAAATTGAAGATGAAAAAGCAGCACATCAGCTGCAGAAAACTATTAGATGCTTATGCTGGAAGCTAAGTGACAATAAGATGGCATTGGCAACTATATATACAATAAGGCGAATCAGCTGAGAGTCGATCCGATGAGATATCGTATCCAGTTCAAGCAAGAAATCACTGACTAGCTAGTCAGTCATCATCCTCTTTCGGTTCAACGCACATCTGGCAAGAACAGACAGAGAAGGGGTTTGCGTATGTGCAGAGGTCGCACGGCCAAAAATCATCTATCTCCCACCTTGCCTCACTGAACTTCACATATGAAAAATCAGGTGTTCCGATTCTTGCATTGTGACTGCTTTCGAATCCCAAGCCTCTCGACTACGCTGTCCAGCTGTAGGCGACTCCACGATGAGACTCTACATCCGATGAGCCATCCTCAATAGCATCCACTAGTCTCTCAAAGGAACTCCGGGTCTTTCTGTTTGCGAATCAGTGATAAGAAGGGTGTAATATTATCAAGAGAATGAAAAAAAATTCTCATGTTGAAACATTACACACCTGGTCAGATCATTCACCTCTGCGCAAATCTGACTTAAGTCAGTTGGCTTCTTTGCAGTGAGGTTGACATTGAGCTCCTTATGGACCTCCTCCACACAAAGATGAAGCTGTTCCAAATTCGCCTCTGCATCACCTGTAGAGGAAAATGTCAGCAAGTGGAAGATAAAGCATTACTTACACAAGAATAAATGTGCTTAACAGCATTACCTTGCAAGTATTCGAAAAGCGGTCTCTTTGTATGCCCATGTTCAGGTAGAAAGTACCCATAAACGTATGCCCACTTCAAGACTCGTCGGTATTCCACAATCTGCACCAAGAGAGGAAGTATATAAGAAAGATTGGTCATCAATATCATGATGAAAAAGATAAGTCTGCTATATAGTACAAGAATTCACCTGTGCCATGCTTCTACCATAAACATGAGTGGTGACTTTGGTTCGCACTGTATCTATTGAAGGTCCGCCATTGCCTTTTGTCTAGACTGCAAGAAAAATAGAAAGTCAAAAGAATGACTGATTAGCTTACAACTAGCAACCTAAGACATACCAATTAATTGGCTGCCCATCTTTCATAGTAATGAGCATATCTTTTCAGGGATAACTTGGCCAAAGGCATCTCAGACTCGTCATACTGCAGACAACCAGAACATATCAGCAATGCTGCCTAAGAGATGTAATAAGGAATATAAAGCAAAAAGAATGTCTTACATATCTCTCTTGTAGTGCAGTTTTATAACTATTGCATACATCATGGTGGGTCCAAGGGCGCAAGCAAATCCTGGATATATATACATTTAAAATAAAGTAATTAAGCAAAGCTTCAAACATGCACTAGTGTAGTGAACTCGTAATCAGCGGGTAGTTAACAGGCAGCAAATCACCTACCAGCAAAATTCAAATATACAAGGTGGCGTACAACAAGTCACAAGCATAGAGCCCTGATTCTTGTTGATTGGGGACTTGCACGAGGGACATTTCTTGGAATCAGCCAAAATCCTAGGGACAAAAAGTAATGATGATTCACTAAGCATTGGTTAAACATGAATCTAACGAAGGTCCTACAATCTGGGTTGGGCACCCAGATTACCAATAAACTGAACAATGTAAACCTACAATAAACAGTCTAAAATTCCAAGTTTAAGTAACACACATTACCAATTGCAAGGGATAGAGAGACTAGAACATCAATTGGGGATGCAAAACTCTATATGATGGTAAGCGATATGCTTGACCATAATTATGGCTGAATCCGTTGCTTCTACATATCCATCGATGATACTCAATATATTTAGAATTCAGATAATGTATTAAGACTGCTGAAGAAATTTGTTCAGAGAAACAGAAATTGGCTGGATTATCACTTTCATCAACAAGCGAAAAGAAGCACAAAGAATCGATAAGTTGATGTCGAACGGGACGAATGAATCAAAGAACAAAGAAGAAGAAAAGGTTAGGTTTAAGAACATTAAGATCAACCAAATCGATTGACAGAACCTTTCCCTAATCCAAATCCAGTGAAAAAACCTAACTCAATCACGAATCGATCAATCAATTAGCTAAGTTGATACTCGATTTAGTGTGGATCGATTGAATCGAATAAGATGCAGGCAGAGATGGTGAGAGGCAAGATAGAAATCAAGGAATTGCAAGAAGAGAACACATACTTTTCCATAGGAGATTCATAGCAAGATCTCGAAATCTTCACCGTCGCCGTCACAGGGACTCGACGCAGGCCAATCTGCCGCTCGCTCGCTCGGCTTTCCTCGCTCCCTCGCTCGGCCTCGCTCGCTCCGGGAAGACGAGAAGATCCGAGATCTGGCGGAGGAGATCCGGCGATGCTCTCGCTCCCTCGCTTCCTCGCTCAGCCTCGCTCGCTCGCTCGAGGAGATCTCGGATCCGCAACTCGCTCGATCGACCTCGCACCGGTCTCCGCTGCTCGCTCCGCCGCCGCTCGCAACTAGACAGCGGCTCTGGCGCCGGATCGAGAGCTCTATCACCTTCAATGGCGAGCGGAGAGAGAGATTGGAGAGGCCATGGGATTGGGGCAACGATCAGGAAAAAAAATAAAAACAAAACTGAGAATTAGTATATATAGGGGCCATTTTGCAAAATTGTCCAAATACGTGTCTATTTCGCAAAAATGTCCAATTAATGTGTCTATTTCGCAAATTTTTTTCTTTATATAATCTAATATAAATGTATGTAGAAACTACTAGGAAGGCAGTTTAAGTTGAGCACACGTCCTGCCGTCCGGACTCCGGAGCCGCGTCTCCTCCTCCACATACGGTATTCATCAGCCCATATACGTAGCTAGCCCATCTTGTCTTTCAAATTGCAAAATAATCCCATAAGTTATGATCAACCTCCAAGTTTGTACGATCCAGCCAAAAAATACCTGAAATATATATAAAACACTAGTGTAGACTCCGAAAATCAAATAATATAAATTAACTATAAAGTAGGTAAAATATGTATGAAAACAACCTAATATAATATGCAAATATATAACTAAAATAGACCCTATCAGTCTACTTGACTAAAGTTGAGAGATCCGCAGAGATTCACTCATCTTATTCAATATCACTAAAGAATAGCATTAAGGACTCAAGTAATCAAGACCACTTGGCACATTGACTCAACTCACTTAAGACTAATAGGCGCATACCGAACTCAGCCCTAATCAAATCTACACAATATAGATCAATTGAAATCATCCACTACAAAGACAAAGAGACATCACTATCATCAATACCTTTGTTTGCTATTGAGAAAACAACAATGAATTCATAACTAAGATCCAATTCCTAACATGTTGATCAGGCATAGAAAGGAACACAAATATAATAATTAAGCATAAGATGATAACTAAGAACATGAATAATCAAATAGAATCAACGCCTCACAATCCAAATAACCATGTCTTCGAATCACATGCGAAACTATGAGTTTAACAACTCATAGGCCAATTCTCTCTCTTTCTCTCTAATTGTGTTCATCGTCTCACAATACCACTATCTGTAAATAGAACTGAAAAACAACTAATAAAGACTCCTAAAAGTCATCACAAACCCTAGTAAGAAATAGAATAAACTAATAGGAAATAATATCTTTGGATCCAAAACCGCGTATCCAGAAAAGAGGCCCACGACGGGCGACGTGCAAAGGGCGGCGGGCGCCGCCTATGCAGTGTTTGTCGTTCCTCAATTGTCTTCAATAGATTCCAATGTCGTGCTTCCTTGCTCCCCTCTATCTCCTCCTCTAGCCTCCATATGCTCCAAAACATGCTTCTTAAGCTATTCCCAAAGTCCATTCAAGGTCGGAATGTAATTCTGCAGAATAAACACTAAAAACGCGTAGATTCCAAACTCGAATACTTCACAGGCAATATACGAAACTAGACTTAAATCATAGCAAAACCACTACCTAATTGCAATAAGAAATACCTATAATACCTATATGAAATATGCATTATCACCACCCCTAGTAAAAATGTATGGAAAATAAAGTCCTCCGTCCTCTTATCATGCATATGTCAAAAGTAACCTCAAATTTTACCTCCTTTCATGGTTTTCAAGAAAATAATGAATTTCATGCAAATGCTCGAAATAGATGCTGTAAGCGTTTTCTAGGAGTCGACTTCGAGCGGGCTTCCAGTTCTCCAATTTACCTAAAGTTATCAAAGGGAAAGAAAACTTTGCACGAAGTAAAGAAAATAAAACAAAAATAAATTTGTTAAGGGAAAACAAAAAAATAATAATAGAGGGTTGCCTCCCGTAAGCGCTAGGGTTTAAGTCGCTAGCTCGACCTACTACCCTTTAAACATTAGCCTTACTCGTCCTTTTTCGGATGTATAGGTGGATTTGGTGGTTCCTCCGGTAGGGGGAAGCGTAGGATGTCATCCGGGGGCATCGTATGAAGAAGCTTAAACCTCCCCGAGGGAACGCTCAATGGCTCCACCCATTCATCTTCCCTGGCTCCCGCTAGCATCCATAAAGGAAGATATAAGGCAAATCTACATACCTCATCATTGTATCCCTTCCGCTTCGTAGGTTGATTTGTTTGCACATCTCCACCACAACAAAAAGGTGGAGTGGGAAGAGATACATCAACCTCATCTTGCAGAGCTTGGTGCCACTTCGCGAGGACCCAATACTTGAACACGAACATCGGTTGCATAAAATCGTCGGGGATAGCCTTCACCTTGTAAGGTAAAAGCGACCTTGAAACACAATGGACAACGAGGTCCTGCTTCTTCTTTTCTAGCTCTTCTTCTTCTTGGGGTCCTTCAAATGGTTTTTCAAAGATAGATAGCAAAGTTGAAATTGAGATCGCGGAAGGACATACCTTGGTATCGACTGTAGATAGGTCGATATTGACTGAAGATGGGTCGACATCGACTAGGTGTTTGTCGACGTCGACCTTAGGTTTGGATCCTCATTGTAGCGGGATTGGGGCTTCTAGCGTTGATTCTAACGATTATCATAGCTTCCTCAATGCGTATACCCCCTCAAACCATGCATTCTCATCAACCGTGTATAGCCATCTCAAATATTCCAATTCTTTCTTTCCCTTTCGGCTCATGTTTGGTAACACTCGAAGGTGTCATGCATCTTAAAAACTCAGACATAACACATAAATAAGTAGCAAAGAGCTCGACACCATGTTGGTACCAATAAGGCGGGTGGTAGTAGGGTATGTGATGGTAAGAAAAAGGGATGGGCTTTCCTTAACCTTAAACAAAACTAAACCAGGCACGATTGATATCTCCCCGGCAACGGTGCCGATTTGATGAGAGGGTTCCTCGACTAAATAAATTTGTAGTCAAGACCCCACTATAGGACAGTGGAGTCAGGTTCGTCCTCAAGAGAGAAGTCAGCGGTTCTAGGTTTAGTTGGTTTTGGGGTTCGGGAATAGCGGGAAGATGTGATGAGGGTTGTTGTCGACGTCGGCTAGGAGTTGGTCGATGTCGAGAGAATGAGGGGGAAGTAGGGGTTGGTGTCGAGTGACTACGTAGGAACTTTAAAATTGTAACGGCCCGGGATTATGAATCCCGAGTTACGTTTCGAGGGATGAAACCCCTCGTTAGGGTCTTGCGCCCCGAGTACAGGTTGATGGTTTGAAACCGAAGATTCGTAGTTTAAAGTGGGATTTCGCACCCATATCCGGATGGTCCATTGGAGACCCCGGGGTAAACCCCTGTACCTGTCCTAAGTCTACAATGCAGAAAGCCTTTTATCATGCAAAGGGCATAAGTTCTGAAACGATACAATGGGCGCCACAGCAAAGCCGGTTCAAAACAGGGTATAAGTAAGGAGAAATCCCAATAGTATAAATTTGGTGAAGTAAGGGTTCAACACTCACTCTCCGCCATATGAATGGACCCCGTCATAACATCACGAAATCAAGCAGCGAAACGAGTACCAGAAACTATATCACAAAGTCAGGCCAAGAGTCCGCCCGCGGGTCCTTTGACCGCGCTGAGAACATATAATACGCATATACCTAGAATAAAGGATGCCTTCATGCAATACTGAAATATTAACCACACGATCATGCTCCTAATTTGTATACGCAGAATGTTAAGTAAGGCCTTAACAAAGAATACCAAGTGGTATATCCCTCTTCTACCACCAACCCCTTCCATATAGGGTGGAGACTGGCCAGTTCGTTGCTAAACATATCAATTCTCATCATCATATCATATCTCATGCCCATCTCGTATCTCGTGATATATATAAAAATGACTCAAGGAGGACAACACTCGATGAAGCTGGGCTGCCCTATGACCCTAGCAAGGACTCTAGGACTCACAGATAACGGTCGTTATGTATTCAAACGCAAACAGAATAAGGATGCTCATTCGTAAGTGCAATTCCTAAGAATTATACTACATGACATGCTTTTATGCATATGCAACACCTACATACTATATGACACATCAGGCAGGAGGAATTGGTTACTGAGTAAGCCCCGGAGGACTTACCTGGCTAGAAGATCGGCAAAAGAAGGATCCAGCACACAGTAGTCACGATCAGAGACTATCACCTAAGAACATAACGATAATACACTGAGTATATGTCTCTAGCCACTCTGAACACATATATATATCACACATTCATACAAACAGATAATTAACAAGCTCACATCCACCATACTTTCAGTTAATCACGATCAACCATCTCTTATTTCATACCATTCATCATAACTAGTCAACTCATCACCTTAAAATAACATCCCTATCATACTTAGCCAAATTCGCATATTACTATTTAATACTCATACATTTCATAAGGATATATATCATTATCATCATAAGTATGGATCATTTAATTTCTTCTAAAAAATCACCACAATATCATGCTATTAGTCATACATATCATTCCGTTAGTCAAACGATCATATTATCATGTTAGTTAGTCATCGAATAAGTCTTATTCCCAAGTTATTTTCAAAACCATTTCAAATCTTAGTTAAATAGTTAAGTATTCCAACCCTTAAAAATACTCGATAAATTCCTTTTTAAATTTATTTATTAGATTACTTTCCAATCTTGAAATTCTTTTCCAAATTCTTTATAAATGTTTAAGTCCCAATAATATATTTTAAATCTCAAATAGTATTATATGATATTTTGAATACCATTTTCCTTTAACATTTTCATAAAATATTTCTAAATCCTTTAAAACCCCAGCCATTTACATTTTATAAAAACCTGCCAATTATTTAAATTACCAAAATCGCCTTTATTTTCTAAACTCCAAAATTCATCCTTCTGTTAAAACGGGCCCAATCCTCCATTTGTTATAAAAAAAAATAGATCTGGCCCAAATAAGAAAATAGGCCCACTACTCTTTAAAAATCTGATTTGCTTTAATGAACCAAACCGAACCACCCTTTTATTTTAAAACACCCGAACCGGTTTTAACAAAATAAAACAGAAAACCAACCCAACTCCGTACTGTTCATTCATCTTCCCCAAACTCTCTGTGGAATCGAAGGAGAAAAGGAGGGGGGAGTCGAGATCCCGCCGACCACTAACAACTCACTCCCTTCTCGACCCATTCCCAAACCCAGAACCAAAGGAAGGGCGAAGCCGAAGGGAACAGAAAAGAGAGAGGCTCATCGTGGGAGTCTTCGAGATTTCACCGGGATGATCGTCGGAGGAACGATTCGGCCTCGTTGAGGTCTTCACGCTTCGTCTGCGACGATGGGACTCGTCGGATTCGATTTCGGAGCGAGCTTGTCCTATGAAGGAGATAAGTGAGTGAAGCTGAATTTTTTGTTTCGATTAGAAGTGAAAGGAAGACGAACGAGAGAGAATCTAAGCCTTTACCGAACTCGATTCGCGAAACAGAGGTGGGAGGAAGACGAGGTGCTGCTCGAAGGATGGAGATAGGGGTCGCCTCGAGCGTGCTCGGCTGTGGGTCCCGTGCTCGTGGGCGCCGAAGGAGGAGGGCGATGCTGCTACTTTTGGCTATGAGACTCAGAGGAGAAAGGAGGAGTGGTGGTGACGACGATGGTGGAGGGTGGCACTAGGGAAGACTGGTGGGGAGACGGTGGTGTAGGTGACGGAGGTGTGGTGATGGAGATGGTGAGGCGGTGGAATGGACCTCGGTGATGGTGGTGACGGGGAGTGTGAAGGTGACCAGTGTGGGGATGTGAATGATCAGGAATGGGGATGGATTTGATAGAGTATGGTAAGGTGAGGGAGTGGGTAAGGTAAGGGGGGAGTGTGAAATTGGTTAAACTAATACCCGACAATAAATCCCGAATATGCAAACCCAAACCTCGAATTGGTTCTCGAATGTTAGTTTTCTCGAATCCCGCTTTCTCGATCAATTATATATTTTTTTAAACCGAGAGGATATCGCCATCCGATAATTATTTTGAATTTTCGAGGTAAAAGGATGGAAATTATTCGTCAAATTTTAAATTCCGAATGGAACCCGCTAAACGAGTTTGAGAACCGATTTAATTTCATTTTTAATTCTCTTTTGCCGAAAAATTAGGATTTGAAAATTCGAGCCTTTACATCATCAACCTCTAAAAACAAGTATCATCTCCGAGACCTAAATCATTTTAAAACAGGGGATGAAGTTTGAAATCAGTGAGTCCAAGGATCATGTCATTGATCCCGTGAACACCTCATAAGTGCCCTTATGAGATCCTCACAGTACCGTCGTCATAATCATAATATCTCCAATAGATCGTAGCAAGAATGTCATATGGGCCCCTACCATACTCCGACTTCTCGGCTATATCATAACTCGAAAAACATTACAGCATCTCCACTAGGTCTTAGCAAGCAGTCAATAAGGGCCCCTATAAAATGCCTGTATCCACTTCGTGGGGCGTCATAATGCAAGCTCGGTTAGAAAATTTCAAGAGGGGTCCTTAGTTTGAATAGGTTTGGTCTCAAAATCATTGAAGTTATTGATCGCATTTGATTTCTCAAAATGCAACTCAGTCCTTTTTAAACACCATTCAAAATTCCCTAACCTGACGTTAGTCAAGCAATTTTCAAATCTCAGGAGGTTAGTCAAGCAATTTTCAAATCTCAAGAGATGGAATCATCCACCTCTAAGGGTTAATCAAATCTCCTCAATTCGGTTATATAATCCTAGCAATTCCAATTCAAGACATCATATATTATAGCAATTGTTCAACATAAGAATCGTATCACACATTCATAATCATGTCGTACTCATGTCACAGACAGTCGCATACCATAACATATCTAGCATCGTATCGTTCATAGTAGGATTTATCATATCATCTCACAGAAGTTACACCCCATATCAATCAGATAAGCACGTCATATCAATAAAATAAGCACATCATATCAATTAGATAAGCACATCATACTCATGCTACTGCCAAGCGTCATCACATTAAAGACAAACAAGTACTTCCGTACATTAGCATTCCATCGAGTTTATGAGATAACTATGTTAGTACTAACAGTTCACTATTGTCAACGGTCAGAAAAGGGAAAATAACCCGGATATTTGACCCTTTATAACCCGGATATGCTTCGGGTAAATAGTCAGCGGGTTATATTCTTTGTACACTATATAACCCGGATCCTATATCCGGGTTATTTTATCTGGGTAATCCGGTTATCCATACGGTATATACACCATCCGGTCCAGGTTATTTGAGGATCCGGTCACGGTTATTTGGGGTGTTAATATAACCCGGACATTAGAATATCCGGGTTATTTTATCCGGATAAGCCGGTTATCCACACGGTTTACACCCCATCCGGTCCGGGGTATTTGGGGTCCGGTCCGGGTTATTTGGGGGTGTGAATATAACCCAGATATTACAATATCTGGATTATAAAGGGCTTATGAAATAACCCGGATATTTGAACTCCAGGTTATTATATATTGTAATATTTTTTATTTTCTCGGAGCATATACACCGGTTCATGCATATTTGGGTTATATTCTATCTCTTTTTTCACGGTCAAATCGAGAACAAATAACCCTGGGATTTTGAGGTCTGGGTTATATAATATGTCTTGTTTTAATATAATATATTCATATTTCATTCAATCCACTTGTATAAATGCATAATCCGTGCATGCATGTATTTTATAATAAATACACCACTCATAACATCTCAACGAATGTAATTACAAAAGTAGAAATAGATTTTACCAAAATATAATAATCCCGTCATAAAGAGTACTTTAACATCATCCAAAATATAAAAAATCTCGTCATAAAGAGTATGAAACTATTATCTAAAGAGGAAAACATATAAGTTTGAAGACCCTGACTACTTCATCATCGATCAATCAACCTGAAAAGGCAATTGTAGGCAAGTTAGTGATGGGGAAGAAATTTTCTCTATGTACAAGAACAAGACATTTTAGTTATTGAATCTTTCTACATTAACGGAGAATGGCGACTTTTGTTGTTTCTTGTAGTGTCCAAATCACAGCAATGAATATGATTAAACCTTGAAAACAGAGATTTGTCACAAGACTTCTATTAAGGCACCTCAACAGTAGCTGCAAATCGAGCGTATATAATGAGCATTGATAATATGTTTACTATGAATAAGTGAAGGTTCATACCTATACAAAGGCCCCGAAGTGTCCACTGGACAATAAAAAAATACATTAACAGATAAAAATTATTACATAATATAAAGAAGAAAATCAACATTGAAGTACAAAAGCAAGCAGAAATGGATAAATGCCTATAATGGTTTTGCGAAATCTGAATAGTAATATTGCATGATCCTAAATTCAGAAGCAAGTCCTCGCATGAAACTACATATAGATCTAAAAACCCACGATTGTTTGTTATTTAAATACATAAATTTTCCTACATATTCTCCCAATTTTCTCAGCTGATAACTTAAGTGAATTTTGGTTGTGTTTCATTTAGATTTAGCAGAGGTTAAATAGTGGATGGCAGCTATATATCTAGGTGTGAACGACTAGCAGGTAGATGTCTTCAGAAGTGGAATTTAAGGCTTGCCTTTGATATTTTTCGCCTTTCTGATATAGTAAGATGATGGATATATTTCCCCAAAAAGAAAATTCAAATGCCTATAAAATGTACAAGGATTTGCTCACATATAGCGACAAAAAGCACTACAATCTGTGCAAGGGCAAACCATCCAGCAGCTACCCTTGCAACAATAAGATTTGTGGATGCAAGAATCAGAACCATTACCCAAAATGATGAACCAAGATCTGCATGGAAACAAAGAGTTAAATTCTTTTTATCGTTCTAAACAAACGATTGGAGAAAAAGGACAAATGACATCCAAGCCAACACATGTATGATGAAAACCATATCCATGGAAATGTTATGTTGAAAGCCTGTATTTTGAGCAAAAATTTAATTCATGGAAAAAAAGACGTCAATGGAATAATTTGGGAGGTAGATTCTTATTACATCCTGCTGGCAATATAAACCAATAAACACCACCACGTGTCTGTGTCATTCCTCCTTCATCAGCATGTACTTGAATATAAAGCTTGCACACGCAACCGAGGTAAAACCGACTTTCTCTACTAGTGTCCCTTCTACCTGTACATGAGCATGGTTACTGTGGATTCAAGAATGAGGTTGTCTTTCCCCGAAAATAAGAATAGAGTTCCTAAATCTCATCTATCCAGTTCTCACATTATATTGAGAACAGAACTGCTGCTAGTAAATGTGAAGATTAGACTGAATAGTGCAATACATTATACTTTTATGGGTTAGCGTAAGCAAATAGGCAAGAAGATGCTGCAAATAAATTCAAATTTTGCAAGATTGAAAAGTTTTTGTTATGAATAACATATTAGGCAAGTTATAGTCAAGGACGTTTCTAAGTTTTCATTTCTAGTAAGCTTAGGATATACCAGTAAATCAAATACACAGGAACGCCACAGAATCCAGCAATTATCTTGTGAAATGTAACACGAACTTCTCAGTTACAGAAGCCCAATAAACTCTTGAACACAATGTGATTGCTACATAAAAATAACAATCTGGTTTTAAGTCGCGATAACAGATCCTACAGCTACGAAGTCTATATACTTACAGAAGGTCACATTCATCTAACAGAAGCTCAAACTTGCATCCTAACAACAATTGGAACAGATAGTACAATGTTCTCAAGAACCAAGAATGTTAAATATGTGCCCCAAGACTATATCTGAAGCTTCTGAACATTTCTTTAGCAGTATAAAAACACTCTAGATTGTTCTCAACCAGCTACTGTGGCCAAATTATAATAGTTTTAGAAATTCCTAGTTCTTCACTGAAATCTCAAAATCTACACCTGGCTACAGATGCCTTCCTAAGTATATAAGGAAGTCCGGAACTAATGTCAAAGATCAATAAATTTTCAAAAGGACTGAACCAAACATTAAGATTAAAAAATGGGCAGGGGATGTTTGATTGAACAATCAGCACCTCTGCAGATAAGCAAGTCTTCGCATTCCTAGCTGATGTATTTCCCATTGATATCAAGGTTTACTGAATTGCATTCATTACCAGGTATGAAACTTCTCATGTCATTCAAGTTTATCACATATCGATATCAAACATGTTAACTTACATGACCATAAGTGAGTTTGCAGGCAACAGCATGACTGCCTTCATGGAGAAAAACAGTAACCAATTTGAATGGCATCAACAGCTTAGTTCTCCATAGCTGCGTGTTCAGCAGAAAATATAGATAGCCAATCAGATAGAAACACAATCAGATGGATTCAACAAAATAGATTCAACACAGCAGCCCTAAAAACCCATTCGAAGAGCAACAAGATCCTCCAATTCTGGGATGCAAGCACCAGAAATCGCAATCAGATCAAATCAAACGCACTCGTACGTACACTTTTACTAACAAAATAAAACCATTCCCGTACACTTACATGAACCCAAATTCAGCACAAAATCACTTATATCAACCCAAATTTCGGCACAAATACCCTAATATCGACACAAATTCAGCCCAAATTAACCCTAATTGCAACTAAATCTGAACAAAAGAGTAATTTTAAAAACATTAAAAAACATACCTTTTGTGTTCTCAATGCTTCAATTGAGGCAACAACAAAGACAGTGAGTCTGTTCTTGGCACCTCCGTTCGTGGTGGCTGCGCCTGCGACAAACAGAGAGACCGAATCAGTTAGGGAAGATGATAAAGGGCAGCAGAACCGAATCGGTTAGGGAAGACGAACAAGAAGCCGACGAGAGGAGATGGAGTTTGCGAACCCGACGCCGAACAACTGTTGTGAAATTGAGAGAGCAGTCGGTTAGGGCAGAGGATGGAGGGCACTGAGCAGTCCGCGAAGAGGGACAACTGTAACAGACGCCGGCGAGAGAACTAACAAACAGATGCCGACGAGAGAAGTGACAAACAAATGCCGGAGAGAAAAGTGACGAACAGGAACAGATGCCTGAACCGGCGAGAGAAGTAACGAGAGAAGAGGGACGACGGCCTGAACTGTAGATCGGGGTTGCCTTATCTTCAAATTAGAAGATTTGGTCAAAATCAAATAACCCGGATATGCAGAAATTCATTTAGTAATATAACCCGGGCGTGCCTCTATAGGGTTATTTAATTAAAAAATTGTACCTTTATACACCGGGCATTACAATATCCGATATATAAAGGTGATCCGAATTTATTATTTTCGGTTTCACCACTTTATACACCGTATATGACACGCCCGGATTATAGTCTATGGGTTATTTCCCCAATTTTGTAGTATTGTATATACATCATAGAATCAACATTGTCTATAGCTGACAGGCCTAAGGTCGTTATGCCTAATCAAAGTAAATTCCTAAGATGCAAACTATAACAAGTATAGTAGGTAAGTTAGGGTCGAACCCACAGGGAAACAGAATCAATTGTAAGAGCAAGTATTATTACCCAAAAGTAACCAATTCAAGGGGAGTTTTGTGTATAAGCAAATGGTGACAGAACAAGTTGCAATAAGAGGTTGCGAATATATGATGGAAAAGTATCACACTAGGTAATTATCCGCACAACAATTGAGATGGTTCATCATCGCATTCTATGAATCTCAAGTTCTAATGTCCAGTAATTGTTCTCAATTCAGATCGTGTAATAGCTTTTAGTCCTACCAGTCCTAAAAGCACTTATCACCAAATTACAAGGGGAAACCTTCACCGAATAATAAAGCGATAGCATTCAAACATGAATTATAATGAGATACAAGCGATTCTAACAACCCGTTAAAATAGCCTGTAATCGAATCTCCTTCACAATCTACCACAAGCAACCCGCGTATGGTGATTGTGTTTGCTACAATGAATCTACAACCCCAAACCTGGAATTGGAAACCCTAGCAATATGACTAGTATCGATAAACCTAGGTGATCAATCCAGATTAACCAATAATAAGCAATCAAGCAATAAGCTCAGGAGATCGAAACAATTAACAAAGGACAAACAAGAGTAGAATACTCACAACCAAATCAATTGAAGGCTTCAAAGAACCAAGTGCAACAACGGAGAGTTAGTTCTCCATAGGGTTTGTGAGATGAAGAAAAGGAAACTACGTCTCTGGAATATATCTCCCTTCTCCTCCTTTTCGGCCATAATATATAACCTAATAAAATCGGGTTTAACATCCCGTAAAAATATAAAATATAATATTAAAACTAATAAGATAGGGAAAATCGGATAAGAATCCGTCTTCAGGGACCAACGCGGGCGCGCCATGTAGCAGCGCGGGCGCGCCAGCCTTTGACTTGCTTCTTGTCTGGTGAATCGACGCGGCCACTTCCTCCTAGCAGCGTGGGCGCGCCGGGTAGCAGCGCGGGCGCGTCAGGGGTCAGCGCGGGCGCTCCAGACTCACCAGCCTTCCAGCTGCTTCCGAACTTCTTCACTTCAGCTCTTCTGTAACTTGCCTTATTTCTTCAACAGGTTCCGAATCACCAAGTTCACACAAATACCTCTCACAATGACATGTAAATGATGACAAAAACTACTAAATGCGCTATAGAATATATCGCCTATCAAATTCCCCCATACTTAAACCTTTACTCGTCCCGAGTAAGCATAGAAGTTAAGCCTACTCTCACCATAAATCTCAAAGGTTCACAGACAGTACAAGGAAAATGAACACTAAGTACTAGTAGTTTTCACCATCTCAACAATCAGCCCAAAAGACAATCAAAATAGAAAATGAGATCTATAATTGTATCTCAACCATCTACACCTTATGGCTCCCAGTGGCCTACCCGAAAACCTCCTTATCACTCCACTTCTTATGTCGCCTTCGCCAAGAGATCAATCCTAAACACTCAAAGTAAACGCTCATCTTGCCAAGGCGCCCTTTCGGGTTTTCACCAAGCCACTCATTTTTTTTTTTTTTTCAAAGATGGTACTCACATAAACATTCTCACTTTCCTCAAGTCTCATATTGCCAAGCCTAAGGCTCGCCAGACTACCTGCTTTTTGCCTGAGTCGCCCTTTCGGGTTTTCAACTCATCCCAGGATTTTGATTGCTTTTTTTTTTTTTTTTTTTTTTTTTTTTTTTTTTTAGAATAACAAGTGCAGAATCTGTACAAAAATAATGCGGAAATGAAATATGTACAAGATATGTAAGTCCTTTCCCTCCCCCATACTTGAATGAAGCATTGTCCTCAATGTGAAAGAAGACAGAAATAAGTAGAGAGAAAGGGACCAGAAGGACTCACTGAGGGGGTGGATAGTGGCGAGAGTAATCCTCTCGCATGCGGCGAACCTCGTCCCTCATCTCTCTGAACTCGCCAAAGCCTTCTAGGATATCGGCCTGCTGGTGGAGAATCTGGTTCGTCACTGTCGTCAAACTCCCCACGTCTTGGCGCAGAAGGCCAATCTGATCAACCAGGTAGCCCCACTGATGAGGCTGCTGATGGGCATCCTGAAAAGCTTGTGGGGGCCAAGGGGCCCACTGATGTGAATCCTGCTGGCTCTGATATGTCGGTTGAGAATCCCAACCGTGAGAGGGGGTCTGATAAGCAGGCATCTCCTGCTGTGGGTTCTGTGCGAAACCCTGTGTATCTGTCTGAACAAACGCCTGCGGAGCCACAGGCGCATCCTCGTCCGTGGCAGCTCTAGCTGTGCCACTACTGCTACCCACCTCAAGGCGACGCCGTCTACCTAGAACTGACGTCGGAAAATAATCAGCCTCAATATACCAATCCGTCCAAGTCTCAGACCAAGGAAGGGGCTTAGGGAGCCTGAACTGATGCTCTTTCTTCTTGCCTGTACACCAAATGGCTCCCCCATCCGGTGCAGTATCAAGCATCAAACACCTTCGCAGATACTCCTCTGTATAGGTCCTCGCTATGACCTGCTCCTCCAGTGCCTGCAAACCATTTTGCCCAACGCCTGCAGCAATGGCTACCCGAGTAATAAGTCCGCTCTGGACCATTTCTGGTCCAGCGGCACTGCGATCCTTTCTGATCCTGTCGAGGCCATCGAAAAAGAGTCTAACCCAGTCAGGCGTATAATCTGCAGTAGGCACAGCGCTGTAAGCAAACCGCAGGTGCGTCATGGAAAGCTTTGTATCTGTGATCAGCCCATAATATGTTCCAGAAACGATCTTGCACAACATACGGAAGACAGGATGAGTAATCCTGCTGTTGTACTCGTTACTGGTCAAGAATTCCTCTCCAGACACCACTCTAAAGAATGCAACAAGGTCTGCGTCGGTCGCGGCTGTTACCCATCCATCAGTTGGGGCTTTAGTGACTCCCAAAGCTTTTCGCAACCTTGCTGCAGAAGCCCTGTAGGTAGTGCCATTGTATCTGAAAGCAACCCCTCTAATTCTGTTCTCCCCAAGGTAAAGCTGATATGTTGCGAGGAACTGCTTGCACAGTTCCGGGTATCCTACCGCTCTCAATTCCAAAAAGTCACTAATACCAGCGTGAGCTAGACACTTCTGCATACAATCTAGCATCTGAAGTCTCTGAAGTGTCTCTCCATGCAAATACTTCGTAGAACTGACACAGCCAACCTTATTGTAAATAGCCCATTCCTCATCAGACATTTCTAATCCATTATCAGATCGACTCGCCTCCTCCTCCGATGAACTCATACTCGATAGATAATAGGACTAAATCGGAATCGAAATAAGGACAGCGGGAGTAACTCACGAAGAACAGTGGAGTCTCGGCGCAGGGGGCAGACGCGGGCAAGTTGGAGCACAGAGCGGGCGCGTCAAGGAGCAGCGCGGGCGCGTCGGGTGGCAGCGCGGCCGCGTCGGTTGTGTCAGCTGTTTGGTGGTTTTCTCTGACAGGCACGGGCGCGTTAGGGGTGGCGCGGCCGCGTCGGCGATTTCTGCAGATCCGGAAATCGTCGAAAGCAGCTTGTCGATGTGGAGCCCGCCGATGTGTTGAAGGAGGGGAGGGGGACGGGGTGTGGGGACCCTGGTGGGGGGTGTTTGAGTGGAGTGTGGAGGAGATTGGGTGTGAGAGGAGAGGGTGTGGGGAAGGTGAGAGAGTGTGGGGGATGTAGGGTTTTGGTGGTATTTGAGGGGATGGTGATGGGTAGTGATGATGGGGCTTGAAAATGGCGGGCTGGCCCGAAGCGGGTTTTCCAGCCCGTGGGGCTTTTTTTTTTTTTTTTTTTTTTTTTTTTTTTTGACGAAAATTAACACTGTGAAAGCAGTGGGTCCGAAATGCGGGTGCAATTCGTCGCTAAAAACTCCGTCTTTATTACCTACAAGTTACAATAAAATCGAGTTAAGGGAAAGAATGCAATACCTTGGGTTGCCTCCCAAGCAGCGCCTTTGTTTCATGTCGCTGGCTCGACTAAGCCTTTTCGATTATTCTAACTCTGCATTTGGCTCCTCCAAAGCTAACTCATCCATAGCCTCCTTTGGGAACCCTTCATAGTATGTCTTAAGCCTTTGACCATTTACCTTAAACTTCTTGTGGCTATTCGGGTCATATAACTCTACAGCTCCATGTGGGAAAACTTCAGCAACAATGTATGGTCCCCCCCACTTTGACCTGAGCTTCCCAGCGAAGAGTTTCAGGCGAGACTGAAAGAGTAGCACTTTGTCACCAGCTTTAAAGTCCTTCCTATGGATGTGCTTGTCATGCCATGCCTTGGTCTTCGCCTTGTAGATTGCCGCATTATCATAGGCGTCCAACCGTAACTCCTCGAGCTCGCCTAACTGTAGCTTCCTGTGTTCTCTGACCCCGTCACTCTGCATATTGCATTGTTTCACTGCCCACCAAGCCTTGTGCTCCAGCTCAACAGGAAGATGACATGCTTTACCATAGACAAGTCTGAAAGGAGACATCCCAATTGGAGTTTTGTAAGCAGTGCGATAAGCCCACAACGCATCATCAAGTCTCAAACTCCAATCCTTCCTGTTAGGATTCACAGTCTTCTCGAGAATGGCTTTGATTTCTCTATTGGACACCTCTGCTTGGCCATTCGTCTGTGGATGGTATGCGGTGGAAACTCTATGTGTGACATGATATTTTTTTAGCACGGCAGTCACAGTTTTGTTGCAGAAATGGGTACCCCTGTCACTAATCAGCGCTCTAGGAATACCATGCCTGGCAAAAATATTGCTTTTCAAGAACCCTGCCACGACTTTAGAATCATCAGTTCTGGTGGCCTTCGCTTCCACCCACTTGGAAATGTAGTCCACCGCAAGTAAAATATACAAGTTCCCACAAGAACTAGGAAAAGGTCCCATAAAGTCAATGCCCCAAACATCAAAGATTTCGCAGAAAATCATTGGTGATTGTTGCATTTCATTCCTTTGAGAGATATTCCCTAATCTTTGACACCTATCACATGCCTTGCAGAAAGAGTAAGCATCTTTAAAAATATGTGGCCAATAAAATCCAGCTTCAAGTACCTTTCTAGCAGTTTTATTGGCACCAAAATGTCCCCCACATGCTTGAGAATGACAAAATTCAAGAACAGATCGTACCTCATTATCTGGAAGACAACGACGAATTACCTGATCAGCACAATGTTTCCAAAGGTATGGGTCATCCCAAA
Organism: Persicaria tinctoria; assembly: GCA_037127255.1. Classification (NCBI taxonomy): domain Eukaryota; kingdom Viridiplantae; phylum Streptophyta; class Magnoliopsida; order Caryophyllales; family Polygonaceae; genus Persicaria; species Persicaria tinctoria. Next base: position 53,521,541 of record JBANSL010000014.1, on the reverse strand, counting down.
CATAGTGGTTTGCTTCTCTTCGAATCTTCTCCGTCTGGGTCCTGGTATGATCCGGAGGAAATTCCCCACAAACTAAGTAGTTCACAATGTCCCGGTACCAAGGGCTTACAGAGTGGAGTCTCAGAACGGGCTGAGATGGGCTGAGAAGCAACAGCGTGGGCGCGTCAGGGGTCAGCGCGGGCGCGCCATGGAGCAGCGCGGGCGCTTCAGATGTCAGCGCGGGCGCGTCAGCTGTTGACGTGGGCACGCCAAACTCCGGCGTGCCTTTGTGCTCGATTCTGCATAATGTGTCATCCGGAAACGTGCCTAAGATGGGTTTCTGTGACTCCGGCTTGTCCTCCTCATTCACCAATCTGCTTAAGTGGTCAGCCACCAGATTCTCCGCTCCTTTCTTATCCTTAATCTCCACATCAAATTCGCTGAGCAACAAGACCCATCGAATTAATCTTGGCTTTGTCTCCTTCTTTGTCATCAAGTAGCGGAGAGCTGCGTGATCTGTGTAGATAATCACTTTGACCCCAAGCAGATACTGTCGAAACTTCTCTAGTGCAAACACCACAGCTAGCATTTCTTTCTCGGTGGTGGAGTAGTTGCGCTGCGCTCCATTCAGAGTCATGGAAGCATAATGGATCACATGAGAGGCTCTTCCCTCTTTTTGGCCTAGCACTGCTCCCACTGCATAGTCGCTCGCATCACACATGATCTCAAATGGGCGAGACCAGTCTGGTGCCTGAATGATTGGTGCACTAGTGAGGCGTCCTTTCAGCTGGTCGAACGCCTCTTTGCACTCTTGTGTGAGTGCAAAGGTCACATCTTTGTTCAGAAGGTCGCACAAGGGTGAGGATATCTTTGAAAAGTCTTTGATAAACCTGCGATAAAAACCTGCATGGCCTAGGAAAGAACGAATTTCGCGCACATTAGTAGGATAAGGCAGAGATTGAATTACATCAATCTTCGCCTTATCGACCTCAATACCCTTTGCAGAGACTATGTGACCTAAAACAATTCCCTGTTCTACCATAAAATGACACTTTTCAGAGTTTAAAACCAGATTAGTTTCAACACATCTTTTCAACACTAGTGTCAAATGGCTCAAACAAGTATCAAAGCTATCTCCATGTACTGTGAAATCATCCATGAATACTTCAATGAAATTCTCAATGTACTCAGAGAAGATACTAACCATACATCGTTGAAATGTCCCGGGTGCGTTACATAGTCCAAATGGCATTCTGCGATATGCAAAAGTACCGAAAGGACATGTGAATGTAGTCTTTTCCTGGTCCTCTGGCGCTATGGCCACCTGAAAATATCCAGAATATCCATCCAAAAAACAATAATAGGGGCGCCCAGCAAGGCGTTCTAGCATCTGATCAATAAAGGGGAGGGGGAAGTGATCCTTCCTGGTTACTGTATTCAGCTTGCGATAGTCTATGCATACCCTCCAACCTGTTTGTGTCCGGGTAGGGACCAACTCACCTTGTTGATTCTCCACGACTGTAATCCCTCCTTTCTTAGGGACAACTTGTGTAGGACTTACCCATTGACTGTCAGAAATTGGGAAAATCATGTTTGCTGATAGCAATTTCAGCACTTCCTTCTTCACCACATCCATCATGGGAGGATTGAGCCTTCTCTGTGGTTGGCGTGATGGCTTAGCTCCATCCTCCAGCAGGATCCTGTGCATGCATGTAGATGGACTAATTCCCTTGATGTCAGCGATGGTCCATCCCAATGCAGTTTTGTACTCCTTTAGAACCTCCACTAACTTTTCCTCCTGCTCCGCTGAGAGCTTACTTGACACAATAACTGGTAAAGTGTCATCAACTCCTAGGAAAGCATACTTGAGATGACTAGGGAGTTGTTTGAGTTCAATTTTAGGTGCCTGCACAACAGATGGAACAAGCACTTCGCTTGGAGTCAGTAGATTGGGGCCAATGCCCAAAAGAGTAGGGGAATTACCTTCTACATCCATCAGGGCTACTAATTCCTGCATGTTAGATGAAATTGAAAACTCTGTATAGGACTCGTCAATATCATTCTCAATAATTGACTGCAGCTCATCTTCCCTAGAAATATCAAATAGATCTTGAGCTAATGGTTCAATCACATCAATAGAGCACAGAGAATGGTCATCAACAGGATGTTTCATAGCCTTGTATAAATCGAATTCAATCTTTTCTCCATCAAATTCCATTGTTAGTGTCTCAGAGACACAATCAATTTTTGTCCTAGCTGTTTTAATAAAAGGTCTACCTAACAGAATAGGCGCATCATGCTTATCATGTTCCATATCCAGGACAAAGAAATCTGCAGGAAAAATCAGTTTATCGACCATAACTAATACGTCTTCCACTACTCCTTTAGGGTATTTATTAGACCTGTCAGCTAGTTGCACAATTACTCCAGTTTCATGCAAAGGTCCTAAATCTAGCGATTTGTAAAGTGAGTAGGGAAGCACATTTATGGAAGCACCCAAATCAAGCATAGCTCTATCAAATTTGACATCTCCGATGACACAAGGGATAGTAACCATACCTGGGTCAGTGCACTTTTTCGGCATTCTCCTCTGAAACATAGCGGATACTTGCTCACTTACTTTCACTTTCTTTTTTCCTTTCAGCTTCTGATTCCTCTTCACTGTGCAAAGCTCCTTCAAGAACTTGGCGTACTTGGGCACAGTTTTTAACATTTTCAGCAGAGGAATGTTCACCTGACACTTGCTAAATGTCTCGAAAAGCTCTGAATCATCGATTATCCTCCTCTCATTGAGTGCCTCAGGGAACGGAGGTTTTGGTTTCTCCGACCCGAGAGGGGGAAAATTCGGTCGTACATATGTATCGACATAGGACTCAGATTCAGGCGAGATCGGACTCGCCGTGGGCGCGTCAGCAGGCAGCGCGGGCGCGTCATCAGGCAGCGCGGGCGCGTCATCAGGCAGCGCGGGCGCGTCAGAAGGCAGAGCGGGCGCGTCATACTGTGGCGCGGGCGCGCCAGTGTTAGGCGTGGTTACGTCGGAGATTGGCGTGCTTTCCTCCTCATCTTCCTGACCTTTCAGCTCTTTTCCATTCCGAAGAGTTATAGCACTGACGTTTTCCTTTGGATTGACCACCGTTTGAGATGGTAGACCCCCTGACGTCCTTGCCTCCATTCTCGTGATTGCTTCAGCCATTTGCCCCATTTGTTTCTGTATATCCTTTATGCTCGATTCAGTTGTCTGAACATGCGCAGTAAAGTGCTGTGTCAGCGTATTGAGCATGGACTCAGTAGAGGGAGCGTTACCCTGCTGCCTCTGATTGTAGGGAGGTGGCTGTTGCTGATGTGGTTGGTTCGGTGGGTCCCTCCATCTGAAATTTGGGTGATCCCGCCAACCTGGGTTGTAGGAGTTTGAGTAGGGGTCATGTCTGGGTCTCTGAGGTCCATTTCCACCTATAGCACTTACTTCAGCGGTGTCTTCCTGGAGTGTAGGACACGCATCAGTTGGGTGGAAGTTATCATTGCAGATTCCACAAGCCTTGATTTGTTGAGGAGTCCCTTGCAGAGTGAGCCTCCTAACCATATCCTTCAATTCAGCAATATCCTTGGCTTGGTTAGAGTCTACCGAGTTGACCCCTTTCTTTCTGGTGGACTTCCCAAAATTTCTAGTCCCCTCGGCCATTTCCTGAATCTTCTCCATAGCTCCCTCTGGCGTGGCATTCAGAATATTTCCTCCGCAGGCGGCATCAATCATCCTTCTATCAGATTCCAGCAATCCCCCATAGATGTATAAGACTAGGTCCTTCGTGCTGTAGCCATGGAAAGGGCAATTAGCACAAAGCTTCTTGAACCTTTCATTGTAATCATAGAGGGTTTCATCATCTTCTTGCTCTATATTGCTGATTGCCTTCTTTAAGGTGTTCTCCTTCTTAGCAGGGAAGAATTTCTCCAGGAAGGCCTTGTGGAGCTTAGGCCAAGTATCGATGCTCCCTGTAGGAAGGCTGTAGTACCAGTCATCCGCAGCATCGACCAACGTGAACCCAAAAGCTCTCATCTTTATCTGTGCTTCGGATATATTGGCTGGTTTCATGCTCATGCACACATTATGAAACTTCCCCATGTGCTTGATGGGGTCTTCTCCAGCCAATCCATGGAATTTGGGCAGTTGATGAATCAGCCCAGACTTTAGCTCAAAATGGTTGTCATCCCCTATAGCAGGGATTGTCACAGCAGGTGCCTGCTGTGTGATGTTTGATGCTGTCAGCTGTCGCAGCGTCTGATTTACATTATCAGCCATTGGATCGGGTTGTTGGGAATGTTGGGGTTGTTCTCTAAGACGGCGGTGGTATGTCCTGTCAATTTCCCAATCAAAAACAACAAGATGGGGATCAGTAGCACGAGTGCGAACCATGCAAGAGGTTCGCACCCAAACAGGTAATAAGACAAACAAGAACAAAGATAATCCGTTTCCCCGGCAACGGCGCCAAATTTGACAGGCCTAAGGTCGTTATGCCTAATCAAAGTAAATTCCTAAGATGCAAACTATAACAAGTATAGTAGGTAAGTTAGGGTCGAACCCACAGGGAAACAGAATCAATTGTAAGAGCAAGTATTATTACCCAAAAGTAACCAATTCAAGGGGAGTTTTGTGTATAAGCAAATGGTGACAGAACAAGTTGCAATAAGAGGTTGCGAATATATGATGGAAAAGTATCACACTAGGTAATTATCCGCACAACAATTGAGATGGTTCATCATCGCATTCTATGAATCTCAAGTTCTAATGTCCAGTAATTGTTCTCAATTCAGATCGTGTAATAGCTTTTAGTCCTACCAGTCCTAAAAGCACTTATCACCAAATTACAAGGGGAAACCTTCACCGAATAATAAAGCGATAGCATTCAAACATGAATTATAATGAGATACAAGCGATTCTAACAACCCGTTAAAATAGCCTGTAATCGAATCTCCTTCACAATCTACCACAAGCAACCCGCGTATGGTGATTGTGTTTGCTACAATGAATCTACAACCCCAAACCTGGAATTGGAAACCCTAGCAATATGACTAGTATCGATAAACCTAGGTGATCAATCCAGATTAACCAATAATAAGCAATCAAGCAATAAGCTCAGGAGATCGAAACAATTAACAAAGGACAAACAAGAGTAGAATACTCACAACCAAATCAATTGAAGGCTTCAAAGAACCAAGTGCAACAACGGAGAGTTAGTTCTCCATAGGGTTTGTGAGATGAAGAAAAGGAAACTACGTCTCTGGAATATATCTCCCTTCTCCTCCTTTTCGGCCATAATATATAACCTAATAAAATCGGGTTTAACATCCCGTAAAAATATAAAATATAATATTAAAACTAATAAGATAGGGAAAATCGGATAAGAATCCGTCTTCAGGGACCAACGCGGGCGCGCCATGTAGCAGCGCGGGCGCGCCAGCCTTTGACTTGCTTCTTGTCTGGTGAATCGACGCGGCCACTTCCTCCTAGCAGCGTGGGCGCGCCGGGTAGCAGCGCGGGCGCGTCAGGGGTCAGCGCGGGCGCGCCAGACTCACCAGCCTTCCAGCTGCTTCCGAACTTCTTCACTTCAGCTCTTCTGTAACTTGCCTTATTTCTTCAACAGGTTCCGAATCACCAAGTTCACACAAATACCTCTCACAATGACATGTAAATGATGACAAAAACTACTAAATGCGCTATAGAATATATCGCCTATCAATAGCATAGAGTTTGCACCACATTCGGCCCGAAATAAAGCATACGCTAGATCACAACCTCAAGAGAACCTGCCTATAACTATCAATCATGACAAGACCCGACCACTATCCATCAACTCTTGGATTAAGATCAAATTCACCGAGGTCTACCAACTCAATCCACTACTAGTTCTAGTCACCATTGCATCTCGCTCACATACAACCTTTCTAGCCTCATAACTACCCACAATTAAGGCCAATTACCCCAACCAACTACTAGGCATTCCAAATCCTATGCCAACAAGCCATCTAAGGGTCAATCTACTTCGACATCCCGATCTCAAGTCCTACCTTCCATTCGATCATTTAAAACAATCGCTCGGAGTTCCAAAATCACAAAATTCCCCTATTTCGACAAGCTGAACAACTCGATCTAGTACCAAGACTCCATACAGAACATGTTCTTGCCCTAGGGGTCCTCTACGAGTCTCATCCTTACTCTCTAAGAGAAATTCTGAGTCCTTAAGTTAACCATTCTGACGATTGACCTAGACGCTTCTTAACAATCTCACTTACTCTTTCTATGCTCTCAAAACTCCGCCGGAACATAATCCCCTAAAGAGACATCTCGAATCACCTTTTTAACCTGATCATACTCCCCGCACCATTGACCAATCTCACTAACCATCCACCTCTAAGAACCCAATTCATACTGATCATCTCACACATGTCACTCTCGACCAACTCTTACGCAGAAATCCATCTCGTGCTACTCCGAACCACGAATTACCAAAACCTTCATCACCAGTGCCTATCCTCAAAGACCAACAACTGATTTTAATTACCTACTCATCCCATTCAAGAACTCACGAAACATGAACCAGTCATTACTCCTCAAGCTGACCTATGTTAGATCATCTTCCGAGCATTTTCCGAATTTACCTCAAGTACCACTCCTTAATCACGACTATTCCCCCCAAGGAAACCTTATGTTACCCTAGCTCGAATTACCCACAACATCGCATCTTGACCAATTCCCCCACGATTTTCCAACCGATAGAATTCCCACAGAACTCTTATGACTTTCTCATCCGAATCTCCCAAGTGCCGCAACTTCGCCAAGCTTCCAAAACCTTTTTCCTCTAGCCTTCTCAATGCCTTCTGCCTTGCATAGCTCCCAATCCATACTCAGAATCCCCCTATCTCAATCTCAAGCCCACAGTCTCACTAAAATCTCAACGACATCCTTGCCTAGCTACCCGTCTTTCCTCGAAGATTCATCTTACACTTCAAATACCTCAATAGCCACAATAATCTCCCCACATCAATCTCGACTGCTTCCTGATACTAAATTTCCTACAACATTGCATCTAGAAATCCTTTCCTCATGAATTCTTCAAGCATTACCAATTCTACCTAGACAACTTCAATACTCATCACATGTACAACCCGATATGAACAACTTAACATCCAAGACCGACGATTTCCCAAGCAATCTTATACTACTATTCCTTAGTACTTCCTCAACCTCATTCTTTACCAAAACCCGCTACCAATTACCGCACATAGAAACTAGTACCCAATTCCACGGTTCCTAAGACATTTCTCAACCGATCATTCTCAATTCCGCCCACGATTCGCTCCTAAACTATCTAGACCCTCTCCTCTCGGCATACTAACCCGCCTCACAACACTTCCCCTCAAGAATCCTCCTGATCTACTCCTAGCTTTCTCATCCACCTCTAGAACTACGCCAACTGCCTATACTCACACAACCAAAGACCCAATCCGAAGACCTCAATCCACCTGCCACTTTCCGACCCGGCTCACCGAAGAATCTCATGACTCAAACTCAAGAAGAAAGAACTACAACATATATAACCCATAATCTATTTACCAGGAAATCAGTACACCAATCATCGAGGCACACCATCATAAAAACAAGTTAGTTAGACAATCACTTGCCACCAGTTTAGCATATCAGTCATCGCACGCCTATTTATGTCAACTCCAGGCCTATGGCACTATGCCAATTCCAATTGATATAGAGAATTCACGATTTGAATGAAGAACGCCCTTTTTTGAGTCATCTAAGAGAATCAAGTCCGCTACTACCATCTTCGAGATGTGTCTGTCCTTTGTATACCTTTGGAGATGTTTGTCTTGTAATCTATGGGTCATGGACCTGTCACACTTCCATTGCGCCGCTTCGATGCCACTTGGTCGTAGGTCCCTTCTTGCATGTCGGGGCTCATCGAATGATCGCAAGGGTTAGAAGTTGCGGAGATAAGGGAGAGACAAGGGCGGACAACACAACTTCCTTAAGGGTTCAAACATGGACCAGGACTAGGGACGACGAGACCAAGGATAAGATCCCAACCCGAGAGTTATAACGATCCACTTATAATTATGGCATGGAAACACATAAAAATCAAGAGATATCATCACATTATTTTACACTAGTATGCACCTATCTTAAAGAATATTGATTTATGCATTGATAACATGTTCATATAATCATCTTTATATGTGCGTAGAATAAGATAGAAACCTATCATTTCATTCACCAATCATGCTTGACAGACTAAGAACATGTATGCACAGACTGAAATGGGACATATATGGCATAAGTTATGCAAGACCTATCAACCATCACAAGATATCATATGCATGACTTATCACTCAATTTAGATACACACATAAGCAAGTCATAATATTGCGGGATTGAGGCAAGCGTGCTAAGATGTACCTTAAAAATCGTGCTAAGGGTATGGTCAGTTTATGCAGGGTTGGTATAACAACTATCTCATCACATACATCCATATTCGCATAGTAAGACTAGGACGTCACACAATCATATAAGGGCCTATAACTGGAAGGTTGATGTAAGCCTAATTCGCCATGATTTACACTTGCTTTTATATCGATTTCTACATGCATTTCATACATTTGGGTTATAATAATACATAATTTGTGTGGTTTATGTTTATTTTCAATATATGGAGGTCTACACAAGTTTTTGATATATTTCGCAGAAATCGGACGCGCTTTGGAACTTAAAGGAAACTCATGAAGAAGCCAAGAATGATGCAGCTAAAGAAAAGGCAATATTTCACCATTCATCATTCTGAATCAAGCTTTGATGTCTTCATGAGAGTTGTATCCCTAGAAAAGAGCTTTCCAACGCATGGTCATATGCATCAATCCGACGAACGATGGCTCGGGAAAGTGCATTTCAAGAACGGAGCAGAATTCTGAAAGTGACAGAGTTACTCGAAGTCGACCAAACTGGTCGACATCGACCAAATTTTACTCGACTTTTGCTCCAGAGGACAAGATCGAGCACGAGCTAAGCACAAGACCACTCGAGTTGAAGAAATCTACTCGACATCGAGGAAATTGGTCGACGTCGAGGAGATTCCGGAAGTTGTCCGTGTTCGAGATCGAGGAGAAGTCCGAGATATGTGAGTTACTTGCAAGCCAAGGCACGACAATTCTATTAAGGGAAAGTGAAGATCTATCAAGATGGAAGGATTTATCCACTTTAGATGTAATTACTTTTTAGATATAATTATTTATTTTCATATTTTAATCTTAATAATTTAGATAGATAGATATAGATATAGATAGATTATTCTTTCCTAGATTAACTAGGGAATGAATACTATAAATAAGGCATTAGGGAGTTGGATTTTATTCATTCAATCATCCAAGCTACAAGCCAATAGAGAGAGATAGCGAGTTAGGAGAGAGAGAGAGGCCGAGAGGAGCAAGGTGTTGAGAGACGTTTTGGCTTCATTCGGTTGTAAGTTTTATTTGGTTTATTTAATGCAATTTATTTTCCTGAAATCTTTGATGAGTTTCTTGATGATGAAGGGAGAGTAGTCCACCCACTTCTAGGGTCGGGGTGAGCCCGACGGTAGCCATGTGAGGTGATGCGGTAAAGGTTTGATCTTTTTATGCAATTCGTCTTCTATCCCTGAAAGCATGGTTCTTTTGCGAAAGTTGAAGGTGATCCTTGTTTGTGTTATTGAAGAGAAAGTGATCTTAATAGAACTTGGATTAATTATGTGAAAAAGGGTTAGTAACAATTAGGGTTTATGCGAAAGCCTCTATATTCCTATTTGTTAATAACGAAAGTTATTTCATAAAAAGCATGATCTTTTATGCCTTTATGTGTTATTTTGCATGGTTATCGTTGTGGTATTGAAACCCTGATCTTGGAAGTCTTTAGTTTATTGAATTAATTCCGTGTTTACATTCGTTTTCATTCGAAAAGCTTCGCACTTTATTTCTGTTTTACTCGATCTCGGGGAATTTTAGTCGATCTCGAGGACTTTAGTCGACGTCGAGGAAGTTTTGTCGAGATCGAGTTGTCTGCTGTTGTTTTGCTTCTGTAGATTTGATTTCGAGTAACTTTTTGTCAATTTATTTAGTCGATATCGAGTTACTTAGTCGATATCGACCAGTTTCTGTGCTTTTGTTTCTTTTCTGCTTTTCTTTGTTATTTCTATCTGTTTGTTATTTCTGTTTCTGAGATTTGCCGCTATTTGAGATCCGCGGACACGCTTCCTCGAGGATCGATCTTGACTTCCCGTTGCTGCATCAGGAGGAGGTCTTGTAATCATTTGTGTGGGCATAATCCGGTTTGATTTATATTTCTATATTTTGAACCCGATTTCCTCCCTGCAACAGAGGTATATGTCTTACATGATACTAGCAATACTCATTAAACATGTACACAATCAATAAGGTCCAATTAGGTTAATCTAGCATGCTAAGTCATCTGATTCACGTGTTAAACATGCAACGAGAGTTGGCCACACTATCATGGACCTAGTTCATAAGGAGACAGTGATAATGGGCATTCAATATATACGACACATACATCCACTCATAAGTGCAACCATGCAAGGTATCAAGCAAGTCATACTGAATTATACCAATATAGCATGTCATGAAATCACAAGGAGGCTATCATTATAACTTGATAGAATTCTCTTAGGAAATCACCGACTCACCACCCCGTTTCCCCGTGGGACGCTAGTATGACTCCCTGGACACAAGGACATTCACGCCGTTTCCGAGAGGTGATGGTAGAACTCGAGTTTAGACTCTTGTGGCAAGAAGACGTGGTTGGCCATTACGTGGATCGAAAGGGCTGACTCCATAAGACAACTCACTTCTATCTCGAAATGATATAAATCCTCACTCCCACTAACATACTCAGGTAACCCTCACATCCGACACGATTTCCGAAGGTATATAGTTGGCCGACCCAAATTTCCCATGAAAGACCCCAACCACAAGTACGAGACTCGATAGAAGCATCGATGGTGGGATACGAAACACGACTCGAAACAGGGAGAGCGGATGCTTCTCGACCCTTGCTAACATGCCTAGATGTTTTGGCGGGGGCAGAAGACGGAGTTAGAACCATCACGGTGTTTGAATTATTGCAAGGCTATTCCGACAAGACAGGAATTCCGATTACATAAGAACAAGGTTTTCTCCCACTATCCCGTTTTCACAGTTATTCAACCCACGATTCAAGTCAAGGCATATTGATTAGTTCGCTATCCTAAGCACAATAGAACACTAATCACAGAAGCAATCAACAAGATTAATATGATCCTCTTCGAGGAGGATTGCCCTCGGACCCAATTGCATATATGTATATATATAAACATAAGCATAGAGACGATATATGCCGTCCTTCGAGGGACGGCTGACCGGAGGAGCAAAAACCTCACGGCCTCCTAACTTAACACTCCAACCTCCGTGGTGTTCCTTGGAGTCTCTAGGCCCATTTGTAAATAAAAGCTATTATTTTGCCTACCGTTTCCCGAATTCTACATCCATAAGGGATGTCTACCACTTGGGTCTCTACCCCCGAGATTATTTCCCCTTTATTCATTTTAGGTTTTAAGTCCAATTAAATTCATTTTGCCCTTTATAAAATATTTTCCAAAACCATTTGAAAACATTGGGCGATTTTCAAAACCTCTTTAACCTATTGTACTCGGATTGCAAAATCTCCGATACCACCTTTGTAACGGCCCGGGATTATGATTCCCGAGTTACGTTTCGAGGGATGAAACCCCTCGTTAGGATCTTGCGCCCCGAGTACAGGTTGAAGGTTTGAAACCGAAGATTCGTAGTTTAAAGTGGGATTTTGCACCCATATCCGGAAGGTCCGTTGGAGACCCCAGGGTAAACCCATGTACCTGTCCTAAGTCTACAACGCAGAAAGCCTTTTATCATGCAAAGGGCATAAGTTCTGAAACGATACAATGGGCGCCACAGCAGAGCCGGGTCAAAACAGGGTATAAGTAAGGAGAAATCCCAAAAGTATAAATTTGGTGAAGTCAGGGTTCAACACTCACTCTCCACCATATGAATGGACCCCTTCATAACAGCATGAAATCAAGCAGTGAAACGGGTACATGAAACTATACCACAAAGTAAGGCCAAGAGTCCGCCCACGGGTCCTCTGACCGCGCTGAGGACATATAATACGCCTATACCTAGAATAAAGGATGCCTTCATGCAATACTAAAATATTAACCACACGATCATGCTCCTAATTCGTATACGCAAAATGTTAAGTAAGCCTTAACAAAGAATACCAAGTGGTATATCCCTATTCTACCACCACCCCCTTCCAGATAGGGTGGAGACTGGCCAGTTCGTTGCTAAGCATATCAATTCTCATCATCATATCATATCTCATGCCCATCTCGTATCTCGTGATATATATAAATGACTCAAGGAGGACAACACTTGATGAAGGTGAGATGCCCTATGACCCTAGAAAGGACATTAGGACTCACAGATAATGGTCGTTCTGTATTCAAACGCAAACAGAATAAGGATGCTCATTCGTAAGTGCAATTCCTAAGCATGATACGACATGACATGCTTTTAAGCATATGCAACACCTACATACTATATGACACATCAGGCAGGAGGTACTGGTTACTTACTAAGCCCCGGAGGACTTACCTGGCTAGAAGATCAGCAAAAGAAGGATCCATCACACAGTAGTCACGATCAGAGACTATCACCTAAGTACATAACGATAATACACCGAGTATATGTCTCTAGCCACTCTGAACACATATATATCACACATTCATACAAACTGATAATTAACAAGCTGTATCCACCATACTTTCAGTTCATCACAATCAACCATATCTTATTTCATACCATTCATCATAACTAGTCAACTCATCAGCTTAAAATAACATCCCTATCATACTTAGCCAAATTCGCATATTACTATTTCATACTCATACTTTTCATAAGGATATATATCATTATCATCATAAGTATGGATCATTTAATTTCTTCTAAAAAATCACCACAATATCATGCTATTAGTCATACATATCATGTCGTTAGTCAAACGATCATATTATCATGCTAGTTAGTCATCGAATAAGTCTTATTCCCAAGTTATTTTCAAAACCATTTCAAATCCCAGTTAAATAGTTAAGTATTCCGACCCTTAAAAATACTCGCTAAATTCCTTTTTAAATTTATTTATTAGATTACTTTCCAATCTTGAAATTCTTTTCCAAATTCTTTATAAATGTTTAAGTCCCAATAATATATTTTAAATCTCAAATAGTATTATATGATATTTTAAATACCATTTTCCTTTAACATTTTCATAAAATATTTCTAAATCCTTTAAAACCCCAACCATTTACATTTTGTAAAAACCCGCCACTTATTTAAATTACCAAAATCGCCTTTATTTTCTAAACTCCAAAATTCATCCTTTTGTTAAAACATGCCCAATCCTCCATTTGTTATAAAAAAAAAACAGATCTGGCCCAAATAAGAAAATAGGCCCACTACTCTTTAAAAATCTGTTTTGCTTTAATGAAGCAAACCGAACCACCCTTTTATTTTAAAGCACCCGAACCGATTTTAACAAAATAATACAGAAAACCAACCCAACTCCGTACTGTTCATTGATCTTCCCTAAACTCTCTGTGGAATCGAAGGAGAAAAAGAGGGGGGAGTCGAGATCCTGCCGACCACTCACAACTCACTCCCTTCTCGACCCATTCCAAAACCCATAACCAAAGAAAGGCCGAAGCCGAAGGGAATAGAAAAGAGATGGGCTCACCGTGGGGGTCTACGAGATTTCGCCAGGATGATCGTCGAAGGAACGATTCTGCCTTGCCGAGGTCTTCACACTTCCTCGACGACGATGGGAATAGTCGGAGTTTGATTTCGGAGCGAGCTTGTCCTATGAAGAAGATAAGTGAGTGAAACTGAAATTTTTTTTTCGATTGGAAGTGAAAGGAAGACGAACGAGGGAGAATCCAAGCCTTTATCGAACTCGATTCGCGAAACAGAGGTGGGAGGAAGACGAGGTGCTGCTCGAAGGACGGAGACAGGGGTCGCCTCGAGTGTGCTCGGCTGCTGCTCCCGTGCTCGTCGGCTCCGAGGGAGGAGGGCGATGCTGCTAGTTCTGGCTACGAGACTCAGAGGAGCAAGGAGGAGTGGTGTTGAGATGGTGGTGAGGACGGTGGTGGAGGGTGGCGCTAGGGAAGACTAGTAGGGAGATGGTGGTGCAGGTGACAGAGGTGTGGTGATGGAGATGGTGAGGCAGTGGAATGGACCTCAGTGATAGTGGTGACGGGGAGTGTGAAGGGGAGCAGTGTGGGGATGTGAATGATCAGGAATGGGGATGGATTTGATAGAGTATGGTGAAGTGAGGGAGTGGGTAAGGTAAGGGTTGAGTGTGAAATTGGTTAAACTAATACCCGACAATAAATCCCGAATATGCAAATCTCAAACCTCGAATTAGATTCGAATGTTAGTTTTCTCGAATCCCACTTTCTCGATCAATTCCAAGATAGGGATCACCGCAACAATAAAGATAAGTGTCGAGTATAAATCACATAAAGATGCATGCTTTACATAAAATAACTTTCGTTATTGACAAATAAAAATATAGAGGCTCTCGCATAAACCCTAAGTGTTACTATCTTTTCTTAATTAGGATTAGTCGCCTTTTGCAAATAAACCATAATTAATATCCAAATTCATAATAAGATCGATTTCGCTTCAATATTATAAATAAGAAATTTCCTCAACTCTCGCAAAGGATTAAGCACATAGGTTGATGATGACAAAGACATACAAAGTCATAAATTCGTAAATCAAACTTCCAAGATAGGGATCACCGCAACAATAAAGATAAGTGTAGAATATAAATCACATAAAGATGCATGCTTTACATCAAATAACTTTCGTTATTAACAAATAAGAATATAGAGGCTCTCGCATAAACTCTAAGTGTTACTATCTTTTCTTAATTAGGATTAGTCGGCTTTTGCAAATAAACCCTAATTACTATCCAAATTCATAATAAGATCGCTTTCGCTTCAATATTACAAATAAGGAATTTCCTCAACTCTCGCAAAGGATTAAGCACATAGGTAGATGATGACAAAGACATACAAATTCATAAATTCATAAATCAAACACATATATCTATGTTGTGATCACCCCAACCATAGAATAGGGAAATTAAAAACAAAACATAATGAAAGAAAAGAACTTTAATATTAAACTAAAACTAGAACTTACAACCATTCGACTCCTTCCTCTTCTCCCACTCGGCTCCTC
The DNA here is from genome assembly GCA_037127255.1 of Persicaria tinctoria. Classification (NCBI taxonomy): domain Eukaryota; kingdom Viridiplantae; phylum Streptophyta; class Magnoliopsida; order Caryophyllales; family Polygonaceae; genus Persicaria; species Persicaria tinctoria. The sequence goes on along the minus strand of JBANSL010000014.1, from coordinate 53,506,199 downwards.
TCTCTCTCTCCTTACGCCCGAAGACGACTTGGCTTGAATTAATGAAAATCAGCCCCTAAGGCTTTATTTATAGGCCACAATCCTTGCTATCCAAGGAATGAGCAAGTCTATCTCTATCTAAATCTATCTATCTAAACCCTAAGATAAATGTTTGATAAATAAAAATAAATAAAACAATTAAACTCCCCCTAGGTAAATTAAGGAATTACTAAAGTAGATAAATATCTTCCATCTTGATAGAATATTCTTTGCTTCATGTGGAAGAAAGCCCACTCAGAATCTAGACACGAAATCGACTCGGATTAGCTCTGATGGTCCACTCGATATCGACCAAGTTAGGTCGATATCGACTTAGTCTTCTCAGCTCACTCGATGTCAGCTCTGGAGTGGATTTCGACTAGGTGTTTCTAGATATCGACCCTCGTATAGTCAATATCGACCTCTTCTTTAACTGGTCGATTTCTAGCATTTATGGTCGATTTCTGGCTCAGCATTCCTACTCGACATCGACCATGGGTGGTCGATATCGACCTCCTTGTGTCTGATCGAAACCCTGTCCTTGCTTTCAGCATTCTGCTCCATTTTGAATCACACTTTCCCGAGCCCTCTCTCGTCCGATTGACGCAAATAAATATGCGTTGGAAATCACCTTTTGAGGGCTACAACTCTCATGAAGACATCAGAACTTGATTCAAAATGATGAATGGTGAAAAGTGTCATTTTCTTCGGCTGCACCATCTTGTGCTCTTCCTTAGCTTCTCCAATGTCTTCATGACTTTCCTTTAAGCTCCAAAGTGCGTTAGATTTCTGCGAAATTAAACAGAAACTTGTGTAGACCTCCATATATTGAAAATAAACATAAACCACAAATATTATGTATTATTCTAACCCAAAAGAATAAAATGCCGACAAAAATTTATATAAATGTAAGCAAAAATCATGGTTATTTGAGCGCACATCATATATCGACATAACTTACCCACCACAAATGTTATATCAGGGTGAGTACTCATCATGTCGTACATTAGACATCCTATCACTTGAGAATACTCAAGTTGTGAGATTGGTTCTCCTAAGTTAGAGCGAAGTTTCTCACTTGGATCCATGGGTGTACTAACCGGGGTGGATTTATCATATTGGAAAAGTTTTACCACCTTTTCGATGTAATGGGATTGTGTTAGGGCTAAACCCTTTCCTTCCCGCTTGATCTTTATTCCCAAGATCACATCAGCTTCTCCTAGATCCTTCATGGAGAACTTAGTAGACAAGAACTCCTTAGTTTTGTCCACTTATATTTGATTTGTATCGAATATAAGCATGTCATCTACATATAGACATATTATAACTCCTTGACCGGAATTATTAAACTTACTATATACACACTTATCTTCTTGATTGATTTTGAAACCATCACCCAAAATCAATTCATCAAACTTTTGATGTCATTGTTTTGGCACTTGTTTGAGTCCATAGAGGGACTTGATCAATCGACACACTTTGTGTTCTTGACCTTTTAATATGTAGCCTTCGGTTTGCTTCATGTAAATTTTCATCCAAATCTCCATTGAGGAAGGTCGTTTTTACATCCATTTGATGGATTACTGGACCATGAATGCTTGCTAAGGCTATTAAAAGTCTTATAGTGGGGATTCTAGCCAATCGGGCATAGCCAATCGGGCTTTATATTTCTCAATGGACCCATTGGCCTTCATTTTTCTTTTGAAGATCCATTTACAACCTAGAGGTTTGCACCCGGTTGGAAGGTCTGACAACTCCCAAGTGTTGTTGCCAACGATAGAGTCCATCTCACCTTGGATTGCTTCTTTCCAAAATGCAAAATCTTGAGAACTCATTGTCTCGGTGAAGGTCTTAGGATTCTCATCCACATGTAGATATGAGATGATTTGAGCTTCTTTATTCCTAGAACCCACCATCAAGAAGACTTGAAATATTGGCTCAGGATACATATGTCCTACTATGAGTGCGGAGTACACTCATTATCGCTTGGGTGTATGCGATGAGCAGTTTTTAGTCGCGTAAACCGTATCAAAATAAATTCGAACTTATCTAACTAATGTAGTGTGACAAGTACGAGTCGATCCCTCAGAGAATAAAGTTATTCCTAAGTTAAGTCTATTTACCAATTAATAGAAAAAGGGTTTTGGTGATTGAAAATAAGAAAGCAAAATAACTATATATGAACAAGTTAATGGAGATAACAACTAAAGGACTAGTTTCATCTATAAAGATCCCCTTTAGTTTGACTAGTTAATCCTTTATTCTTCTTCAAGTTCTCTTCTCATCCTATTATTGTTCCTGTCCTGATCTTGTGTAAATTACTAGTCCTACGAGTCCTAGTAACCCTTACTAATTAGATAACTTTAACACGGTCAAGATATAACCTAATAGTAGCATTAAGATTAAGGATTAACCAGGATATATACATGCAACACCAAGCTACGAGTCAGCATTTAACATATAATTGATTCTCTACACACCAATTTAGTCCTACGAGTCCTAAAAAGGCATGCTTGCTACTATGGATTAAGGTTCGCTACGATGAATCTACAAAATCCTAGAAATAATCTCAACTAGTTGTACGGACCAGAAGCAATCAATAATATTCGCAAAAGAATCAATACGAATTAATAGAAATAGAACAAGAATAGAAATCTCACAACTTTATCAAACCAAAGCTTCAATCTATAGACGAAACGGAAAATTTTAGATCTCCATAAAACTAAAACAAAAGACCATTAGGTTTAGAAGGAATAAAGTCAGTCACGGCCTCGGTGCACTTGTCGTATGAATATATATATACGCAGGTAGAAAAAAAAACTAATCTATTTAATTCTATCTATTCTAATTTATATAATATAGAAGTAATTTGGTCCAAAGACCGAAGGCCTTTGGACAAAATACTAAATGTCCTAAAAACTTTTCTTTGCTGATAAATGGTAAAAAATTTTCAATAATACCAACACTACCCTTTTTAATTTTTACCACACCCGACCCTCCCTACTCCTTGTATTCAGATCTCAGAGAGCGCTCCAAGGCTGCTCCTCCGTGCTCGCTCCTCATCTTCTTCATCGATCACAGTTTGCTCCAGATCCACGAAATCGGCTGCCCGGGGTGAAAAAGCTGCCGGTGACCGCCGCTTCCGACTTCATCGATCACGGTCGGCTCCAGATCCACGAAAAACCGCCCTGGGAACCTGCTTCCTGTCCGCGTTATCGTTGAAGATCGTTCTCCAGATCCACGAAAACCGCCGCTCCAGATCCACAATCGGCGTTTCCTTCCTCTGCGATTCCTCCTCGGCATCTTAGGGAGGAGATGGAGATGGCGGTCCTCCCAATTGCGGGTGCCGACGCTCTCTCAGCCGGAGTGGGCCACCTCCAACACCTTCGCGTAGCTGATGCGGATCGTCCCTGTTAGTCCGACATCCGCATCCGCCTTGGAGAGGATCTGCAGAGTGAAAGTTTAGATTCCGATTTGAGGTCAAACACATGGTTGTATTTCGAAGACTACTGCAAACCTCAAATTCATCCGATTCCATTTTGCTCACAAAGTCAACGCCTCAATTGAGATTTATTTTCCATTGTTAATTGATCGGATTAGGCTTAATTTAATTAATCTTAGCTAATCAATTCCATTTGAATTGCAATTTGAAAGGTTTATTGAAGATCTTAGATTGGAGATTAAGCTAAGACCTTGTTTTTGTAGTAGTGACAGTTTCTATGATCCTGTTTTTTTTGTTACAGCGTGTCATCACCGATAAGAGTGGTGACAGTGACCCCGTAAAAAAAACTCTTGAAATGAATCTGTCATCAAAAAATTGTTTCCCTTGTCCTAGGTTTTCTCTTTGATTACAGTGCCTATGACCCTGTTTTTATTTTGGTTACAGTGTCTATGACCCTATTTTTATTTTGATTATAGCGTCTATGATCTCCTTACCCATTCATTTATTAGAAGAGAACTGTCACCACATGTATTTTGGCTTCTCATTAGCCCCTATAGTGTTTGTGCCTCCCTTGTCGTATGGTTTTCCTTTGATTACAGTGTCACCCTTTTTTCATAGTGGTGACAGTGTCTATAACCCTGTTTTTATTTTGGTTAGGACTTCTATAGGGTTTCTTTTGATTACAGTGTCTATTACCTTTTTTCATATTGGTGACAGTGTCTATGGCCCGTTTTTATAGTGGTGACAGTGTCGATTATCTTGTTTTCATAGTGGTGACAACGTCTATAGGGTTTACTTTTATTACAGTGTCTATGACCCTTTTTCATAGTGGTGACAGTGTCTATAACCCTGTTTTTATTTTGATTACAACATCTATACGACTTTCCTTTGATTATAGTGCCTACGCCCCTTTTTTTCATAGTGGTGACAGTATCTATGACCTTGTTTTAATAGTGATGACAGTGTTTATGACTCTCTTACCAGTTCATATATCGAAGGAGAATTGTCCACCTAATGTCTTTTGGCTTCTCATTAGCCCCTTTAGGGTTTATGCTTACCTTGTCCTAGGGTTTTAGGGTTGAGGGTTTAGAATTTAGGGTTTAGGGCCTTGGCCCTAAATCCTAAATACTTAACCCTAAACCCTAAATCATATTGTACATCACAAGTTCTTTTGGCTTCTCATTAGCCCATTTAGGGTTTGTGCTTCCCTTTTCCTAGGGTTTTTCTTTGATTACAGTGTCTATGACCCTTTTTGCATAGTGGTGATAGACTGATAGTGTCTATAAAGCTGTTTTTATATGGGTTACAGTGTATATAGGGTTTTCTTTTTTATTACAGTGTCTATCACTTTATTTTTATAGTGGTGATAGTGTCAATGACCCAGTTTTTATTTTGGTTACATCGTTTATGACTCTCTTACCCGTTCATATATTAGAGGAGAACTGTCCCCACATGTATTTTGGCTTCTCATTAGCCCCTATAGGGTTTATGTCTCCTATGTCGTAAGGTTTTCCTTTGATTACAGTGTCTTTGTCCCCACATGTATTTTTACTTCTCATTAGCCCCTATAGGGTTTGTGTCTCCCGTGTCGTAAGGTTTTCCTTTGATTACAGTGTCTTTGACCCTTTTTTCATAGTGGTGACAGTGTCTATAGCCCTGTTTTTATTTTTGTTACAATCTCTATAGGGTTTCCTTTGATTACAGTGTCTATGATCTTTTTTTCATAGTGGTGACAGTGCCTACACCCCTTTTTTCATAGTGGTGACAGTGTCTATGACCTTGAAACCACATGTATTTTGAGTGAAAGTGTCTATGGCCTTTGATTATAGTGTCTATGATCTTATTTTTATAGTGATGAAAGTGTCTATGACTCTCTTACCCATTCATATATTGAAGGAGAACTGTCCACCTAATGTCTTTTGGCTTCTCATTAGCACTTTTAGGGTTTGTGCTTACCTTGTCCTAGGGTTTTCCATTCGGTGACAACAATCATCTCTTAACGACGTACTATACATAACATTTTAGGGTTTAGGATTTAGGGTTTAGGGCCTTGGCCCTAAACCCTAAAGACTTAACCCTAAACCCTAAACCATACTGTACATCACATGTTCTTTTGGCTTCTCATTAGCCCCTTTAGGATTTATGCTTCCCTTTTTCTAGGGTTTTTCTTTGATTACAGTGTCTATGAACTTTTTTTCATAGTGGAGACAATGTCTATAAAGCTGTTTTTATTTTGGTTACAACGTCTATAGGGTTTTGCTTTTGATTATAGTGTTTATGACCCTGTTTTTATAGTGGTTACAGTGTCTATGACACTGTTTTTATTTTGATTACAGTGTTTATGACCCTCTTATCCATTCATGTATTAGAGGAGAACTGTCATCACATTTATTTTGGCTTCTCATTAGTCCGTATCGGGTTTGTTCTTCCTTTATTGTATGATTTCCCTTTGATTACAGTGTCTATGACCATGTTTTTATAGTGGTGATAGTATCTATGACTTTATTTTTTTTATAGTGGTTACAATAGTAGTTACATTTTTAATTTTTTTTTATTGTGGTGACACTACTTTAAAAAAATCTAAAAAAACTAGATATTAGAAATTAGAGAAGAACTGTCACCACATGTATTTTGGCTTCTCATTAGCCCCTATAAGGTTTGTGCTTCCCTTTTCCTAGGGTTTTTCCTTTGATTACAGTGTCTATGAACCTCTTTTCATAGTGGAGACAATGTCTATAAAGTTGTTTTTATTTTGGTTACAACAACGTCTATAGGGTTTTCCTTTTGATTACATTGTCTATTACCCTATTTTTATAATGGTTACAATGTCTATGATCCTATTTTTATTTTGGTTACAACGTCTATATGACTATGACCTCTTACTCATTCATATATTAAAGGAGAAATGTCACCACATGTATTTTGGCTTCTCATTTGTCCTATATGATTTGTGCTTCACTTGTCCTAGAGTTTTCCTTTGATTACAGTGTCTATGGCCCTGTTTTCATTTTGGTTACAGTGTCTATAACCCTATTTTTATTTTGGTTACAATGTCTATGACCTGTTTTTATTTTAGTCACAGTGTCTATCACCGTCAAGATTACTTAAATTCGAAAAAATTAATTAATACCTCTCTAATTTTTATAGAGTATAACGGTCGTTTGGTAATTATAATGTTTTATAAAGTGATATGTGGATCATATAAGAAGTATAAGAAGTGGACATTACCTTAATTAGTAAAATTGAGAATAACATGGAAAAATGGATTGAATGTACACCACTATTTTTCTATATAATACTCTCTCTGTTCAAATATGTAAGATCATTTACTTTTCGACACGTAGTTTAAGGAGCTAAATACTATATAAAATATTGATTTTTTTAAAATTATTTTTGTACATTTTAATACTTATTAATAAAAAGTGTTATATTGTAAAAAAAATAATTTTTTAAAAAATAATATTTTATATAGTATTTAGCTCCTTAACATACGTGCCAAAAAGTAAAAGATCTTATATTTCCGAACGGAGGGAGTAGTTTCTACTCCTTAGTCCATAATTCATTAAAAAACAATTAAACACCCATAAGTGATAGTACATGTACATGTTCACGTTACCCCAACACAGTACACACCATTACCATGTCACCGCCACACACCATTTACACCACTACCTTGTATTGGTAAATAAAAAGCGGTCATTCCGGGTTCTTTACACCACCACTACCACGTACAGTAACCACACATCATTTACACTACCATTTACACTCACATAGTGACAGTATATGGACATGTTCATCACCATGTTCACGTGAGAGTACTTGAATATATGCAAAGCCAAGAGCCAAAAATCCTAAATTGTTTCCTAGACATACAGTAGCAGATTTTACCTTCTATGGAGCACAAATGCCATTATACAGAAAAACACCGACAAAACACCATTTTGGGTGAATCAACCAGAACAATGAACCTATCTCGCCTGACTATGTACATGCTTACACCCCCATCCTTTTCCCCATTTTATTGCAATCCAACCAAAAGAGAAAAAAGCCCTAAATTTCAACCAGTGAAAAAGCTGAAACAGATGCAAAATAAAGAGAAATCACAAAACGGAGATAGGAGGGGCGGTGGAAGCCCGGAATAGCACAAATTGATCAAATTCAACAGTCAATTTCTCAAAATTAATCGGCCTTCATTACCTACAAACGGGGGCGAAAGAGTGTTGAAAGCTAATCAAAGATAACCCTATGAATTCCGAAACAAACAAAACAATACATAAGAAAATTCAAACAAAATCTGTTCACATCTACCATGAGATCTGAGATCTCCGTGCTCTCTCTCTCGAGCGCTCGGAATCCTCTCACACGGCGCCGATCTTGAGGAGATAAAGGCATCTGCGGACCGGGATGGAGGACGAACATCGGCGCGCCGGGACGGGGGAGTTGATGGCGCGGAGAGTAGATTGGACGACGGAGATGGGGTGCGGCAGCAATGGGACGGAGGAAGGAGGAGGAGGAGGAGCGAGATCGGAGGCGCGGGATTCACCGCCGGGCTTCTTCGCACCACCAGATCGGAGGCGGCGAGGTCAGAAGAGAGGGAGAAACAAACAGATGGGGTAGACACCGAAGGGTGAAAAAGATAGAAATAAGGGTAGGGGCAAAATTAGAAAAAATGGACACTCACCTAATATTTCAACCCTTTTGTTTTAGGACTTAAATTTTGGACACCAAAAGGACACTTAATATATCTAATTTATCTAACTAACCTAATTTTCTAAAGTAATACTCCTAATAAGCAGTACTTGCAATGCAACATTACTCCGTTTCGAACAGAGTATGATTTGAGTAGCTCGGCCCAATCTCCCTTTCATAATGAGTAACTCGGCCCAATCTCGTATAATTTCCAATGTAATTTATTCTGAATTCGCTCCAAAATACCTGAAATAAATAAAACACTAGTGTAGATTCCGATAAGTAAAAAATATAAATTAAGCTATAAAATATGTAAAATATGAATGAATATGACCTAATATAATATTCAAATATACGCCTAAAATAGACCCTATCAAACTAACTCATGGTTAGACTTTTGCTTGTCCCAAAGCAAACTAACCACAAAACAAAGACAAACTCAAAAACACAAAACAAAGACTCAAGTAATTTCTATGAATGATCACCCATCAGTATAGTTGTCATGGCTTTAGGAGTATTTATTACGTTAAGCTCAAAATAGTTATGACACTATGAGACTCACATCAAACCCTTCATACTCATTGCTTTAATCTCCGATTAGGTTCAGGGGATGCTTGCATTCAGAATGTATTGAGCAATCAAATTCATTAAGCACACTTAAAAGTTGTCATAAACACCCATAGATTACTAGGCCTTTTCTATTTCGAAATTTCAATAAAGCTTATATTTTTCTTTCTTTTTTCCAAACACTTTTTTTTCCTCCTTGCGTGAATTTTATTCTCCACAAATAGGATCGGTTACTAACCATATTTTTTCAAAATTCTTATGAGTGTCGAGTGAATTTTATTCTCCTCGAATATTGGTTTATTGATGATTCTTTTCACTCGAGTGAATTTTATCCTACTCGAGCGGTGTAAGTGAATTTTATTCTCCTTACACTCATCAACCCAACATATATCAACTCATATAAAAAATCACATCAAATAGATAACCAAATTTACTAGTGTTTTTCATCAGGTGTTTAGACATATACAACAGAAATCGTATAAAAGTTTTCTAAAATTGCTCTAAACTGAACATCCGACCAATAATCAAGTTATAATTAAAGCTCATAATCCAGATTATCTATGGTAATCCCACAAGTGTCTTGATTCAATTAAAATTCAATTTTATTAACTCTTAAACCATGAAAAACCATATATCATCATCGAGGTCATACCAATCATAGAAACAACTCTTTAACACAACTAAAATGAACAACTAATCAAAAACTAAGACTCAATAACTTACTACAACCATGGGATAATTATCAAACATAAATATCTATAATATAAACAATAATGCAATGCATAACAAAATTGAAGAAAAAAAAAAGACAACTAACACATATAAAATACGAAGCTACACTTGAATCCTCCACCCTATGCTTAAAATTGTACTTTGTCCTTAAAGTAAAGAAAATGAATAAATGAAGCAGAGTAAATTCACAATGTATCAGGCATTCGGAAAACCATTTAGCTCAAAAGGAGAGGTACGGATGTATCCTTTGATCAGACCAAGAAATCAGCAACTACTCATAGTAATCGGACTTGTTCAACACCACAAACGGCAAAAAAAAAAACTTGCACAGCAATCAGCTGTCAATTCAATTCAGTAACAAAGGAATATCAAAACATAAAATTCAGCAAGATATGTGACTATTCCTATGTACTAACACCCTTAAAACATGAGAAAACAGTAGAAATTACAGCCTTGGGTGTTCAGCATAAACTGTCAGCAACTCTTGGATGTAATTGGCACTCGTGAACCTTCTTGGAGTTGAAAAAATATAGGCAGTCTCCTTTGCAATTTGTCCTGGCCAAAACACAAAACAAAGAAGACAAAACACAACAAAGCAGTCCAACTTTCCAAGCATAATAATATCATACAAGTAAAAGAAATAACAAATACCAACTCAGAAAAAATTAGCCCATCAACTCATGCTCAATCATTTAGGACAAATGAAAAACATGGAATGCACGTGACTTCAAGGAGCAAAAATTGAAACATGAGCACCAACTCAAAGTAGCTAGGTGTTGTAGGAGGAAATCGAGTATGAAATATAACAAAATAAATCAAACCAGATTCTGTCCACACAAATAATTATAAGACCTCCTCCTGATGTAGCAGCGGGAAGTCAGGATCGATCCACGAGGAAGCGTGTCAGTGGATCCTAGGCAGCGGAGAAATCTCACGGAAGTCGACAAAAGGGGTCCTAGATCTCGAGTACAACAACTCGACAGAAGATTGGACAGTCGAACACAGCGCAGCAGCAAGCACAGGGTGGTGGTCGATCTCGACAAAGGCTACTCGAGATCGAGTAGGGTCCTCGTCGACGTCGGCTTGGGTCTTGTCGAGCACCTGCACACAGAAGCTACAGCGACTTGGGTCGAAGATCAGTGGTCGAGATCGAGTTGTGCTATTCGATCTCGAGGAAGACAGAGAATAAAAACGAAAGAAATTAAATGCAAAGGCTTTGGGATCTCGAAATAAACTGTATGAAAAGGACTTCCAAGATTGGGGTTTGCAACAACGATAACCAAACGTGAAGAAGGCAGAAATAAAACAGATAATCATGTGAATAGCATCAAAGGACAAGCTTTCGCCTTTTCCAACAATTAGACAACTCTTTCAAGAAACCCTAATTGTCTCTACTGAAATTATGTTTATAATCCAAGTTGTTAGCATGGACCTCCATTAGATGGGTAATAAACACATAATAAGTAGTAGATGCTCAAAACATGATAAAAGTCGGATCTTTACCTCAAACACGCATGGCTATCGTCGGGCTCGCCCCAACCCTAGAAGTGGGTGGACTACTCGCGCTTCATCGCAATCGCAGACATTGATGTATGAAAAGAAACTTGCATTAAACTAAATTCAAAGCCTTTACAATCCCGGCAATCCAACTTTCGTTGAATGCCAAAACCCTAAAACCTTCGAACTCCTAAACCGTCTCTGTGAACTACTTCTCTAGCTTGTAAATTGAATGAATAAAACTCAGCCCCATGGGCTTTATTTATAGGCTTCTAAACCTTGCTATTCAAGGATAGAAATATCTATCTATATCTTAAATCTATATCTAAAAGGCATAATGATAAATAAAAGTAACAACATAATTAAATCTAAATAAGGGAAATATATCTAAAAGTGTTTAACTGGATAGATCTCTCTTCATCATGATAGAACTTGATAGATCGGATAGAGTTCGGCAATCTTCGGCCCCAAGGAATCCAAATCCGAGTAGGATAGATCAAAACGCGTTACGCGGCTTCTGGAGTCTTCCTCGATCTCGAGTAGAAGTGTTGGTCAATTGGGCTTGGCTCGGCGTCTCGGGTTGCTGGTCCTCGACTGGCTCGGATAGGCCTCACAAGTGTACTCGATCTCGAGTGCCCTTGTCGACATCGAGGAAGGATGGCTCGTCGACTACTGTGGCTTGGGCTGGTCGGACAAGTCTTCTCGATGTGCTCGGTCATGGCTCCTCGACTTTGTCGATCTCGAGGACCTCTCCTCGATCTCGAGTTGGGTGTCCAAGCATGGTCGGGTAGTCTCTCCTCGGCATCCTCGGGTGGTCTTCTCGACTCTTGGTTAATTGTGAAGCTTTGTCGACATCGAGTAATGGTACTCGATCTCGAGTAGGTTGCTAGAGCCGGGTTGTTCCTCTTCGGCTTCTCGACATGATCCTCCTCGATCCTAGGAGGTGTCTAGATATGGCTTGTCGAGATCGACTAAGGCTTGTCGATGTCGAGTAGCTTTGAGCTCCGGTTCTTGCTTCTTGATTTTCTCCCGAAATGGTTCCATATTCTGCAATATTAAACAGAAACTTATGTAGATCTTCATTTATGACAAATAAGCATATACTACATAAATCCGACATATTCCCAACCCGAAATATGCAAAATGTAAAGAATATGGAACTAAAACATGCATAAAGACATGGCTACTTTGGAGACATCAAATCACCCCATACTTAAACTTGCTTGTCCTCAAGCAATAACCAAACAATAACCAAGACCTACAACACATCCTTCAAGTCTTCGCCTTTGTCAAAAGCAACATCTTAAATAGTAGGAATGTAAGACAAGTGAATTTAACGTCATCACACATATATGAGCGATCCATAGGCATAGGCAGTATAAATCTAACCTCGCAGGGATAATGTGTTTATACTCAGCTCTCAATGTGTTTAGGCTATGAAGATCAACTCTCAACTCAATTCCATATACAATCTCATAAACGTTGTAATTTAAATATAAATCCACTTCGTAACCAATTATGAAAATGCAACAAGAATTATCAGGAGGACTTCGCTCAATGGAAGTCTTCAAAGAAGATTCCATTCGGCGGGGTTGTAATGGGGCTTGGTAAGAAATAATAAGGGTATGATATTGTTTGGCTATGTGGTGCTTGATAAAATTCGGGAATCAAGACTCCTAAATCTCCAACTAAACCAAACCATAACTTCGCAGTCATATGCATCAACCAAACTCTCCCACTTTATCTCAATGAAGTATGTAACCTTTCAAACTTTCTCAACCTCTCCAAAGTATGTATCTTGCAAATAATGAAAGAGATAAGGTAAATTTGGTTCATGCACTTTATTCACAAACATATGTACTTTCTTTTTTTTTTCGAAATTTTTTTTTTAACGAAAATAAAATAAAACTAATGGTGCGTTTATAAGGTGAGCCAAAAATCATTTTACATGATATGCGTAGCAAGATAAAAAGTTAAAACCAACCCATATCTCAATAAATTCCAAAAATCCTTCTTACTTGAAATGCAACATAAGCTCATTCTTGCCACAAACCATTCTTTCAACCAACTTCAAGTCTTAATTCCCAAATGGGGGTTAGGCTCAATTTGGCTAAGGATAATTTTGTGGAGTTTACAATAAAAGTCTCAGGCTAATGTTCCGGCTTCAAGCAGGGATAATGCAGGGTAGGTAAAGAGATGATAAAATTGGCTTAAAAGGTGCCTCCATCATTTAATCCTCATAAAAATAAACATATAAATGCATTGGCTTTGAATAACTATCACAACATTTAGAGATGCATAGGAAGAGTAAATACACTCAAGAAAGCAGAGGGATTTTTTAATGTTCTCCCTATAAGGCCAAAATTCTTACTGGGACAATTTTTGTTGGATTTTAACTTTTAGCTTAGGATCATATGTGCTCAATTTCATCACAAGTTCACAATCCACATAAAAACAATTTCGAGGACTTAGGCTAAACCTTCAAACATGCCATAGGATTTACATGATCAAGTCAATCATTATTTATCATCATAGGACATCTAAGTTAGGGTATAAAAACTAAAACAATGCAAAAATTAAGCATGCATATTTTTTTCCTTCTTTTCGACATTTTATATATTTTTTTTTCTTATGCAAGAAAAACAAGACTAAAGTATAAAAAACTTAAAATGCATAAAATTTAAACATGAATGCATAACATAAAATTTAAAATTTCACCATGTAAAATCAAAAAGGCAGACTAAAACATATAATAATGATAATGAGCCCTTTCCCCACCCCATACTTAAAATTTACAGTGTCCCCACTGTATAAAATCAAATAAAAACAAGAGTAAAGGAAGGAACTCACAGGATAACATATCGAGGAGGGTGAATCAGTCCAGATCAAGGAAATATGCTTGTCGATCTCGAGTACAAGGTACTCGATCTCGAGGAGCTTTGTCTGCGTCCAGTGGCTTCTGAAGTCGAGGAGCTTCTGGTGGCTTAGTCGATATCGAGTTGGCCTACTCAACATCGACGAGTTTCTGGGCTGCTCCTCCTTATCGTCGTCGACATGGCCTTCGTCGATTCTGACTGTTTTTCAGGGACTTCTTTATTCCACTTTTCGCGATCCTTATATGCTTGCCCGAACTAAAAGTGTTAGATTGCACACAAAAACAAGACTATCCACATGAAGTATCTTAAAAGACATAAAACCAAAAACCAAAAACCAAAAAGTTCAAAAGTCCCAAAATTCATAAAGTTTTATATACATGCTCTAGATTTTAGAGTCGCTAGGCCGACTTCTCCGTTTGCGCTCAAGGACCATTAGTGTGGGGCCTGCTCATGCTTGGCCCTTCTCCTGGATCATCTAGGTCCTGATTGTAATATGCAAGCTCAGCTGACAGGTGGTTGCTTGCATCATCTCCCTTCTCTTTCTTCTTCTTCCTTCCCGCTCTTAACTTTCGCAGATTCTCTCGCCATGGGGCCTTACCTCCCCTTAAATTATTGATAAATTTCTTTATGGACTGAGGGGGAGTAGAATTCATACCTGAGCTTACCTTTTCGGACCCAAAACAGAAATCTTTGGGTTTGGGGCTAGTCGATGTCGAGTACTGCTGGTCGACCTCGAGTACAAGGACCCCATACTTAGGCTCTGGGCAAGTCAGTGGCTCAATAGAGGAAGTCGACATCGACAGAGGCTTGTCGAGATCGAGTAGAATCCTTGTCGAGATCGAGTTGGCTTGGTCGACCCCGTGGTTACTAAAGCTTTTCACCTCCAGCCATGAAATTTCCTCTTTTGCAGGGCCAAAGGAGAAATCCAAAACCTTATCGCCTATGGTGAAGGTGAGCAAGCGATTCTTAACACTAATTCCGGCATCTGCAGTTGCTAAGAATGGTCTACCAAGAATAATAGGGCTAGTAGGATCTTCAGCACAGTCTATGATAAGGAAATCTGCTGGAACAAAGAATATACCAACCTGGACGGGGACATTCTCAACTATACCTGTAGGGATGACCACTGTATTGTTCGCCATGTATAGTTTGGCATCCACATGCTCTATGCATCCTATTTTTACTTTCCGCCAGATTGATAAAGTCATGATGCTCACACTTGCTCCTAAATCACACAGAGACTCATATTTAAATTGTCCAAAACCCACAGTAACAGAAAACTTACCAGGGTCAGGTTTCTTTTCAGGGAAGTGGAGTACTTTGCATTCGCTTGCGATCTCTGAGATGGATCGCTTCTTGCTCAGGATTTCCTTTAGAAATTTGACATATCCGTGCATCTCTTGCAGGGCTTCTATAAAAGGAATAGAAACGTTCAGTTCTTGCAGCATATTAAAAAATCTGGTAAACCTACCTGCAGTGGGATCTTTCTGTGTCTTGGAAGGAAAAGACAGTGGTTTTTTCTGCTTCGGAGCCAGATCAGACGTCGGAGGTGTTGCAGAGTCGTCGACGTCAGCCAGATTCTCCTCGATCTCGACCAGTGGCTCCTCGACATCGAGTTGGGGGGTCGACCTGGAGTTGCTGGGTTGTGCAGTGGAGTCCGAGCTGGTCTTTTGGGCTTGGTCGAGGAAAGTTTTGTCGAGATCGATTGCACTCTCCTCGAGATCGAGTAGATTTTGTTCTGTGTTGAGTTTCTGCTCTGCCTTGTCTTGATGTTTCCTGAACTCTGGCTCGTGTAATTGATGCCCATTTCTGAGTTTGATAGCTGCGACGTGTCCGGTCTTTCCTTTAGGATTTGGTTCTGTTTGCAAAGGGGCCTGTCCGGATGGTCGTGGGATCTCTGCAGCGATTTGACCCATCTGGGTCTCTATTCCTCTTTTCTAGATATCCAGTTCTCCAAATTTTGTAGTGATGTTCTGGAACTGGTTGTTGATGGTGCCCTGATTCCGACGCATCTCTTCAAGGATGAGTTGCAGATCATCCTTCTTTTGATCTCTTTTTGGTTGTCCTAGAGCTTGTTGTGAGCTGAATCTGTCATGTTTTACAGTAACTTTTATATCATTTTCTGCATACATTTGGGTTAGATAGTACAGAATCTATGTAGTTTATGTTTATTTGCCAAATTATGGAATCTACACCAGTTTCTGTTTAAATCGCAGAATCCGAGACATTTTACAGCAATTCTAAGGAAGGTCAGAAAAGCTCGGAAATCCACTACATAAGTCCAAGGTCAAAGAAGCAGCGGAACCAGTCGAACCAAGATGAGAGCCCAGGTTACTCGATCTCGAGTGAACCTTACTCAATCTCGACGAACATGTCCGAGCACAAGCCTTGTCGACTAGGAGCAGTGTCGAGAGCCAGACCAACCTGACTCCGGAAGCCAACTTGATCTCGAGTACCACTGGTCGAGATCGACAAAGCCTAGACGCCACACCCGGAGTCGAGGAGAGGAGCTGATCGAGAAGCCGAGGACGAAGACGCCGAGCAGCTCTACTCGATCTCGAGTACAATTAGTCGAGATCGACGACGCCTAGGAGCCCAGATCCGAGCTTGTCGAGCAGAGTCACCCGAGAAGATCAATCGACGACGAATCCTAGTCGATGTCGACAAGCCCTTGTCGATATCGAGTAGCCCAGTTTCTGGAAACGCGTCGACGTGAGCAGTCCGAGTCGAGTTGGAGTTACTTGGAGCCGAAGAAAGTCGAGTTGGCCGAGATCTATCAAGTTCTATCTATGGAGAAGATTTACAACACATGGAAGATATCTTACCTAGTTTAGATTTATCTTTTTCTTTTAGATTTAAATTCCTTTATCGCATTTATTTATCATTAAAGTTTTAGATATAATTTTAGATATAGATAGAAGATTCTATCCTTGATTAGCAAGGAATAGAAGGCTATAAAAAAAGCCCTAGGGGCTGGTTTTTCATAAATTCAGAAACACAATCAATTCCATTCAAGTAAGTAGGAGTAGAGAAAGAGAGAGTTTGTAGCAAGCAAGGTGGAAAGGCGAAAGTGGATTTGTCTTGTGGGTTGTAAGCTTTCTTTATTTAATTCAATGCAAGTTAGTTTCTTATGTTATTTGATGTCTTTCTTGATGATGAAGAGCGAGTAGTCCACCCACTTCTGGGGCTGGGGTGAGCCCGACGGTGGCCATGTGAGATGATGCAGTAAAGGTCAGATCTTTTTATGCAATTCGTTCTCTATCCCTATGAGCATGATTCTTTTGCGAGAGTTGAAGGTGATCCTTGTTTGTGTTATTGAAGCGAAAGTGATCTTAATACAACTTGGGTTAATTATGTGAAAAGGGTTAGTAACAATTAGGGTTTATGCGAAAGCCTCTATATGCCTATTTGTTAGTAACGAAAGTTATTTTGATGGAAAGCATGATCTTTTATGCCTTTATTGTGTTACTTTGCAGGGTTATCGCTGTGGTGTTGATACCCTGGCTTTGGAAGTCTTTTATATATTGAGTTTATTTCTGTCAAATTTCCGAGTTGTGTTCGAAATCTGCGATTTACAGTTTTCTGAGTTTTTAGTCGATACAGAATAGCCTGTACTCGATATCGAGGAGAGTTCCTACTCGACATTACCTGTTTCAGTTTCTGTTTCCTGTTGTCGACTTGTTGTAGTCGATCTCGAGTAGGCCTGTTGTCGAGATCGAGTTGGGTTTGGTCTATATCGAGTTGAGTTTGAGATTCTGTGTTCGATTCAAAAGTTTCTGTCTTTGCTATTTCTAGTCGATCTCGAGTAGGTTGTCGTCGAGATCGAGTACGCCTGTTGCTTTGTTTTATTTTCTGCTTTGCTTTGTCTTTTCTGTCTTCGTTTTGTTCATTGCTTTTATTTGTTATTTTCTGTTTTATTTCTGTTTTGCTTTGTCTTTTCTGCTTTTATTTCTGTCTTTCTGTTGCTTGTCTGTGAGATCTGTTGCAACCTAAGAACTCCTGACGTGCTTCCTCGTGGATTCGATCCTGACAACCTTCTACTAAAACGGGAGAAAGTCTTGTATTTATTTGCTGAGACAGGGAAGTCAGTCTGATCTTTATTTTATATTTATTTCATACTTGACCATCCTCCTGCAACAACAAATTTGGCGCCGTTGCCGGGGAAGCAATCATTCGCGCTTTAGGTAGTTAAATCTCACTTTTTCTTTGAGTTAATTCGCAGGTGTATGCGCCGTTCTGGTCAACCACCTGAGTTTGACGGCTTAGACGAACCAGAGCGCCTTCTACACATCAGAGCTAAACTGCAAAGAGCCATGGCAGCTGCTGAAACACAGGAGCAACTGATTGCAAGGCTTACAAGGGAATTGGCCGCTAAAGATGCTGCTATCGCCACTGAGAAAGCAGCAAGGGAGCAAGCAGAGGCTGAGCTTGCCCAATATCCAACCACGACAGAGGACTATATACACCCAACTCTTGTCGTGCCTGAATCGACGATTCTTATCCCTGAAAACTCTTTTGAAATTCGCACTTAATTTCTCATAGAGCTTAAAAATAATGCCTTTTTTGGTAGATTTAATGAGTGTCCTCTTGAACATATTACAAACTTTTCTGACATGTGCCGTACTATTGCTGAAGGTACAACTTTGGAATATGTCAAGATGAAGACTTTTCGCTGGTCTCTCGCTGGACCTGCACTGAAGTGGCTTGAAGGGCTGAAACCAAGATCACTCACAACCTGGGCCCAAGTAGAGCAAGAGTTTCTGAACAAATTCTTCCCACCCGCCAAAACAGCAGATCTCCGCCAGAAAATCACCGCCTTCAAACAGAAGCAAGGGAACCGCTGGCAAAGGCATGGGAGCGCTACAAGGAACTTCTGCGATCTTGCCCTACTCATGGACAACCACCCTACGTCATTCAGGAGATCTTCTTCAACTCTCTTGATCAAGTCACTAAGGACAGAATCAACTATTATACTCGCTATGAGTATCTGACAATGCCGCCAAGTGACGCATGGGGTGTGCTAGAGAAGCTCACCAACTACGACAACAAGTATGGGTCTACTGCAACTTATGAAGAGAACCCCTACGCCAGGCCAGCACCATCCATGCCCCTCTATGAGCCTCCTAAGGAGATTGATCCGGATGTAAGGGAACAGTACTACAGAGATCAGAACAAAAAGCTCCTTAAGCAAGTGAAGTATCTTTCTGTCAACCAGCCTTGCATTGAATGCGGATCGCAACGGCACACCACTCCTGAGTGCCCACACACAGAGCAAGTCAGGATGGCAGAACACCATGAGGAGGTAGCTTACGCAAGGGGTTCCAATCGCTACATGGGGGACCAAAGGTTTCAGCAACCACAATGAAACCAAGGTGTCCCTAGGAACCCCCCGCCCTACAGAGCTCCACGACACCCGGAAAGGGACCAGAAAAAGGATGATATATAGACAGTCCTGGAGGAAATACGGAGAAATCACTCAGAAACTAGGCATTCCTTCAACTCCGTCTACACACAGATGCAGGGTGTCAACTCTAGGCTTGGGGAAATTGATATATGGCGGAAATCAGTTGATACACAGATTGGTCAGCTGGCAGCAGGAATCCCCAGACAGTCAGGTTCGCTCCCTGGATCTTCAGAACCAAATCCAAAGGGAAAGACTGGACACATCGCTGCTGTAAAACTCAGAAGCGGCCATCAACTACAAGAGCCAGAGGTCGGAAAGCAGCAGAACAACGAAGAACAGCAACTCGACATCGACAACACTGTAGTCGATATCGAGGAGGGCCTAGTCGATGTCGAGGAGAAACTTCAAAAACCCTCGTCTGCACCACACAGCAACTCGACATCACCCAATTTGGTCGATATCGACAAGGGTGTACTCGACATCGAGGAGGATCTTGTCGACGTTGAGAAAGCTGCAGCACCTCCGACGTCTGTTCTGGCTCCGAATCAGAAAAAGAAGATGCCTTTCCCCACAAAATCTCCAAAGGACCCAGCAGAAAAGAAATTTCAGCGCTTCATCAAGATGCTTCAGAAACTCAACGTCACCATCCCCTTCACAGAAGCTCTCAATGAAATGCCATCCTATGTCAAGTTCCTGAAGGAGATTTTGAGCAAAAAGCGATCGATGGCTGAAATTACAGAGGAATGCAGCCATTTGGACATACTGGAGAAGAGGCCAGATCCAGGTAAGTTTGCTATAACTATTGGATTTGGTCCATACAAAATTAATGCTTTATGTGATCTTGGAGCTAGTGTGAGTATAATGCCTTTAACAATTTGGTCCAAGATTAAGATAGGTGCCCTAGAGCCTGTGGATGCTAGACTATATATGGCCAACAACACTGTGGTCATCCCAACAGGCATGGTGGACAATGTGCCAGTACAAGTAGGTAAATTCTTTGTCCCTGCTGATTTCCTGGTTATTGATATGCAAGAAGATCCTGCTTGTCCAATTATTCTAGGGAGACCCTTCTTGGCGACGGTGGATGCCAACATAAGCGTAAGGAAAGGAGTGCTCACCTTCAACATCAGCGATGAGGTAATTGAGTATTTCTTTAATAAAACTGAAAGGCATACAGGTCCAATGGAAGAGGTGAAATCTATCTCAGCTGGCTACATCACCTGCGGGGAACAAAAGGTCAGAAATATGACCCCTGAGGAGCTGGAAAAGAGGGACATGGAGGTCCAGGTGGAGGAGATCATGGCAATCCTATAGGAGGACGCAGAAAATCCAATCGACACAAACCAAGGTACGTCGTTATGGATTAATTATTTTTCGGATGCCTTGACAGGAACTAAGTATGGGGTCAAGATCGACCAAGACTCCTCGACATCGAGGACCCTAGTCGATCTCGACAAGAAACAAAAGCCTCCATCAGCACCAGCATCGTCGAGCAACCAGACAGCAGCTGGGTCCTACTCGAGATCGAGTACGCTACTCGGCATCGACCACCACTCTGCTTCCTCGACTTCGCCTTCTTCGACGCTGACTCCACCAGACGAACTAGGCTCCTCGACATAGACCACCTTAGTCGATATCGACCACCCCTCTGCTGCCTCGACTTCTTCCTCCTCGACACTGGAGCCACCAGGAGCAGAACCCTACTCGAGATCGAGTAGGCCACTTGATGTCGACAAGCCCTCGACTTCACCAGCTTCTGCATTTGCGAGCAGCCCACCACCACAACCTGCAGACTCGTCGAGATCGACTAGCCCTAGTCGAGATCGACCAAACACTGTGGTCCCCGATTGCGTCTCTGCGAAGGTAAGCCAAGGTATGGATCTTTCTTCTCCTATCTCCATTAAAGATTTGTCTATACATGGGAGAGGTTTGCCTTGGTATGTACGCTTATGTAGGATATCCAATGATGAGCCCAAGGAGTATGAAGTTGGAGACAAGCTCTATGTCTCTAAATCAAAGGATCATTGGTTCCCTAATAAATTCAACAAGAAGCGGATGGGACCTTTCGTGGTGAACAAGATCCATTCTGGAGGATTGCAGCTGATGGACAAGAATGGAGTCTTATTTGAGGGCCAAGCTACATGGGCCCTACAAATGCCACCTTGAGCTAAATGGAAAAGTTGGCCTAGCGACTATAAAATTTAGAGCTTGTACATAGACTTTTTTAGGACATTCTTTGAGACTTTGTTGCTTTTGTTTTTGGTTTGGAACCTTTTAGTTTTTCTATTGTGGGTGTATGTCTTCTACACTTTTCAGGTCCATCGATAGAAGCAAGCCATATTCATACTCAGCCCACGCGAGTCTTTCATTCGACATTAAGAGGCCCTGCACACCTGTCTAGTGAGTTTCTTTCTTTACCCTTGTTTTTATACAATGAGGACACTGTAATGTTTAAGTATGGGGTGGGGGAAGGGCTTACTTTGTGCATATTTGCCATATTTGACATTATTTGTGCATATTTAGAATTTATTTCTTTTAAATTGCTACATGGCTATTTTGGAATGCATTATTGATTTATGTGCTTATATGCATGATTTCCAAAAGTTTGAAAAATGACCCCCATTTAAAATTTTGGCTAAATGTCATGGAAGCTTTAATTGAACTCGACGATGCAAAATTGGATTCATTAGAGATATAGCATGAAATTGCCTAGTAAAGAGAAGTCATAATGAAGTGCATGTTTTTATAAAAACCATGAAAGGAGGTAAAATTTGAAGTTGCTTTTGACATGTTGCATGATAAGATGATGGAGGACTTTATATTTCCATATAATGCTCATTGTTTATATTCCTAGCCTTACCTATGCTTATAGATCACAAAAGCCATATTATGCCTTATTTCAAATATTGCTCCACATGATCTAAATATTTGCCATTCTTTACCTTATCCGGGGATGATGTTGAGAATGATGTTACATTATGGAGATTATCATATGGTGTTTGTGTTGTCATTTATTGGAGTTTGGAAGGAAATTGTTTGAAATATATGGAAAATTTAATGAGTGAAAGAAAATCCAATCACCTCAGGAGATAAAGGTAGATTGACCCTGCTCTCTAAGATAATAGTTTGGAGAGATGGGACACATTGTGAGGAGTCCAAGGCACTAAGTATCCGGGGCCATTCATGACACCCATGTTTGCGACTCGCGAGAAGGCAGTGTTGAGGTCAGAGAGGTAAAAGCATTATTATTGAAAAAAGCATTATGAAAGGTGATGAATCTTATGGAGAAGGAATGTGGAAATTCAAGTTTGGAAATACTCCATTTCCCCGGATCATTAGCACCACATTGCCAAAAATTGCCCACTTTTAGCCTTTTACCAATCTACTCCTTATTTGAGCTTAATTAAAGTCCTCTTGATTATCAATGCTTTGTCACCTGAATTGTTTTTGCATAACCCTCCTTTTGTGAGTAGATGTTGCTTTAATATAAATTGCACATGCATGGATTTGTGACACTAGTACATTTTCGAGGATGGTAATTGACTGCTGGGTTATATGAGAATGAATCTAATATGTTGAGAGTTTTGGTTTCTTCCCCTGAATGACAAATAAAGGTATTGCTTGAGGACAAGCAAGCTTAAGTATGGGGTGTTTGTCGTGAGCTGAATCTGTCATGTTTTACAGTAACTTTTATATCATTTTCTGCATACATTGCATACATTTGGGTTAGATAGTACATAATCTATGTAGTTTATGTTTATTTGCCAAATTATGGAATCTACACCAGTTTCTGTTTAAATCGCAGAATTCGAGGCATTTTACAGCAATTCTAAGGAAGGTCAGAAAAGCTCGGAAATCCACTACAGAAGTCCAAGGTCAAAGAAGCAGCGGAACCAGTCGAATCAAGATGAGAGCCCAGGTTACTCGATCTCGAGTGAACCTTACTCGATCTCAACGAACATGTCCGAGCACAGGCCTTGTCGACTAGGAGCAGTGTCGAGAGCCAGACCAACCTGACTCCGGAAGCCAACTCGATCTCGAGTACCACTAGTCGAGATCGACAAAGCCTAGACGCCACACCCGGAGTCGAGGAGAGGAGCTGATCGAGAAGCCGAGGACGAAGACGCCGAGCAGCTCTACTCGATCTCGAGTACGATTAGTCGAGATCGACGACGCCCAGGAGCCCAGATCCGATCTTGTCGAGCAGAGTCACCCGAGAAGATCAGTCGACGACGAATCCTAGTCGATGTTGACAAGCCCTTGTCGATATCGAGTAGCCCAGTTTCTGGAAACGCGTCGACGTGAGCAGTCCGAGTCGAGTTGGAGTTACTTGGAGCCGAAGGAAGTCGAGTTGGCCGAGATCTATCAAGTTCTATCTATGGAGAAGATTTATAACACATGGAAGATATCTTACCTAGTTTAGATTTATCTTTTTCTTTTAGATTTAAATTCCTTTATCGCATTTATTTATCATTAAAGTTTTAGATATAATTTTAGATATAGATAGAAGATTCTATCCTTGATTAGCAAGGAATAGAAGGCTATAAATAAAGCCCTAGGGGCTGGTTTTTCATAAATTCAGAAACACAATCAATTCCATTCAAGTAAGTAGGAGTAGAGAAAGAGAGAGTTTGTAGCAAGCAAGGTGGAAAGGCGAAAGCGGATTTGTCTTGTGGGTTGTAAGCTTTCTTTATTTAATTCAATGCAAGTTAGTTTCTTTTGTTATTTGATGTCTTTCTTGATGATGAAGAACGAGTAGTCCACCCACTTCTGGGGCTGGGTTGAGCCCGACGGTGGACATGTGAGATGATGCAGTAAAGGTCAGATCTTTTTATGCAATTCGTTCTCTATCCCTATGAGCATGATTCTTTTGCGAGAGTTGAAGGTGATCCTTGTTTGTGTTATTGAAGCGAAAGTGATCTTAATACAACTTGGGTTAATTATGTGAAAAGGGTTAGTAATAATTAGGGTTTATGCGAAAGCCTCTATATGCCTATTTGTTAGTAACGAAAGTTATTTTGATGGAAAGCATGATCTTTTATGCCTTTATTGTGTTACTTTGCAGGGTTATCGTTGTGGTGTTGATACCCTGGCTTTGGAAGTCTTTTATATATTGAGTTTATTTCTGTTAAATTTCCGAGATGTGTTCTAAATCTGCGATTTACAGTTTTCTGAGTTTTTAGTCGATACAGAATAGCCTCTACTCGATATCGAGGAGAGTTCCTACTCGACATTACCTGTTACAGTTTCTGTTTCCTATTTTCGACTTGCTGTAGTCGATCTCGAGTAGGCCTGTTGTCGAGATGGAGTTGGGTTTGGTCTATATCGACTTGAGTTTGAGATTCTGTGTTCGATTCAAAAGTTTCTGTCTTTTCTATTTCTAGTCGGTCTCGAGTAGGCTGTCGTCGAGATCGAGTACGCATGTTGCTTTGTTTTATTTTCTGCTTTGCTTTGTCTTTTCTGTCTTCGTTTTGTTCATTGCTTTTATTTGTTATTTTCTGTTTTATTTCTATTTTGCTTTGTCTTTTCTGATTTTATTTCTGTCTTTCTGTTGCTTGTCTGTGAGATCTGTTGCTACCTAAGAACTGCTGACGTGCTTCCTCGTGGATTCGATCCTGACAACCTTCTACTACAACGGGAGGATGTCTTGTATTTATTTGTTGAGACAGGGAAGTCAGTCTGATCTTTATTTTATATTTATTTCATACTTGACCATCCTCCTGCAACAACAGAGCTCTGTAGGGTGGAGGGTTCCTAGGAGGACCTTGGTTCCATTGTAGCTGATAGAACCTTTGATCTCCCATGTAGCGATTTGGACCCCCAGCGTAGGCTGCCTCTTCATGTGTCTCTGCCATTCTGACTTGCTCAGTGTGTGGGCACTCAGTAGTGGTGTGTCGCTGTGATCCGCATTCGATGCAGGCTGATTGACAGACAGATACTTGACTTGCTTGAGGAGTTTGCGATTCTGGTCTCTGTAGAACTACTCCCTGACATCTGGGTCAATCTCCTTTGCTGGCTCATAGAGTGGCATAGATGGTGCTGGCCTGGCATAGGAGTTCTCCTCATAGTTTGCAGTAGACCCATATTTGTTGTCATAATTGGCGAGCTTGTCTAACACACCCCAGACGTCAATTGGCGGCATCGTCAGATACTAATAGCGAGTATACTGATTGATTCTGTCCTTAGTGACTTGATCAAGAGAGTTGAAGAAGATCTCCTGAATGACGTTGGGTGGTTGTCCATGGGTAGGGCAAGATCGCAGCAGTTCTTTGTAGCGTTCCCATGCCTTTGCCAGCGGTTCCCCAGGCTTCTGTTTGAAAGCGGTGATTTTCTGGCGGAGAAGTGCTGTTTTGGCGGGTGGGAAGATTTTATTCATAAATTATTGCTCTACTTGGGCCCATGTTGTGAGTGATCTTGGTTTCAGCCCTTCAAGCCACTTCAGTGCAGGCCCAGCGAGAGACCAGCGAAAAGCTTTCATCTTGAAATATTCCAGAGTTGTACCTTCAGCAAGAGTACGACACATGTCAGAAAAATTGGTAATATGTTCAAGAGGACACTCATTAAATTTGCCATAAAAAGCATTATTTTTAAGCTCTTTAAGAAACTGAGTGCGAATTTCAAAAGAGTTATCAGGGATGAGAATCGCCAATTCAGGCACGACGAGCGTTGGATGCATATAATCCTCTGCAGTGGTTGGGAATTGGGCAAGCTCAGCTTCTGCTTGCCTTGCGCGCTCAACTTCTTGTTCCCTCGCTGCCCTTTCAGCGGCGATAGTATTATCCTTTGCGGCTAGTTCCCTTGTAAGCCTTGCAATCAGTTGTTCTTGCGTCTCAGCAGCCGCCATGGCTCTTTGTAGTTTAGCTCTGATGTGTAGAAGGCGTTCTGGTTCGTCTAAGCCGTCAAACTCAGGTGGTTGACCAGAACGGCGCATACACCTGAAAAGTAACTCAAGGTAGACGTGAGATTCAACTACCTAAGGCGCGAATGATAGCTTCCCCGGCAACGACGCCAATTTGTTGTAGGAGGAAATCGAGTATGAAATATAACAACATAAATCAAACCAGATTCTGCCCACGCAAATAATTACAAGATCTCCTCCTGATATAGCAGCGGGAAGTCAGGATCGATCCACGAGGAAGCGTGTCAACGGATCCTAGGCAGCGGAGAAATCTCACGGAAGTCGACAACAGGGGTCCTAGATCTCGAGTATAACAACTCGACAGAAGATCGGACAGTCGAACACAGCGCAGCAACAAGCACAGGGTGGTGGTCGATCTCGACAAAGGCTACTCAAGATCGAGTAGGGTCCTCGTCGACGTCGGCTTGGGTCTTGTCGAGCACCTGCACACAGAAGCTACAACGACTTGGGTCGAAGATCAGTGGTTGAGATCGAGTTGTGCTATTCGATCTCGAGGAAGACAGAGAATAAAAACGAAAGAAATTAAATGCAAAGGCTTTGGGATCTCAAAATAAACTGTATGAAAAGGACTTCCAGGATTGGGGTTTGCAATAACGATAACCAAACGTGCAGAAGGCAGAAATAAAACAGATAATCATGTGAATCGCATCAAAGGACAAGCTTTCGCCTTTTCCAACAATTAGACAACTCTTTCAAGAAACCCTAATTATCTCTACTGATTTTATGTTTATAATCCAAGTTGTTAGCATGGACCTCCATTAGATGGGTAATAAACACATAATAAGTAGTAGATGCTCAAAACATGATAAAAGTCGGATCTTTACCTCAAACACGCATGGCTATCATTGGGCTCGCCCCAACCCTAGAAGTGGGTGGACTACTCGCGCTTCATCGCAATCGCAGACATTGATGTATGAAAAGTAACTTGTATTAAACTAAATTCAAAGCCTTTACAATCCCGGCAATCCAACTTTCGTTGAATGCCAAAACCCTAAAACCTTCAAACTCTTAAACCGTCTATGTGAACTACTTCTCTAGCTTGTAAATTGAATGAATAAAACTCAGCCCCATGGGCTTTATTTATAGGCTTCTAAACCTTGCTATTCATGGATAGAAATATCTATCTATATCTTAAAACTATATCTAAAAGGCTTAATGATAAATAAAAGTAACAACATAATTAAATCTAAATAAGGGAAATATATCTAAAAGTGTTTAAGTGGATATATCTCTCTTCATCATGATAGAACATGACAGATCGGATAGAGTTCGGCAATCTTCGGCCCCAAGGAATCCAAATCCGAGTAGGATAGTTCAAAACGCGTTACGCGGCTTCTGGAGTCTTCCTCGATCTCGAGTAAGCCTACTCGATCTCGAGTAGAAGTGTTGGTCGACTGGGCTTGGCTCGGCGTCTCGGGTTGCTGGTCCTCGACTGGCTCGGATAGGCCTCACAAGTGTACTCGATCTCGAGTGCCCTTGTTGACATCGAGTAAGGATGGCTCGTCGACTAGTGTGGCTTGGGCTGGTCGGATAAGTCTTCTCGATGTGCTCGGTCATGGCTCCTCGGCTTTGTCGATCTCGAGGACCTCTCCTCGATCTCGAGTTGGGTGTCCGAGCATGGTCGGGTAGTCTCTCCTCGGCATCCTTGGGTGGCCTTCTCGACTCCTGGTTGTTGGTGAAGCTTTGTCGACATCCAGTAATGGTACTCGATCTCGAGTAGGTTGCTGGAGCCGGGTTGTTCGTCTTCGGCTTCTCGACATGATCCTCCTCGATCTTGGCAGGTGTCTAGATATGGCTTGTCGAGATCGACTAAGGCTTGTCGATGTCGAGTAGCTTTGAGCTCCGGTTCTTGCTTCTTGATTTTCTCCCGAAATGGTTCCATATTTTGCAATATTAAACAGAAACTTATGTAGATCTTCATTTCTGACAAATAAGCATATACTACACAAATCCAACATATTCCCAACCCGAAATATGCAAAATGTAAAGAATATGGAACTAAAACATGCATAAAGACATGGCTACTTTGGAGACATCACTAGGCTTGTCCAACTAATAACGATAAGAACTCAAAGAAAGAAGCCATATTCAACAAGAATTCCTTAAAATCAAGTAAGTCAACTGCCAATTCAAGCAACAATTCAGCAATCAAAGAAAAATTATCCCTATAGATCATGATCATCTATACTTTGCAACTAAATTCATGGAAAAAAAATGATATGGACACATGGAGCATGAGACAAGCCAGTAAACATCAGACAAGTCTCGTTTAGGAATAACTAAATTGCAAGCATATGACCTGAAAATTTCAGTTACCGGTCATTCTATTACAGGCTACAACGACAACAACTCAGATTATCAACCCTAAGCAACACCCTCCCCAACAGTTATCCTTGCCCTGTAACTCATGCTCACTCATATTTTGCAAATGAAATATATGATATCCAAGTGATTCCAGGGAGCAATTTATAGGCAGAAGATCACAAGTGATAACTAAAATTAAAATTTCTTGGTCAAGCATAGAGCATCAAACAATTCATTAGCCACCCCTTTTAATAAGTGAAAACTTTCACAGACCAAAATCAAGAGCTAAAGTGATCAAGTTTAGCATGAAAATTGATCAGAGTTTCAGAATTCACCCAAAACACGACAATCGAACTCCACTCAATCAGTTCAACATTAATTAAGCACAAAAGCAGTCTAGAAAATCCCAAAATCAAAATTCCTAAAAAGCTAACTCAGGGTGAACATACCTGCACTTACCGAATCAAAATTGGAGTCGAGTTGAGAGGAATTACGGCCACGCGGAGCAACATCAACCCTGGCGAGTCGGACTAGAGCAGAGCGAGGCCAACAGTAGATCTGAGAGGGAGCGGTGGTAGCGGCCGACGGCTTCAGATGGCCGAAGTGGCTCGATTGCAAGCAGCCGGAGATGATGGCCAGTAATTGACACCAGACGCCATGTCCACGACTCATACCGGCCGGAGATTGAAGTCGAGGGCACATGGATTGAAATCGCAGCCGGAAGCAGCAAGGATTGAGGCGGCGTCGGGGGCTAGGGCTCTGTGTAAGCTGAGCGACTATGGAGCAGACGACGACCATCGGAGGATGAAGAGGCGGTGGACGGGTGACGGTGACTAGCCGCAGACAGGTCCGGCGAGAGAGATAGCGAACGGAGGTGGAAGGGATGGTCGAGGGGTGGCGAGCGGTGGAGAACAGGGGCCAAGACGGGGCCGGCGCTCAAACGGGTTTGAGATGGGCGGAAAGGCGAGGAAGAGGGAGACGAGAAAAGGGTTCTTTTTTTTTTCTTTCAAAAATTAAAAAAATATAAATAATCCTAACTAAAAAGGAAAAGGAAGGGGAAAAAATACATATGTCATTGGTATGACTTATTCTCAATCCCAAATCATTACCAATTAGACATCGTCAAAGCCCTCATCAATCTGTCATATTCTTGTGCATACATCTAACACAAAACGTCATAGCACACTAATAAATTGAAATTATATAATACTATATAAGTTAAAACCGGTTTGGCTATATACACCCCAAATCTTGCACGTCCTTAAGGACGTGCATGGTTAAAAAGGGTTGACTTTTTTTTAAAAATGTTAATTAGTCACAAGGCTTGCACGTCCTTTAAGACGTGCATTTTTTACCTTGTGATTTGTGGTGTATCTATCAACACCCGTTAGAAACTCTTTCAATTTATCAACGTTATGACTCCCTACTGAAGGAATATGATAACACCAGTTCAGTTCCATTGGTGGTTTTTCAAAATAACAATTAAAATGATCAACATAATCACCGTTACCTTCCAAATTCCAAAAAATTACCTTTTTTACCTCTCGAGCCTCAGTAGGTGGCTCTAGACATGGTTCATCAATGGGGGAGCTCGGAATGAATTCATCGGATGGAGTAGGAGACACAACACCTGAAACCTCATAAGTCGACTCATGAGATTCCATGTCAGGAAGCACTAGACCCTCTTCTCCATCATCAAAGAAACGGTTGCCATCTGTGAACAATTCCTCCTCGTTCTGAACATCATTATCACTTTGAAACCAACTAGGATTGAATGAACTGAGCACAATGACTTCGACATGATCTTCCATTCTTACATCCTTCAATGTCTCGGGGAATGGCAGGATGGATTGACTTTCTTTATCTACTTGCGAGGTGGCCATCTTCTCTGCTATTATCTCGTTTGATGTTTTAGTAAGTTGGCTAATTTGTTCCCCCAAGTTTTTGATCCTCTCAGCAATCTCCTGCACCGCTTGTGTACGGGTCTGAATTGCATCATCCAGGTATGTGACAGAGTCCTCCATTGGCGGATAAGACGTGGTGAGCATCTCTTCCCGTTCAACATGGTAACTCATGTAACAGAAAAAATCCCACAACCCCGACAAACCTAATCGTGCTAGGCATCCGTTACTCATGTACTCAGTAAGCACCCGTGTCTCAGCAGTCATCCCGTTAATTATGCAAAGAATCATATCTCGGATGTTGTCTTGACAACCCCGTGAATTACGAATGTCAACATATCTCTGCAATCTGGTAAGATATTGGTGAAAGTTCTCACCTTCAAACTGCAATAACCTCAACATCTTAAACGTTAGTAGCAAGGGTGTTATGAACCGTAAGATAGGTTCACAACAAATTAGATATCTACAAAAGTTGATAACCACACAAAACAAAGAAATAACCTTTGATTCCCCAGCAACGACGCCAATTTGATGAATGGTTTTTAGTCGCGTAAACCATATCAAAATAAATTCGAACTTACCTAACTAATGTAGTGTGGTAAATACGAGCTGATCCCATAGAGAATCAAGTTATTCCTAAGTTAAGTCTATTTACCAATTAATAGAAAAGGGGTTTTGGTGATTGAAAATAAGAAAGCAAAATAACAATATATGAACAAGTTAATGGAGATAACAACTAAAGGACTAGTTTCATATATAAACATTCACTTTAGTTTGACTAGTTGATCCTTGATTCTTCTTCAACGTCTCTTCTCATCCTATTATTGTTCCTGCCCTGATCTTGTGTAAATTACTAGTCCTATGAGTCCTAGTAACCCTTGCTGATTAGATAACCTTAACACGGTCAAGATTTAACCTAATAATAGCATTAAGATTAAGGATTAACCAGGATATATGCATGCAACACCAAGCTACGAGTCAACATTTAACATATAATTGATTCTCTACACACCAGCTTAGTCCTACGAGTCCTAAAAAGGCATGCTTGCTACTATGAATTAAGGTTCGCTACGAGGAATCTACAAAATCCTAGCAATAATCTCAACTAGTTGTACGGACTAGAAGAAATCAATAATATTCGGAAAAGAATCAATACCAATTAATAAGAAAAGAACAAGAATAGAAATCTCACAACTTTATCAAACCAAAGCTTCAATCTATAGACGAAACAGAGGAGTTTAGATCTCCATAAAACTAAAACAAAAGACCATTAGGTTTAGAAGGAATAAAGTCAGTCACGGCCTCAGTGCACTTGCCATATGAATGTATATATACGCAAGTAGAAAACAAAACTAATCTATTTAATTCTATCTATTCTAATTTATATAATATATCTAACTAAACTAATTTTCTAAAGTAATACTCCTAATAAGCAGCACTTGCAATGCAAGCCGCATTACTCCCTTCCGAACGGAGTATGATTTGAGTAGCTCGGCCCAATCTCCCATTCATTATGAGTAACTCGGCCCAATCTCGTATAATTTCTAATGTAATT
The DNA here is from genome assembly GCA_037127255.1 of Persicaria tinctoria. Lineage (NCBI taxonomy): Eukaryota > Viridiplantae > Streptophyta > Magnoliopsida > Caryophyllales > Polygonaceae > Persicaria > Persicaria tinctoria. The sequence goes on along the minus strand of JBANSL010000014.1, from coordinate 53,474,295 downwards.
TATTCCGAATTCGCTCCAAAATACCTGAAATAAATAGAACACTAGTGTAGACTCCGAAAAACAAATAATATAAATTAAGCTATAAAATATGTAAAATATGCATGAATATGACCTAATATAATATGCAAATATACGCCAAAAATAGACCCTATAAGTATGGGATGTTGAAGTAGGAACTTCTGCCTTGTCATTGCTCGAATGCGTCGAGTGTATGTCTTCACCATTGCTACCATCACTAGTGTCTTCGCCCGGTACGGCCATGGCCATGCGCTTTAGTGCATGATAATGCATATTTCATATAGGCATTATAGGTATTTCTGATTGCATTTAGATAGGAGTTTTGCATATGTTTTAGTCTAGTTTCATATCTTTTTTGTGAAGTATTCGAGTTCGGAATCTACGCCTTTTTAGTGTTTATTCTGCAGAGTTATATTCCGAACTTGGATGGGATCTTGGAAGAGCTTAGAAGACATGTTTTGGAGCATATGAAGGCTGAGGAAGAAGCAATGGAGGAGGAAGGAAACACGAAATTGAAGAAAAGAAGGAAAACTGTCACTAGATAGGGCGGCGCCCGTCATGCCTTAGGCACCGCCCATCGTGGTGCCGTGTTCAGCAAACACAATTTGGATCATAAGATTCTATTTCCTATTATAATATTATTATATTTCTAGGGTTTGTACGACTCTTTATTAGGTTTTATTCTATTGTTCCATCCGTGAGTGGGAGGAGTGTGTTCACAATGAACGTTTTGAGAGAGAAGAGTGATTTTTGGCTTATGAGTTGCTAAACTCATAGTTTCGCCTGTGATTCGAAGACATGGTTGAATAGATTGTGAGGATTTGATTCTATTTAGTTATTCATGATTATATTTATCATCTTGTACTTATTGATAATATTTGTGTTCCTTTCTATGATTGATCACCAACTTAGGATTTGCATCTTAGCTATGAATTCTTTGTTGTATTCTTGATAGCAAACGAAGGTATTGAAGTAGTGATATTTCTTTGTCTTTGTAGTGGATGATTTCAATTGATCTATATCGTTAGATGGTGTTAGGACCGATTGTAGTTTGCGCCTATTTGTCCCTAATTGCATTGAATCGATATGTCAATTGGTCTAATTACTTGAGTCCTTAATGTTATTATTTATTGATATGGAATAAGGTGATTTTATCCCTGTGGATCCTTCAACTTTAGTCAAGTAGACACATGCTTATGAATAATTAATGAATCAATCGCATGACCATGAATCTCAACCATTGTCAGCGAATTACAGGTGAAATATATTCTCTACTTTATTATCAATTACTTTGCAATCATAAAGTTGGTTACTTTACTTTCTTATCAATTTATCACAAGTCATTACTTTTTTCATAAGAGTCTTTGTTAGAGCTATTGAGTAGTAAGCCGCTTCTCTGTGTGGGTTCGACTCCAGACTTCATTGCTATACTAGTAATTGTTTGGTTCATCAATTCATTGATTTGCTAATCTATTGGTTTTGGGCTTTGAGTAAGGATTTTATTATTATTTGGCAAAGGGCGAAAGTGCCAACGACGTTCGTCCCGCACCAAATTCTTGGCGTTGTTGCCGGGGAGAAGAAATGAGTTTGCTTTTCTTTATTTCTATCATTGATTCTCTTTTATTTTTATTTTTGTTTTTCTTTGAGTCTTTTGTGTCCTTGTATGGTTCAAACTCGATCTTATAATTCATTGCCTTCGTCTTTTGATTCTGAGATTGAAAGATCTTTTTAAGATGAAAAAGAGGCTCGAATTTGACACACATAAGGAGATGGGAGAAGAAATTGTTAATCCGCCAAGAAGGACCCTGGGAAACCTAAAGGGGCCTAATTTGAGTGCTCAAGCACTTGCAATTAGATTTCCTGATCTCCCTGAGGGTTCAAGATTTAAGTACAAATCGAATTGGTCTACTATTTTACCCTACTTTCATGGATTGCCTTGGGAGGAACCAAACAAACACCTAGCTACCTTTGTGAGTGTGTACGATAGACTTAAACCCCAAGGCCTTACCGATAACCAATTGATGTTGAGAGTGTTCCCCTTTACCTTGAAAGATTCTGTAAGCGATTAGCTTTATTACCTAGCCCCAAAAGCATTACTACTTGGGTTGAATTGAAGAAAGCTTTCCTGCAAAAGTACTTTCCCGCGACTTGCCTCAACAAACTCAAGAAAGAGCTATCTAGTATTGAGCAATCGCCTACGGAGAGTCTTTATGAGTATGTTGAGCGGTTCAAGAAGCTTAAGGGTATTTTTCCGCAACATGTTATACCCAAGAATGATCTAGTGCTATATCTTTATGAGGGCTTTCTTGACACCGATAGGAGTTTCATCAATGCTAAGCAATGCAACAATATGAGAGACACCAAGGAGTTAGAGGAGTTCATAAGTTGAATAATTCTAGAGATGGTCGCAAGGATGACTTAGATAGGCTTACTGAGATAATGAACAAGATGGCTATGCAATTGAATCAATCTCAAATTCAATCTTTTTCCATACCATTCCCATACCTACCCCCAAAGAAGGCTTTTGAAACCAAGTTGGTCGTCAAATTTTGAGTTTGGAAGAGTTTGGATGTTGACTCCTCGACGTTCATGCTCGGATTTGTGTGTTGTAGTCCACGACGCCTGTCGTCGCCTGCAGAGAGGTCGTTTTTGTGGTGTTCTTTAACTTTCTTTTTAAGTTCATGCTCCATGTTGTTGGTTCCTACTATGGAGATGCCTAGTTTTATGACTTGGGAGCAAGATGAGTGTTGGCGTAAGCTTGAGAAGAGGGATTATCGATCCACATTGTTCTTTCATCCCCTGAAATTGCGACGTTTAGGATTATTTGAGGATGTCTCTCGGCTTCTCGAGAAAGGAGGTTTGGGAGATTTCATGGACCTTGTTGAGTTTACCTATCCGGCGTTGGTGAGAGAGTTCTTGGCTACCTTACATTATCGTTCTGATTTGGATATTCGTTTCCATTTGAGGAGTAGAAAGTTCGTGGTGATTAAGGATCTCATTGCACAAACTCTTGGTGTTACCAAGACGCATGTTGACACTTACGGGTATGAAATGACTGCTCCATATCCTCATGACACGTGGAAGGAGGCTACATGTCGATCTTGTGAGTTGGGTGGACACCACTATGACTTCATGATTACTCATCCCGCTTTGAGATCATGTGCTATTTGGTGTTGTGCGGTTCTTTATTTGGTGTGGAGGACACTACTTTGGTTACTATGAGGGCCTGGAGCTATATTTACTGTTTGATCCCCGAGGCATTGCATATTCCTGACTGGGTTCAGTTATTTCTAGGGAGTTGTTGTTGTGAGGAGGAAATCGAGTATGAAATATAATGAAATAGATCAAACCAGATTTAGGCCCACGCAAATAATTACAAGACTCCCTCCAATGTAGTAAGAGAAGGTCAGGATCGATCCACGAGGAAGCGTGTCAGCGGATCCTAGGCAGTTGTATATCTCACAGAAAAGCAAGCAGAAAAGACAGAAACAAAGAAAGAAAGACAAACGAAAGCAAGAAATAAAACAAAGGCAGCAACTAACTCGATCTCGACAAGCACAGTACTCGAGATCGACAAACAACAGTGACGACAGAAACTAAAAATCGATGACAGAAGCAGAAACTCAACTCGACCTAGACTAAAGCCAACTCGATCTCGACAAGGGGTAACTCGATATCGACAAGACACTGCTCTATCTCGACTAAAAACTCAGAAAACTGTAAACTTGCAGATTTGAACACAGAACTCGGAATTCAACAGAAATAAATCAATATAGGAAAAACTTCCAAAGCCAGGGTATCAACACCACAATGATAACCATGCAAAGTAACACATAAAGGCATAAAAGATCATGCTTTCCATCAAAATAACTTTCGTTACTAACAAATAGGCATATAGAGGCTTTCGCATAAACCCTAATTGTTACTAACCCTTTTTCACATAATTAACCCAAGTTGCATTAACATCACTTTCGCTTCAATAATACAAACAAGGGTCACCTTCAACTCTCGCAAAAGAATCATGCTCATAGGGATAGAAGAAGAATCGCATAACAAGATTGTACCTTTACTGCATCACCTCACATGGCCACCGTCGGGCTCACCCCAGCCCTAGAAGTGGGTGGAATACTCGCTCTTCATCATCAAGAAAGACATTAAATAACAAAAAAAACTAACTTTTATTGAATTAAATAAAGAAAGCTTACAAGCAACAAGACAAATCCGCTTTCGCCTCTCTACCTTGCTTGCCACAAACTCTCTCTCTCTACTCCTACTTACTTGAATGGAATTGAATTGGAATAAGATTGAATGATGAAAAACTAGCCCCTAAGGCTTTATTTATAGCCTTCTATTCCTTGCTATTCAAGGATAGAATATATCTATCTATATATAAAAAGCTTAAAAGATAAATAAATTAAATAAAGGAATTAAATCTAAAAGGGGAAATAAATATAAAATAGGTAGAATATCTTCCATGTGTTGATAGGTCTTCTCCATAGATAGAACTTGATAGTTGTTGATAGTTCTCGACCAAATTGGATCGAATCGGATCCAAGGACTCCCAATCCGAGTAGGACAGCAAAACCGCGTAACGCGGCTCCGGGCGCGGCGTTCCTCGATCTCGACTAAGGCTCTTCGAGATCAAGTTGGCATGGTCATCGAATTGGGATGGCTGGGCTTCTCGGGTAGCTCTGCTCGACATGGCTCGGACAGGTGTGGTGCTGGCTCCTCGATCTCGACAAGGCTCCTCGAGATCGAGTTGGGTGTGCTTAGAGGATGGCTGGCCTGGTGTAGTCAAGTAGATGGTGCTCGTCACGGACTCGGATTGGCCCCATGGGGTCCTCGATCTTGACAAGACTCCTCGAGATCGAGTAATGGTGGCTCGGCGTCTCCGTCCTCGGCTTCTCGTCTTGGCACAGCTCGTCGACTCCGGACTTGGCGTTGAGGTGTTGTCGATCTCGACTAGGTAACTCGAGATCAAGTAGGGTTCCGGGAGTCGGGTTGTCTCTGACTCAGTTTCTCGACCACGCTCTGCTCAACCAAGTGTGCTCAGACAACTCTCCTCTAGATCGAGTAAGCTTACTCTAGATCGAGTAAAGCTGGGCTCCAAGCTTGATTCGACTGGTTCCGCTGTTTCTTGACCTTGGACTTCTGTAGTTGATTTCCGAGCTTTTTCGACCTTTCTCAGAACTGCTGTAATTTGCCTTGAATTCTGCGAAATTAAACAGAAACTGGTGTAGATTCCATAATTTGGAAAATAAACATAAACTACATAGATTCTGTACTATTCTAGCCCAAATGCATGAAATGTATGCAGAAAACGATATAAAAGTTACTGTAAAACATGGCAGATTTAGCTCACAACAGTTGTTTGGAGATGACTAGAGCTACTCATGTGAGGCCTGACCGCATCATTGCTTTTGGAGGTTTGAGGTCGCTGATTGCTCAATGATTGGGAGTTTGTCTTGATGATTTGCGCTCCTTTGATCATGAGAAGGTCTATAATATTTTCAACCTGAATTGGTGGGGCATTACTGAGTATACCAGTGTCCTGATGGAATGGAGTGTTTCAGATGGATTGCAGAAGGGACATCTTAGCATCGCATTTACCTCTCTGCTAAGCTACCGTATTCCTATAGGATAGCAGAATTTAATATCAGTTATAATAGTTTTCCCTTGCAGCCGATTGAGGATGATTCTGAGGGCCAAAGGTCTAAAGTATATGATTGGGAGAGAAGGGATGAGCCAGATGAGATGAAGAGGAGGAGATAGTGGAGAAAGAATAAGTTTTTTGTGGATGACGTTGGTCCAATTTATGCTTCTTTGGATGATCTAGAGCGTCAATTTGCCGAGTTTCGTTCGAGCACTACAGTTAAGCTCGCTAGCATTGTTGATAATCTCTCTGGTCTTTAGGCTGCCGTATTGATTGCTCTAAGGGGTTTGAACCAGCGGTCTGGATCACAAACCCTACCTTTTCAATATTTGGTTAGTTCATGCATCATGTATATGTTATTTGTTTTATAAAATGTCAAAAAATGAAAAAAAAAAATGATGGTAAAAAATGTCAAAAATTTCAAAAACAAAATATAGAGTCTCATGCATTGCATTTTTGTATTATCAAAGATACCCATCTAATTTGAGTTTGTCCTATTGACTTTATATGGACATGATCTTATAAATCCCTTGGAATTCTGGAATAATTTAACCTTGTCTCTAAAATTGGTTTTTATGTGAAATATGATTAGGCATAGGTAATTGAGCATGTATGATCTAAGTTTGTGAGCATGTGATAGTGCATATCTTAGATAGGCATTATAGACATTTTTAGTTTAGATAGGTTGCATTTCTTTCATATTTTGTTGCTATTGCATCTTGTGATTATTATAGAAGAGTTCGGATTCTGCGCAAATTTGTGTTTATCTTGCAGATTGAATCGGAACACATTTTGGAGATGCAATACTTTGAAGATGAATACAAGAAACATTGGAAAGGAACAAGGAAAGAAGAAAAGCAAGACAAGTGGAGCTACTCTCGGAAAAAGATAAATGGACATGGCAAAAGAGATGCCGCGACCACAGCATGCGTGCCACGACCGCGGCAAGACCCGCTGCAGCGGGGTACGAACCAGCATTTGGGCGTCAGCGCTGTTGCGCGTCGTTTTGATTATTAAGAACCCTATTTTATTCTTTGATCAGACACTTTAGAGATTTTGAGCAATGTCTTCCATGAGGAACTAAATTCATCTATTATGCCTGCAATTTGAAGCTTTAGTTGGATTGATTGTGAGTTTCTAATTCTCGTTCCTTGTTTCCTATATTTGAATGCTTCAACTTCTTTGTGCTTGATTTTCTATTGTTTCATTCTATCTAGCCCATGCAACTAGTTAGAATCAATTCAATTGCTAAGGTTTTGTAGATTCCTGATTGTGAATCTTAATCTAAGTGGCAAACTTGTTCCTTTAGGGTTGATTGAACTAATTGAACAAGTAGGAAGTTCGATGTGTTGTTAAATCTCTCTTTAGGGACTGCAAATACCTTGGCTAATCTCTGAACTTAAAGCTATCAATTGGGTTAAATCCTTCTTTAGGGACTATTCGATTGATAAGGGTTTCTAGGACTGATTGGACTAGTAACTATATTAGGTCGGGAGAAGAGCATTCATAGGAAACTTAATAAGACGAGAAGAAGTTACAAGGATCGCTTCAATCCAATAAAGTGGAAAATTGTAGGTAGAATTGCTTCTCCAAATTGTCTAAAACAAATTCATTTACTTTGTTTTCTTTACTCCGCTTTGATAAAAGGCGGAACTTTCACACACAAAACCCCCCCAAATTGGTTACTTTTATTGACACTTAAATCAAACTGGAATTACAACTTTCCCTGTGGATCGACCTCTTGCTTATTGCTATACTTGCTATAGATTTGAGTTTTCTTTGGCGAATCAACGACGGGTTTTCCCTCCGTCAAATTTGGCGCCGTTGCCGGGGATTTTTATTTAATTCTTGTGTGTTTTTAGTGTTGATCTTGGTGTGGACCGCCTTATATGGTCCATACCCGTGCTACTAATTCTTCTTTGTTTCCGTTTGATTCAGAGATTGAAAGGACCCTTGCCGCTCTAAGGCGAGAAACTCGTGATCGCTTTCGCGAACTCCCTTTTGTTCAAGAAGAACCTACAACAGAGATGGCTAACGACGCGAACCGCACTCTTAAGGAGCTTTCTACTCCTGATTTGGCACAACAACCCCTGGCAACCGCACTCTTAAGTCAGGGGTAGTTCATCTTCTACCCAAATTTCATGGGTTGAGTGGGGAGGACCCCCACAAGCATTTGTCTGAGTTCCATACGGTGGTTGTTGGGATGAAACCAGAGAACGTAACTGAAGATCAAATCAAGCTGAGAGCTTTTCCCTTCTCTTTGAAGGATGAGGCGAATGAATGGTTCTTCTATCTACCACCTGGATCTATTTCTACTTGGGATGAGATGAAGAGAGTCTTTCTAGAGATATACTTACTTGCAACAAAGCTCAATGCTTTGAAAAGGTCAATCAGCGGCATTGAGCAGTACGCGATAGAGTCGATACATGAGTACTTTGAGCGCTTCAAGAAGCTCTGCGCAAGCTGCCCATGCCATGGGTACTCTCAAAAGGATCTGGTTCTCTTTCTCTTCAATGGGCTGACTGATATAGAGCGCAAAACAGTGAATTCTGCTTGTGGAGGAAACATGTTGAACAAGACGCATGCCGCAGCTTAGGATGTGTTTAAGGAGCTATTTGAGGGCTCTATACAGTTCAACAAGAACCCTCGTGCTAGGGGAGTACTCTCTGTTGATGCCCCTATGGCTGCACTTCAGACTAATATGGTAGAGGTAAAGAAGATGATGAAACAATTGGTCATTGATAGAACTCCTCAACAACTGAAGGCATGTGGTCTTTGCAATCAATAAACTCATCCTATGGGCATGTGCCCGCTTTTACAAGATCCTAATTTTGATTTGAATGTCATTGGGAATTTCGCTCAACAAAGGCCTAGGCAAGGCAATTATGGAAATCCTGGGTATTTCAACAACAACAATTACAATAGAGGCTATCAGCTACGCTGTGGGAACTACCAAGCCTCTTTCAATCAGCAAGGGGGGCAATAGGCAAGGCCTCAACAACAATATGAACCTCGACAGGGAGGTCAACAACAATCAAATGAGGATAATGAGGATCCACTATAGAAACTTTCACGATTGGTCTTGAAGAATGAGAAACAATAGTCAGAGCGGATGGCAAATCTAGAGAAGCAACAATCTGATTGGATGACAAATCTTGAGAATCAAATGAGTCATCTCATTCAAATCTTAAGTGCTAAGGACGAAAACATTTCAGGAAAGCTTCCATCACAGACCATCGAGAACCCAACGAAGGAGAATGTCAATGTTGTAACGCTTAGGAGTGGCAAGGAACTAGTTGTCACACCTCAAAAGGACGACGAGAAGATAGAGGTGATAGAAGGAGAAGACGGAAAGGTTACGGTGCGGCGGCCGCAGCAAGCATGCCGCGGCCGCGACCATCAAACATGTTGCGCCCACAGCATAATGCGGCGCCCGCCGCCAGTGAGCCCGTCGAGCCTTGAGCTACATGTATGCATATTCCACCTGTCTCCTCTCTTTCCTCTTCATCCCCTCTTCCTCCTTCTTCTTCTTCTTCCCCTTCTTCTTCCTCTTTGCCCATTTATACTCAAAAGCCAATTCCGCCCTTCCCCGAAGCCTTGAAGGATACACGAAGGTATGAGAACGACAAAGAAATCTTCGAAACATTCAGTAAGTGTGAGGTAAACATTCCTTTGCTTAATTTGATCAAAAGCATTCCTAGATATGCTAAATTTTTTAAGGAACATTGCACTATCAAACAGAACCAGAAGCTAAAAGGTAAGCAAAAGGTGAAGGTAAGCGAACATGTCACTGTTGTATTTCAAAAGCGTATGCCTGAGAAGTGTAGTGATCCTGGTATGTTTGCTATTCCATGTGTGATAGGTGATACTAAATTAGACAAAGCCATGTTAGATCTAGGAGCATCTATTAATGTTTTACCTTTTAATGTTTATCATGCTTTGGGGTTGGGACCTTTGAATGATACTAGGGTAGTAATTCAACTTGTTGATCAATCTACTATCTACCCGAAAGGGATTGTTGAGGATGTCTTGGTTATGGTTGACAATTTGATATTCCCTGCTGATTTCTTTGTGATTGACATGGGTCTTGGTAACAATGAAGGCCCTATTCTATTGGGCAGACCTTTTCTGAAAACTGCTAGGACTAAGATAGATGTCTATTCAGGATCTCTTACTATGGAATTTGATGGTCAAAGAGTCGAATATAATATTTATGATTCCATGAAATTTCCATCTAATGATCCTTCTTTGTGCTTTGTGGATATTATTGATACTATGGCGCAAGATTGCTTTCATTTGGAGTGTATTGATGAGATGGAAGTGGCTTTACAGGCTCCTATAGATGAAATTGCTAGAGATTATGTATTGTCATCAAATCTGCAGGAGGCTATAGTGGCTTTAGACCATCGATCTCCCACCTATGTGCCACCAAGGGGAGACCGCATTGAGCTGACCATGCCTACTAAAAAGCTTCTTCCATCTATTATTCAAGCGCCTGATGTTGAATTGAAACAACTTCCTAATCACCTTAAATATGCTTTTCTTGGTGAAAATGATACTCTGCCTGTCATTATTTCTAACAAATTGACATTTGGACAGGAGGAGCGATTGGTGACTGTTCTAAAGGAGAACAAGGAGGCGTTAGGATGGACGATAGCATACATTAAGGGCATCCGTCCTACCCTCTGCATGCATAGGATACTATTGGAGGATGATGCCAAGCCATCTAGACAACCCCAGCGGCGACTCAACCCACCAATGATGGAAGTAGTAAAGAAGAAGGTGTTGAAGCTCCTTCAGACATGTATGATCTTTCCCATATCTGACAGCAAATGGGTGAGTCCTACTAAGGTTGTCCCTAAGAAGGGAGGTATTACTGTTGTTGAGAATAAGGATGGTGAATTGGTCCCTAGCAGGGGACAAACTGGATGGAGAGTCTGTATTGATTATTGAAAATTGAATGCAGTTACTCAGAAGGACCACTTCCCCCTTCCCTTTATTGATCAAATGCTTGAGCACCTTGCCGGCCGCTCCTTTTATTGCTTCTTAGATGGCTACTCAGGATATTTTCAGGTACCAATAGCACCGAAGGATCAAGAAAAAAACGACATTTACATGCCCCTTTGGCACTTTTCCATATCGCAAGATGCCTTTTGGGTTATGTAACGCACCTGAGACTTTCCTACGGTGTATGGTAAGCATATTTTCTGAGTATGTAGAGCGCTTTATAGAAGTATTTATGGATGACTTTACTGTGCATGGAGATGATTTTGATACTTGCTTGCATCATTTGTCACCTGTGCTTAGGCGGTGTGTAGACACCAACTTAGTTCTTAATTCTGAAAAGTGTCATTTTATGGTTGAGCAAGACATTGTTTTGGGTCATATTGTGTCTAGCAGGGGTCTTGAGGTGGATAAGGCTAAGATTGATGTTATTCAGTCTCTGCCTTACCCCACCAATGTGCGCGAAATTCGTTCCTTTTTAGGCCATGCAGGGTTCTATCGCAGGTTTATTAAGGACTTTTCTAAGATTTCTACACCTCTTTGTGATTTACTGAAAAAGGAAGCAGCTTTTGAGTTTGATGACAGGTGTAGAGCATCCTTTGATGAGCTTAAAGGTCGCCTGACTAGCGCTCTTATCATTCAAGCACCCATATGGTCTCAACCTTTTGAGATTAAGTGCGATGCTAGCGACTATGCTGTGGGGCTGTTTTGGGACAAAAAGAAGGAAGGAGCTCTCATGTTATCTATTATGCCTCCATGACCCTGAATGGAGCGCAAAGGAACTACTCAACCACTGAGAAAGAGCTCCTAGCTGTGGTCTTTGCACTGGAAAAGTTCTACTCCTATCTCCTAGAAGCTAAGGTAATTGTCTTCACTAATCATGCTGCTCTTCGCTATTTATTGACTAACAAAGAAGCGAAACCAAGATTTATTCGTTGGATTTTACTTTTAAGTGAATTTGACATTGAAATCAAAGATAAGAAAGGTGCAGAAAACTTAGCGGACCACCTCAGCAGACTTGTCCAAAGAGATGACAAGCCAGAAGATCAAATACCTATTCACGGTGAGTTCCCTGACGATACATTGTTCTATGTAACTCACACTTTTTCTTCGCAGCTGCAGGAAACCACAAAAACAGAGGGTGTTGCGGCCGCGGCCAAACAATCATGTTGCGCCTGCCGCTTACATGCTGCGCCCGCCGCATTCTGTTCAGGCCCCCGTTTCACCTTTTTCCCTCATATCTGGCGAGGTAAGTTATGATATTCCTGAATTGTTGATGGGTGTCCATACTCCTCGACCTTGGTTTGCCAATATGGTGAATTTCTTGGTCACGGGAGAATTTCCACCGAACTTTACAAAAACTCAGAAGGACAAGATTCGACATGACTCTCGCTTCTACGTTTGGGATGACCCCTAGCTTTGGAAACATTGTGCTGATCAAGTAATTAAGAGGTGTCTACCGGACAATAAGGTACAATCTGTCCTTACTTTTTGTCATGCTAATGAATGTGGAGGCCACTTTGGTCCTCAAAAGACTGCTAGGAAAGTTTTAGAAGCAGGTTTCTTTTGGCCTCACTTATTTAGGGATGCTAATGCTTTCTGTAAATCTTGCGATAGATGCCAAAGGATTGGGAACATATCATCTCGAAATGAAATGCCACAAACTAAGATCATATTTTGTAAAATTTTTGATGTTTGGGGTATTGATTTAATGGGTCCCTTTCCTAGTTCTTTTGGGAATTTCTATATTTTGCTTGTGGTGGAATATGTCTCCAAGTGGGTGGAGGCAAAGCCCATCAGAACTGATGATTCCAAAGTGGTTGCAGAATTCTTAAAAGACACAATTTTCGCAAGATTTGGGGTACCTAAAGCTCTAGTCAGCGACAAGGGGACACATTTCTGCAATAGGACCATCACTGCCCTCCTAAAGAGGTATCATGTCACATATAGAGTGTCCACTTCTTATCATCCTCAAACCAATGATCAAGCAGAAGTATCGAATAGGGAGATTAAGAGCATTTTGGAGAAAACAATGGCTCCTAATAGGAAGGATTGGAGTCTAAGGCTGAATGATGCTCTTTGGGCCTATCGGACGGCCTATAAGACTCCCATTGGTATGTCTCCTTATCGAATTGTGTTTGGGAAGGCTTGTCATCTTCCTGTGGAACTTCAGCATAAGGCATACTAGGTTGTAAAGAACTGTAATATGGCAATAAATGAAGTGGGAGAATTCAGAAAACTTCAATTGCAAGAGCTGGAGGAATTGCGTCTGGATGCTTATGATAATGCAATGATCTACAAGGAGAAGACAAGGGCTTGGCATGACAAGCATATCCTGCAAAAGGAACTCAATGTAGGAGACAAGGTTCCCCTATACCAATCACGTCTGAAACTCTTTCCAGGAAAGCTTAGATCAAGGTGGTAAGGACTCTACACCATCTCAAGGATATTCCCTCATGGAGAAATTGAACTTTTATGACCCTAAGTCTAATGAGCTCTTTAAGGTCAATGGTCATAGAGTTAAGGCATACCTTGAGAACATCTCACATAATGAAGAAGAGTAGTTGGTGCTTGCTGAACCAACCGACTAGGCCACTCAAGGGCCATCACGTCGAGCCAACGACTTGAAACAAAGGCGCTTCTCGGGAGGCAACCCGAGGTGAGTTCTCCTTTCTTTCTCATCTTTATTACTTCTTAGGTAGTTTTCATTAGTTAATTACTTTAGGATTAGTTGATATAGGTAGTGGTAATAATAAAAAAAAATGAAGTATAGAAGGCCATCTTACTGGCGGTCGCCGCCGCACATCAATCCGCGGCTGGGGGCAGATGCGGCGGCCGCAGCTGATGCTGCACCCGCCGCACATCAGGTCCGTGATTTTCCCAATAAAAAAAAATAAAAAATAAAATAAAATATATTAGATACATGATATGTCACGGATAGCTCATCAAACCCTACCTTATTCATCCCCTACCCCTGCCGTCACATTCAAAGACCCCCAAAACTCCATTGTTGTCTCCTTTCCTCCCCTTCCATAACCTCCCAAGCCAGATATTCTTCCTCGTCGACCTCCCCCTCGTCGGATTAAGGCAACCACCTAACGGAATCGAAGTTATCTTCTTCCTCGTCGACCACCGCGAGCCACCTGCACCAGATCTCCGCTGAAGCCTCTGCTGCGCCCGCCGCAGGTCCCGTCGCCAGGTTCGGTTGTTGTTGGGTTGCTTTGGAAAGTTCTGTGTGTTTTATTCTTCGATTATTCTTGTTTGTTTTGTGAACTTGGAGTTGGAACTTTGGTTTGAGAGTGGTGATTTGAAAGACTTGGGGTGTGATTGTTGATAGTTGTTTGGAGTTCTTGAATTTGGGATTTGTTTGAAGGATTTAGTTTTGGTGGTTGGTTTGAGATATATTTGTGTTGGTGAGTTGATTTGGTTTTGGTGGATTGCTTGAGTTTGTGGAGCTTAAGGTTGAATTTTAGATCTATTTGGGGTATTAATCTACTGCTGAGATTTGATAAAAAATGGTGTGCCGATTGAGGAATGCGTTTGACGAACAGAGGAAGATATTTAAGAGCTTCGATTCAAAACGATTCGTACAGACGAAGTTTTTCTATATCCCTGCCTTACAGACATTAGGCATGTTAGATGTTACAAGGCGGATGCTTAGTCATGGCGGTTTGGGGGGGTTTATAGACTGCGGTGCCCCCACGTACCCTGAGCTGGCATGGGAGTTTCTGGCCACGTTGCAGCGTATGGATAACTCGAGGATTAGGTTCAACTTGTTGGATCAGTCTCACACTTGCTCATATGACCAGCTGAGACATCTTTTTGGGATCTCTCGAGTACCCACCCCAGATTGGTATTTCATGGCGACAAAGCATCAACGCCATGATGTCTGGTTCATGGCGACTAGAACCAGATTTGACGGACACAAGGGAGAGTACAACTACAATTTCGTCCACCCATGCCTCCGTCTAGTTCACAAGGTCTTGGCCATGTCTTTCAGCGGCCAAGGCGACGTGAACAAAGTGCCTGCTGATGATCTATCCTAATTGTGGAGCCTTGCTCCCCAATCCCGTGGTTCGCCGGACTGAATTGATATCTTTGTAGACACCTGCCTGAAGATTCAAGGGAAGAAGTCAGGGAGGTTTGGTTTGGGAGGCATGATTAGCATCATAGCCTACCAATATCTGGATCTTGAACAATGCGGTACACCCATGACTGGTGGGTACACCTATACGACAGAGCAACTTCGGAGGGCTTTCGTGATTGAGGGCTCTGATGTGGCGGGTTAGATTTGGAAGTCGGGGAAGCGTGGGGAGCACCGACTGGGGCTTCCTAGAGCCCTACCTTATGGCCCTTCCAACAACACCTTATACATCGCAGCTAATCCGGTCCAGGTAGAGAATGATGATGAGGATGATGATGACGAGGCTGAGAAGGATGTCCCAGCACAGACAGACTCTCATATGGGGGGTGCACAGCATGCTGCTGGCTCTTCTGCGGGGCCTCGCTTTTCTTCTGCTGAGGATGACCCCTGGCGGGACCACATGCTCACCGAGTTTCACCGTATGTCCTTGCGCCAGGACTCATTCGAGTTCACTCTTCACGACATCGACCGCAACGTGCGAGAGACAAACTATCACATGGAAGAGATGCGGAGAGAGCAAGCTTACTACTTCCGCGAGCAGTACCCTCTTATCCCGCCGTACCAGTCACCACCGTACCAGCCGCCGCCTCAGTGAGTGGTTAGTTTTACCTCCTTTACCCTGACTTTGTATGTTTTATTTTGGTTATCTGTACTGTTTCAGTGAGGACACTGAAAACTTTAAATGTGGGGGAGAGAGATTATATGTATATTATGTCATTTCTGTCATTTATAGGACCATGTTTAAATTTATGCACAACATATTTAAGTTTTTGTAATAGTTAGTTTATTTAATTTCTGTTTAGTTTATTTAATTTTGTCTAATTTAAATTATTTATTTTTCTGCATTTTCGGGATTAAAAAAATCGAAAATCCAAAAATAAAGCATGCATTGCATACATATGTGTTATTCAAATACTCATCTGGCTTAGTTTGTCCTCTATTTTAAATTTCAAGCATGATTCATAAAAATCCCATGGAGTTCTGGATGTTTTGATTTTGTCTTTATTTGATTTTTGTGGAACATGAGCTAGCAAATATAATTGAGCATGTCTGATTGAGCTAAAGTAAGATTGAAGTCCTAAAAACATGACCCTGTGAGAATGTTTGGCCTTATTTGAATTCTTTTGCTCAATTGTGTGAATTACTCTCCTAGTGTTGCTACCTCTTGACATTGACTGCAGTATCTATTTTTAAAGACCGATGCACATGTTTGATTGCTTGCGGAGTTTATGTTATATTTTGAGTCTTTTGTTTGAATTTGTACATATTTAGTGAATAAGGTGGAAATGGTTGATGCACTTAGTAACCGGATCTATGCATGACACCCATGGGTATGATTCGCGCAAAAAGGTGTTGAAAACTATCCACTAGGAAATGTTTGCAACTTGCGTCAAAAGATGTTCAAGTGGACTTCATATTAAGAGGTTGAGGTGTTGATAGACCGGGGCCATTCATGACACCCATGTTTGCGCCTCGCGTAAGGAAAGCACCAAGACAAGAAAAGAAGGAAAAGAAAACAAAAGAAAAAGGAAAAAAAAGTGTCACATTTTATTGTCTTTATTGTGTCCCGCAAGTAATGACATTTCGGTAGAAAATTGGTGATATGGTGGTCAATGTCTATGAGCTTAGTGCATGATTGGGTTGAGTTTAAAGTTGTATCTTAAAGCCTAAATACATGAGTGAAACACATATTTCTGGTGAGGTTGGATAATGTCTACTTCTAAGCTTTGATCACTATAATACATGCTATGATGTTTGTTTGCTTGGTTTATATTTTCACCTATTATGATGTTGCTTTTTAATGAGGTTGAAACTTGAAGGGATTTCCTGTGGGATACATTGATTCATGTTCATTCTATCATTGCTTGAGGACAAGCAAAGGTTAAGTGTGGGGGAATTTGATAATGCATATCTTAGATAGGCATTATAGGCATTTTTAGTTTAGTTAGGTTGCATTTCTTTCATACTTTGTTGCTAAATTGCATCTTGTGATTATTTAAGAAGAGTTCGAATTCTGCGCAAATTTGTGTTTATCTTGCATATTGAATCGGAACACATTTGGGAGATTCAATACTTTGAAGAGGAATACAAGAAACATTGGAAAGGAGCAAGGAAAGAAGAAAAGCAAGACAACTGGAGAAACTCTTGGAAAAAGCTAAATGGACACGGAAAAAGAGATGCCGCGGCCGCAGCATGCGTGCCGGGGCCGCGGCAACACCCGCTGCAGCGGGGTACGAAGCAGCATTTGGGCGTCAATGCTGTTGCGCGTCGTTTTGATTAAAGAACCCTAGTTTTTATCCTTGTTGATTGGTGGCCGACTTTGGATCATATATAAGGCCAATTTTAGTTTATTTTCCTGCACTTCTATTTTATTCTTTGATCGGACACTTTAGAGATTTTGAGCGATGTCTTCCATGAGGAACTAAATTCATCTATTCTGCCTGCAATTTGAAGCTTTCGTTGGATTGAATGTGAGTTTCTAATTCTCGTTCCTTGTTTCCTATATTTGAATGCTTCAACTTCTTTGTGCTTGATTGTCTGTTGTTTTATTCTATCTAGCCCGCGCAACTAGTTAGAATCAATTCAATTGCTAAGGTTTTGTAGATTCTTGATTGTGAACCTTAACCTAAGTGGAAAACTTGTTCCTTTAGGGCTGATTGAAGTAATTGAACAAGTAGGAAGTTGGATGTGTTGTTAAATCCCTATTTAGGGACTACGAATACCTTGGCTAATCTCTGAAGTTAAAGCTATCAATTGGGTTAAATCCTTCTTTAGGGACTGTTCGATTGATAAGGGTTTCTAGGACTAATTGGACTAGTAATTATATTAGGTCGGGACAAGGGCATTCATAGGAAACTTAATAGGACGAGAAGAAGTTACAAGGATCGCTTCAATCCAATAAAGTGGAAAATTGTAGGTAGAATTGCTTCTCCAAATTGTCTAAAACAAATTCATTTACTTTGCTTTTTTTACTCCGCTTTGATAAAAGGCGGAACTTTCACACACAAAAACCCCCCAAATTGGTTACTTTGATTGACACTTAAATCAAACTGGAATTATAACTTTCCCTGTAGATCGACCTCTTGCTTATTGCTATACTTGCTATAGGTTTGAGTTTACTTTGGCGGATCAACGACAGGTTTTCCCTCTGTCAGCAGCATGCTTGATATTCATAAAAAATTTGTCTTTGTGAGATATTTTTGGCCTTATAAGGGATACAACTATATTCCTATGCATTTATCATTGAGTATTGACATGGTTATCTATTTTCAAGGCTGATTATATACATGATCATTGCTTGGTAAGTTCAAATGATAAAGGCAACCTTTTAGCCACATTTTATCCATGTCTACCTTATGTTATATCTTCGTTTGAAGCCAATTTGAGCCTTTAGCCTATTTTCTTTGTAGCTCCACAAAATTGCATTATTGCTAGCCTATGATGAGCCTTACCCTTTTTCCGAGGAAATTTAGATTTGGAGTGGGTTATGGAATCTATTATGGCGTTGATGAGGAAAGAAGCTAAAGTGTGAGTTTTAAGGTTTATGGTTTTGAGAAGATGTAATGTTATGTGCTTATTAGTTTCCTCATTTTATGCATTTTATTCCTTATGTATTTCGGCTCAAGTAAAGCAAAAAAAATAACGGTTCGAAAAAAAAAAGAATAAGAGCCAAGTTTATTTATTTTTGCATAATGAGGAAGAATTGAAATTATGTGGGTTGAAAGTAGATAGGTTAGGTGTTGTAAATGCATGAGTATGAGATGATGAGATGATAATGATTATAAGATTGAGGAGAGTTTATGAGTTTATTGATATATTTTTAGAGTTATGGCTTTATTGTTATATTTATTTTGAGATGTTGTGTTTATGAGAGCTTGATGTACTATTGAGTTGGTTTGCATTATGTTGGGAGTTATGGAATCTTATTTTTCGGAATTTATAACACTAAATGACCAAATAAAATTCCTTGCTCTTATGTTTCTTACCAAGCCTCATTACAACCCCACCGAATGGAATCTTCTATGAAGGTTTTCATTGAGCGAAAGTCATCTTGATGTTCTTATTTTGTCACAAGTCATTGCTTTTGTCATAAGAGTCTTTGTTATAGCTATTGAGTAGTAAGCTGCTTCTCTTTGTGGGTTCGATTCCGGACTTCATCGCTATACTAGTAGTTGTTTGGTTTATCAGTTTATTGATTTGCTAATCTATAGGTTTTGAGCTTTGAATTAGGATTTTATTACTAGTTGGCAAAGGGAAAAAGTGCAAATGACGTTCGTCCCGCACCAGTGCCCTTGGCTTTGCAACTAGGGAGTCTTTATTCATTGGTGGCTTTAGGTCAGCGACGTCGATGTTTGCTACTCGGTAAGCTAGCGCACGTCATAGACCTTGTGACCCTAGGTCTAAGTGCAGGCTGTTGTAAGCTGAATCTGTCATGTTTTACAGTAACTTTTATATCGTTTTCTGCATACATTACATACATTTGGGTTAGAATAGTACAGAATCTATGTAGTTTATGTTTATTTGCCAAATTATTGAATCTACACCAGTTTTTGTTTAAATTCGCAGAATTCGAGACGCTTTACAGCAATTTTAAGGAAGGTCAGAAAAGCTCGGAAAACAACTACAGAAGTCCAGAATCCGAGAGTACAGAACCAGGACAAACCGAGTTGAAGCCAGAGCTACTCTATGTCGAGTACACCCTACTCGATCTCGAGTAGAAAGTCCGAGCAGACCTTGTCGACTAGGAGCAGTGTCGAGAGCCAGACCAACCCAGCTCCGGAACCCTACTCGATCTCGAGTACTACTAGTCGAGATCGACGACACTGAGAGACCACACCCGGAGTCGACGAGAAGAGGAGCTGATCGAGAAGCCGAGGACGAAGGCGCTGAGCAACCCTACTCGATCTCGAGGAGGCCTTGTTGAGATCGAGGAGCCACCATGCCCTAGTCCGAGGCCATTCCGAGGAGGAGTCCTCGACATCACCAGAGAGCCGTCTTCGAGTACACCCCTACTCGATCTCGAGAAACCCTAGTCGAGATCAACGACGCCCAGGAGCCCATATCCGAGCTTGTCGAGCAGAGTCACCCGAGAAGATCAGTCGACGACGAATCCTAGTCGATGTCGACGAGCCCTTGTCGATGTCGAGTAGACCAGCTTCTGGAAACGCGTCGCCGTGAGCAGTCCGAGTCGAGCTGGAGTTCCTTGGGCACGAAGGAAGTCGAGTAAGCCGAGATCTATCAAGTTCTATCCATGGAAGGGAGATTTATCAACATGAAGAGACTTACCTAGTTTAGATTTATTATTTTCCTTTTAGATTTAATTCCTTTATCGCTTTTGTTTATCATTAAGCCTTTTAGATATAATTTTAGATATAGATAGAAGATTCTATCCTTGATTAGCAAGGAATGGAAGGCTATAAATAAAGCCCTAGGGGCTGGTTTTTCATATAATTCAATCATACAATTTTAGGGAGAGAGAGGTAGTTCCACAGAGAAGTTTTAGGAGTTCTAAAGTTTTTAGGGTTTTGGCATTCAGCGAAAGTTGATTGCCGGGATTGTAAAGGCTTTGAATATAGTTTAATGCAAGTTTCTTTTTATACATCAATGTCTGCTATTGCAATGAGGCGTGAGTAGTCCACCCACTTCTGGGGCTGGGGTGAGCCCGACGGTGGCCATGTGAGGTGATGCGGTAAAGGTCAGATCTTTTTATGCAATTCGTCTTCTATCCCTATGAGCATGATTCTTTTGCGAGAGTTGAAGGTGATCTTTGTTTGTGTTATTGAAGCGAAAGTGATCTTAATGCAACTTGGATTAATTATGTGAAAAGGGTTAGTAACAATTAGGGTTTATGCGAAAGCCTCTATATGCCTATTTGTTAGTAACGAAAGTTATTTTGATGGAAAGCATGATCTTTTATGCCTTTATGTGTTCCTTTGCATGGTTAACGTTGTGGTGTTGATACCCTGGTCTTGGAAGTCATTCATTATATTGATTTATTTCTGTCGAAAATCTGAGTTTTGGTTCGAAATTTACAATTTAAGTTTTCTGATTTTTTCTAGTCGATACAGAGGAGCAGTTTGTCGATATCGAGTAGGACCTTAGTCGATATCGAGTTGGCTCTAGTCTAGGTCGAGTCGAGTTTTTGCTTCTGTCGTCAATTTTGAAGTTTCTGTTTTTACTGAGTTTTGTCGATCTCGAGTTACTGCTTGTCGAGATCGAGTAAGCTTCTGCCTTACTTTGTTCTTTACTTTCGTTTGCTTTTATTTCTGCCTTCATTTTCCTTTTCTGTCTTTGTTCCTTTGTTTCTGTCTTCTGTTTGCTTGTCTGTGAGAATCTGTTGCTACCTAAGAACTGCTGACGTGCTTCCTCGTGGATTCGATCCTGACAACCTTCTACTACAACGGGAGGAAGTCTTGTATTTATTTGCTGAGACAGGGAAGTCAGTCTGAACTTTATTTTATATTTATTTCATACTTGACCATCCTCCTACAACAAAAAATTGGCGCTGTTGCCGGGGAAGCTATCATTCGCGCCTTAGGTAGTTGAATCTCACGTCTACTTTGAGTTACTTTTCAGGTGTATGCGCCGTTCTGGTCTACCACCCGAGTTTGACAGCTTAGACGAACCAGAGCATTACCTACACATCCACTCTAAACTCAAAATTATCATGGCAGCCGCTGAAACACAAGAACAGCTGATTGCCCGGCTTACAAGGGAGCTAGCCGCAAAGGATACCACTATAGCCAATGAAAGGGCAACGAGGGAACAAGAAGCTGAGCGCGCAAGGCAAGCAGAAGCTGAGCTTGCCTAATATCCAACTACTGCTGAGGATTATATGCATTCAACCCTCGTCGTCCCTGAATCGGCGATTCTTATCCCTGAAAACTCTTTTGAAATTCGCACTCAATTTCTTATAGAGCTTAAAAATAATGCTTTTTTTGGTAGATTTAATGAGTGTCCTCTTGAACATATTACGAACTTTTCTGACATGTGCCGTACTTTTGCTGAAGGTACAACGTTGGAATATGTCAAGATGAAGTCTTTCTGCTGGTCGCTGGCTGGACCTGCACTGAAGTGGCTTGAAGGGCTGAAACCAAGATCCCTGACAACATGGGCCCAAGTAGAGCAAGAGTTTCTGAACAAATTCTTCCCACCCGCCAAAACAGCACATCTCCGCCAGAAAATCACCGCCTTCAAACATAAGCAAGGGGAACCGCTGGCAAAGGCATGGGAGCGCTACAAGGAACTTCTGCGATCTTGCCCTACTCATGGACAACCACCCTACGTCATTCAAGAGATCTTCTTCAACTCTCTTGATCAAGTCACTAAGGACAGAATCAACCATTATATTCGCTATGAGTATCTGACAATGCCGCCAAGTGACGCATGGGGTATGCTAGAGAAGCTCACCAACTACGACAACAAGTATGGGTCTACTGCAACTTATGAAGAGAACCCATACGCCAGGCTAGCACCTTCCATGCCCCTCTATGAGCCTCCTAAGGAAATTGATCCGGATGTAAGGGAACAGTACTACAGAGATCAGAACAAGAAGCTCCTTAAGCAAGTGAAGTATCTTTCTGTCAACCAGCCTTGCATTGAATGCGGATCGCAACGGCACACCACTCCTGAGTGCCCACACACAGAGCAAGTCAGGATGCCAGAACACCACGAGGAGGTAGCTTACGCAGGGGGTCCCAATCGCTACATAGGGGACCAAAGGTTTCAGGAACCACAATGGAACCAAGGTGTCCCTAGGAACCCCCCGCCCTATAGAGCTCCAGGACATCCGGAAAGGGACCAGAAAAAGGATGACATACAGACAGTCCAGGAGGAAATACGGAGGAATCACTCAGAAACTAGGCATTCCTTCAACTCCGTCTACACTCAGATGCAAGGTGTCAACTCTAGGCTTGGGGAGATTGATATATGGCGAAAATCAGTTGATACACAGATTGGTTAGCTGGCAGCGGGAATCCCCAGACAGTCAGGTGCGCTCCCTGGATCTTCAGAACCAAATCCTAAGGGAAAGACTGGGCACATTGCTGCTGTAAAACTCAAAAGCGGACATCAATTACAAGAGCCAGAGGTCGGAAAGCAGCAGAACAACGAAGAACAGCAACTCGACATCGACAAAACTATAGTCGACATCGAGGAGGGCCTAGTCGATGTAGAGGAGAAACTTCAAAAACCTTCGTCTGCACTACACAGCAACTCGACTACACCCAATTTGGTCAAGATCGACAAGGGACTACTCGACATCGACGACGGTCAACCCGAGATCGAGAAGACTACAGCACCTCCGACATCTGTTCTGGCTCCGAATCCGAAAAAGAAGCTGCCTTTCCTCACAAAATCTCCAAAGGACCCGGCAGAAAAGAAATTTCAGCGCTTCATCAAGATGCTTCAGAAACTCAACGTCACCATCCCCTTCACAGAAGCTCTCAATAAAATGCCATCCTATGTCAAGTTCCTGAAGGAGATTTTGAGCAAAAAGCGATCGATGGCTGAAATTACAGAAGAATGCAGCCATTTGGACATACTGGAGAAGAGGCCAGATCCAGGTAAGTTTACTATAACCATTGGATTTGGTCCATATAAAATTAATGCTTTATGTGATCTTGGAGCTAGTGTGAGTATAATGCCTTTAACAATTTGATCCAAGATTAAGATAGGCGCCCTAGAGCCTGTGGATGCTAGACTATATATGGCCAACAACACGGTGGTCATTCCAACAGGCATGGTGGACAATGTGCCAGTACAAGTAGGTAAATTCTTTGTCCCTGCTGATTTCCTAGTTATTGATATGAAAGAAGATCCTGCTTGTCCAATTATTCTAGGGAGACCCTTCTTGGCGACGGTGGATGCCAACATAAGCGTAAGAAAAGGAGTGCTCACCTTCAACATCAGCGATGAGGTAATTGAGTATTACTTTAATAAAACTGAAAGGCATACAGGTCCAATGGAAGAGGTGAAATCTATCTCAGCTGGCTACATCACCTGCGGAGAACCCAAGGTCAGAAATATGACCCCTAAAGAGCTGGAAAAGAGGGACATGGAGGCCCAGGTGGAGGAGATCATGGCAATCCTAAAGGAGGACGCAGAAAATCCAATCGATACAAATGAAGGTACGTCGTTATGGATTAATTATTTTTCGGATGCCTTGATAGGAACTAAGTATAGGGTCAAGATCGACCAAGACTCCTCAACATCGAGGACCCTAGTCGATCTCGACAAGACACAGAAGCCTCCACCAGCACCATCGTCATCGAGCAGCAATACAGAAGCTGAGGGCTACTCGACATCGAGTAAGCTACTCGAGATCGACTACCACTCGGTTTCCTCGACTTCGCCTTCTTCGACGCTGACTCCACCAGACGAACCAGGCTCCTCGATCTCGACTAGGCTTGTCGAGATCGACCACCACCAGGCTCCACCAGCTCCTGCTTCCTCGACGCTGCAGCCCCCAGGAGCAGAATCCTACTCGAGATCGAGTAGTCTACTCGATGTCGACAAGCCCTCCTCTTCGTCGACTTCTGCATCCTCGAGCATCCCACCACCAGAACCTACAGACTCATCGAGATCGACTAGCCCTAGTCGAGATTGACCAAACACTGTGGTCCCCGATTCCGTCTCTACAAAGGTAAGCCAAGGTATGGATCTTTCTTCTCCTATTTCCATTAAAGATCTATCTATACACGGGAGAGGTTTGCCTTGGTATGTGCGCTTATGTAGGATATCCAATGATGAGCCCAATAGTATGAAGTTGGAGACAAGCTCTATGTCTCTAAATCAAAGGATCATTGGTTCCCTAACAAATTCAACAAGAAGCGGATGAGACCTTTTGTGGTGAGCAAGATCCATTCTGGAAGACTGCAGCTGATGAACAAGAATGGAGTCTTATTTGAGGCCCAAGCTACATGGGCCCTGCAAATGCCACCTTGAGCTAAATGGAAAGTCGGCCTAGCGACTATAAAATCTAGAGCTTGTACATAGACTTCTTTTTAGGACTTTTGAGACTTTGTTTTTGGTTTGAAACACCTTTAGTTTTTCTATTGTGGGTATATGTCTTCTACACTTTTCAGGTCCATGGATAGAGGCAAGCTATATCAACATTCACACTCGGCCCAGGCGATTCCTTCATTCAATATTAAGACGATCTGCACACCTGTCTAGTGAGTTTCTTTCTTTACCCTTGTTTTTATACAGTGAGGACACTGTAATGTTTAAGTATGGGGTGGGGGAAGGGCTTACTTTGTGCATATTTGCCATATTTGACATTATTTGTGCATGTTTAGAATTTATTTCTTTGAATTGCTACATGGCTATTTTGGAATGCATTATTGATTTATGTGCTTATATGCATGTTTTCCAAAAGTTTGAAAATGACCCCCATTGAACTACATGGCTATTTTGGAATGCATTATTGATTTATGTGCTTATATGCATGTTTTCCAAAAGTTTGAAAAATGACCCCCATTGAAAATTTTGGTTAATGTCATGGAAGCTTTAATTGGACTCGACGATGCAAAATTGGATTCATCAGAGATATAACATGAAATTGCCTAGTAAAGGGAAGTCATAATGAAGTGCATTATTTCTTGAAAACCATAGAAGGAGGTAAAATTTGAAGTTGCTTTTGACATGTTGCATGATAAGATGATGGAGGACTTTATATTTCCATATAATACTCATTGTTTGAAATCCTAGCCATACCTATGCTTATGCATCACAAAAGCCATATTATGCCTTATTTCAAATATTGCTCCACATGACCTAAATATTTGCCATTCTTTACCTTATCCGGGGATTATGTTGAAAATGATGTTACATTATGGAGATGTTATATGGTGTTTGTGTTGTTGTTGTTATTATTATTGGATTTTGGCAAGGAAAATGTTTGAAATATATGGAAAATTTAATGAGTGAAAGAAAATCCAATCACCTCAGGAGATAAAGGTAGATTGACCCTACTCTCTGAGATAATAGTTTGGAGAGATGGGACACATTGTGAGGAGTCCAAGGCACTAAGTATCCGGGGCCATTCATGACACCCATGTTTGCGACTCGCGAGAAGGCAGTGCTGAGGTCAGAGAGGTAAAAGCATTATTATTGAGAAAAAAGCATTATGAAAGGTGATGAATCTTATGAGAAAGAATGTGGTATGAAATTCAATTTGGAAATACTCCATTTCCCCGGATCATTAGCACCACATTGCCAAAAATTGCCCACCTTTAGCCTTTTACCAAATCTACTCCTTATTTGAGCTTAAATTGAAGTCCTCTTGATTATCAATGCTTTGTCACTTATGAATGTTTTTGCATAACCCTCCTTTTGTGAGTAGATGTTGCTCTTTAAATTGCACATGCATGGATTTGTGACACTAGTACCTTTTCGAGGATGGTAATTGATTGTTGGGTTATATGACAATGAATCTGATATGTTGAGAGTTTTGATTTCTTCCCCTGAATGAAAATTAAAGGTATTGCTTGAGGACAAGCAAGCTTAAGTATGGGGTGTTTGTTGTGAGCTGAATCTGTCATGTTTTACAGTAACTTTTATATCGTTTTCTGCATACATTACATACATTTGGGTTAGAATAGTACAGAATCTATGTAGTTTATATTTATTTGCCAAATTATTGAATCTACACCAGTTTCTGTTTAAATTCGCAGAATTCGAGACGCTTTACAGCAATTTTAAGGAAGGTCAGAAAAGCTCGGAAAACAACTACAGAAGTCCAGAATCCGAGAGTACAGAACCAGGACAAACCGAGCTGAAGCCAGAGCTACTCTATGTCGAGTACACCCTACTCGATCTCGAGTAGAAAGTCCGAGCAGACCTTGTCGACTAGGAGCAGTGTCGAGAGCCAGACCAACCCAGCTCCGGAACCCTACTCGATCTCGAGTACTACTAGTCGAGATCGACGACACTGAGAGACCACACCCGGAGTCGACGAGAAAAGGAGCTGATCGAGAAGCCGAGGACGAAGGCGCTGAGCAACCCTACTCGATCTCGAGGAGGCCTTGTCGAGATCGAGGAGCCACCATGCCCTAGTCCGAGGCCATGCCGAGGAGGAGTCCTCGACATCACCAAAGAGCCGTCTTCGAGTACACCCCTACTCGATCTCGAGAAACCCTAGTCGAGATCGACGACGCCCAGGAGCCCAGATCCGAGCTTGTCGAGCAGAGTCACCCGAGAAGATCAGTCGACGACGAATCCTAGTCGATGTCGACGAGCCCTTGTCGATGTCGAGTAGACCAGCTTCTGGAAACGCGTCGCCGTGAGCAGTCCGAGTCGAGCTGGAGTTCCTTGGGCACGAAGGAAGTTGAGTAAGCCGAGATCTACCAAGTTCTATCCATGGAAGGGAGATTTATCAACATGAAGAGACTTACCTAGTTTAGATTTATTATTTTCCTTTTAGATTTAATTCCTTTATCGCTTTTGTTTATCATTAAGCCTTTTAGATATACTTTTAGATATAGATAGAAGATTCTATCCTTGATTAGCAAGGAATGGAAGGCTATAAATAAAGCCCTAGGGGCTGGTTTTTCATATAATTCAATCATACAATTTTAGGGAGAGAGAGGTAGTTCCACAGAGAAGTTTTAGGAGTTTTAAAGTTTTTAGGGTTTTGGCATTCTGCGAAAGTTGATTGCCGGGATTGTAAAGGCTTTGAATATAGTTTAATGCAAGTTTCTTTTTATACATCAATGTCTGCTATTGCGATGAGGCGTGAGTAGTCCACCTACTTCTGGGGCTGGGGTGAGCCCGACGGTGGCCATGTGAGGTGATGCGGTAAAGGTCAGATCTTTTTATGCAATTCGTCTTCTATCCTTATGAGCATGATTCTTTTGCGAGAGTTGAAGGTGATCCTTGTTTGTGTTATTGAAGCGAAAGTGATCTTAATGCAACTTGGATTAATTATGTGAAAAGGGTTAGTAACAATTAGGGTTTATGCGAAAGCCTCTATATGCCTATTTGTTAGTAACGAAAGTTATTTTGATGGAAAGCATGATCTTTTATGCCTTTATGTGTTCCTTTGCATGGTTAACGTTGTGGTGTTGATACCCTGGTCTTGGAAGTCTTTCATTATATTGATTTATTTCTGTCGAAAATCTGAGTTTTGGTTCGAAATTTGCAATTTAAGTTTTCTGTTTTTTTCTAGTCGATACAGAGGAGCAGTTTGTCGATATCGTGTAGGACCTTAGTCGATATCGAGTTGGCTCTAGTCTAGGTCGAGTCGAGTTTCTGCTTCTGTCGTCGATTTTGAAGTTTCTGTTTTTACTGAGTTTTGTCGATCTCGAGTTACTGCTTGTCGAGATCGAGTAAGCTTCTGCCTTGCTTTGTTCTTTACTTTCGTTTGCTTTTATTTCTACCTTCATTTTCCTTTTCTGTCTTTGTTCCTTTGTTTCTTTGTTTCTGTCTTCTATTTGCTTGTCTGTGAGAATCTGTTGCTACCTAAGAACTGCTGACGTGCTTCCTCGTGGATTCGATCCTGACAACCTTCTACTACAACGGGAGGAAGTCTTATATTTATTTGCTGAGACAGGGAAGTCAGTCTGAACTTTATTTTATATTTATTTCATACTTGACCATCCTCCTGCAACAACACAGGCGTCGACTCCTTGGTTTCCATTGGATCCAATGATGGGTCGACATCCTCTTGGCCTATCTCCCTAGGACTAGGGCTCGATGTGAACCTAGTCTTATCAAATATGGCATCACGTGATTCTATCACGGTGTTAACCGAGATGTCCTAACCTTGCATGCCAAAGATCATATAAAGAATCATTAGACACGACCATATGATCAAATAATACTTTATTATTATTGATAATATTGAGTATGAACATATTGTTTTTATAATGGTTGAAGCCTACAAATACTCCTGCCCTACTTATTACTAATCGATCGGCTTCAAAAACCAATCGATAACCTAACTTGTTAACCACACCACTGCTTGCAACATTTTTTCGGATGGTGGGTGCATACAATACATTATGTAATACAAGTTCCTTCCCACTTGTAAAGTTGAGATGTACGTCCCTTCTACATAGGACCGGAGTTGTTGACTCGTTTCCTATGTAAAGAACTAAACCGTCCTCTACATCCTTCATGTGCTGGAACCATTTCTTTTCCATGCACACGTAGGTGGTGGCACCCGAGTCGAGCCACCAAAGGAGTTTTTCATCTTTCATAACAAGACATTGATTAATATTAGATATAAAGAATAATGACTCATTTGTAACTAAAGACACCGAAGTGCCCTTACCTTACCCGAGGCTTGTGCCCGAGCCCGACGCCGGTGTCATGACATCTTTGTCCTTTGACCCCTTAGACATGCAGTCCCTCTTCATGTGGCTTGCCTTTCCACACTTCCAACAAGTTCCTTTGGCCTTAGCCTTCTTGTTAGATCCTTGCTTATTGTCGTTTCCTGATTTGGGACGCTTGGAGCCCTTAGCGCCTTTGGTATGTTTTTCGTTGCCTGCCTCCATCGTGTTTATCGAGTAAGCTGGTTTATATTTGCCTTACTTTCCCTTGTCATTTGCCTTGAATTTCTCCTCTATATGTAGATGAGAACCCAATTGGACAAAATTCATGTCCTCCTTCGAATGCTTCAAGAGATGTTTTGCCTCTTTCCATGAGTGAGGTAACTTATCGATTATGGATGAAACGATGAAATTCTCATCCAAGGTGATCCCATGTTGGGTTAGTTGACCCAATACTCGGAGCAATTCGTGGTATTTCTCCATTACCGGTCTATTTTCAACCATCTTGTAGTTGTTGAAGTTAGACACAAGAAACTTCTTTGAAGAGGCATCTTTTGCCAACTACTTGGCTTTGAGTGCTTCCCACAAAATCTGTGATGTCTTGTGATTTTGATACACGTCGAACAGGGAGTCGGCCATACCATTGAGGATGTGCCCACGAAAAATGTAGTTGTCATTCTCCCACTTTCCAACACGCCTATGTTGAAGCATTATAGCCTCCCTTTCGGCGATTTGAGCCTCGGTCTCTTCATCGACTTTTCCAGAATCAGAGATGACTCTTCGGGACATGGCATTGAGAGCACATACGCCACCTTAAATGAAGTAAGCATGAAATGCATATATTCTTTTGTCAGCGACAAATGTCTTGCCCTTTAAACTCCTCGAGTTTCGCAAATTTGGATGCTATCTCCGTCATCGGTAATTCCTTCGTTCTTTCCATTCCAACCTTGTTCCAAAACAACAAAATCAAACAATAAATAAACGATGAAGATTGTTAGATTTAGGTAATGTTGTTTTAATGGGTTGAAGGTAAATTCGGTTCTTGTAGATCCTTACGGATAATCAAGACAATTTGAGTAGACCCTAAAAAGGGTAATCTCATAGGTAAACCTCGAAAGGTAATCCCGATGGAGTAGGCCAAAAAGGCAATCTCCACCGAATTCTTATAGGCGTCAAAACTAAGTTTTTAAGCCTTTTAGAAAAGATATATAAAATGTCTTGGATAATGGCAAGCGAGCCACCCAAATAAATTGAGTTTTCCTTCAACGTTTATTGCCTCTATTTATGCCAAAGGGTTGCACTACAATAACGTTGTGGGATAAAACGTTTCTTATACAATAAAAGGGTGGCATCCCATGTCATTATTGCATATATATATACCTTGTTTGTGTTTCAAGTGTTTGTTTTTCCAATTGAGAGAACTATCAAAAAAAATCATGTCTTTCCAAGTGAACGACAAATGCCTTTTATATGCAAAATGGGGTGGAAGTTTTTGGGTGGTTATGGGTAGTTATTGGTGGTTATGGTAGTTATGGTGGTTAGGCGGTTACCCCCCAATAACTACCCCTAGTCCAATAAATGCCCAATAAGAACCGACGCAATTAAGGACAAGCTAGCATGACGGAGCTAGCATAGCAGAGCTAGGTCACTCATAAAATATAAAGTGTGCATGACATTTATACGAAACTAAGTGTAGCTACCATGTAGCTAAAATAACTAAGCTAAAGCTTCAATGAAGCTAAAACCCTAATCAAGTTAAAAAATGGAGCTAGGTCATTTTTGGAGTTTCGAAGTTTGGCTAGCTATCAAATTTTGCACAAAAGCTTTAGATCTTAATATCTTCCTTTACAAATCATGAGACGGTGATTTAACTCACTATAAGTGATCAAAACTCGATCATAACCATATTAGATCGAATGTCGAGCATATCCCTATTGCTCACTTTTATGGAAAGCGTCCGAGCAAGCTCAAGACCGACTTTGTCGATGTTGAGACTATTGTATGGGTCTTTCCTCGTGATTTCCTTTTCCCCTTAAAATAATAGAATTACTTAGGGGCGATCACATGGGTCGTGCCTCCCACACACCCTAAGCCCGAGTGATGCTCTTAGTAATTCTCACACTTAACATTTATGATTTCAAACGAGTGGATTGATGACTCTTCAAAAATCACCAACAAATCCCACAAAACATTAATTAGGATAGACTTTACTGGAAATGTAGTAAGAATGGTTGATTTTCTACCAAGTCAGTCATTGACATGCTTCACTCTGCTAAACAACATTCCCTATCAAACCTAAACTGGATGTGGAAGCTAGAGTTGCTCCCTAAAATTAAAGGTTCCCTCTGGTGTCTATAAAAAAATGGACTCTCGACATCGGTAAAGCTCGCCAATCGAGGTTTCATTAGGCATCCCAACAAACTGTCATCTATGCGATTCTTGTTTTGAAGATTTGCCCCCACCAACTTCTAGACTGTCCAATCACCACAGAAACTGCGTATATTATCAATCGAAATCTACTGGCTAAACTACTCCATCCGATCGAAAATAAATGATGTTTTGACTTTTATACACGTGGTTTTAGGAGCTAAAAACTATATAATTAAAATAAATAAGATTTCATATAGTTTTTAGCTCCTAAAACTACGTGCACAAAGGTCAAACATCATTTATTTGCGACCAGAGGGAGTATAAAAAAGGACTTAGGTAAACACCAGTTCACCAAACTCGCCACTATTTGGAGGTGTGTCTGGTTCTTTAGAAACAAATCTCTGTTTGACAATATAAAGCCTGACCCCAGACCCATAGTTGCTTATATCAACAAACAAATATACATCTGAAACAAAGTCAAAAATCAGACTGATGAAAGCACCCAACAACATTCCAACAATAACCGCAAAAACAAACGACCCGCTGCCAAATGGACCAAACCACCCCAAGCTATTATAAGCTAAATTTTGACGGAGCTCTGTCTAGTTCAAACATAGATACTTTCGGTTTCATTATCCGGGATCATCTGGGGCAACCCATCTGCTTGGGTTCGGGTCCCTCTCCCTTTAACTTTATTATTGGTGCGGAGGGGTTTACTATTTGGTCTGATATCCATGCTGCCTTTGATTGGGACATTACCCACCATCCACATTAAAAATCTAAAAGGACTCCGGTCTTCTCATGGAAAAGTTGAAATGATCATTTCTGATCTTATCATCTATCTTGTGTCGTTTTGTGTCAGCCTCAATCTATCATATTTACAGGGATGCTAATATGGTTGTCGACCATCTGACGCATCTTGGTCATGCTTTTTTAGAGTCATTGTTCCCACAATACTCTAAACTGGCTGATTTCATCTTTCGGGATGCTCTTGGCTGAATGATGTCTCCAATTCTGCCAAATTATTTCCGTCAAAAGAAAAAAAAAAAAAAAGGCACTGAATACACTGCAAATTAATTAAAACATTGTCTTGATAGTTAAAACATGGTCTAATCAATATATCATATGAGATCTTTATAAAATGGAAAAACTTAACGGAAGGCATATTTAGAAAATACATAACTAAATTACTATAAAAACCCAATAAACATTAAATCTAATACACTCGTGAAAGTTGAAACATTACCTAAATAATCCATGAAAGCATCCTTAAAATTTCAGAAGGGGGATTAAAGTAATAAACCATTAACCAATGATGCAAGTTGCACGTGACGTGGTCTCT
This sequence comes from Persicaria tinctoria, assembly GCA_037127255.1. Classification (NCBI taxonomy): domain Eukaryota; kingdom Viridiplantae; phylum Streptophyta; class Magnoliopsida; order Caryophyllales; family Polygonaceae; genus Persicaria; species Persicaria tinctoria. Next base: position 53,441,491 of record JBANSL010000014.1, on the reverse strand, counting down.
CCCCCCAACAAGGGTTGCTGCGAAGATGCTGAAAGACAACTACGATCCATACGTTGTCGATCTCTTATTGGCACTCTCTACCTTAAAGTCGTACGATGATCTTGACACGATGCCCCATGACACTGTTCCCTCCCTCCCTCTCTCTTCACCTCATTCGCTTGATGCCAATTAACAACACAGTAGAGCCCTTTAATCCCCATTTTTATATTCCCCCACACAGACACGGTAGTTCTATTTCATGATAAATTTCATACCTTTCCCACTTATTTCTGTCTTTTTTCCAATAAATTACTTTCATTTCCGTTCCTGTATTGATTCCTCTCTTCCTCCTCCCTTTCTCTCTCCACTTTCTTTCATAAGTTTACCAAATCAAGATAGGAATTGAATCACCTAGCTTCCTTCAACCAATCAGATATAAAGTTTTATTTTATACAAACACAAGAAGATGGTGTTAAAAATCTTTCCTTTTTTGAAAGTTTAGTGCTTTGTTTTGGGTTCCCCTCTTTGGATGACTATGAGGAAGGAGATAAATAAGGAGGTTGATTGATTTGGAAATCTTTGGAGTTTTCCTTTGTGGGTTCAACCAAAGAAAGGGACTCTACCCACACCCATCAGGGTTTCTGTGTATTTACTCTGATCTTTTAATTGATGTCCATAAATTGGAGGTCACCTTAGCTAGGGTTTCTTCTTGCTATAGAGGTTCACCCAGGTAGCTGAAAAATTTGCCCTTTTTTCAGTAAGTGTTCTTTTGTGAGCTTTCTTGCTTGTTTAGGGTTCTTTTTCTCAGTTAATTTTCTGAATCGGTGTGGTGATGTTTGCTGAGACACCTGCAACAATTTATGGGTGTTGACCACTTTTATCCAAAATTGTTGGTCCTTTCTCCATCTTCTTCTTGCTCTAGTTCCTTTCATTGACTTCTTCACTGAGCCTTCTAATCTCTTGATCTTAATCTGGTAAGTCCTTATTTTCCTCTCCATTCCATCTAATCAAAAGTCAAATCTTGTTATTTTTGCAAATTGATTTCTAATTACATGGTTGATTTCATGTAATCTGTATAGGCAGACAGGAGGGAAATGGTGAGGGGTAAAATTGAGTTGAAGAGGATAGAGAATGCAACGAGCAGACAGGTGACCTTCTCAAAGAGAAGAAGTGGACTGCTGAAGAAAGCCTATGAGCTTTCAGTCCTCTGTGATGCTGAGGTTGCACTCATCATCTTCTCCTCAAAAGGAAGGCTTTATGAGTTTGCAAGCTCTGAGTAAGTACACTATTGCTTCTCTTCAATATAAGTATATAATATTTGTTGTCTGCTAAACTAATATTCCACCAACTTGATTTTTGGTTTCCTGGTTTCCAATGAATTGAATTCTGTGCCCTTGTATGTTTCATGCCCACAAAATCATATGATGGATTCAAGATTACTTTTATAGAACTCTTAACTCCAGTAATTAGGTTTTAGGATGAAAATTTCCCTTTTGAGCTCTCCCAGTGACACTGGAGTTGACAAATAACTCCATAGTAGAGTTTAGATAATCTAAACCATTCAATTTGAATTTTGAATTCAGTGGTTTATATTTAAAATCAATTCTGTCTTTTAAAAAAATGGTAATCTAGGATGGATCACTTCATAACTCTATGACATGGGATCCTGACTCACACAATTTGGACTTACCTTGACATAGCTGTTAATATCCATGTCATATCTTATCAATCCACAGATTTTGCACAGATAAACCCTACTATGCACAGTGGGTATAGCAGTTCTTTGTGTACCATTCTGCCTAAAGAATCAGGCTTCTTCCCTTTTCTGCAACCAGAAAAGGGACTAAATGTAAAACAAAAGAAATGCTTTGATCACTGTGGTGGGTTTCATGATAATAAATATATATATTCAACTGGTTGTCCTTTAACTGTATATATTTATATATGATGATATATGCTTGGACATTATGAGTTTAAACCAGTGCTTTTGCATCTCTTACGCTCCTCTAGCAACTCATAATCTCATAACTGATACCCAATTCTAGTAGCAAAGACTTGAGATCGAGATTGCAGAATTAACTCCAACATTTTGTTTCTTTTAATTTATATCTTATGTACCCTACATTTCAAGTGTATATTTAGCATGCAGTTCAAGGACAGTTTGCTGGTGGCATGGCATATTGCTGCTGCAGCCTGCAGGGGTGCTTTGATAATTAAATTTGACTGGTTTCCTTGTCAGTGGTTTGGTAACTGTAAAGTTCTTTACATTTTGCTATTCAGGCTCATTTATTGACTGCCCTAAGCTAGGCAGCTAGGCTAAGTACATCTAGGCACAAGCACTTAAGGGTTTGGAATTGCATGCTTTACTCTATAATAACCATGATTATCTACAAGTTAAGACTTTGATGATTCGTATTTACATCACATATAGTACTATTATTTATAACCCAACTAAATCCTCTTTTTTTTAACTTATGAAAGGCATAGTCATTCAGTACATTTTACACAAAGAAGGATCTTGTGTAAAATAGGCCAAGGGACCAGGGGCGGAGGGAGGGGGGCATGAGGTGGCTCGAGCCCCCTCTGGCTCGGAGGAAAAAATAAAAAAAATATGTATTTTTGATAATTTTTGATAATTTAAGGGTTAAAATAGATTGAAAAGAGTAAAATTTTAGAAAGTGTGTTTAGCTTAGTTGGTATGGGAGTGAGAATTTGAATCATGAGGTCTTGATTTCAAATCCCACTAGCTTTATTTTTGTGGATTTTGTTTTTACTTCTACCTTTTTAAACTTAAAATAACTATTTAAATTATACATTTAATGTTTTTACTAATATATTCTTTACAAAAAAATTATATATATATAATAAAATAAAATAAAAACTCGACGGTCAAGTTGAGCCCCCCTCTCGGGTTATTTTTGGCTCCGCCCCTAGAAGGGACTATTGTTTCTATTCCATTTAGCTCGAATGCAATACTTTACATAGTCCATATATAACAAATTCATTACCTATATAATCACTGATTTCTTGATTAAGAAAGATCTTGAGATTTCCTCGTTTTCTGTAACTCAAGCTATGCCCTCATATGAATTGATCCTTTTTTTCTTAGGTTCTTCTTTGAACCAATTTCAGTTGGAGATAAATTGACCTCATCTTCTGAAGTCCCAACTTTTTGCATGACTTGATCCTACTTTATTTCTAGTACATGTACATTATTTCGGCTCTTGCCAAACCAAAGATGATTCAAGGTCTTTAATTTCTCCTTGCAAAATGTGTGAATGTAATCCTTCGATGCAAGATTCGTCTTCTTTAGGCAATACATGGTCAACAATCAATTATTTTATTCAAGCCATTAAATGAATGTTCATGTTGGAGAAATGAGCTCATTCCAGAAAATATTCCAAACTATATATCTCTTCCCTTGTAGTTCTTAAGTATTGGAACTTTCATTGCATGGATTGATCTTGCAATGATTGTTTGATTCTTGCCAACCAATTGCACTGAGCCTAAAGAACTCATGGATTCTCTATCCTCTAAGTCAGACGTCTCAGTAATTTCATGTACTGATCGTCTATTAAAATTGAAATTTAATTCCTAATCTCAAGTCTTTGCTCTTATGTATATTCAACAGGAACAATATCCGGTTAGATTTTTCGCTTTCCAAGAGTCGAATTTCCCTTGTAAGAGTATTCGGAATGCAACTGAAATGAGATGTGAGAAACACTTGATTACTCATTGTTCTAAATGATAAGACGGTTTACCGTGTTGGATAGTCTAAAACTAAAAGATACAAAGGTGTGAGAATCTCGTCCAAACCGTATAAGGCTAGTTATTAGCTTCTTTTTTCCTAAACTAGTGGTGGTCAATGTTGGATTCATTGGAAAATTAGGGGGTAAAATGTTCCGTCCATGTTTTAAAGGTGTTCTAATCCTCCTAAGTCTTGAAGTGGAGGCTTAGGGATTGCTGATTATCTCACCTCTTGAGTCCAAACATATATTAGCTAGCGAGCAAGACTAAGACTGTCATACCTCTTTAATTTTAGTACAATTAATAACATTCCTGTGAAACTAAAATGCACAACACTAGTGTCAAATTCTCATGCTAGGTGCTTGAAAAAAATCTTCTTTGGATTTTGGGATTGTCATCTGTAAAAAAAAATATTAAAGTGCTAGGATATACAATGGGAAATAAATAGACGTGGAATGCTTGAATTTTATTTTGAGATTCATACTTCTTGGCAAATATATAAGATGATTTAATTATACACTTGGAAATATATATATATATGATTGAATCTGGGAAAGACTATATACACCAAGTCATTGGAAGGTTCAAGATCATGCAATTGTGGGTGCATGCTTGGATTTTTGAGCTGGTGAATATATGAGTCGATTTTTACTTTTAAGATAGTACATGAGAATAAAGGGCTCGAACTTGGTAGATAGTACACGAATTGAGGTGGGGTTTCCAAGTCTTCTTTACAATACTTGTAATCTTGCGTGGTGTTAATGGATTGCTGTCAAGGCAAGACTTCAAGATTGGTGAATCATGTTAAAACATTGTGTTTCATAATCTTTCTTCCTATCTTAGATCCTTACTGCTTGTGTGTGTTTTCCCAATAGTAAAGTAAGGCAAGATATGTTTTTTCGTACAAAAAATTGTAAATTAAGGCAAGGTGTGTTATCTTATACCCAAAAAAAAAAAAAAAATTGATATGCTATCATTGGTAACTTAGTATTGTTGTATATTCATAGTTGTCTCTTCCTCATGTGAGTTCCATATTCGAACAAGAAATTTCATGAAGCATAAAATGTATTGGAAAACAATCTACTAATAACATATGATTGTTGGAATACTTTGCTTTGAGAATGAGCTTGCTGAGTTTAACTTCCCTTAGTATTCGTGTCATTTCCAATCCTCAGATTCATCTCAGGATATTTTCAATGTATCACAACTTGATAGTTGATACTAATGAGTTTAGAGGCATGAGTACACCTCAAAAGTCCTTCGGATGTTTCTTGAAATGCTTAATCCTCAAAAGCCCTTCGGTTGTTTCTTGAAATATTTCTCAATTGATGATTAGTGATTGTTGGAAACCAATTCATGTGGTCAAGGTCATTGTCAAGTATTTATAAAAAACCTTCGAAATACATGATTCAAATTAACAACCAAGACAATGTCCAGTCCAAATATTCATCCTATAATTGTGAGCACCATATAGCTTTATTTGACTTTCTTAGTTATTATACATTTGTCTGAAACTGTGAAACTGAAACCTGTTTTTTTTTTTCTTGGCTTTCTTAGTATGCGGAAGACAATCGAGAGGTACTGTAGGTATGTTAAGGATCTGAGGACTAGTAATGCAGATGTTGAAGAGCAAACAGAGGTCAGCATATATGCTTGTTTGTGTTATATATCCTAGAAGCTTGAAAGGGCAAAACTCCAGTAAAGCGATGAACTGTATTAGAAAAATGCGCACTTTTCTTCGTTCATTCTCGATACAACATGAGATAACATAGCCTGATAAGAGACCCTCTTACTTCTGATTAGCTTCCATTGATGAGATTGCATGTATTTGAGTTTTCTTCAAGAGAGCATAAAATTCTGAACCTTACAATGTACATACCATACCTGATGGGTTGGATTGTTTTTTTTCCCCCTTTTTCGCCAGCAATTTAACGATATGCCTCTCTTACTTTGCTATCTGCTTGCAGCAAGTGAAGTATGAAATATCTATCTTGGTAGATAAGATTCAGCAGCTGGAGATGTCTCAAAGGTTGTAAGACTTTCCTACTTTTTTTATTAATCTCGTCAACATTGCTCGACGCTCAGAAGTAAAAAATTATCAACCTTTTCACTTTGCTAAGCACAAAGAATGACCCAAAAGCTACTTTGAATCAAAGTAGTGTTAAACATGGTCAAGTATCACCTCAATTGATCTTAATCTTCATTTAACTATCTTTTTTTTCTACTTATCAAGTGTGAATTTGTCGATCTTGTGATCGTATCAGGAAGTTTTTGGGGCAAGATCTAAAGTCATGTTCTAGGGAGGAGCTCCAGGAGATTGACAAGCAGCTTGAGCAAAGCTTGAGAACCATTAGAGCAAGAAAGGTAATACCAATTAATCTTCCTATAAATATGGTGATCTACATTATCTAGGTACATGTCAGATTTCTGTTGCTGTTTTAATTGTTTGGTAGATTGTCGAAAATGCTATGGAGACGTTACCAATTCTGAATAGTGAATATAAAACTTTCAAAACCATGAAAATGCTATTTAAGGTTCATGTTCTATTAATAAAAATACATCACATATCCTATTAAGGTTATAATCATTTACTATTTAAACTGATCATTAGACATGATCTTTGTTCTATGTATATATTTGGTGCAGGAAAACCTATTTCAGCAGCAGACAGAGAAGCTGAAAGTGAAGGTATACAAAATCCGTAGACTTGTGTTCGCGCGCACACAAACAAAATCCGAAATCTATTAATCTATTTTTGATTATTTGGTGATTCAGGAGAAAATGCTGATGGAAGAAAATCAAAGGCTAACCGATGAGGTAATTGCGATCACTTACATTATACAACTATATGTTAGTTAAGGTAAATTAAGTTGTAAGTTTTTGGGTTTGAAATAAAATTATAATCTTATATGGTATATGTAGCTGGAAACATATACATTGCATCCAGCAACAACCGTAGAAGCACATTTCCATGGAGAAGCGTCGACTTCGTGGAGGAGCAGCCTAAGTAGACACAAGGACGACTCAATCGTGGAGACCCAGCTCACTCTTCATCGGCCTTCCTGATTGAGATTCGCCATGCTCGTTCAACAATCAAGTTTGTAGATCGATCGTTACATTTGTGAGGAGGCTTTGCTGGTAACGATACGATCAATTCATGTGTAATGAAAGTGACCCTTGAATGCAATAAGTCTGTAATATGTATCATATATTCTAAGTATATTCCCAATTAGTTTAAATATATGTTTCAGAATTAGCATATATAGTATTTAATTTGAAACCAACATTTCAGAATGTGTAGCTCAAATGCCATCGAATTGCACCCGCAATGAAGAGTTTATGTCACGTATCGCCCACCAGTACCACCTTAAATAGGAAACTATCTCTCGAGTCTTAACTACGTATGACTATGAGATAAAAAGAAATTGATTTGAGAGTAAACCGTAGAATACCACCTCTTAAATAGGGTGTATTGTTCAAAATCGTCCATTAAAATCAATATTGCAAAAAACCACCATTTATATAACTTTTATTTACCAAAGACCACCCTACTTCTGATTCCGTTAAGTTTTTGAGAAAAAAAAATCAGTAAATTACCAAAATACCCTTATTATATGGAGAGGCGATATTGAAGGTGATCTCGCATAGGAGTTGTGGAGAGATTTAGGCATGGATTGAGGGGGTCTAGTTTAGGACCGTAAAAGTTGTTTAATAATTTCAATTAAACAAAGTGTGTTTGGAGTTGTACATAAGCACAGAAAGATAGGTGAAGAGTGAGTGGTGACAAGAAAATGATAGGTATAGCGATAATTTTGGTTTTTCAAAGACATTTAACGAAACTCTAATAGCACGTAGAGACGAGGTGTTCTTTGGTAAAAAAAAGCTATATAAATTATGGTTTTCTACAATATTGAATATAAGGGATAGTTTTGAACATTATGCTCTATTTAAGGGGTGATATTTTTTTTTTCTCCGTTTATCCTTGATTTTAAGGTGAAGCCCAAACCAAAATGAGGAATGGTAAAGCCCAAATCAAAATGATTGACTTCCTTAGTTTAATTTTTTTTTTTAATTAGGAAATAATTCGAGACCGGACAGGCCCGGATGTCGAGAGGCCGACAAAGTCGGCAGACGGCAAGCCGTCTAAACATACAACATAGCAAAAGAAAATACAACATGGAAACAGAATACAGTCACCTAATACAACAAAAAAACTACACAAAATAAACCCGGAAAACCCCAGACCCTAAGCACACCAGCGGACACAGCAGCGAGAAGAGGGAGACCCGGAATAGAGAAGTGGATAGCGAGCGCATGGGACAGCAAAGCTGTCACGATATCTCACCGCCGGAAAGACGGAAAGCAGAAATCCACGAAGGGCAAAGACGACTCCTGGGGAAGTGTGGATCACACGACGTTCCCTCCACCTAGATGAAGGATCTTCGGAGACCACGAACACCACCAACACGATCACTTCGATCAACCAGGGCCGCAGAACTGCTCCTCAACCGAAACTAACCACGAATCCAACAGACAGAACTCTAACCAACCCGAGAAGGTGAAGCACGACCGTGAGAGGACGAAGAGCGCAAGAAAATTCCGGAATTTATTTGCACGAGTTATTTTATTTTTTACTTTATTTTATTTTATTTTTAACAATCAAATCGAACTGCCCTAGGCCCAAGGCATACCTTGGGCCCAAAGCACAGCCCGACATTAGGCAATCCAACTAGCTCGGGCCACCTTCGGGCCCAAGGCAAGCCCGATGGCCAAAGAAAGCCGGAGCCCGATAGAGGAAAAGAGCTAGGGATTGCAGTGTGCCAGCCACTAACGCAGCCCCGATTGAAGCGACGAGAGCAACCAGAGGGGGGGGGGCCAGACCGCGAGAGAGGATGTCGGACGCATCGAGGCGGCGCCGGAGAAGCCAGATCCACCATACCCAGGGCGAAAGGACGCCGAGGAGGGGAGAGAGGACGTCAACTGGAAGCGGCAGCGGTGGAACCGGGGAGGCCAATCCGACCATGGACGAACCACCGGCGAACCACCAGAGCCACGCACCACCAAGATGACGCCGAGGAGGGGAGGCCAATCAGGCAAATCAAAATGAGATTTTGGGGAAGAGATCACACATAGGTGAAAACCCCCAAATCAAATGGAGTTTTGGGTGAAGATGAAAAGACAGATTGATAATCAGGGGAATCCGGATGCGACAAACCCCCAAGTGCACCGCGAAAATGGTGGTGGCGGCGCCACAAGGGCGGTGAGAGGCGACCGGCAGGCCGAAGCCAGAGACGAGCGGCTTAAGCCGTAGTTGGAGCCCCTCGTACAAAGCGATGATTGAGGAGGGGAAGGGGGTAAGCGACGGCGAACGTCGGAGATTGGGGTTGTGGCGGAATAGGTTGGGGCTCCCGGAGGAGATGTGTGGGCTCCCGAAGGAGATGTACGGGCTCCCGGAGGAGGTTACCACTTACCAGATGAATCAACCGGCGCAAGTGAATGGCGTCGAGCGGCGACGGTGTTCCCCGACCCCAAATTAGGGGTTTTTTCTCAAGCTCAAAAGAGAGCGTTTTTTTAGATAAATGGCTATTTCCTTACTTCCTTAGTTTAATTTATTGTACGTACAATATTTTATTAGGGTAGAAAAGGGGAAATACAAGAAGGGAACATGTGGTAGGATGGGGTGAATGGAGACAAAGAGCAAGGACTAAAATTGAAGACGCCCCCCTTCCCCCACTCTATCCTACACCGGTCAGTTGGGTCGGGTTTGAGTTTGAATCGTTCATATCTCAGGTAGAATGGACGTCCCCCAACGCACTGTCCCTCGTCTTCCTCCCATAATTCCTCCAAAGTCGTGACCTTGTCCTTCCCCACTGTCCAACCACCACCGCCGGCGACTTGAGCCCCGAGTCGACTCCGCCTGACCTCGCCCGTCGTCGTCGGACCCTGCATTTGCGGACTTGCGGCCTTGCCCGGAGAACAAAAGGTCGAGTCGCCCCAAGCCGCTTCCCATTGCTGCCGAGCCCACCGCAATGCAGCCTTGCCCAGAGAACATCCACGAACAGCAGGCCAAGCCGCCGCCGATTACCGCCGCCAATCCCTTCCCGAGCCGTCGTCTCCTCCAATCGCCGCCTTGCCGCTAGCCGCCGCCGCCGAGGAAGAGCTTCGTCTCTGTACAAATGCTCCATTGAAGCAAGCGGAGGTTTTCAATCTCTTTAAAAAAAAATAATTGCAGAAACTCTCCCTTATTTTAGGCCAAAAAAAAAAACTCTTACCATGGCCTTCTACGATCACTAACGACCTCTCGTTGGGATTATCGCCCCTCCAAGTCATTCACAGGGGGGTATTTCTCCATTGGAGCCCATCCTCAAGGCTACTCGGCCTTTTCAACAAGCTCATACATGAGCCAACAGGGACTCCTTGGGCCCTCTCAGGACCATCTGGATTAGGCCTTAGCAGCGGGATCATCGTCATCGTCCCGACACAGGCATCTCGCCATCATGAAACCTACAGGCGTGTCACCTGCCGATCCGAACTGGTACATGGATAGCGGAGCCACTGTGCACATGTCGCACAACCCAAGTATAATTTATGTCCCTGATTTTAAGAGTCTTTCTACCTCCATTATTGTCGGCAATGGTGAACGCATTCCTACCTTGGGTCTTGGGCACACTCTACCACCGACCTAAGCCTTAACAACATCCTCGTCTCCCCTGGCTTAATAAAGAACATTGTATCCATTCGTCGCCTCACCACAGACAATAATATCGCCATTGAGTTTGACCGCTTTGGGTTTGCTGTCAAAGATTTCACAACTTGAGCCCCGCTCATAAGATGTAATAGCGATGGAGACCTATATCCTGTCACCAACAACATACATCATGTCACCTCCTCCGCAACAACCAATCTATCAGCAGTTGCTCGTTCGGCACCTCTCTGGCATGCCCATCTTGATCACCCAGGTTCCCGACTTTCGAGTCTCTCGGGTCCAGGCTTATTCCCTGCAATAAAGCATTAGAATATATATATATATATATATATATATATATATATATATATATATATATATATATATATATATATATATATATATATATATATATATATATATATATATATATATATATATATATATATATATATATATATATATATATATATATATATATATATATATATATATATATATATATAGGAGTACAAGATAGTTAACCCTAATGATAAATGGGTAATTGGACCTATACATATATTCTATCTAACAGCACTCACAGTGATGGCGAAACAATCAATGAAGCATCGATTGAATTTTGCAGCTAAAGGCGCACATAAAACTAATTTTCTCTTGTCCACGTTTTCTTCTGCTTTTTCGAACTTTCTACTATTTTGCCTCCATCTCTAAAATGCAATGTAATTCATGCGACGAATTAATCTGGACTGAATTTAGCAAGTTAATATAGACAATTCTTTTTTGGGGCAGTTTGTTAAATATCCAAAAAAATTGTCTTAATTAGAGAAGTGTCCATAAATTTAAAAAAATTGGCAAACTATCCATCCCTTCTAACAGAACTTATTGTGCTGACATCTTTGTCACCCTCTTCTTTCTCCCTTCTTCAAATCCCTAATTCTACAAAACTCATCTTCAATCGATCTACCCTACGAACATGAGGATGATGAGGAGAGAGAGAGAGAGAGAGAGAGAGATCTCGAGGAAGATGACGTGAATCAGAGCGAATGAGGTGGCGCCGGCACTTCCGTCTGAACAAGTTCTTCGACCGCTGCTGCCAACAGGCTCTCTGACTACCGCCGGACGAAGGTGTCTTACTCCCCTTCTCTTCTCATCTCACTACCTTCTCCCCTTCTACACTATCAGCAGTTAGTTATTCCTCTGTTGTGAAGATTCTTCGTTAGGTTCTAGGTCCTATCTGTTTGAGAACATCTATTTTAGGTCTAGACATATTTAGGCTAGTAGCATTTGTTGTTTGGTGAGCTAGTGCTTTCACATCAAACACTAGCACTTGGTATTGCAAGTACTATGTTGTGATCCTGTTTATACTTGAATTGTGCAGTTCTTTAGTAGTTAACTGTTAAGTCTTCTACACTTTCATCACTGGTCTGTGGAATTATGTTTGTAGTTGAAGTTTCTTAAACCAACAATTCCTCAGTGGGTTGCTTTCTGTTTCGTTACTGTGGATATAATTTCTGCTTCTTGTGATTAGTGTCTTCTTTTACTCTCGCAGTTCAGTTGCCCCTACTTTGAATCAGTCACTACCTTGATCAATAATCATGCGTTGAATTGGAAGTATATCACTTGTGGTATTCGTAGTTGATGCTTAATCGATAATCATGAATTCAATTGAGTAATTGTCCTTTTTTTTGTGGCATTCCTTTAGTTTGCACTCTTTAGTTTAGGAAGAAACTTTCATAAATGCAAGAAAAAGCAGCACCAAGTAACACACAAAACTCATGAATCTCTATTACGGCTCATATGACTAACCCTCTCCTCTGTCATACATTGTGTTGGCCTACATTCGCCCTTTGTCAAATAAAAAAAAAACCAACTATCTTATGTACTACTCTTTGTTGACTGTGATGCTGGGCTGCATTCGACATTAGACATTGTGTTGCCCTGCATTCGCCCTCTTCTTTGTCAATCTCGATTTATTCTTCATTTTGATTTGTATATATGAAGGTTTTTAAAGAGCTTATTCTTATTTTTATTTTAGAACACATGTATGTATGTCAGTCTTCAATTTCTTCTAATTATTTAGTTTGCTTAAGTGGTTAATTAGGTCTACAATCTACTGTTTGTTATGTTAATAGAAAAATTATATAGTTTGCTTAAGTGGTTCGTGTATTGCAGTGTTGAATTTGCAGCAGTTGTTACACTCAAACAAACTTGCAGCAGCTAGTACGTGTATAGCAGTATCAGGGGCAATAATTATTGTGTCAGCGGTGTCAGCATTAGCGGTTTCATCAATGTCAGCGTTAGCGGTGTCAACGACTTTTGTTTCTACCAGACACATTAATAAAACTTTTGTTTTCTATCTCATTCTTTCATTTATGCTTTTAAACAATGTTGTGCTGCCAAAGCTCATTACACCAGGTATTATGTGTTGCTTATATTCGAGACAGTGCATTGGCTCATGTGTCAGTTGTGCATTCCTCATCAGGTTATCTTCAGACGCTGGCTGATCTGCCTTGGAAAAAGGCCAGTGAAAAGCTTGAGATCGAGTTGGATCTGAGAGCTGCAAAAGAGCGTCTTGACAGAGAACATTATGGACTACTCAAGTTCAAGTAGCTAATCATTGAATATTTGGTTTGTCACAAGGTTAAATATCAAGGCAAGTTAAGCTTGAGTTTCTTGCAGTGAATCTTCACAGTAGTAGTTTATTTCTTCTGGCTTCAAGGCCAATAATGAGGAATTGGTAACAAAGACACTAAGGAAGCAGAAGCAAGACACCAAGATTGAGCTTAAACGGTTAACATTCATCTCCATGCTAAACGGGTAACAATGAGAAGGAACTAGAGCAAGCATGTCAACGGCTTTCTTCGATGGAAGAGCATGTCAGCGGCTTTCTTCACCGGAAGAACATTCTAAAAGGAACTAGAGCAAGCATGTTGTAATTCATCTCTCCACAAACTAAAAGATTCAGCTTTAAATCATCTTCACGTGATGTGAGAACCTGAGATTGGCCCCGGCTGAGTGAGCTTGTGATGGATGAGAGGTCCTATAATATGCAGAAAAGTGTTTTTAGGGGAAATAGGTTATGCATAGTTGATATGAAAATGTTTTCATCTTTTTAGATCATAAAACCAACTCTTAACTTGAGTAATTACCATGAAATGCTGAATAGTGAAGCTCTGCAAACAAAATGAACATGACTATGATATTCAGCTATAGTTGGGCGACTACCCCTTCTGAACAGCATGTCTGCAGTTCAAAAGTGCTCTTAGATGTGCCAGAATGCAATATTTGCTTATCATCAGTCATGGCCCTCATGGGGAATCTAACATTGATCAATAATACTGACCTGGATTAGGGATAATGCATGAACAAATGTCTGAAATGTATGGTGTTATGTTTTATTTGATGCCATGCTCACATGGGTTATATGTTACTTATAAGGTCAGTTGTAAGTTGATAACATGTTGATGGGTTACTCATAACTTCATAAGTGATAAGGAATGTCTTGCCAAACAGACCCTTCAAAATTTTTATTGCTTATTAAATGATAAACCATTTATGGTACTGTGCAATTTTAGATCACTAGTTTAGTATGTATGTCATCTAACATACGAGTTCCCAGTTTTACGAAATTAAATTACTGCTAGCTATTCTTTTTCAAGTTAGAACCTGTGTGAGACCTTCAAGTTTTGAGTTTCAAGTGTTTCCTCTGAGGTCTATTATAAAGTGCACAAATTATAAATCGATGACACCAATATAATTGTATTTTTCAATTTTGTATTTGAGTTATAAAATTACACTTTTCCGTTTTATATTTGCACTTTTTCAAACTAAAACTGCACATTTAAGTTCTAAAATTGCGCATTCAAACTAAAATTGCAAAAAAAATTCCCGTGTTAGCACTTTTTGAAAATTTATATTGGTGTGCAAATATATGTTTATGTTGTGCAAATATAATATTGTGATGTCCAAATATAAGTTTATGTTGTGCAAATATAAGTTTAGAAAATTGCACTTTTCAGTTTTGTATTTTAGTTATAAAATTACACTTTTTAGTTTTATATTTGCACTTTTTCAAACTAAAATTGCACATTTAAGTTTTAAAATTGCACATCAAACTAAAATTGCACTTTTTTTTTTCCTGTTTCATCAATATTTGAATTTTTATATTGGTATGCAAATATAAGTTTATGTTGTGCAAATATAATATTTCATTGCACAAATATAAGTTTATAAAATTGCACTTTTTAGTTTTTATTTGAGTTATAAAATTGCACTTTTTAGTTTTATATTTGCACTTTTTCAAACTAAAATTGCACATTTAAGTTCTAAATTACACATTCAAATTAAAATTGCACCTTTTTTTTTCCCGTGTCGACACTTTTTGAAATTTTATTTTGGTGTGCAAATATAAGTTTATGTTGTGCAAATATAATATCGGAGATGTCGGCTGACGCCGACATTGATGTTGTCGAGGCTGCTGACGCTGACGTTGACGATGTTTTTTTTCGTGTCAACGCTTCTTTTTTTTCGTGTTAGCACTGACGCTGACATTGCTGACTCCGACATTCGAGATGTTGATGTTGCAGACGCCGACATCGGAGATGCTGACACTAACGTTGATGTTGCTGACGTCAACATCGGAGATGCTGACGTTGACATCAGAGATGTTGCTGACGCTGACATCATAGATGTTGCAGACACCGACATTCCTGACAGCGCTGACACTGACATCGAAGATGCTGACGCCGATGTCGAAAAGGCTTTTTTCCGTGTTAGCGGCACTGATGTTGACATTGCTGATGCCGACATCGAAGATGCTGGCATTGATGCTACTGTTGCTGACATCAGCATCGAAGATGTTGTCACTGCTTACGTTGACATCGGAGATGCTGGCACTGATGTTGATGTTACTGACGTCAACATCGAAGATGTTGACGCTACTGACGCTGACATCGGAGATGTCGGCTGACTCCGACATCGATGTTGCGGATGTTGTTGACGCCGAGGTTGAAGATGCTTTTTTTCGTGTCAACGCTTCTTTTTTTCGTGTTAGCACTGACACTGACATTGCTGACACCGACATCGGAGATGCTGACATTGCTGACACCGACATCGAAGATGCTGACACTGACGTTGATGTTGCTGATGCTGACATCAGAGATGCTGACTCTGACATCGGAGATTCTAACACTGATTTTGATGTTGCCGACGTCAACATCAGAGATGCTGACGCTGACATCGGAGATGTTGACACTGACATTGATGATGTTGACGCTGACATCGACATCGATGCTGCTGATGTTGACGTCGAAGATTCTTTTTTTTGTGGTAGCAATGAAGCTGACATTGCTGACGCCGACATTCGAGATGTTGATGCTGTTGACGCTGACATCGGAGATGTCGGCAGACATCGACATCGATGCTGCCAATGTTGCTGACGCCGACGTCGAAGATGCGTTTTTTCGTGTCAACACTTCTTTTTTTTTTCGTGTCAACACTGACGCTGACGTTGCTGATTTCGACATCCGAGATGTTGACCTTGCTGACGTCGACATCGAAGATGCTGACACTGACGTTGATGTTGCTGATGTCAACATCGGAGATGCTGACGCCGACACCGATGTTGCTGACGTCGACGTCGAAGATGCTTTTTTTCATGTCAACGCTTTTTTTTGTGTTAGCATTGAAGCTGGCATTGCTGACGCCGACATCCGAGATGATGGCGCTGACATCGGAGATATCGGCTGACTCCAACATCGATGTTGCCGACGCTGCTGCCGTCGACGTTAGGGATGCTTTTTTTTCGTGTCAACATTTCTTTTTTTCGTGTCAACACTAACGCTGACGTTGCTGATCCCATCATCCGAGATGTTGACACTGCTGACGCCGACATCGGAGATGCTGACTCTGACGTTGATGTTGCTGACGTCAACATCGAAGATGTTGACACTGATATCGGAGATGTCGGCTAACGCCAACATCGATGCTGCCGACGCTGCTGATGCCGACGTAGAGGATGCTTTTTTTCGTGTCAACGCTTATTTTTTTTCGTGTTAGCACTAACACTGACATTGCTGACATCAACATCCGAGATGATGGCGTTGTTGACACCGATATCGGAGTTGCTGACACTAACGTTGATGTTGCTGACATCAACATCGGAGATGCTGACGCTGACATTGGAGATGTCGGCTGACGTCGACATCGAAGCTACCGACGCTAATATATCTTATTATTGAACATTTAGTAATGCATTTATATTTTAAAATTGCACTAATATATCTTATTATTGAAGATTTATGAGAAAATTTAGTAAATTACTAGAATTATTATAAACTTTATCCTATGCGGGATTCGAACCCACGTATTTGCGCATAAGCACATCGCTCTACCATTGAGCTAAAAGGCTTTTAATTATATTATAACATAACATTCAGATAAACAATATAACCCTACGACAAGACTTTTATATTTTAATTTGAACCATTTTTATATTTTGTTGTCTCATCAGTGTTTTCTTTCATCTTACATCAGTGTTTCTTGCATCTTATAAATTGATGGTGTGCAAATTGTAAAAGTATGATATGCAAATATAAATTGACGATATGCAAATATAAGATTAAAATATGCATAAATTAATTCACGTTTTGCAAATATAAGATTATTGATATCTAATACTTAGATTTTAATTTTTAATAAATAAAAACAAGTTGGGAAAATAAAAATTGATGTTGTGCAAATGTATGATTATAATATGCAAATATAAATTGATGTTGTGCATATGTAGAAGTATGATATGCAATTATAAATTGATGATATGCAAATATAAGATTAAAATATGCATAAATTAATTCACGTTGTACATATATAAGATTATTGATATCTAATACTTACATTTTAATTTTTAGTAAATAAAAATAAGTTGGGGAAATACAAATTGATGCTGTGAAAATGTATGATTATAATATGCAAATATAAATTGGTGTTGTGGAAATGTAAAAGTATAATATGCAATTATAAATTGATGATATGAAAATATAAGATTAAAATATGCATAAATTAATTCACGTTGGGCAAATATAAGATTATTGATATCTAATACTTAGATTTTAATTTTTAGTAAATACATATAAGTTGTGAAAATACAAATTGATGTTGTGCAAATGTATGATTATATTATGCAAATATAAAAATGTAAAAGTATGATATGCAATTATAAATTGATGATATGCAAATATATAATTATGATATGCAAATATTTACGTACCTTTTAATTATTTAGATTATTTTAGTTCGGTATAGATTTTCCTAATTAACAACTTTGTAGTTGCTATATATACCTAAAAATAATACATTGGATGGAACCGGATGTGCAGGCAAAGAGATTAAATCAAAGAAATTATTTAGGTATGCTCCAACATTTTAAGATAACAATTAACGAGTATTTAAGTGGGTAATTTCAAAAAATCATCTCTTTTTTTCTCCAAATCCTCCAATTGTCATTAGGAACATACGTCAAACAATGCTAAATTAGTAGGCACAATCAAATCCCTTTTTGCAAAACAAGCTGTTGGAATTGGTATTTTCCATACAAAAATCCAAATAACAAAGCTGCAAACGATAGAATTTGAACAATGTAAACCAAACTTGGATTCACAGTTGATGATGTACTAGGAAGAAAGCTTTATTGATTCAGAATTTTACCAACCACATTCCTTTAGTCGCAGCCCCCTGTTCAGTACACATAGATTCTATGAAAGTAGCCCCATTCTCAGCTATTTCCTAACAACAGCGCAGAGTTTTAGCTCAGAAAATAGTGCATTCCCATCTGCACACAGCAACAACAATTTCTCCTCGGAATTTTGCAACAGATGTTGGGTTGAAGTTATCAAAGAGAGCCCTGCCAAATCGTAAACCTTGTCAATCCACACAATGAGTGCACAAGAAGCCATCCGATGCTAGAGCTCGAACATTAAGACACCCAATTTACCTAAATCGGTCTCTCTTGCTAAGAATAGATACCCATGTGTGCTCTGCCAATGCAATTGATAACACGAGGAGCTCTTAGAGTTTATCGTCATGAACCAGAATACCCCACTCTTCGTCATCGTCACAAACTAGAACAATAAGACACCATGTAAAACTGATGTTCAACACATACATGATGAGGCAATACTCAAGCCGGTGCCTGGTAGGCGTGGCCACGGGTCAGACCCGGCGGGTCGACGGGTTCGACCCGCCGGGTCAAGGGTCGGGGGAAGGCGACCTGAACCCTAACCCGGGATTTCCACGGGTTGGCGGGTTCGGGTCACCCGGCGGGTCGTCGGGTCGACAGGTTGACCCGACGGGTCTGACCCGGTGGGTATCCGCCGGGTCGACCCGACGAGTTGGAACCCGGGTTGGACGGGTTTGCACTTGTTTCGGACTCGAAATCTGAATTGTCGGATCGAATTTGTCGAGAAAGGGAACGGAAATTGAACGTCTATGTGTTTGACAAATATCCTTTCGTGTTCACAAATCATAACTTGACTCTTTAGTCTTTATGTACAAAATACAATATGTAATATTACATCTTATAATTTTCAAAACTAAAAAGTCTACAACTTATAACTCTATAAGTTTTACAAATTAAAAAAAAGTTGTACAATATTTGTATTAGGGAGTGTTGGGGGGGAAGGAAGAAGGGCTTGAATCGGCTTCTCGACTGCCTACGTATCCTCCCGGGGGTGAGGAATCAAAGCCCACGTAGTTCTTTTACCTGTATGTCTGAACCCCGGCCCGGTTACCTCCTCTTCTAGTCTTCTTGATCGTCGGATCCTCCACCACCTCCTGAGCCATCTGTGACCGCGCCATCAATGGAGCTCCCAATGGACTCTGTCTCTATTCCGTCATCATCCTCGGAATCAGTCCCCAAGTTGTTCTTCTGCATCCGCATCTCCGCCTTCTTTCAATCTGCAAGGCAAACTTGGGCTTCGAGGTTCTCGAGAAGCAACCTTGATCTCTTCTCCGAAAGAATCTGACCTCCGCGACTAATCTGCAAGGCAAACTTGGCCGCCGCCGGGTTCGACCCGCCTCCTCCGACACTCGGGGTCGATGAAGATGGGGCTCCACTAACACTCTTGCGACCCCTAGTAACTCGGTTGGTAATTCGGTTGATGAAACCTGACATTTTGAATTGAAGAGACTTAAGAGATTACGAGAGACAAGATCGAGCGATTAGAGAGCGATTATAGAGCGATTAGAGAGATTGAGATGAGATTAGAGGAGATGAGTGAGGTGTGGGTTGGAATTGGGAGGGAAAGGGGCTATTTATAGAGCCAAAACCGAGCCTTTCCCTCCAATGGAGCCGTTGGGCAACGGTCGACCCGCCGGATCCAACGTTCGACCCGGCGGGTCCAACGGTCGACCCGGCGGGTCCAACGGTCGACCCGGCGGGTCCAACAGTCGACCGTTTGAAATGTGACCGTTGCCCCCGATTCAATTTTTTTTTTATTTGCACTTGGGTGGTGTTTGGCTACTAGTTAACTAGCTTAACTTTGAATTAAATTTATATGTTAAGTTTCCAATATATTTTATGTAGATTTTTATTTTTTGAACATTTTAAATGTAATATATATTGTTTAGGTAATTTTTTCTAAGTTGTTAGGTAATTAGTAAAAATATCATCTTATAAAACAATATTCTTTGAATCATTCAAACACAAGTTTATTGTAAATCGAAAGACGAATACACGTTTACAAATCACGACTCACATTCACCGATTCACATAACATAACATAATAACATAAAAACGTAAAACATAAACTCACTACATTACTACAAGTCTACAATACTCACTAGTCACTTCTTATTATTAAGACTTAGGACGTAGGAATAATAGACTAGTTTTTACCACCACTCGTTCCACTTCTGCCCGAAGCGCCATCGTTCTTAATCTTCTCGGGGTGCTTGTTGGTGATGTGATACTTCAAATTACCATGGCCAAGGTTATTCCGCATCTTGTACCTTTTAGCACAATGACGACAAACGGCTACGAATGATCGATCGGGTTGCACATCCGCCTTATCGTAGTGATCTTGAAACAACGCCTCTTTGAGGTTGTCACCGGACATGATTACAACGTAGTAGCTTCTGAAAATCAAATTGATAGAATGATAGGTGATTGATGGATTGGATGGGATTGGTGATATGAGGAGTCGAGTATTTATAGCCCCGAGTCTACTAGCCGTTACAACAGCTATATAAACTCACTACATTACTACAAGTCTACAATACTCACTAGTCACTTCTTATTATTAAGACTTAGGACGTAGGAATAATAGACTAGTTTTTACCACCACTCGTTCCACTTCTGCCCGAAGCGCCATCGTTCTTAATCTTCTCGGGGTGCTTGTTGGTGATGTGATACTTCAAATTACCATGGCCAAGGTTATTCCGCATCTTGTACCTTTTAGCACAATGACGACAAACGGCTACGAATGATCGATCGGGTTGCACATCCGCCTTATCGTAGTGATCTTGAAACAACGCCTCTTTGAGGTTGTCACCGGACATGATTACAACGTAGTAGCTTCTGAAAATCAAATTGATAGAATGATAGGTGATTGATGGATTGGATGGGATTGGTGATATGAGGAGTCGAGTATTTATAGCCCCGAGTCTACTAGCCGTTACAACAGCTATATTTTTTTTTAAAAAAATAGCTCCGACCTGTGGGCCCCACCTCCAACGGTCGTTTTTTTTAAATAGGCCGACCCGGCGGGTCACGGGTCACTAATCCCCCGACCCTAACCCTAACCCGCTACCCGCCCCTACTCGCCAACCCGGCAACCCGGACCCGGCGGGTCACGGGTTGACCCGTAACCCGTGGCCACGCCTAGTGCCTGGTAGCAGAAATTCCCTAATTTTTGGTGGTCTGCACTCCCATGGTAGCAGAAATTCCGAATTTCGATTGCAAGGAAATCCAGGATCAATAAGCAAAAATTAAAAACCCAAAAAGCTCTA
Source organism: Persicaria tinctoria (assembly GCA_037127255.1). Lineage (NCBI taxonomy): Eukaryota > Viridiplantae > Streptophyta > Magnoliopsida > Caryophyllales > Polygonaceae > Persicaria > Persicaria tinctoria. The sequence continues at coordinate 53,420,076 of JBANSL010000014.1, read as the reverse complement.
CCTACAACAGCTTGCAAGAGGCCTAATCGCACACAAATTCAACTCTAAAACCTAAATTTCTGGCGAAGGAATTGAAGAAATTGAAACACTCAGCAGATGGTACATAACAGCAAATGTCAGCATAAAAACTCAATAGTACTGGTCTCCAGAAGTGCTCCAGCAAGACTAGTAAATCCGTGCCTCAATTATTAAAAACAAAAAAAACCCACAAAAATGGGGAAAAAAGAGGCATCAAGCGTTTATTTTAAATCAAGCTAGGATAAAGAGAAGAGAATATTGATTTAGCACACATACAGAATAGTCTATTAGATTGTCATTGAGCTCCAAAATGCGCAAGGTTGAATTTTTCTTCAACAGTTTGCGATGGCCTTTGCACCCTGCAAAAAAAGTGGACATAAACAATTTAAAATCTTCTATTCAATATTCGAAATAGGGGAATGAAAACACATAGATTCTTTTGATGATGAAACACATAGATTCTTTCTGAAAGATAAAATAACCTCATAACCCAATCCAACACTGTTTAGATGATGTTTTTCAGTACCATAATTCTTCACGAGTATATCAGACAAGCACTGTAAAGAAGAAATGCAGAAAGATGAATGGGCCTAAATTGAAAGGGGGCTACGTTACAGAAATCGGAGAATCCAATTATGCCGAATTAAGTACAGGGGCAATGCTGCAGGATTAAAAGGAATTTATGTAATTAGGAAAATAATAAATGCATGTATTTCCTTCTACTACCATGTATACGGTTACATGCAATTGGCATGTTATCTACATAGTGCAGAAGATCATTAGAGCTTCTCCATATGTCTAAATTAGACTATAAATTTTCATTTCTAAAATATGGGCCCCATCAAGAATCTATCATAAAATGAACTTGGAGAAATCAATGATTCCGCTATAATCATATAACATATAATCATATAACATGTGAGAAAATGAACTTGGTTTGTTTCCACCCAATCCAGCACTGTCTATATCTATTGGGAGACAAATGTCAGCACTCCATTTTTTGAGACTGAAAACTCAGAAAACATCAACCATAACAATAAATGTCAGCACAAAAACTCAGAAATTTCTCAAAAGATAAGAAAGCCTTTTGAGACTGAATTTCTCAAAAGATTGAAACAAACAACTACACTGTTTTTTTCTGGTAAGGACAAACTCCTTGTTAGATGAGGTATGAAGCAATCAAAGAGTCTTGTAAGTTTTGGTATATTTGCTCAGTGAGGATCACATTGTTAAATTCAGATCCAGGAAATAATCTATAACCTAACACAGCTCAAGTTTTAATGAATCTTCTTTTAGAAATCTGTTTAACATTTAGAGCTCAGTTTCAATCGATAACAGAGTCTAGAATACTCAACAATCGACCCTACACTAGTAATATCAGGCTTCAATCGATCACATTTCTGGAGTGAAAAGAGGGAAGTGGAATTAGTTTACCTGCATCAACGTCAACGACTCTGTGCCTTCTATTTCTTCTTGATTTGTTCTTTTCCAGCTTTATGTTTCCAAATCAACATGTCAGGATCTATATTCACAGCATGTCAGCATCTATATTCATAGCATGTCAACATCTATATCTATGAAACTAGGCAATTTAATTGGTTTCAATGAGTTGTCATCAAGGATGATAAACTAAAACCAAGATTTCAACAAGAAGCTGAGTTCAATCAGAAGTTGTTAGAAGACTTTGATGGCATCATGAATAACAAACCTCTATATTATCCGCACGTTTTCAAGCAGCCCCTATGATACTTCAGTTACTTCTTACTGCAACTCTTGCAATAAATCATCTTCTTTGCCCTCTCACTTCCTTTATTTTCACCAGAAAAGCATAATCGGCACATAACATTCACATAGGACAAACCCTGCTCCTCATCTCTTAGAGCATCCTGAAAATTAAATGAATCTATGGATATAGATATAAACAAGGTAATAACTCTGTCAACATAAATCTTCACTATGCAACAGACATCTTCACTTTGTTTAGAATATCGAATTTGATTTGATATCCTAAACAAAGTGAAGATGTCTATAAAATGGCTGCATAGGTATACAATAGAAATGTAAAACTCACATGCATAGATCTCTTTTCATACACTTTGCATAATCTTGTTGCTGTCAGCAGTTGGCAGTTCAAGAGATATCAAAATTTGAGGCCAATTCCAACCCAAATAAACATAAATTGAGGCTAAAATTAAAGAGTGGAATCACAGTGCACAGATTAAACCCAAGAACACCCAAACACATCAATTGGAAGTGAAAGATTATAGATTCTGCTGCAGCCTCTCTTCAATAACAAAAAACAATACAGATCCAGTAAAGAGGAGGAATACACCTTCTCTTTGATGTGTCATGCCCGGAGTGCATGAACCGTTCTCGTGCTACCAATTTCGAAAATCTGAACGGGAATTTGGGGATGAGAGACAAGAAGTGATTCTTCGCTCCTGCGGTGCTCCTTTGTTCCTCTGCGGCGAGACCAGGCGACTAGGTGGACGTGGCGAGTAGATCGGAGGCGGAGGGATGCGAGACACCAAAACCGGAAGACATGGGAGAAGAGCTTTTGAGAGGTCGCTAGCCTTCGGTGTCGGGGTTCAATTACCGGTTGAAATTGGAAATGGCCGGGAAGTGGACTTGAGGAGGATTGAGAAAGGAGTGCTGACATGTTGTTAGGTAGGTTAAGAGGAACAACCCACCAATTATTTTTTATGCCTTTCTCATTCGATTGAGCTTTTTCTGGCTAAACCGAGCAAATGCTATTACGTTTAGATTGTGTGAAGTCTCCTCCTTCCTTACTCGAATTTGGTAGGATTTCTAACCCTAATCTTGTTTATTGCAATTATTTAGATTGTTTGAATGATTTAGGTTTGAGATTGAAAACCTAGGGTTTGATTTTGGAGCGGAATTTGGGGTTTTTTGCCAAAAGACAAATTGATTGAAATTGATGATATGGTTGTGTTGTTGGGTTGATTTGGATCTAATTTCATGTTCATAGCATTGTCAAACTGTTTATGGATAGTGAGCTAATTTGATTTTAGAATTTATTGCGATCCATTTCAAATGTTGATTTTGGAATTGATTTTGATGCCTTAGGTCGATTATAGTCATTCTATTTTAGCAAGAAAATCATAATTTAGCCTATTAGCTCAATTAGTAGAGCAATGTGCGTTTGCACAAAGATGTGGGTTCAAATCCCACATAGGTTACATAATAGACAAGAACACAACAATCCCAAATTGTTAATCATGCACATTATAATCTTAGTTACGCTTCTTTTAACCTTAATTCAACACATTTTAATCTTATTTATGCACTTTAATTTAAAAAATTTATGAATAAAAAACAGATAAACGATAAGTCCGTTTTGTTAATCATACACATTATAATCTTAGTTATGCACTTTTTAACCTTAACTCGCCACATTTTAATCTTATTTATGCACTTTAATTTGAAATTGTTATATGTAAAAAAAAGATAGACGATAAGTCCGTTTTGTTAATGATGCACATCATAATCTTAGTTATGCACTTTTTAACCTTAATTCTGCACATTTTAATCTTATTTATGCACTTTCATTTGAAATTGTTATACGTAAAAAAACAGATACACGATAAGTCCGTTTAGAATAAATATTGCATACCATAAAGGTTAAATTATGCAATGTTTATAATAAACATTGTATACTACCGGGGAGCTCCGCCCCCCGGACCCCCCGATGCGTCACCGGTCAAAAATGATTCAAGGCACATTAACAATAATCTTAATAGCGCACTTCATATTATTATTATTCATTCACATCGTCATTTTATCTCTTGCACTTTATCATTTTATTTATTCACTTTATATTTGCACAACAAAAAGAGTTGAAAACGAAAAAAAATGCATTTACCCATAAAATTAGGCCTATTTACCTATTTACCCATAAATTTAGGCTCATTTACCCATAAATTAAGCATATGTCAATTATAAATTTTTATAATTGAAATATGTTCATTTACCTATTTACCCATAAGGAATTATTATGTTTGCACAACATAATTTTATATGTGCACAACAGAAAGTATGTGTTGACACGAAAAAAATGCTAGGGCAACAAAAAAAATACCCAGGAATTGGCAAATTATATCCTTTATGGAAATGGCAAGCCATATAAAATTATTGACTCTAGAGATATAGTAATATGTGTAGAATGACACAATTGATGTAAAGTCCCCTTCGAGGGTTTCCATTCATTGATAAACATATATATAGGTTACAAATGTATTGGGCCTTAACGGGCTTTTAGCCCACTATACAAGAGGAGACATATGTAATCTATCAAACCCCCGTAGTCGAAACAGGAGGGGTCCGTACAATGAGATTGGAACGAAAATAAATGAACAACTATCTAGGTAAGCCCATGGTGAATATATCAGCGTACTGATAAGAGGACGAGACATGTAAAACGCGGACATGTCCAATGGAAACCTTGTCCCTGACGAAGTGGAGATCAAGCTCAATGTGCTTCATGCGTTGATGCTGGACTGGGTTGCTAGCCAGATAGACGGCGGAGACGTTGTCAGTGTAGACCAGAGTGGCCTTCTGCAAGGGGCATCGTAGCTTAAGCAGAAGATTGCGGAGCCAAGAGCACTCGGAGACAACGTTGGAAACACCCCTGTATTCGGCCTCGGCGCTAAAGCGAGACACGATGGACTGACGCTTGGCTGACCAAGACACAAGAGTGTCGTTGAGGAAGACACAGTAACCAGACATGGAGCGATGTGTGTCAGGACAACCACCCCAATCCGCATCAGTGTAAGCAACAAGATCAATCTTAGAGGAAGAAGTGATCATGGTGCCGAGCTCGAGAGTGTCGCTGATGTACCGAATGATCCGCTTCAAAGCCTGAAAGTGAGGTTCCCTAGGTGCATGCATGAACAAGCAGATCTGCTGAACAGCGTAACTGATATCAGGCCTGGTGAAAGTGAGATACTGAAGAGGACCAGCGAGGCTCCTGTACAACGTCGGATCATCAACCAAAGGACCAGAATGAGCACTGAGCTTGTTGGATGTATCGACTGGGGTGGCGAATGGATTACAGTTGACCATCTTTGCCCGAGCAACAATCTCAGCAGCATACTTACTCTGTGAGAGAAACAGACGAGACGTATGACGCTGAAAAGCAACTCCCAAGAAGTAAGACAACTGACCCAGATCAGACATGGCGAATTTCGCACTCAACTGCGAAATAATGGACGTCCGAAGAGCATCAGAAGATGCGGTGAGAATGATGTCGTCGACATATAGCAACAGAAATGCCAAGTCCGAGCCTTTGCGATAGATGAACAGAGAGGTATCCGAACGGCTGCCAGTGAAACCCAAACGGAGCAGATGAGAGGCAAAACGATGGAACCACACCCGCGGAGCCTGTTTCAGACCATACAGAGAGCGCTTGAGGAGACAGACATGCTTTGAACGCTCAGTATCAGCAAACCCCGACGGCTGAAACATGTAAACTGTCTCGTTCAGATGACCATGTAAAAAGGCGTTCTTGACATCTAACTGGTGGATGGCCCAGTTGCACGATAAAGCTAGACTTAGGACCACTCGGATAGTGGCAGGCTTGACCACAGGGCTGAACGTCTCATCACAATCAATACCTGCATGCTGAGATCTACCATTCACCACAAGACGTGCCTTGTAGCGCTCCAACGTCCCATCAGAGCGGAACTTGTGACGAAAAAGCCACATACAACAAATGACGTTCGCCTCAGGAGGGCGAGGAACAAGAACCCAAGTACCATTCTTTGTAAGGGCCCTGTATTTGTCGAGCATAGCCGCCTGCCAATTCGAGTCGAGGAGGGTTGTTTTGTGCGAGGTGGGAATGGGGGAGAGGGAGGTATGGGTGGAGGTAGAGGGTGATTGGGAGTCGGAAAGGACGGGGGCAAGAGGGGTTAAGCATGGGGATGAAGTGGCGGGCGCATCAGAGCTGTAGGCATGGGGAGCAGACGCGGCGAGGGACGCGGCGGGCGCAGCATGCCCTGCTGTGGCCGCCGCTAGTAGGTGATGCGAGAGGGGGGGCGTGGGGTTTTGATGGGCTGCGGGCGTAGCATCGTGCAGCGCCCCCGACATGGGTTCTTAGGGAAGGGACGTAGCTTCTAGGCCATGAGGATGGATAGCAGGGCGATGGTCGGTGGTCATGGAGACGATCTGACGAGATCGGAAGACACCAGAGACGCTGCGGGTGTGTGGTCTGGTGGTATGGGGTGGTGGGGGTGGGGGAGGGGGCGACGCATGAGCACCGAGAGAGCTATAGGGAAATTAGAAAATGTGGGAATGGTGTCTCTGACTCCGACGGAGACACAGGGGGTGTGGGAGACGTAAAGGGGAATCGCGACACATCAAACGTGACATGACGAGATAGAATGATCTTGTGGGTCTTGATATCAAGGCAGAGGTAACCGCGAAGATAAGACGGGTAGCCAAGAAAGACACATGGAGTGGAGCGCGGGTGAAGCTTGTGTGAGGCTGTGGATGACTGGTTTGGGAAACAAATGCACCCGAAGGTGCGAAGGTGATCATACCTAGGCACGGCGTAATAAAGTGCCTGAGCTGGCGAGCGATAGTGTAGGGTAGTGGAAGGGAGAATGTTTAGGAGATAACATGTGGTGGATAAGGCGTGAGGCCAATAGGGAAGGGGAATAGATGCGTGGAAGAGGAGAAAGTGATAATGCATATTTAGATAGGCATTATAGAGTAGTTTTATGGTCATTTAGATGTATATATTGCATTTGAAGGGGTAAGTTTACTTGTTTGCTCATTTAGTGCTTAAGCTCGGAATCTACACAAGTTTAGTGTTTATTTGTAGATTGAGGATCCGAAGTAGTAAGGAGGTCAATTATGAGAGTTATGTGGACCATATGGAGGCGAGAACGAGTTAGAGAAGCCAAGTTGGAATGCATAAGAAAGAGGCAAATGGCATACAAGAGGAAAATCGCACCCGCGGCAAGAGGAACAAGGCAAGACCAAAACCGCACCCGCGGCCACCAAAACCGCACGTGCTGCCAGAATTCCTGGGTTTTCTGCAGAAGCCGCGCCCGTGGCCAAGGGGGCAGCACCCGCGGTTTTTCTGGGCCAGATTCAGCGCCGATTTTCTATCCTCTTAAGTTGGGCTTATCTTTGGGAAATACTTTCTAGGTTTTTATGACGATATTCTTAGGTATTTAAAGACTTATTTTAGATGATTTTAGGTAATCTTTGATCCTTGGAAGAATTGAGAGACGACGTTTAGGAGCATGAGTAACTAAACTCATCGTGTTTTGCCTACGATCAAGACTTGGTTTTGTTGAATTGTGAGTTTGGAGTTCTAGTTGTTTTCTATTATCTACTTCAATTTATTTATGCTTTATTTGCTTGTGGTGTTGATTCTATCTTGATTCGCGACCTCGTTAGAATTGCATCATTGCTAGGGTTTTAATTCATACGTTTGTGAAGCCTAATCCAGAGTAGCAAATACAATTAAGTGGATCTCATAGAAAAGCTTGATTGTATAAGAAATTGACTATAGGTTAAATGTTAGTTCTTTAGGGAATTAATGTTGCTTATAAGCTTAATATATCTTGAGACTTAGTGCTATTCCTAGGATTAAACCTTAATCCGTGTTAAGATTGCCTAGGAGTAAGGGATTATTAGGTCTCATAGGACTAATAATCTATTTAAATCAAGATAAGAGTGGATATAGAAAAGATACAACTAGAAGGAAGAACTATGATCAAGGAGACGAACAAAAGTTGAGATTCGTAGGTGAAACATCTCCTTCATCATTGTTTACAACCATCACCATTATTCACTTCTTGAGTTCTTTTCATCTTTACATCTCTACAACCCCCCTTGTTTACTCTTGTTGGTCATTATAACGCATAAAGTAACGGTAGTTCCCTGTGGATCGACTCCGGACTTACTAGCTATACTAGTTGGTTAGTTTGGATATTCTTTTGATAGGAAACACAACGATTTTGCCCTGTCAAAATTTGGCGCCGTTGCCGGGGAACTATTATTTGTTTACTTTGTGTGTTTAATTACTAACCTTGGTGTGGACCATTTACATGGTCCACACTCGTGCTACTAATATATGTTGAAGGTGAGGTTATTGCAGTTAGACGGAGAGAGTTTTCATCAATATTTCATCAGACTGCAGGAGTACATTAATGATGTTTATTCATGGGGATATCAAGCTAGTATAAGGGAAGTGCGTCTATGCATCTTTGATGGCATGACTTTTGAGACACGGAGTCTTGCCGATCGCCTGAGTGATGGAGGTTTATTAGATATGGGACTCTTGGAGATGTGGGAATTTTTCTGCTACATGGATAATCAATGTTCGCAGAACGAGTCACTTCCTCCAGTATCTTAAATCGTTGAGACCTCTGTTGCACCTCTTGAGGTCATTGTGAAAAATCACACTGAGAAGATAGAGGAAGAAGACACTCCATCTAACGAGATCATTCCTAGCTTGCCCATTGATGAATCGGGTCCAGAGCTTATTGCTGAGGCTACAGAGCAAGAAAATATTACCTTCTGCACTGAAAAGAATATTGGTGTATACTTTGATCCATTTGACTGCTACTTTGACAAGCCACCAATAGAACTGAATTCGTGGTATTATATACCCTCTGTGGGTAGTCAATCTCATGATTACAATAAGTCAAAACGGTTCTTAAATGTATTATTATTTAGTTTCTATTTTTTTGTATGTAGTGTATGCTTATTTGTTAGTTGTGCACAAGAGTTTGACAGGTTGCTGAGGGCTTTGACTATGTCTGATTAGTGTCTTAAGCTTCAACATAACGCCAAGCCAAGGGCGAGAAACAAAGGCGCTTCTCGGGAGGCAACCCGAGGTAAGTAGACTATAAGTTTGATTTTCTCTATTAATTTTTCATTTTTCTTAGCATAATTAGAACCGTCGTAGATTTTAGGAAATTGTTTTCTGCCATGTTAGACTAACCTTTCAGGGGGGAGAACGAAGAAGGTAGAAAAGGCAACGCTTTGGAAAGGCAGCGGTTGCGACAAATCTCCGCGGTAAAAAAACCGCACCCGCGGCCAATATTGGGGAGGGTTCTGGAAAGGCAGCACCTGCGGCCTAGGGGCAGCACCCGCGACCTCAGCCCTACAGCCTCCTTTTAACTTTTTTTCGACGCTCTTTCTTTCGTGCTTCACCTCCACCTCCGCCATACCAGTGAGCTTGTGAGTTTTACTTTTCTCCTCCCTTATTCTTTCTAATTAATGTTGTTTTGATTTCATTGAGACAATGAAAACTTCAAGTGTGGGGGAGGGGATTAGTGTACATAGTAGGTTGCATTGCATATCGAGCATGTTTCAATTATTCTGCATAACATTCATGTTTTAATGCTTTGCATCTTAGTTTTATTTTAAGAAAAACAAAAAGAAAAAAAAATTTGAAACAAAAATTGAAAAAGAAAAGAAAAAATCATGCATTTGCATAAAATATGTCATTGTCTAAACAACCACCTAGCCAGGTGAGTCCTCAAAATTTATTGAAATTATGATCACATAAGTCACATGACATATTTGAATTGTTTTAGCCTTATCCTACTTATGGTTTTTATGTGGAACATAGCTAGGTGAACATAATTGAGCTTGTATGATCTAAGTTCCTAGCATGGCTGAAATCCAACAAAAAATTAACCTTGTGAGTTTGATTTTTGGCCTTATTGGGACTGCACTTCATTGAGTCATTTTGCTCTTGTTTCATGTGTTTGAATACTCTCCAATGCTTCTACCTCTTGGAATTGATCTTGTTATCTATGTCAAGGATGTACTTATATGTTTGTTATTGGTAAATTTCACATGATTGAGGCACCTTTATTATCCCTATTTGACTCTATTCCACCTTACATATGATCCTCTCCTTTAAGCCAATTTGAGCCTAATTGCCTATTCTTTTGTAGCTCCACAAGATTTTCCATAGTCAATTATTGGTTTACCCCATCCGGGAATTAGGAATGGTTGGTGAATATTTATATTGTGGATGTTGGTTTATAGAGGTGGATTGTATGTTTGAAGTACCCTTATGAGATGTTTGATTAGTGCTAGTACATTCATTACTTGGGACCTAAGGAGGATAAAATTCACTTAGGGGTAAAAGTCAAGGAAAATCATTTGATATAGCATGAAAAAAAAAAGGAGAAAAAGAAAAGAAAAGAAGAAGGAAAAAAGAAAAAAGAAATAAAGGAATGAGTTGAGTATGGTTTGTAAAGTTGTATGCTTGAGATTGGAGTTGTATTACATTGTAGAGTTATGGTATGAGTTTATGAGTGGTATTGTGATTTGGTTGCTTCCTTAGTTCTCGGATTATGAGCACCATATGACCTAAATTGTTCCATACCTTATGTTTTCTACTTTGGCCCAATTACAACCCGTAAAAAGACCTCATGATGATTTGTGCTGGTAATGACATCCACGGTGGAGATTGTGATTCAATTTCAATTCTTATGTAGCTTAGTTGCATTTCGGATAGAGTTTGAGTGATCATTGATAAACCTAAACACTTGAGTGAGAGCGAAAACACTTTATTCCCGGTGAGGTTGGATGTGTAAGCCTGCAGGTCACTTGATCACATAAATACTTGCTAGGACATTTGTTTGCCTTGTCTCTGTTTGCACTTTGATGAGATGTTGCTTTTGATGAGGCTATTGCATGAAGGATTGTGTTTGTGGGATGAATGACTCATAAATGTTTTGTTTTTCTCGAGGACAAGCAAAAGGCTAAGTGTGAGGGAGTTTGATAATGCATATTTAGATAGGCATTATAGAGTAGTTTTATGGTCATTTAGATGTATATATTGCATTTGAAGGGGTAAGTTTACTTGTTTGCTCATTTAGTGCTTAAGCTCGGAATCTACACAAGTTTAGTGTTTATTTGTAGATTGAGGATCCGATGTAGTAAGGAGGTCAATCATGAGAGTTATGTGGACCATATGGAGGCGAGAACGAGCTAGAGAAGCCAAGTTGGAATGCATAAGGAAGAGGCAAATGGCATACAAGAGGAAAATCGCACCCGCGGCAAGAGGGACAAGGCAAGACCAAAACCGCACCCGCGGCCACCAAAACCGCACGTGCTGCCAGAATTCCTGGGTTTTCTGCAGAAGCCGCGCCCGCGGCCAAGGTGGCAGCACCCGCGGTTTTTCTGGGCCGGATTCAGCGCCGATTTTCTATCCTCTTAAGTTGGGCTTATCTTTGGGAAATACTTTCTAGGTTTTTATGACGGTATTCTTAGGTATTTAAAGACTTATTTTAGATGATTTTAGGTAATCTTTGATCCTTGGAAGAATTGAGAGACGACGTTTAGGAGCATGAGTAACTAAACTCATCGTGTTTTGCTTACGACCAAGACTTGGTTTTGTTGAATTGTGAGTTTGGAGTTCTAGTTGTTTTCTATTATCTACTTCAATTTCTTTATGCTTTATTTGCTTGTGGTGTTGATTCTATCTTGATTCGCGACCTCGTTAGAATTGCATCATTGCTAGGGTTTTGATTCATACGTTTGTGAAGCCTAATCCAGAGTAGCAAATACAATTAAGTGGATCTCATAGAAAAGCTTGATTGTATAAGAAATTGACTATAGGTTAAATGTTAGTTCTTTAGGGAATTAATGTTGCTTATAAGCTTAATATATCTTGAGACTTAGTGTTATTCCTAGGATTAAACCTTAATCCGTGTTAAGATTGTCTAGGAGTAAGAGATTATTATGACTCATAGGACTAATAATCTATTTAAATCAAGATAAGAGTGGATATAGAAAAGATACAACTAGAAGGAAGAACTATGATCAAGGAGACGAACAAAAGTTGAGATTCGTAGGTGAAACATCTCATTCATCATTATTTACAACCATCACCATTATTCACTTCTTGAGTTCTTTTCATCTTTACATCTCTACAACCCCCCTTGTTTACTCTTGTTGGTCATTATAACGCATAAAGTAACGGTAGTTCCCTGTGGATCGACTCCGGACTTACTAGCTATACTAGTTGGTTAGTTTGGATATTTTTTTAATAGAAAACACAACGATTTTGTCCTGTCAGAAAGCGCATCATATTGGTAATGGTTCTGATGATTCGTTCTGCCTTGCCATTCTGCTGAGAAGCATAGGGGCAAGACAAGCGATAGGAGATCCTATTCGCGAAAAAGAAAGAGTGAAAGTCTTTGTTGTCAAATTCACGGCCATTGTCACATTGGAAACATTTGATGGATATGTGAAACTGTGTTTTGATGTAGGTATGGAATCTGGCAAAGACAGGAAACACTTGGGACTTGAAATGCAATGGGAAGACCCATAAGTAATGAGTGTAATCATCAAGAAACAAGAGGTAGTACTTGTGACCCTCCTTGCTAGGCACATGAGAGGTCCAAATGTCACTATGAATGATATCAAAGGGAGCAAGGGTAGAGGTCAAAGACCGTTGGAACGGCAGTCTAGAATGTTTGTCTAGTTGGTAGGAAGAGCATAAACCAGAGCGTAGGTCTTTAGGACAGGTGACAAGACTCTGAGAACGGAGGACATCTAGAACGGTAGCACTGGGATGGCCCAAGCATGCATGCCACAGGCTGGACGACGATGCTGAGAGGGCGACCGGACACGACTGACTGGACGCGAGAGGTGGTGTGACAGGGTAGAGCTCCCCGGTGCTGTTACATCTCATTCGAGTAACCCCCGTAGTAAGATCGTTCACAGAGAAACCATAGGGATCAAACGTAAGGGAAACGTTGTTGTCAGTAGTGAACCGACGGACAAAGATAAGGTTTTTGACAATCTTTGGGGCAATGAGGACATCGTTAAGGTGTAGTGGGTGGGTTGGGGTCTGTAATGTGGCGTGGCCAATCCCCAAAGTAGCAAGACGACCACCATTTCCGACGATAATAGAGTGTGTAGGACCCTTAAAAGAAATAGATGAGAGGTTACCTGAGGAGTTCGTCATGTGGGAGGTGGCACCAGTGTCCATGTACCAAGAAGAGTCTGAAGATGTCGGCTGCATAGAGGAGAAAGCGTGATGTTGGTGCGGAGAGGGCCCAAGGAGTCCCTGTTGGCTCGGGTATGACCTCGTTGGAGAGGCCGGGTAGCCCTGTGGATGGGCTCCAATGGGGGAATACCCCCTCTGTAAATGACTTGGAGGGGCGATAATCCCGACGAGAGATTGTTGGTGATCGTAGAAGGCCATGGTAAGGTTTTTTTTTTGGGGGGGGGGAATATTGGCCACCTGAATTAATAAATGATTAATTCAGGGCCAAAAGGGAGAATAGTAGAAAAACAAGGGAAATTGCTGCTATTTTTACCAAACAAGATTGAAACTTCCGATTAGTTTCAATCGGAGCTTTCACGGACAGGGCTGGGAGAGGGAGGGCGACAGCGAGGGAGAGGGAGCGAGGGTCGTGGTGGCCGGAGGGTTCACCGACGACGAGGGGAGAACCGCGGAGGCGGAAGGAGAACTCAAGAGGGAGGCCGGATCTGGGAAGGTGTGGCCGGATCTGGGAAGGTGTCGGCGAGACGGGCTGCGAAGGTGTGGTTAAGGTGTTCGGAGATGGTGAATCCGGGATGTACCGGTGTGCAGGTGGTCGGCGAGGGCGGATCTGGGCAGCGACGGTGGTTGGATCCGGTCGGAGGGGTGGTGGTGGTGTATGCTGGAGTGTATGCCGGATCTGGGCAGTTTTCCAGGTCGAGGAGGGAGATGCGATGAAGAGGATGGTGGTGCAGGGGCTCGGATAGGCGGCAGCGATAGATCCGAGGAGGGCGGATCCGGCGACGGTGGCCTTGGAGAGGGAGAAGGCGGCGGTGTCGCTGGGCGCGGTGTTGTCGGGAGCAAGGGCCGGAGAGGCGGCGACGATGAGGAAGAGGGAGGATCAATTTAGGGTTCCGCGAGGAAGGAAAAGTTGTGATACCATATAGAATGACAGAATTGATGTAAAGTCCACTTCGAGGGTTTCCATTCATTGATAAACATATATATAGGTTACAAAGGTATCGGGCCTTAACGGGCTTTTAGCCAACTATATAAGAGCAGACCTATGTAATCTATCAATATGGAGAAGACAAAATTGTTTCAAGCACCAACAGAACCGAAAGCACCCCTTCTTTCAAATTGCTAACTCAAAATACACTTTATTTAAAAGGCAAGGGGGCACATGGTGTTTGAATTTTTGCTAATTAAATTAGACTCATTTACTTATAAATTAGATCAATCAGCAATTTACTTATAAAAATTAGACTTATTTAATTATAATTAGACTCATTAAGGGAATTTTACACTGTAGTACAATTTTACAGCCTATGATAATTTCATATTTGAACCTTTACCATGTTTTTCTAATTGAAAGAGAAAAAATATACTACGTACAACAGAAATACATAATATTAAATTAAAACATTACCATATATTTTTTTTAAAAATATCATTTTAAATTAGAATAGCATGATTTAATCAACGGCGTTTTCATATATTTATATATTTTGTATAGATATAGAAATATACTAGTAGAAGTAACTCTGATGAAAGAGGGCCTAGAGTTCAGTGAGAGCCAGGAATATTATTTGCATGTAGTGGTGCAGTGGCAGCAGTGCAAAGGAATCTACCCGTTTTTTCGTGTCCAATCTTTTTAATAATGTTTTTTTGTTTCTATTTACCTATTTTATTACTCCGTATTTACTTCTCCCGTCATATTACGTCATGTAACCGTTGCTTTGCCATTTATATTATCCTCATTAGTTTAATGTATTTCTCTCATCGTATAAGATAAACACTCAACACTGGTGGCCTCTCTCTCTCTCTCTCTCTCTCTCTCTCTCTCTCTCTCTCTCTCTCTCTCTCTCTCTCTCTATATATATATATATATATATATATATATATATAGTTAATTAAGCTATACTAATTTTGGTACTCTATTTCAGTATCATAACCTATTAAAAAAATAAAAAAATAAAAAAGTGGTGGAGAACTAATAAAGTGGGTATCATATATATGATACTCGATCCTCTCACATAATTACATTGATTTACTAAAAAAATCTAACATATAATTTTATTTTCTATTTTTAAAATTAGCTATGATACCCATAGTACAACCATTAAACATAGTCTAAGATATCAAGATCTAGATCGAGCAGAGTTTTGAAAAATGACATTTATAGTAAACAACTCGTATATATGCCAAAGTTGTACCTAATAAACCAAAATTTTGGCCCGTTTACAAATCTACACAGCAGTCTAAATTTATAATTGTAGCAAATTGGTCATTTTTTTTTTTTTTGCAAAACTAACCGGTAACCATAACATACAAGGGCCGAGTAAGTGTGATGATTACAATTATTAATTGGGGTATCAAATCAACTGCAAAACAAAAAGTCTTACCTCTATTCTTTTATTTCAGCTAGAAGTTCAAATGAGAGAGGACGGACCAGATCAATCGAGACACAAAACCACTAGAGAGAGAGACCGAAGGCAACCGAAAATTTCTGGCCATCGAACTCCATATATTAAAGCCCCTTTCGAACCGCTGCAAGCAGAGAGAAAGGTATCAGGTGAGTTGAAAAGGGAGGAAAACGAGGACGGAGGGACGAACAGTTTGACGAGTTTCGAACAATAAACCCCAACCCCCGCGAAATCAAGTAAGCTATCACCATTTCTTAAACCCGAAAACGTTGTTTGGAGTGTGGAATTCATTGAATTTGGAATTGGGGACCTTGGGAAGAAATGGGGTAAAATGATGTAGAAACCCTAAGTTTGTAGGGGTTGGACGGTTTAGGGATGTACTTGGACAATCATCATTGATGCAAACTTGATGATGAAATTGAAGGTCAAAATATGTTAGAATGAAATGGAAAACATACGTACATCCATTAATCTTTCAAATATGGAGTTGGGGATCTTCTGAATGGTAGGCATGTTCATACGGTTGGTACGGGAAAACATTCGATTGTCATGAGATATTACTTTGGGTTTGGAAATTAGAATTGGGAAACTTGGAGAGAACTGGGGTTTATTTTGGAATTTCGTATATGGGTGTTGTTTATAAAATGTGTCACTCAAATATCATTACAAAAAAAATACTTTAGAAACGGCTCTTTGCCGTCGCAAAAACTAGGTTTGTCGTCGCTAAAAAACATTTGTCACAGCTATGCGACGGTAAATCATCGGTAGCTAGCCCTAGGGTAGCAAATAAGCCTGAGCGACGGCGTATTGCCGTTGCAAGGTATTTGCGACGGCAGTTCTATCATCTTAAATTTGACCAAATTGCTGAAAATACCTTTTACCGCTCTTTTTCCCGCCTTTTTCCTTCTGGTGCAATATGGCCTTTTGCGACGGTAAACATGCTGTTTCTAAAGGGTTTATCAAAATTAAACAAAAAAAAACAAAAAAAAACAAATTTGTAATTATATTAGCCTATGCGGGATTTGAACCCGCTTCTTTGTGCATGAACACGTCGCTCTACCATTTGAGCTAATAGGCTTAAAAACTAACCAGAGAAACTCTATTCTATCATTCATCTATAAAAAAAACGGATGTATTTTTCCAACTACTTGGTTGCAAATAAGAGAATATTTTTTCAATCAGGTAAGCAAAGTACTTCGCCAATAATCAAATAAACGAGTCAACATGGGGGCATTAACCATTTAAAGGGAAAAAAGAAATAACTACTTCAAAATGATTCACTTTGAGAAATACACATAAGAGAATAAACAATAAGAACTTGATAAGCTAGTCATTATATACTTGCTAGTTAGACAAGGAAGAGTGTAGCCTTAGTTATCCTAGTGTCAGCCTCGTTCTATAAAACCAACAACACTTGCGTAAATCATTAGTTCATTAGGAGTATAGACAAGCTGGGAGTTACTAACTCATTTAGTTAATAGAGGATGATCATAAATCACTAAACTAAATGATAGGTGAATAAAGAAAAGACAATGCCCACCAAAGAACCACAGAAAAGTAGTAGAAACTGAGAGCAAAATGAAAAGAGTTAGAAGAAAATCAAGCAAGAAGGAGAAAGAGAACATTATTCACAAAACCAAGGTGGATTGTACTGGTTTATCCACCATTGCCATCCTAAAAGACGGTTAGAGTAAGACCCATATCATAAAAGAGACGAGTAGGACACACATATCACCACGTGCGTTTATGCATCCTAGATTCAATTTCAATTTTATCATTTAACAAATACAAGTTATAGAACAGAGCAAAATTGCAAAAAAAAGTTGAATTACAGTCAAGTACCTTTTGATAGATTATGGCTAGTAATAACAAATTAGAAGTTGAATTACAGTCAAGTACCTCTTGATAGAAGGCATTTTGTTTCTTCAACAGTGGGTCCATCACCACCGGCATCGTCATTTTCCTCATAGCCGAGTGCAAAGAAATGCAGCCTCTTCGTTTGAAAAAAAAAGGACAGCAGTAGCTGTAATACAAATGCAAGTCAAACTAGAAACACTTCACTCCAAATATTACCTATCACTAACTTCAAGAAACTGCACAACATCATTTTGCTCAGAAACTGCAACTAGCAACATCAGCAGAAGCAACAGTGACATCAACAACTTAAAGCTTCATAACTTTGATGATCATATGGCTCATCTGCCTTATACATGTGAGATACTATTATGTCCACTCTCTGCACATAAACATCTATGTTAGGGAACGTAAAGAAGAAATCATATTTCCCTCTATAACATAAGTTTATATTCTCGTAGAATCAAAACAAAGTAAAAAACTATCAAGATGATATACTAAAAACTCTTGGCCTGATGTGAAAATATTACAATATGTTCTAGCTCTTGAATGCATTAGGAATCATGACTGTATTTCTAGCAATGAATAATTAAAAATATAAAAAAAAAAACCACATATGTAATTGGTATTGTTCTTTAAATGTGTATTTGCCTTCAATCCACAACAATGGTATGAAGAGAACTACAATTTAAGATGATATAGGTTCTTAAGAAGACAAAGCATTCATGTTTCACATTTTCTGGATAAAAATAGGTCAAAATAAAATACCAAAGATCAATAACTCAATATATATACATGCCATTCACAGCCTGATCTATAGGCGGTGCGCTGGCAAGAAAAAAATGTCAGAGATTTTACATATTGTAACCTTTGCGAAAACCGAGAATAAGCAAATAAGCTTGTGCTCCTTGTAAGGGCTAGCAAATAGAGCCGGAAACAAAGAAGACTTCATATGTTGAATTATGTGAATGATAATATTAGAAAGGAAATTCAAATGGATGAAATGAACACTTTAAATAGAATAGAGGATTAAGGAGACAACTTGCTCAATTCAAAAGGCTTTCATATTGCAACGGTGTATTTTTTAGACAACTCACCTTAGGGTGACCACCATTCTTAAATCAATCAACAATTAAACGTCAAAGCTAAAGAACCTTAGACAGAAGAAAACTACTAAGAGGTCAATATATATGATCAGATAAATGAAAAGCCTACATTAATGCTCCTGAATGCAGAGTCTTCAACCTCGATCAAATGTTTCCATAATGTTTCTTTACAATCTTTATCTTGTCATAATTTAAAATATGCATCAGAAGCCAACAAAGCAAATTAACAAGATCAAATAATATACTATTAGGCAAGGAAAAAAATAACATAGAAGCATCAAAAACAGATTTCCAAGACGCAAATCCAACTTAAAAACATAAGAAATTGGAGCCGACTCTGGGCGCACCTCCGAGCCCAGAGTCGGCTCTGATACCATCTATAAGATCCGGAGTCTTAAGAGGTGTCAGTCCATGCCACCTAGCCTTCTCAAGTCCATTGCCTTCACTTGGAGCCTGAAAAAGAAGAGATCTTGTAACATAGGTAGGGCTTGAATCACTTATAAACCAGTCCCGACCAATATCCTTATTATATTCGATGTGGGACGGGGTGTTACATTTACTGGCATGAATTATGGAATTACTAGCAAGGTTTTTTTTTTACTTACTGGCAGTAGTGTTACCAACTAGAGGTTATAGTTGTAGATTATTGTCATTTCGTGCTTTGTATTACCATAATGTTGTGAATTAAGGTGCTAAAGTAGTGGTAGATTTTGTTGATTATTGCATTCTATATTGTTATTAGATGATAATTTGAGTATCTCTTTGAAGAAACATATTTTATTCATTTGTGTACTAGCAGACAATTTTTATTTACTAGAATGAATTGTGGCATTACTATTTTGGTTTTTTTTTATTACTAGCACTAGTGTTACGAACCTCTGAGTAAGTTGTACAATGTTGTCGTAGGTTAGACACCCCCATCAGCCATGCCTACAATTAAAGGAGGGAAGGTCTTAACGTCATCCAACAAGAAGGGAAATACATGTACATTGTCATGTCGAATAATGTCCTACATTTGTGTTGGTGATGTTAGTTGTGAAGTGGGATATATGTGCAACTGGCATTAGCTCTCCCCCTGCTCGAAGATGAGCCTCGTGAAGCGCATGAACGAAGCCTTATCTGCTGCACATTGGAAGATATAGAAGGAAAGTAGGATCGATGGCATTCTCATGATCGGGAACAACATCCCCTACTGTTGCACCCTCATTCACTACTTCCTTGATCAGTAACTCAAGACATTGAAGAAGTGTGAGACTTGGTACCAAATCCAAGGGCGGCTGCTCCGATTCTCCATGAAGGAATTTTGTCTCGCATCCTCCATGAACCGAGAATGCCGCCTCCGTGACTTCAAGGTCAAGGATCACAAAGATGTTGTTCAATGCTTCTACTGCATGTGCCACCCAAGTGGCTCAGGAGCCCCACCCTAAGCCCCTCTTGATTCCTCCTAAATGCAATTGATGTTTGTTGGATTCCGTGACTGTTTATGCTACTGTTTTTGTTGTTTTATGAATCATACATAGTCGCTCCTTTTGCTAGTTGTAGGACTATTTTTATGAATGCTGGGTTTATGTTGGTTTGCCTTAGGTAAGTCTATCGGGTTGGTTATGGTCGCCACGTGATTTTTCAATACTGACCAGAAAATAACCTTAACTGGCACGAATTTCATCCAGACTGGCACGCCATTAATCTGGATTAATTTGGTGAATATTGTCATTATTCGAGATCATTTTATGACTCATGCATGGCCCCCCCTCCCCCCAGCTTCGTTGTGTTTAGGTTGGTGCTACGGCGGCTGCTTTTTGTTAGACTTGTATCTTATTTTTGAACTTAGGTGAATCTTTTTGAAATGTCCTTGTGTTTATTTATGGAACTGACAATAGCTGGCACATGTTTTATGTAAAGTGGCACAAGTATATACGTTAGTGGCACGGAAAAGGTAGTCACAGGCACGTAACAAAAATCAAATACGTGGTCTTCATCACAATAGCAATACATAAACGGACAATTAAAATGCTTACATACGTCAATGCCAATTACAAAAATGCATACTTGAGAGATTCATAAAGGAGCAAAATCATGAGGCATCACCAACCAACTTTCATTACAATGGGATGTTTCGATCACGTCCTCCGACGCTTGCGGCAAATATACTCTCCACAGGACATGTACCTCGACTTCTTCGACCGTCCAGGCATTCTCTTGACAGGCGAAGACAACATTTGCAATTGTCCAATATGGGCAGGATTATTCCACGTACTTGGGGGGGGGGGGGGGGGAATGGGGTCCACCTTGTAGAAATCTTGCACGAGGGTATAGACATTCATTCCTCTTGCCTTGGCAGCTGCAATGGCATGGGAGCAGGGGTACTGATCGATGTCGAAGTGGAGACACCTGTAACTCCGGCCGCTCAGGTTCACAAGCAACCTGTCTGTTCTTTTCCTCGCCTCATTTTCGTGATGATCCGAGACCCACATCACATCCGGGCTATCCGAGACAACCTTTGTCATCTGGCGGTAGAAGAATGCCCAAGAGGCGTTGTTCTCACCATCGACAACATAGAAGGCAATAGGGTAGATTTTGTGGTCACCATCCTGTGTTATTACAAACAGCAGCGTGCCCTTGTACTTTCCTTTGAGGAAGCTCTCGTCCACGGAGAAAACCCACATGCGTAAAGCAGAAAAATTAACAAACTTGGCACCCAGTTCATTGTTTATGGCACGTACATTATCGTATATGGCACGAAAAAGGTCACCTTTGGCACGAATTATTTATCGGTTAATAGGGGCGTATCTTTCCTAAGTGTGGGGTAACCCTCCTCCAGAACTCAAAGCTGACAAACGCGTACTTGAACCGATGGTTGGCGTCCCACTCAACCCAACTGTTTACGTGTCCCTGGGTTCGCGTGCTCCAGCATGTACATATACGACGGCATTATCATGTACGAATCTTCATCCATGCCATGGAGGGTGTCATCAACAACTTCAAATGGATTGCATCCCTTCTTCTTCGTATCGGGTAGGTATGTCAACTCCAACTCGAAGCAAGTTGGGTCCAACCTCGGCTTCCCTATGATCATGCTCCTCCCCTCCCCAAATGTGAGGGTCTCCTCTATCATCATTGCTATGTGCGAATTTCACCCTTCGAACACCCAACCACCTTATCCACGTTCCCATCGACCATCAGACATGAGAGTGAAACAAACCACCCCTTTCTCCCCTGTGAAAGTTAGAGAAGAAGATGGCCTTATCATTGCCGGTTGGGGATAAGAAGAGGATGAGGAGTAGCCATGGTTGTAAATGGAATACCACAAACATACTTACCCGGTCATTTTCTTACCATATAATGTCTGGAGTTGGCACGTGTTTCCCTTTGCTTGGCACGAACTATTCTATAGTTGTTCCGTATTACTTTTTTACTAGCTAGTAATTGTACGCCTGGGTTGTCTATCCTTCCAACCTCACCTTTAATGACCGTCTTTCAATGTTCCCATGTGCCCCTTCAGCTTTTTGGATTTTTTTTATCCATATGTGTGTGTGTCTTGTTTGCTTTTATAAGCTCTCCCGAAGCCGCTCACATAGCAAGCCAATCTCCCTCTTTTCTTTTGGACGGGAAATTGTGAGCATTAAATGTCATACAGAGTATTTAATACTCATCACCTCATTCTCTCTCTCTCTCTCTCTCTCTCTCTCTCTCTGATGTGCCTCATGCGTAGGGCTGTTACTTGAGCCGAGTAGCTCGAGATCGGCTCGGGCTCGGCTTAGAAAAAGCTTGACTCGGGCTCGCTCGAATTAAATATGAGTCAAGCTTGAGCAGAATTCTAAGCTCGAGCTTGGCTCGAGTAGCTCGTATAGCTCATTTTATGGGTGAAATTACAGTTCTCCCCCTATGTTATATTTAACCACATGTAAATAGGTTTTATTTAACCCCTTATAAATAAGGTGTATTTCTCATTTCGTAGGTGAAATTACAGTTCTGTCCCTAGGTATTCCCCCTGTTTTTTTTCTCTCTCCTCTCACCTTCTTGACGCCTAGCCATTCCCTCTTTGTTTTCCTTTTTTTATTTTTTTTTGTTTACTTACCACCGGCTATTTTGGTCAGCATATTAATTACAAAATTGGTAATTTCCTCCTGCCCTGCAATTTTCTGTAATGCTATATTTTCAAACCTCATCCTTTTTTGGTAATATATCTATACAAAATAACAAAGTTTTTTCATGGATAATGGTCTTATTCTATCTTAAGATTGAATTGATCTCAATCTATAGTCACAAAATGAGGTAAAAATCACAAAATTAGAAATTAACAAAGCTAAAATATCATTACCAAACGAAAGGGCTAGGACAAGAGATTATAGATTAATTTGTAGGTAACTCACTCTTCTTTCTTCCTCAATATCACGAGGTTTGTAACATAAAACATTAAAATTTAGAAAGATTAATTGATTTAGAGATATCTAGTCAGATCGGCTAATTAAAATTTTTAAAAAAATCCTTGATAATCATATATCCTATCAAAAACTCAAATAACATTGTTTTATATATAACGAATATATGGTAAGTGTGAGATGGTACGTTATGAACACATTTGAAAACTTAGGCATGACAATTTAATGCTAGCAAGCGATGGATCTTAATTACTTTTTTTTTTTTTTTATCCTTTCCGGTTCAAGTGGACTTAGCCTACTTTACATCTGGATCGGGTTACTGTAGGCCCATTTAAGGGGTTGACCCTCCTACTCACAAGCGTCTCCATGTTTTCACGGGGATTCGAACTTCGAACCTCGAGGCATGGGATGTAGCCCCATAACCACTACACCAACTTGTGATTGGTGATGGATCTTAATTACTAACATGTATATAAGTTGTAGCTGCTATAGTGTCCAAAGTGAGGAATTAATTAGCACGTCTGAAGGCACGGAACGAGGAACAAAATTTGAGGTGGGCTAGAATCGCCTTATATATTTTTTAAAGAGTTATTAATATCATGAATATAACACTTGTTTTTTTTACATAAGTATTAATATCACATACTTTTTATATTTAAAAGAGTGATTAATATGAAATATAATTTGTTTCAAAAAAATATGACATATAAACACCTAATTAATACAATATATATGTTGTAAAGAGAAAAGTGGAAAAAAAGAAGGGCTATTAAGAAATCGAACCTGGGATGGGTTTATCATGCCCAAAAAGATTAACCAATTGGATTAAATTAACATTGTGTCTATTTGTTTCTTCATATTAATTATATTCTAGGTTTTCGGGGTGGGCTGCAGTGAAGCGAATTTTTTTTGTAAATGGCCAAAAATCCGAAAATAATTAGGGAAGTAGCCAAAATATGAAACATTTTAGGGATTTAGCCAAAACAGGGTAAAATCGTTGTTTGTAACAGCGACTTTACCCAAGATTTTAAAAAAAATTAATAAAATAGGTAAGTCGCTGTTTGTAACAGCGACTTAACTCTATTTTGTATTTTTTTTAATTTTAGATTAAAAGAATTAATTTTATTTGAAAACTTAAAAAAAAAAGATATTGGGAGAGTCGCTATTACGAACAGCGCCTCTTTTTTTTTTTTTTTCAAAACACCGATCGAATCAGGAGTAAACGAGACTCCCTGCCGAAGTTCCTTCCAGTGACCTTGGCGGAAAGGCCAGCAAGATTCAATCAACAACCACTCGAAGGGATTTGAAAACGAAGATCTAAATTTAGCTTTCGTAGAGGGAGATTGATTTCAAAAAGCGTTAGATCTAAACTCAGATCTAAAATCAGGTTTCGAAAACCAAGAGGAGGCGATCGAACGACCGGCTGGACTCCTCGCAACTACTGCTTGGCGGGGCGGTGCCGCTGGTGGTGGTCCAAGAGAGCGGGGTCATCGGGCTACAAATCGTGGCCTCTAAGAGAGCGGGGGCGGTGCCACTGCTCTGCTTCAATTTATTTTTTGGAGATTCCACCGATTTGGGATTTGGGAGGAGGGGAGGGGGTAGGGCGGTGGAAGTGGTGGTGGGGGGAGTAGGGGGCGGGGCGGCGGAAGCGGTGGTGGGAGGAGCCCGTCGAGGCCTGCAATTTGGGTTGGTGGAAGTGGTGGTGGCCGGAGGCGCTATCGCAGCAAGTGGAGTGGAAGAAGGGGAGGCCGACCTAGGTGCAAGCATAGAATCGTCGGGGCTGCTGGAAGAAGACGGGGTTGCGTCCGGGGTGGAGATGCTGGTGTTGCTGCTGGCTGTAATGGTGGGGTGGTGGCCGGAGGCGCGGCGGAGGAGTTCCAAGCTTCTTCATTTAATCGTTCCTAGAATTGATTACCTAGGTTTTGAAAAAAATAATAAAAAAGGGAACAACGACTCTCCCAATATCTATTTTTTTTAAGTTTTTCAATAAAATCAATTCTTTTAATCTAAAATTGAAAAAAAAATACAAAATAGAGGTAAGTCGCTGTTAAAAACAACGACTTATCTATTTTATTAATTTTTTTTAAAGTCTTGGATAAAGTCGCTGTTTGTAACAGCGACTTTACCTTGTTTTGGCTAAATCCCTAAAATGTTTCACATTTTGGCTACTTCCCTAATTATTTTCGTATTTTTGGCCATTTACAAAAAAATTCCAGTAAAGCCCAACCCAATACCCATCCCTGGGTCCGTGTCTGCACGTCTGTATACCTCCGGCAATACTATATTGTGAACAATCTCTCTCTCCCTCTCTCTGATTTTTTTTACTTCCGACTTTCACCTTCTTGCTTCTTTTTTTTTATGATGGAAAATGATGTTCATAGAAGATGAAGAATGAATGAAGTAGATGAAAGAAACAGAGAGAGATGAACTTAACTAATTGATTACATTCTCCAGAATGAGTGTTCAGTATAACAACCATGCTATTTATAATGCTCTCTAATAACCTGCTAATTAACTAACTCTAGAATGCAGTGTGTGACAGTCCCCCTCGATCAAGTTAGTAGTTTTGAATAGATCAGCAACTCCTGACTTGATGAGAACTTTTTTACATTGCTCCTGAGCAACCACTTTGGTGAAGATATCTACAGGTTGTTCCTTAGTGGGTATGTAACCGAGCACAATCTCTTTATTGAGTACTTTATCACGCACCAGATGACAACCCCCATCTATGCTTTGCTCGTTCATGAAATATTGGGTTCCTGGTGATGTGCATCGCTGACTTGTTGTCACAGTACCGCTTGACTGGTTGAGTTTGACATCCTTGCAAATCAGTAAGCAACTTCGATAACCATGTTATCTCACATCAAATTGTAGCCATTGCCTTATATTTTGATTCCGCAAAGGATATTGCCACATATGTTTTCTTTTTTGCGCTCCGTGAAATTAGATAGTTTCCCTGCAAAATGCATAATCCAGTTAGAGATCTTCTTGTCATGGGGCAACTCTGCCAATTAGCATCATAGAAGACATGAAGCTGCATATTTGAGTTTCGAGCTACAAACAGACCTTGCCCGGCCTGGTGCTTTATTCAAGTATCTAAGCACATGTTTTGCACTTCTCCAGTGCTGATCATTAGGCCTATGCATGAGCTAACTAAGAACTAGCTTGAATTGCATAGCATATATTAGTTGTAATTGTGAGATAGATTAATGTTCCCACTAGATTTCTGTAAGAGATCACTTTCACCTCCTTCTGTTCTCCTTCTAAAGTAAAAATTGAAGGAAACAGAGACAATATGGAGATGTAAAACAAAGATGAAAGCGGAAAGACGAAATCTATGATCACGAAACATGTGATACTATGATGATCATAGAAGATGAAAAATGAATGAAAAAGATGAGAGAGAGAGGGAGAGAGAGAGAGAGAGAGAAAGAGAGAGAGAGAGAGAGATGAATTAAACTAATTGACTACATTCTCCATAATGAGTGTTGAGTACAACAATCATGCTATTTATAATGCTCTCTTAACAACCTACTAAATAACTCTAGAATACAATGTTAACAGAAAAAATTATGTTGATGAGGTTAATCATACGTCACACCGAGAGCATCCTTGCGAATGAGGGCTTGAAGATCTAGATTGTCCATAAGTTGAAGGCCAATGTTGGTATGACAAAGGTGTACAACCTTGATAACTCCACTCCCTTGATGAAAATCGGAATAAGTTTCAAAGGCTTTGACAGTCTGTTTCTGTCAAAGGTCTTGAAGCTTTAGCAGTGTTGATGAAACACAAAACCTGTTCTATATTATATTATGTTCGAATATTATTTTATGTTATTATAAGCTTCCAAATATTATTATATATTCACTAACATTTCAGGAAGCTTTTTCGAATATTATTTCCTTACTGAAGCTGTAAATCGAGAAGATTCAAATCGGAAGATCATGGCTTCAGAAGTTTCCAAAGATAGAAGGTTGTGAAGAATCCAGCTCAAGCCATGATCCTCTCTAGCCGTTGGTGAAGATCCTTAGGCGCCGATTTGTTTCAATATAAAGAAAAGGAAGAAGAAGATTGCCATACTTTCGTTGAACACAAGCTTTCATACACTCAAGCCCTCAAGCGAGATCTGTCTTCTTCGTGTGCTCTCTACTAGTCCTTAAGAGTATGTTATTTCATTTCAAAGCATTTGAGAGTTACACAGTGAGCTTATAGGATATATTTCGTGATAGTGTTATACTCGAGAGTTTGTAACTCAGGAAGTGAACACTAGGCGATTGATTCACTAAGTGTAAGAGGATTGTACTAGATAGCATAGAGAGGTGGAGCTCTTCTAGATTCGTCTAGGACTCCAAGGGAACGTGAGTTGATTAGATTGAAAATTGTATAGGAGAGAGGCTTCTCGGTGAGCTATTAGGATCCTAAGTCTTGTGAACCAATAAAAGCCGGTTGAATCCTAGGGTTGTGGAAGAACCCTAGGCGAGGACGTAGGCCAAGTTCGTGCCGAACCTCGTAAACAATTCATCGAGTCCTTTATCTACTTCTTTACCTTATTTTCGCACTTGGTTCGAATTGTTTAACTCTGTGATTCAGGTTTTCAGAGAAAAGATTAAGTCTAATCTCAAAGGGTTTTGCACGAGCTTCAAAATTCTTGAGATTATCTGTGAAAAACCGGCATACTCTATTCAACCCCCCTTCTAGAGTATCTTTACATTACTTTGTTTTACATTATCGAACCTTCAATTGGTATCAGAGCTTTACTCACTGCTTTTGATCTAACAATCTTGTGAGTTTTCGATCATGTCTGGTGAAGCAAGCGGAGGATTTGCATAGAGAAGGTCTACCAGCAGACCACCACTTTTTGTAGGAAACAACTTTGTCCACTAGAGATCATTGATGAAAATGTTCATCATAGATCAAGATCTGGAACTTTGGAACATTATAGAGAATGGTCCGAAGATTCCAGAGAAAGACGGACCAAATGAAACCAAAGTCGCAAAGAAGGAGTCTGAATACATCCAAGCGGATCTTGAACTCGTCTCCAAAAACTACAGGGCTATTAACTTACTTTATTGTGGTCTTAGCACTCATGAGTTTAACCGTATTTCATCTTGTAGGTCAGCTAAAGAGATTTGGGACAAGCTGGTCGTCACCTATGAGGGAACCGGCCAAGTGAAGGACACCAAGATCAGTATCTTCCTTCGAAAGTATGAGCTTTTCAAAATGAAGTCTGATGAGTCAATCAAGGCCATGTTCACACAATTCACAGAAATCACCAACAACCTTGACTCTCTCGGCAAGAGATTTACAAACGTTGAGAAAGTAAGTAAGATATTGAGGTGTCTACCAAAAGAAAAGTGGGGTCCTAAAGTAACAACCATAGAGGAAGCCCAAGACCTCACTACTCTGCCCCTTGATGACCTGCTTGGGAAACTGATTACGCATGAGATGATCCTTAATGAAGACGATGGAGAACTTCCAACAAGCACTAAGAACTTGGCGCTCAAGTCTAAGAAGGATGACCCCAAAGATGGATCTGATTCCGAAGATGAGGATGACGATGAGGATGATCCTTTTGCTCTTATCACAAGAGGCCTTGCTCGAATCCTCAAAATGAAGAAACAATTCAACAACAAGGATGGATCAGAGTCTTCTAAATTTCGAGGTAAGCCTCAATACAAAAATATGATAAGAAGACTAAACCTTTGTCTTGTTTTGAATGTGGTGAAACAGATCATCTTGTGAAGGATTGCCCTCAAAAGACTAAGAGCCAGTTCAAGAAGGGTGATAAATGGAAAAAGAAAGCCATGTTGGCAACTTGGAGTGATTTTGACTCTGACTCCGATGATGAGAAGGCCAATGTTTGTTTTATGGCGTCAGGAGATGAATCCCACGATGAGAAGCTTGAGGTAACTGTAAGAGAACTTATGGCAAGTCCAAAAGAGGTATTATCGGAATTCCTTTATAATATGATTGCCAATGAAGAGAATCTTATTGGCCAAACTAACACTCTTATTAAGAGAACTGTGGACCAGGAAAGAACTATTGAGGATCTGTCTATGAGGGTCAAAAGTCTTGAAACTTCTTATTCAGGTCTTGATATTAAAGTCAAGAATCTTGACTCAGATAAATCTGAACTCAAGCAAGATCTCTCATCTCTAAGAAGTGAACCTCATGACTTAGAGAACGAGAAGATCTCCCTGAATAATAAGATTCAAGACCAACAGATAGCCCTCATAAGTTTTACCAAATCCAAAGGCACTCTTGATAGGATGTTGGGTGAGCAACAAAGTTCTCTAAACAAAAGTGGTATTGGTTACAATCCGAGGTTTTTAAAGAAGCAACACATTACCACCTTTGTAAAGGCAAAAGGAAGCAGAACCTCTCATATATGTCACCACTGTGCTAGAAAGGGACATGTAAAAGAGACCTGCCCCTATAGAAGAAAGGGTCCTTATATCATTCGCAATATATTTCCTGTTCATTTGAGAAAAGAACGGATAACACAAGTTTGGGTCCCAAAAGGCACTATTTTACCAAATATGGTTTACCCCAATAATGGATCCAAATTTGCTTATTGGTCTAGCCATAAAGGTTGATGTTTGTTTTGCAGGAGATCACCAAGGTGAAGGAGCACAAATGGATTATTGATAGTGGATGCTCGAGATATATGAGTGGGAAGAGTTCTCTCTTTTATGATCTAAAGGAGCAGTCCACGGGAACAATCACTCTTGGTGACAAAGGAAAGTGTGACATCGTTGGTATTGGTAGTGTTGGGAGTGATTCCAACCATAGTATTAAACATGTCTATCTTGTTAATGGTTTAAAGTATAATTTGCTTAGTGTTTTTCAATTATGTGATAGTGGCAATAATGTCATATTTAACAAGAAAAGATGTCTAGTGTGCAGAGAAGATACAGATGAAGTTACACTGACTGCATATCGTTACAACAATATATACGCTGTAAATGCTGATCAGGTGGCACAAGGAAGCTTAACCTGTCTAAAAGCTTTGACGGATGATCCAAATCTCTAGCACAGGAGACTCCGTCATGTGAGTCCACATACACTACAGAAGCTTGTGTCCAAAGGGCTTGTAAGAGGACTACTTGAGATGGACTTCAAAGGTATTGATATGTGCAATGCATGTATACGAGGTAAACAAACACGTAGCTCTTTCAAACCCAAAAAGGTTGTAAGTTCTTCAAGACCCCTTGAACTTTTACATATGGACACTAGTACAAATTAAGTGATTAACAGCGAAAATTTAAGAGCGCTTATTCAAAACCGCTATTAATGTATGGGAAGCATAGCGCTTTTTCTAAACAAGCGTTGAGAATATATTTAATTCATAATTTTTTTAATAAATTTTTTCAAGCATAGCGCTTTTATTATACAAGCGCTATTAATGTACGGGAAGCACGGCGCTTTTTCTAAAAAAGCACTGAGAATGTATTTAGTTTTTTTAAACCATAGCGCTTGTATAAAATAAACGCTATTAAAGTGAAACCTTTCATAGCATTTTTATTAAAAAAGCGATGTCCAAAAGAAAAAATATCTAAATAATTTTTTTTTAGGAAAAAAAAATTGCTTTGCCAAAAATTGATCGATCTTAAATCCCTAATTCACCATCAGCATGCCGATCGATTCTTCTCCTTCCGGGTTGGAGTCGAGATCACCGGAACTGCCGACGAGACTCCTTCCGACCGCCCTCTCAACCGCCGACGAGCGCCTACCAACCACAATCACCCCCTTGTCGCCGCTCACCAACAGTCCTTGTCGATCTCCATCGTCATCGTCACCGATTAACCACTTCAACAGTCAGCCTTTGAAACTTGTGGTAAGCACTAGGTTGAGAGGAATTTGAGTTTTATTTGAGTTTGATTTGTGAATCGTACACATCCAAAACAACCTGTTCGCCGTTTGATTTTGAACCTCTTCCCCCGATTCTATCTGTTCCAGTTCGACTTTTTGAGAGTCGATTCCCTCCGTTCTCTGTCCTGTACGTGTTGATGTTGCATTCAGTCGACGTTTTCAGGGCCAATTTCCTCCTCCATCTTCTCCTTGCCATCAGCTACAGCCATCTACTGGTTTGTGTAAACAAGCAGTGCTCGATTTCCACCCCTTTCTCTATCCTATTTTCGCTTTCTGTCTAAACAAGCACAAGCAGTGCCCTCCTCCGTTTTCAGGACTCCCTCCCTTTCTCTGTGCTATGTTGTTGTTGAAGTCAATGGAGTAGTGATCGATTGCCTTTGTTGCTCCGGTCCTGAATTCGCCCCTCCCGCGCTACTGATTTCCTTATTTTTTTTGTTTGAAAACCAAACAATTAGCTTAAATCACCAAAGCTACTGTCATTACATCATCTAGGAACAAATTAATAAATGTTTTCAAAACAAATCTTCAACAGTAAGTTGCTTTTGTATGGCTTTTTATTGATTAAAATTTTGTGTTTGGTTTATAGGTATCATCTTTCACTATTCCGCGTCACGAGCAACGACCTTCCCTATCCTCGTTGCATTGTACTGAAGAGGTATATCTGCGATTAATTTTCTTCTCTATTTTCATTTAGACTTGCATTCTTTTGGTGAAAATGACGAATGATTGTAGTATTTATCCAATTTAATTTGTGCAATTTTAATCTGTTTGAAGCCTTTTCATCTAGTTCAAGTATTTGGTACTCCTTGTGTGTGAAAATTAAGTATTTGGTACTCCTAGTTGATACTGGGGGATTGTTTGTTACCTCTGGAGCTAGAGTTGATAGTCGGTTAAGATCTGATCCAATCATTAACATCCAACTCTTAGTTTCTTTTAAAACGAATCATGTGCTGACAAAAGTCTGAGAGATGAAAAGCTATTTGGTTAATTAAGGATATGAAACTTATGTAGTATATCATTGCAGATGAGGAAAAGCTATTTGGTTAATTAAGGATATGAAAACAAGATAACTTAAAACTTCAACATATATAAAAGATAGATCTAAATCTGTTGGGGCGGTGAAGTTATAAGGTTGATTTAACTTCTCACCCCACTAATTAGGCAATTGAATATTTGAATGTACTTCATGACAGAGACCCTAAAATAACTAAATAAAGGGTGACAAAGATTTGAATTTAATCATAATCAAACTTAATTTTACCACAAACCAATAAAGGAATATCGATTTGAACCATTCAAACGTAACTATCAAATTATGAATTGTACACTATAAGCTCCCCTCTAATTATGCAATCATCTATCAGCATAGTATTTTATTTCATCTTGAGAACCAGAACTTTTTGACGGACTAGAACATGTGGTTCAGAAGGGCCTTACATCGTCAAAATTAGCGTGGTGAAGTTGAGGAGTAGCTTAGCATTTTCTGTTCTTTAGGTAATAGAATAATAATCGTCAGATAAATGATCTTTTATATAAAAAAAAATTGACTCTTCAATATTTGAATTCTGGTACTTCTTCTGCAATGCAGTTTACGATGCCTGGTGGACGGCATGCATTGCACCATGTGAACCTTTTGCAAAATGTGGGGGCAGCCCACGCACTTCGCTCTGCAGCTGCAACTGCTCCCCTTGAACCCAAGATCTTCACTAGAATCATACTTCGCAACCTTGAGCACCATCAAAGTAAGCATTGATTTGGTTCATGCATATAGAGGAAATAGAGAATATAGGTGATTACAGTAATTAGTTGTATGTATGTATTTCCTTCTTATCCCATTTTCTTGTGGATATATTGGATCAATTTTAAATTGGATGGTTTCATCTCTAGTTTCATTTAAAAAAAATCTGGATGGAAGGAATTAAACCACACAATGCTTAGTTGATGATTTTTGTTTCGCTGGAACTTATTTTCTTCTTCTTGCAGTCTGGTGCATCAGTTGATGGATTTCTCCGGTCTCTTGGTCTTTATGATATGGTGATTTTTCTTTCTGTATATGGTAGATTTTGAGTTGTTACCGACTTGAGAGTGGTAAATGATATTAAGTGTGACAAAAGGAAGTTGAATTCAGTTTCAAATAAGTTTTTTTTTTGTTAGGATCATGTCAGAATGCTTGAACAAAGACTCATTTTGAATTATTGGCCTTTTGTTCATTGTCTTATTTTCAACCCTCTGCAAATTCTCAACCTGAAAAAGAACAATGATAACAAATTATGTCGATCTTTGTTTGTTTCAGGGCCCAAGGAAGAAAATACTGTCAGCATTAAGCCATTAAGTTAGAGGAGCTGTATTTCACAATTTAGGGTAAAAAAGCTTTCCCAAGAGATCACGTCACTGGAACTCATTGCCGTGCCTCTGATTTCCTCCCGACGGATCATATAGAAGCAAAAAGGAAATCAATAGCGTGTTTGCCTTAACAAGTAGTATGAATGCTACAAAAGAAACTAGCTCTTCGGACCACATTCATGGTAAATTTATTATTCAGAGAAATTTGGCACTTTGCTTTTCATTGTAAGTTGAACTTCCTTTACATTATGCACTCCTAGAATGTATAGCTGATAAAATGTAAACCTCTTGCAGGGCAATATCTTCTTATAGTGTTCTAGAAATTCAAGTCATTCTTCATTTACCAATAGCAGGAAACAAAAGCTCGTGGATAAGATAGATAAGAATTATTTTGATTATCTAGGAACTACTTTTTCGAATGCCTAGAGATATTAGACATTTCATTTTCATTATGATGCATGAATTTATTATTTTTAATAGTTTCTCAATTTGATATGACATTGTTGTGACAATTCAATTAAGTACTGTATTTGGTAACTCCTCGTGTATGAAAAATTGAATTTTTGGGGTAATTATGTGGATGGTGTATATTTATAACAGGGGATTGTATACATTATGTAAATAACAGCTGGCGTTTTTTTTTTAAAAAAAAAATTTATATAGATAGCGGTTATTTTAAAAAAGCGCTGTCCTTGTTTGTTTTACAGCGCTTTAAAAAAAACGTTGTCTTTCAGATATTATTTAAAAAAAACAAAAAAAAAAGCTTGACAACGTTTTTGACAAAAAACCGCTGTGCTTCCCATTTTAATAGCGCTTTTTATTTTCCGCTCTTACCCATACTCATAGCGCTTTGATTAACATCACCTCAATAAGCGCTGTCCTTCCCTATAAAAAACCGCTCTTAATGAGTAAGTTTGTACTAGTGGGATTTATGTGGTCCTATGCGAGTCAAATCTCTCAATGGTAAAAAGTACATGCTTGTTGTTGATGATTTTTCTAGATATACTTGGGTTGCATTTTTAAAAGAAAGATCAGAGGCCTTATTTGAGTTTTCAAAACTTTGTAAGGAGTTGCAAGCTTTAAGAAACGAGCCCATAGTGTCAATTCAAAGTGATCATGGTAGGGAGTTTGATCAATTTCAGTTTGATTTGTTTTGTGCTAAATATGGCATCTCCCATAACTTTTTTGCTCCTAGGACACCTTAACAAAATGGGGTTGTGAAACGAAAGAACCACACCCTAGAGGATATGGCCAGGACTATGCTTTTAGAAAATGCATTACCTAAAACCTAGGGGTGGGCACGGGACGGGACTCGTCCCGCTGAATTTTTTCGGGACGGGATCGGGATGGGATTGACATTTTTTTTTCGGGACGGGATGGTGTCTGGACGGGACGGGATCGGGACGGGCACGGGACGGGCCTTGTCCCGCATATAAAAATAATAAAATATTATATAAATTTGCAAAGTGAAAAATGCTTTCATAATTCATTATTTAGTATAATATGTTGAATACGGTATTATTCTCAACTATATTATTCAATAATAATAATATTATTATTATTATTATTATTATTATTATTATAATACTATTATTAATTCATACAATGATTGTATAATTAATTATAATATTCAACATATTTGGCTACATTATCTTACTAGATCAGGACGGAAAGGAATTGAGACGAGATTTACCAATATTGTCTAATTATCGATTGATAGTTAGGAAGAATACCGTATTTAATTAGCTATTTGCCTCTTGTAACTCTAAATGGGTATAATAATAATAATAATAATAATAATAATAATAATAATAATAATAATAATAATAATAATAATAATAATGATAATAATAATAACAATAATAATAATAATAATCCCACGTTATAATTAAAAATAAAATAAAATAATACTACTTATTTTTATTGTTATTATTATAAAATAATTATACTTTACAAGAAAAAAATATAATATGATATAATAAGAATAATAATAATAATAATTTTATTATAAATTAATATTATTATTAAATTATATTATAATATTATATATTATTATTATTATAAATTGAAAATTATTATTATAGTTATAAATAATATTTGCTCAAAATAATAATACTAATAATATATTATTATTATTCTATAATATTATAATGTTATTATTATTATTATTATATGCGGGACGGGACGGGATTTGCGGGATCCCACCGGGATCGTCCCGCGTTTCGTCCCGCATATTTTTTGCGGGACGGGATCGGGACGGGATCGGCATGGGACCAAGACGGGATCGGGATTTGCGGGATTTGTGCCCACCCCTACTAAAACCTATTGGGCTGAAGCTGTTAACACAACGAACTATATTTTGAATCGTTGTCTTATTCGTTCCATCTTAAAGAAAACTCCTTATGAACTTTTCAAAGGCCGCAAACCACTTATATCTTATTTTAAACCTTTCTGCTGTACTTGTTTTGTTCATAACAATGGAAAAGATAACCTTGAGAAATTTGATCCGCGTAGTGATGAAGGTATATTTCTTGGCTACTCTACTAATAGCAAAGCTTATAGAATTTTCAGTAAAAGGACCCAATTAGTTGAAGAAAGTATACATGTTATATTTGATGAATGCAATGACGATTCTTTGAGTGAAAGTGTTGCAGATATAAATCTTAACATCCATGCAGAGAACGAGGAAGGTGATGATGCTGCTACCAAGAACATAGAGAAGAGGAACATGTAGGAACATATTCTCAACACTGAAGAATTGGCCCAAGGTGCTGAAGATTCGTCCAAAGCCCTTCGTGTCCAATCCAACAGTGTTGAGACGTCAGAAACTACTGTAACTGAACCTAACAGGACCACGGAGTCAGATGTACCACAAATCAATCCTGCTGGTGTGACAAATCAAGGAGCTGAGACTAGCAAAAGGAAATTCAAATACTCCTCATCACACTCATTAAAGGATATCATTTATGACTCTACATCTAGTGTTCAAACTCGTTCTAAACTTAAAGATCTTTGTGCTTTTCATGCGTTTGTTTCTCTTATTGAACCAAAGAAGGTAGATGAGGACCTCCAAGAGCCAGACTGGATCATTGCTATGCAAAGTGAGCTTAACGAATTTGAAAGGAACAAAGTCTGGACCTTGAAGCCTAGGCCAAAGCATCAATCAGTCATTGGCACACGATGGGTATTTCGAAACAAGCTAGATGAGAATGGTAAGATCGTGAGGAACAAAACAAGGCTTGTTGCTCAAGGCTACAATCAAAAGGAAGGTATTGACTACGAGGAGACCTTTGCTCCCGTAGACAGGCTTGAAGCCATTCGCATTTTATTAGCATTTGCATCTTTTATGAGCATAAAGTTATATCAAATGGATGTCAAGTGTTCTTTTCTTAATGGTTTCTTAGAAGAAGAATTTTTTGTGGCTCAACCCCCAGGTTTTGAAAGATCGGAATTTCCTAATCATGTTTATAAACTAGACAAAGCGCTTTATGGTTTGAAACAAACCCCAAGAGCTTGGTATGAGCGCTTGTCAAAATATCTTTTAGAAAATGATTTTAAAAGGGGGTTGATCGACAAGATTCTTTTTATCAAGACCAAAGGAAAGGACATTTTGGTTATTCAAATTTATGTTGATGATATATTTTTTGGTGCTACTAACACATCTTTGTGCAAGGAATTTTCTGACATTATGTGCAGTGAATTTGAGATGAGCTTGATAGGTGAACTCAACTTCTTTTTGGGATTAGAAGTTCATCAATCCAAGAAATGGATCTTTGTCAACCAAAGCAAGTACACTAAGGATCTCTTGAAGAAATTCAAGATGGATCAATCCAAAGCAGCCAAGACACCCATGAGCTCAACATTATCTCTAGATCGAGACAAGACTGGGAAGAGTGTCAATCAAAAGGAGTATCGAGGAATGATTGGATCTTTACTATATCTCACATCTAGTAGACCTAACATCATGTTTAGTGTTTTCATGTGTGCTAGGTTTCAAGCTGATTATAAAGAATCTCACCTCGTAGCTATGAAGAGGATCTTTCGATATCTCAATGGCACTAAGGAGCTTGGCTTGTGGTGCCCAAAGCAAAAAGATTTTACATTAATCGGGTATTCTGATGCAGATTTTGCAGGCTATAAGGTGGATAGAAAGAGCACATCGGGATGTTTCCAATTCTTAGGAGCATCCTTGTGTAAAGGCTCGATGCTTTAAAATATTATTTTATAAATTATGATTTAATTTCGATATTAAATGTAGGGGATATCGACAATTTTGAAAACCTCCGTCCTCGATCAAAATGATTTTATTTTATTCGAAGCAAATTCCGACATACAATTGTATTCGATTTAAAAGCAGATATGTTCCGCTTTCCTATATCATAATCTAATTGGGTTAAATTTGATGTTTAATGTGGCAAATATTATATAACTTAAGAAATATCGGATTAATTTTGTGATTTCTTGTAATTTAATTTAGCCCTACTTGAAGCGTGTTAGGAACCCTAGCCGCCCCATTCATCGTGTCCCTTTCCTTACACAGATCTGAGCGGGTGAGAGGTCCTAGCCTCATCAATGGCTTCCCTCGTTCATCATTCCTCTCTTCCAGATCCCATCTCTCCCCCTTGCTATCGAACCTGGTTTGCTCTCGCCTGCCTGATTCCGCCTCCCTGGACTCATTAGCTGTCGCCGACCGGAACAAGCACCGTCGCTAGCCTCCTTGCCTCATCGAGTCTCTGAGCCGCTACCAGCCACTCCGACGTCGGGCCGATTCGTTCACCCTGTTCGCTGTCCCTGTTACTTCCGAGCCCGATGCCCCAAGCACCTGTCTCTCTCCTTGCTCCCGTGGTGACTGACGACGCCAGATCTGCAGCCGGAGCCGCCGTCCTCCTCTCCTCTCGTTAGAGCCCCTCTGTCCGGCCTTCACTCTCACCCGACCTCGCCGGAAACTGTAGACCACCGTAGAGGAGCCAAGTTCGCCGGAGACGACACCTCTCCCTCTCTTGTTTAGACTCGGAGCCGCCTCGAACACCCGACGCCGAGCTCCATTTTCTCCGGCCACCTTCTTCCTTTCAGCGACCCACCAGGACCTGAACATTCGACACTATCGGGCGCTGATCCGGACTGAAGTGCGAAGCACCGAACCCTTCGACCCCGAAGCTTGAATTCGAACCTATGTGACCTCGATTTGGGTATGGATTCTGGGCTCCCTAACCTCGTGCCCCATTTGATGTTTTGGGTTTAGATTGAGATTCTATCCTTAATAGTGATTAAATAATTGAGTTGAAGAGGCTGATTTCTGATTTAATTGAATTGATTTGGAACTGATGATGTTTTGTTACTGTGATTTCAATTGCCCGGCTGGTTGTTTATTCTCCTTATTCTAT
This sequence comes from Persicaria tinctoria, assembly GCA_037127255.1. Lineage (NCBI taxonomy): Eukaryota > Viridiplantae > Streptophyta > Magnoliopsida > Caryophyllales > Polygonaceae > Persicaria > Persicaria tinctoria. Next base: position 53,381,703 of record JBANSL010000014.1, on the reverse strand, counting down.
CTCGTAAAACGTGGAACTACTGATGATGTTTCCTGATGATGTTTTATGGACTTTGATGAATTAGTTGTTTATAAATGAGTGGTTAATAGGTTACTTAATTGAGATAGAAAATTTTAACTTAGAATTGAGAATGCGGAATTTGATCCTATCGATGGTTTACGTCTCTGGAGGGATTTGTTTAGAGGTTTAGACAAGCCCTGTAGGGCTTGTGCTAAGTAGTTCTTATAATTGAATCTATAAAGAATTTATAAAGATTTTCTTGAGATATTAACTTGTGAGTTTTGATAAATAAAACTTGTTAATCCTCGGATTTGAGAACTCATTGTTTTGTCCTCATTGAGTTATGATAAATTAATCTGATAAATAAGATACTTGTTGACTTCTTGAGACTTTTATAAGAATGTGGTTTGCCTTGGTTTTGACTTGGTTGAATGATCGGTGAATTTTACATGTGATGTTATATGAAGTATGCAAATAAGTTATGAATATATGTGAATAGAAGCATGATTAGATGTTATATGAGACATTGTGTGATGGTATGTGAATTGGAATATGATGAGATAAGATGCATGCAACAATTTGAAATGAGCTATGTCGAGATGATGTGATATGTTCAGAAATGAGTCGAGATGAATTGAAAATGATGGTCATGTTGAGAATGTTAGACTACTTGAATAAGATATTGTTTAGTCATGTCTTGCTTGTGTGTTGATTACATACGTATTGACCAGATATTCCTTGCTTATTACTTGCTAGTGTGATTGGATGATTCTCTGAGTGACTTGTTGGCCGATGGACGAGTATCTAGTGACTTGTTTGCTGGTTAATTGGATGTGAAGACTTCAGGTAAGTTCCCTAGGGGCTTACTCAGATTGGACATTCATGCCTGTTGTTGCATTTTATGTTAGGTGTTGCATATGCATAATAGCATGTCATGTAGTATCCTGTTTAGGTTGCACTAATCGAATGAGCATCTGCTTACTTTATGCGTTTGAAACAGAACGACCGTTATCTGTGATAGTCCTAGAGTCTTTGCTAGGGTCATAGGGTAGCCCAGCCTCATCGGGTACCCTGAGTCAATCGAGTCATGAACTTCCTTGTATTATGAGATGCTTGCGGGCTTTATTGTGGAGCGGGTTAGGCATGCGTGCCGCCCGATTATGATGGAATGCATTCACGAGCTGGCCAGTCTACGCCTATCGGAAGGGGTGGAGGTCGGAGAGGGATATGCCACTTGGCATTGTCTTGGGCCCTTTACGGTATTTTTACACATTATTATAACCAGGAGCATGCTAGTGTGTTTGACTTTCGTACTGCATTAGAGCATTTTTATTAGGTATAGCACATACTATGTGGCCTCAGCGAGGACTGCCGGTCCCGCATGAGTGGCTCGATCTGACTCCTTTCTCCGTTCTTTTTTTTTTAAGGTATTTTCTGCAGATCTTGTTTGCTCCTTGCTTCTGTGACGGGAAACCCCTTGGCGAATCGAAGAACCTAGCTAATATTCTAACTTGGTAAAATGGTAATCACTTGCGTATAATTTGGTTTGACCCGGCCTTGTCGTGGCATTTGTATCCTAGTTTTGCTTCCGCTTTACTTTCGGTTGAATTGGATTTTGCGACATAGTCTTAGGACAGGTAAAGGGTACCTAATGGCCCTTCGAGGTTTTTAGGGTTTGAAATCCCTCCTTCTACTAATCTTAAATGAGTTTGAAACCTTGACCCGTACCTGGATTGCAAGATCCAAATAAGGGGTTTTATCCCTTGAAACGTAACCCGGAAATCATAATTCTGGGCCGTTACAAAGATGGTATCAGAGCGAGGTTGTGCAATTCGGATACAAAAGGGTCGAGTGTATGTTTTGGAAAACCGCCCATGAATTTCAAAGGATTTGAAAGAATTTTAAAAAGGGCAAAATAAACTTAAGATGCCTAATCGAAATTGGACTAAGTAATGAACTTAACTTGCAATAAAAGAGGAAAACCGACCAAACGGGTACGCGAGTGGGTAGCAAAGGCGCTAGACCACCCCTATTGGGTGTAGTTGGGAACGGTAGGCAAAATATCAGCTTGTTCCTTACCGATGGGAATGAAAGACCCCAAGGAGATGCACCGCGACGGATGGAGTTTTGGGGAGAGATTGTGTAATTGTCTACGTGTTGTTCTTCTTGATTTAGCTACTTGTCTAATATGTCTTTTAGATGCGTATTATACTTTATGGGCATAACGTGCATATGTAAAATCTTGTTTGGGTAATTCGTAAACTTGATTATAGAGATAAATGAATTCGGGGGAGAAGCTTGATGATTCATGTACGTTACTCTTAATGAGTTGGTATGATATCTGTTTACATGTGTTTCTCTCATTATAATATCTGACGTGATTATTATAAGATGTTTAGGTCTTGTTGTGGGCTTATAATTTGTGGCACTTGATGACTTGTGTCGTACAATTAATACCATTCTTGATGTTTTTGGCTTATGCACACTTGCTTTGTTACTTATATCACTTTTGATGGCAATTGTTGGGTGCCTTCGGGCAATTGTTGGCAATTTTGGCACTTGGTTTGATGAGGACATGAGATGATATTATGAGAATTTACATGGTCGTGGTTGAAGTTTTGTGCTGGTTAGTGGAAAACTAAGCTTATGGGCTCAGGTTTGAGGACCTTACTCTAGTTGATGGAGAACTTATTGAGGACAGAGAAATTGTGTTTGTTGATTTGAGATACATGATATTCTGATTATGAGACTCTATGGTTGAGTTGATAAGGAATGTTTATAGAATTCAAACTCTTGGTATAAATTATTGATTCTTGCTTATATGATAATGTTTTCATATAGTTGACACAAATATTTTACAGGGACGCTTGTAAAGTACTTGGTCGGATTTAGTGAGAACATTGTGATGATTTTGTGATACTTATACAAGTGTTTCATGGGGACGCCTATGGAATACTTGTAGGGATCACAAAATACATTGCTTAAATTCTTAATTGAGATGTTTTGGCATGACATTGCCCCATGATCTATTTAGTTGATGCTCTACATGTTTTACATGATGAATTCTAATGATATTGATGCACTACATGTTTTATATGATGAATTCTAATGATATTGCTCTCATATGTGAAATTCGTTCAAAAAAGATAGGTGTATGCAACTTGACTAAAATATGTGTGAATCAATTAATACAAATAACTCGCTTATTTATAAAATAGGATCTCCATGATTGACATGAAGTTATGCCTCTTACCCCTTGCGTGTTATCGTTCACATGTTGTGACTCCATGAGATTTTGTGAAGTTATGACATGCACCTTTACCTTGTTTGTATGGACGAAGATAACTGTTTATGATGTTTTGCTTATATGACTACTCGATACCCTATAATTGTCTGACTGGTACAATTGATACCTTACATGTCCCTTATTCCGATAAGATAATGTTATTCTTGCTTGTTTACTTGGTTATGGAAAGATATTATACAACCCGACCTATATGATGATGTCTTTTATGCTCCACGTGTCCTCCTTGATATGTCTTGCCTTTTGAGGTTATGTGAGACTATATCATGCACTTCTATTCAAAAATGAATTGTTCCTTATATTGGGTTGCGATGTCTTGCTTATAAGCCTATTTGAGACACTTTGGCATGATGTTACCATATGACTTATTTGTTTGATTCTTTTCATGCTTTCTTTGATGAATTATAATTATTTTGACCCCCTTCGATTCTTGGTGAAGTTTTCTTTGCAATCTTTGAAAACCTCATTGAATGGTCATGACAACCCTTTGTCTCTCTTTCTGTCAATCTCATCTTGATTACTTAATTCGTTAGTTTGAACTTTAATGAGGAATTGATGTTGTCATCTCGATTGATGAGTTCTCCTACCTTGTGGTCCTTATTTAGTATGCCCAATTGACATCATCTTCCCTTTTGTTCTAGAGTATGTTTTCTAATCACCTTGTTCACCTATTTCAACTTGTTTGTCCCTTACTCGTGTTGCTTCTAATAGTTGAGGGTTGGGAGAATGACGATATGTCGCATTTCCAGGTATTCCATTCTTAGGTTGTTGATGAGAGTCTTGATTGGTGAAGGTTGCCCTATCCATTTCATGGATTCAATGCTGTTATTTTACTTTGTTGTCGCTTTGATTCTCCCTCATTGATCTCCTTCTTTCATGTTGGTTATCTACGTTCTGAACCCTATGGACCTAGCCTGTTGCGGACGGGTATATATAAGTTGGAGAGTTAATTGTCTTGAGGAAGTACAACGCAAAAAGGAGTCTTTATGAGTGACTCTTAGAATTAGTGGATGTCATCCTTTGTGCCACGAGTCTTTTGACGTATTTGTTCACTAGGGAAATTTCATTTGAATGTCTTCCTTATGGTCGGTGCCAGCCCAAAGATATATTGTCTCCCTAAGAAACAACTAAGATTCTTCCAAGATGGGTTATGGAGCCGGTGGGAATGAGTTGATGTTGCCATGAGAAACTCCTATTTGGTTGAAATTGTAGTCTCGTGTTTCATGTTTTGATGTGCGACTACGTTATATACTTGTTTTACTTGGATCTACGTTGATATGTGTAGTCATATAGACATGTACCCGTAGGCGTATTTGATGTTACTAGTGTCATATAGGGTTCATGACCTGTGAACTGCCTAATGTTATGCGACATCTATGTTATTGTTTATTACTCTGAATCATAGATTCATGATAGTCTCTTCATTCTTCCTTTTGCTACCGATTGCCCTCTTCGAATGCTTAAGAATGTTAGACCTAATTGAATTAGTTATGTTGTGCGTGTATGTCACATCTGCATTATGCCTTTGTTATTTCTATCATGGGTTCGTGGTAGACCTGTCATCCTTCTTGTATGTTCTTGCCACATCTGCATGTATGTTCGAATGCTCATAGTTGTTAAATGATAACGGTTTAGCTATGCTATGATTTTATGTCTCATGTGCTTAAGTCCTGTTTAGCTATGTGCCTCTCATCGTTGTCCCATCCTAACATGTGTTATAACTCTACGATTGTTATGTCTTAAGGACCTCACACGTCGCATAAGCACCCACCACTGTAGCTATAAAGTTTATATGTTGATCTTTGGATATATACATGTCATTCTCTTGTAATATGCTACATTTGAAAACTTTTATTAGTTTTGATGGTAGACACACTTGCGCATCCCTGACCTAATATGACATTATATTTAGTTACTTGTAATATTCATTTCTTGTTGACATGTATATGCACATCGTGACGTTTTGAGCAACTTTAGATAGTCACTACTGTTTCATTGTGTATTATCTCCTTTTACACATCTCTCATGCTCCTGTTATGTTTTCGCATGATTATTTTGGCCTATTGGGTGTTACTATCACGTATGTTGTTACATGCTACTTATCTTCCATCATACTGTGTTATGTGCTACTAGTACCCCTGATAGAATCTCTACTTTCGAGGAAATGATTATTTGGTTTTAGACCCTAAGTATAACATCGATTAATTACTATTACTGTATGACTAATGATAGCTCAGCCTATGTCTTCTACCTGTATCTGAGTTGGCATGCATGTCTATATCCTTATACCCCGTGTATCCATGTTTAGTCATCATCGTTTTAGGTTCACATCGTTTTATTATACTTTACATATATTAATGTTGTAGGGGTTATATAGTGTTTTGACTGGTTATGTATCATTGTGTTAGTGGAGACCGTAATTCCGCGTGCTTACACCTTGCCATATGTTATAATTACTAATTGGAAGTTAAGTTATTGAGAAAATAATTATGTGATTATTACACTCTATATTAATTATATGAGCACTTTTATGATATGGGCGATTTGACTTATTGTGTATCCTCTTGTTTGTTGTCAACGTATATTTTCATATACGTACCCATCGTTATGTGTTATCGATAATATGTAGAAATTTCGCATCAACGATATGATATGTGGTTCTTTGCACTATTTACATTATCTGTAAGATCACTAATGGAATGAGGTTTCAGTGGTATACATATCTTGCATATTTGCCCTTGTTATGTGACCTTATGAAATCGGGATTGCTTACGCATTTTGAATATCATCATTAGAACCATCTTGTTACCTTTTGGCGCCATCATACTCTATTTTATACTGATAATACTATGCATAGGTAATAATATTGCACATGCTTATTTCTACTTGCCGCATGATGTCTTCTATACTCGTTATGCATTAATAGTTTCAAGCCTCGTGTGCTCGCAAGTCAACCCCTACAGTTTAAATTCCACTTACATGTCTATGCACCACCTTTTGCTTAGGAATCGTTGATACTATATCATCTACCATGTTGAGGTTATAGTGGTATGAAATATGTGTTGATGTACACCCTTGGTGACACAATTGCATGACGCACACACTTAAAATTTCCTTTTTTAGCGAACTATATGATATTTCTTTCGTGACTTTTAAGACATGATGATACTAATTCTTACATGTTTTGCTTAGTCCCCTTACATCATAGCGGCATATAGGATTTCCTCAACCATGTATTAGATATAATTGGTTAATTTCGGATGGTAGATTGTTAAGACTATCCTATGTATATATGAATGTTGTACCTTAATAGCATTTCCTGATCATTATATGTGATATTCCTTGTCAGTGCGGCTTTGATTTGATAGTAGTGCGTATATTGAGGTTGTGCCCATAATGTTAGATTATTTACATTGAACCTTACCACATGTTACGACACTTACATTAGAATCATACTTCTATTGCCTTATGATGTAGGTTCATGTTAGTGTGCAAGATTATCACGTTGTATGATTTATGACTTAATGTGTTATATGATGATTCGAGTAATGCGATCGTAACCTCAAGAGTTTCCCATGGGCATCGGCAAAATTCTCGTGTTCGGTCTTACCAGATACCATCCGAATCTATCTTCGTGTCATGAGTTAGTCGAGTTATCCTTTAGTGTCTCTTTCCTTCGGTCACAACTTAGGCCTTGCGTTATCCTTGTATAATTGTTTATAGTGTGATCAAGAGTGTCGTTTAGACTGACCAGAGGGGCACGATTCATTTGTCCGATTCTATGCTCGTCATGATGCTGAGTGTGCCCTTTCGGGTTGGTGATGATGTGTGAATATGATGACTGTTTTCTTTCTAGTTGATAGCAAGTGCATATTTCTACGATTTTAAGATTTACTTATGATGTGATATGTTGACGATGTGATTTTATAGTATAATGAATTCTATATGTTGATATCTTGAGCTTGAATGTTGAGATCTGATAAATTTTGCTATGATGATATTCTAGATATGTTAATATTTGAATTTGATGATGAGATTGATCATGAGAAATGAACCTAGGAAGTGGAATACGGGATTAGCCCTTAGAGGTGGATAAACTGTTCTTGAATCCCTGAGAATCCGGTTGACGGACATAGCGAGAGCTAACTTGAGTTTTTGAATTGTTCTGTTTCTTTTAAAAAGAATTTTAGTCTCGAGGACGAGACTTGTTTTTTTAGGTGGATGATGTAAAGGCTCGATGCTTTAAAATATTATTTTATAAATTATGATTTAATTTCGATATTAAATGTAGGGGATATCGACAATTTTGAATCAAATTCTGGAATCATATTCAGTGCGCATAGAGAGTCGGATAAAAGCATCTCTATTTCACCACTGCAAGACATACATGCCTTGAGGCTTTTGGTAATACTAAGATTATCACCTTCAATGCAGATACGCGGGATTTTTAATTCAACAACCTTGAGAACACCTTTTCACAAGCCAAAGCATTCAGATCCAATTGCTGAAGCGAGTGGGGAAGAACAAGATTCAACATATCTTGTACTACCCTGACAATCCCTGATAATGTATCCATAAGTTCCTAGATTGTCAGAAGAAAAGGCTCCATCAAAATTTAGTTTGCACCAGTTTTCTCTTGGTTTTTTCCACTTGGTGACTCTTTTCCTGGTTTTTGCTAGTTTCAGCATTTTGTTTCCTTTTTCCTTTTCCATACTTAGGTCATCCATTTTTGCTTTTTCCCAGTTAGTTAATTGCTATTTTATGAATGTTGCTATTGTTTTTGGGTTGGCTTTGATTTTATCAAAAAGCGCATTGTTTCTGAAATACCAGAAGCACCACCAGGCAGTGGCAAGGAATGAGAATTCTGGTTTACTTAAAGAAGCATGTAGGGCGCACGGTATTTCGGTTATATTGTAAGTGGTGTCGTAACTTCTTTGGAGGGTGTTGTAGATTTTAGGGAATAGATGTTTTAGTGTAATTGATGTTGTTGGGAAATGGAATAATAAATGGTCGATATCTTCGAAATTCATTCCACACGAAGGGCAGTCAGTGAGTGTACCACACCACGATAGGCTAGTTTAGCGGATGTTGGAATGCCATTTTTGGAGATGCGCCATAAAAAATCTTTGATTTTTGGGGACACATCCAACTTCCATATCCAAAGGATCTCCGAAACTGTATGGTTTTTTGTTTTGTTGATTAGTTCCATGGCAGAGGTCGTTGAGAACCATCCGTTTTTACTAGGGGCCCAGTATAACCGATCTTGCTGGATATGTTTTGGGATTGGCGTTTGTGTTATGTTTGTCAACATTTCTCTACTAATTTGGTTGTTTAAAGTGGAATGTAGTTTACTTATGTTCCAAGTTTGATTCTCCATAATAAAGTTTCCAACTAAAAGGTTCGTGTCGATTGAATTTGTAGTTGTAGCTTGCGCCAGTAGAGGGGAATCCCCGATCCATTGATCTTTCCAGAAATTTATGGATTTTCCATTAGCTATTCCCCATCGTAGCCCTGACTTAAAGAGGGGGATTAGAGATGTCAGTTTTAACCATTGCCAAGATACATTTCCTTTTTTCTCATAATTGAGAATTTGTGTATCTTGTAAATATTTCTGGGTTACTAGTCTAACCCATGGGTTATCTGGCTCCGCTAATAATTTCCAAAGGAGTTTGAGTTGAAGTGTCTTGTTCATGTCTTCTGATAGGCGGAGACCTAGGCCACTATTAGATCGAGCCTTACAGATCTCGAACCAGTTAATAAGGGGCCTGTGTTTAGGGCCTTTGTTCCATAGGAAATTCCTATTGATCTTATCTAGTTCTTTATGTATATATGATGGGAGAAGGAAGCATTGCATGATATGTAAGGGTTTAGCGGCAAGATTGGATTTTATAAGTGTACATCTTCCAGCTTGTGAGAGATTGTTTGTTGTCCATTTTGTTAGTTGGGCTCTACTAGATTTTGTGATGTCTTCAAAGGTTGAATTGGAGACTTTGTCAGTGATGACCGGACATCCTAGGTAGATTCCCAAGTTAGTTGTGTAAGGAATCTGAAGTTCATTCTTTATTGTGTTATTTATTACATTCTCCACATTTTGTGTAGTGTAGAATGCAGACCTATGGTAGTTTATACGTTGTCCCGAATGGTGGCAGAAGTTCTGGGTGATGGCATTGATTTGGTCAGAGGCAGTTTTGATGGCAGATGCAAAGATGATTATGTCGTCGGCAAAGACCAGAAAAGACACTTTAAAGCAGGATCGTTTGATTGAGATTCCGAGATGACTACGTTGTTGGTCCATTCCAGATTGTAGTCCTCGCGCCAAAACTTTAGAGACCAGGATAAATAGATATGGTGACAAAGGATCTCCTTGACGAAGGCCCTTTGATGGGTTGAATAGGTTGGTTGGTTCATTGTTGACCAGAACCGAGTAGGATACGGTTGTAATGCATTCCTTAATCCAACAACATAATTTGTTGCAGAAACCGAATTTCTCCAAAATGGTGAGCAAAAATTCCCAACGAACCATGTCAAAGGCCTTTTCCATGTCTAGTTTAACAGCCATCCAACCGGATTTCCCTTTTTTGTGTTGAAATGAGTGAAATATTTCATTGGCAATCAGGATGTTATCTTGGATTGATCTCTTAGCGATGAATGCACTTTGTAACGGATGAATGAGTTTTGGTAGGATTTGTTTTAGCCTGTTTGCTAGAATCTTTGATATTATTTTGTATATGGTTGAACAGATGCTTATGGGCCTGAAGTTGTTTGTAGTTTGTGGGTTATCACATTTGGGAATTAGTGTGATAAAGGTGTAGTTTATTTGTTTGAGGATTCTCCCACTCGTAAAGAAACCTTTAGTGGCCTTTATGACAGAAGGACCAACTATGTGCCAGTAGGTGCGGAAAAAACCCGCAGGGTAGCCATCCATGCCCAGTGATTTGTCTCTGGCAAGAGAGAAAACGACACCCTTGACTTCTGAATTCGAGATTGGTTGTGTTAGCCAGTCATTGTTAGTTGTGGATAATGCGGGTGATATGTTGTCCAAGAGACTACAAGAACCATGGGGCTGGGAGGTGGCCGAGTATCGTACTTCAAAGTCTTTCTTGATTTCATCAAAGCATATGAGAAGCCTTGCCATATGTTTGTTTAATTGAATTGATTGATTGCATTCTACCTTAGGAGAACACGAGCCTGTTACTAATCGCTTAGTTTTCCTTAATTGTTTTTGTGTGTGGACAGCAATTGGTAGGAAATCCCATTCAAGGAGGTGCTTGCCTGTTTGTTTCAGATCATGTGGGTTAGTAGCAACTAAAGAATGAGAAGCTTCAGTCACTTGTATAATTGCAAAATTCCCAAACAATTAAAGTTTGTTGTGCATTAAGTAATCAAGACACCATGAATCATGAAAGCTAGTTAATATAGAATAACTGTGGAAAGGAATATTGCAGTTACAACCAAATTGAATTCGGGTAAGGATGATAAATTTAAACTTCTGGTAGATGGTTTGTTGTGCAGGATTCAAGGGGGTTCCAATTGCGCTGTTGTGGCCCTTCAGATCGAGATACCAGGGCCCAAGCTTGAGGATAATCAGCAGTATAATAATCATGGAGGGCAAATTCCAATTGTTGTTAGTATTCAATGAAGCCTGCAAGCTGTAGCAATTAGGTGTTTCTGCAATAATCAAGATGTTAGCAATCTTTAAGTGCAGTTTTATGGATGCATAAAGGATAGCAAACAAATAAGTTTTTAAAACTAAGTGAACAATTTGCTCATGATTCAGATTACAATAGCAGCTTTGAGATTTTTGCAGGTTAAGAGTATCGTAATTTAGTCTAATACAGATTGCATCACAGAGATGGATATGAGCCTTAAGATTCCCAATATTCATTTCATAGCAGTGCTCAAGGTACCTGGTTCCATGTTGTTGGTTGGTAGTAATAGAGTTCAAGTTGATTGAAATGCAAAGGCAGTCTCCATTAACCTTTAACAAATGGAGGACGGGTAAAAGGATGTGTAAATGTATACGTTGGTATAATATGAAGGAGCCCCAATTACAAGCAGTCCAATTACAATTAATTTTTGCAGTGGTAAGGGCATTCAAGAAATCCCTACTATGAAAGGCAGGGATTGACATCATAAGTTGAGATCGAGTCCAACAGCTAGGTGATGAATTCCATTTCAATGGCAGGATAAGTGATGGCGGCAATACACAAATTAGATATATATTCAACAGGTTAAATTTACAGATGGTTTGTTGGGAGGGTTTCCCAAAGGTTTGGTGTTTATCCCGAATAGTTTGTGGAAGATTATCCCGAAGAGTTTGTGGGAGGTTGTCTTGAAGAGTTTTGGGGGTGAGACTTAGGGGAGAAACTAGCAGGCAGAAGTTGTCACATACTTAACAACAAATATGAGAAAAAGTATGCCCATAAGAGGAGATGTAAGGTAAATGATCTTAGAGGTTAACTGGTATAGAAAGGTAAATGAGTACCTTTCAGTGTGTCGTCTGCTGCAACTATGCTTAGAGATACGCATTGAAGGGGACATATACTTGAGCATAAGTCCGATCAAAGATCCTCGTGTAAAATATAAAATCAGAGTGTTCATCAGATTACCGATAGATAGAATGACAGCAGGATTTGCTAGATTAGATAACTCTAATAATAGGAATGACATGTATATATTCCAGAATATTACAGAGTAGGAAGCATTTTTCTGTTTTAGTTTCATAATGTGGTGTATTCTGGATATGGTGTTTAAGAGCAGGATTAACTCAATGTAAAATATGAAATCTGGTTTATAATTTGTAGAGTTTAGTTTTTTGAAAGAGGGTTTGTCGTGTGTCTTGAGGATGTAAAAGATAAAACCATTAGCCTGCAGAGTGAGACTACATACAAAGTAATAATAGTTTGATGTGTGATTTGTAAGATGCTTGTATGTAGTAAGTAATAGTTGGTTAGTCGGAGGATGTTTTTGATCAATCAAGGGGTTGGGAGCCAAAGCCCACATCCGAAGATAACCAAAAGCAATGGGTAACCTATTGGGTATGGTGATGGGATTACTCCATAGGGAGTTCCCAGTAGTTTTGTGGGTGTCATTCCTTGCGAAATTTCCCTTTCGATTAACTGAGGACTTTATATAGTCCATGACAGAGTAAGCTTGACATAGTCTAGAGCATTGAGTTAGGAACTTGAAATGAAGAAAATGTTGGAGATGAGGGTGATACCTTGGTAGAAGCGACAAATGCGAAGGCACCAAAGACGGAAGCGGAGAACGGAAGCACCAGTAGACAGCACTACTGTAGCACATCAGATTTTGAATCAAGACGTCGAGGGCCATCGATGGCAGAAGCACCAGTAGACAGCATAAAACAAGGAGGGGCAGCGATGGCAAATTAAGATTGCTTTGAGTTCTATTTCGACCACAACGAGGAGCCCAAAGCCAAAGACCATTTGTGTACCAAGGGGGAGAGGACAGATTGCCCCAGAAAGAGAGAGAGGAGAAGAATCGGCTACAAGAGGGGGTGTTGATTTTGTGAAGAATCTCCAAAATAGGGAGAGGGCTTTTGCTATTTGGTTCAAAAGGGGAGGAAATCCAAATCCAGAAACGGAGGGCTAGATCAAAGGTCGCCCGAATCGATCGATGAAGATCAGAGGAGCAGGGAGAGAGACGGATTTCGACTATGCACCGAGAGAGGCAGAAATCGAGTTTTTGAGTAGGATTTTTGCTAATACTTTGGATATAGAATCGACTGATGATGAGGAGAAGCCATAGATTGAGAGATTTGTGTAGATACCAGTGATCAGATCTAGGTTTAGGGTATTTTTCGATTTTGGGTGAAGGATGAAGAAGCGCGTGGGGAAGCGCATTCATTTGGCTAGAATTGGGGTTTTGGGTTCAAGTACATGGGATTGGCTCTCTAAATATAGAGAATATGAATTTGTGAGAAAGCTTGATTTTCAATTCATTGATTTATAATATCATCAATTTTATATATAATAAAGGAGAATTCGGTTGAAACACATGGCGGCTTCTCCTTAAAAGTAGTCATATAAACCAATCACATTTTTTGAAAGAAATAGCGTAAATTACACATAACCACCCTTAAATTAGGCTAGTTTTCACATAACCACCCATAAATATATAAATTACATAAAACCACCCATAAATTACATTTATTTTCAAAAGACCACCCATCCATTAAACATCTATTTCTTTTGTTTGAAAAGACTAAAATACCCCTAATTCAAACTTATTTTTTAAAGGAAAGACTGATGTGGCAATTGAGCGAGTCAAAAGTATTAGCAAAAATCCTACTCAAAATGTAATTTATAATTTTATGGGTGGTTATGTGAAAACTAGCCTAATTTAAGGGTGGTTATGTGTAATTAATAAATGTAATTAATAAATGTATAAGATAAAATTAGACTCAATTTGATTAAATATGGATATATTATTGGATAAAATTTTATTCTAACTGTATTTAATTAATATATCTATATATACATAAGATAAAACTATATCCAATCTAATTAATGAATATATGCATAAGATAAAATTTTATTCTAACTCTATTTAATCAATATATCTATATATGCATAAGATAAGTTTTGACCCAATTTGATTAGATATGGATATATTTTTACAAGATATTAACCAAATTTAAATACTATTATTTAAGATAAGATTTAATAATCAATATATTCATAAGATAAAATTTTATTCTAACTCTATTTAATCAATATTTCTATATATTCATAAGATAAAATTTGACCCAATTTGACTAGATATGGATATATTTTTAGAATATATATATATATATATATTATATGACATCTTCGCATTATATCTTAATAGTAATAAATAACCAATCAAAAAAATTTATCTCCACCTTAATCAATCTTAAGATAATAGTATTCATAAGTTTTTAGACATAGATATATTTTGGAAAGATTTTACCCAATTTTATAAGATTTTGATAATAATTATATAAAAGTTTGATAATACTTAATGGTAATTTTATTTTAATTGTGTAACAATTCAAAAGTGTTGATATAAATTAATTATCTCGTTGAACGGGTATTTATATCAAATTTATTTAAATTTTAAAAAAACCACACACGGTGCGGGTACTGAACTAGTACGTATATGTTGTATATAATTACACCACTGGGAGATATAACACTTGTATTCAAATTAATAAGATTATATCCTAATACGGGTTATTATAAAATAACACTATTTATTGTCGTATTATATAGAAGAGATGTTTAAGCTACTTTAAAATGGCACCGTATATATATATATATATATATATATATATATATATATATATATATATATATATATATATATATATATATATATATATATATATATATATATATAGGTGAAGGTTCTAGTGAAACGAATTTTAGAATGAAACATGTAACGCAATTATAGACGTTGGATTCAAAAGTAATCAATGGACCATATTAGTTTAAAATGTGTATCATAGTAATTGTAGTGGTGAAGTTGTATAGTATTACAATTTGAATAGCAATAATTATTCATATTTAATGGTCAATCCCTCTAAATTAGCTCCATCCTCAAATGGGGAGAAGTAATTAGAGGTTGAGGGGGAATGAAGTTGATTAATTATATTTAATTTGTAAAAAAGTGGACATTTATTAAAAATAAATATATAGGTTTATCAACAAAAAAAATACAATGTGCCCAGAATAATTTTTTTATCCTTCAAAGATGAAAATTAGATATAATAATGATACATATTTTATTATTTTGCATTTTGAGTTCATCATACGTGAATTGAATATTTAGTTATTCATATATGAATATTTAGTTATTCATATATGAATAATTACTTAATATATATACATATTTTACAGCCAACTTTAATTATTTCTAAATTTATTGCGTCAGTGTGCAAGTTGAATATTTAGTTAATTAAATATGAATATTTAGTTAATTATAGATGAATATTTAATTAATTAAATCTGAATATTTTAAAAATTGAATATTCATATATATAGCTAATATGAATAATATACTACGTATTAAGATAGATAGATAGAATAATTAAGAACCAAAATGATGAACATTATATATTAATAATGCAATGGAACTACGTATAATAACACAAATCACTAGTTATTCATATCTAAGCCACTATATATTCTCCATTAAAAAAAACACTATCTATTCCTGAGTATATTAATGTTTGGAAAAAAACTGTTTATGCAATTTGATAGAGCGATGGATAATCAGAGAATAATGCAATGGACGTGGACGCGCGTATACCATATCGATTGAAATGAGAAATGACCATGATTTTAGCATTTAGATTTAATGTATTTATTATTACCTTTTAATTTTCTAATTAATCTGATACAACTATACCACTATAATTATGATGAAGCATATTTCAAATGAATATGGACCATTGATTAGTTTTGAATCCAACGCTTATTATCATGTTACACGTTACACCCTATCAACGCTTATATATATATATATATATATATATATATATATATATATATAATTGTGACCCCTTCAAAGAATTTCATGCTCCGGCCTAGGGGCTGGGCTTCTGGTCTAGACCGGATCGGACCGGACCGGAAATTCCTGTCCAAAACGGGTGGATCGAAATTTTCGAGAATATGGACCACGGATCAGACCGGGACCGAGTAAGCCCTAATTCCGATATCCAATATAACACTAAGCGCTAATTCCTTCAATGAGATGAAGCTATTGAATTAATTAGCTTTGATCTTTTGGATCTTCATCTCCTCTTTCTCCCACCTAGAGAAAGCTTCTTCGAACCCTAAATCGTCGCTCATCTCTCTCTCTTTATAATCAGCAGGCGAAGTTGGATGCAAGCTTATATATAAAACAAACCTAGATATAATATAGAAAAGAGAGGGAAGAAGAAGAAAAAGAACGCGAGAGGCGGATGACGAGCACGAGGGGCGGAGGGAGGAAGGCCGACTGAGAGCGGAGTGCCTTCGGGGCCGAGGGAGGAGGGTTGACTGAGCCACTGAGGAATAGAGAGGGGCGACGAAGGGAGGAGGTCCAACGAAGGGAGGAACAGAGAGGTTGAGCCTGGGAGAGAGTGCTTCAGAAGAGGGAGGAACAAAGAGGAATAGAATGCTTTGCTTTTTTAAATCAGAATCCGGTCTAATTTCGATCCGACCTAAAAATTCCAATCTGGTCTCGGATTTGGACCAGAACCCAGAATCCAGAATTTCTTGGACTGTGGACCAAACCGTTATACTTCCGGTCCAATCCAAAGACTGCAATCCAACTTTCGCCCAGCCCTATCCTCTGCTACTTCTTGCCAAATTTTACCACCTATTTCAAAATATTAATTTACTCCGTTTTTTTATATAGGTAAAAATTTGGAAGATGCTAGCCCCTGTTAATCCACCAACCAATGGCATTGTGGATGCAAATACAAAGCTCTCTATCTTGCATCGGATCAGTCAAGGTCGAAGTATGGAACAAGCGAGCGACACAGTCCGCACACCGATTAATTCCTTGAAGACATGTGAAATTGAGACGACCTTGAACTGGAGGGGCAAAAGCCGGATCTCAGAGAGAAGGACTTTGATCTCCCAAGGGCACTGTTAGCCGCCATTAAGAGCATTAATAACCATCAGGTTACCACCCTCTACCATAATGCGTGAAATGCCTAACTCCTTTGCCTTCAGCAGACCAAGCCTCGAAGCAAGTGCTTCAGACTCTACAACATTTTTAGACCCTAGTAGTGCACCACCGATCACAATTGGGGAGCCCAGGTGGTTCCGTATGATGAAGCTTGCAGAAGAAACTCCAGAAGAGGTGAGACTACCATCAAACTTTAGTTTGTATGTATTTGCAAGTGGTTTTTCCCATCTCAATTTTTTTTCTTCTAGGTGTTGTTGTATTGTTTTGTAGTTTTCCTATTATCCTTATCAATACTTTTCGTTTTTTCCCAGTTTTCCAATGCCTATTTCGTAAACATTTCCATATTTTGGATTGTTGTAGAATTACAGTTGTCAAATATTTTCCTATTTTTGTTCGTCCATGTACTCCACCAGGTTGTTGCAAGTGTTGCTCTCTGCTTTTTGTTCAATTTTCGAAAGATGTGGTTCATGTTGTCCTCTATATTGTCGTTGTTTGTATCAACATCATGCAATACCTTTTCTCTTTCTGAATCTATTTATCTAATTATCGTCATTGTACAATGACATTTGATGAAGAGGTGGGTCGGGGTTTCATCGGATTGATCACATAATTCACAACTTGTTGGTATAACAACTCCCTCATTTGTCAGTCTCGTTTTTGTTGGGATTCCGTTTAAATACAGTTTCCATATGAATTTTTTTTATCTTTGGTGTCGTTTCCAATTCCCACACCCACTTGGTGTTGTTATGTTCATTATCATTCCTATTTGTGATGTATTTCAGTGCGCTAGCCGTTGAGAACCATTCATTCTTTGTATGTTTTCAATATAGTTATACGAGAAAAGATGATATTTGCAACGGAGTAAGATGATGATTAGTTTACTTCGTTGCAAATACAGTATCATCTTTTCTCGTATAACTATTTTTGAAATGGTGATCAATTCACCATTGAAGAATCGAAAATAGCTTTGAAGAGAGAGTTTGAGGGAATGATCAATTTCTGTTTTATTGGAAGTATCTTGTACATAAGAGCCCGAGTGCTTATATAGCACAGCTTAACAGCTCTAATAAACTAACAACCTACAATTACAATATAGGAACTCTTATTACACTAATTACAATTAAGTTCCTAACTTCTTATATCTCCAAATCCCCCCCTCAAGTAGGACATGTTGATGAGTCAACAAGTCCATACTTGGATACAAAGAACTTGTGTTGTGCTTCTCCAAGAGGCTTGGTAAGTGCATCAGCTAATTGCATTTGAGACCTCACAAAAGCTGTTTTGATGAAGCCTTCAGTAACTCTTTCCCTAACATAGTGGCAATCTATGTTTAGGTGTTTAGTCCTCTCGTGGAAGACTGGATTAGTTGCTATATGTTGAGATGCCTTGTTGTCTCCATACATTGAGATAGGTAAGCTGATTCTCACTTCCAGATCCTGCAAAGTTCTGTGTAGCCACACTACTTCACTGGCTGCAGAAGACATACTTCTATACTCTGATTCAGCTGATGATTTCGACACAGTCTTTTGCTTTTTTGTTTTCCATGACATCATTGATGTTCCTAAGAACATACAATACCCTGTGACTGATCTGGCTGTAAAGCTGCATGCTCCCTAGTCTGCATCACTATATGCAATCAAATTGAGGTCACAATCTGAAGCATAGAACAGCCCCAAGTTTACAGTGCCCTTGAGATATCTCACCACATGATTTGCAGCCTTCAGGTGAGGTTCTCTTGGGTTACTTAGGAACTGGCTTAAGTGATGTACTGCAAATGATATGTCTGGCCTGGTAATGTTGAGGTATAATAGCTTCCCAACCAATCTTCTGTATTCTTCTGGCTCCTTCAAACATTCACCCTCTTCTGTTGACAGTTTTAGTCCTGTAGGAAGAGGGAAAGAGGCTGCCTTGCAATCTAACATGTGAGAATCCTTTAGGATGTCCAGCACATATTTTCTTTGATTTAGCACAGTCCCTTTCTCTGATCTAGCAACCTCTATGCCCAAAAAGATCTCTCTTTGTCTCAGCAATGAATTCTTCATCATTTCCTGTGAATAACAGATCATCCACATAAGCTAGTACCATTGCCACCTTGTCTCCTTTTCTCCTAGTAAACATTGAGTAATCATTCATTGACTGCACATATCCCTTTTTGACAAGAAATGCAGTGAGCTCAATGTTCCACTGCCTTGATGCTTGCTTAAGCCCATACAGTGACCTTTGCAACTTGCAAACTTGTCCCTTCTGTGCCTTGTCATATCCCAAAGGTAGAGTCATGTACACTTCTTCTTCTAGGAATCCATGCAAGAAGGCATTGTTAATGTCTAGCTGGTGAATTCTCCATTTTCTTACAGTAGCAATAGCAATCAACATTCTCACTAAAGCTAGCTTGGCTACTGGTGAAAAGGTGGATTTATAATCCTTCCCTTCCACTTGATTGTACCCTTTTTCCACCAATCTAGCTTTGTACCTTTCAACCTCTCCATCTGGCCTGTATTTAATCTTGTAGACCCACTTGGATCCTATAGCTTCCTTTCCCTTAGGCAATGTAGTAAGAATCCATGTCTGATTTGCTTCTAAGGCCTCAACTTCCTTTCTCATTGCTTCTTCCCATTCTTGATGGCCTCTAGCTTGTGCATAAGTCACTGGTTCTGCTATTTTGCAGGCATTTGCTAATGATCCCACAAACTCTTCTGAGTAGTCTCCCATATCAAACAGTTGCTGTACCAGAAAAGAGGTAGAGACTGAGTTTGTAGGTTTATGTCTGCACACATAATCCTGAAGTCTTGCAGGTGCTTTGCTTACTCTTTCAGATCTCCTTATCTCCCTATGCTCTTCATGTATCTCATCAACAGGTACTGTCTGAGTGGAACTGGATTCTGAACTCTCTATTATTCTCTCATCATCTTGCCTTACACTGCTCATAGAGTCTTCAACAACAGTCCTATCTATGGTGCCTGCATTTTAAATGCTCACTTTGTTGTGTTCTAGACAACTCATGAGGTATCTGTACCCTTGAACTCCATGTGTCTCCATATGTTGCTGGATTGACCAATGGCAGTGTTATCTTAGTGACCACTTCATCTGATCTTGGTTTATTTTCTTTGAAAGGAAACTCTTTTTCTCGAAAGATGACATCTCTGCTAGTGATAAAACACTTATTGTCTATGTCATATAATCTGTAACCTTTTTGACCTGTTGGATATCCCATAAAAACACACTTCCTAGATTGGAATCCAAACTTGTCCTTCTTAGGTTGATTTGGTTTCCCATAGCAAAGACAACCAAACACCTTCAAGTGCTCATAATCTGGAACCTTTTTGTGCATCATTTCATATGGTATTTGCCAATTCCTCACAGCACTAGGAAGTAGATTTATCACATGGACTGCTGCTAGCACACAATCTCCCCAAAATCTTACTGGAATCCCAGCATGAATCCTCATAGCTCTAGCTGTCTCTATTATGTGCCTGTGTTTCCTTTCTACTCTTCCATTTTGCTGGGGATTGCCTGCTACACTTCTCTGGTGTGTTACCCCTTTCTCACTGAACAATTCTCTGCACTTCTTTTGCACAAACTCTGTCCCATTATCACTTCTGATTATCTTAATCTTTGTATTGAACTGAGTTTCAACATAAGCCACAAAGGACTTGAGCACATCATAAACCTGTAGTTTATCCTTCACAAGATACACCCATGTGTATCTACTGTGATCATCTACCAGTGTCACAAAATATGAGGCACCAGACCATGTAGTTGTCTTATACGGACCCCAGAGATCCAAGTGCACAAGATCAAACACATTTGTAGCTAAAGATTCACTTCTATTAAAACTTTGCTTTGACTGTTTTGCAAAAATACAACTTTCACAAAAGAAATCTTTTATTGGCCTGCACTTGATCATTTCTAAATGCTCTAGTTTACTGTTTGAGCAATGACCTAGCCTAGCATGAATTATGCTTATTGACTCAGCTGTGTGACTCACATCAACTTTATTACAAGCAGTGACTTTCAATCCATGCTCTTGCCTTCTGGATCCTCTTCTGTCTTCAGTTTCTTCTAGGATGAACAATCCTCCTACTCTTTGTCCAATTCCCACTACTTCCTTAGTGATAGGGTCCTATAACATACACTTGTCAGGCCTCACACTGATTAAAATCCCATCATCCAACAATCTGGTCATAGACATCAAGTTGTACTGAAAACCATTCACAGCAAGCACATCATGTATGACAAGCCTTTCATTTATGAACAAATCTCCAACTGTGTCTGCTAACTGTATGCTATGATCAGGTAATATGACTCTGATAGGCTTACTAAGTTTCCTTGTTCTAATCAACATGTTCACATCTGTAATCATGTGATCAGTAGCTCCTGAATCTACTATCCAAACAGAACTACTTCTACTCAAAGCAGCACTTCAAGCACTTGAAAATTCAGCATTACCTGCCAAGTTTGCTGAAGAGGTGCCTGAAGATGTGCTAGCCATGTTTGCTGAAGCCATTGAGTTGTCCACCATGATCTCTTTTCCCTTGAATATCTTTGCCATTTCTCTGCAGACAGCATTCACTAAAGCCTGATCAATTGTATGCTCTTCATCCACTGAATCAAAAGGGCTATCTTGCTTCTGTGTATCCACTGCATTAGCCATCCTATTCCCATATGGCTTTCCATTCTTGTATCCATTTCTGCTCTTATCTGGATACCCAATGATCGTGTAACACTCATCTCTAATGTGTCCTTTCATGTGACAAAAATCACACTTTTTGTCCCCTCTGGACTTGTAATCAGACTTGTATTCCTTTCTTCCATTTCTACTTCCATTGTCATTTCCTCCTTGGTACTGGCTGTTTCCACCTTGGTATTGCCTATTGACATGCATAGCTAAACCTTCTTGATCCATTTGGATGGATCCTGTGACCATCTTCTGCCTTTCTACTTGCTGAACTATGTAGAATGCACGATTCACAATTGGCAATACCTCAGAAGACAACATATTGCTTCTGACTCCATCAAATTCTTCATTCAGTCCCATGAGGAACTCCATCAATCTTGCTCTAGATTCTTTGTCAAGAATTTTTTGAATCACACTGCACTTGCATTGTGTCAAGATTCCACACTCACATTCTGGAAATCCTTCGATGCTCCCAATCTCATCCCAGATTTTCTTGAGTCTACCATAGTATTCCCCAACAGATTTGTTTCCCTGTTCCAGCGACGCCAAGTTCCTCCTGAGCTGATATAGTAGTGGTCCGTTTGTCTGGCCAAATCGCTCAATCAACTCTTCCCACAACTGCTTTGCAGATTCGACATACATCAAAGTTTCAGAAATCGAATTCCCAATTGAATTCAATATCCAACATCTGGCCATATAATCGGCTCTCAACCAATTTTGATGATCAGGCGAATCTAAACCAGGTTTCTTGCAGCTTCCATCAATGAAACCTAATTTGCATTTTGCCCCTAATGCCATCTTGACATTTCTACTCCAATTCAAGAAATTCAATCCAGTCAATTGCAGAGACACAATTTGCGCACCTGGATGATCTGAATTGGTAAGGGCGAGTGGATCTCCAGAAGCGCGAACGCTTGACTGCAGGTGTGTGGCTTCAAAAACGACTTCATTCGGTGCGACCATTGTTGTCTTGTGCTGGAACTTCTAGTCTGCCTCGCTATGGCTTGATTTGCAATCGAAATTAAGTCTCCGATACTCTCCTCTTCACCTGCGCTCTGATACCATTTGAAATGGTGATCAATTCACCATTGAAGAATCGAAAATAGCTTTGAAGAGAGAGTTTGAGGGAATGATCAATTTCTGTTTCATTGGAAGTATCTTGTACAGAAGAGCCCGAGTGCTTATATAGCACAGCTTAACAGCTCTAATGTAAAGGCTCGGAATTTCAAATCCTATTTTTTTCGGAAAAAGAGAATTTAAAAATGAAATTAAATCGGTTTTAAAACTCGTTTAGCGGAATTCGAGGAAAGTAACATTCGAGAGCTAATTTCGGGTTTAGAAATTCGCGTATTCGGGATCTATTTCCGGGTAATTTTTTTTACCCAATTCCACACTCCACCCTCACCCACTCCCGTCACTTCACCTTACCTTGCTGTCCATTCCCTCCCGCCTATTTCATCACCATACCCCGTCAACCTCACCTTTCTCCTTCACCATCGGTTCACCATCGGTTCACCATCACCGCCACCATCATCGTTCCTCCACCTTCACTCCTTCCTCCTCACCACCACTTCCGTCAGCACCATCGACACCCATCGGAGCCACCTCCAGCAGAAGCGGAGCCACCGGGAGCAACCACATGAGCCACCGCAGCACCGACGACCTTCCTCTTTCCATGTTTCCACAACCAAGGTCGTCGCTCGATTCATTCTCGAAACAAACTTCCGGTAAGCCGTTCTCACACGTTTTTGATCGGAATCGTCCTCGAGCTCCACCATCACCCTCACCCATGTCCGAAGCAGGTTCGACGATCCATCGCGAGCCACCCACGACGCCCAGACCTCCGATCAAGAGCTCCGAAGTCGCGAAATCCATCGGTGAGCTCCCGCCTTTCCTTCCTTTGTTTCATTTCGATTATGTCCTTGGGTCGGGCTGTGGGCGAGTGTGAGCGTGTGTGAGCTGAGTGCGAAGAGTCGGGTGGGCTCGTGAGCCCCGGCGAGAGCTCCGACGAGCTTGATTGGCGATGAACGAGGCGCGGCAGAACAGCGAGGCGAGGCAGAGTCGCGGGCGAGAGAGCAAGCGGATAGCGGTGGGCACAACGCGAGCTGGGCGAGGCGTGGACACTGGCGGGCAGCGAGGCATGGACACTGGTGGGCGGCGAGACGAGCAGGCGGGAGCTGTCGGGCGAAGCCATGGCGTAGGCGCGGGCTCTCCATTTT
The DNA here is from genome assembly GCA_037127255.1 of Persicaria tinctoria. Lineage (NCBI taxonomy): Eukaryota > Viridiplantae > Streptophyta > Magnoliopsida > Caryophyllales > Polygonaceae > Persicaria > Persicaria tinctoria. The sequence goes on along the minus strand of JBANSL010000014.1, from coordinate 53,357,843 downwards.
GATTTCGGGAAGGAGATGGCTGACGTAGCGTGTGGGCCCCCTTGCTAACATTTCATATATATTTGTTATTTATTAAACCGGGTTGGGATTATATAACGGGTTCGGTTTGGTACGGTTCGGGTTATCCGTTTATTATTTAACTAATTAGCGGTAATTAAAATATATTATAATAGTATTTGAGGATTTAAAAGACAAATTATTATATTTTGGGAGAATTATAAGGGTTGAATTATTAAATAAAAATGATCGGGATTTTAGGGGATTTGGAAATAATTTATAAAAGTGTTAAATAAATGGTATTTAAAATATCAAGTAATACTATTTGAGATTTAAAATATATTATTGGGACTTAAAGATTTATAAAGAATTTGGAAAAGAATTTCAATGTTGGAAAGTAATCTAATAAATAAATTCAAAAGGGAATTCGGCTAGTATTTTTCAAGGGTCGGAATACTTAACTATTTAACTGGGACTTGAAACGTTTCTGAAACTAACTTGGGAATAAGACTTATTCGATGACTAACTAGCATGATAATATGATCGTTTGACTAACAGTATGATATGTATGACTAATAGCATGACTTGTGGTGAATTATTATATGAGATTAAATGTTGGATAATTATGGCGATCTAGTAGGATTTTATATCACACAAATTATGTCTTATGATTTTGATGAACCATTGAGGTATATGCGGAAATGACGTATATGAACATGCAGAATTGGTTGAAAGATTTATGGAGAACGATGTGGTCTTGAGGAGTGGATGATGCGATGAAATGACTTTCATAATATGTTACTTGTTCTATTGATCGAGGTGTGCTTGAGTGCTTAATAGTTGAATGTAGACTTATGTATATTCCATTATGTACTAGGTGATACTTTGTGATTGTGAATACTGTGTGATGGATTGTCCTGTTGCCGATCTGCTAGTCAGGTAAGTACCTCCGGGGCTTACTCAGTAACCAGTACCTCCTGCCTGATGTGTCATATAGTATGTAGGTGTTTCATATGCATAAGAGCATGCCATGTAGTATCATGCTTAGGAATTGCACTTACGAATGAGCATTCTTATTCTGTATGCGTTTGAATACAGAACGGTCGTTATCTGTGAGTCCTTGCAAGGGTCATAGGGCAGCCCAGCTTCATCGGGTGTTGTCCTCCTCGAGTCATTTATATATAGCACGAGATACGAGATGGGCATGAGATATGATACGATGATGAGATGTGATATGATGATGAGATTTGATATGATTATAGCATCGAACTGGCCAGTCTCCACCTTGTTTGGAAGAGGGGTGGTGGTAGATGAGGGATATACCACTTGGTATTCTTTGTTAAGGCCTTACTTAATATTCCGCACATATGAGTTAGGAACATGATAGAGTGGTTAATATTCCAGTACTGCATGAAGGCATCTTTATTCTAGGTATAGGCGTATTATATGTCCTCAGCGCGGTCAGAGGACCCGTGGGCGGACTCTTGGCCTGACTTGGTGGTATAGTTTCAGGTACTCGATACACTTCTTGATTTTGTGCTGTTCTGACGGGGTCTATTCATATGGCGGAGAGTGAGTGGTTGAAACCTGACTTCACCAGATTCACGCTTTTGGGATTTCTCCCTAATTATACTCTGTTTTGACCCGGCTCTGCCGTGGCACTGGTTGTATCAGTTTCAGAACTTATGCCCTTTGCATGATAAAGGATTTCCCGCGTTGTAGACTTAAGACAGGTACAAGGGTTTACCCCGGGGTCTCCAACGGACCTTCCAGATTTGGGTGCGAAATCTCACTTTAAACTACACATCTTGGATTTCAAACCTTCAACCTGTACTCGGGGCGCAAGATCCCAACGAGGGGTTTCATCCCTCGAAACGTAACTCGGGAATCATAATCCTGGGCCGTTACATCTAACAAACTAACAACCTACAATTACAATATAGGAACTCTTATTACACTAATTACAATTAAGTTCCTAACTTCTTATATCTCCAAACTATTTATAGTTTTATTCTTTAAGTGTTCGTTTGGATAAAAGGGGTAAATACAATTCTTGAGAATTTAATATATGGGAAGTCTAATTCTCTGGAATTGAAATTACTGGGATTTTAAAAAATATGTTTGGTTAACTTTTAATTGTCATGAATTAAATTACCATATTTCGTTTGGTTGCACAAGAGAATTTTATGGGAATTTTGTGTAATTGCTATTTTAACCTTGATATGTGAAGGGATGGGATATACATGGAGGGTGAAAGAAATCTTACCTACTCCCCCCTTGGTGATTCGAAATCATAGGAAGATAACTTCCAGTCCGGAGTTTTCAAAAAAAAAATTTTCATCCAAACACATATATTAACGCTGACTTCCTGAGATATTGCAATTCTTGAGATTTTTAACTCTATCCAAACAAGCATTAAATCAAGCGAAGATTAATGGTTGCCTCTACCAAACTAAAAAGAGACTAGTTTATGTTGATCAATACCCATTCATTCCCTTGTGGTTGATTTGATTTGAGTTAAAAGTTGAGTAGGTTAAAAGTTTAGATTGTGGCTTGTTAGTACTTGCATTGTTAGCTAAGCCTACGTATATAATTGAAGCCTCAAAATACGTTCATAGTGTATTCTTTAAATGAAGGTTTGACCCTCCCATGGCCGGCCATGACTCGTGAGAAGACGAAGAAGTCGAGTAATTAAGAGGGCAGAAAACCAACAAGTAGAAACCAAATGCTAAAAGGTGAAAAATGTTTGACCAGTCAACTCCTTTACACTTCCTTGAAGTCGGTGTGAAACTTGATTTCCCATGTCTCTATACCATTTTGTATTCCCCCAATTTCCTTTTATCTATACCATTTTGTATTTTCCAACTAGATTAAATGTCATCACTCAATTTTATTTGTTTTTATTATAATGATGATGGTGGTCTCTTTCTTTTAAATTTACATTTTCATGTCATGATTTTAATCCTTATGTTATTTATTTATTTTAATAAAATTAAAAAAAACTGCTTTCTTCAATTTTTAATTATTGTGTTTGCCTTTTTAAGTCAAATAAACATTATAATAAAACATCAGAAATTCCAATTTATTTTTTTGGTTTTTAAAGGCGTAAGACATGCAGATTAATTTATAATCTTTTTTATATTTTACTATTTTCTTCATATGTTTACACACTAAGACACATTGTACATATAATTTTATACATTGTGCGTTGTGTGTGTGGCAGTATGGTATTTGCTTGATAAGAAATCTCATCCTGCATCGTATCTCGTATATTTTTGATGGGACAAGATTCATTTTTTTTTCTCTGAATCCCATCAGAATTGGAACAAACAGGGACATGTCCGAGATTTGCGAGATTTGTTCCCACCCCTAAAAAAACCCCATTGTCCTTTTCATGTATAAAAAAAGTATTTTTAAAATATAAATATTTTATGATATTTTAATATTATTTAATAAAATTATATTAAATAAATAAAATTATAATTTAATGATACAAAATTTTTATACATACTAGTGTTCTAACCCGTCCGGACGGACGGGACACCATTTTATCTATATATATTAAAATATAAATTTTATTAATTATTTTAAACCATATATATTTGTTTATTTTACTTCAATATTTAAGGGTTTATTTTACTTCAGTTGCACATGATGGTTAGTCCATCTACCGGCTTGTCCGGTCTCTCGGTTGCTCTAGATTTATCTAGAAAACCGAATTATTATCTTGCTTAAAAAAATAGTATTTGTAAGAAATATTTTGTATCGGAATGACTATTTCAAAACGTGAAAGTAATATTTTTCTCATTTTTATAAAATTTTACCACTAATATATTTAAATCAATTTTTTGAAAATGTTGTTAAAGCTAGTGCTAAATTGTCTAAAAAGTTAAAAGGAATATATTTGACATTATTTTATCGATCTATTTTTTAATTGAATAGAAGTTACTATATTATGAATATTGTAAAACTTCAAGTAATATAATTTCCATAATAGTTTATCCAAAATTTGAATGTTACCACTACTTTATTTAAACATAAGAACTAAAATATTTTTAATGTTATCAATTTGTTATTATATCAATAAATGATTAACGAACATAAAAGAAAAATAAGTTCTACATTTTATTTTGATATAATTTAAAAATCAAAATCTAAAAAATTTGTTAAAGGAATAATTGACATAATTAAAAGTTATCATATGTTCATATACTCCGATTGCTTAAGCAATAAATGCCTAACAAAAATCAAAGCAAGTAATGGCCTTAAACCTTACTCCCTCCGATCCAAAAAGAATGCCGTTTGACTTTTTATTACGTATTTTAAGGAGCTAAAAACTATATAAAATATCAACTTTTTTAAAATTATTTTTTTACAACTTAATATTTGTTGGTAATAAGTATTAGATTTTAAAAAAATAATAATAAAAAAGTTAATATATTATATAGTTTTTAGCTCATTAAAATACGTGTTAAAAAGTCAGACGATATTTTTTTTGGATCCGATGGAATAGTATAAGAATTATCATCCTCATTGTAATTCGAAAACAGTCAAAGTTAGATGACAGTCGACAAGAGAGGAAAGGGCCAAACCCCAAAGGGGTGCTGCTGTACAGGGCTATTATTACTCAAATTATTACTCCCTCCGTTCCAAAATACATGGGTTTTTAGTTTTCGGCACGCTTTTTAAGGAGTGAAAAACTATATGAAATATTATTTTTTTAATTAAATTTTTTATATAATTTGATACTTATTAGTAATAAGTATCAAATGATATAAAAAATTTGATTAAAAAAATAATATTTCATTGAGTTTTTCGCTCCTTAAAAAACGTGTCAAAAAGGAAAAGCCCATGTATTATGGAACGGAGGTAGTATCATTTTAAAAACCTATACTTTTGATAAAAATAAAAATAAATCTATAAACTTATTAAAAAAATAAATAAAAATATATTTATATTTCTAATTATTACTCTATTTTTTTTACTTTATACAAAACTACAACTAATCCTATCTAATAATGACAATTGTAGTTTTATAAAGTGCAATAAAATGATAAATTTTAATCAATAGACTAGTGAAGGTAGTATTATTTTGATTTTAAAAACATCAACACCCCCAGAAAAAATCAGCAGACCGTCCTCTTTTTTCCCACCAAAAAAACACACCCAATATCATCTTTCAGTTCAATTCTTCCCAAGTACTCCCATTTCCCCATGTAATAACCGTTGGTTTTTTCCGGTCTACGGATCGGATTATTTCTTTTTTTACTACTGTATTTCATACAGTATTTTATATTCTCCCTTCACAACCCCATAAAAAATTAAAACAATTAATTAATCATATAGTACGATTATACAATCCTTAGCATGGTGCTATACATTTGAATGTTGCATTTGTATTAATATTCATATTTTTTTCATTAAAAAAATAAAGGTTAACGTTAGGAAAACGACCGTTTAATTTAAAAATTACTGAATAAAAAACGAATCACACAGGTCTCAGAGCGAATACTGTAGGCCTGTAGGGTGGGGGGTTATATGATGCACACAGCCCTTAACAGCCAAAACTACTTGCAAGCCACCACCACACCACACCACCTTCCTCTGTTCCAGGTTGGATCTACTTTCTTCTTCCTCCGTACTTCCTAATTTTTATTTATCTTTTTTTTTATAAAGAAAATAAAAAGCAACTCTCCAAATACCCTTTCTCTCCCCTGCTTTTCTGGTATTCAAGGTGGATTCTTTCTTTCTCTCCCTCCAACTTCCATAGCTGCCTTTCTTGTTGTCACCATCTTCTTTTTCTAGTCTCGGAACAAATTTCCGAGACCGTCAAAAGTCTGCTTGTGTGTACGTGTGTGTGCACGCCCCTCGGAAAAAATGGGAAGAGAGTGGTACCAATGGGGTGTGAAATCCTCCAAGAACAGAGTCCGGGGAGGTGATAGATCCTCCTCCGGTGCAAAGCCACAACCACAACAGCTGCCGCCGCCACCACCGCAACAGGTGGTGGCTGCAGCCGCAGCTGCCTCCGGGTGTATGACTGTTGTCTCCCAACTGTTCGATTTCCATCACTTGCAGTTCTGCTTGCACCACCCCAACCCTTCAGATTCATCCCCAGATAACCCTTCCTCCACCAAAGGTAAAATTTGATAAATTTTCAATCTTTTTTTTCCTTGATTTTGAAACTTTAAAACTCAATTTGATTTTGGAAACATATTTAGGGGTTGAAGCACCGAGGAACAGCCTAGAAACAGACGTGGTGAAGAGCAGCACTGCTTCATTGGCCTCTGTCTCAGGGGATGACAACATCCCAGTAAGCCTTAAAAAAAGCCCTAATTAAGAATGGTTGCTTAATTGGTAAGAGCTATTTCGTTTTGTTATGTATTTTAAGTGTTTTACATTTGAATTTTCCAGATGGGTATTCAAATCAACACAGCTAGAAGGGACAGTAGCCTCTTGAGACCCCATTCTCCAATACCCAAAACAGGAAATGACAACTATTTCTCCTTTCCCGAACCAGGAAACTCTAACACCCCGGTAAGTCTCCACCAAATCGAAACCACTTACTTCAACCTGAAACGGATCAGCGAATATGTAATCTCAAATGTGAATTGCAGGTAAACTCAAGCAGGAGGGATACAAAGCTGTTGAGAGTCCGAGCTCCGAAGCCCAAAACAGGGGAGGAACAGGGGAGCTCTGGCTTCACCTCAGAGAGCAGCGTCTCGCCGGCGGGGCCCAGGACCCCAACCCTGGTGGCCAGGCTCATGGGCCTTGATCTCCTCCCGGAAGGCTACCCGTCGTCCTCCTCGTGTACTCCGAGATCGTCGACGACCACACCCCACCAAAGCCGCAAAGAGAGCAAGAAGCACTCCCCAAGAATCAGCGTTTACGACTTTGTTGGATCGCTGTCGGAGCCTCCGAGAGCGTCGATAGGCGGTAGGATATCGGATGCGGATGGGTACGGTTACGGTTACAACAACCGGAGGCTCTCCCTCCAGATCAACAAGGAGAATCGCGGGGCAAGGGAGGACTTGGTCGTGGAGCTTTCGAGGCACTCGTGCTCGGAGATCAATACCAAGAGGAGGGATGTGGGCTGGAAGGGGATGGAAGACGAGGATAACATGATCAGTCGAAGCCCGAGCTACTACACTAAGCAAATCATGAAGCAGGTCAAGGAGACTGTGATGAAGAGAAGGTTCGGTTCCGACATCACAAACAAAACAGGGGAGGGACAGAGCAGAGAACAGAGGAAGGAATCGGTTTCCGCCAAGGCCAAAAGGCCTCAAAACGACGTCGTTCCGGACGCTCCTTCACCTAATGAAGCAGCAGTCGTACCGAAGAAGGAGCCACCCCGCCGTCCTCTTCCCGCATTGCCTCCTATCCATGAGGCCAAGGACGGACCTGCGACAACGGAGCCAGTAGCGATAGCACAGCCGGAGCGGAAGCGCATTGCGAATCCGAGTGCCAGAAGGCCTCTGCGGATGAACAAGAAGGAAGAGCAGTTCGTGAGAGCAGGTGCGGCGACGGCACGGCCGAATCAGGGATCCGATAAGAAGTGCAAGACGAGGCCGTTGTCAAGCGATCTGGTACTCCATGGGAACGTAGTACCGTCCCTGGCTCCATTGAAGAAGTCGGACCCATCGATTGGAGATCACAGGAAAGCAGTTCAGGTAATTTAATTCCCATCGTTTTCAATTTTGTTCTAAAACTTGTTTGGTAGATACTAAACTAGTTCAAATTTGAATCAAAATGAATTTATCATAAAAATGTAGCACCATCTGCATCTGTAGGTGGCTTCTATTTTGGAGGCATTTCCTGACCTGTAACACTGGTGTGATTGGAGTCGAACCCAACCCATTTAAATTTTTTTATTTTTTATTTTTTTTAATATGGTGATTTTTTTTTTTTGTGGGTGTAGGAACAAGTATCAATAGGGACACCAAAGAACAAGGCTGGGCCTTCCAAGGCAAACGCCGCCCCGAACTCGCATCAGCCAACGCCACCGGCCCGATCTGAGGCCGCATTGGCGGCGGCCACCAGGGCGGAGTTCAACTATATCAACCAGATACTAAAGCGGGCCGGGATCAATAGGGACACCCCGGTATCCTTCACGCGTTGGTTCTCCGCCTCGAACCCGCTCGACCCGGCCCTCTTCCATCGCATCGAGGCCGAGAAGGGTTTGGATGAGGTCGGCCCGCCCTGCAACCGGAGGCTGGTGTTCGAGCTTGTGGATGAGCTACTGGCCCACATTGTAAGGCCTCAGAGGGTAGGGAGGGCCCGGGCCGAGCCCAGCGGGTGGGCCAGAGTGCACGGGTTCCAGGTGATGAGGATGGTGTGGGCGAGGGTGAAGGGGTTCCCAAGGGCGGATTGCAGGATTCTGCAGGATATTGATGAGCTGGTTGAGATGGACTTGTCGGGCCCAGGTACGGGCTTTGTGGCCGGGGAGGAGGAGGAAGATGCCATCGTGGCGGAGATTGAGAGGGAGATAGTGGAAGCGCTGGTGGTCGACACTGCGGTGGCTGTAGGTTCCCGATGGAGATAACGGCTACTTCCATGTAGAGGAACCATATTATATTTTTCTAATTAATTAGAGATTATATATATGGTGTATTTAAAATAAAACTGTCGTTAGAAAATATTTATGTATACGGGTGAAATCTGTTTGATTTATGATTTTTCTCAAATCATTGGGTTTTCAGTTGAGAAAACTAATTAAAATACCCCAATTTTGGGGTATGGTAAAAATATATCCATAATTTTCAAATATAATAAAAATATCCCGACTTTTGAGAGTAGTGGTAATATATTATCACGAGTTTTCTCATTGGTAAAAAATGCTGACAAGCCAGCCTATGTGAATTTTTTTTTTAACAAGGCAGGATGCGTAGAAGCTTTTTTACAAATTATATAGCACTAAAACTGGGTTTTCTTGAACGGTTTCCTTAGGGAAAAATAAACCGACAACAAAAGTAAACCCGAAAAACGAAATTGATTCAACAAAGCAACTAATCCGGTCAAAATTGCCTCAAATAAACACAACACGACTATTCCTAAAACCAACCCGACAACAAAACTAAACCACCTACAACAACGAAGAGGGGGAAAAACTTACTCAGTCAAATCCGTGAACGAATCAAAGAGAAAGAAGATGTGAGAGAGACAGCTTAAGATAAGCGACCACACTGGAGGAAGACTGTCATTGAAGAGAAATCATGAGCTACCCGGAAGACCTAGAAGACAGTTCAAGAAGCGACCACAGAAGAAAATAGGAGGAAGGAAAAGGCGTTGTGTATGAACCCGACCACAGAAGAAAAATTCCACATAGGCTGCCTTATGTCATCATTTTTTACTCGTGAAAAAACTCGTGGTAATATATTACCACTACCCTCAAAGGTCGGGATATTTTTATTACATTTGAAAGTTGAGAATATTTTTTTACCATACCTCCAAAGGTGGGGATATTTTAATTAGTTTTCCCTCAACTTTTAAATGTAATAAAAATATCTCGACCTTTGAGGGTAGTGATAATATATTACCACGTGTTTTCTTACGGATCAAAAATGATGACAAGGCAGCCTACGTGGTTTTTTTGACAATGGTTTTCTTGAACTGTCTTCCAGGTCGTCCAAGCAGCTCATAGTTCCTCTTCAATGACAGTCTTCCTCCCTCGTGGTCACCTATCTTGAGTTATCTCTCTCACATCTTCTTCCTTTTTTATTCGTTCACATACTTGGCTGAGTAAGTTTTGTTTTTTCCCCCTCTTTATTGTTGCTGTTTTTGTCGGTATAGTTTTGTTGTCAGTTTGGCGTTAGGAATAATCGTGTTGTGTTAAGTTGAGGCAATTTTGACCGGATTAGTTGCTTGGTTGAATCAATTTTCGTTTATAGGGTTTGATTTTGTTCTCGGTTTATTTTTTCCTAAGGAAAACGTTAAAGAAAACTCAATTTTAGTGCTAATTTGTAAAAAGGCGTCAACGCAAGTTGCCTTGTAAAAAAAATCCACGTAGGCTGCATTGTCAACATTTTTGACCCGTGAGAAAACTCGTGATAATATATTACCTCTAACCTCAAAGGTTGGGATCGATATTTTTATTATATTTTAAAGTTGAGAATATACTTTTACCATACCCTCAATGCTTCAAAGGTGTAATATTTTAATTAGTTTTCCCATTTATAAATATATAAGTCTTCTTTCATATTCCCTTATTAGTGAAGGATGATAATAATTCATAAATAATAATTTTATAAAAGTAACAATAAAATAGAAGCTAGAATATTTGCAGTGAATATTTCATCAAAAAAATTATTGGGTTAAATGTTAAAAATACCATACTCCATATTAGCTCTAGAGATACACAGTGTTACTTCAATTCATTTTGTAAAAGGGTAAATGGGAAACATTTAATAACCAGTATCTATCTATATAAACTTTATGTGAGTTTTACTGGGTTATATAAAATCGATCAGTATCACTAGTTTCTCTGTTACATCAAATATATCATTTTTATAGTACTATTTTTACACATTATTGTAAGTATTTTAGTATTTACTCTATGAAATGCTTTTATAATTATTATTGACAAAAAATAATCTATCTAAGTTGGGTAAAGTAAATATAAAAAATACATGAAAAAAATATTTTTAATTGACAAAAATTATACCATAAAATAAGATATTTTATTTAAAGGAGAAACAATTGAAATAAATAAATAAATATTAAAATAAGTAGGCAATAGTGATAGTGAGAAGCACATGTGAAATCCACGTGATGGCATACCGGTAGACAGAAAGGACAGACGGCATACGCTCCCTTAAAGGATTAAACCAAAGTTTGGTAATCTTATCTGTTCTGCATCTGCTCAAAATACTGGTTGGGGTTTTGGGGGCTTGGCCCATCAGAAAACTAAAACCCTAAACGACAACCTTTCTTCATCATCAGTTTCATCACTCCACTCTCTACTCCCAACTCTCCCATTCCTTTCTATTAAATTACTCCTATTATTCATTTTAGTTTTTCCTATTTTTAGTTTCCTTTTTATATTTCTTGTCAGTTTATAATCTATTATTATTATTATCAATCAATAATTGCTTCCTACTACAATTTCTTTATAATTTTCAGTTTTTTAAAATATGGATCGATATGACCAAAATCTAATCGCCTATTCGTAATAAATAATGCTCCGTGTAAAAAATAAGTTTAGGAGAGATCCTTAGTGAATCAAATCACATGAAATCCTACTAAACAATAAGATATATACAGATTAACACACCCCCCCCCCCCTCATGATCTGGCACGAAGAGTCTGAAATCGATGTGTACGTGCCCACCGCTTTGGTGAAGATGTCAAGAGAGCGCACGTGACGAACAACTAGCTCATTGGCAGAAACTTGCTCACGAACAAAGTGATAATCAATTTTAATGTGCTTGGACCGCTAATGGAAGACTGGATTGGCTGACAGAAATGTGGCACTCAGATTGTCACAAGTAGTAAGATAGGAGGGCGAATAACCTGAATGCCTAGTTCGTGAAGAAGCTGCTGAAGCCAGATGAGCTCAGCATCGGTGAATGCAATGGCTCTGTACTTGACTTCTATACTAGAACGAGTGGCCACCTTTTGCTTCTTAGAAGACCATCTGATAAGTTTTCCGCCAAAATAAATGGCAAACCCATGCTGAGAGCGAAAGTCATCCGGATCAGAAGCCCAACCGGCATCGGAAAAGGCATAAACGACGGTCGAAAGCCCGGTGCAAGCTCAGGCCTGACGAAATGGTGCCTTTAAAGTAATTTAAGACTCGCTTGACAGTAGTCCATTGAGGTTCAGTAGGGTTGTGGATGAACTGACAAACGCGATTAACGGCATAGGCGATCTCTGGGCGAGTAATAGTGACATGAAGCACCAACAATACTACGATATAAATGGGGATCAACAACTGGGTCACCTGAACCGACAAGCCGAGAGCTAGGCTTAGTAGGAGAGGCGATAGGCTTGGCGCCAGACATATTGCAACGATCCAAGATCTCTGCGATGTACTTCTGTTGACTAAGATGAATGATGTAAGGAGAGCGAGTAAACTCAATGCCCAGAAAGAAATGTAGAGGGCCAAGATCCTTGAGAGAAAAGGCCCGATGGAGGCTTACAACAAAATCATCAATGAATTGAGCATGAGAAACTATGATGATGAGATCACCCACATAGACAACGTGACCCTTATGCCATTTAATAAACATAGAGGAGTTATAGATACAACCCTTAAAGCCATGACGGAGAAGAGCCTGTGTGAGTTTGTGAAACCAAGCTCGTGGAGCCTGCTTGAGGCCATACAGAGCCTTTCGGAGTCGACATACATAGTTAGGGTGATCAGATGCCTGAACCCCCTGTGGTTGAGCCATATAGACAGTCTCAACAAGATCACCATTGAGAAAGACATTGTTGATATCGACCTGACGAAAGCTGCCAACCAATAGTCAGAGCCAAACTAAGGATGAGCCGAATGGTGGTAGGTTTGACGAAGAGGCTGAATGTGTCAAAGTAATCAACATCAGCCTCCTGATTGAAGCACTTAGCAACCAGACGAGCTTTGTAGCGATCAACTGTTCCATCTGGTTTCTGCTTGATCCTGTAAACCCACTTGCAACCAACAATGTTAGCTCTTGCAGGGCGCGGGACTAAGTCCCACATCCCGTTACTCATTAAAGTATCAAATTCTAACTGCATAACATGTTGCCAAAGAGGATCTTTTGCGGCTTGGTGAAAAAATTTGGGTTCAGTGACGACAAGAAGGGCAACAGGGAGCAGTTCAGTGACGACTTGGTGAAAAAGTTTGAATTTAAGACTTTCGAACAATTACCACTCATTGAACTTTGCCTTACCAACTAAGCCAATGAGTTTTAGTTTTCTATTAATTTTCTTTAACAAATTATATACATTCAGTATATTGATTAGGTCGGACTGATCGATCTCTAATTATGTTAACACCAATGATTTTTTTGGCATTTCCTAGATCTTTCATGTAAAAGTATTTCTTTAGGTCCTTTTTGACATTACTAATGAGCAACATAGAGCTACTAATAACCAATATATCATCAACATATAGTAACATATAAAGGAGCTTTGGAAGAAATATACTTGAAATACAGACATGTATCATAACTTCTCCTATGAAACCCTAATTTCCTAATCATGGCGTCAAACTTGAGGTTCCATTGTCTTGGCGATTGTTTCAACCCATAAACGGATCTCTTTAATAAGAAGACGTGATTAAGACGGCTTTTTTCCAATGAAGCCTTTGGGTTGTTTCATGTATATGGTTTCATCTAAAGTGTCATGTAAGAAAGCAATCTTAACGTCCATCTATTTGAATTCTCAATCAAACACAACACACATAGAAAGCATAAGTCTCATTGTTTTATACTTGACTACGGGGGCAAAGATATCATTATAGTCTATCCCTTCAATTTGAGAAAACCCTTTGGCTACAAGCCTAGCTTTGAACCTCGAAGGGTAATTAGGGTTGAGACCTTATTTTATCCTATAGATCTGACGAAACTCCACATGAAAAATCTCATTTTTAAGTGGGACTCAGGGGAAATTGAGAAGGCTTGGTGCGGCCACCACGGGCTTACCTGACCCACACACTCTATTAGAGTGCGGACCAACCTGAGCCGTGATGATGCGTACGGTCTAAGACCTCTCATTTCCAACCTTGAGGAGCTAAGCCTTAAAATTCATAGGGTGGGGAATAAATACCTGAAACGCAGACGATAATGCGTGATATTAATTCGTTGCGGTCAGTGTTTACCTTCCCTATGAGATCCTTTCAAAAATATGTTGCTATGTCGATGCTGGAGATATCTATGACTTTCTCCACGAAGCTTCTGAGGATTTCGGTCGTGTAGTTTGACAGATTGATTCCGAACCCTCAATCTTGGCTCTCTCTCTCTCTCATCTTTCTTTGATTTGCGAAAAGTCCTCTTCTCAATCCCTTCTTCGTCCTTTTATAGTAGCTCGATTGCATGGATCAGATTATGACACTTGTCAAACCGACGTCGACACGTGTGATCTCCGTGGGCAGAGTGCATGTATGACATGTGTCTTTGTCATTCTTTGTATTGTGTCCGCGACACACATAGTTATTCGCGGGTACTTCCAAGGGAAGTATCTTCCATTATTTATCAATGTTTCTGAATGCGGCTACTCGCAACGAAAGGACGTTTCCTTCCGGTTTCATCACAACTCCTCAGGTAGGCTCAAGTTTTTTGAACTTGACGCGATCTGATATCATACAAAGGAAATGTTCGGGGTTGTCTTAGCTAATTGAGCCAACCCCCCCCCCCCCCCCCCTCTTTATTAGATTGGGCCATCTTTTTCACATAAGTCTCGACCCAATGGACTTAGGCCTAGCCCAGTGGAGGAGTAGTTGAAACGTCAGTAAAAATTCTATAAATCACTTTGTTTCGTTTTCACTTTTTACCCACTTCCATTTCTACATCTTGTTTTCACTCCAACTCATTGTCCTCCATTTTCTCTTGAGTGCTTCCGGTCATTTTTGTTTCTCCGGTTCAGTTTTCTGACGGTTCACTATCCTTCCAGGTAGACCTGTCAAAACGTGACCCGACCCGACCCGTAAAACGTGAGTTTTGGCGCAAATATTTCAACCCGAAACCCGAAGTAACCCGAACCCGTTCAACCCGCAAATGTCTGGGTCGGGTTGGGTCAACCCGTGGGTCACCCGTTGGGTCAAGCTTTAAGATAATAAAAACATAAATAAATTACAATTTAACCTAATATTGAAATATATTACTAATAATAATTAGGATTGAATATTATATTTTACATCATCAACTTTACTTTATAATTTAACATTACAATTTTTTATGTATATAAAATTACATATTACTATTGTAGCAACATTAATTATTATTTTTTAATAATATAACTATTATTAGGATAATATAACAATTTTAGATTTAGGAACTATGTAAATAGTCATTAAAAATACCCTATCTGTTTACTTTTAAATGTCGTTTACTATTCATGTATGGCTTTAAGGATGATAATAATTATATAAAATATCAATTTATATATTAGATATAATTTCATACTTCAAAAACTAAAAAAATCAAATTATAACAAGTAATAAATTTTTATTGATATTTTACATAATTTTATCATTTTGAAATAACGTGTATAAATAGTAAATGACATTTAAAAAATTATGGATGAGTAGCGCTCTTGACCCGTTGGGTTGACCCGAACCCGTTAAATATAGGCCTGGGTTGAGCATTTCACGACCAATAACCCGAAATGACCCGACCCGAAATGAACCCGAACCCGAGATGACCTGACCCAAACCCGACCCGTCCGACCTGTTTGACAGGTCTACTTCCAGGTGATTTTTCTTACTTGTTCTTGATGTTCTTGATATTTGTATGAGTGTTCTTGAGGTTGGTTCTTGCCCTTCTTTCCTTTTTCTGTTTTCAGATCGGACTAGATTTACCACCCCTTTTTCAGTTTTGTTTTTGTTCTATTGATGATATTAATCCGCGTCTATAGGTTCGTTCGCGGATACATCACTTAGTTTTTTGTTGAGGATGTCTAGTTCTAGGGAGGATCCGGATGGTTTGAATAAGTTTGAGAGAAGTGAGGGATGGCGTTTGGACCCTCCATCTTCTTCTCGTCCACGCCCATTGCCCGTTCACATGAGAAAACTGTCGTTGTTCCTATCAAAGTATAACTCAAACCTACAAACTAGTATAGTAAGTAAGTAAGAGGTCGATCCCACAGAGAATCAAGTATTTCTAAGTATTCATCTACAAATATCCACTTTAGTTTAGTTAGTTGATCCTCGATTCTTCTTCAAGTTCTCTTTTCATCCTATTATTGTTCATGTCCTGATCTTGTGTAAATTACTAGTCCTACGAATCCTAGTAACCCTTACTAATTAGATAACCCTAACACGGTCAAGATTCAACCTAATAGTAGCATTAAGATTAAGGATTAACCAGGATACATGCAACACCAAGCTATGAGTCAGCATTCAACATGTAATTGATTCTCTACACACTAGTTTAGTCCTACGAGTCCTAAAAAGGCATGATTGCTACAACGGATTAAGGTTCGCTACGAGGAATCTACAAAATCCTAGCAATAATCTCAACTAGTTGTACGAACTAGAAGAAATAAACAATATTCGCAAAAGAATCAATACGAATCAATAGGAATAGAACAAGAATAGAAATCTCACAACTTTACCGAATTAAAGCTTCAATCCATTGACGAAACGAAAGAGTTTAGCACTCCATGGCCATGGAGGCTCTCCTCTAGAGTTCTCTCAATTGATAATCTCCAAATGCATAAACTAATGAATTAGATCCTTCAAATAAAACCCTAAAACTTCCTTAAAAAGTCTCAAAAGAGTCGGCCAAATAATAATTCTTAAAACCTAATTAAAGAGATAAAAAGCCCATTCAGCAGATTCGGCATTTCTGCAGAGGCCGCAGGGCAGCCAACCCAGGCCGCGGGGCGGCCAGGCGATCAGCGAAATCATTCGTCAGAGCTTCGGGCCGCGGGTCGGCTTTTACTGTTCACAACAATTTGTCCTCTTCGAATTTGGTTCCGATGTCAACACAAAAGTTGTAGATCTCGAAAAGATCTTTCCAACACATGCTTATAATAGTCAATCGGACTACCGAGGTCTCCAGAAAGTGCGAAACAAGTTCAGCATGTCTGGCGACAATTTCTGCTGAATTGTTCTTCACTTAGGCTCTCTAACTTCGATTCCGCTTCCGTACTCTTCACTTTTATTCTTCCTCTTCACTCTTCCTTCATCCATGAGCTTCCTCATTCCTCGTCGGATCCACATATACTTGAAATAATCCATAAAAGCGTGTAGATTCCGACTCCACCAACAAAACAAGTATAAATGCAAATCTAGCCTAATATATGCATTATATAAATCTAAATCATGCTAAATGCAACCCAATATGCCTACCTAAATGTATGCTATCACCCGTGAATCTATAGTCTTCCTCCATCTCATCAAAATCCTCCTTCGAGCTTTCTAGTTCATCAGCAGATGCGACACTTGACCACGTGGGTCCCCCGGGAAGTCCCATTAAGGTGAGAAGGGGCCGGAAGCGTTATAACCCTGATTACTATTCTTCTCCTTACCTACTTTCTTCTTCTTCTAAGGATGGCGATGGAGGCAACACTTCTTCAATAGGAGATGATGCGGACCAATGTTCTTCTTCCAACGCGAATATCCCTTTTACTTCGCGCCCTTCTGATAACAATTCTGGGTCTGAGGCGCCATGGACACCGTTTGCAGCCTCTCCAGAGGGAGTGGCGGAAATTCCTACAAGGATTTGGTCTAAAGAATCTCTTAGTGATTTGCACGTCCCCTTATATTCTCTGGACGATTTTTCTATCCACGACCCTCAACCTCTATTAGTTATCTCAGAAAGGATTCGACCTTGGCGTTCTTCGAGAGGCTTTGGTTACGATCAGAGGCCCGTCGCGGAAGGAAGATCCATGGAATTTTTTCAAGTGGAGGAAAGCAGTAATTTTCTTTTTGAAAAAGCGCTCGCTAACCGCCTGTCTACGACAAGGGTGACTCTATAAGATTGTTCTACTACTAATTATTACACAAAGTACATTTTAAGGTGTTCCGCGTTCCAAGTTTTGTTGAGGGTCACTCCCTCCTTGGTTTGAAGCTTATATGCCCCTATGTTGATGACATCTATGAAAACAAACGGGCCTTCCCACTTGGCATTAAACTTTCCTCCTAGTTGGGTCAGTCAAAGCACTAGATCTTCCTTCTGAAACTGTCGTGGCCGTATGCGTTTGTTGCGGTACTTCTCCATTCTTCGTTTGTATTCTTGAGCTTTAAGGGCAGATGCCATCATTCTTCTCTCTTCACGCAAGTGCATCTCAATCTCTAGAGCCTCATCATTTTTTTCTGGATCATAAGCCAGAACGCGTGCTAAAGGGACCAATCTTTCAACTGGTATAACCGTTGTTACCCCGTAGACCAATGAAAACGGTGTTTCTTCTATTGGGGTCTTTGAGGAGGTTCGATATGACCATAGGAATAATGGAAATAGCTTAGCCCACCGACCCTTGGTAGTGTTTCCCAGCTTCTTTTGGATTCCATCTAAAATCTGGCGGTTTGTTGTCTCTGCTTGGCCATTTGTCTAAGGGTGAGCTACGAAAGAGAACTTGAGGATGATGTTACGCCCCACACAAGAATCTCTGATCATTTCACAGTCGAACTGTGGGCCGTGATAAGTGATAATAGCTCCTGGTACTCTGAAGCGGCACACCAAATTCTTCCATAAGACCTTCCTTACGTTCTTCGCGGTTATCAATCCCATGGATTCAACTTCAACACATTTTGTGAAGTAATCAACCACTACTAGTACATACTTGAGCTGTTTGGAGGGTGTTGGAAAAGGACCCAAAATATCCATTCCCCAAAGAGCAAAAGGGTAAGCACCATAAATGCTCTTCAAAGATTCTACAGGCTCGTGCTTCACACCACCGAGCCTTTGGGAGGCATCACAACTTTGTATGTAACCTTGGATGTCAATGGTTGGCCAGTAATATCCCAGCCTTATGATTTTCGTGGTCAGCGCTCTCCATCCCTGATGATGAGCACATACTCTTGAGTGCAGTTCTTCAATGATCAATTTTCCTTCTTGAATGGATACGCACAACAAATCTAGGAGGTTATAGCCTCTCTTATAAAGCTTTTCTTCATGGATAGTAAAATGAGCGGCTCTAGCTACAATTTGTTTGGCACCAGTCCTCTCTGAGGGAAGAATCCCTTTTCCCAAGTATTCTGCAAGAGGGGTTCTCCAAACTCCATTCCCTCATGTTCGGACGGAATAAGCTTCTTGAATGAGCCTTCGCTGCTCTTTTCTCTCAAGCATGACTTTGTCTCCAACCATGGAAGGCATGGTCGCGCCCATCCAGGCAAGCGCATCTGCTTGCTAGTTTTTTACTCAGGGGACCACAATCAAGTTAAATTATACGAAAGCCTTTTTTAGGGCCAAGACCTTCCTCAAGTAATCTGGCAGCAATCCAGTTCTAGCTTCGTACTCTCCTTCAATTGTCTCACCATAACCTCAAAATTTGTGTACGCGATAATCACCTTTGCCCCGTGGATGAGTGCAATCTCAACGCCTACTATCAAAGCTTCGTATTCTACCTCATTGTTGTTGGCTTTGAAGGACAACTTGTATGCATAATTCAATTGTTCTCCTTCTCGAGTCATTAGTGTGACCCCAGCTCCGCAGCCATCTTTGTTAGCAGCTCCATCAACCTTCACGACCCACTCACTGCCTTCATCGCGCCGTTGTCTTTGAAGTTGGTTTCAGATAGAAAATCAACCAAAGTTTAGGCTAACGCTGCTCTACAAGGAGTGTAATATATTTCAAATTCAGATAGCTCAACTGCCCACTTAGTCATCTCTCAGAAAGACACGGAGAGTGAAGAATTTGTCTCAACGGGAGATTGGTCAACACTTTAATGACATGGTCCTGGAAATTAGGGTGAAGTCTTCTATCAGCAAATACTAAGCATGTGATCATCTTTTCAATTTGCTCATATCTGGTCTCAGCATTCTATAGGACTCTGTTTACGTAGTAAACTGGATATTTCTCTTCATGAGTGAGGATCGCACTGATTGTCGTGCTCTTCACGGCTAAGTACATATGCAAAGTTTCTTGTTTTTCCGGCTGATACAGGGTCGACAACCCTCAAATGCTTGCTGCAGCGCAGGGGTCCACTAAATTAGACCCTTCTTCTTGAGTAACGCAAAAAAAGTAGACTTCTCCACAAAGCATGAACAGAAATGGTTAAGGTAATTTATTGCAGGGACTGAACTTCTTTAACTATTCGTGGTGGTTGCATATTTTGGAAGGCTGTGATTTTAGCTGGATTTACATCTATGCTCCGCTGGCTGACCATGAAACCCTGGAACTTGCCGGAATCAACTCCAAAAACACATTTTTCTATATTCAGGTTCAAACCTCTGCGTCACAAAGAATCAAAAGATTTTTTGCATATCTGCGGAATGGTCTTCAATTTGCTTGCTTTTCGCCACAATGTCATCTATATATGGAAACATTTCTCACCAACTGTCCGCGAAAAATTCGATCGATTTCTCTTTGAAAGGTGGCCCTCGCGTTCCTCAACCCGAAAGGCATGACTCGATAACAAAAAAATCCCTTGATTTGTGATGAACGCGGTTGCTTTCTTATTCAGAGGGTCCATGCGGATCTGTTTCTACCCTGAGTAGACGTCTAGAAAGCTCAGGATTGCGTTCCCTCCGGTTCTATCTACCAACTCATCTATATACGACAAAGGATAGCTGTCCTTTGGACAGGATTTATTCCAATCCAAGAAATCAACACACATCCTCCACTTTCCACTAGACTTTCTAACAAGGGCAACGTTTGACAGCCAATCAGAATCTTCAACTTCTTCTATAAACCCTGCATCCACCAACTTTTCAATTTCATCGTTGGCCGCTAAAGCTTTTTCAGATGCCATCTTCCTTTTCTTCTGAGAAACAGAACATGCGCCATGTCGAATTCTGAGATTGTGTATTGCAATGGACGTTGGCACTCCCAAAATGTCACGCGGGGACCAAACAAAGACATCCCTGGATCTGGCTATAATATCCAACACGCGCTCTTTTTCAACGCGGTCCAGATCTTGGCCAAGATATCTCCTTTCCTCAGTATTGGCGAAAGGCTGATAGGCCGTTCTTTCATCCACGATCGGTATTTCTCTTACAGCTGGTCTGACTTCTAATTCAGCTTCCTCTATACTAGTAGGCTGACTATCCCCAACTTCTGACTCTACTAGCAACTCCTCTTCTTGTTACTCAACCTCACTGTGAGCAGATTCATGAACACACATCACTTCCTTGCTATTTCGGAGAGAGGTTAAATAGCAACTTCGACATTCGGACTGCTGTCCGCAGACCTCACCTACCCCTTCTTCCAGTAGTTGGAATTTGGCAACAAAGTGGTAGATGGAGACGACCATCTAAAACTAAGCCTAAACAACTATGCATTACCATCTGATGAATTATACTTTTTTTTTTACCTCATGCATTACCATCTGATGAATTAACTGAAAACTGAAACGCATTTTCGTCCCCCGTATAAAAACTAAGCCTAAAAAACTGTTCTTCAAATGCTGACAACCCCCGCTCAACAACATCACAAACTTCGGGGTAGAAAGAGATATTTACTCGAGCATTAAATCTTTCCTCCAGCACTCTACATTCTACAAAACAGAGACATGCCCCGCATAAAACACAAAATAAAACCGATATAACTAAAAAGAGCGGACAAACAGAAGAAGCAAAAACTCACATAAAACTGAGATTTATAAGATTCCAGGTCCAAAACAATGGCAACTACACATAATTAGAAGACATAACAAAACATAAAAAATACATTAAAATCAAATTCAACAGTATAATCACCACCCGTTACTAAACGGATAAAGCCTAAGAAAGAGAAGAAGAAACCGATAACAAAATCCCATGAAAGTACACTAGCCTTCGTGTCATGTGCTTGATTCATACATTGTTAGATTGTAAACGAAGATAATGATCAAGAGAAATCACGATGAGAGTGATCAATTGTAGTGAAGACGAAAATAAAGAAAGAAACAAGAAGTTGGGACACAGAGAGAGGGAAAGGGGAGAAGGCGGACCGTACAATACAAAAAATACTACCCAGGTGGACAAATACTTAATTTGGACTGCCTACTGGCCCTATATTCAATTGAGGGAGGAAATTGGGTATGTCGGCTCAATTTCCTCTATATAGTTATTGATCACATTTAAAAGATGGCATTTTTCATAATATGTCATTAAAAATCTTTTTTTTTTATGGCATTTATATAAAAAAATGCTATTGTTTTTTAGAATACAATTTATTCTTGGCGTTTTACAAACATCGTAAAATTTATGGCGTTTATAAAATGCCATGTTTTTCAATTGTAAAATTTATGAAATATTTTATGGCATTTTAAAAATGTTGTAAATTTTACGGTGTTTATAAAACGTCATGAAATTAAGTGGGGGCAATTTTATTGATCTCTGTTCCCATCTTTTAAATGTCATCATTGTGGTGTCAAGAAACATCACTTTCTCATTGGATGATTTTTGTTCGAGTCTCAGCAAAAGGTTTATTGATTTCTCCCTATTCTCGCTATTAATTTGCAGCCCATCTTTGAGACTTCCCTGATTTCATTGTTTGTCGGTCTTTTTGTTCGGATCTTTTTTCGGTTTTTGCTTTTATGTGCATGTTTATCAGCCTTCAAAAAAACAGCATACAAGAAACCTAGCTAGGGCAACTATCAAACAACAATCAAGAATGAATGAAACCATAAAGCCTTTCCTAGCGCCTAATAGTCGGTTAATCCATCTTTATCAGCCTTCTTTTACGCAAGATGATATCAACCGACTTTGATAATTGCTCAACGGAGAGTGGTGATCGAGAATCGTTCACAGAATACGCATATAGTATAAGAATGAAGAAATCCGATTAGATCGAAGGGTTAGATTTGAATATCCATGGAGGCAATTCAAGGGAAGATAATCATAACACTATCGCAATCATGCAAAGTTGTGAATTTATAGTATATAGGTAAAATGGGGAAACATTTAGCGTGTGAGTGAGAGCAGCTGTTGTCGTTTTATCATGTGGAAGCAGGCCCGGCCCATGGCTATGGGCAACAGGGGCGCAGGCCAAGGGCCCAAAATTTTATAGGGCCCATCATATTTATATAGGTATATATATAACCCTACAAGTAATAGCCCATCAGTTTATAAAAGCCCAAACTAAAAATACAAAAGGGATAGAGGGCCTAAAAAGGAAAAAAAAAATCTGGGCCTGAGCTTGTTAGCACTTAGCCTTGAGATTTTCAATTTTTTTTTCTTTCGTGCTTGTTCCAGTATAAAGCATGAATTAGGACATTTTTTTTTACTTCTAATCAAATTGTATTTTTTATTTTGGAAGATGCTTCCAGATTTGGGATGTAGCTTTCACTTTGAGACTTAATTTCCTACTTTCTTTGGATTTCAAGGGCCCTTAAATCGATTTTGCCCCAGGGCCTCTAAAGTCCTAAGAACGGCCCTGTGTGGAAGCAGGCTGCATCCGCTGTCCATGTCCCTGTCTCTGTTCCCGAAGAGAACAGTCATGTCATTCCAATCATTTCTTTCAATTCAATGAGACCCATATTTACCAGATTTTCTTCTTCTTCTTCTTCTTTTTGAAAAAAAAAATTTACGAGTATTTATTTGTGTTGAGGTGAAAATAGGGTAAAAAAAAAGGAAATTGCAGATGCTTGCAACAAAGTGTAGTACTCCGTACTAACTAGGGTTTTTAAAAAGAAAACCTCAATTACTGCAGGCTGACAGAACTGCAAACGACCCCCAAATTAATTGCAAAAGCTATTCTGCGTTCTGTTTCCACCGGTAACGCCACTGTGAACAACTTGGGTGACTCAAAATCCAGCTCCCAGTACTGTAAATGGTAAAAACCATAAGTTACCGTAATGCCATCAATTTTTGATAATCTGACCACCAAAAAGTTAAAAGATCATTGCTTTCTGAGGGGATTGTATTTATTCCAATGAATTTCATCTTATTAATACTTGTACAGTTGTACTGTATAAAAACTACAGTAATTTTGATGATATATACAAAAACAATTCTAGTGTATTTCACTCCAAATAGTGGACAAAGGGTCGAGTTGTAAACACCCTTTCCTCAACTACGCCAAGTGTGCTTCAGAGTTCAGATGGGTCTATAGATATGTCAAATGGAATTGATTAGCAGAGCCAGAGAGGAGGGATGGGCGACGGTCTAAAAGTTGTAATGATTTCTCTAGTGTAAAAATCTCAAGTGTGTTGGTTTTGGGGTTTCGAAATTAAAATAAAAATCTGGCTGTGGCACTATTTGGGGACAATTTTTGAACTTGTGCCTTTGTCCATGTTGGGCGTCAGCTTTGCCATTTTGGTTTCTTGTATTTTGTCTCCCAGTTCTCCTCCAACTGTTGTATAACCAAATGGCTAAATGTATCATTTGAATTACATACTGTATACTGTATATAGTTACATCTACATATTTCACTGTTGAGGCCATAGATCTTGAAAGCACTCGAACGAAGAGGATGAGCAACCAAAGAGTTCAAATGCAGACTTGAATGAAGAAAAGAGCAAAAATGAAGAAATTCTAGGAAGCAAGTTACAATAGTACTGAGGATCCCTACATTATTACTTGCCTGTTGTTTCCTTTATTAGACAAATGGTCCGTTTCAACACACTATTCATACCAATCTCTACTCAAATCATACATAATTATGAAGATCATCCAGGGGGTTAATCTAAAGGTGCAGTATATACAAAGCACCACATCTCCAGTTCACCCTTTTCCATCTGTGCCATGCCATAGCAGGTCAGATCATTCATTCGGTCTGCGGAAACGGTTGGGGAAGAGGTAGATGAAGAGAGCATCTCCTACCCTATGGTCAACCAATGCCCATATTTACAGTAAACATAAACCTTAAAGAATTGAGTTTTCAATAGCTAACAACTCAGCATCCTGCTTGTTTCTTGCTTTTGGCTTTATTTCCGAGTGGGTTTGGCATTCGGGACTTTAGTACTTTACTAGAAGATCACTCAGTGACGAGCCAGGGTGGCTTATTAACCCTCCGCATCAGATCATTTGCTGGGTCTCGCCTTTTCAGCTGGATGATCAGTTGTGCTACCTTGTTCACAAATTGTTGCACTGCTTTGACTTTGGTTGACTTTTTCTGCTAGATCATCCTTTTCAGCTGGGTGATCAATGGTGTTACCTTTTTCTTGTTCACAAACCACGGCTCTGTTTTCAGCTTGTGTGACTTCTTCTGGCATGTCCTCCTTTTTGTCTGGTAGATCAACAGGACCTTGTTCTTGTTTACAGGTCACTGCACTGCTTTGAGCTTGTTTGACTTCATCAGCTAGACCATCTTTTTCAGTAGGGTGATCAATGGTGATACCTTGTTTAATTACTGTACTGCTCTGGGCCCGATAAACTTCTTCCAGTGGGTGGTTCTTTTCAGCTAGGTTATCATTGGAACCTCGTTCTTTATTACGAATCACTGCAGTGCTTTGAGCTGGATTGACTTCTTCTGGGGCATTGCTCTTCTCATCTGCGTGCTCAGTGGAATTGCCTTGTTCTTTATGAATCTGTGCAGTGCTTTGAGCTCGAATGACATCATCTGGCTTGACACAACTATGCCCAGAAGCTGTAATTGCTGCAGTTGAACCACTATGATAGAGCAAAGTCCTACCCTGGGGCGCATCATGATCATGCTGACCCTCATATGTAGTTATAACAACGTTTGGATCATGTGATGCCCTCTCAACACGCTTCTTAGCAGGACACCCAGGATTAGTGCACCTGTAGTAACTCCTACACAAGAGAAACATGTTTGAACTTGCAATGCGAAAAAGACATACATGTTATTGAAAACAGCTTCATATTGACAAAAAAACACAAAATGGCTGAAACTGCAGAAGGAAAAATGATTTACAATGCCCTCAGGAGTAAACAAGCTTTAAGCACAATCAGAATGTACATACATCGAGTTTATTGAAAACACACACAGCACCCTAAAGCTATTGAAAAAACACTTCTGCAGTGATAACCTGGTTCTTTCAAGGGTTTATGTAAATTTACCAAAAGCAGTAGAAAGCACAATGACTTGTATCGGAAGTGATAACCTGGTTCTTGTTGGCTCCTCAAACATTCCAAATGGCCAGGGTAAGAGCAATATAATAATCAACCCATATATGAGAATAGCAAGGCCAATAAATGTAACACAATCTTCATGCTTAAATCCATTTCATCAAGCATGTAATGCCAACAGATGGCATCATTTTTCCTCGAAATTAGAAGAAAAATCTACCAAAAGAAGAAAAAACAAGCACCCCCATGAAATGTCATCAATTGACCAAACAAAATACAACCACCATGCACCCACTGTAATCCTGCAAAACGAAGGTCTTTGAGGGAGGGTAGAGATGTAGAGTATACAGTACATAGCCATGAGTTTGCCTCCATGAGAGCCTGACTAACAAGAACCAGCCAATAAAATCCAAAAGTATAGCATTTTTACATAACCTAGATAGAGTAATTGGGTAAGCCAGATGAGAGGTAATATTTACCAGGAGAAATATATAAAACCTATATTTATCTTTGATATGTATTTTTATAGTATCATATATATCCAGCATTTACTAGTAAGAGGATCTCATCCATACATACCTAGCATTTGGATTGTCTTTGACTAGCTTCTGCCCATATTTGCGCCACCGGTACCCATCATTGACAATGTCAACAGCACTGACAGTCTCAACCACCCATCGTGATTTACTGTTAGACTTATTGTCCGTGGACATATCATAATCATCTCCTGTTTTCCTGGTAGTTTTCCCACAGAAAAAATTGCAATTGGAAGAGAGGACAGGAGAGGAAGGAAAGCCAGAATACATACAGATCATGCAGTGGATAGTACTACGTATAAGACAACCTAGACATACCTGCGCTTTGATGCTACATTCTCGTCAGTGTTTCCGCAATCTTTTGTTAGACTTGAGGGTGAAGCAATATCTTGCGTGCCTTCAGCACTTGTTGGAGCAGGTGTAAGCTCATTGGTTTCCATTAGCTCTGCATCATCAGCTGGTAAGTTATGTGCGCTGGATGACTTGCCTGTTAATTGAGAAAATATCATCAAAAGTTGAGAGAATGAGTTGAGTAAAATTATAAACCAACACCAAAATTCCATCTTACCTTCAGCAACATCAGAAGAACGATCATCCCCTGTTTGCACTTTCATTGAAAGAATAGCCGGTAATGCAGCACCAAGGCCAGTCTGAGGTTTGGGATGATCATGCTTCCCAAAATAACAAGTATCAGTTATTCGTCCATCAGGTGCACGCTCTATTTGTTTCTTTACTAAGCATTGCTGATGTGAACATTTATAGTAGCTCCGTGTATGTTTATTTCCCTTAATATTTTTCTGCCCATACTTTCGCCAGTTATACCCATCGTCAGACGGCTTTTCTGGGACCACGGAATTATTTTCTTCTCCGCTAGCATTTGCAGCACCCTTAATATTTTTTGGTGTATACGTTTGCCAATTATACCCATCATCAGATGGCTTTTCAGGAATTGCAGAATTATTTTCTTCCCTAGTAGAATTTGCAGCACCCTTAATATTTCCCTCTTTACTAGCCTCTGCAGCATGATTGGCAGAATCAGGGTTTCCTCTTTGATGTAGAGGCATCATATCCAATCTAACTTCCTCCACAGTAACCATTTGATGATGTACACATGAAACCACAGGAGCAGTCGATTCAAGCTGCAGTCACGCAAGAAAATAAGTAATAATTGATTTGTGAACCTCAGTGGCCAGTTTGCAACACTTCTGAAGATCCTGACTTCAAAGTTAATAAATATTACAAATTATATAAATAGGTACAGGAAGATCAACAAGACAACAACTTGTGCACCAAACTACAAACAAATCCAACATAAAAAGGAAAAAAGAGTAAATAACCTTCTGATCAGATTTGGTGGGGGGTGAGTGGGGAAATAAAGAACAAAGACAGTAGATATTACACAACAATCTAAAGGATATTGCTCCTTGATTTTGGTAAATAGAGAGTGGCCATATCCAGGAGTCTAAAGGATATTGCTCTAATTTAAGCCCACAATTGCTGGTGGTGAGCAATGTAGTGAACCACAAGATAGTCTCGAAATTATAGCTAGTTTGGTAGATGAAGAGCAGAGAACTTAAATAACCAAGAATTAAGTTCACAATACGATAAAAATTAGTGATTTCCAATACCCACGTGTTTGTTCTTCATACAATGGCATATTTTTGCAACTAGAGCCTTGCGTCAAAATTCTACCCTTTCTCCAGATATAAACACGCTGCAGAATGGGTGAATCAAATTAAACACAAAAAGGCTGAGTTTCAAAGCAAGATTTACTAGTTATGACAGTTCTTGGCTCCAAGTTAAGACAATTAAACATCACTACGAAAAGCCAGATTAAAAAAAATGGCTCACAAGTATATGTATATCAATAAGGATTTATTAGGTTACTTTGCAAATTTCAATTACTGGTGGAATACACTGAAAAGGGGTTAGCAACAATAGGCAAGAATATCAACAGGCATAAGCTTTACTCAGGCCCAACATCGAAAATTCTAAACCAACTGGCAATAAGCTACATACTACTATACTAGCCAGAAGCGCTGTAGATGTTTATTTTAACTGCAGATCATCAAAGTGGTAATCTACACTAGTAGTATGACAGATTGACACCTTGCCTATACTTCTGTAGCAGAGATGAAAGGCTTTCCCTGCTCTCTTCTTTATATAGTTAGGTTGGAATTTTCCTCTTTTATGGAAGATATATCAACTTTTTTGCAGCAAAAGAAACAAAATCCCATATTTCGATCGTCATATGAAGCGGGAACCAATAAAGGTTCGGATAAAAACAGAAGAAAGAAAATAAAAGTTTTGTGGCAGAACTGGCAAATATTAGGATCTGTTAATCACCTTTTTCCCAAAGAACCTCATGTTTTAATGGATATGAATAAGGCTTCCAATATTTTATATCTATTCAGCCTTTATGCATACTATTTACATCTATATCTTCCTATTTTAAATTGAATTGTTTCCTGCCTCCATTTATTTCCATCCTATCAAGGTGTAAGACATACTCCTCATTCAACTGTCTAAGGATATCAAAATCTATCCATGGACAACATATTCAGCCCCTTCCTTGCCCAAATAAAAACACACTTCCTTTACAATTTTCTATTTCCAAATGTCAGCTTACAAGTGAATAAATCAACCACAATTTACACAACGGAGAAGAAAATTCAGGATCCCCCTCATGGATATGAAATCAATACTAACACTCACAAACTCCATCCACCAACCATGGCCAAAACCCTAAGCTAAATTCTCAACCAGAAACTCGCGACGGCCGACTGGCACCACCAACTACCAATGTTAAGAGCTCGCAAACACAGGAAAAAAAGAAAAAAAAACTCCTCCTCCATAAATCTCCCTCTCGAAGAAGAATTTGCATCGGAAAGTAGCCAGCGAAAAATTAAGAGCTTGGGCAAAAACAATCCGACAAGCACGAAATCCAACAACCAATTAACCACTAAAAAAAAGGAATAAAATAATAGAGGAGAGCAAAATAAAACAAAGGAAATAGGCAACTGGAGAAGAAATTGTGCGTAGAGTGAGCTTACAAGATACGATAAGGAGGCCGTGGGGCTGGAAATGATGGAAGATTTCTCTCGAAGGGGGTCAAATTAAGGGGAGGAAACCCTAGGAGAGAGAAAAAGAAGGAGAGGAAAAGAGGATGACCGGACCAGATGCAATTTGATAGTAGTTGTAACAGTAAAGAGGGACGTGGTTTGGAATTTGGATTCTTTAGGCTTTGGAGATGATGGTAGTCGTAGAGGAGGAATCCAAGTCCCCCATTTTGGGTGCTCAAAGTCAAAAGCTCTGATGAGGGAGAGAGCTACTGAGTGGTAAAGGTGTTCGTTGGCTCTAGTTTCCTTTTCCTTTTTTCTTTTTTTTTTAAAATGAGAAAATTAAATTTATAAAGTTACTAAGTGCGCATATTTTTTTTTTCATTTTTTTTAAAGAAAGTACGCATATTTATTTAATGTTTATTGTGTATTACTCCGTAAATTGTAAATTTCGGTTAATCACAACGTTGACTAGTGCAAATAGGGCCTCTATCTAAGTTTTAGGGCGAGTATCCTCTACGGTTTTTCTAATCTGATTAACAATCTTTATTAAAAAAGATTTCATATTAAAAAAAACACACAAATTCTAATAAAAAACAATTTCAAAAAATAAAATGATTAAATTTAGTAAATCTAACAAATTAAGCTTTTTAACGACCTTTAGGTATAAAAAAAACTAGTACGATTCCCGCGCCATGGCGCGTTTTTTTTAAATCTAAAATATTATATATATATATATATATATATATATATATATATATATAATATTATAAAATGTTAAGATAAAAATCATAAAAAACTTTACAACAAATGTATCTTACAATTATCTCAAAAAATTATTTTTTTTAAAATCTCATGTGAAGGATAATACATAAATATAGATATTTTAAATTACTCGGTCATAATAATATCGGTATCATTATAACATTGTTTAAATGTGCCGTGTCATAATCAATAGTTATATTCAATAGTTAGTAAATAAATTTGAATTAAGCTCAATTGTTATATTAGATTGAATTCAATGTTTTGATTTAAGTCTAATAGTTAGTAAAATTAAAGAAAAAAGAGAACTAAAGGAAAAGAAGAAAAAGAAAAAAATGAGGTTTACGGGAAAACAAAAAAAATGGCAAAAAAAATATGATTGGTCAAGACTCCTAAAATACCTCTAAGATTGACACATCATCATAAACTCTTCTAAATTAAGAGTTTGTATAGATATAGATAGTTAGTAAAATTAAAGAAAAAAGAGAATTAAAGGTAAAGAAGAAGAAGAAAAATGAGGTTTATAGAAAAACAAAAAAAAAATGGCAAAAAAAATATGATTGGCCAATACTCCTAAAATACCTCTAAGATTGACACATCATCCTAAACTCTTCTAAATTAAGAGTTTATATAGATAAAGAATGTACACTCTTATGCCTTATAGTATAGTGCGTGCAACCTATTATTTCATTTTTCTTTTCTGTTTTATTTCCATTGTAATATATTATGACGGTTATTGATGATTAAGTTTGTTGTTTGATCTCTCGAATTTTTACTTATATATATATATATATATATATATATATATATATATAGGGAACCTTTAAAATGTAAAATATTCTTAACGTGTAAAATTTGCTTAATGTGTAAAATTTATTTTTTTTGATAAATCAACATGCGCTTCACTGGACAACATCCCGCGCTTCACATGTAAAGCACCGATCAGGTCAGCATCGGCTTCTCTCGGCCTCCCACACCCACCTCGAGCCACCTCCGGCCACCAGCCCCTAGCCGCACTCGAACCCACCCCTGTGCGCACCTACCGAGCCCAGACGTGGCCCTGTTCGAGCCACCTGCTGCCCCCAGCGCTGAGTCGACCCACCGGCGCGCAGCTTCTCTCCTCGCTGTCCACGCCACCCACGAGCCACCTCCGGCCACCAGCCCCCACCCGCTCGAACCCCCTCACTCAGGCGCACCCCCCGACACCGGAACCCCCTTGGTTCGTGCCCAGTCGAGCCCACACCGAGCCCATCTTCCCCAACAGCGCTAATCGATTCTTTTGGCTCGATACATTCGAAATCCCGATTTTGCTCCTTGTTTCCACTCGAATTTAGTATGATTTCTAACTCTAAACTTGTTTATTACAGTTATTTGGATTGTTTGAATGATTTAGGTTGAGATTGAAAACCTAGGGTTTGATTTAGGAGCGGAATTTGAGGCTTTTTGCCAAAAGCCAAATTGATTGAAATTGATGATATGGTTGTGTTTTTGGGTTGATTTTGAGCTAATTTCATGTTCATATCATTGTCAAATTGTTTATAGATCATTAGCTAATTGGATTTTAGAGTTTTATAGTGCAATATGCTTAAGAATTTAGGGCTTTTTTCCAAAAGCCAAATTGATTGAAATTGATGATATGGTTGTGTTATTGGGTTGATTTTGAGCTAATTTCATGTTCATATCATTGTCAAATTGTTTATGGATCATGAGCTAATTGAAGTTTGGAATTTTATATTGCGATATGCTTTAGAATATGGGGTTTTTTTTGCCAACAGCCAAATTGACTGAAATTGATGATATGGTTGTGTTGTTGGGTTGATTTGGAGCTAATTTCATGTTTATAGCATTGTCAAATTGTTTGTGAATCATGAGCTAATTGAATTTTAGAATTTTATTGCGATAAGCTTTAGGTCGATTAAGTTCTTCTATTTTATCATAAAAATCATAATTTAGCCTATTAGCTCAATTGGTAGAGCAATGTGCGTTTGCACAAAAGATGTGGGTTCAAATCCCACATAGGTTACATAATAGACAAGAGCGCAACAATCGCAAATTGTTAATCATGCACATTATAATCTTAGTTATGCACTTTTTAACCTTAATTATGCACATTTTAATTTTATTTATGCACTTTAATTTTAAAAGCTTATACGTAAAAAAATCGATTTCAAACTTACATCTATCAACCTAAATTATCCGTGAGGTGAAACCAAACTCTCAAAAGTAAAAAAAATAAAAAATAAAACATCGATTTCAAAAGCACATCTTTTGTCTTATTAATGCACATTATGATCTTACATTTGCACAATTGTATTCTAAATATGCACAATTGTATCTTACTTTTGCACAATTGTAGTTTAAATTTGCACAATTGTATTCTACTTTTGCACACTTGTATTCTAAATTTGCACATTACAATTTTATTTTCACACTTTATGTTCTTATATTTGCACTTTAAAGTTGCACAAATGTACTTTATAGTTGCACAAATGCACTTCACAGTTGCACATTTGTAGTTTAAATCTGCACAATTGAGTCGCGAGAACCCGCGGTGAAGAAATAAGAAGATTTTTCTATATAAAAATATAAGTTGAAAAAATCATAGGCAAATTCATGCCGGTAAGAATATGGAGAAGGAAAAAAAATGGTTCCGCCTACTCAAAGTATTCTAAATGTGTACAATTGTATCTTACTTTTGCACAATTGTAGTTTAAATCTGCACAATTGAATCTTACTTTTGCACACTTGTACTCTAAATGTGCACATTATAGTTTTATTTTTGCACTTTATTATCTTATAGTTGCACAAATGCACTTCACAGTTGCACAAATGCACTTC
Organism: Persicaria tinctoria; assembly: GCA_037127255.1. NCBI lineage: Eukaryota > Viridiplantae > Streptophyta > Magnoliopsida > Caryophyllales > Polygonaceae > Persicaria > Persicaria tinctoria. The sequence continues at coordinate 53,324,898 of JBANSL010000014.1, read as the reverse complement.
ACAGCTGCACAAATGCACTTCACAGCTGCACAAATGCACATTATAATTTTATTTTTGCATCTTATATTATTCACGAAGAGAAACATAATAAGTTATACCACATAGATAGCCTATACGGGGTTTGAACCCGCATCTTTGTGCGTAGGCACATTGCTCTCCCATTTTAAGCTAATAGGCTTTAGTGCAAAACTTCAAAAGGCTTTAAATCCTTTTGGTAAGCGAAATCCTCTACTCAATCTCAATTTCTCTCATATGCATTTTATCAAACACCTAGAAGGCATGAATTTACCTATCTCAATCTCAATTTCAAATCCACAAAGCTAAATCTCAATCCAATTAAGAAAGCAAGACTTACTACTAGTTCAAGCAAGCATTTGAAAAAATGATTTAAAAAAAATCAGATTGACTAAATTTTACTCCAATGTCGCATCCCACATAGAGAGACTTTTTAACTGTAAAGTCTGTAAGCCAGTCATTTATAATCGCTTTTTTCAGGTGGCTTTGGTAAACCTCATTAATCAAGTGAAAATCAACCTTTTTCATTCAGGTGAACAGCAAAGCAAAATTTTCATTTATTATCAACAAACATTCAACATTACCTTGTAGCCTTTTATTGTGGGGGTGGCAGCTAATATTTAATTTAATGTCAGAGAAAAAAAGTAAGAAAAAATGACCTTAAAAATTCATTAATACCAACATTAAGGAGTGGAACCTACTCGGAATTAAGAATTTTAAATTAAACCCAACAAAATAGAGACCCCAGGGTTTGCTACACGTTCTGCAGTTTCGTTGTCATCAAATCTTGGAGGATGCTCACACATAGTCAAGACAAGAGGAAACATTGTTTCAGACGTACAAAGCTTCTGAAATGTTCCACTACATTGTTTTTTTTTCATTTTTCTTTTGAGATAACTACATTCTAGAATACATCTTTCATTATTATTAAAAAAAAAAGTGTGTTCCCAGCTCAAGGAAACCAAAAGAATATGTCAATCTCCAAACCACAGATCTCTGTTCTTTTCTTTTTATAAAAATTGACGGAATGAGGAAAGAGAGTTTGACTTACGCCTAATACATCTTCTAGCATGGACTCGTCAACAATCAGAGGTGAAGAAATACGGAATGTAGTTGCAATCTCCCGATTGTCAACGCCCATGGGGATGACTTCCATTTCAACTTCACCTCCATCTGCAAGCCTGCTTTCTAGAACTGGTGCAGTAAGATGATGCATATCCTTGTGAAGTGGGTCAGTGTATTCTTGTTCTTGTTCTGCAACCTTTACCGCAGCAGCACGAGCCAAGGCAACCAAGTTTCTTTCCAAATTCCAAACACCTGCTTCTCTAGTGTATCTCTGTATAACAAGTTTAACCATATCCTGCCAGTACGCAAATATGTCATCAAATACTTGCAGTTTAATATGAATTATGAAGTCTTCACTTACTAGAAGAATTTGATCCGATTCGTAGAGAATTGCAAGCAACAGCTCATTCTAATGAAGTGGTAAAAGACACAAATCTTTTTCTTGTTTGCAGAGACACAAGAATCCTTCCCAATGAATTAGGTTCATGTTTCTGATTCATACACGTAAAATGTTCATAACCATGTTTCCTTCAACCAATACACACTGACTTGTTTCTGATTTTTTATTTATTTTTATAGCTATATTAACGAGTAGGAACCAAATTATTGCATAAGTGTTAAGATATATTTATTTAGATCCCATGTCAATAGAGTAATAGATTGTTAGATTACCTCAATTCATTCTCAAATAGGAAGGAAGGTTTGGATGTGCATAATCATTTAAATCTAATAGCATAACATCTAATTGTATTTTATCATTAAAAGCCAATAGGTAAATATCTTTTATTTGGCTTAGTCATTTTATGTCAACAGTCCCAAAGTTTTGCATAAGTATTACAGGTTATTAGCATAGTTGTTGTTTTGTTGTAAATATCCGTGCTTTTAATCAGATATTTACTCTATTTGTCTAGGTACCATTGTTCCCTACTTATGGTGAATTTGCAAAAACACCAGGGATGGTGTATAGTAAAGAAGTTGCTGATGAAAGAGTTTATGACATTGCTGAACCTGTTTTCCCCAAGTTGGCTGGTGGTCTGTATGAAAGTCATCGATTGCGTACAAAGGCATATAATAATAGGTTCATACGTAATGATGCTTTAGCTGTTGTTGTTGGGAATGATGAAGGCAATTTGGCCGAGAAACATGATGTTGTAAATAATGATGATTTAGATGATGTTGTTAGGAATGATGAAGTCAATTTGGAGGTAAAACATGATGTTGTAAATAAGGCAAAGAACATGAAATCTTTGAGAAGGGGTCGTTCTGCAGGTACCTTTCAGTCCTCCCCTGTTGTGTCTTTAGAGGATAAGAAATCAAATAAGAGGAAAGCCACTAATATGAGGAAGAAGAAAGAGTCAGGTAAGAAGGTTCGGGTTTCAGGGGCTGAGACAGATGTGCTAGTCAAGGAGTCTTTTATGCCTGTTGTTGCTGGTGATAAGGTTGATCAAATGATTGAGTGCGAGAAGCTTGTACCTTTAAAAATTGTTTATCACAGTCTGAAGAAGAGGAAGACCGGTGATAAAGAGCCTAGGAATATATTCTATACAGAATGTGCTGAGAAGTCTTTATCTTTGCAAGTTGTGTCTACTGTAGCTACGTTGGTCCCTGGTGGATTGTCTAATGAAAAGAGTGATGTTTTTGGATCTGATTGTGATACTGGTGGGGTACATGACGATGTTGTTGCCCCTCATGTGCACGAAACTGGGGGGCCCTTGATGATGACTTTGGTGGCACGCATTCTGTTGACTCTACTAGGTCAACTGTGTCTCCTATTGGTTCTCCTTATGCCCTAGTAAACTCATCTGGTCCAGAGATTCAAGACATACATTTGGGAGTTGATTCTGATCCAAAAAAAACCTGGTGTTTGTGTTGATGATTTGATTGATGATTCAATTCATGAAGCTGAGACATATGGCCATGTACCCGAAAATGGTTGTGGTATGGGGGTGTTGTCTCCCAACAAGGGTGAAAAAGTGATGAAATGGGTGATATTCCTTCTAAATTTGATGCTAATGCTTCCGTCCCTGTTATTGATAGTTCATCTCAGCTGGTGCAAGAAATTTTTAGGCGTCTTGATAAGCTAGAACAGTTGCCTGAATGTATAAAGGAGTTGGCTGCTAGTGTAGGTGAAATTAAGACATGTATGGGAAAGTCAGATGGGATTATTACCATGTTTTATGTTATTGGGGAGAAGTTCACTTCACTTGAGAATAAGGTTACAATGCACGCATGTACAGGTGATGTGTCTCAGCCATTGCATTCCATTCCTAATGATGATACTGGTACAACAGTTAATAATGAAGTTGTTCCTGATATACAGATGGATTTGCCTGGTGCTCACGGAGTTGTTTTGGATTTCAAGAAAGGAGATGAAGTAGTCATCTCAAATGTTGAATCTAAATTTACCCTCTAATGAAATGTCATCTGAGTTTGTTGTAATATCTGAGGCTGACATTGAAGGCAAGTGTCGCATTGAAGTTGGTGATTTAAATGATGCTCAACCTGAAGTTGATGGGGAACATTCTGATGTGAAGGAACCGAAAGGAGTTATTGAGGATGTAGTTCTGATGGATGTTGATGTCATTCCAACAGAAGGTGAATTTGGTGATTCACATTGTACTAAAAGTGATCCACAATGGTTAAAAATTGCATGTCCTGAAACTGAATATGAGGGTGTAGTTTTTGATATGGAGGATTCGATTAAGTCTTGTGTGGGAGGTGATAAAAATGGCGATGTTATCACATTAATGGGATCGGAAGGTGGTGCTAGGAAGCTTCATCCAGATGAATCTGATGCTCTATGCCCTCCATCTAATATTGTTGATGTTGAGGTGCGTCCTTCCTCAAAAAATGTTGCTAGTGATGTAGATAAAAATGATGGTGACATCTCTTTACTAGGAGTGGGCGTTGGAGATGCAAAGGGTCTTCCTGATGCTGACATCCATATTGATGCTGACATTTCATCGGGGGATGTGGTAGGTAATGAGGATGATAGTGGAGGTTGTAAAGTTTATTCCACCGAGCAGGAATTTCATAACGTTCAGACTTGCTTTGATTTGAAGGGTATCGGTGAAGTTGGTGATTTGAATGAAGCTCAGAATGAAGATGTTGATGTCAAGAAAGTGAAGGGAGTTATTGAGGATGCAGGTGGGATGGATGTTGATGGGAAGCAAATGAAATGTAGAATTATTGATGCACAACGCCCTCAAGGGGATGCACAGAATCAAGTTGACGGTGAAGATTCTGATGTCAAGGAAGTGAAGAGAGTTAGTGAGGATGCAGGTGGTATGAATGTTGATGTGAAGCCAATGAAAGGTGGAATTATTGCTGCACAGCGCCCTCAAGGGGATGCATAGTGCTTAAAATTTGTGTGCGTTGACACTGTTGAAGGAGGAAAATCGAGAATGCGAATAAAATACGAATAAAATAAAGCAAACCGATTGGATCCCAGCCAATAATGTTCAAGACTCCCTCCCGATGTAGAAGTGGAAAGTCAGGATCGATCCACGAGGAAGCTGGTCAGCAAATCCTAGGCAGCAGAGAAATCTCACGAACAGAAGTCGACAACAGATTACCTCGATCTCGACTAGGGTTAGTCGACAGAAGATCGGATAAGTCGAATAGAGCAGTAGCAGCTCCCGGGTTTTGGTCGATATCGAGGAGATTTTACTTGATATCGAGTAAAGTTCGTCGACGTCGGGTACCTGCACACCAGAAGCTACATCGATCTTCGTCAATCGAATATCAGTACTCGATGTCGACCAAAATTGGTAGACATCGAGGAGAACAGAAACTTAAAAATAAAAGAAAGATAAAGAACAAGACTTTGTGAAACTCGAAATAAACTATGTGTATGAAAACATCCAAGATTGGGGTTTGCAACAACGATAACCAAGCATGCATAAGGCAAGATAAATAACGATAATCATGCAAATTGCATTGAAGGATCAAGCTTTCGCCTTTTCCAACAATTAGACAACTCTTTTAAGAAACCTTAATTGTATCTACCGATTTTATGTTTACAATCCATGTTGCTAGCATGGATCTCTATTGAATGGGTAATAAACACATAAAAGGTAGTAGATGCTCAAAACACAACAAAGATCGAATCTTTACCTCAAACTTGCGTGGCTATCGTCGGGCTCGCCCCAACCTTAGAAGTGGGTGGACTACTCGCGCCTCATCGTAATCGCATACATTGATTGAAAAGAAATAAATTGCATTCTATATTGAAAGTCTTTACAATCCCGACACTCTAACTTTCGTTGAACGCCAAAACCCTAAAACCTTTGAACTCCTAAACTTCTCTGTGGAACTACTTCTTTAGCTTCTGAATTGAATTGAATCCCTTCTAAAATCAGCCCCATGGACTTTATTTATAGGGCTTAATCCTTGCTAATCAAGGAAAGCAATATCTATCTAATATCTAAAGATAAAACTTTAGTAAAATGAACATTTATCTTAAAAGGAAATATATCTAAAACATCTAAATATCTTCATGTGTGGATAAATCCTCTCTCCATGGGTAAACCTTGATAGACTTGATAGATCTTTGATAGACTCGGACTTCTCGAAACCCAACAAGCCCAACTCGTAATCGGATAGCCCAACAACGTCGCACAACCCAGGAAAGTTTTGGTCGATATCGAGTAAATTACTCGATATCGAGGAAATATGTCGTCGATATTGGCTTGCTGGCTTGCTCGAGTAACTGCTTCTCGACATGGCTCGGACATGTGGTGCTGGGTCTTGTCGATATCGAGCAATTTCGTCGATATCGAGGAAGTGTTGTGGGTCTCGACTTGTCTGGTCAACTCGAGCAGCTCTTCCTCGGATCCTCGATCAGGTGTGGCTGCTGGACTTAGTCGATATCAAGGAATTATGTCGATATCGAGTAAAAACTGTAACTCGAGTTGGCTTGCTCCTCAGTTGTGCTTGTCGATCAGCTTCTTCTCGATCTGGCTTGGGTATGTACTTTTTGTCGATATCGAGTAAAGCTATTCGATATCGAGTAACATTCGACTTCAACTTTCTCCTCTGGGTTTTGTCCCGAAATGGCTCCAAATTCTGCAATATTAAACCAAAACTTATGCAGACTTCTATTTCTTGCAAATAAGCATATATTACATAAATTCAACATATTTCCAGCCCGAAATATGCAAAGTATATAGAACTTGGAGCTAAAATGTGCATTTCAATATTGCTATTTTAGTGGACATCAAATCACCCCATACTTAAGCTTGCTTGTCCCCAAGCAATAACTTGGATGGTCATTCAGGGGAAGAATTTAAAACTCTCAACATATTAGATTCATTTTCATATGTCCCTCCAATCAATTATCATCATTGAAAAGGTACTAGTGCTTCGGACTCCTCACCTGGTGTCCCATCTCGCCAAACTATTATCTCAGTGAGCAGGGTCGATCTTTGATTGGATTTTCTTTCACTCATTAAATTTTCCATATTTTTCAAAACAATTCCGCCAAACTCCAAATATGATAACAACAACACAAACACCATATAACATCTCCATAATGTAACATCATTCTCAACATAATCCCCGGATATGAAATAAGGTAAAGAATGGCAATATTTAGATCATGTGGAGCAATAATTGAAATAAGGCATATTATGGCTTTTGTGATGCTTATAAGCATAGGTATGGCTAGGATATAAACATATGAGCATATATGGAAATATAAAATCCTCCATCCTCTTATCATGCAACATGTCAAAAGCAATATCAAATTTACCTCCTTTCATGGTTTTCATAAAATATGCATTTCATTGTGACTTCCCTTTACTAGGCAATTTCATGCTATATCTACAATGAATCAAATTTTGCATCGTCGAGTTCAATTAAGCTTCCATGACACTATTTCTTTGAACAATTTACAAGCAATGGGAGATGTCTCATAGAATTTTGAGTTTCAGCCTTATGCATAAAAATTTACTCAAAATTCACCATGTAATAGCAAAACAAGAAGAAAACATATAATAATGATAATGAGCCCTTCTCCCACCCCATACTTAAACTATACAGTGTCCCCACTATATAAAATCAATATTTAAACATAGGTAAAGGAAGGAACTCACCGAATAACACGTCGAGGAAAGCAAAACAAAGCCTGTCGAGTACTGTCTTAGTCAATGTCAGGGACATTTTGGTCGATATCGACCAACTTACTCGATATCGAGTAACATTGGTCGAAAATCGACTAGCTGTTGCTGCTCTCCCCTTGTCGATTTCCACCTCAGAAGTCCATATCGACTAAATTGTAGTCGATATCGACCAGGTTTGGTCGACTCTAGTTTTCTTCGACCTGCAAATTTGTTAGTTTATCCCGAAAACAAGATTTCACATGAAGTATTTAAAAAACCAAAACAAACAAAACCAAAACCAAAAGTTTCAAAGTCCAAAAATTCAAAAGTCTTATCTACATGCTCTAGATTTTAGAGTCGCTAGGCCGACTTCTCTGCTTGTGCTCAATGACCATCAATGTGGGGCCCCCTTGTGCTTGGCCCTTCTCCTGGATCATCTAGGTCCTGATTGTAGTATGTAAGCTCAGCTGATAGGTGGTCGCTTGCATAGTCTCCCTTTCCTTCCTTCTTCTTCTTTCCAGCTATCATTCTTCGCAGATTCTCTTGCCACGGGGCCTTACCTCCCCTTAAATTATTTATAAATTTCTTAATGGACTGAGGTGGAGTAGAAGTCATACCTGAACTTACCTTTTCGAGCCCAAAATAGAAATTTTCGGGCTTAGGGTTGGTCGATGTCGAGTAGAGCTGGTCGACATCGAGTACATGGACCCTATACTTAGGATCTTGGCAAGTTTGTTGCTCAGCAGAGGAAATCGATGTCGATGAAGCTTGGTCGACATCGAGTAAAATTTTGGTCGATATCGAGGAGGGCTTGTCCATATCGAGTAGAGTTTTGGTGCCTTCCTCCGTTGTTTGCTTGGTCCCATGGTTGCTGATGCTTTTCATCTCCAACCATGAAATTTCCTCTTTTGTAGGGCCAAAGGAGAAATCTAAGACCTCGTCGCCTATCGTGAAGGTGAGCAATCGCTGTTTGACACTAATCTTGGCATCTGCAGTAGCTAGAAATGGTCTACCAAGAATAATAGGGCTAGTAGGATCTTCAGCACAGTCTATAATAAGGAAATCAGCGGGAATAAAGAACTTACCAACCTGGACAGGGACATTCTCAACCATACCTGTAGGGATGACTACTGTATTGTTTGCCATGTATAGCTTGGCATCCACAGGTTCTATAGCTCCTATCTTTACCTTTCACCAGATTGGTAAGGGCATGATACTCACGCTTGCTCCTAAATCACATAAGGACTCATATTTATATTGACCAAGTCCTACAGTAACAGAAAACTTACCAGGATCAGGTCTCTTCTCAGAGAAGTGGAGCATTTTGCATTCGCTGGCGATTTTTTAGAGTGATCGCTTGTTGTTAAGGATTTCCTTAAGGAATTTGACCTATGCAGGCATCTCTTGCAGAGCTTCTATGAAAGGAATAGAGACATTCAGTTCTCGAAGCATATTAACAAAATGTTTAAACTTACTTGCAGTTGGATCCTTTAGCGCTTTGGAAGGGAAAGGCAATGTCTTTTTCTGCTTTGGAGCCAGAACAGACGTTGGAGGTGTTGCAGAGTCCTCGGAATCGACAACCTTCTTATCGATATCGACCAGGTTCTCATCGATATCGAGTACTGTTGTCGATTTCGAGTTGCTGGGCTGTGCAGATGAGTCTGGGCTTGGAACCTCCTCGACATCGAGTTGGGTTTTGTCGATATCGACCACCTGTTGGTCGACATTGAGTTGTTGCTGCTCATTGTCGAGTTGCTGCCCTGCTTTGTTCTGCTGCTTTCTGGCCTCTAGCTCGCGTAATTGGTGCCCGCTCCCGAGCTTTACAGTTGCAACATGTCCGGTCTTCCCCTTAGGATTTGGTTCTGTTTGCCCAGGGAGTTGCCCGGTTGGTCGTGGAATCTGCGCCGCGAATTGACCCATCTGGGTCTCAATGCTTCTCTTCCAGATATCCAGCTCTCCAAATTTTGTGTTGAAATTCTGGAGCTGATTATTGATGGCGCTTGTAGCTTGCTGGTTCTGTGCATGATTTCGGCGCATCTCATCAAGGATCATCTGTAGATCATCCTTCCGTTGATCTCTCTCGGGATGTCCTGGAGCTCTGTATGGTGGGGGGTTCCTAGGGGCACCTTGGTTCCATTGTGGTTGCTGAAACCTTTGGTCCCCCATATAGCGATTGAGACCCCCTACATAAGCTACCTCTTCGTGGTTTTATGCCATCCCGACTTGCTCTATGTGTGGGCACTCAGTAGTGGTGTGCCGCTGTGATCTGCATTCGATGCAAGACTGGGTCAATCTCCTTAGAAGGCTCGTAGAGAGGCATGGATGGGGCTGGCCTGGCATAGGAGTTCTCATCATAGTTTGTTGAAGCCCTATATTTTTTATCGTAGTTGGTGAGCTTGTCGAGTACACCCCATGCGTCAGTCGATGGCATCGTCAGATACTCATATCGAGTATACTGATTGATCCTATCCTTAGTGGTCTGGTCAAGAGAGTTGAAGAAGATCTCTTGGATGACATAGGGTGGTTGTCCATGTGTAGGGAAAGATCGCAGGAGTTCCTTATAACGTTCCCATGCTTTTGCCAGCGGCTCCCCAGGCTTTTGTTTGAACGTTGTAATCTTCTGGCGGAGGAGTGTTGTCTTGACAGGAGCAAATAATTTTTTGAGAAATTCCTGCTCTACTTGAGCCCATGTTGTGAGGGATCGTGGTTTTAGTCCTTCTAGCCACTTCAATGCAGGACCGGCGAGAGACCAACGAAAAGCCTTCATCTTGACATATTCCAGGGTAGTATCTTCAACAAGAGTATGACACATGTCAGTAAAATTGGTAATATGTTCAAGAGGGCATTCATTAAATCTACCATGAAAAGCATTATTTTTAAGTTCAATAAGGAAGTGAGTGCGAATTTCAAAATTATTCTCAGGGATTAGAATAGTCGATTCAGGCACGACGAGAGTCGGGTGCATGTAATCCTCTGAAGTGGTAGGGTATTGGACAAGCTCATCTTCCAATTGCCTCCTTCGCTCAGTTTCCTGTTGCTTGCCTTCTCTCTCAGCGGTGAGAGCAGTATCTTTGGTGGTCAGTTCCCTCTGGAGCCTCTCAACCAACTGTTCCTGTGTTTCTACGGCCTCCATGGCTCTTTTTAGTTTGGCTTATATGTGTATAAGGCATTCCGGTTCATCTAAGGCGTCAAACTCAGGTGTTTGACCAGAACAACGCATACACCTACAACTTAACTCAAAGAAATGTGAGATTTCACTACCTAAGGCGCGAATGATAGCCTCCCCGACAACGACGCCAATTTGTTGAAGGAGGAAAATCGAGAATGCGAATAAAATACGAATAAAATAAAGCAAATCGATTGGATCCCAACAAATAATGTTCAAGACTCCCTCTCGATATAGCAGTGGGAAGTCAGGATCGATCCACGAGGAAGCTGGTCAGCGGATCCTAGGCAGCGGAGAAATCTCACGAACAGAAGTCGACAACAGATTACCTCGATCTCGACTAGGGTTAGTCAACAGAAGATCGGATAAGTCGAACAGAGCAGTAGCAGATCCCGGGTTTTTGTCGATATCGAGGAGATTTTACTCGATATTAAGTTCGTCGACGTCGGGTACCTTCACACCAGAAGCTACAACAATCTTCGTCGATCAAATATCAGTACTCGATGTTGACCAAAATTGGTCGAGATTGAGGAGAACATAAACTTAAAAACGAAAGAAAGATAAAGAACAAGACTTTGTGAAACTCGAAATAAACTATGTGAATGAAAACTTCCAAGATTGGGGTTTGCAACAATGATAACCAAGCATGCATAAGGCAAGATAAATAACGATAATCATGCAAATTGCATCGAAGGATCAAGTTTTCACCTTTTCCGAAAATTAGATAACTCTTTCAAGAAACCCTAAATGTATCTACCGATTTTATGTTTACAATCCAAGTTGTTAGCATGGATCTCCATTGAATGGGTAATAAACACATAAAAGGTAGTAGATGCTCAAAACACAACAAAGATCGAATCTTTACCTCAAACTTGCGTGGCTATCGTTGGGCTCGCCCCAACCCTAGAAGTGGGTGGACTACTCGCGCCTCATCGCAATCGCAGACATTTATTGAAAAGAAATAAATTGCATTCTATATTAAAAGTATTTACAATCCCAGCACTCCAACTTTCGTTGAACGCCAAAACCCTAAAACCTTTGAACTCCTAAACTTCTCTGTGGAACTACTTCTTTAGCTTCTGAATTGAATTGAATCCCTCCTAAAATCAGCCCCATGGGCTTTATTTATAGGGCATAATCCTTGCTAATCAGGGAAAGCAATATCTATCTAATATCTAAAGATAAAACTTTAATAAAAGGAACATTTATCTTAAAAGGAAATATATCTAAAACATCTAAATATCTTCATGTTTGGATAAATCCTCTCTCCATGGGTAAATCTTGATAGACTTGATAGATCTTTGATAGACTCGGACTTCTCGAAACCCAACAGGCCCAACTCGTAATCGGACAGCCCAACAGCGTCGCGCAGCCCACGAAAGTTTTGGTCGATATCGAGTAAATTACTCGATATCGAGGAAACGTGTCATCGATATTGGCTTGCTGGCTTGCTCGAGTAACTGCTTCTTGACATGGCTCGGACATGTGGTGCTGGGTCTTGTCGATATCGAGCAATTTCGTCGATATCGAGGAAGTGTTGTGGGTCTCGGCTTGTCTGGTCAACTCGAGCAGCTCTTTCTCGGATCCTCGATCAGGTGTGGCTGCTGGACTTAGTCGATATCGAGGAATTATGTCGATATCGAGTAAAAACTGTAACTCGAGTTGGCTTGCTCCTCAGTTGTGCTTGTCGATCAGCTTCTTCTCGATCAGGCTTGGGTGTATACTTTTTGTCGATATCGAGTAAAGCTTCTCGATATTGAGTAACATTCGGCTTTAGCTTTCTCCTCTGGGTTTTGTCCCGGAATGGCTCCAAATTCTGCAATATTAAACCAAAACTTATGTAGACTTCTATTTCTTGCAAATAAGCATATATTACATAAATTCAACATATTCTCGGACCGAAATATGCGAAGTATATAGAACTTGGAGCTAAAATGTGCATTTCAACATGGCTATTTTAGTGGACATCAGATACTCAAATGTCATCAGATTTTAATGTATTATCTGAGGCTGACATCGATAGCAAGTGTAGTGATGAAGTTGTTGATTTGAATGCTACTCAGTCTAAGATTGATGTCGAAATTTCTGATGTGAAGGAATGAATTGAATTTATTGAGAATGTAGGTGGGGTTGATGTTGATGCCAGGTCATTTGATGGTGATTTTGTTGATGCACAGTGTCCTTTAGGTGATGCACAGTGTATAAAAATATCTTCCCCTGACACTGAACATGAGGGTGGAGGTTCTGATATGCAGGATTCAATTACTGGTTGTATGGGAGGCGACGAAAATGATGATGATATCACACTAATGGGCTTGGAAGGGGTTAATATAAAGCTTCAATCAGATGATTCTGATGTTATGTGTCCTCCATGTAATGTCGTTGCTCTTGAAATGGATCCCCTCTCAAAAAATGTTGGAGTTGATGTTGGGAATGTTGATGACATGGGATGTGGGGCAGGATATTCTTATCCAAAAGAATCAACGTTTGCTGGTGACGTGCAGAATTTAATGGTTGGTGATGTAAATGCAGTGGGGAAGGATGCTAAATGCAGCGCAAACGATTGTGAGATGTCATCATCTCCATCTATTGTCATCAGTGAGGTTCTTTTGTCATTAAAAGATGTTGTTGAGCGTGGACTGTGTGAGGTGAAGGGTACTATCGTTGGCGATGTAGATGTTGTTGGTAAAGCTGCTGACATCTCGTCCACGGAAGATGGGGATGCCTTTGTAAAGGGTTCTGAAACTGATCATACGACTATATCATCTTCAAATAAATTTTCTGTTTATGCTATTCCTTCTATATCAGACAGTCTTGTTCTAGTTCCAGACGATTATGTTGCCACACGCTTTGTTGATTGGGATAAATATGCAAAGGATCCTACTATCTTAACTGACATTGAAAAATTAAAGCAATCCAACAACATTCCTATGGACATTAGCTTTTTGTTCAGTCCACGTGTAGATGAAAAGGAAAAGAAATTGGCACAGTACAATGCCAAGAAGTCACTGATCAGCAACAAGGATCATCAGTTTATCTATTCTATTATAAAGAGCAACCGGTATTTTTTTTATTATGTTATTCAATTACCTATATATTAATCTGCTTTTATTATTTATTACTCTCTCTATGATTTTTGTAAATTTATGTGTATTGTATAATCTTTTTCAGGATTTTTTCTGTTGCTACTCCTTCCGGACGGTTCGACAAATCATTTTTCATGAATATTTTAAGTAGGAGCAAGTGGTTGGATTCAGAGGTAAGAAATGCTGACATCAACCAAATTTGGGGATGTTCCTCTTTTTCTTTTGCTTGATAGTAGTTTGTTTTTACAGAATCTTGAAGCAGGGTTATATCATATGAGAAAGCGAATTTCTGTAGAAGCTGACAATGTAAATGCTCAGATTTTTTTAAATCCTAATTTTTACGGAAGAAAAAAATTAAAAAAAAAAGAGAATTAATTAAAAATGAAATTAAATCGGTTGTAAAACTCGTTTAGCGGATTCCGACTGGAATATAAAATTTGACGATATCCTTGCCGATTTTTAAAAATCTAATTGATCGAGAGAGCGAGAGTCGGGGAAACTAACATTTAAGAACTAATTGTAGGATCCAAAATTCACGTATTCGGGATTTATTCCGGGTATTGGTTTTCACCAATTCAACACACAATCCCTCACCCACTCCCATCACTCACCTTACCCTTCAAATTCAACCCACCCCCTCACCTTGTCATTCACTCATCGTCATCACCCTCACGTCGCACCCACTCCCCTCTATTCCTCTGTTTCGCCGCCGGACAACCCACACACTACAATGCCTTCCCTTGACTGAGCACCACCTCCCCGGGCCGTCGACCGACATCAACTCACCATCACCACACACCGGGCGAGTGGTAGTGAGCTGCAGGCGGGGAGTGTCCGGGTGATGCGGGAGGGTCGAGGCTAACGCGGCGTCGCGCTGGGCGGAGCCAAGGCCGCGGAGGCAGGCGTCGAGCCCTGCAGGCGAGCAGGGCTCGCCTGCAGGGCTAGCTAGTGAAGTAACCTGAGCCAGTTATGGAAATGAAGTATGGCTGAGCCAGTTGTTTTGACTGACAACCGGACTAGCTAGTGAGACTATATGGATTGAAGTATGACTGAGCCAGTTATGGAAATGACAATGGAATAAGATGTTGAGATAAAGGATGCTGATGATGCTATGATTAATGGATTGATGAACATGTTATGTAGTGGTAAATGGATCTCGTTGTGTGCAGTTTACTTATGCATATTTATTAATAATTGCTAGGTGATTTGTACCCTGCTTGCTTATATCTTGCTGATCTGCTACTCCAGGTAAGTTCTTTGAACTTACTCATGATGGGCGCTCTATGCACTGGGTGTTATATAGTAGGCTAGTGTCCATGCACCATACGACTTAGAATCATGCTTAGGAGCTAAAATAAAAATCATATGATTGCTATATGTCCTTGCAAGAGAATGGCCGTTATCTGTGATAGTCCTAGAGTCTTTGCTAGGGTCATAGGGTAGCCCAGCCTCATCGGGTACCCTGAGTCAATTGAGTCTATATGAGCATGATATGATAGCCCAGCACCATCGGGCAAGCGATGAGATGATATGATATGATATGATAATGCCGTGGTTTGTGCACCACCACGAGGAAATTGATATGCTATAGCACCGAACTGGCCAGTCTCCGCCCTATTGAAAGGGGGTGGAGGTACGAGAGGGACATGCCATTTGGCATTCTGTGTGGATCCATTTATCGCTTTCTGCATTATATTAATCTGTCAGTATATATATATATATATATATATATATATATATATATATATATATATATATATATATATATATATGATTTAATTTACGTATGACATTACGCATTTCATCTTAAGAATAGGGTGCTTATTATATGCCTCTCAGAGTGTGTTTACATACGCGCATGAGTGACCTGATGATTGACCCAGATCCCCCTCATTTTTTTTAGATTCAGGTAACCGTTAGCCGCTATCGTTGCTTATGTGGATGCTTGGCGGGTTCACACTTTTGGCATTAGATCGAGAGGTTGAGAGACCACCACACTTCCTCTCTTTTATACTCCTTTTCGGATTGTATTTAAACTCAACCTTATTTTTGCTTTCGCTCGATTTCACGATTAGACTAAGGCAGGTATTTGATCCCCAATGGATCCGCGATCTTTAAGGGTTCGAAATCCCTTCTTTTAGTACAAATATTTTGTTTCAAAACTCAACCCGTACCTGGATTGCAAAATCCGAACAAGGGGTTTTATCTCTTGAAACGTAACCCGGAAATCATAATTCTGGGCCGTTACAAAGATGGTATCAGAGCTCAGGTTGTGCAATTCGGGTACACAAGGGTCGAGTGTAAGTTTTGAAAACCGCCCACAAGTTTCAAGGACTTGTTGAATAGGATTTAAAGGGGCAAAATGAATTTAAGATGCTTAACTAAAACTGAACTAAGTAATAAACTCGACTTGTAATAAATGAGGAAAATCGACCAAACGGGGACACGATTGGGTAGTAAAGGCGCTAGACCACCCATATTGGGTGTAGTTGGGAACGGTAGGCAAAATACTAGCTCGCTCTTTATAGAGGGTTCGGAAGACTCCAAGGAGATTGCACCAAGGTGGTTGGAGTGGCGAGTTAGGTAGGATCGCGAGGTTTTTGCCCCTCCGGTTAGTCGCTCCTCGAAGAGCGACATTAGATAGTTTGATGTGCTTTATATATTGAGACTGAGTACGATCTCCCTCGAAGGAGGTCATTATAATTGTCATTGACTAATTCTATGCTGAGTGCTTGATATGCTAAAGTCTGATTGGTATGCCTAACAATTAAATGTGTATCGACTGATCTGTACAAACGGGATAGTGGGAGTACCCTTAATTCTATGTGGTCAACCCAGCTTGTGTGAAATAGCCCATTCCACTATGTTGTTAACCCTTTGACGGTTCTATCGAGTCTTTCTCCCGGATGTCAGTATCTTTCATCGGAATCGGGTTGGTAAACACATTGCGTCAGAAACTCATGTATGTATATGGAGGTTGTCTGAGTGAGTATTGGAAGATAGTTCTTGATGTCATTTTGAGTCAAAAGTAAGGTGTTTTTGGGGTTGTCTTCCTTGATTCTTATGATGATCAACCGAGGTTTTCTTGCCACAAAGAGTCGTACGTACCAAGGTCCCACGAGAAATAGAGGTGATGAGTCAGTTGGGGAAGGTCAATGGTTGCCCTTAGGGATCTCTGTCCGGTTGTAATGGTGACTCTCTCTAAACTGCATGACATGATTTTGTAACCTCCTGCATGTACCTTGCAAATGCTCATTTGTAAAATGTTGTTCATGTTATTACATCTGTGATTAGTTACATTGATCAAGTTTTGTGTTATGCCTCACTCTTTATCGTGATTACGTTGTCATAACATGCCTACTTGACTTATTGTATTAATTGTACTAATAATTGATTGGAAGCATATAAACCACATGATATGAACCTACATGATAATTGTTTTCTCCTGGGTTAGGCCCATGATAGCGTGATAAACTCTTCTTCGTGTGAATGCCTGTAAATGATATCTTTAGCATACTAGCTGATGACGCCTTGATGCTTATTATTCGTTTTATAACAAGAATCTACAACATGCCCATCTATTCTGTATTCGTCAGATGGTTGTTTTGCACTTTATATTGTTGTGTGATTAGTGCGTTGGATGGGGAATATGTGGTATAATTGTCAATTAAGTCTTGATGAATGCATACTTTAATGTTCATGATGGCCATTGTGTGAGTCCAAGTTACACATGTTAAGTCTCTATCATCCCAGCATGCCTTACTCAGTATGTTGCATCGTCATACTAGTGCATGAATGTAAATGTCATGTGTTAGGAAGCCGCATGATTAATGTTCTCCCTGTAAATTGGTTCATGATAGTGTGATCGTTCAGTTCTGGTATCATGATAGAGTGATTTCCATACTTGATGAATATGTGTTACAACTTGATGCCAACATGCCTTATATGATACGTAACTCCCAGTACATGTTAAGAGGATGACCCTTAATGTAAATTCGTGGATGTATGACATTCTGTACCCATGTTTGCCCCATTGCTTAGGTCCCGTGTTGTACCTTGCTTCCTGTCCTCATTATATGTCGCCTTCGCATGTCTAATCGACCTGTTGTATTGGTCGTACTAACGACTGATTTGAAGCATGAATTGCATGATAAGTGTCTGTATATAGTTATTGTCTTCCCCTATATTAGGCCCATGATAGTGTGCTACACTTCCCTTGTATGAATGTCGTAAGATGATTTTCCCTGCATGATTAGTCGATGTTACCCGTGGTTTGTTGACTAAATTAGTCGTTCAATTGTGATCATGCTATTTGACGTGATGTCTTGGTAAATGCATACCTTATTCAAATGGTTGTTGAGCCTTTAGTATCATGTAGGACCATTGGTTGTAACTTGTGCGAATTTATGCCTTGCTTGCATTATTGCTGATTCCCTCTCGAGCTAGGTCCCTCATAGTGTGATCCTTCCCTTTTTCTATCACCTTGAAATATCTTACTCATGAAAATTTGATTGATGTTGAATTCGATGATCGATTGCTTTCTGTGATGGTTTATCCTAGCATGCTTACATGTTATCACTCGGTAGTGTTTCCCTATTACCTTATGAATTCCTCTATTGCTGGCGTAGATGTATGACTTGGCACCTCGCATGATCATACACCACGTTATATCATTTCGTATATGCATGATGCATGAATGTTAGAATGAATTTAGTCGAGTTACCTTGATTGTGGTCATGATTCGATATGTGCTAGTAGTATCCTGTAGGGCTTATGATTTCCAATATGACTCGCTAAATGATCACATCTTTTACCTGTTCTATGATGTGATAACTATTGTACCCTTATATGCGTCTTATGATGATTCGTTCCTAGCATGATTATAATCTATTGCCCATGATGTCCTTCTTGTTACTTTTGATGATGCCTCATGTTTCGTGAATATCCTGTTGAACCCCTTTTTATGACTCTTGACTATGTGTGTATCACATTATGTGTCGCTAGTATCATGTAGGACATGTGCTTTCTAAATGTATCTCGTCATATGATTACGTACCATGCTTGACCTATTATATGACCAGTGTGTTCGGATGAGATAGTTACTAGGTTACTCCTATATGATCTCGTATGACGCTTAATCTGGTTGTTATGTTACACCTCGCCATGCCATATTTGACCTCACCTATTAATGCGTACACCATTCTTGTGCATTCGTTCATATACACCATACTCGTCATCATCGTTAAATCCCACATGACCTCAAATCCTGCATGATCGTTCTTGATTCTGCATAACTTGATTAAGTTGCTAGGCATATCTGCTTTCATGGAATAATAGACTACTATCTTGTCTCACATGCATCAGTATAGGAATCGATCATGTCGTTGAAAATGAATACGAATGTTACTCCCCTGATATAGGTACATGTTAGCGTGGATTAGAGTGATTGACATGCTCCGTGATGAATTCGTGTTTGCTCGTCGCGATTATAACTTAATGGACTTCCATAAGGGCATCGTGCTATTCTCGGGTCGGAGTTTCGTCTCTAGTTGTCATCTTTAGGGTTGGTCTGTGTTTGTTCCGAAAGGAACATTGGGTTGTCCGCTCTTGTCCCTCCCCTATCTTCGCTAACTTGAACTCCTACGCGACACGTTGGACGAGCGACCGCATGAAAGAGGAAATGGGAAGTTCGATAGCGATAGAGCAATGCCGCGAAGGCGTGGGCCCATAACCCACGGGCCTCAGGAATAACGATTTCGACAGGACAATCACGTTTTGATGATGACGATTACTGAGTACGATATGAACTACGAGCAAGAGTGTCCTTCGTTTGAATTGCCAATCCTTCTAAATTAGTTGATGGTGATATTCCACTGACCTAACGATGAAGTTTACGTGTTGATGTGCTTACTTGGTAATGAATGTTGGCTAAGGGTCCAGTGATTATGATTATATGATTCAATGCCTTGAAGTTCTTACATAACATGATGTCTTGATGTGTTACTACTCTGAATTGCTAAGCATGATCTAAATTCCTTTGCCTATAAAATATAAACTGCAAATGCTGAGGAGCCTGAATTACTATCTGATAAGGTTATTATGAAACTTGCTAGCTTGAATTGACTATGTTCATATATGGTGTTTTGCAACAATTTTGAGCATAATAACAAATTGAGACTTGTTGTTTGGTGATGATGTGGAAATTTTCTTGGTTATGTGAATCGTTAATACGAACTGGCATGATATATTGATGCATTGCTATTCGTCTATGTTGATTTAGAAGCGTGTTATGATGTATTGTAAAATGATATATTAATCATGAGATAATGATATGTTGCTAAGTAAAAGCATGATGTTATATTATATGGTTGGTAAGCATGATGATGAATATGTAAATGATGAATATGACTTGGAGCATGAATATAACTTGTATAAATGAGATAATGGTGTTTGATTACTAAATGATCGTTATATGGTATTGTGACGAGTTGAGATGATGTCTGGAGAGCATGTTGACATTTTGATGATTGATATACTGTTTGATCTTTCCGTTTACTGAAATTTAATAGCATGACTTTGTTGTGTTGATGTGTTGACAATGGGTTTGGTTCGTTGACCCTATGATGAAAATTTCAATATGACTACCTTTAAAATACCAATGTTGACATGATAAATCCGATAAGACCATGCCAGATAGAATTTGGATAGAATGACGATGTGAAATTATGCGTTAAATGAAATCCCTTGTTGTGACCGATTCTACTATGATTGCAGTGCTGATATGCAATAGTGAGATTTGACTTGTAGAGACGTACTAACTCCATGACGCCTAATCCATTGATCTATTGACACGTGTGCTTGCGTGATTTGCTATGATGGTTTGATGATGCACTTATTATTACTTTTAGTATGATGGGAAGATGTTTGATGTGATTGTGGCACTGTGTTGATATGTGTTTTGAGACTTATCGTATGATGTATTAGTTGGAGATTGATTGGTTTATGCGGGTATGCATTTCTTATAGCTTATAAATCTTGCTTGAATTGACACTAATAGATTGATTAATTTTGGAAAATAAGAAGAGAATATGGGATTAGCCTTTAGAGGTGGATGATTCCACCTCTCGTGATATGAAATTGCTTGACTAACGTCGAATTTGAAGATTTTGAACGGTTTTGAAAAAAGACTAACTTGGATTTTAAGGAATAAGCGCTATCGAGAATTTCAATGATTTCAAGGTTAATCTGTCCACTTACAAAACTCTTTTGAATCATTCGGGATTGGGTTTTCATTTTAACGCCCCACGAAGTGGATACAAGTATTTGAGTTATGATATGGCCAAGGAGTCAGAGTAAGGATGTGGTAGGGGCCCATATTACATTCTTACTACGGTCTATTTGGGGATATTATGATCACGGCAACGGTACTGTGAGGACCTTATAGGGGCACTTATGAGGTTTTTACGGGATCAATGACATGATCTTTGGACTCACCAATTTCAAACTTCATCCCCTGTTTTAAAATGATTTTAGTCTCGGGGACGAGACTTGTTTTTAGAGGTGGATGATGTAAAGGCTCGGATTTTTTTAAATCCTAATTTTTACGGAAGAAAAAAAAAAGAGAATTAATTAAAAATGAAATTAAATCGGTTGTAAAACTCGTTTAGCGGATTCCGACTGGAATATAAAATTTGACGATATCCTTGCCGATTTTTAAAAATCTAATTGATCGAGAGAGCGAGAGTCGGGGAAACTAACATTTAAGAACTAATTGTAGGATCCAAAATTCACGTATTCGGGATTTATTCCGGGTATTGGTTTTCACCAATTCAACACACAATCCCTCACCCACTCCCATCACTCACCTTACCCTTCAAATTCAACCCACCCCCTCACCTTGTCATTCACTCATCGTCATCACCCTCACGTCGCACCCACTCCCCTCTATTCCTCTGTTTCGCCGCCGGACAACCCACACACTACAACGCCTTCCCTTGTCTGAGCACCACCTCCCCGGGCCGTCGACCGACATCAACTCACCATCACCACACACCACGCCTTGGAGCTCCTTCATCGTCGTTGTCATCCTCGCCTCCTTCTCTTTCATCGAAGAGCAACAAAGGCTGCCCCCGGAGCACTCGACGCCATCGACGAGCCACCGAAGATCCACCGCCCATTCAAACGCAAAACAACCTTCCGGTAAGCCGTTCCCCTTCGTGTCCGATCCAAACAACTCTCGAGCCCTACCATCGCGCTCACCCACATCCGACGCAGGTCCGAGGAGCCATCGAGAGCCTCCGACAACGCCCATAGCTCCGTTCGAAGCTCCGACATTCGCGAACCTCGGTGAGCTTCATTCCTTTCTTTTCGTTAGCCTTCATTTCCTTTTCGTTCTTCAAGGTCGGGAAGAGAGTGTGTGTGAGCTGAGAGTGGGGAGCTTGGACAAGCTCGAGAGCTCCGGCGAGCTCGAGAGCCCCGGCGAGGGTCGAGCGTGGGTTTTAGTGAGGCAGAGGCGAGCACGAGCGCGGCTGGGAGCGTTTGTGGGGGTGCGACCGGACGAGTGGTAGTGAGCTGCAAGCGGGGAGTATCCGGGTGATGCGGGAGGGTCGAGGCTAACGCGGCGTCGCGCTGGGCGGAGCCAAGGCTGCGGAGGCAGGCGTCGAGCCCTGCAGGCGAGCAGGGCTCGCCTGCAGGGCTAGCTAGTGAAGTAACCTGAGCCAGTTATGGAAATGAAGTATGACTGAGCCGGTTGTTTTGACTGACAACCAGACTAGCTAGTGAGACTATATGGATTGAAGTATGACTGAGCCGGTTATGGAAATGACAATGGAATAAGATGTTGAGATAAAGGATGCTGATGATGCTATGATTAATGGATTGATGAACATGTTATGTAGTGGTAAATGAATCTCGTTGTGTGCAGTTTACTTATGCATATTTATTAATAATTGCTAGGTGATCTGTACCCTGCTTGCTTATATCTTGCTGATCTGCTACTCCAGGTAAGTTCTTTGAACTTACTCATGATGGGCGCTCTATGCACTGGGTGTTATATAGTAGGCTAGTGTCCATGCACCATACGACTTAGAATCATGCTTAGGAGCTAAAATAAAAATCATATGATTGCTATATGTCCTTGCAAGAGAACGGTCGTTATCTGTGATAGTCCTAGAGTCTTTACAGGGTCATAGGGTAGCCCAGCCTCATCGGGTACCCTGAGTCAATCGAGTCTATATGAGCATGATATGATAGCCCAGCACCATCGGGCAAGCGATGAGATGATATGATATGATATGATAATGCCGTGGTTTGTGCACCACCACGAGGAAATTGATATGCTATAGCACCGAACTGGCCAGTCTCCGCCCTATTGAAAGGGGGTGGAGGTACGAGAGGGACATGTTATTTGGCATTCTGTGTGGATCCATTTATCGCTTTCTGCATTATATTAATCTGTCAGTATATATATATATATATATATATATATATATATATATATATATATATATATATATATATATATATATGATTTAATTTACGTATGACATTACGCATTTCATCTTAAGAATAGGGTGCTTATTATATGCCTCTCAGAGTGTGTTTACATACACGCATGAGTGACCTGATGATTGACCCAGATCCCCCTCATTTTTTTTAGATTCAGGTAACCGTTAGCCGCTATCGTTGCTTATGTGGATGCTTGGCGGGTTCAGACTTTTGGCGTTAGATCGAGAGGTTGAGAGACCACCACACTTCCTCTCTTTTATACTCCTTTTCGGATTGTATTTAAACTCAACCTTATTTTTGCTTTCGCTCGATTTCACGATTAGACTAAGGCAGGTATTTGATCCCCAATGGATCCGCGATCTTTAAGGGTTCGAAATCCCTTCTTTTAGTACAAATATTTTGTTTTAAAACTCAACCCGTACCTGGATTGCAAGATCCGAACAAGAGGTTTTATCCCTTGAAACGTAACCCGGAAATCATAATTCTGGGCCGTTACAGACAAGTACAAGGATTGTGTTGTTTTGGATTGGCTTTTTGTCATTAAGTACTGGCCTTCATGTGCTTCAACTTTTGTGGAAGATGATAATGTTGAAAAAACTATTCAGTATTATTTCATTGGCATTTGTCCTGATGGGTATCCTAAACCCTGGGCGTCAGCCAAGAAGATTTATACACCTTTCAATATCCACAACATGCATTGGGTAGCCTTGGAGATACTAATTGATGAAAAGGTTATAAATGTGTATGATTGCAATGTTACTAGAATCCCTGCTGGGTTACTTGAAGAATATTTGCAACCAATTACTAAGTGGCTTCCAATCCATTTGGCGAAAGTTGGTGTCTACAAAAATTTCACCTCTTCCCCCTTCAAGTTATTCAGGGTGCCTGATTTAGTTCACGATCGTACTTCGTATGTGTTCTTTTTATGTTGACATACTTTTTTTTAATCATATATTACACTTTTTTTCCCTTTTTATTTTTCCTTTTGTTGCAATTTTTTTTATTGTCTGACAATCCCTTTTTTTCCCCATGTGTTTGTGTGTTTGAATTGAAGGTGTGCTTGTGGGGTGTTTGTACTAAAAGCAATTGAAGCACTTATATTTGGAGGAGATGTGAAGGCAATCACAAATGAAAAGCTCTTTCGATATCGAGAACTTATCTGCTTAGATTTGATAAAGGAGAGATGGAGCTTTATAATGTAAATATGTATTGTCATTAGACATATATTAGCTGAATCGAAAACTATGTATTTTTATTGAAGATTCTGTATTATTTTACAGTGTTCTCATTTGAATTTCTTGTAAGATTGGTTTAAAACAGCAGTCACTTTATCAATTTCAATATAAATTCGTGTCTATAGCACAAATTATGTTTATGTATATCACATGTCAACAGAGTAACAGATTGTTATATTAATTCAATTCATTAAAAGAGGGAAAGCAATCTTTTGATGTGCATAATCATTACAATCTAATAGAACATCACATTGCATTTAAGCATTAAAAATCAGTAACTTAATATCTTAGATTTAGCTAAGTCTCTATATGTCATCAGCATCAAGTTATGCATATTTAAATATTATATCTGCATATCAGTCAAATGTAGTTGCATATCAGTAAAATATTGTTGCATATCATACTTGTACATTTGTACACAATTAATTTAAGTTAGTTGCACATCAATCTATGCGTATTTTGGATGTGGATAATTATTTTAAGCTACTAGCAAAATATCTCAGTGCATTTTAGCATTAAATTTCACTAACCCAATACCGTAAATTTAAGCTAGTCTCTATATGTCAGCAGCATCAATGTTTGACATAAGTGCTACAGGTTTTTAGTAGCATAACTATTTTTTGTTATAGATTGATCCCTTTTAATCTATTTTAAGATTGGTTTTAAATAGCAGTAACTTTATTAAATTGGAGTCTTTATCTATATCACATGTCAGCAGAGTAACAGATTGTTATATTAATTCAATTCATTCAAAGAGGGGAAAGCAAGCTTTTGATGTGTATAATCATTACAATCTAATAGAACATCACATTGCATTTAAGCATTAAAAATCAGTAACTTAATATCTTAGATTTAGCTAAGTCTCTATATGTCATCAGCATCAACTTATGCATATTTTAATCTTACATTTGCATATCAGTCATATGTGGTTGCATATCAGTAAAATATAGTTGCATATTATACTTTTACATTTATACAAAATTAATTTAAGTTAGTTGCACATCAATCTATGCATATTTTGGATGTGCATAATCATTTCAAGCTACTAGCAAAATATCTCAGTGCATTTTAGCATTAAATTTCACTAACCCAATAACTTAGATTTAAGCTAGTCTCTATATGTCAGCAGCATCAATTTTTTTGCATAAGTGATACAGGTTCTATATTGATCTGTTTTAATTTCTTTTAAGATTGGTTTTAAATAGCAGTAACTTTATTAAATTGGATCTAAATTCTTGCATTTTGGCAGTAATTATTATTTTTAAAGTAAAATGTCAGCAGAGTAACAAATTGTTATACTAATTCAATTCATTATTAGAGACAAAGTAAGGCTTTGATGTCCATAATCATTACAAGTTAGAAGCACAACATCTCAGTGCATTTTAGCATTAAAATTCACAAATCTAATATCTTAGATGTAGTGCAGTGTTTATATGTCAGCAGCATCAAAGTTTTGCATAAGTGCTACAGGTTTTAGTAGCATACCTATTGTTTATTTTAGGTTGATCCCTTTTAATTTCTTTTAATATTGGTTTGAAAGAGCAGTAACTTTATTAGATTGGATCTAAATTCGCACCTTTGGCACTAATTATTATTTTTAAAGTAAAATGTCAGCAGAGTAACAGATTGTTATAAGAATTCAATTCATTCTTGGAGTGAAAGCAAGCATTTCATGTCCATAATCATTAAAAGCTAGCAGCACAACATCTCAATGCATTCTAGCATTAAAATTCATAAATCTAACACCTTAGATGTTGTGTAGTCTTTATATGTCAACAACATCAAAATTTTGCATTAGTGATACATGTTTTCGTAGCATACCTGTGGTTTATTTTAGATTTATCTCTTTTAATTGCTTTGAAGATTGGTTTCAAAGAGGAGTAACTTGATTATTTTGAATCTAAATTCGTGCCTTTGGCACAAATTCTATTTTTTTAAGCCAAATGTCAGTAGGGTGACAGATTGTTATATTAATTCAATTCATTATAAGAGAGACACAGTGTTTAGTAGCATAACTATTCATGGTTATCAATTTTATCCAACCATAGTTGTCTTTGTATTTAAAAAAAAAAGGGAAAAATAAATACAGTAAAAAAAGGCCATCATTAGGGGGGGGAGGGGTGTATTTGGTGATCTGTAAATACAAAGTACTTAATAGAAGTAATTATTACAGTTAGTCTTTACTAAATACGGAGTAGAAGAGAGAAATCTGATTTACTAATTATTACAAGTATGGGGAAAGGGAAAGGTTAAACTGCATTGGGAAACCGCCATTTTTAAAGAGTGACAACTAGTTGATGGGGGAAGTTGAATAACCGCTTCTTCCTATATAAGGAGACACTCACCCGTTAGTTTTTATCCGCTCACAATCTTCTCTCACAATCGCCTGGTCATTTTTCTTCTCTCTCACAATATTCGAAACCCCAATCCTTTCATTCCAAGTAAAAAAATGGATTACCTTTTTTATCCTCTCACCACGATGGAGGAGTATTATAAGATGTGCTCGCAACTCAATAAAGACCGCTACCCAGGGTATCATATGGCCCTGCTTGAAGAGGCTGTGGAAACCAACACTGCAACCAAGAGAAAGGATCTCTTGGAAGGTATTGAGCTTTTCCAAGGTTTCTACTTCAATCTCTACTAGGAGAGAAGTCAGATCTCTTATTCGATCAGGCGGGCCCTTGAAGACGACGATCAGGAGACTGATTAGAAGGTAAGTCAATTCTGTTTTACATAACATTATTTAATAAGTAGTTAAATATTTAACTTTTGCATTAAAAAATGATTGTAGATGCAAGGAAAATTAGAGACGGTGGAGGAACAGATGCAGGAGTTCAGGGTGAACATATTTGAGACAATCGAGGAGATTTTTTAGGAAGAAATGAAGAGGAAGGAGAAGATCGCAGCCTTCCTTGGGAACTAGATGATTATCTTTCTCTTTATGTTATCAAACAATATTTCTGTTAATTTGGGGTTAAATTTCTGTACTTTAGATTATCAAACAATATAATTGTTGTTGAATCTATTACTATAATGTTTTATATTTTAATTTTCTATTTTATATTTCTGTTATTTTATATTTTATATTGATTATTAGTGTTTCAACTTTTCTGTTTTATTAGTGGTTAAAATGTCTCTGTGCTAAAACAGAAATTATTCACCATATTTAAGTTAATAATGCATTATTTTAAACAAATGTTTTCTGTTTTATCAGTGTGTAAAATGTCTTTTATGTTTTATCAATAGTTAAAATAAAAAAAATTATTTAAAAAATGCAGTGATTATGGTAGATGCGAAAATCTTTCTTTTTCTTCAATACCTATGCAGTAGTGTGTTGGTTTTTTCAAGAAGGATGGGACATCTACTTTTATCACAATCAATCACTTTTTTTGCACAAGTAGTATATGGGTTTGCATATTAGTACATAATATATGCATATTTAATAGGTAGTTTTATGGTTTCAATTAGATGTTAAATAATTTACTTAATTTTCGAAAATGAACAAGAAGATACTAACTATAGAAAAATGTGTTTGTTTAAAACCCACTTCATTAATAAGATTATATTTTAATGTTATTAAATTTGATACTCACTTCGGTCATTTTTATAAGATATTTTGGGGTTTAACACATTAATTAAGGAAAATGGTTGATATGGATTATGTACTGACACCCATCTCTCACACATTTCAGACTAGTAATCATGATAATATACAAGATCCATTTGCAATTTGACACATACTCCCAGCAATTAATGTGACGATAAATGAAAAATAGGAAAATTGAGTAAAATCCCTAGAAAATCTTAAATTTCTGATCAGATCCATGCCCCTCAAACATCTTAGAAAACTGATAGGAGGGAGTATTATTAACTTTTATAATTGAAATTGCAATTTTAATTAAAAGTGCATTACCTATTAAAAGGGCATTACCGATTGGGTGGGAGAAAGGGGTAGGTGGAAGTTGAAGGGTTAAAAGTGAATCATTATAGGCTATAAAAACATACCCTTGCAAACCTATTGCATATCCTCTCATTTCAACTTTCCAATCAGTTTTTATCTTTCCCAAACAAACCTCTCCTCTCCCAAAACGAAAAAAAATGGCTTCATATGATTTCAGACCATTTGATGTCCTCCGGACCTTCTTCCAAAATATGGATGAACTGGATGAGAAACTATATCCAGGATATCATATGAACCTCTTAGAAGAGACTGCTGGAACCGCCAAGGCTGACACCATGAGAACTGCTCAAGTCCAACAGTTCTTTTATGAGGAGATATTGAAAGATATATCTCACCTGTCTGCTCAAATATTCTCTGCAACTCGATCAGGGAATGATGCCCTGGCTACAACTGTAAGTTATTCATCCTGTATAAATTTGTTTGTATATTTTTTGTGAATAACTTTAAATTTTTATTCGGTTATTGTAGTTGTTGGAAAGGAAGGAGAAGAAAGAAGGTATTCTGGCAGAGGTGAAGGACTTCATCACTGGACTCATTTCTACTGCCTTTGAGGATGAGTTTGAAAGGAGGGATAAGATTGAAGAATATATAGGAATCTAGTTTTATTGCTCTTTCAATCCCCCTATGTTTGTTTGTAACTTTTCTACTGCTTTTTGGAAGAAGAACATGTTTTGTATTTTGTTTTTTTGGCACTTTTTTATTTAAAATATTAATTTCAAGTTGCATTTTATTCTACTTTTATGAATATATATTATTAGGTTAATATCAAGTTGTATTTTGTTATCTGTTTGTTTGGAACTTACACAACACAAGTGTACATTTGCATATCAGGTGATTATAACTGCATATGATGTTTAAACATGTGACCTTATTGAAAAAGGAAAACATCAATTTTTTAACTGTTATACTAAAGA
Organism: Persicaria tinctoria; assembly: GCA_037127255.1. Taxonomy (NCBI): domain Eukaryota; kingdom Viridiplantae; phylum Streptophyta; class Magnoliopsida; order Caryophyllales; family Polygonaceae; genus Persicaria; species Persicaria tinctoria. The sequence continues at coordinate 53,295,848 of JBANSL010000014.1, read as the reverse complement.
GATAAATAGAAGATATTACTATCGGTAATTTTGCATAACATAGTAGTCGGATTGAATATCATTATAATACGATTGCATATAGTCACAGTATATTTGCACATCAAAGTTCTAACAATGAGGTTAAAAAACAATAAATTAAAGGAACATAACATAGGTAAGTCAGCCAAGATACCACATAAGTTCACAATATTCAACATAGGTAAGTCTTAGAAGTTATTACATAAGTCCAACCCAAAGAAACATAATGTATTAGAAGTTATCGATAGTTGGGGTTTAAAGAGACTGATCAAGACACAACCCAGCTTTGACTTTCCATTCTAACCCAAGTTTAACTTTTGTGGTTTAGCACCCTTCATTGTCAATTTTGCATGTGCTCTTGCTGCGTTTACAACTTCTCTCCGATTTTCATTCACGTTTGAGCAAATCAGTTCAGCCAAATACTTCAACCGCAGCTTTGAAATATTTTTCTCAGTCCTTGGCTCGAACCCACACTTGTAGCCTTTTCCAATCCCCAAGAAAGTTTCCATTTGACGCATAACGCATATTCCTGAATGAATAACCTTGTCCTCACCAGCCCATGGAAGGTCCGGCACCTCTGTCTTGGAATATGGGATTATATTTGCCTTTGCAATAAACCCCTTTCTGACCAAATACTCATTGACTAGGTTTGCCTGCATAAGCCAAGGAAAGGGAAAATAAACTTAATATCAAACTAACAATCTATAATTTTTTTAAAAGAAAAGTAACTTTGAATTTCTAAATTGGCAATAATATGACTAACCAAATTGTCAATCAAAGGCGGGCAGTTGCATTTTGGTTCATAACAGGAGAGAGATACATCCAGGATCTGTGCGACCTTGGTCTTCAAGTTGAAAACCACCATGTAGATGTAGTCTTGAGTGTGAATACCAAATACAAACTATACACCAAAATCAAAACTATATCAGCATCTTGTATGTCAGCAGTATAAATTTTACAGTGACAGACCAACTATATTCTATCTGAACTTACATAAAAAATAATTAGGGTTGTAGATAAAAAATTTAGGCTTTTAAAAACAACTATAAATTAAGAAATAACTGCCATAGGTATAAATATATCAAAAGATGTCTATCAGAAGTGATTTTTTATTATCAGTGTTGACATCTGTATTAGTGTTGACATCTGAAGTGGGTTTTTGTTATCACTTATATAGTTACAAAATTACATTAACATATCGTATCAAAAAACAATACTTATCATCAATCTATGTATATTCATATCATATGAATACATACTTGTACTATTTAACCCAATACATGTCAGCAATAAGCATGTCAGCAGTACATTTTTTTACAGGAAATTCAACAACTGTGTTTAAATAGTTTGACATAAAAAAATAATCAGTGATATAGGTATTTAAAAACAACTAGAAATTAAGAAATAACTGCTATAGGTATAAATATATCAAAAGATGTCTATCAGAAGTCAGTTCTTATTATCAGGGTTGACATCTGTATTAGCGTTGACATCTGAAGTGAGTTTTTATTATCAATTATATAATTACAAAATTACATTAACATATCGTATCAAAAAACAATACTTATTATTAATCTATGTATATTCATATTATATGAATACATATATGTACTATTCAACCCACTACATGTCAGCAGTAAGCATGTCAGCAGTACATTTTTTACAGGAATTCAACAACTGTGTTTAAATACAGCTGATATAAAAAAATAAATAGTGATATAGGTATGGTATTGCATTTAAAGTTTATATAAAAAACAAGAATTCACATTAATATATATTGTCTTTCATATTATTACAACAAAGGTAAGTATGATATATCAGAATATATGTCAACAACTAGGATGTCAGCAGTACAAAATTGTTGTCATTAACTTAAATGATCAATTCAATTAAAAAAAAAAGGAAAGAGAATTACTGTGTAATTACCATGTCCAGTTCTTTCAATTTAATATGAGGAGCCAAGGACAATGCAGTGTCAACTCAGAGACTAAATTTTCAAATGGCTGCACAGTTTCAGATAATGATACTTCCGTTCGATATTTCTGGATGGAAAAAAATGTTAGAGCAATGCTGGCAAAATGATTGATTTTAACTTGGTAAATTTATAAAAAATGCACATGAAATTGAAAATAAAATAAAAGTTGCAATCTTACAGACGAGTCGATAAACAAGAAAAGCCTTGATGGAGACAAATCACTCCTGTATTGCTCTTTATGATTTAGGATTTTCGCCCAAGCATCAATAATGTTGGCAGATACTTTACAATCCTCCTCTAGAGATCTCATATCAGCCCTAACTAAGTTTAGAGCATTGTATTTAAATAAGGTTTCACTGCAATTAGAGGCATCAAGAACATAAAACAAATGTGAATAAAATTAAGTTAGAGAATATAGATTAAAATCTTAAGTAAATAAATGAATGGAATAAACTTACGTGTTAGACGTTGATGTCCTACTAACACATGCAACTAAAATCTTATCAAGTTCAGACATATTATCACCGATGTCAACAACACTGGAATAATAAGGGCTTCGCAAGGATGTAGCTGGTTTATGTGCTCTTTTCCCATCTCCATCTTCCTTCTTTACATGAACTTGTTCTTTATCACCCAAAACATTAGTACAATTGCGAGTAGATCTACGAGTTGGCACAGGAGCAGCTAGTTTGGGTTTCCTTGAATACACTAAAGTTTTACCAGATTTAGCATTAACAACTTTTTGAGCAGGCAGGTCTTCAACAATATCAGCTTCTTTTCTGGCATGGACTGCCTCTTCAACATTTTTCTGTGCATCTTGTTATTGGTTAGAAACATGCGTTTGTTCTTCATTAATATTTTGTGGAGGCACATCTTTAACATTCTGTGCAGCTGATTCATTGTAAACTGTTGCATGAACAACCTTATCCCCACCTTTCTATGTAGCAGGAGCAACCTTTGGTGCATCATTAAAACCCTTCGTTGCATCTGTATCAACATTCTTCCCAGCTTGTGCACAATCTTTTGAGATAGGTCTTGGAGGTGTTGAGTAAGTATCGTATATATCAAAATCTGGCTCTTCAGAAATTTGCACCTTCTTTTTGCCCTTTTCTTTCACATCAAAACTAGCTCCTTTCTGTGCAGGTGCATTATTTTTTCCATCTAAGTGCGAGGGAGGATTTGTTGCATCATTAACAACCTTCTCTGCATCAGGTGTTAAGAAACCAGGATCAGATCCAAACAAATCAAAAGTTGGCCCTTCAGAGATATGAGCTTTTCCTTTTCTCTTTCTCTTCGCATGTAAAATATCTTTTTTCTGTAGATCTGTAAGATGCACTTCTTTGTCAGCAACAGTTTGTTGTACTGGAACTTTAGTTGTCGTAGTTGGACAAGCAACAAACGTTAAGTCGTCAACAGGTCCTTCTTCAGAAAGTTTATCTTTCATTCGTTCCTTGTTCTTTGCAGCTAAATCAACCTGAGTTAGGACATCCAACAACTCTGGATCTGACCAAAAAGGATGCTGAGAATTGTTCCAGATTGTGTTGGGAGAGTCATCCATATAATTATGATGATGATCTTCAAGTGCAGCTTGATCAGCCTCATTTACCAATCCCAGAAGATTATTAGCAGCATCAATGAGAGCTTTGACCTTCTCATTATCTTGAAACTTAGAAGGAACCTTTGTAGACATACTAGCAAATTCAGATATTGCCGATGCTAATGCAGTAGTCTTCTGAGCCAAAGCTTGTATGAACAAAATATAGATGCAAGTAAAATATGGAAAAAACCAATAGATTTTAAATCATATTAAAAATTAAGGGATGCAACAAAAGAAAAATTTAATAATAAAAATCTACCTCAATAGAAGTTGGCTCTTTATTTGGGATAGTTTGTTCCATAGGGGGGGAGATGTTGGAGCAGTTGCTGGATTACTAGTTTCAGAGCTAGGGATGCATTAACGAGGTTGAATTAACCCAGAACCAAAATATCCTGCCTCAATATCATCCTTTTCACGCTGACGAAGCATTGCTGACGTCAATCCAATAAAAACTGGGATTGATCTAGTGAATATTCTGAACAAAATGCTCGAATACAACTTGACTCTATCAACATAGAACAACTGGAACATGAAAACATGATGTTAATTACTCCCTCTGTCGCACATTAAAAGTCGTTTTAGGCATATTAGCTTGTTTCACAATATTAGACGTTAGCTAGTACAAATTTCATTCTCTCTCCAAGTAATCATTTCTTTCCCACTTTCTATACGGAGTATATTATCTTTCTCCCCCAATTTCTTTCCCAATTTCCTACTCCTTAATATGCTTCTACTGTATCTCTTTCTCCCACCATCTTAATTCCCCATCTCCTTCATTAGCATCTTTCCCTCCCAAGTTGTGGCAGCTACCATCTATTTTTCTCTTTTCTACTAAGACTCTCCTGTGCCCTCAATTTATTTACCCATTTTTCAATTTCTTCAAAAATCCCTAACTTTCTTCTACTGAACAGACAACTTCCGGCCACATGAGCTGCTCTCCCACTTGTTCTTCACATCAGCAGCTTCCATGGTTTCAACTAGTGTCTTCTTATTTGGGATCGTAGGGTTAGCATGCGTCTCTTGAAGTTCATCCGGCACCTCACCATGTCTGAAGCATCAACAAGAGCTTTGTTATGGCGGATGACATCGACTATGACGACGAATTTACTGCTCGAAACGAGTCAAAAATTGTGTGGCCGTACTCCTTACCGTAGATGATGAGAGCAACTCTTCCGATCTCCACGCACCTCGATCTTGAACGCCATGTCGCTGAGATTTCAAAGAGGAATAATCATTCTCTCTCTCAATACAATATCCGGTCTCTTCACATTATCTTCATATTCAAGATGCATCAATTCGATTTGAACCCAAGATCCACAACCTAAAGAGTACGGCCACTTGAATCAATTTCAACTGAAGGTTGAATTAAACAAGAGGTTGCTGAGTTTCACATTCAAGAGGAGGTCAGACATTAACTCGGTTTGAATCAATTGTGACAAACGAGAATTTCAAACCCATGATGCAGCTTCCAGCCAGTTAAAGATGATATTGCCTAATGTGCACCTGAATTCAAGAGATGTTATGTCTTTCATCTTCACTCTCATCATGTAATGGCGTCGTATTTAGATCAAATAAGTACTCGTATTCAATCTCACTCCTTATATTTGTTGAACTGTTGACATTCATTTTGTTCTAGTCCCTAATTCTCCAATGCTCATCTATTCTGTTTGTACAAATGCGGGGGATCTTATAAAAAATTTAATTTTTTTTAAATGGGTATTTTGGCTCCAAAGTTTAAATGGTAGGAAGGTGAAAGGTTAATCTCCAATGGCGCCACTGACTACTCTTGATAACAATCCAATCTGCAACATTAATTACCCCCTTAATATATGTGCCCCTAGCTAAAACGACATTTAATTTTAAACGGAGGGAGTATATATTACTGGCAATATGATATTAAAATGTAGAATTAGATATAATATTTTAAAAATAAATACTTACGTTTAAAAACAATACAGGACCTTTGAACTGCCCTTGTTTGGTTTTCTCCCAACTTTTCTTTGAGTTAACTAAGCATTCTAATAAGAATGCACACCAGTTAAACTCCTTAAAATCTTCTTGGCCAGTAAAAACTCTAACTAAACTCTGGTTTATGTGCCCACTCTGATGTGTGTCCAGTAGCAAAGAATGAAATAAAACTGCAAAGTTCAACCGGGACTGATCACCAGCATCAACATTTTTAACCATCTTTTCTATGAAAACAGAAGGTAGAATCATTTCCCCAACTGAAAGAGAATCACGCCAATTTTGAATGATCTCAAAGTTTTCTTTACAGCTCTTCTTGCATATCAACTTCTTTCCCATTGGCAGGCCCAAGGTAATGTGCACATCCAAATCACTTACCACTAACCTATCTCCATTAGGTAGAATCAAAGAGCATTTGTTTGCATCAAAATTATCAACCAACCAGTAGGAAAGCGATAATGGGAGATTCTGTATTTTTAAATCAAGCAGATCTCCAAACCCAATCCCTTTAATGCACTCTTTATATTTATTACTTAGCCTCTCAATTGCAGAAACAAACATCTTCGGGTTGGATCTTGTCTTCAGTGTAAGGAACTTTTTACCTTTTGGAATTCTCGGTTTCTTCAACAACACAGCTCTATGAGAAGGACCAGGCTCTACATCGGATTTGTGAGTTGGAACATCAGAGGATTCATTATGCAGATTCGGATCTTCATGAAACTTACTACCAGTAGAAGTTTGTCTTTTATCAGGCTCTAAGCATCCACCAAACGAGACTGTGACATCAATATCCATGCCTTTGATAATTTGTTCTTTTCGATGCATATCATCCATAACATACTGTTGTTTTTCATTAGCAGCAGTCTTTAAATCAGTAGTAGGGGGGACTTTAGGAGATTTGTCTTTATCAGGCTCTTGACATCCAGCAGAAGATACTGGGACATCAGTATCTCTGGCCTTGGCAGTCTGTTCTTTACTATGCATGTCATCCATAACACAATCTTGTTTTTCAGCAGCAGCAGTCTCAAAATCAGAAGCAAGTGGGACCTCAGGAACTTGCTGATTTGCATGTTCATTTTCAGAATCCAATCTAGTACCACCATTTACAGAAGGGAATGAATCAGAAGATAGATTTTGAGGTAAATTAGCACCAAGATAAGAACTAGATGGAACTTCATGTGCTGCATAAGTTGCGTTTTGAGAATCAGAATTCAGATTAACCGTGCACTCAACAGACACAAAAGCATCGGGATTCTCATTAACAGTACAATCAGCAGAATTAACCGGATCTGGAAATCTCGTAGATAGAATTTCATGACAAAGTACGGGAGGTTGTGAGGCTGAACCGTCAGTGGTTGGACCACCAACACTTGTTCCATCTTTACAAATAATGGGTTGCTCTTCTTCAGCTTCTATTGACCCAGTAAGCTGTGATAAATCCGGGAAAACGGGAGAGTCCCTTGACAGATCAACCGCCTTCTGGGCATGATGAGACTTTTCAGATTTCTTAACACGTTTCTTACTGGAGGTAGGAACAGCATTTGAACCGAAATCACCTCTAGTTCGTAGTTGTTTACCTAAGTAAATACAAGTAAAAATGACAATAAATATGTGAAAAATCAAAGAAGGGTTAGTTACCCACATCCAGCTAGCTATAAGCTCTATCAATTACTCTAGTAAGCATTAATGGCAACAAAAATTTAAGAAGTAGGACATTGTAAAAACTCGCGTAAAAACTTCCAGAAAAACTTACACAACATTAAACCCTAACCTAAAAAATGAAGAAAATTTGAAGATAGGAGAGATTTACCAGATGAATTGGAAGACATGGCAACAGAGAAGCTCAAAATAAACGCACAATGATCACTCGAACGAAGAAATGGTTGATCAACGCAAAACGATAACTCGAACGAAGGTGGTGGGACAAGCTTGTAAAAAGTGAAATTAGTAAAGTGATAAATCGATCAAAAATAGAAGGGCGGTGTTGTATCTAATTATACTACCACGTTTAATATTTATATTTTCATTATTTTATTTATGCCCTAAATGATTTTATATTTGCATATCATCAAGTTATATTTGCATATCATAGTCATATATTTGCATATCATAAACCTATATTTGCATATCATCAACTTATAATTGCATATCATAAACTTACATTTGGATATTATAATTTTACATTTGCATAACGTCGGTGCATCTATTTGTACTACCACAATATTAAATTACAATTAATATTTATATTTCATAATCTTATATACGCATTAGATGATTTTATATTTGCATATCATCAATTTATGCTTGCATATCACAAATTTATATTTACATATTATAATCATACATTTCCCCAACATGAATTTGAATTTTTCCAACTTATTTTTATTCACTAAAAAAATAAAATACAAGTATTAGATATCAAGAATCGTATATTTGCACATCTTGAATTAACTTTTGCATATTATAACGTTATATTTGCATATCAATGATTTATGGTTGCATATCATAAGTTTACAAGTTGCACAACATCAATTTATAATATGCAAGAGAAACTAATGTAAGATGAAAAGAAACTACTGTTAAGACAATAAAAAAAAATTGTTCGAATTTAAAATATAAAAGTCATTCAATTGATTTAGTAGAAGATTATAAATTGTAATTTTTCAAACATGTAAGCCTTAAAAGTGCATATGTAATGCTGTTTACAAAATGTATCAGTTTGCTGAAAGATGGCATAGAAGTTGTGTTGTTGAGACAGTTACTTTGAGTGCTTTATTCTTCTCTTGAACTCCGAAAGAGATGGTTTTCTTTTACACGGTGGTCTGCCTACCCTTTTCTTTACAATGGGGGGATAACATTTGATAAATTTTATAGCATCAGGGAGAATTTCTTCATCTCCACGCAGCACTGGATATATCGTTTCCTGATAGGTCAATGCCCAAGCTTCATTCGTGTAAAAATCTGCCACAAAATCTGATATATTTGCTTTTATGTGCTTAATTGCTGCCAAAGCATGCACACAAGGTATTTGTTCTCTTGAACTCCGAAAGAGAAGGTTTTCTTTTACACGGTGGTCTGTCTGCCCTTTTCTTTACAATGGGGGGATAACATTTGATAAATTTTATAGCATCAGGGAGAATTTCTTCATCTCCACGCAGCACTGGATATATCGTTTCCTGATAGGTCAATGCCCAAGCTTCATTCGTGTAAAAATCTGCCACAAAATCTGATATATTTGCTTTTATGTGCTTAATTGCTGCCAAAGCATGCACACAAGGTATTTGTTCTACATCAAACACCTTACACGTACAACTCCTTTTTGACAGATCAACTATTACCTCTTCTCCTTCTCCTGTGACTTCAAACTCAAATTCATTAATTTTCTCCACCTTGTATGCTCCAATCTTCTCTTATAAATTGCTGATCACTTTTAATATTTCTGGGGTTACTTTGTCTTGGTTTTGCAGTGCCATTTCTCTCCTTTCTTGAAACCAGGAAGTGAGCTTTTCTCACACAAAATTTAATAGGGCTACAACTGGATAATTCTTCTTCCCTGTTATTACAGAGTTCAGGGTTTCGACATTGTTTGAAGTCATCATGTTGTATCTGTTTGATCTTACATGTACTCTAGCCCACTTATCAAACCCTGCATCCTCTAAATATTTTGCTAGCTTGGGGAAATTATCTTGTATGCGCCTGAATTTGATGTTGAACTCACCAATAGTGTAACAATCTGCTGCATCTTGAAACCAGCCTGATAGATACTTTTTCTTGAATGTAGCTTTGATGTTTTGCTTTAAGTGCCAAGTACAAACGCAATGTGTAGCAGTAGGATAAATCAGGGCAACAGCTCTTGCAATGCTCGCATGTCTATTAGAGACAAAGACTAAATCATTTTGTTGCGGCAAAATCTTCAGCAGCTGCTTAAAAAACCACTCCCAAGAGTTGTTATTTTCAGTGTCAGCAATTCCAAATGCAAGGGGGAAAATATGCCTATTTGCATCTTGTGCAGTTGCACCAAGAAAAGTTCCTCTATACTTTCCAGTTAAAAACGTGCCATCAACAACAACTACCTGTGTAAAAGAATTAAAAATACATCTAATTGTAATTAATTATCTAAATAAATAGGATGAGACTGTATGCTGACACACAACAGGACATACCTTCTTTAAAATAGGGAAAGCACGGATGCTAGCTCCAAATGATAAGAATAAGTACTTAAATCTGTCATCATTATCAGTTGAGATTACTGCAATAGTTTCTTCATTTTTCTCCCTGAGCATATGACAAAATGATGGCAGATCAGCATAATTAGATTCTGGTGTCCCTCGAACTTTTTTCTTTGCTATTTTTGATGCTCTCCAAGCGGTCTAGTAGCTAACTGGTATTTTTTTCATTTCTCATCGTATCAATTATCTTCTTTGGTTTGAATCCACTGTCGACACTTTATAATTATTGATATGTTAGAATAAATATATATAAAAAAAATGGAAGCATTTAATTAAAATTTTATTTTGTACATAATGCGCACCTAGATTCAATGATCCTTGCAACAATTGAGGAAGGAGCTTTTTTGCAATATTTTGTTCTGGCATCCCATGTGCAAGTGTGTTCCTCATTGTACACTGTGACTACATAACAACTTTGAGAAACAGTCTTGAGATGCATTTTCCAGTTGCATTTAGCATCCATGCAATGCACTCTAAAATACTTCGGCTCTGATTTTGTTACTCTAAAACCAAATGTCTGTGTTACTGACAAAATTGTCAAAGCATCCTTTGCTGCTTGTCTTGACACAAAAGTTTTTCCAACATACAGAATTTCTCTTGAGTTGTTTGGTAAAATAGGCTCATTGGATGTGGAAGCATCCCATTATTCCTTTAATGTGTTTCTTCCCTGCATTGAAGAGTATAGATTCCTCCAAACCTCAGCATCTGATTCTGTTTCACTTTCAGTATATTGAGACCAATCATCCTCTTCCATATTCTCTACTTTTACGCTCTTCATCTTCGAGTCAGACATCACTGATGTGTTATCTTTTTCAGTAATGCTTTCAACCAAATTCATATTATATTCAACTAACTGCAATTGTTCAGATGTAAAAGATCTCCAGCTTTCTCTATCATCTGCATCAATTGTTCAGATGTAAAAGATCTCCAGCAAATTTCACATTGGAAAGTGTTGTCAAAGCCAAAAATTCTTGAAAATCAGCATCACAGTCAACTTTCAGCGGCGCTCTCAACAACTTGAAAGGGTGTAGGTGGTTGAATTCTAAACCAAGTGCAGTATCAATATTGAACCTACTACGTACTTTTTCTTTTAACCGCTGAAAAGTGATTGAATTATTCAATATAAACACCTTAGAAGTTTTGTCTTCCAACAAACGAAAGCCCGGTCTCAACAAACCTCCATTCTCCCCCATATACTACTGTAATCACATATGGAGCCATATTTTTGCCGACCTATGTTAAAATAAGACAACACACATCAATACAACGGCTAACCACATCAACTCAATTAATTTCAGTACTATAATATGACAGATCAAATTATGCTTTGTAATTACATTACATGTCAACACAGTAACAAATTGCTATATTAATTCAATTACTGGTAAAACTAAATATCATTGTGTATGTGCATTATCATTACTAGCTAGTAACACAACATCGCATTACGTTTTACCATCAGAAATTCAGAAGTCACTCACTAGGCCAAAAACACCATTTTATCCCATTTTATATATCACGGTTCCGTTTCTTCCTGGCTTAAAAAGTCATCTTGCTCTTTTATATCTCGGATTTGTAACTTGTCTGGGATATATTATTCAGGAAAGGCAACGTTTGGTGAAACATTATACATCCCAGTTGAAAACCGATATATAAAAGGGGAATTATTAGTAAATACTCCACTTTGATATTGGGTTTGCAAAAATACCTAGGTTTGAAAACAATTGCATCAATATATGGAAATTTGTAAAAATACCTTATTTTATTATCAAAATTACCCACCACCCCAGAAAAATCAGGAAAATAAAAAGTTAAATATTTTAAGTATTTTTCAATTTTATGATATTTTTAAATTATATTAAATAATCAAACAATAATAAAAATCTGGAAGTAAAAAAAAAATTAAAATCTCAATCCCCTTCATCCGGACCGATAGACCTGACCCCCAAATCCCAATCCAAACCCTAACCAAAAACACCCAACCCCGTCCCTCTCCGGCTCCGTCGGCCCCAACCCCAGGTCTCCGACGCTCAGCCCCAACCCCAGGTATCCGGCGCTCGGACCATAGCTCGCGTCTTCGGCTCCGTCACCTGTGCCTACACTTCCGCGCCCCTGACCGACCCAATCCCAATTGCTAACCAGAACAAACAAGCGCCCTGACCGTCGCCGCCCATACCCTCCGTCGTTGTGCAAGCAATCCGGCGCAATCTTTACACAATCTCCCGCCGATTTTTGATCATATCTTGTCAGTATTCATATTTAAGATTATCAAGAACCCCATTTATCCTATCACTATGGATAATAATCCTGAAGATATATATTGACAATCGTTTTGTAAATATGGTTAATAATCCTGAAGCTATGATTGACCGTATCTTTATTGATTCTCTCCCTGATTATAGGTTTAATCCTGTCAGAATAAACATGAAGCCTGTCACTATAAACATTTTTCCTGTCATTTGGAACAAATAACTTTGTCACCTTGGGCAGACCTTTAATTTCTAGTTATGGTATGGATAAAATCGTATCTTTATTCTCTTTCCTATTATAGACCCCATCCTGTCAATATTAGATATTTGTTTTGTTATCAAAAACATATATCCTGTCAACAACAAATATATCCTTGTCAATAATTTATTCTCTTAATAAGGCAATGATTTTCTTCCGGCTAGTTTTATTATTCTTAAATTTCCGAGAAAAATATATTAAAAACATTATTTTAATATATATATATATATTAAAATAATACTCCTTTTAATGATTTTTATATTTAAATTTAAAAGTAAAATCAGTCATTATTTTTTAGCACAAATAGCCTATTTTTTAGCACATATGACCCACCTATTCTATTTTGGCTATTATCAGAAAACGGGTATAATTTTGCAAATCGAACTCCGATTTGGTGTATTTCTGCAAGCCGGCCAATATAAAAAGGGGTATTTTAATGAATTTTATTTTATTTTTAATTTTTAATAATAGTGGTTTAATCCTAAACCTAAAATCAGACGGTACAGTACCGTGGGATCGATCTCTTCTTCTTCCACCGTTCTCTCCCTTCAACCCTACAACCACCAGTTCGCTTCAACCCTGCAACCAATGTTAAATCACCGGCCGTTTCATCCCTTCAGCCACCGTACCTCCACACATCACCGACGGTTTTTGAGTCGAAGCTACTAGAGCCATCGTTGACAAGGGACGACTGTCGAAGACTCTTGAACCATCGTATCTGCGTGCGTGCTTGCCTCAATTCATCCTCAACTCTACTAATTGCCATATCTGCGTGCGTGCTTGCTCGAATCCTCCATTAAAGGTACGAAAATCTTCAATACTACACCTATTTTGTGGAACAATTGCAATTTTGATTGAAAATTGTGATGTTTTCTCCGAAACTGCAACTACGAAATTTCACCGGTTGTTTTATCCCTCAAACAGTTAACATTGAGTCCTAAATATATTGCAATTGTTAATTGAATTTTCCCTATTTTATTGAGATTATTGATTATTGATGTGTAAATTGCTTGTTTGTGAGTCATACTTACATATTTGTGTTTAGGTAGAAAAAGGATGCATCTTTATTAAGCAATTAAGCTAAAGAGTCCATTAATGGTTTAGCCTAATGGAAGATTGGAGATCATGTACGTTAACCAAATGTAGGGGATTAAATTCAAGACCACTTAAGGCTTATTTGAAAAATAAGCTGATCGAGGGTGCTTGAACTTAAAGGGTGCTTTGAACTAAAACATCCATGCTTTCATCAGTTTCAAGTCATTGTGAAATGAAAAACACCCAGTAATTCCCAAGCATATGACTAAATATTCTTTCCATATCTAACTACAAAAAGAGTAATTAAATTGAAGTCCAATTGATCGAGCAAGATATTGAAAGCATTAATACATCAAGATAAGCATATAAAATTTAAATACACTATTCTTACAATATAAGAGCATTAAAGAGCAAGTTCTGTTGATGAAATTTATTATGCATAGAAGGGAGTGCTTACAATCATTTGTTAAAAGATTAAAGTTGTTCATTTATGTATATGGATGGCAAATGATTATAGATAATAACCTCCCAATAATAAGAGCAGACCATTAAAAACTAGCAAGAGGAAAAAAAACTAGCAAGAGGAAAAAAAAACGAGCAGACCCTCTTCCCTGTATACTACACAATCTCATCTTCCAAAAGGGAAAAACTAGCAAGAGGGAAAAAAAACATTCAGAGCATACCAAGAACTTGAGAGCCTCCCTAAGATCCATGCTCAAACTGTTTTCTAGACCCTTTTTACCATGGGCTGTGACCGGGTTTCCTCTTTGCATCATCGCCACAAACTCATTGTAATCTATTCTTCCATCCTGTGAAAAAAGGAAAGAGCCACTGAATTACAGGACAGCTCAACTATAGAACAAAAGATGATGCAAAATAGGTAATAAATTTCAGTGTTTCCAAGATAATGCTTAGACTGTTAACTAAAGCATTACTAAGTCCAATTGCATCACAAGCATAGATTCTTGTTAACTAACCATTCAAAATATTTCTAATCGTTCCGTGTTGTTTGATTATTTCATTTTTAGCTGAATTACTGCTGCATTTTCATCTGCGTTACTGCTGCATTTTTAGACTGTTAACTAAAGCATTACTAAGGAAAGAACCACTGAATTACTGCTGCATTTTTAGCTGAATTACTACTGCATTTTCAGATTGTTAACTAAAGCATTACTAAGGAAAGAACCACTGAATTACTGCTGCATTTTCAACTGCGTTTTGTGTTGTTTGATTATTGCATTTTGTGTTGTTTTATCCCGTGTTTTGTGCTATTTGTTTATTGGTTATTGCGTTTTGTTTGGAATGGTTGACTTTCATGCTATTTGATTATTGATTATTGTGTTTTGTTTGGAATGGTTGACATCCTCTTATATTATAGTTGTGTATATATTTAGAAATTAGGAATTATTAATATTATAGATGAAATTCTTAGTTACTATTTAAATATTAACTATGAGTCGAGAATGGATGCGAAAAAGTCGTTTGTCTCAAGAATATGCGGATGGTGTTGAGGAGTTCATTCAGTTTTCCCTTGACCATGGTGTTGATCCAAAGAGAATACGTTGTCCATGTCTAAAGTGCTCTTACGTGAAATGGATTACCGCCGACGAAATAAGGGATCATCTTGTTACTAAAGGTATTTCTCAAGATTACACACGATGGATATGGCATGGAGAGGAAGCTAATGATTGCTCGACTTGTCATGAGACAGAAGAAAATGTGAGATGTGATTCATTTCAAGCTGATTGGATTGATGATATGATACACGATGCCCATGCCAATTTTCAAAACCAGAAGAATACGTTTGAAAGCTTGTTAAGTGATGCTCAGAAGCCCTTGTACGCTGGTTGCACAAGTTTTACAAGAATGTCTATAAGAGCTTTACAGCACTACTTGAGCTTCTAAAGGAAATGCTTCCACCGGTTAAGTGATGCTCAGGAGAGATTGTGTTTTCTGGGAGAGAAGATTCATTGTCGTTGGCATTAGAGAAGCAAGAACACCCGGGACGTGTTAGAGGGGTTGGCCAATATGTCACTATCACTGATTTCTTTGGAAATGCTAATCAAGATAAATCATTTGGAGGTTTAGGTGTTGAAAAGGTTGTTGTGTGTGCTGTCAAAGAAATAAATGAGAAGATGGAAAACAAGATTATGGAAATGCAAGAAAGTCATGCACAATCTCAAGCGAAATCTCAATAAGAAATCAAAGAAATGCAAAACTTTATTCTTCAGTTGCTTGAGAAAATGAAACAGGATAATCCAGATATGCCAACTCCTATGTTTGGGAGCCATTCTGCCCCGATTGACTCAAGAACTGAGGTTTTTTTTCTTGTAAATGACTGATTAGATGTCAAGGCTTATTCTAATATCCAAAACATTATTAAAGTTTTGCATTTATGAATTCTTACTTTTATGTCTTGCAGGAAGTTGCTTCGGATATGTCAATGCCAGTGCATAACCAGCAGCCTGCCAAGGCTTAATAAGTTTTGCATTTATGAATTCTTACTTTTATGTCTTGCAGGAAGTTGCTTCAGATATGTCAATGCCAGTGCATAACCAGCAGCCTGCCAAGGCTTCATCTATTCACCAAGCTACTGTAAATGACTCACCAGCTGAGGTAATTTGTTAATGTAATGATAAATTTATCTTAGGAAGGAAAGGTATTTAATAAGTATTAGTTTTGTGGTGTAGGAATTGGCCTCAGATTTGCCAACCTCTAAGTCGGGATCCGTGTGTCTAAAGTCTTTAATGTCTATCAGTCTGTCAAGGCTTCTTCTAATCACCAAACTACCCAAATCAACTCATCAACTAAGGTAATTTGTTAATGTTATGACACTTTGTCGTAGAAAGGAAGATTATTTACTACTTCTTACTTTAATTCTTACTTTAATCTTTTTTGTAATTGACTGATTAGTTGTCAAGGCTTATTCTAATCACCAAAACATTATTAAAGTTTTGCATTTATGAATTCTTACTTTTATGTCTTGTAGAAAGTTGCTTCAGATATGTCAATACCAGTGCGTAACCACCAGCCTGTCAAGGCTTCATCTATTCACCAAGCTATTGTAAATGACTCACCAGCCGAGGTAATTTGTTAATGTAATGATAACTTTATCTTAGGAAGGACAGATATTTAATAAGTATTAGTTTTGTTGTGTAGGAATTGACCTCAGATTTGCCAACCTCCAAGTCTGGGATCCGTGTGTCTAAAGTGTCTAATGTTTATCAGTCTCAAGGCTTCTACTAATCACCAAACTACCCAAATCAACTCATCAACTAAGGTAATTTGTTAATGTTATGACAATTTATCGCTACGTGAGTGACATATATATTTGGTGCAACCTAACATGATCAATCTTATTTCACTTGCTTGGGTAGTTAATGAAGTCCGGGTTGAAAGGTTGAAACTATTTGAACGAGCTAGAACTAGGTACATTTGGACATTTTGGAGGGCTGAACATATTCTTCAATTTATCATTCAATATTTTAGGGTATTATGTTTTGCTGAACATATATTCAGTTTTATTTCCGTTATTGAAACTTGATATCTCAAATCAATATGATTTGATTAGGTATTTTGTTAGTTGATTGAATTGATCAATTTGTAGAATTGTACGGTTGATCGTTGGTTGTGCAAATGAATTGTGAAATGTGCGAATTGAATGAATGCACAGGGAAAACAATTGTGAGATTATTAAAATATTGTGTATATTTTAAAAAAAACTTGTTTTTTTTTATCTCGGTTGATTGAATGTGTGATAATAAGTGTTCCTGTCAGTGCAAAAATTTGAAATTATATCACGGTTATATAAGTTTATATCACGGGTAGAATCTGGAATATAAACTCTCCTTGTATTGGCGCCCTATTATTTATCCCGGTTCTTAGGGATTTTATCACGGTTATTAATTGGGATTTAAAATGTGTGTGCAATATTGTATGTGTTTCTTAGTACGGTTTTGGGCGGATTTTATCACGGTTCATAACCGTGATATATACCCTCTTTTTATCCCATTTCTGTCACCCTATTTTTTTTTATCCCGCAACAAAATAAGACGGTTAAAACCGGGATATATGGCCAAATGGAACCGGGATAAAACCGTCTTTTTGGCCTAGTGACTAAACCAACACACGATATTGAGTTTAACTATTACATGTCAGCAGTACAAGAGTTTTGCATAAGTATTACACATTAGTAGCACAACTGTTGTTTATTTTAGGGTGATCAATACTAATTTATTCTAAGTTTCAATCCAAAGAGCAGTAACTCCCTACATTTAAATTTAAATTTGTGATGATGGCACAAATTTTATTTCTTACATTCTATGTCAACAGTTTAACAGATTTTTACAATAATTCAATTTATTCTAAAATCAAAATCACATTTTCAGTGTGCATAATCATTAAAAGCCTTTTTAACAACATCTCAGTGCATTTGACATTAGAATCCATTCAACCAACACCCTAGATTGAGCTCAACTATTACTTGTCAACAGCACTAGTTTTTTTGCATAAGTATTAATTAGTAGTTGCACAACTATTCTTTCTTTTAGAATAATCACTACTAATTAATTTCTTTTTAGTTTCAATACAAAAGAGTAGTAACTCCATAAATTTCAATCTAAATTTGTGCCTTTGGCACAAATGATACTTCATTACATAAAATGTCAGCAGTGTAACAGATTTTTACAATATTTCAGTTCATTCTGAAATCAAAATTACAGTTTGGGTGTGCATAATCATTACAAACTATTTACACAACATGTAACTGCATTTTACATTAGAATCAATTCAATCAACACCTTAGATTGAGCTCAACTATTACTTGTCAACAGCACCAGATTTTTGCATAAGTATTAATTAGTAGTAGCACAACTATTCTTTCTTTTAGAATAATCACTACTAATTTATTTTTAATTTCAATACAAAAGATTACTAAGTTCATAAATTTCAATCTGAATATGTGCCTTTGGCACAAATTATATTTCATTACATAAAATGTCAGCAGTGTAATAGATTTTTACAATATTTCAGTTCATTCTGAAATCAAAATCACAGTTTGGGTGTGCAGAATCATTACAAACTATTTACACAACATGTAACTGCATTTTACATTAGAATAAATTCAACCAACACCTTAGATTGAGCTCAACTATTACTTGTCAACATCACCAGATTTTTGCATAAGTATTAATTAGTAGTAGCACAACTATTCTTTCTTTTAGAATAATCCCTATTAATTTATTTTTAATTTCAATACAAAAGAGTACTAAGTTCATAAATTTCAATCTGATTATGTGCCTTTGGCACAAATTATATTTCATTACATCAAATGTCAGCAGTGTAACAGATTTTTACAATAATTCAATTCATAATAAAATCAAAATCACAGTTTAGGTGTGCATAATCATTACAAGCTATTTACACAACATGTAACTGCATTTTACAATAAAATCAATTCAACCAACACCTTGGATTGAGGTCAACTATTACTTGTCAACAGCACCAGATTTTTGCATAAGTATTAATTAGTAGTAGCAGAACTATTCTTCCTTTTAGACTTATCACTACTAATTTCTTTTTAGTTTCAATACAAAGAGTAGTAACTTCATAAATTTCAATCTAAATTTGTGCCAAAGGCACAAATTTTACTTCATTGCATTAAATGTCATCAGTGTAACCGAATTTTACGTTAATTCAATTAATTCTAAAATCAAAATCAGATTTTGGTTGTGTATAATCATTTCAAACTATTAACACAACATCTCACTGCATTTTAGCATTAGAAGTCATTCAATCAACAACTTAGATTGACTTGAACTATTACTTATTAGCAACATCAGAGTTTTGCATAAGTATTACACAGTAGTAGCATAACTATTCAAAGAGCAGGAACTTCATCAACTTCAATCTAAATTTGTGCCTTCGGCACAAATTGATATATCAGATCACATGTCAGCAGAACCAGGTAATCGTTAAATTTCTAACGAGTATTTCTAAATTTCGATCAAAATTTATGCCTTCGGCACAAATTGATATATCAGATCACATGTCAGCAGAACCAGGTAATCGTTAAATTTCTAACGAGTATTTCTAAATTTCGATCAAAATTTATGCCTTCGGCACAAATTTGGTTCCAACGAGTATTTCAACTCGATATCATTAAATTTCTACAATCAGTATGCACATGTAATCGTTAAACAGTTTCCTATTGTTTGTGTTTATCAATTGCTGGTGAAAGATCATTATTTCAAGAGACTTAATTCGATTATATTTGCATAGTTTAGTAGGATATTGTGCGATTTCATACCTTTAGTATGCGAGAAGTAGTGCTGATCTGATGTATTCCGGCTTCAAGATGCACTGGAGAAGGACAGAGGAATGAGGAACGACGACGGAGGAACAACGACGGAGGAACGAACGAGGAACGACGATGGAGGAACGAACGAAGAACGACGATGGAGGAAGACGATGGACAATTTTGCAAAATTTTCAAATATATGGATACTCCTCTAATTTAGGTAATTTTTATGGATATTTCACTAATGGCCCCATATTAAAATTTAATTTGTGTTGGTATGCTTTAATGCGGTTTGTATTTGAGATGTTGTAATTGGTAGTTGTTGCATCTGATTATAATATATCTCGGTCGTTTTTTTTTTTTTTTTCCAAAATAGGAATTTAGGGCTCTTTTTCATGTACACAAATATGAAATTGGAGATTAATGATTCGATTTAGATATGTTATTGAATAATTTGATAAAGTGCTCTTGTGACCGATAACGATTTGATAAATGTCGGCGCACTTCAATTGATATGAATCATTCAAGTTTGATTGAATAGAATCACGAGTCATAACCTAGTATGTATTGACATGTAATGGTCTTTTGACGGCGTATTTCATTTTATGACAAAATATATAATTTCATATCTAGACACTTGCTCACTGCTTTTGCACAAGTGAGGAGCTCAGTTGAAAGTGGTGGACGACGAGTTTATGGAGGTGCCATAGTCAAGTACAAAATTGAAAAAGGGAGAAGACATAACAACTACCATAGAGATCAATCAAGATCGAATAATAGGAGAACAAGAGAGAGGGGGAACGGTTTTAGTGTTGACTCTCAAGTAGGCAGTTAAAGGAGAAGGTCCAATCGAGTTAGTCGTTGGGTTTAGAAGGAGATTGAATAAAAGGGCTTATAAGCAATTTATCGATATTTATCTTGTCCATACACATTTCGACATTTTGCTAATAACCTCATTCATTTATTTTTCATAATAAGTGTTTTGGTATTTTCCTTTGTTTAGGCATTAGTATTTAATTTGTGGGATTTCATCCATGAGGTAATATAAAGTAGGTGAAATGGTTGGATTTTGCAAGTTGTTCCAGTCATTGCTGGATGTGATTCCAAGAGCCGAACGAGAATAAATACAGGGTCCCAAAACCACCCGAAACTAGTAAAAAATGGTCTTTGGTGAAATTTGCTAAAGAAGTAGATATTTGTCTTTAGGTTATTAATAAATAAATAAAGCTTGGTTCCATTATGTTGTTAGAACTATCGGAAAAAGAAAGCGAGCACCAAATGACTCACTAATCACCCTGCAGAGTGCACCACAATGTCGCTATAAATTGATTTAAGAGAGATCCAATAAATTGACAAAATATTGAATTGATTTATAATTTCAAAACACCACTGCCAAATTTGGCTGTCCTCTCCCTATCTCTCTCTTAGTCTATTCAATTATTTCCTTTTTAATTTATTATTTTAATTTTAATTCTTTTTCATTTTTTTTTTAATTTGGGGGTGTGGAGGTACAGGGCTACAGGCAAGGGGCAGGGTGTTTGGTGACAGTTGATCCCAACTGCTTCAAAGGAGTAAAACTACATCCCCAAGAACAAATTGCTATTGCAAGCAAAAATAGCCCCAAAATCAATTCAATATAAGCGAAATCATGCCTTCCATAGAAAGATCAAGCAGAGCTTGTATTATGGATAATACGATGTACCTTTAATTTTTCGCACGAAAAATTGAAGGTACGACCACATGGGTACTATTATTGTTGATGCTAGAGAACTGAATGAGCAGGATTTCACATTGAAAAATTAGATGCAGATAGAGACAATCAGCTATGTAGATGAGGTAAATTTTTACAGTATTAAATTGTTCAAGTAGCTAGAAAAGTACTTGTGCTGTTACTTCACAAGGGGGGAGAGGAAGATCAACTTTGTTTCAGCTTCAGCTGTCTACATTGAACCCAGAACCAGTCCAGCCACCAGGTGTCAACGGATTCCTCCCTTTGGGCAAAGCTCCGATTCCCTTTCCCCTACCATGCATCATTTTCTTCTTTGCTTTCTCCTCAGTCGCTGGTTGCTGATTGGTGCCATTGGCAACCGGAACATTTGCCCCCTCGTTGGCTGGTGGTACTTCAGGTGTGCTTGGAACAGAAGATTCATTACTGACTGTACTAGTAATTGCAGGTTCTTTCGTATCCTGTGTCAAGTGAGAGAGATTGGATTAGTAGACTCAGTTATAGTTCTGCAAAAGATAAGCATTTCTAAATTCTACTGTAAAATTTAGTAGCAGAGATACAAACTTTCAGTATCCTGAAACTCCAAACTAGTCTCTCTCATTTCAGTTTAACCTCAGGATGATAGTTACTACAGAGATAGACATCAACACCTTAATTTCACATTTTGCAGCTGAAATGGTGGGGGTTTTAGTTCTAAGACATGATTGCATGCTAGAGAAGGGTAACAAGATAACCTAACTAGCTTCCATGTGAGGAGCAGGGAGGAGACATCACATTTCAGCATGCTAGTAAAAGACAGAATAAAGTGGATGTATAAAATAGAAAAACTGGCATACAGGAGATGTGGAAACAGATGCCCTGGATGGATTCAAAGCTTCAAGTCGCCGTTTTAGCTCCTCCAGTCGTGCATACTGAGAGTTGTTACTTTCTTGTACCTATTGCAGGTGTAAAAAACAATAATCATAATATCATAATATATTCTTACAAGACTGCTAATAAAATCAAACCACAAGAATATGCATATACCAGATGATTCAAGTCATCACATAACTTCTGCTTGATTGCTTCTTCATCCTGCACAACTTTTGAAGCTGCCTCCCACACCTACTTAATGACAAAAGAACAGAAAAAATTCAAATGGTAGAAAATAGAACTCGTACGCATAAATTCTCAAAGGACCTGGCCTATTGTTGACTCTGAACCAGAATACATAATCATATGTTGATAAACAGAATCTCTTCAAGTCCTGTATGTTATTAGACGAAAGAAATCATGGCATAGAATAAATTCAACATCCAACATGTGAGGCTTAAGCAACCCCATTCAAGGAAAAGGATGAGGATTGATTGTCTTATAGACAGGAAACACAGGAGTCCCATATTGCTGTAGTATAGGAAATGCAGTACTGCAGGTGAGAGGCAGCATCTTATCCAGAAGAAAGTTAAGTGAGTTTTTAATCTGACAAGTATGCAAGTTCTGTAGACAGATTAACAAATCAAGAAACCATAACACCTCTCAAACACGTACCAAAAGAAATGAAAAGTTGAATACCAACGGAAAATCAGGAATACTTTTTCACAAGCAACTGTGGAGCAAGCTACCACTTCGTTGTAGAAACTAACATTACATAACGTATCCTTCTCAACAGTATCATTCACTTAATATCACAATAAAAAGAGAATCAAGCTAAGTATCTTCAAGTTCAAGAGATATTTATCTTCAGCAATTCATCAAAGTTCAAGCAGTTCAAATGTAATGAACTCCAATATTAATTATATGCATTGCTTTATATATAAATGAAATCATTTATATTTTATGTTTTCCAAGCATAATAGGCAGACATTGTTCAGACTTCCACCCCCACCCCCCACCAACCAGAAGTTACCCTCATCACATTAAACAGCAAGAATAGTGAGTAACTATATACATAGAAGGAATGGTAGTCGTCACATAGAAGGAATAATATGTAGGTAATCCATTTCTAATCAACAACACTGGCATATGTTCAGTAGCTAAATCCTGAACAGCATGCTCCAACCAATTTACTGACAACAGTTATCAGAAAGATGGGTATGAGAATTCAGAAATATAACGTTATTGAAACAATGGTAAAACATAGAAATACGAAAAAAGCGAGAAAACAGACCTTATTAACAACAATATGCATGTTTTTTAGAATATATGAATAATTGAATATGAAATACAGCAGGTTTTAATACACAATCTAAAGCTACTAGAAGAACGTATACCTTCCTTGCTTGATCTTCCTTCAGCTTAGCCACACGAATCTTCTCAGTTTGCACCTCAATTTTCTTTCTCATATGCTCAAATGCTGATAGTATATGAAAAGGGGCAGAATGGGACCCAATGAGTATACCAAAGAAGAGGGGAAGGGTGAACATTTGATGGATATGATAGACAAAAGAAAGTTCTAAAATAGGAAAAAGTAACCTGCATTTTTTGACCCAGAAGTGAGTTTTAACTCCAATGAAAGATTAGCTAGCTCCTTTTCAACGTCACGAATTTTTGAATAATTTTCTTGAATGTATCTGAATATGCGACCAAAAGGAAACAAGATATCAAAAATTGAGAGGTAATGAAAATTCAATTACACGGTTGATTTATAAATGTTAGCACAGTGTAACATTCAGAGACCCTAAATACCAACAATTAACAAATGAGAAACATTGCATGTTTTTCTTATGTATCATGATCTATAAAGCTCGAATTTGTTGGAAACCATTGGCATGAAACTTTGTGATCACTCTGCATAAATTAATGGAATGACTACAAAATTTTCTTTCAGATCAGATAAAAAGGGCTAAAATTTATAGATCAGTAATATGGAATGACTACACAAATTTTAGCATGAATCAGCTTGATAGAACATGCTAAAATTTTATAGAGCAGTAACATGAGCAACTGAAATACCTGAGTGCAGAACCCTCAAACTCATAACTTTTGTCATGACAGCCAAGTAAATATACACATAAGAGTCCAAAGCTCAAGGTGAGTTGCTTCGTGATATAGAATTGCACTTGAAGCAACGAGGATCCCAAGTTCATCCACTTCAGTGCTAATTTTTTCAGTCAAAAGCAAGAAAAACGGCAGCTTGGTTTTCACTAGTCACCCAAAACCCTATAGAACAAAACACTAAGATTTTCTAAATGGGAAAAACATAGCATGGATCACTATGCTATCATCACTCCTCTGTTCAATCTTTTGAGTTTCACATTGAACATATAGTTTTCAGTGAAACCTTCAAGGCATAATTTCCATCAGCTGGATAGTAGAAGTCTCAAGCCTCCTAGCTAGAACCCGTTAAAAGCAATTGATTGATTAACTAACAAAATCTTAATAGGACGAAAAAGTGATCAAGAAACCTAGTGATGAGCATCAAGCACCAACTACTGCAGTCCAGTACACCACTAGTACACTATCAGTTAAACCCCATCCACTCATATTGCATAAGTACAAACAGTGCATAAATTCCACTTATGCAGATCAACCGATCTAGTCTACTCAATTGCATTTCACCAAAAAAACCAAGATCCACAGAAAAACAATACTACGCAGGTCCCTCAGAATCAGAGAAACAATTCGAACCGCTAAATTTAACAGGAGACAAATAAGATCCAAAAAAACTCAAAATCTGAGAACAACTTACTTATGTAGCTGAAGCTGCTCCGCCGCGATTATCTAATTAACCACCAAACAAAACGAGCAAACAAACTAATTAGGAGGAAAGGAAATTGATACAGAATGGTCATGGATAAACAGCGAATGGATGGAGAGAGACCTTTTCAGTGTACGCTATAACGGGAGCTTCTCTAGCAAGGCCGTCGGGGCCGATCTCCGGCATTAGCGCCGGATTCACGTTGTTCGCCATTGTTATATCTGTCTCTTCTATCTCTACCGTGAAATGCTAGCGGAATCCGAGAGCGGATCTGTGGATTGAAGAATCGAGAATTGGGGAATTCACAAGATCGGGCACATATAATTCCGCCTTTAGTTTTTGATTGAAAGAGAGTTGAAAATGAAGGGATTTAACACACACAGCATGTGACTCCGCACTGATATTGCGAGTCTTCAACGGAAATCCATGTAAAAACGACGTCGTTTCCCTTGGGGATTTGCACCTAATTTTGTAAGCCTCTTGCCCACTAACAACTTATTGATCTGATTGGGAATCTAAATGTGTGCAATTAAATGTTTAATGCATGAAACTTTTGTTCAAAAAATCATTGCATTTGTATGGGTATGAATAGGTTAACGTGTAAACCATTAGATGATGAATTCCATTACAACACTGGATTCACGTTTCATATCCATCTACATTCCAGCCTCTTCAAATCTTTTTCAATCATATTTGTTCATATCAACGGATTTATCCCATCATATTTCATGTTCTTCAAATATGAATATGATGCCGGACCACTCCACACTTATTCCATGATGTAAGTTGCGTCGATATCTATCGAGCATCTATTCAATTTCTACAATTATGGTGAAGCAAGTCCGAGTAGGAAATACATGACTCGCCCAGGCAAGATTTGGCCAAAGCAGGACCTCCGTATATCACACCTTCCAAACTTCAATTATTTCGCCTAAAAAAAAAAAAGAATGTGACAACATACAAATACTCCGAAAAAAAAAAAAAAACTATTTCTCAGCTTCTGTAAAAAACAAAGGCTACTACCAACAGAGTAGTACTTTAATTTGGCACAAAACAGCTAAAGGAGGTGATTGATTGGTCAATCAGCCAATTGTTTCAAGAGCTCCAGAACAGCCTCTTTGGTCGGGAGCGCTGGGATGGCTCCTCTCTTAGTCACAGTAACGGCTCCACATCCGTTTGCAAAACACAGAGCCTCTCTCAGCCGCTTCTCGTCCTGCCAGGTGCACAAACATAGTTGTCAAACTTTCCTGGATTATATCACAGTTCTTGATGTTCTCTCACTCGTATAGACGTGATTCAATCTTATGGAGGATATTAGCGATGAGGGTTTGGACTTTGTTCTTGTGATGATATCATACTCTAGTTCTACTATCCTAAGGACTTCCCAAAGACGCCCAAAATTCAGTAACTAATCCGTAATAGTTATGCATTTATGCATCATAGTAAACTTCTTATACTCCTTCCCTACCATCCAAAAGTCCTCCATGCACAGACTAGCCTTCCCTTATAGTATGTCAATCTTTAAAACTGAATTTTGCAATTTCCATTCCCAAAGAAACCATTAACTAAGAAAAAAGAAGGCCTATCACTATTCTAGTAGAGAGTTACCTGAATAATACTTAGGTCAGAAGCTAGTTGACTAAGAAGTCCTCCCACGAACGCATCACCTGCACCTGTAGTATCAACTGGTTTGACTGTCATAGCAGAAACTCTGCCCTTAAAATCCTGCACAAATTGATTAACATTAGTGCTCTGGAATTTAAGACCATATTGCAGCCACCTTGCAGGTTAATGAAATAAAGATAAAATTTTATGGTAATATGATATAAATAGAAATAGTTGACACTGATGGCATATGACATATCCTCCAAACATACAAAAGATAACAAAATTGTGCCTCCATTATCTCAATAATTTGTGTAAAAATGCCACCAAATGGGAGAAACAAAATTTTCAGATAAGGGTTTATCAAAGATTTGAAAAGCATACCTTAGTATAATATCTACAGCCTCCTGAACCCTCAGTAACAATCAGTAGCTTAAGATTAGGATGAAACAACTTTTTCAACACAACATCGTCATCGTTAGGATCATCCCCTTTTGTCAAGAACGTGATTTCCTCCTCATTTATCTGCAGATCAATAAGAGAAGTTCTTATCATAATATGCTCATGAAACTCTGTGTGGTCTTATACATGATTAAACACACAAGGAATACAGCACTAAGCAATAGTTACTCTGAAGCATGAAGAAAAAAATTTCTAGCACCAGATCGATACCTTAGTCACTTTATCATGATTGCATATGCAACGAAAATCTCCGAACATGTAAAAGAAGTTTTCTATCTTTAGAATACCTTAATCAAATCAGCCTCATTCCATATGCTCATAATGCCATTCCAAGCTGCATCCTCAGATGGCCACAATGCCAACCTCAAATTGGGATCATAAGACACAAAGGCTTTAGCTTTTTTAACAATGTTGACAGCAGCAAGATGAGCTGTCCTACAAGGATCATCTATCAAACTGATAGAACCACAGTGGAAAATCTTTGCCTGCATAGTTCCAGTTTCAGAAAAAAAGTAAAGTGTCAAACTATCAGCAACTAATCAGGAAAGCTTCATCTGCAGATCTAGGAAAATGATAAATACCTTTTTAATTAGGTCCACATCAAGCTCTGATTGTTCAAGGCGCATATCGGCACTAGGGTGGCGAAAGAACAAGAATTCTCGCTCACCATCTGATCTCAGGGTAACAAAGGCCAGAGCTGTCCTTGCTATGGGATCGTATCTCACACCAGAGCTGTCTACATGATTTTTCTTAAGAATGTTGGCTAGCATATATCCAAATTCATCAGCTCCTACCTGTGAATTGATACATTAAAATAGAAATGTTAGAGGGAACCCAGTTTTTTATTCACGCAACAAACAATAACAAACTGTCAAGTCAGCAAAAGCAATGTGCAATATGATGCAAGCCAAGGGCATCATCTCAGTTGATAGGGTCACATGGAAAGTGTTTCAAGCCACAAAATCTTCAGAAAATGGAAAAAAGAGGCATGAAAATATAATCTCAGCCAAACCTTCTTTTCTATAACAAATAAAAAGGAAAATGAAAACTGTTAAACTGAACCTTTCCAATAAAGGCAGATGAACCTCCTAGTCTTGAAATCCCAACAGCCACATTGGCCGGTGCTCCTCCAGGAGCTTTCTCAAATGCGGGCGCCTCAGCAAGTGAAACTCCAGAAACAGTGGGTACAAAGTCGATTAGCATCTCTCCGAAACAAACAACAAGTGAATTACTATCCTTGGCCCTTCCATTGGTAAGGGATACGCCTGAATTAATGCAAACAACTCCACATTATATAAACATTAAAGGAAGGGAATTGAAAGATGAAGGGATGAACAAACAGAAACAGCACCCGGCCATGTCAATACCACATATTGATAAGAAAAGATGGGTTCATCAACATGGTTATGGAATTGCAGAGGGTTGAACATAACCTATTTAGCCTAATACCTGGATACAAATTACATCAGGTACTAAAAAAAGATGAGAGTTTCAGTTGTCATTTCCATCCCAATACAGGTACGGTAAGTGGAATGGCGATCTACAAAAGTTAAGGTTAACAGATCTACACGCATCTTTGCCTTCTTTGATCGACGGAAAAGATGAGCAAACTCAAATACAACTTAAATTCCCAAATTAGCACTTAGATGCACCGCTGACGTTCTATTGCAGGAACTATAAAAAAACAAAAAAAAATTAAGTAGACCATTTAGCGATTAAATTTCAAACGAACAATATTCAATTTCGCATCGATTCGCAAGCAACAGTGGCCCAAGATCAATTAACCAAATATATTGGATGATTGAACCCTAGATGAAGGGGCGCAACTAACACAGAACAGCCGCCGGCAAGAATCCGCAATGAAAAAAATAATCCTACAGAAAACACAAAGATCTCATACTGATCCAAATTCATGATCGGAAATCGGAAGAAAGAAATCAGAAAGACCGCAATCCTCTACAGCCACAAAGTATGAAAACAAGGGAAGATCTTGCATGCTGCGGAGACAGGAAAAGAACACAGACCTGAAGACTGTTTATCCTCCATTGTAGGGTTGAAAACCTTGCACAAAGAGAGAGGGGGAGAGAGAGGAGGAAACGGAACTGTAAACACGGGAAGATGAAAGAAAAGGAAAGATTGATTTTCTTGTCTTACAAGCTGAAAGCCTGAAAGAGAGAAATGAGGGGGGAAGGTGGCGCAAGTGTTGGAATTCACGAGTCCTTTAAATTCGTGTTTTTATTTTTATTTTATTTTTATATTTTTGGTTTGAGTGAGGCTAGAGTCAAGATGTCGGAATGACTATTGACAAGATAATTTCATCCAAATTACAACAAGTCCTTTTTATTTTTTCCGAACACATTGCAAAAAAGCTCAAAACTCTCTTTTCCGAATCAAAACCTAAATCTGTCGAACGAATTGTTTTGATTGAAAACAACCTAAAATCGATAAAATTAATCAAAAGATCAATCAATCAACACACGAATTGGTATATCGCTCGCTTTACGTGATTATCGAATGACGATTTTTGGTCTTCGTCCGAAAAAACTGTCGAAGGAAGAGCTCGGCAGATCAATACGAGGTGAATGAATAAGCTCGGCAGGTTTAGGTAAGGTGAATACGTAACCTCGGTGCATAAAAACGAGGTTATGAAGGAGCCTCGTCTACTTTTCATGAGGTATATAATGACCCCTTTGAAGATCTTATATAAATCCTCGTTTACATAAGCCGAGCTAAATCAATAACCTCGGCTTCTGTTGTTGAGGTGAAGGAAGGGGCTCGGCTTCTGTTGTTGAGGTTAAGGAGGGAGCTCGGCTTCTGTTGTTGAGGTTAGTATGTAAGCTCGACCAATGTTGTTGAGGCTATAAAATAGCCTCCTTGACATTGCATAAATTCATTAAATTGTGTATATGTGTGATGGATATTGTTATAATGCAAACTCATATGCTTTTAATAATGAGACAGACTAAATGACTAAATCAGTTTAGAAAATGTTGTTTTCTCCACTTTTGATTGCGACTATAAATGACAAAATAAATATCATAACTTTATCCAAATTAAACAGTAAATTAGTTCTTCTTAAGCAGACATGAAACAAATTAATGCATATTTTAATGTTTTATCTTACAGTAATTGCTTCAAATGCCCACTTCCCACTTATCCTCAACCTAAGGATTAATGGCGAGTCCGTCGAGCCAAGCGGTTAATAACGAGGGTCATAGGTCTGCCTATGTTAAACTGGCATATGTCCAATCAAACATGAGCTTTAGAAGTGATGATCTTCAGTAATTTTTTCCTTATCCTTTTAATGCTTATATGGTTATATCCTTGGTACAACTTGTATATGACAGTTGAAAATATCAAATATCATCTTGTAAATATCAAAAATATATTTGCATATTTTTTTTACATTGTAAATATCAAATAACATATATATCTATACTTTTTTTAATATAAATGAAATTTTTAAAAAATATTAAAAGAATCATTATTTTAGAATAATAATCATAATATTTATTACAAATATCATCTTGTAAGAAAAAATATGCAAATATATATTATTGGACATGCACAATATAAATATAATTTTTAAATTATTTGTATTAATTAAAAGTACTCTAAATAATTTTGGGTTACACCTACATACAAAGTATTCAAGAATACTAATTTAAATACCTTGTAGAATGAAACAAGGTTGAATGGGTAGCTTGGGTGGTAAACGGCCTGAGGCGTGCTGAATGCTGAACTGGTTTGGTAGAAGTCACAGGTTCGAAACCCATTTCTATTTTATTTTCCCATTTACAACTCTTTTTTTCCCCGCCCCGTCTTCTTCAGTTCGAATTTTTTTTTCAAGCTCAGCAAGCAGGAGAAAAGGGAACCGTGAGCGACCCCGAGGCGTGCTGAATGCTGAATTGGTTTGGTAGAAGTCACAGGTTCGAAACCCATTTCAATTTTATTTTCCCATTTACAACTCTTTTTTTCCCCGCCCCGTCTTCTTCTGTTCGAATATTTTTTTTCCAAGCTCAGCAGGGAGGAGAAAAGGGAACCGCGAGCGACCCAGGCCCTCCTCTCGTCGTCCCGCTCTCCGCTCTTCGCTCTCCACCACCCGCCTCCACCACAGTCGCCGACAACCTTGCACCCGGTTCGGTTGGCGGCCTTCACGACTTGGACCGTCGACATCGCCGTAAACTCGCCCAACTTGGACTGTTCGATTCAAAGGTACATTAAATGCATATATAACTTATAAAAGAGGATTTCGTTTTGCCCAGTAAATTAAATGCATTAACGAAATATATCCTTAACAATTAGGAAAACTTTTAGATTAAAAATAATAACAATATATCTATTTAGATTAACCATTTTACAATTAATATTTTAAATCATAATAATCATATAAATTGGCATAAACATCATTTTTTAATTAAAATCAATATATTATCTCATCAATGAGAAATATCCTTTTTAGATTAACATTACTCATTTATTTAATTTCATCATTTTAAAATTAATATTAGAAATCATAATATATCATATTAATTTGAATAAATAGAAGCAAGAAAAAGGTTAGTTGTATAATGTTTGTGGTCTTAAATATAAATGTTAGTATGAAGCACGAAAAACTATACATTTGATAACAATTTAGCGGTTAAAGTTCATCATAAATAACATAACTATATTTATACAAAAATATTTTTCACTAGCGATAATTCTTTAATAATTATAACATAAAATATTATTTTATATATAATTTATATAAAAAAAATTTAGACTCGTGCGTAGCACGGGCCAAAACACTAGTGAATAAATGTATTAGTCATGAATGTAACATCAATAGAGGTAATTTAAGATTTCAATATTACTTGTCGAACTGACATATATCAATATTTTTTGTTCATGAAACCATCGTGAATGCAACGTGGATGTAATTCCTAGTTGTTTTTCTATTGCTAATACATTAGATTTCCATAGCATAACAACAGTCACTACCAATGGCTTGTTATTTAGATTAGTACAGGTAATGTAGCTCCAAGTAATTACATTTTTCTTATTTACATATAAGGTATTTTGTGTAACTGCAACCTGTATTAAAAAATGAGTTTAAAGCTACATTGGAAATAATTTACATACAAGGGAACGAATTCTTCATGACCAATGTGAAGATTCTCAACTTATCCTTGAGTTCTTCGCAGATCATTGCTTAATAGTGTGATTTTGTTCTCCGTTCTTCTCTCTCTATTTTTGTAATTCTGATATTTTTTTACTTCATTAATTAATTAGCTTAACATGTCAAATCTAATTTTGAGGATAGGTGGAAAGTGGCCGGCCACTTGAAACAATTACTAGAAGATAAAACATTAAAATATGCATTAATCTGTTTCATGTCTGATTAAGAACAACTAATTTGCTATTTAGATAAAGTTATGATATTGATTTAGTCATTGAGAGTTACAATCAAAAGTGGGGAAAACAACATTTTCTAAACTAATTTAGTCATTTAGTCTGTCTCATTCTTATAGTCTGTCTCATTCTTAGAAGCATATGAGTTTGCATTAAAACAATATCCATCACACATATACACAATTTAATGAATTTATGCAATGTCAAGGAGGCTATTTTATAGCCTCAACAACATTGGCCGAGCTTACATACTAACCTCAACAACAGAAGCCGAGCTCCCTCCTTAACCTCAACAACAGAAGCCGAGCCCCCTCCTTCACCTCAACAACAGAAGCCGAGGTTATTGATTTAGCTCGGCTTATGTAAACGAGGATTTAGATAAGATCTTCAAAGAGGTCATTATATACCTCATGAAAAGTAGACGAGGCTCCTTCATAACCTCGTTTTTATGCACCGAGGTTACGTATTCACCTCACCTAAACCTGCCGAGCTAATTCATTCACCTCGTATCGATCTGCCGAGCTCTTCCTTCGACAGTTTTTTCGGACGAAGACCAAAAATCGTCATTCGATAATCACGTAAAGCAAGCGATATACCAATTCGTGTGTTGATTGATTGATCTTTTGATTAATTTCATCGATTTTAGGCTGTTTTCAATCAAAACAATTCGTTCGACAGATTTAGGTTTCGATTCGGGAAAAGAGAGTTTTTGTCCCTTTTTGCAATGTGTTCGGAAAAAATGAAAAGGACCTGTGATAATTTAGGTGAAATTATCTTGTCAATAGCCATTCCGACATCTTGCCTAAAGCCCTTATGTTTTGGTTTATGCAGTAAATTATACAAAACCATCCTTATTTAGGCTATTTACACAAAACTCGCATTTATTCTGAAAATTACAAAACCAGCCCTTATTCTTGTTTTATTCTTTGATAAAAGCTTAAGATAAAACATTTTTTTTTTTGATTAGGAAACAATTCGAGGCCGAACAGGCCTGGACCTCGAGAGGCCGACAAAGTCGGCAGACGGCAAGCCGTCTAAACATACAACATAGCAAAAGAAAATACAACATAGAAACAAACACAAAAGGTGCAGTACAAGCGGAGTGAGACACGCAAATGCAGTCGAACAAGCGAACTAAGCCCACGAGGCTGGAGACAACGTAGACAAAAGCCGACGCCAAGCACCACCAAGAAGTGACACCGCTGGCCAGCGGTACATCAGGAGCCCTATGGACAGTGAAGACGAACCTCCAAGGAAATTTCCGTAATGCGGAGTCGCCTCGATACACACTGCCTCGACCCCAGCTAGACCCGACCTCGGTTGCCAGAGCTCCAACTCAGACGAAGAACGCCACGAACAACCAAACTCGCAGCCGAGAACCCCTATAGTACGACGCACCAAAAGACCCTTTCGGGATTTCAAATATGAAATGAAATATTTATATAAAAAATATATATAAATATAAAAAATCATAAATTTATTTATTTTTATGTTTAAAATTTTTTTAATTGGGGTTGGGCCAGCTTTGGGCCCAAGGCAAAGCCTTGAGCCCAAAGGACAAGCCACGGGCTCAAGGTTCGGGCCCAACAATCCAAGGAAAACCCTAACCCAAATAAGCAATCAACCAATAGTGTTACAGAGGTCGACTGGTAACACGAGGCTGAGGCAAGAGCCGTCTCGCCGGCGTACACCAAACAGGGACAACGAAGAGGGCTGTACAACCCACCCCACGGCCCGGTTAGACGAGGGATCGCTGGCGCCGACGGTGGGACGAGGGAGCCTCTAAGATGTGAAAGTGTGACGGAGGAACCGCGAAATCGGAGGAGAAGAGGACATCCTTGGCGCCAACGCAACCACCGAAGGCTGCAAAAAACCGAGCACCATCCTACACCCGAAGAGGACAGAGAGAGGATGTGCCGGCGGGAGACGACAAGCGATGTGAAAAACAAACTCCTCAAAAGACTTGAGGGAGTTACAGGCGATTGGCCAAGCAATTGCAGTTAGAGAAGGACATGGGAATAGATGAAAAATGGAAACGATTCAAGAAACGCATAAAGCCCCAACTCAATTTGGGTTTTGATCAAAAATCAAGGTCGATTTTTGGATTGGAGTTTACTGTTGCTTGTTCTTCATCAGGGAGTAGCGCCGGACCAAAGGTGAGGTGACACCCTGCGGTGCGGTGGAGGCCGGAGGTCGGAGCCCGGGTAGAGGCGGCCGAAGCCAGAGTAAGGCTCCCGAAGGAGGTGTAGGCTCCCGAAGGAGGTGTATGCTCCCGGAGGGAGACTTAGAGATCTCCAAAAGAGAAAGTTTACCGTTTAAGATAAAACATTTAAAGTACCTTTAATTAAGTACATACGGACACTACTAAAAAAACAAGAAATAGCTACAGATGGTTAGCCACGGATTATAGGCGACCTTGTATTCGTGGCCATTAGCGATGACATTGGCCACGAATGTTCCTGACTATGGCTATATTCGCGGCTAATACTCATCCTGGTATGACATGCCAAAACATTCGTGGCTATTAGCAACGACCCAGATGTCCGTAGCTGATTTCGTGGCTCGATATGTGTCAATGTCAGTAAATAGCCACGAACGTAGCCACGAATAGGATTGTCATGGCTGTTTTCGACGCTGATATAGCCACAACACAATATCTGTCGCTAAATCCGTGGCTATTAATCATCGGAAATCAAATGAACATATGTGGTGAGTGGGTCTTGGGACACTAATTGTAGGTGGGCCGGATATATATCATGAATGGGCTATCCGATGACACTCAATCCGTGGCTAAATCCGGATACAAACTCTCCCAAAATTTATGGGCTCGGCCCAATAGAAGATAATGAAAGCCCAATTATCTTATCTCAGCCCATTTGATGAAGTGGTGATTTAGCGACAATTGAATTCGTGGCTATATTCGTGGCTAAATAAGCCCAAATATGACTGTTTTCCCCGATTGGCCCATTTTTTTACAGTATGCAAACAGTTGGAGCTTGTCACGTAAAATGTAACAAGCAACCAGGATCATCCCTTAGGATGATGGAATACAGCTCATTAGTAAGAGGAGATGTAGGTCTAGTACAATCGATACCCTTTCTAGCTATGAAGTCGGCTACATAGTTAGCTTCTCTATAACAGTGTTTAAATTGTATAAACTCGAACTCTTTAGCCATAATGCCGATCTTCTCAACTTGATAGATGACTTCCCATGGAGTAATGATCTCATTGCTTATTGCTTTAATGATAGTCTCGTTGTCACTTTCAATGATAGCCCTCCGGATCCCTTTACTTCTTGCATGCTGGATGCCTACAATGATAGCTTCTGCCTCTGTCTGTAAAATCGTACCTCGAGATGTATTTTGAAAGAATACATCTAATAAACCGCTCTCCGAGTCACGAATGACTCCTCCCACTTGGCAAGCGCCCGTGGGCTTAACCGAGCCATCTATATTAATTTTATATATACTGCTCGGTGGTTTGGTCCACCTAGCCTTAAGTCTTTTAGTACTCCGAGGGTTCGACTTGTTTTCCGATTCTATTTGTGAGTTCCATAGACTTATGTTTGAGATAATCTCAAATGCTAGATTAATTGTTGCATTTGGGTTTTTATTTTTGAAAATGTAATTGTTTCTGGTGTCCCAGATTGTTTGCCAAATAAAGGCCAACTCTTTTATTGCTGATTTGTTATAACTTTTTTTATATTGAAGGATATCCTTAATATCTTCGTTGTAATCTTCTTTAAGAAGGAGAAATTTCCCGCTTCTTCTTTCGTAGTTTTGGATGAGTTGCCTAGTAAAATCGCAATTGATGAATAGGTGGGTAGCATTCTCATCTGCAGCATTACATAGTGAGCATTGTGCTGGCACCTTGTTGTAATGCTTGTTTAGTCACTGGGTGGTTGGTAATCCATCTACCATTATCTTCCATAATAGGTTTTTTATCCTTGGTGGTATATCAAGTTTCCATATCCATTTACAATCTTCCATATTTCTATTATTAGTATTTTGATTGAGTCGGGGAGTTGATTTGGTTGAAAATCTACCATCCATTTCAAATTTCCAAATTAATTTGTCGGTGGTATCCCAGTTGGGAATCTGAATTTGTATAATCTGATCAACGATGTGTGTTGGGAACAATTGTTGCAGTATTGTTAGATTCCATTGTTTCTGATCGTTTATTAACTGGGATACTCTGAGGTTTTGATTTTCCAAATTTTGGTATTGACTTAGGTTGATTCCTTCCAGTCATGGGTCTCTCCAAACATTTATTTGGTTACCATTGCCGATTAGCCATTTGATGCCCTTGTTGAATTTTTCCCTTAAGGATAGTAGTCTCCCAAATTGCCAAGAAGTATTTTGATTATCCCTTTCATTTATTTGCGTTGTTTGTAAATATTTTTCCTTTATTATTTTTACCCATATACTAGAATTATCTGTATGAATTTTCCAGAGTAGCTTCATCTGTAAACCTTCGTTTAAGGATTCTGCTTTTCTGATTCCCAGTCCTCCTTCGTTTTTATTTTTACATATAGAGTCCCAACTTATTAAAGGCGTATATCTTTGAGACTGTAGTTTGTTCCAAAAGAAATTTTTGTTAATTTGATCTATTTGGTTAAGTATTCCTTTCGGTAGTAAGAAGTTCTGCATAAGGTAATTTGTCTTGGAGCTGAGGTTGGCTTGGATTAATATAGTTCTACCCGCTTGAGATATGGAGGAGGATTTCCACTTAGAGAGTTGTTTTTTTAGGTTTTGTAATGCTTGTTCGAAGACACAGTTTTTAACCTTTTCGTTGACAAGGGGTATTCCTAGATATTTTTCAATTGTTTTTGATATGGGGATTCCCATTTGAGATGTCAGGGATGTAGCTAGTGTCGGGTTAACATTTTTTGAGAATTGGATAGAGCTTTTATTGTAGTTTATTGTTAGCCCAGAGATGTTGGCAAAATTATTTAAAGAGTTTTGGATAGTATGTAAGCTCATATGAGACGCCTTTGAGAAAATTAAAGTGTCATCTGCAAACGTTAGGAAGGGTATTGGAGTTCCTTGCTTGGTTAGCTTAATGCCTATTAGAGCATCTTCTTTTATTGCCTCATGGTGTAGTTCTCTTGCTAGACTTTCCATTACAATCACAAATATGTAAGGAGCTAAAGGATCACCTTGTCTAATTCCTCTATTTGGTTTGAATTGGTTACCGGCTGTATTATTGACTAGAACTGAGAATGAGGTGGTAGTGATGCATTGCATTGTCCAGTTGATCCAAATTGGATGGAAACCCATCTTATTTAGAACTGCTTTTATATATGACCAGTTGATTTTATCATATGCTTTTTCCATGTCTAGTTTTAATGCCATCCATCCTTTTTTGCCTTTTTGTCTTATAAAGGTGTGGAATACTTCGTGAGCTATTAAGGTGTTGTCTTGTATTGATCTTCCTTCTACAAAGGCGCCTTGGAAGGGGTTTATAATTTTCGGGAGAATCTTTTTAATTCTATTTGCTAGGATTTTAGCTATAACTTTGTAAATAGTATTACAAAGACTTATTGGTCTATAGTTATTGACATTTTGTGGATCCTCTACTTTTGGGATTAAGGCGATAAATGTTTGATTTATTTGTTTTAGGATGCTACCAGAATGGAAGAAAGATTTGATTGTTTTGCAGAAGAAGTTACCCACAATATTCCAATAATGGAGGTAGAATTCTGGCGGGAAACCATCTGGTCCCGGTGATTTATCCTCTGCCATACTATTTAGTGTGTCTTTAATTTCTGAATTTGTCGGGTGTTTTATGAGATGTCGGTTTTCCTCTGCAGTGATTTGTGGTTGGATGTTTGTGATTGTTTCCGTAGCAATTTTTGCTTGTTGTCTCCCAATGAATCTTTCAGCCATTTCTTTAGTAATTTGGTCTGTGATCTGTTGCTGGTCAGTTATTATTTGACCTTGTTTGGTTGTGAAGGAGTTCATTCTTCTCTTAAAATTTCTTATTTTCGCATTTATTTGAAAGTATTTTGTGTTTTTATCTGTTAGATGTATATGTTTAATTCTTGCTCCCTGGTTCCAAAATTTATAATTAAATTCTAGCAGTTTTTTTCTTTTATTTTCTAAATTTGATAGTTTTATTTCTTGGCTTGTAGTTAGGGAACCCCAGGGGAGTAATTTCTGTAATTGCATTATTTCAGCCTTTTTTCTGGTCTTTTGAGCCAATATCTAAAGTGATTGGACAATGGTCAAAGGAGGAGAAAGAATGGTGTTGAGTTCTTAGATTGTTGAATTTAGTTACGATATCCTGATGGGCAAGAGCCCTATCTAATCTTTCATAAGTATTGTTTGTGGAAGAGCTGCTTCTTCTCCATGTGAATATGGATCCAACATAAGGTATAGTGTGTAGGTTAAGTTCTTGTTTGATGTTTAGTATTCTTCTGAATCTTGATAAGGATGGGGTATTGCCCCCCATTTTTTCTGTGTCCTTTTCAATATCATTTAGATCTCCAATGATTATAACTGGTAGTTTGTGTTTGTTCACAACTGTGTAGATTTCCTCCCAGAATTCTTCTTTTTCACGTTCTACCGATGGTGCATAGATGAAAAGTATTGCAAATGTAAAGTTGTCAAATGTTATTTGAGTCATGTAAAATCTTTTTCCAGATTCTAGATATTGCATATTATTTAGTATATAGCTATTTTTGTATAAGATCCAGATGCCACCCTTGTGGCCAACTGAACTTATCGAAAACGCTTGGTTGAAACCTGTACTTTTTATTTGATATTCAGTGGGTGCATCTTCCGTTTTGGTTTCAGTAAGTGCTAATATGTCAAGGTTATTGTTACATCTGAGTTGATTGATTTCTTGGAGAAGGAGAGGGCGTTTAATCCCCCTAACATTCCAATAACCTATCTTAATCATAATTGTAGTCTTTTCTTTTGCCTATTAGGCCGTTATAGCTTTGGCATATTGATTTGGTTTCCACTGGAGTCATAGAATACAACTTCCATCCAGTCCAGTGGAGAGCACTGTGTGTTGGTATATAAAGTTTTGGTTGAATTATGAAGCTCCTGACTTGGTAGCTTCCTTGTACTCTTATTTGATCTACCCATACAGTTTGACAGTTCCCAGATAAACGTTTGAGATCAATTGTTTTGTTTGAGTGTTTATGGTAAGGGTTGGGTTGGTTTGCCACCACTTGACCCAAAATAGAGGCAGTGGGGCGCAATCGAAGTTTTGTAAGAGTAGGAGAAGACATACCTTTAATTTGCAAAATAGAGGAGTAGCTAACTCCATCAACATAGGAGAAGGGGGGGGGGGGGGGGGGGGAGGCAGACGACAGAAGCATCATCGGTTCTGTATTTGACCCCTAGTAAGCCAGCACTAATATGAAGATTGTTGATGAACCCATCGATCCTGTAGCAGACAGGCCTCAGATGGACAGAAGTCAAGGTTATGTGGGTCGTCCCAACAGATCCAGCATCAAGGAGAGGCCAGTAATCATACCAGTCCAAGCGACTAGATCCACCATCCCTCAAGGAAGACCAGAGAGTCCCAAGCACATCAACCTGATAAAGCTCTTCACAGTAGAGCCTACAATTCCAGAACCAAAAAATAAAAAAGCACCAAGACAAAGGAAAAGGGGTGGGCTTGTTTACTGTGTGCAGACTTTGAATTCTCTCAAAAGAAGGGTAATAAACCATCAAATTTACAAGGAGAATAAAGAGTAAATCATCTACGTCATTGCTAGTCTTGAGATCATAATGATATTGGCCACCTTGGATATCATTAATGTTATTGTCTATAATCAACTCTAAGAAACTAATTTTGGGTTCAAAAACGTGAGTAGAAAAGTACCAAACCTCAACATAAGAATAATTGCAATAAAGAAGGGTCAAATTAGGTATATAAACTAAAATACAATAGGTGGTGAAACGGGTATATATGATATTTAAAAGATACAGGTAATCGGTACTTATCTCTAGATTTCCCCCTTTCTCTAGTATCTCAGTTCCAGGAGCCGAGAGAGCTCTAGCGTCGTTGAGCCACACCATTGCCTCAAACAGACCAAACCTGTGCTCTGCATGTTCCTTATTAAAGTTCGATTTGCAATTAAAAGCATCATTACCTAGGCGTTTAGAGATAACACAGGTTTTGATAATAATGGGGTAGTAGCAGATTTTGTTGGTTAAAGGTTTTTGCTGATGGTTAAGAAAGGGAAAAGAGGCCCCTTTCACACAATTTTTCGGACATGCATTTATCTAAAATTGATTTTTAAAGTAACCATAACACCTCTCAATGCTCAAATAAAGAGCTGTGAAAAGAATGCAGTAAAAGTAGCCATGGAGGAGATGTGTAGAATTAGAGACAGACTTCAAGACTAATAAAAGCGAAATTAAGGATTCAAGAAGATACTCATCTGGTTGAAAGCATCGGTCACTCGGAATCCACACAAGAAGGGATCCAGATCGGCTGAAATCAATCTTGATGTTGGGAAGCTTATCCAGATCAACACTCCGCAGCAGGGCTGGGATTGATATCAGGCAGCGATACTTACAAATCTGAGGCGTCATCTTCGAATTTTGGAAAGGCCGAGTGAGAGGGTAGGCTCCCCTGATGAGTGCATGTCGATCCTCATGGTTTAAGTGCCTCCTCTTAAAGGGAGAACCCCTTATTGGGTTCCTTTTTGAAATCTGCCTATTTCCTATGCCTGCATGTGTATTATTGTTAGAATAAATCCAATTAGGATAATCATTGTTGTTAATGGAAGGGTTAATCTTATGTTTCAGGGGGGGATGAACCCAGATTTTGGAGGGGGGTTGTTTTGGAGAAAGCTTTTTTGTTGAAAATCTCAGGGGCTTTAAAGCCTCCAGGACTGTGTTTTTAGGAGACGAAACGCCAGATCTGGAATTGATGGAGAGCATGCAAGTCGCATTAATCCAGGCACGGGTTTGCAGTAGGTTTGTTGGATAGTATTTGGGTTTGTTTTGGATGTTGTAAGTGTGTTTGAGAGGATTTTGATTTGGAGGAGTAAGGTTAGGATCGGTATAATCGGATCTAAAAAGAATCATCCTAAGGATGAGACCATTAGATCGATCATCCGGAAGAACAACGAGCCCAGGAGACGAAACCAGAGTAGAGAGGAAGAGGAAGAAGAAGAGAGCGTTTAATAAAACCATTGACGGGCCCAAATATTATATAAATTGGCCCATTGACGGGCCCAAATATGCCAATGAATTTTTTTTTATATAAATTGACAAGTGTTGAAAAAATATATATTAATAAATTAATAAATTCTTATGAGAATATTATAAGGATATGTTTTGAGGAAAATTCATATAACTGACTAATAAATGTTTAATAAAACCTTATATTAAGTAATAAATTCTTATTAGAACACTATAAGAGTATGTTTTGAGGAAAATTGATATAAGTTACTAATAAATGTTTAATAAAACCTTATATTGACTAATAAATTCTTATTAGAATATTATGAGGGTGTTTTGAGGAAAACTCATGTAAGTGTCTAATAAATGTTTAATAAAACATTATAGTAAGTAATAAATTCTTATTAAAATACTATAAAGATACGTTTTGAGGAAAACTCATATAAGTAACTAATACGTAAAAGTTTAATAAGATCTTATATTAACCAATAAATTCTTATTAGAATATTATAAGGGTGTGTTATGAGGACCACCCCATAGATCTATGAGTTTTGACGAAAACTCATATAAGTAACTAATAAAACCTTATATTGACTAATAAATTCTTATTAGAATACTCTAAGAGTATGTTTTGAGTAAAACTCATATAAGTAACTAATAAAACATTATAGTAAGTAATAAATTCTTATTAAAATACTATAAAGTTATGTTTTGAGGAAAACTCATATAAGTAACTAATAAAAGTTTAATAAGATCTTATATTAACCAATAAATTCTTATTAGAATATTATAAGGGTGTGTTATGAGGACCACCCCATAGATCTATGAGTTTTGAAGAAAACCCATATAAGTAACTAGTAAAACCTTATATTGAGTAATAAATTCTTATTAGAATACTCTAAGAGTATGTTTTGAGTAAAACTCATATAAGTAACTAATAAAACCTTATCAGTTCAGAACTAATAAAACCTTATATTAAGTAATAAATTCTTATTATAATACTATAAGAGTATGTTTTGAGTAAAACTCGTATAAGTAGCTAATAAAACCCTATATTAAGTAACAAATTCTTATTATAATACTATAAGGTTAAGTTTTGAAGAAAACTCATATA
Source organism: Persicaria tinctoria (assembly GCA_037127255.1). Taxonomy (NCBI): domain Eukaryota; kingdom Viridiplantae; phylum Streptophyta; class Magnoliopsida; order Caryophyllales; family Polygonaceae; genus Persicaria; species Persicaria tinctoria. The sequence continues at coordinate 53,253,097 of JBANSL010000014.1, read as the reverse complement.
AGTAACTAATAAAACCTTATATTAACTAATAAATTCTGATTAGAATGCTCTAAGAGTATGTTTTGAGTAAAACTCATATAAGTAACTAATAAAACCTTATATTAACTAATAAATTCTGCTTAGAATGCTCTAAGAGTATGTTTTGAGTAAAACTCATATAAGTAACTAATAAAACCTTATATTGACTTATAAATTCTTATTGGAATACTCTAAGAGTGTTTTTTGAGTAAAACTCATATAAGTACTTAATAAAACCTTATATTGACTTAATAAATTCTTATTAGAATACTCTAAGAGTATGTTTTGAGTAAAACCCATATGAGTCGCTAATAAAACCTTATATTAAGTAATAAATTCTTATTATAATACTATAAGAGTATGTTTTGAGTAAAACTCGTATAAGTAGCTAATAAAACCCTATATTAAGTAACAAATTCTTATTATAATACTATAAGGTTAAGTTTTGAAGAAAACTCATATAAGTAACTAATAAAACCTTATATTAACTAATAAATTCTTATTAGAATGCTCTAAGAGTATGTTTTGAGTAAAACTCATATAAGTAACTAATAAAACCTTATATTGACTAATAAATTCTTATTAGAATGCTCTAAGAGTATGTTTTGAGTAAAACTCATATAAGTAACTAATAAAACCTTATATTGACTAATAAATTCTTATTAGAATGCTCTAAGAGTATGTTTTGAGTAAAACTCATATAAGTAACTAATAAAACCTTATCAGTTCAGAACTAATAAAACCTTATACTAAGTAATAAATTCTTATTATAATACTCTAAGAGTGTGTTTTAAGTAAAACTAATAGAAGTAGCTAATAAAACCTTATATGAACTAATAAATTCTTATTAGAATACTTTAAGAGTATGTTTTGAGTAAAACTCATATAAGTAACTAATAAAACCTTATATTGACTTATAAATTCTTATTGGAATACTCTAAGAGTATTTTTTGAGTAAAACTCATATAAGTACTTAATAAAACTCTATATTGACTAATAAATTCTTATTAGAATACTCTAAAAGTATGTTTTGAGTAAAACTCATATAACTAGCTAATAAAACCTTATATTAAGTAATAAATTCTTATTAGAATATTATAAGGATATATGTTTTGAGGAAAACTAATATAAGTAACTAATAAATGTTTAATAAGACCTTATATTATCTAATAAATTCTTATTAGAATACTATAAGGGTATGTTTTGAGGAAAACTCATATAAGTATCTAATAAATGTTTAATAAAACATTATATTATCTAATAAATTCTTATTAGAATACTATAAGCTAGGGTCTGTTTTTGAGGAAAACTCATATAAGTGTCTAATAAATGTTTAATATAACATTATATTAAGTAATAAATTCTTATTGGAATACTATAAGGATATATTTTGAGGAAAACTCTTATAAGCAACTAATAAATGTTTAATAAGACCTTATATTATCTAATAAATTCTTATTAGAATACTATAAGAGTGTGTTTTGATAAAACTCACATAATTAACGAATAAATGTTTAATAAAACCATATATTAACTAATAAATTTATATGAGAATATTATAAGAGTAAGTTTTGAGGAAAATTCATATAAATTTTTTATGTTAATTAATTAATTAATTTTTATGAGAAGAATATAGAAGTAATTTTATTCTTACAATTTTCGATAAAATTTTGAAGAGTATTTGACTTTGTTCTTATTTTAATGGATATTTGAACTTTTATTAGTATTTTATAATATTAATATTTTATATTGTACTAGCTAGTTTGTTTCAAAATAGAAAAATCATATATATAGAAAAAGTGAATATATGTTGAAAAATTTTCTATCAAAATTTTTGTGGAATTGGCGCTGAGCAAATTTTTTTAGGCGGTATAACATAAATTTGGGGGGAAACTTCCCGCACTTTGAAAATTTAGAATTTTAGATGGGTGGCCCAAGGTGGGTATAAAAGGGATCTTTTACACTTTCTAACCCTAATCCCTCTTGTTCCGTTTCCACCGCCTCTCCTCCATTTCTCAGATCTGAAAACTTCTCTTCGCTCTACCCTCGACCTCCGACCTCCCATGGCTAAATTTCTCCCTCTTCAAGTATGAAACTCCACCCTATGTATCCCACTTTCCTGCCCTTTTACTCCGCCTCTCCCATGGTTGTCCTCTACCTCACCCTCTCGTGTCTTCTGTCGCCTATCATCGAAGTGTAGCGGGAACACTGATCGACGCCGGGACGAGGGGCGACACCGAAGGCCCGATGTAGGGTTGTTGGGGTTTCAAATCTCACAACGACCTGGAAACGAGATTGCCAGGAAATCCGAGTTGGGGTTTCGAATTGAGCAGATGGAGAACTTCACCACTTCCTCCTCCCAATCGAAGCAACCGCCGATGTACCGTCGAGTTGGGGTTCCGAATTTGACGTTTGTAAGTTGTTTTTTCTCCCCTTCTTTTGCTTGAGAGAGAAAGACACAATGGGATGTTGGGATGAACAGACCAGCACCCAATTTGTGTTCTTTGGTTTTTGTCTAATTTTTTTTTATTTGGCTGAATAAACTATTGGGGTTTTGAACACAGCAGCACCGCCAATGGTGGGATGAACTGACGGCCCGATGTAGGGTTGTTGGGGTTTCGAACAGAGCAGCACCGCGCCGCCGATGTACCTCCGCGCCTGAGGTCAGTCGTCCTTCACCCTTGCCGGCGCTACAGATCCAGAGGGACCAAAACTACTGCTGCTGCCCCAAATTAGCCTTGTTTCCGAGCCAGAGCAACCACCGGAGATTTTGGTCTATTTGTGTATTATGAGTTTGGGGCTTTTCTAATTTTTTGGTGTGTTGATTTGGTTTGTTGAATTTGATATGCAGGACTTGTTCAAGAGTAGAGTGTTTTGGAGGATTTCACATTTAGATAAAATCAGCTCTATTAAATTAGATTATTGCAATTTTTTTTTTGCAAGGTTGGTCTGTACTCAATGAGTTTGGTTTGTGTTTCCATTAATATTTTTTTGACCTACTTATAATGTATGAAATTCATTTATGTATTTATATATTTTCCATATCATATGTATATATACAATGTTTCCAAAATACGAGGATACGAAATTTGCTACAAAATCATGAAACAAATGAAAATCAGCATTAGCTACGACTTTAGCCTAAAAAATAGCAATGACACGAACTTAGCCACGATTTTAGCTACACCCATGCCTTATGTGCAGCAACGAAATCAGCCACGACCGTAGCCACAAATTCAGCAATGGCCTAATTCCGAAGCTAATTTTGTTGCCTCAGCCACGAGATTCAAATGTCCATCACCAGCCACGGGCTTAGCCATGACCTGACAATTCGTTGCTAAATCCATTGCTAAACAGCCGTCGCTATTAGTCACGAGGCATATGGCTACGGACGGCCCATCCGTGGCTATTTTCGTGGCTAAACCGGTTAGCCACGGTCATTCGTGGCCAATGCCGTGGCTATTTTCCGTAGCTATTTCCTGCGTTTTTAGTAGTGGGAGTATTCAACGTTTATATTTTTTTTAGTAATGTTTTAATAAAGTCAAAATGGGTGTGGTACTGTGGTGTGACGGTATAATTAGGACTGACAAATGGTACGAAAATTATCATACCAACCACATATCAATCACAAACCGACTATGTTGATAACCACACTTGCGGTAACCAACATGGTGGTAACGATCTTAGTGGTAACCATCTTGGTGGTAACCACGTGAAGATGGTATGTTAATGATAATGAAATCTGAATATAATGGTTACCAAGTATATATATTAATTTTTTTTATTTAATGTTTTACCGTCATTAGCTTTAAGTTTTAAGTTTTTAATTTATATTTTATGTTTTGATTTTGACCTAAATTGGTCATTTCTACTTTTTCTATTAGAAACAGTAGGAACATTTTGAATGTTTGAAGACTTTGAACTTATTTTGTTTGAACTTGCAGGAACATTTTGAATGTTTAAACAATTTAACTTGGTTTGTTTCAAGACTTTGAACTTGGTTGGTTTTAATTAGTTTGTACCTTAGGTTGTGAACTTGATTTATTTGAACTTTTAATAGGTGGTAACCATATTATTTTTTGTAACCATATTTTTTCATTCGATAACTTTAAGGGCTTTTTGCATAACTATACACTTTTTTTATACTTTGCAAAAATGACACTTTTTGGTGGAATTTGCAAAAGTAGCATGTATGCTATTTGTGCAAATAAAAATGGGGAAGGGAATAGTCAGTTGAAGGTAAGAGGAAAGGAGAGAGAGGACTGACTAGGAGAGAGAGGAGGAGAGAGAGGAGGTTTTGGTGGGAAATTTGGCGCCAAAACTAGGAGAGAGAGGGAGTGATATGACTCTAATGATGAAAAGGGAAAAGGGTGATGTGATAGGAGCTTTCCCTCCAATTTGCAAAGTATAAAAAGAAAGGAGGAGAGAGGACATTCAGTTTCTTCCTCCACTGGACAAAAGGACTGGAGAAGAAGGCCACCATTGAAGAAAATTTGTTGGCCTCAAGGTCCAGTTGCAGAGCACTTGTCGGCCTCATTCCTTGTTCGTGTCAGTGTTTAGAAGCTTCCGTGTCACTTTGGTTTATGAGAAACCCTAATTCTCATTTGCAATGGGTAAGCGTCTCTCTTGTTTTTTCCTCATATTTTTCGAAAAGTAGATACCCATGAACCATAGTGTTGATCACACTTTTCATTTTCAGGGGAAAACGTCAAAGTATGCATCACTCTCGATCATCTTCAACGGTTGTTGGAACTAGTGACATGCATATGTATGTAGGTGACAAGGGTAAGGGTTCGGAGGTAATCCACTTGGGTGAGGTGATGGAGGCCATAGGGAAGAGTAAGGAGCTGGGTGCAGTAGACATTACTGACAGAGGTTTTGGAACTGGTGACAAGTATATGTACGTATAAAGGGGACAAGTGTAAGGGTATGGATGTGATCAAATTGGGTGACACCGACTACTCCTCATATGACACGGTAAACTGCCAAGGTGACATGTATCAAGGGTTGGAGGTCATATCCACAAGCACTCAGGAGGAGGATGAGGACGAATATCATAAAAATCACCATTGTCACTTGTTTGGAATCCCGTGTCACCTGAATTATTTATCGTGTCACTTATTTGAATCTGATGGTACGTTGATAACCAAGGTTTCGAGCATAACAACATAGTCAACTACCAACCAACAAATATCATAAAAATATCATAACATTCTACAACTTATGACCAATGAACATTATATAGAAAGCAACAAAGTTCATAGCAACGTACTACAATAATTAACAACCTAGTCAACTACATCGACAACTATATGTTTGGAGCAACAACGTTCATAACAACCTACGAAAATAACAACGAAGTTCATAACGACCTCCTAAAATAACAACAAAGTTCATAACAATGGCCATACAGTGGAGGAAACCATCGTTGTCAGGCACGGATACAAGTCTCAGCTCAATCGCGCCCGCGCCTTCGACAACGTCCTTCCCTTTTCGGCCCCGTAGTTTCTTCGGAGGGGGGGGGGACTTTACTTCTCCATCCCCTCCTGGACCTCTCTTACTCTTCTTGCCTCGAACGGGGTCCGCTTTTGCAGCCACTAAGATCTGACAATTGGTTAGGATGTTTCAACTGTCATTCCGATAAATTTTGTAATCCCATGTCACCCAACTAAATAAATCGTGCCGCTTGACGTAAATAACCTTGTTAGTTGACTACTACAGGTTAAAATATGACAATCCCAGTTTGTATTAACCCGTGACCCTTAAGTGAAAATACCATGTGAACTAACAACCAATTTACATCCCCTTTCTGTCCTTTTGGTGGTGGCCGGTCATCCATTTTAGGTGGTCCCTCCGTCTCCTCAGTCTTAATGTGGTTCTCCTCAACCTCCCAATGTTTCCCCTTCATCCTCTCCACGGACATCTCTCATTTATGGTTGCATACCTTTTGGACCCCTTTTGCTCTTTTTTCCTTGAACGACCTCGGCTTTTGTGGCATTTGAGATCTAGAAAATGGTTAGGATGTTTGGACTGTCATTCCCATAATTTTTTTAATCCCGTGTCACCCAACTAAGTAATCTGTGTCGCTTAACATAACTAACATTGTCACTTGGCTACAATATATTCCTAAACTCAGTCTGGCCTTGCCTCACTCACACCCATGTCCTCAACCTCTTTATCTTTCAATCGATCAGCTACACAACCCCAATCCCCAAAACCTCGACACCCTCACCATTACCATAAACCATCATCACAAGGCCAAGAGCATAAAAATATAAATCGACACCCTTGTCACCCAATTCGAAAACACTGTCACTCAATTCGAAACCCCTGTCACCTAATTTCACTTTCCAACAATCAAATACCAGATCAAACACGACTTAAACCTTAATCAATCGTCTTCTACCTCTCTCATATCCCAATTTCCAGTCCAAACATTGCCACCCTCGTCGTTCATCCCAAACCCTAACCGACGATTTCACATTCCACACTCGCACAAGGCCAAGAGCACATAAACATAAATCGACACCTTTTTCACCCAATTCGAAACCACTGTCACTTCATTCGAAACCCTATCACCCAATTTCTCGTTCAAACAATCAAATACCAAATCAAACACGGCCCAACCCTCAATCAATCGTCTTCTACCTCTCCCATATCCCAATTTCCAGCCCAACCATTGCCACCCTCGTCGTTCATCCCAATTTCCAGTCCAACCAATGCCACCCTCGTCATTCATCCCAAACTCTAATCGGTGATTTCACCCTCGCCGTTCATCGCAGAAAAGGGAGAAAAGGAACGAGGGTTTCAAGGAGATGGAAAGGGGGGCTTACCTCTTCACTTAGACGCCGGCGTGGTCTTCTTCTCTCCTCTCCGGCGACAACTTCGTCCCCAACTTCCTGCGTTTTCCGATTCCCCGGACTGGTCTCCTTCTTCTCTCCTCCTTCTTCTCGTTCCCATCCTCCCCTCTCATCCTTTTATTTTCCTTTTTTTTTTGTATGTAAATAAGGGCAAAATCCGGTTAAGGGGGGCTTGTGACCTGCACTTTTGTGCAAATTTTGGGAAAATCTGGTAGTTGTGCAAATTTTCTCACCCATGTGGTATTTTTGCAAACTTTTTTGTTTTTATGACATTTACTACCATTTCCTCTAACTTTAATAACTACCGGAAGGTAGTCAAAGGGTTTAAAAAAATACAAATAGAATTACAGTTTGGTAACCATGGTAATGTACTGATAGTAACCACAAGTCGTGGTTACCATATTTGCGGTAAGTCGGTAACCACGACTTGTGGTTGGTACGTGGTACGAAAATTTGAGTACCACCAATTTGTGGTTAGTACGTGGTAATCACCATTTTTTGGTGGTTACTATACTATGCCAACCCTAGGTATAATGGCCAATGGGGTCATCCCGATCGGGATTAGGTTCGGGTCATTTGAATTTTGAGTAGATTGAATTACAGATTTATTCATCTCCATAAAAGGTTGTGTGGTAATCTAGTTATATTGCCAGAATTTTATAAATCGCCTATTTCCAATTTTCCATATAAGTCCAAATTTAAATTTATTTATAAGGGAAACCAGATTACGCCACTGCCAGGATGCTCCCCCACTACACTTGTATTGTAAAATACATTAGTTTTTTTTAAAATATTTGAACCTAACAATTTCCACCCATGGGTTATTTGGATCAGCCTGAATTTTCCAAATGAGTTACATTTGTAGAGCGTCATTAATGTCTTTAGATTTATGAATACCCAAGCCTCCGTGTTTCTTAGCTTGGCAAACTCTATCCCAATTAATGAGGGGGGTTGTGTTGTGTGTTTTTGTTCTAAACAAATCTTCTATTAATTTGGTCTAATTCTTTTTGCACATTAGTTGAGAGTATGAAAGATTCCATTGTAGATAGAGGTTTTGCCGAAATATTTGAGGCTCGATGCGGGACGAACGTTGTTGGCACTTTCTCCCTTTGCTAAATAGTAATATAATCCAAACTCAAACACAAACCCAATAGATTAGTCAATCAATCACTTGATAAACAAAACAACTACTAGTATAGCAATTAAGTCCGGAGTCGAACCTACAAGGAGAAGCGATTTCCTATTCAATAACTCTTAACATGAACTCTTATGACCAAACAATGATTTGTAGCAAATAAACAAGATGTAAAAGTAACCAACTTTATGATTGCAAAGTAGATTGATAATAAGGTAGAAAGAATATTTCTCTTGTAATTCTCGATCTGACGATGGTTGGGATTCATGGACCTAGGATTGATCTATCAATTATTCATAAACACATGTCTACTTGACTACAGTTGAGAGATCCGCAGGGATACAATCACCTTATTCAATATCAATAAAGAATAGCAATAAGGACTCAAATAATTAGACCAATCGGCATATTGATTCAATGCAATTAAGACAAACCAAAACAACCCTAATCGACACATCCACAACATAGATCAATTGAAATCATCAACTACAAAGACAAAGAAATATCACTACTTCAATACTTTGTTTGCTATCAAGAACACAATAACAAATTCATAGCTAAGGTATAATTCCTAACATGATGATCAATCATAGAAAGGAACACAAATATAATCAATAAGCACAAGATGATAACTATGAATATGAATAACTGAATAGAATCAAATCCTCATAATTCAAACAACCATGTCTTCGAACCACATATGAAAACTATGATTTTAGCAACTCATAGGGCAAATCTCTCTAATGGTGTTCATAGTCTCACACAATAGCCACACTCCCCGGCTGAACAATCTACATAAACTTAATATAGACTCATAAGGAATCAACAAAACCCTAATAGAAATAATAATATAATAATGGGAAATATGGTCTTCGGATCCAAAATCACAATCGCTGGAAACCGGCCCACGGTGGGTGCCGTGTAAATGGCGGCGGGCGCCGCCCTTACAGGGACGGGATTTCCTCGATTGACTTCAATTATCTCCATTGTCGTGCTTCCTTGATCCTCTTTAGCTTCTTCCTCGGCCTCCATATGCTCTAAAACATGTCTCTTAAGCTGTTCCAAAGTCCCTTTAAGGTCGGAATGTAATCCTGTAGAATAAACACTAAAAAGGCGTAGATTCCGAACTCGAATACTTCACAAGCAATATACGAAATTAGACTCAAACATAAGCAAAACCACTATCTAAATGCAATAAGAAATACCTATAATGCCTATATGAAATATGGATTATCAAATCCCCCCACACTTAACTCTTGCTTGTTCTCAAGCAACCATAAGACAAACATCATCTACGCATCCCACATGAGACTCTTTCACAAATTTACTCATCAAAAGAAACATCATCAATAATGCAAATATAATCAAGGCATATAAACGTCATAACATGTATATATGGGATCAAGTTGCTTGCATGCTAAAAAATCCAACCTTACCAAGGATAAAATGTGTATCTCTCACTCTCATGTGTTTAGGCTTTAAGCATAGACTCACCTCAATTCCATATACAAGCATCAACTCAAATATTGACATTTATATCGCAAAATCTCTACCGGATACGTCAATGCAAAAATAAGGACATCAAGAGGACTTTCGCTCAATAGAAACCTTCATAAAAGATTCCATTCGGCGGGGTTTTAATGGGGCTTGGTAAAGAAACATAAGGGCAAGGAATTGTATTTGGTCATGTGGTGCTATAAATTCCGGGAAAATAAGATTCCAACAACTCCAACATAACACAAACCAACTCAATAATACTCAAGCTTACAAATACACAACATCTCTCAATATCATAATAACTCCAAAAATCATCCAACAAACTCATATTCATCATCATCTCATCACATCACATATCATGCAATCTTCAACACCCAACCAATGGAACTTCTAACCAACATAATTCCAATTCTTCCTTATTATGCAAAAATAAAATAAACTTGGCTATTTATTTTCTTTTTTCTTTAATTACTTTTACCCCTACGTGAATTTTATCCTCCCTACGTCCAAGCTTTTGATTTTTCTCTTGAGCCGAAATACATGTAAGAACAAATGCATAAAAATGAGGGAATAAATAAGCACATAACATTACATCTTCTCAAAACCATAAACCATAACAACACACTTTATAGCTTCATTCTCCCCAACTCCAAAATAGATTCCATAACCCACTCAAAATCTCAATTCCCCGGAATAATGGTAAGGTTGCCTCTATCATTTGAACTTATCAAGCAATGGACATGTATATAATCAGTCTTGAAAATAGATAACCATGACAATATTCAATGATAAATGCATAGGAAGAGTAAATCAAACAAGAAAAGCAAAAGGAATATAGATGTATCCCTTATAAGGCCAAAAATATCTCATTAGGATAAATTTTTGTCGAATATCGAGCATGCTCACAAACTTAGATCATACATGGTCAATTACCTATGCTTAATCATATTGGCATAAAACCAGTTTTAAAGACAAGGTCCAAATCATTCCAAAACTCCATGGAATTTATAAGATTATGCCCGTATAAAGTTAAATAAGACAAACTCAAATTAGATGGAAATCTTTGATAACACAATATGCAATGCATGAAAACAAGACTCACATTTTTTTTTTCTTCATTTTTTTTCCATTTTCTCATTTTTTTCTTCCATTTTTGACATTTTATATAACATAAATAAAAGAACTAAAAATCGAAACATGAAACAAAAAATTAAACATGAACTAACCTAACTAACTAATTCAATTCACTCCCCCCCCCCCCCTCCCCACACAAACACTTACATGTTACATTGTCCTCAATGCATAAAAACATACAAAGAAACAATGAAAAATAAAATAAAGGGTTTAAAGGAAGCAAATGACTAACCAATTGCTGTGAAGGCGGGGTCTGGAGTCCAGACCGCTGATTGATGTACTGTAGGGCAATCAATATCGCGTTCTGAAGACCAGAGAGCTTATCCGAAAGACTAGCGAGCTTGTTAGCGGTGCTCGCCTCAAATTCAGCAAATCCACGCTTCAGATCATCCAAAGTAACACAAATAGGACCAACGTCATCTACAACAACTTCTTCTCTTACTACTACCTCTTCTTATTTATTCTCAGCAAGCTCATCCTCGGTTGCCTTATCAACAACCTCAGGCCATCATCTCCCTAAACTATGCTCATCTGGATCCAAGGGAAATCTATTACGACGGATATGAAAATCTAACATCCTATAGCAACGTGGTAGCTCCGCAGGTAGACAAATGTGATGCTCGGAAGCCTCTCCAGACATCCATTTGAAACACCATGTTCCATCCGGATGCTAGGTATGCTCAGTAATGCCCCACCAATTCAGGTTGGAAATATTGTAGACTTTTTCTCCATCAAAAGTGTGAAAATCATCAAGACAAACACCCACTCGGCGAGAAATCATCGATATCAAACCTCCGAAAATAATAAGGCATTCATGCCTCACATGAGTAGCTTTAGTCAGATCCATAAAGTTCCCCAAAAATAGTTGAACGCAGTTAGGAGTATGCACTCCCTTGGGAATCAAGCAACAAATATAGCTCCAGGCTCTCATAGTAACCACGGAAGAATCTCCACACCCAAGAAAGAGTTACAAAGCATCAAATAGCACAGTCTCAACGCAAGATGAGTGATCGTCGATTCGTAGTGGTTCTGACTCTACTCAAAGAATTGTTCTGTAGCCTCCTTCCATATGTCAAGAGGATTTGGAGCAGCCAACTCGTACCCGTAGGCGTCAGCAGGCGTCTTGGTAATACCAAAAGCTTGTGCAATGAGATCCTTAGTCACCACGAACTTCCGATTCCTCAACTGAAAACTAATCACCATATTAGAACGGTAATCTAGGCTAGCCAAGAACTCTCTCACCAATGTCGGATAGGTAAAATCAGCCAAATCCAAGAAATCACCCAAACTTTCTTTCCCAAGAAGTTGAGAGACCTCCTCAAATAATCTCAAACGCTTCAACGTCGGGGGATGAAAGAATAGGGTGGAGACATACTCTCTCTTTTCAAGCTTGAGCCAACGACCCTTTTCTTCCCAAGACAACAGACCAAACATCTCCATATTAGGAACTGAAGACATGATGCAAACTCAAGGGCAAAATCGAAGGATTCTACAAAAACGACCAAAAGACGACCTCTCTGCAGTGACGGCAGGCACCGTGTATACCGAGCACGAATCCGAGTGAAAACGTTGAATAACCAACGTCCACACTCCTCCAAACTCAAAACTTTGACGATCAACTTGGTTTCAATAGCTTCTTAGGTGATAGGTAAGGGAATGATATGGGAAAAGATTGATTTTTTGGTGGATGTAGGGTAATGGTGGAAAGTGTTTTGATGGAAAGAACTCAATTGAAACACAAGGCTTAAGGTTTTGGAATGGATTCAAGTAGGTTTTAGGGGTTTGTAGGATTCGCTTGGAGAAAGCTTTGTTGATCCACAATAAGGAATGGAAATATATGGTGAGTTGGAAAGGGACATCTATAAAAAAGAAAATAAGAAATATTAGAACTAGATAAATAGAAAATAGGAAATAGAAAATAAAGAAAGGATAAAAGACAAACCCTAGAACTAAGATAAGTGGAAACTACCCCTAGATAGATAATCTAATCCTAAGATAGATGAAAATAGGTAAAAGATAAATAAACTAACCTAAGATAGAAAATAAATCTAACCTAAAAATAAATATAACCTAAAGATGGATAAAAATAATCTAATCCTAAAATAAAATAAAAAGAAATAAATCTAATCCTAATAAGATGGAAAATAAAGAAACTATCCTAAAAAAAACGGAATTAACCAAAATTAAAAGATAGAATTACTTCCCTTCCAAGTTTACCAAAAATCCGGAATCGTCAAGAACACAAGGGCGGCGGGCGCCGTGTGAAGGGTGGCGGGCACCGTGTTTTCAAAACGTGACTCCGTATTCAAATCAAGCAAAACTCAACTCCAACAAATGTTCTAACTTACCATCACTCCGTTATTCAGCGAAACGATTGATCCTACTTTAATGAATTGAAAAACTAAATGCGAAATTGAAATAATATCACCTAAACTACCTTGGGTTGCCTCCTAAGAAGTGCGTTTCACATCTTTGGATCGACGTGATGCATTTCTTGATTAAGTTATCCCATCAAGGTCCTCTACACTTTTTCTTTTGAAAACAAGAGGGGGGACTTTAGGAATTTCTCCGGCATACCCATCAATTGCACCAATCAATTCCTTATTAAAATGAGTTACTCCTGGAGGTTGCCCTGAAATTGCAAAAACCTCAACATTGTTAGGAATCGATTTCTCATAGGGGATAGCAATAGAATCATTTGAATTAGACACATTGTCATGTGACTTAAACAAATTCTCAATTTTTCTTTCAATTTCATCTTTCCCTAAATCAATTTCATCTTTGTTAGAAGACTCAATATGAAATGATTCAGTTTCAATAGAAGCATCTATCAAAACATTTGATTCATTCCTATGATCACTTTCATTAGAGTCAAGAACATCTACATAATCATTAGTAGAAGAAACAATAGACTCAAATATAGAAAACTCAATCTTTCTACCATCAAATTCCATTGTTTAGAGAACCTTCAAAACAATCAATCTTAGTCTTAGTCGTTCGCAAGAATGGACTTCCCAAGATAATTGGGGTTTCAGGCATACCTTGTTCCATATCTAGAATTAAGTAATCAGTTAGAAATATCAAATCGTTTACCTTAACCAAAACATCATCAACAACTCCTCTAGGCTTAATACTAGAATGATCAGCGAGTTGTATAGTAACATTAGTTTCAGATAACGGATTGAGACCCAAAAATATGTACAAGTTATAAGACATAACATTGATTGAAGCACCTAGGTCTAACATAGCTTTGGTGAAGCTAGCATTACCTATTTCACATAGGATAGTAAACATATTTAGATCTTCGCACTTTTCAGGCAATCTTAATGTTTTGAAGTAAAGCAGAAATATATTCACTTAAACTTACCTTTTCTTTCCTTCGCATCATTTGCTTGTGTTTCATAGTGCATAGTTCTTTCAAAAACTTCGCATAGCGAGGCACGGTTTTAATCAAATTGAAAAGTGGAATATTTACCTCACAATGAGCAAAGGTTTCATAAAAAATTTGTTCATCTTCCCACTTACGATCAGATCTTAAGGCACGAGGAAAGGGTGGTGCAGGTCTTGAAACCTCAGAAGACCACTCCTTGGAAGATTTCTTTGGGAATTCAATAATTTCAAAAATCGATTCCGTCGTGGTGAGGGGCGGCTGGCGCCGTCTATGCAGTGTGTCGCCAATTCTATTTCGTCCTCTTCTCCCACATCAATTTCTTCCCTAGGCCTCTCTTCAACATTCCTAGTGGGCACATTCACTTGTTTACCTTCTCTAAGGATCATGGCACTCACATTCTTCTTCGAATTCACTACCACTTGAGATGGTAACTTCCCCGAATCTTTCGCTTTCAATTCTCCAATATCCTTAGCCATTTGACTCTACAACTTTTCTTGAACACCCATCTTATCCAACAATAACCTCAATGTCTCATCTCTATCATTGTTGAGTGTTTCTCTGACGATTCTGAAATTGTCCTCTTTGAAAAGGAACTTGTTGCTGCTGGCCTCTGTCGTTGAATCCACTTTGATAGTTAGCATTGTAGCCCTGATTGTAATTGTTACCAAAGTTGCGGCGAGGTCCATAATTCATAGCATTCACATCAGCGATGTCCTCTTAAATCAAAGGACACTTATCATTCGGATGAGTTGAATCTCCACAAACACCACAAGGTCTAGGCTATTGAGATTGATTCATTTGCATAGCCATCTTGTTCACTATCTCCGTAAGCCTATCTATGTCGTCCTTGTGACCATCTTTAGAACTATCCAACTTATAAACTCTTCTCACTCCTTGGTGCCTCCCATATTGTTGCGATGCATTATCCAACCTTTCAAAAATTTGCATTGCTTCCAGAGGTGTCTTATCCAAAATATCTCCTCCGCTAGTAGCATTGATGAAACTTCTATCGGTGTGAAGCAAGTCCTCATAAAGATATAGCAATAGATCATCCTCGGGTATACCATGTTGTGGACAACTACCCTTAAGATTCTTGAACCGCTCAACATACTCATAAAGACTCTTCGTAGGTGATTGCTCAATACTGGACAACTCCTTCTTAAGTTTGTTGAGGCGAGTCGCAGGAAAGTACTTTTGTAGGAAAACTTTCTTCAATTCACTCAAGTAGTAATGCTTTCTGGGGGTAGGTAATAAAGTCAATCGCTCGCAGAATCTTTTAAGGTAAAAGGGAACACTCTCAACATCAATTGGTCATCGGTAAGGCCTTGGGGTCTATATCTATCACACACACTAAAAAAGGTAGCAAGGTGCTTGTTTGGTTCCTCCCCAGGAAATCCATGAAAGTAGGGTAAAATGGAAGACCAATTCGACTTGTATTCAAATCTTGAACCCTTAGGTAGATCAGAAAGGCTAATTGCAAGTGGTTGAGCACTCAAATTAGGCTCCTTTAGGTTTCTCAAGGTCCTTGGTGGGTCAACAACTTCGTCTGCCATCTCCTGATTTGTATCAAACTCGAGTCTCCATTTCAACCTAAGAGATCTTTCAATCTCAGAATCATAAGACAAAGGTAATGAATTAGAAGATCTAGTTTGAACCATACAAGGACACAAAAGACTTAACAAAAAGAATGAAACCAAAAACAAAAGAAAGAGTAAATGAAAGAAATAAAGAAAAGCAAACTCTTTTTTTCTCACCGACAACGACACCAAGAATTTGACACGGGATGAACGTCGTTGGCACTTTCGCCCTTTGCCAAATAGTAATATAATCCAAACTCAAACACAAAACCAATAGATTAGTCTATCAATCACTTGATAAACCAAACAACTATTAGTATAGCAATTAAGTCCGGAGTCGAACCCATAGGGAGAAGCGATTTCCTATTCAATAACTCTTAACAAGAACTCTTATGACCAAACAATGATTTCTAGCAAATAACCAAGATGTAAAAGTAACCAACTTTATGATTTCAATGTAGATTAATAATAAGGTAGAAAGAATATTTCACCTGTAATTCTCTGACAATGGTTGAGATTCATGGTCCTAGGATTGATCTATCAATTATTAATAAACACACGTCTACTTGACTAAAGTTGAAAGATCCGCATGGATACAATCAACTTATTCAATATCACTAAAGAATAGCATTAAGAACTCAAGTAATTAGATCAATTGGCATATTGATTTAATGCAATTAAGACAAACCGGAACAACTCTAAATCAGCCCTAATCGACACATCCACAACATAGATCAATTGAAATCATCCCCTACAAAGACAAAGAAATATCACTACTTCAATACTTTGTTTGCTATCAAGAACACAATAACGAATTCATAGCTAAGATGCAATTCCTAACATGATGATCAACCATAGAAAAGAACACAAATATAATCAATAAGCACAAGATGATAACTATGAATATGAATAACTGAATAGAATCAAATCCTCATAATTCAAACAACCATGTCTTCGAATCACATGCGAAAACTATGAGTTTAGCAACTCATAGGCCAAATCTCTCTTATAGTGTTCATAGTCTCACACAATAGTCACACTCCGCAGCTGAACAATCTAAATAAACATAATATAGACTCATAAGGAGTCGGCAAAACCCTAATAGAAATAATAATATAATAATGGGAAATATGGTCTTCGGATCCAAAATCGCAATCGCTGGAAATCGGCTCATGGCGGGCACCGTGTAAATGGCGGCAGGCACCGTCCTTACAGTGGCGGGATTTCCTCGATTGACTTCAATTATCAACAGTGCCGTGATTCCTTGCTCCTCTCTAGCTTCTTCCTCAATCTCCATATGCTCTAAAACATGCCTCTTAAGCTCTTCCAAAGTCCCTTCAGGGTCGGAATGCAATTCTGCAGAATAAACACTATAAAGGCGTAGATTCCGAACTCGAATACTTCACAAGTAATATACGAAACTAGACTCGAACATAAGCAAAACCACTATCTAAATGCAATAAGAAATACCAATAATGTCTATATGAAATATGCATTATCAAGGCTATTAACCCCGCCCACTTCTGTTGCGAGAGCGCATTTGCACGCCATTTTGACATCTAATCTTTTGATTTACTTATAATGTCTTTAATGGTTTTCTAGCTAAGACAATTTTCAAAAGGGTGAACCATTAACTATAATGAGTCATGTATGCATGATGCTTATGTGCTAAGTCATAAATCAAATTTTGACAAAAAAATAATCATAAATCAAATTGTTCAAAAGGAGTCATGTGTCATTCATTGTCGTTCAATATTGTTGGGGGGGGGGGGGTGTTGAGGGATTCATAAAGTTCAATTGTGATGCCTAGATTGATGAACGGGTAAATTATGTTAATGGTCCCTAACCTTTCATGAGTTTTCCATTTTAGTTAACCTTTCAATTTTTTCATTCGAATCCCTAAACTATTAAAAGATTACATCACTAATCTTTTTGTCTATTGTGTTGTTAAATGCCGTTAGTTTTGGGTGGCATAACTTATTGTTTATTTTATTTTATTTTAGTAGGCACACATCTGTATTTTTTTTTTATTCTTTGAAACCTATATATCATAAAACCAGCCATCTAGTGCTGATTATTTGAACAAAGAAATCAAACCAAAAAAAAAAAGATGCAACCAAGTTAATTAATTGAATAAATATGCTCCTCTTATACCAGTTTTTCATACCAAGACAAATTAGCTAGACACACATGCTCTCTCTATAAAAAGTGAAACCAAAAACACCATACTACATAAACATAATGTCATCATCAAGCTATTTTCTGTACAAAAGTGGAACTAAACTCTAGTTTTAAGTACCAATCCAACAACAGTGAATCCAATTCCATGCCATTCATTCATATCAATTAGACACCAATCCTTCTCTTTCTATTTGGTCACAAGTGATTGTCCTGTAGTAAGTGAAATTTATAGAGATATGTTAATCAAATGTATCTTGCACACAAAATATCAACAAAAAATATATGAAACTGTAAAATTCTTACATCTAGGATGGGTTGTTCATCGGCCTAAACCCCAGCCGAATCGGGCCAAACCGAACCGAACCGAAAACCGAAATCTCAAAAAAAGTAAACAAAAAACCGAATCGAAACTAATAGGTTTGGTTTGGTTTTCAGACGGTTCGGCTTCGGTTCGGTTCTGAACCTATTCGAACCAAATTTATTTGACCAATTTGATTTTGAGCCACCCCAACAGGAGAGCATAAAAAAAAACTTCAATGCAAGTGTAAAGTGGCAAACAACAAAAATGATAATTAAACCACACAACTTGTGAAGTAGGTGTAAACAACCTGTAAGTGCAGTGAGCAACACATGCAATGTCCAACCAAGTGAAACAAGTAGCAAGGTGCAAACTACTGTAGGTGCAAAAATGTGAAAGTGTGAAACAAGTGAAATTGTGAAAGTGTGAAACAAAATGTAGGTGCAAAAATGAAAAAAATTAATTTGATTTTGTGTTAAATTAAAATATAAAAAAATAAAAACAAATTGTTTTTTTTTTCGGTTTAACCGAACCGAGTACAAACCAAACCAAAAATCGAAATTAAAATGTTCCTGAACCGAAAATCTAAACCTAAACACCTTGGTTCGGTTTAGGTCCGGATTTTTCGGTTCGGTTCAGTTGAAAAAATCGGTTCGAACCTAATTTTGAACAACCCTGCTTACATCTAGCATTCATCTAACTAAATGTCATAAATTATATTTTATATAAACTGCAAAAACCCGAACTTGGCGAGATTGACTAGCGTGAACACTTTCTCATTGAACGTGATTTTTTGTCCCTTGTCTATAAAATAAAGAAAAAATAATGTCATTCTATAATCATAAGCTAGTATTGGTTAAAATGAAATAAAAAATCCTACTTGTGGTACTTGTTTGAGATTTTTACATCCTCATTTGTTATGGCCACTTCCAACACATAATGTACAGTGCATCTTCATTCCAAATTTTGGTAGCTTTCCACTTGATTCTTTTTCACCTTGCTCCTTTCTTTTTTACTTCTTTAGTCTGCCTTGCTTGAGTGGTATTGAGTGTGGAGGTTGAATGAAGTTATGGTGTACATCCTCCCACTGATCCATGCTTCTGATTGGATTAATGATGTTCTCATACACAGCTTTACAAACTGATAAAGTATAGCAATGATCCACAAAATCATCAATTATATTTCTGTTGTAAGCCAATGTTGCACATACATGTGTGCCAAGTGTTCCTATTAGTTGCTATTTTCTGCAAGAGCAAGTATGTGTAGCTAAATCAACGACAAACTGGCTACCTAGACAACTTACTTGGAATAAGGGGGCACCAAAAGGTAATGGCCAACAAAACTTTGACTGATCCTTAATCATGTCCAACTTTTTTTGATTTTAAGGCAAAGAGGACCAGACCACTTACTCATCTTCTCTCTTATCTTTGCAACGTGCACCATTATCTTGCACATGATGATCTCCAACATAGTCAAAATAGGTTTATCACGTGCATCCAAGATAAATCTGTTGAAGCATTCTGAAAAACAAAAGGTCAAAAGAATAAATGAAAATGAAAAAAGAAATGAATATTACCTTTTGTCTATCTGACATGAAAGTCCATTTATTACTATTCTAAATGCCCAATTCTTCGCCTAGCAGTTGAAGGAACCATGTCCAAGTCTCTTCACACTCAACAAAAACAACTACATATGCATAGGCTACATACAATCATTTGGATCAATCCCAACATCCGCAAGCAAACCCATTCTTACATCCGCAATCATTTGGATCAATCATTTGCATAGGCCTCTACGTCTACCTTTCAAAAAGCACCCATCAATGGAAATTATAGGCCTACAACCAGCATTAAACCCATTCTTACACCCAAATATGCAAACAAATAACCTTTTAAAAAGTAAGTTGTCCAATGATAAAATCAGTGTGCTATCAGAATTAGTGCTCCCCACTTCTCCTCCATAATCTGCAAGCTTCAGGATCTGTTGTGTCTCATTTCCACTAAAAAGCTTTAAGGCATGGTTTTTGGCCTTCCACAACTTGGTTGTTGGGACTATGATGTTGAAATATTCTCTCACACGCTCTTGCAACGCTAGCAATGGAATCTCGGGATTCGCTCTAATGGTCTCCAAATAGTTATGAGCAACCCAAATATAAGTGACATACTTATTTTTGAATAGTTTACAACATGTGTGTTTATCCAAGAAAGTTCTAATCTTTGCTCAATGACCAACTTTTATTGAAGTAGCATACAACACCCATAGACACCCATCCTTACAAACCGCTTTCAATGTCGTCGAATCATTTTTCTTAAAGTAAACTGAATACCTATTTTTGATTGAATACATACAAATTTCTTTCTTTAACACTTCAAGTGATGGGAAAATCATACTTGTTTTGAATGTTGGGTTGCTCATATCAGTCGTAATGTTGAACCTTCGAAACCTTTCTTTCTTCTCATCACCACTTTATTCTTCTAAACTTTTAAACTCGTTTGATTCTTCATAATCTATATCAACATCAAATGAATATCCCATTACTTGTTGCTCATTTGTCCCTAGTTGTGGCCTCTCCTTCTTAACACATACATCAAGTCTTGTTGTGGAATAGATATACTGACATAAAGCTCGGCATCATCCCCCTGAGTCTCATGATCTTTATATACCAAATCCTCATGACAACTACCTTCTTCTAACATAGAGTCTTCTTCAAATTGATAATCATCCTTAGTAGATGAGCCATCATGGTTGTTCATTACAGACACATACTCCTAGTCATCGTGAACAAGCCAAATATCATCGACTCACAATGTACATCTTAAACACCCTATGCTCTGGAAGGTGAACAATGATAATATTTAACAAGTCTAGATCATGACCGACCTTCCTTAAGTCACTTTCAACCATTCTTGGAGGGATATCCTATTTTTGTGAAAATAATCAAGATACGGGATTTTCGCATTCACATAACCCTTCCATCCTTGTTTATAAAAATAGCCTCATGGTGCATTTTGATACCCAAATACCCTGTATTAGAATATGTTACAATGTAACACTAACAATCAAAAGAAGAAAAAATGATTTATTTTGAGTCACTTGTTCCCCATGCTTCAAATTAGAAAAATAAAATACAAAAAATACAAAAAAGCATCGATTAAATAAGACTTATTTTGAGTCCCTTGTTCCCCAGTGGCATGGAAAGTCAATCCTTTATGTTTTTTCAATTGGTATGAGATGATAGTTTACCCTATTTATTTGTGAATTATGACTGTCAGATTGTAAAATTCATTATACGGAGAATAAAAACTCATTTGAGGAATGTGTTGAGTTTTATTTTGAAGAAAATGATGTTCGAGGCTAGAGATTTTTGAGACTACATGATGGATCTTATGTTCAAAGTGCAGACAATTCAATTGCATGCTTATTTTCTCGCTCGAATTAGATTCATTTTTACTTCTTAAATATTTTTGTATAGTACATCTTTATCTATTAAATTTATTTTGGTTTTGTTAGAAATTTAAAATTGTCAATTAATGAGGGATTTTTAATTTCACGTAAAAAATAATCCTCTGCTATTATTTAATTTTTTTTATTAAACTTTATAAAAATTATCATAAGGTTGAGATTACCTCTTTCGTTTGTAGATGAATATTTTTTTAATATTAATATTTTTTTAACCTTTAAATATAAAAATATTATAATTTGACACCGCACAATATTTTTATATTAAATCATATATATATATATATATTATATAAAAGAAAAACTTTCCAAAATAACGTACTAAATGGAAATATAGGAGAAAGGATTGTCCTGATAAAAAAATAAAATAAAAAATAAAAAAAATAGGAGAAAGGATTGGGCTGCGCTGTTGCCGACTCTGATCACATCATTCATCACGCTCGATTTATCACTAACCTTTTATATATATAAAAAATTCATTCAATTCATATGATACTGATCACTTTTTCGAATTCATATTATTAAACAACATTTTACTGGTCTAAATTTATCAACTCAACCTATAAAGTTAATTTATTTTTTATAAGACAAAGAAAAAAAATTACAATGGGCTACACACACAAGGTGGGGAGTAGAGCTACTCATCGGTTCGAAACCAAATCAAACCGGATCGAATCAAATCGAATTTTTAGAAATTGTAAACAAAAATCCGAACCTAACACCTTAGGTTCGGTGTATTAGGTTTGGTTAAGATTTTAAACCTAAATGAACCTAATTAATAATTAATTATAAAAAATTAAAATGTTTAATTTTAAAAAAAATGTTATAGAATTTTTTTAAAAATACACACAATATGTTATAATGGGTTATAACTTTTTTTTATGAGAATCAATTCAACCTAAACAAGTGTCGTATACTGTTTTTATTCAATTAAATAAAAGTTAGGCTTGAACCAAAATAAGCCTAAAGCGAACTGAACTAAATCTAAAACCGAATTTTTAGAAATTGCGAAATGAAAACCGACCCTAATCTCTTAGGTGGGTCTAAAATTTCGGTTTGAACTGAATTTTGAACACCCCTAGTGATAAGTAAACCTTTTCTTAGCACCCTTATTCACAAAAGCTAAAATGTCCATGTGTGTAACTGAAATACTATATAAACCGAGAGAGAAAGAAAAAGCGAGAGATACAAGAGTGTCGACGAAAATGTTCGCTTCCCTGAAGACATGACGAAACTAGATCTCCTTATCTGTAAATAACAAGCCTTGACACTGATGAACCATGCTAAAGAGGGGATGCCATTCAGCAACCTTATTCTTAATCATCATAACGGCCAACCGCGAGTCCGTCTCCACATAAACCTTCCAAAGACCTTTCTCCCAAGGCAGTTGGAGGCCACTACAAATTAGGGCTATGCATTACCCGGTATGCGACTTGACATGGATATTTGTTTCGGATATCCAAAACCGTTAACCCCGGCCCAAATCTCTAATTAGAACACTAACTGTTAACTTGCGGATACTCGACACGGATACTTGAAATGGATCCTTGTATCCGCTATGGGTACCCATCACAACACCCTTAACCCTTTCATTCATACAATACACTCACAGTAAACTCAATTATTCAAAAGATTCAATGCTTTCTTCATACAATAGAGTGAGTAATCTCAATTATTCAAAAGAATTAATTCACTAGATTAAAGAGCAAAAATATATGAACTGAAATTACAAAGCCATAATCAAGAGTTTCGAGTAATCAAGCTGAAGAACATTAAGATAAAGAAGAACAAATTAAGCAATTCACGTTCAAGAAACCCTAAATAGATCATCAATTTCGCAAAACTTCAACAAAAATTAAGAGATTGAGAGAACAAAGTTGAGAAAGAGGAGATTTGAACTACTGAACTTTCCGACAACAAAGGTGGCCCCTGAAAAAGCCAAGGTTGTAGAATATAGAAGGTATCACAGGAGAAGTAAATGACCATGCCACAATCGGTGAGAGAGATGAGGCCAAGGTGGTCGATGATGATTAGGCGACAAGCAATAGGCTAAGGCAATGTGCGACTTAGCGAAAAGCAATAGGCTAAGGCCGTAGGAGAAGAGCAGAACTCTAGCTCGTTGAAGATGGAGAAATGATAGTACACATTTAGTTAGGCATAACAGGTTGCATTTAGCTTAGTTAAGATGCATAACTAACATCCATAATTTAAGTAGAATTTACATTTGTATTTGCTATGTTGGCAGAGTCGGATTCTACACGTTTTTATTGATTATTTCAGATAAATGTGGATCCGATGAGGAAATATGGGTTGATAACACATTGATCGAGAGAGTCAAGTTGATATAACGAGATTAATGAAGGTCTAAAGAGGTCTTGAGAAGAAGAAGAGAACATAAACGAAGAACAAGTCAACAAAAGTTATCGCCCGACAAGTTGAACGTGTTTCACACTTTTTGCAGGCCACCATTGTCCGCTTGCCTATTATAAGTATGTGTTGGAAATCTTTATCCGAGAGCTACAACTTTTTTGTTTACGTCGAGCCCAAATTCAGAAGGCAAAATGGGACTATAGAGGGTCTTCCACGACCGGGAGAAATAGGCCGCAGCTGAGGCGGTTCCGAAGCATTTCCAAATTATACTCGGATTTGTCAAATTCTATGCTAAATTAGTTTTTGCCTATCTTTTAACATTATATACGGTTTTGTATGACTATATAAGGAGATCTAGGCTAGGATTTTAATCTTCCAAGACAATTTAATTTATTTTTAGAGCTTTTTGTCCATCATGTACAACTAAACTCTATGTGTTTTGTTTGCATATTGAAGGTTTAGTTTGAATAAAGTTGTGAGTTTTTGAATCTTGTTATTTTTCCTTTTTTGAATGTTTCAACTTCTTTGTGCTTAAATATCTTATTGTTTTATGCTATCTAGCCTAGGCAACTAGTTAGAGTTAATTCAATTGTTAGGGTTTTGTAGATTCCTTGTAGAGATCTTTAACCCAAGTGGCAAATTTATCCCTTTAGGGTTTGTTGGACTAATTGGATAGGTATGAAGTTGAATGTGTGTGAAATCATTGGTTTGTGTAATGGTTGCATATACCTAGGCTAATATCTGGTCTTAAAGCTATTAATTGGGTGAAATCCTATGTATGTGTAAAGGTTGCTTGAGAAATAATGGTTGTTAGGGCTCGTTAGCCAACACAACTAGTTAGAGTTAGTTCAATCGTTAGGGTTTTGTAGATTCCTCATAGAGATCCTTAACCCAAGTGGTAAACTTATCCCTTTAGGGTTCGTTGAACTAATTGGATAGGTATGAAGTTGAATGTGTGTGAAATCCTCCGTTTGTGCAATGGTTACAAATACCGTGGCTAATATTTGGTCTTAAAGCTATTAATTGGGTGAAATCCTCCATCTATGTAAGGGTTGCTTGAGAAATAAAAGTTGCTAGAACTAATTAGACTAATAATTATATTAGGTCGGGACAAGGACATTTATAGAAAAAGAAAATAATTTGATGAAGAATCGATGATTAATAATTAACCAAACTAAAGTGAATATTTGTAGATGAAACTATTTTCTTAATTGTTATCTCCATTAATTTATTTATAGTTTAGTTTGTTTACTTTCTAATTTCATCACACAAAGCCCTCTTTTCTATTAATTGGTAAATATATGTTACATAGGAATGTTTGATTCTCTATGGGATCAACCTCTTACTTGCTTATTGTTGGGAGGGTTTCTTGATCAATAAATAAATTTATAATCAAGAAGATCCTTCTATAGTAGAGCAGAGTGAGGTTCGTCCACGGGAGAGAGTCAGTTGTACTAATGTAGTTACTTGAGGGTTAATAAAGAGCAAGAACGGATGGAACGTAGAGTTTTGGGTTTTTAGTTGATTAAACGGAGGGACTTTATCAATATTAAAGAAATTCTAGGATTAAGGTTTCGCCACAACAACGATCATGCATGTCAATCAATAATGACTCATCAAATATCAACTCTTTATTAATAAGAAAAGTTTAACTTTCGCATCACCTAACAAGTTGAATCGAATTCACTCCTGCTTACTCAATCAACAATCTCAATCTATGTTGTTCTTGATTATGATAATTCAACTTTCATTTCAAAACCCTAAATCATGCAATCTAATCAACAATTCAATCTTTCAATTCAAATTGTCAATCAAACATATCCCTAGACTTTCATCCAAAGAATTAAGCACACAAAGATAGAGAGATGTCGATAAAGGGGAAGAATTCAACAAATCATCATCAATCAACACACATGACTATTTTTGGGATCATCCCAACCCTAGAAAAGACAAAACTACTCATGATTAATTCATGAAAAAAAGCATGAACAAAACATAAATAAATATAAAACACCTTGCATAAACTTCACAAATCGTCTCAAACTCGTCCTCATGATCCGCTCCAAACCCTAGTCCTCTCTCTCTCTCGCGTCCTCATGATCCCTTTGTACGTGTAATCATCCATAATTTAAATCCGATCATAGGTTTTTATTTTATGCATAAATCCAATATTTTATCTTTAGGAAATAATATCTTTAGCTAAAAGGATCTATCTAAACCTATAAAGAATTGGGATAAAATCTAAATGTAATCCGGATCCAGTATGCTCTGTCGATGCAGACAACCTCGTTAACGACCCCCCTTAGGGTCGTTATGTTTTTGTGGCACTTTTCCTTGCTTCTCACTATTTGTCACAGCCTCGTTAAAGACTCTTTTAGGGTTGATAGAAGCCTCGATAGCAGCCTATTTTGCTTGTTCTTTACTCGTTTCACTTCGTTCCGCATCCATTCTTTTTGAGCTTCTACTTAACTTTTCTTCCCTCATTATAATGATCCAGAATAGCTCCAAAACAACTTCAAAAACCTACAAAACACCACCAAAGCTTGTGTAGACTCCATATCTCACATAATATGCAAATCTCTACAAACAACATCAACTCAAAAACTAACAAAAGTGACTCAATTTAACTTAAATAAACTCTATAAAACACGGCTAAAAAGAGGACATCACTTACTATACTAGTTTTTAGGTTTGAGTTATATTTTGATCGAAAAAGCGATAGTTTTCTCCTATCAAATTTTGGTGCCGAGGAATCAAAGTTTATTTCTTTGTTTATGTATTTGCCAATTATTGTATATAACTAACTTCGTTATGAATTTATCTTATGGTTCACAACACCCTTACTACTAATTGTTGAATATGTTGAGGTTATTGCAGTTTCAAGATGAGATCTTTCACCAATACTTAACTAGATTGCAGATGTATGTTGACGACCTTAGTTAATGGGGTTATCAATATGGAATACGGAAAATGTGTGTGTATCTTTGATGGGATGAATGCTGAAACGCGAAGCCTTGTTGAGTACATGAGCAATGGAGCCCTATTGGGTATAGGGCTCTTTGAGATTTGAGATTTTTTCTACTACATGAGTCACCAAGTTGAGCAGGAAGAGTCGCTTACTTCAATGTCTCAACAGTGGAGACATCATATCAATCCATGGAGGATATAATCCAGACCCTTACATAAGTGTTGTAGTAGTAGGGTTGAGCGACACCAAATTTTGGAGGAGCAAATAAGCCAACTTGCAAAGCGGATGCCCCCCCTCCACCAAGTAAGGAAAACACGAGGCCAGGTAAGGCTGAGAACGAGATAGTGGACATTGAAAAATTCGAGAAGTCGTGACCACGGGCAGAAAGCGGCGACCGCGACAAGAAGCTGCATGCCACGACCGTGACAAGGGAACCGTGATCGTAGCATTGTTTGTGATGAACAAGACGATTATGTTCATCCATCTTTTCCACCTTTTTCATATAAACCCATCCCATCATTCCCTGAGGTATTGAAGGATGCAAGAGTGGAAGATCCTATCGAAGTCATTATATATGTTCACTTCATTCCCTCATGTGTGGTTTCAAGTTCAACATAATAATGATGTTCCGAATGAGGAGGAACTTTTCACAAATAATGATAGTTTTGATGGAGAAAATGGTCTAGTGCTTCCTGACATGGAATCTTTTTTTTTTTTTGTGATAACTTTCCTTTTTACATTTTTTTAACGAGGTCACTATCATCATCCTTATGTTAGTGTCACCACCTTTATCAATACTAGAACTGACGGCGACACATATGTGGTCATAAGATTTTTTTTGTGCATGACAAACTGTTTTAGGAGACAATTTTTTTAATCGAGGACAATGTCACCATCCTTATCGGCATAACTACTAATATTGACACATATGTGGTGATAACTTTTTTTTTTGTGATAAATCTTTTTAGGTGACAATGTTTTTTAACGATGACAGTGTCACCACTATTACCCGTGTCACTACTAGTGTCATCTTAATAAACCATATGTAACAAATTAAAAATCTAGGACAAAGGGAGCATAAACCCTAGATGAGCTAATCCTAAGCCAATAAAAATGTGGTGCTCAGTATGTTTCCCCACCCTTTTGACAATGTCACTATTAGTACGTGTCACCTTAATAAAACATGTATCACCAAACTAAAACTCTAGGACAAGGGGAGCATAAACCCTAGAGGGGCTAAGTCGTCGAAAATCGGTGTTTAGTATGGTTTAGGATTTAGAGTTAGTCTCTAGGCCCTAAACCCTAGAGACTAAAATGTGTGTAATGGACTAACGGTACACCTTGCATTGCCCAAACTTTTTTTTTATTAGGAAAAATTTCGGGGGAGAAAACTCTACCCGAAGGCATCCGTTTAGATGAGGTCGAGAAGACCAGGATTATTCTGAATATTAGTATCCCAGACAGAGTGGCAAATGTGTGCAACTTTATCGGCCACTCTATTGCCTATACGGGATACATGGAGGAAAGAAACCCTTTCCATATTTGTTAACATAGTTGTAATATATGACAGAATAAGTTCTATTTCCCATGGACATTTAGTTTTTTTTGTTGAGATGGTCAATAATTATTCTAGAGTCCCCCTCAATTTAAATTTTGGTAATTCGTAAATTTAATGCGTTTTGTACCCGAGTTTTAAAACAAGAGCTTCAGCTTTTAATGGACGTTGATTACCGAGTCTTTTATATCCTATGTTGATTGGCCTACCTTCCTAGTCACCGATAAAAGTCCTAGTTGTGATGGCCATGTTTAAAAGGGAAGAGTCATCAAAGTTTAAATTTGCATTGTCCAAACTAAAACACAAGAATAAGAAAGTATATTTTTACTTATTATCACCACATTAAAATGGCACCAACATATTATCATTGAGAATTGTTACTAATATAAAGTGTTACACAAAATTGCATCATCAATAAATTTTAAACATTTACTGAGACATGAGATAAAAAAGACATAATATCACCAAAATATAGTGTCATCAAATATAATACGGCCAAAATAAACCCTCATGATTAATGGATAACCGAATTTATTCAATTGTGTAACAGGGTAGCTATATGCACCCATCGCGAGTGCTATATGCCCTCCTTAGGACAGATCATAGATCTGCACGTTGCAATTTTTTTTTAAAAATATACAGAAGGATCCTAGATCCGTCTATTATGTAAAAAAATTACATAGGACAGATCCTTGATCCGTCCTATGTACATTATATATACACACACACACATACACACACTACTATAAATGTGTGGACAACTAATTTTAATCCGGACCGTTGAAGTTATAGTTATCTACGACTCATTTTTACTCTCAACTTGCAGGATACTTTTTGGCCGACATCTTCGAGCATCCACAAAGGGTATACTCATATGAGTGTCTTAATTTTTAATAAAAAAGGAAATTTTTTTTTCTGAATGTGTCAGGGAATTAATTACAAGAGTATGTTTATTTAGGAGAAAGTTTCTTCTTCCAAAAATTTTCCCTGACTTAAGACACCCATAATCTGACATTTTCTGATTTTTTTAAAATTTTCTTTTTCCATTTTAATTAAACAAACTCAATGGGTGTGTGGGTGGTGGATGCTCTTCCTTCCACCTCTTGCTTTGGGTGAAGCTTCTCTTCTAATTTTAGCTCTTGCTTTCTGCACTCCATATGTATTTTCCCTGTTTTTCTCTTGTTTGCTCCCGAAGTGTGTATGCATATTTATCTCGACCGATTTTCCAGATCCTGTCTTGTATTTTGTCCCTTTCCGTTATTCCTTCTTGTCGGAGCACTGCAATTTCGGCTGGAAGTGGGCACGAACCAGCCAGGTTCCTTCGACCCCTCTCTCTTCATTGTCGTCTCTCCTCGATTTTAGGCGAATAACATCACTTTGATTAGGACAACTGACTTTCCATTCTCCCTGTCGTTCTTCCAATTAATACTAAGGTTTTAGCTACCACCGAAAGGTACATGCGATATTTGCTCTTTTTTATTTCGGTGACTGATCGATTTTAATCCATTGTACTCCTTTTCTGACTTTTGAAGTTCCTGTTCATTTCTATGCTTTGTTCAAGCATCCAATTTCAGACATGTTCGTGGTTTTCATTTTGAATTTTATGTTATTGATTTAAGGTACTTGGTCTTCACTTTATGTTTTGCCGCAACTCGCTCCTCCCTCTCTTCGAGTGGTTTACAACCAAGTCCTCAGTGGGCTTTGATTAGGAATACCATTGATTGAGAGTAGTTATGCATTTATGTTAGGGGAGTCGTTAAATTGGGGTTTAGATATTGCAACTTGGTGGTTGTTTACTTTTATGCCCTGAAGGTGTTTGTGTAAATGCTTAAGAGAGATTTGGGTTGATTGGATTGATATAGGTTTATGTTTTTCGTTAAGAGGGCTTACGGAAACTTGAGAGGATGAAATCCTTCACATCTTAGTAAAGAAGGAAAATGAGAGAACTTCTGATTTTGTTTCCCCATTTTCATACCTAAACCTCTTAGAGTGCATATGGAAGACACATTTTGATGGTGAAAACTTCTTTGTTTGCAACATGTCTGTGGAGCAAAAGAAGGTCCATATGAGTTCAAGCCTGCACCAGCTTCCAATTTTGATGAGATGAACTCACAATTAAAGTTGTCTCCCCTCATTGCCTTTAAAAACAAGATAGATGGTCACTTTGTATTGCATGATAACTTGTCGTAGTTCAGTCATAAATAATGTACAAATTCAAAGCATATAATTATGTGTTTATTGGACTCCAATTAGATTACCAATTTCCCATTAGAGAGCCTCTGAAGAGAAGATTCCTCTACATTAAAAAAATAGCATGTCCAATGATGAAAGAAGGCTTAAGGTTTATTATAGTTAGGCCCTTAACATTCTTACAAGTGAAAAATCATCCATGAGGACCTTCGATTGTGGTGGACTATT
Source organism: Persicaria tinctoria (assembly GCA_037127255.1). Lineage (NCBI taxonomy): Eukaryota > Viridiplantae > Streptophyta > Magnoliopsida > Caryophyllales > Polygonaceae > Persicaria > Persicaria tinctoria. The sequence continues at coordinate 53,222,236 of JBANSL010000014.1, read as the reverse complement.
AGGAGCACAGTTTAATTTTTTAATACATGTATTTTTTGTTTCTCTTGTGATTAATGGGATGTCATGTGAGATATTAACTGAATTCTGCATAATTCTGGTTCAGTGCTCACTCTTGAGGCAGTTTTGATTGCCGTTATATGGAATAGATCTTGAAAAAGACCGAATTTCGCTTAAGAAGGTTTTTCTGTGCCAGATCACTTTTATCCCATCTTCTATTTAAATTGAAACTTTTCATATTATGCGAGATATTACTCTTAATTCTATTTTCTGAGTAGGTGACCGATGCATGTAATACTTGTTTTGAACAAAAGGCAAATATTCACACAGAAAGTCCTTGCGAAGGTCCTACATCAGCTGGTATGTCTGCAATATCCGAGTTCTGTTTTTTTTCCTCTGTCTGTTTCTTTCTTCCTACATTTTTTTTTGCTTTCTTTTTTTACAATAATTCCATTGATTATCGCAGGTTGAACAAATTCTACTTCCATTGTTATTCATGCGAACAGTCTTACAAGCTATAGGTGCTTTTCCATCAGTGGTGAGTTTTTCTTTTTTTCTAATCTATTTGCTTTAATTCTTCTTTGCATTCGGAAATTCTTGTTTGGCTTCATGATTATCTTTAATCTGTATTATAAATATTTAATGCACTATCATTTTGGGATTTCTCATGTGGCCCATTTGTTCCCTTTCTCATGTAGTCCATCTTCAACTTCGTGTTTGTTTACCCTCTGATCTATGGTTTTTCCTATTCAATTAGGTATCCCAAATTATGTATCTAGGGTTTCGATTACTCTAAGAAATTCAGGTTTCAAATCAATCAATCCCTCTTCCTTCACTCTTTATTATTCTTTCCATTTCAGGGTTTTTAGTTAGTTATTCCGATTTTTCAGTTACTTATCGTCTATTATTAACTGATATTTTTCAGGGTTTTGTTCTCATCCGCTCGTGGTCATTGGCTTTCCCATAAATCTACAGACAACCACCCTTGTGGTCACTGGCTTTGTCTCACCGGTCGTTATCCAGGTTCCTCTTTGTTCTCTGCCCTTATTTCATCTTTCACTTTCGATTTAGTTGTTGACTTGTCCTCTCCATCTTGAATTGCTCTCTCATTTGTCATAGGTTCACCTTGTACTTTCTTAGATTTCATATAGCAGAGGGTGTCGTTCCCTCATAGTTTTGTTTCTGGAATTCCTTAGGTTAGATTTTACCCCTAATTTCTGATATATTTTTTTATCAGGGTTGTATATGCCAAAACAGGCTGATCTTTTTTGGGTAACTCAAAGAAGAAGTGAACAAACAACCTTTAGATTCTTCATAGGTGCACATTTTTTCTTTTATTGGTTTGTTGTCTATCACTGGTTTCTTGGATCTTACTCTATATTATGATTATTAACTTCCACTTTGTGCCTATTGTCATGTTATACTTAGAGGTTTGCAATTTATTTATGAGTTTCTAAAACTTTTCATTTTGATACTTAAATTTCTTGCTTGATATTCTTTAAGTTCCCATTTTTGGTATTTTTCAATCTTATTTTTGTTCATCGTTATGTAGCAATCATTTTTCATAGATTATTGTGTATGATAATTCTTAAGTTTGTGTAACTGGATGATACAGGTTGGCTTGGTTTACATTTCGCTAAAATATAGATGATTTTTCTTTTAGGCAAGCTGTGTCTTGTAACCTCTATCATATTATTCAGTAGCTAAGTAAGAAGAGTGAATTCTTTTTTTTTTTAAATACAAATTAGGAGGAGAGAAAATTCTTTCTTTCTTGAGAAAAAAAAGTTGCAAAAAACAAAAGCTATAACAAGTCAAAAATGGGAAACTCATATAAGGGGGGGGGGGGGGGGGGAATCTTATCTAATGTTTTGATATGTTGCTTGATATTCATATAGTTTCAATTGCATGTAACATTTCCACTTTGAGCAGGTTGCTAAGCGTCTTTTAATTCATTAGATTCTGCCAAATTCTTTCAAATTTGTTTTTGGATTGTTATAAGAAAATGCTAGCCTTGAAGTTAGAACCACATATATAATAGTAATTTATGTTCTTGCTTAAGGTAAGCCATAATGTTAAAATGCATTGGCATATACAAATTGTAAATTTATCCTAATTCCTAATGCCTCTGATTTGGTCCCTTTTTATCTACTATATTCCGTTATGTGGTTGTGTTGATCTTTGTTTCTTTCTCATTTGCTTTTGATCAGCATATTTCTCCCGTCAATTGTGTGATTAGGGTTCGACAGTTGGGAGAGTCTTATGTGTTGAATTCGACCTTATTGAGGCTGGCTCTACATGATTTTGATATAAACTACGAAATTCAGGTTTCAAATCAGCTAATCTTTCTTCCTTCTCTCTTATTAATCTTTCAATTTCAGGGTTTCAATTACTTATTCCGATTTGTAAATTTGTCTTCAGCTCTGACCCGGCACCATCTTTGCAGGTTCGTCAACTTTGCATTCTGTGTTTACCACCATGGATTTCGACTTTTCTGTGGTGTTTCTCTGGTTGAACTTTCTTTCTTTATGGATGTTGTTTATTAGAGGTTGTTCATTTGACTTGATTTCCGGTTGGGATTCGTATTTTTTAGGGTGAGATCTTAACCCATATGCCACCACAACCATCGACCTCCATCTCCCTCACCACGTGGCCGCAGATTCCATCTGTTTCTTTTGATTCACTTCTTAAAGAGGTAAGTTCCCTAACCCCGTGATCTATTTAATTTCAGTCTAGGGTATTGTTATCTAGTTAGTCATACTCAGTGAATTGAAGAATCATTCATTTTCAAGTCACCTTCTTGTGTTTACTATACTAATGGATTTTTTAATCCTTGTAGGGATTTTTAGCAGTAGGTTCATAAGGATTGACCTGGGCGTTGAAGAATTTAGTCTAGCTTGCGATTATAAATAGTCCACAAACAGTTTTGCCTCCAGTTCTTGGCCTATTTGAAAAGCTAAGGTATATATTACGAATTTTATCTATTTCATATGACCTTATTGGATTGGATTATTTATACCTGTTCTCTTACCCTATACACATGTTTTTTTTTCTCTATTAACTACATTCTGCTTGTTTATGAATGGTCTTTTACTATACTCTTCTTTTTTAAAATTTCCTGTCATATACTCATTTACTATACAACTAAGTCGTACTTGCTCCCCTTTTTTCAAACAATCTTATTTCTTAACAAGTGTTTATTTTGGAAACCACACAATTTAAAGTTTGCAGGTAAAATTTGTCCTGTGTTTGATATTTTTAAGCTTATGACCTAAAAATCGCGCATTCACTCTTACTGACATTTTTTTATCATTACCCATGAAGGAAAAATGATAAAGAAAGACCATTAAAAACCAATGAAGATTGAACAGATAGGTAGTCAAAGAGATGAAATGATAGAGAATCTATTGATACGTGTGACATTTGATGCATAGGAATCCATTATGTGTTTATCTCCTTTTTAAGCAGCAAGTGGTTGGTGGCTTTTATTATGCGCCTAATTTGCCATGTTTTATATTGACTTTTATAAAGATTTCTCTATGCATTTCATACATTTGGGTTAGAATAGTACAAAATCTGTGTATTTTATGCTCATTTTCCAATTATGGAGATCTACACTAGTTTCTATTTAGTTTCGCAGAAATCGGACACATTTTGGAGCTTAAAGGAAAGTCATGAAGGAGCTAAGGATGGTGCAGCCGGAGAAAATCCTTATTTTCTCCATTCATCATTCTGAATTAAGTTCTGATGCCTTCATGAGAGATGTAGCCCTCGAAAAGAGCTTTCCAACGCATACTCATAAGCGTCAATCGGATGAACGACGACATGGAAAAGTGCGTTTCAAGAACGGAGCAGAATGTTGAGAGTTGACAATTCTACTCGACGTCGAGTACTTTAGTTGTCGTCGAGTACATCCAGTCGAATTCAGCAATTCGAGCACGAGCAGCCAGTCACTCGAGAGCAAAACTCTACTCGACGTTGAGAAGCATAGTCGACGTCGAGTACCCATGTCGAGTCCAGAAGAGAAGGTGCCCGAGCTCGAGTGCAATCCGAGGAGAAGAAGACCTACTCGACTTCAAGTACTTTGGTCGACGTCGGGTACTATCCAGAAGCAATCCGAGCCGAGATCGAGTGGAGTTTGAGCCTTGTGGGTTACTTACCATGCAAGATATGTGGTGTTCTATCAATAGACGTGAAGATCTATTAAGAGAGAAGATATTTATCCACTTTATTCTTATTTCCCCTTAGAGGTTTATTCCTTTTATTAAAGTTGTATCATAAAGTCTTTAGATAGATAGAAATAGATATAGATAGAGTATTCTTTTCTTGGATAGCGGGGTTTGAATACTATAAATAAGGCCACAGGGGATGAGTTTTAGGACATTATAATTTACGCACAATACAAGTTATAGCGAGTAGGAGAGAGTAAGAGAGAGCTTGGAGCCGATTTGAGATGGAGTAGTCGAGAGACGTTTTGGCTTTGATCGGTTGTAAGTTTTGTTTGAGTTTATTAATGCAATTTAGTGCCCTTTTATTATTGATGAGTTTCTTGATGATGAAGAGCGAGTAGTCACCCAACTTCTAGGAACGGGGTGAGCCCGACGGTAGCCATGTAAGGTAAATGCGATAAAGGTACAATCTTTTGATGCGATTTCGTCTTCTATCCCTATGAGCGTGATTCTTTTGCGAAAGTTAAAGGTGATCCTTGTTTGTATTATTGAAGCGAAAGTGATCTTAATACAACTTGGATTAATTATGTGAAAAGGGTTAGTAACAATTAGGGTTTATGCGAAAGCCTCTATTTTCTTATTTGTTAATAACGAAGGTTATTTGATGAAAAGCATGATCTTTTATACCTTATGCATTATTTTATATAATTATCGTTGTGGCGTTGTAACCCTGATTCTAGGAGCGTTTACTTTATTGAATTTCCCACAAATTTCGTGTTGCTTCTGTTTTATTTCTGTCATTTCAAATGTCACGTTTTTACACTACAAAGCACTCGACATCGCCTGAGTTCTACTCGACATCGAGTACTCTAGTCGACGTCGAGTACTCTGCTTTTACTCGACGTTGCTTGTTTTGCGTTTTTGTTTGCTATGTTTTGCAGTTTACTCGACTGATGTAGTCGACATCGAGTACTTTACTCAATGTCGAGGACTTCTGCTGGTCGAATTCAAGAGTGATTTGGATTGAGAAAGGCGAGCGCTGACCCGCTTCCTCGTGGATACGATCCTGATTCTCTGCAACTACAACGAGAGGAAGTCTTGTAATTTATTTGGGGAGATCAGGGAGTCGAATTTTGAATTTATATTTCATACTTGATTTTCCTCAAAACAAATTTTGGTGCCGTTGCCGGGAAGCAATCAACTGCGCCCTTTTTAGTTCCTTTTTACTCTTTTATTTTTGTTTTTGTTTTTCATGTGCATGCGAAGAACTGATCGCACACCTATCGATCCTATTCTCGAGCATGAACGCTTTTTTCCATTTACAACAAAGGCTAAGGAGAAGACTCATGACGAATCCCCCCAACAACGAAAACGAGGTCCATCTCACCCCAGCACATGTGCTTGAGCAACTCTGACTACGGATTGAGGAATTCACCACCAGAGAAGTAGAACATGCCCGACGAGAGGCGGAATATAGACAGAACTAACAACGGTGGGAAGCAAGGGTGGATCGCGAAGTAAACGCCAGAATGGAACTTGAGGAGCGGATTGGGAACGTCCGAGCAAACACAAAGGAGTATCTGCATCTGACTCTGGAAGTTCCAGAATCGCCGATCATTCTTCCCCCTATTAATTATGAAATTCATCCTTCTTTTATTACTGAAATTAGGAGGAATCAATTTAGGGGAAAGCCCAATGAATGTCCTTTGGAGCATGTCACTACTTTTCTAGATTTATGTGAAGCAATTGCAGATGATGCTAATCTAGAATACATAAAATTAAAGGCTTTTCGTTGGTTTGAAGGATTGCCCAATGAATAGCATCAGATTGGTTTGAAGGATTGCCAGCACGATGAATTCGCACGTAGAACGAACTACAAGACTTATTTCTTAACGAGTTCTTTCCTCCTGCAAAAACAGCAGCGCTCAAACAATAAATCAGGGCTTTTAGACAGAAGCCAGGAGACACGCTTGCACAGGTCTGAGAGCGCTACAAAAGGCTTCTGAAGTCCCGTCCTATGCACGGACAACCACCCTACGTGATCCAGAAGATCATCTTCAACTGCCTGGATGCACCAACTAAGGAGCGGATCAACAACTACACCTCGTATGGGTATCTCGAGTACACCCCAAGGCATGCTTAGGAGACCATCGAGACGTTGGCCAACTATGACAACACCTATGGGACTTCTGCGGCTTTAGACGAAAGGTATGAAAGGCCTGCCCCATCTATACCCTTATATGTGCCACCAAGCAAGTTAAATTCATGTCTAAAGATAAACCTTGTTTGAAATGTGAGTCTGTGAGGCACAACACTACTGCGTGCCCGCATGTCTACCAAATACTCATCGCTGAAACCCACGAAGAGGCACGTTACGCGGTAAATTACTCAGGAGAACATCGGCAACAACACTAGAGCCACTATCGCCAACCCCAACATTAAAGAGATCCCCCGCCTTACAGAGCTCCTGGTCACCCCGACAAAGAAGGTAAGAAAGATGACATGCAGACAATTCTTGAGGAGATGCGGAGGAACCACAACGACAACAAGCAATCAATCAATTCCATCCACACGCAGCTGCACGACATCAATTCTAGACTTGGGGAGATTGACATCTGGCGGAAAATCATGGAGACCCAGATTGATCAACTGACTACACCCATCCCAAAACAATCAGGTACGCTCCCTGGATCTTCTGAACCTAACCCTAAGGGTAAATCTGCAGGACAAGTAGCTGTTATGAATCTCGATCAGGAGTGGGTGTCAGATGCAAACGCCCGAGCAAAATACATACGGAGAAGCTGGAGGGGACTACTCGACGTCGAGTAAACCAATCGACGTCGACCAGACAGTACCCGACGTCGAGGAGACCATATTCGATGTCGAGGAGAATCATGAGCCTGCCCTAAAATCTACTATTGTAGTCGATGTCGAGGACTCCCCAATCGATGTCAAGGACTCCCTAGTCGATGTCGACTAGCCTTCTGTCAATGTTGACCACACTCCAGCACATTCGAAGAAGAAAAAAATGCCATTCCCAACCAAATCTTTGAAGGATCCAGCAGAGAAAAAGTTTCAGCGGTTCGTGAATATGCTTCAAAGGCTCAACGTCACCATTCCTTTCAAAGAAGCCCTTCATGAGATGCCGTCGTACGTCAAATTCCTCAAGGAGATTTTGAGCAAGAAGCGGTCAATGGCTGAGATCACAGAGGAATGCATCAAGATGGATGTTACAGGGAAAAGGCTAGATCCAGGTAAGATTTCTATAACCATTGGATTTGGTCAATATAAATTTAATGCTTTATGTGACTTGGGAGCCAGTATGAGTATAATGCCTTTATCAATCTGGTACAAAGTTAAGATAGGTGCTTTAGAGCCTCTGGATGCGAAATTATACATGGCCAACAACACATTTGTCATCCCAACAGGCATGGTGGACGATGTGCCAATACAGGTAAGTAAGTTCTTTGTCCCTACTGATTTTCTAGTTATTGATATGGCAGAGGACCCTTATTGTCCAATTATATTAGGAAGACCCTTCTTAGTGACGGTGGATGCCAACATAAGCGTCAGGAAGGGAGTGCTCACTTTCAACATCAGCGATGAGGTAATTGAGTACTCTTTTAATAAAACTGAAAGGCATACAGGTCCCATGGAAGAGGTCAAGTCAATTTCAGCTAGGTACATCACTTTCGGGGAGCCAAAAGTAAGAAATATGACCCCCGAAGAGCCGGAGAAGAGAGACATGGAAGCACAGATGGAAGAGATCCTGGCCATCCTAAACGAGGAGATAGAGAATCTACTCGACATCAACCTAGGTACGTCGACGTCGACTAACTTTTTTCCGGATGTTTTTCCAGGTCTTAAGTATGGGGTCGATGTCGACCAGAAAAACTCGACGTCGAGTACTCTAGTCGATGTCGACCAGATCCAGCCACCCCCGTCGACTACACCTTCATCGAGCAACCTACCCGGAGCCGAGAAGTACTCGACGTCGACCAGTCCTCCATGCACTCGACTACTCCTTCCTCGACCAGTAACCCACCCGAGCCTGAGAAGTAGTCGACGTTGAGTAGACTACTCAACGTGGACTAGTGCACCACATTGACTTCTCCTCCTCAGTCAAGCAACCTGCCAGACACCACAACGTACTCGACGTCGAGTACTTTTACTCGATGTCGAGTAGATCCCGAGGTCCCGAATGATGATTCTGTGAAGGTAAGCAAAGGTAAAGACATCTCTTCTCCTATTTCCATTAAAGATTTATCCATACATGGGAGAGGTTTTTGCTTGGTATGTGCAATTATGCAGGGTTTCCAATGACGATCCTAAGGAGTATGAAGTGGGAGACAAGGTCTATGTCTCCAAATCAAAGAATCATTGGTTCCCTAACAAATTCAATAACAAGAAGATGAGACCATTCACAGTGCACAAGATCCATTTCGGAGTTCTACAACTGATGGACAAAAATGGAGTCTTGTTTGAAGCCCAAGCTACATGGGCGCTGCAGATGCCACCTTGAGCTTAAACGGAAGAAGTCGGCCTAGCGACTATAAAGTCTAGAGCTTGTAATAAAAGACTAGTTTTTATAGTTTTTTATTGACATTTGTTTTTTGTTTTTGGTTTTTGGTTTTGAAACATTATTTTTGGATTTTTCTATTATGGATATTGTCTTCCTAACATGTTTTGCAGGTAAAAGACGTTGCAGAAGTACTCGACGTCGAGTACTGTTGTGAGCCTAAATTGCCATGTTTTATACTATTTTTTATATAGATTTCGGCATGCATTTCATACATATAGTTTAGAATAGTACAAAATCTATGTAGTTTACACTTATTTGCCAAATTATGGAGTCTACACTAGTTTCTGTTTAATTTCGCAGAAATCGAGGCATTTTACAACTATTCAGAGAAAGGAGGAAAAGCTTGAAGTTAACTACAAAAAGTCCAAGGACAAGGAGTTGCAGAATCAGGACAAATCGAGCAAAGGACTAGAAAGATCGACTCGACACAATCTGGTCGATATCGACCACTTTTGGTTGATATCGAGGAGGCTGGTCGATTTTCACCCAAAAGGCCAGGATCGAGTGAAGAAGCACAGAAGAGGTCGATTTCGACCATACTGGTCGATATCGACCAAAACCCAGTCAAAAATCCCTGTTAGAACTGAAATCGAGTTGTCGGAAGGCGAAGTCGAGAAATCAACTCGATATCGACCACTTTTGGTCGATATCGACCAGTCCCTAAGGGCCGATTTCGAGCGAGTCCGAGTCCGAGTGCTGAGATGTCTTTCTTCCACATGAAGCAAGAGATATTCTATCAACTCAAGAGGAGATTTATCAAGTTCTATCAGAAGATGAAGGATCTATCCATACTAATCCTAGTTTCCTTTTAGATATATTTGTTTTATTTCCAAATTTAATCTTTAAGTCTTTAGATAGATAAATTTAGATATAGATAGATGTTTCTTTCCTAGATTAGCTAGGGAATGAAGCCTATAAATAAAGCCCTAGGGGCTGAGTTTTATTCATTCAGCTCTAGTTCCAATTAAACACATATATATATATATATATATAGAGAGAGAGAGAAAGAGAGCTTGTGGTGAGAGAAGGTGGAGAGTTGATTTAATGCAATTTAGTTCCCTTTTATTTAATGCAACTTCTAGGGTGAGCCCTTTTATTATTGATGCCTTTCTTGATGATGAAGAGCTGATTTAATGCAATTTAGTTGATTTGACTTCGATTGGTTGTAAGCTTTCTTTTAGTTTATTTAATGCAATTTAGTTCCCTTTTATTATTGATGTCTTTCTTGATGATGAAGAGCGAGTAGTCACCCAACTTCTAGGGTCGGGGTGAGCCCGACGGTAGCCATGTAAGGTGATGGGATAAAGGTACCATCTTTTGATGCGATTTCGTCTTCTATCCCTATGAGCATGATTCTTTTGCGAAAGTTGAAGGTGATCATTGTTTGTGTTATTGAAGCGAAAGTGATCTTAATGCAACTTGGATTAATTATGTGAAAAAGGGTTAGTAACAATTATGGTTTATGCGAAAGCCTCTATATTCCTATTTGTTAATAACGAAAGTTATTTGATGAAAAGCATGATCTTTTATGCCTTTATGTGTTATTTTACATGGTTATTACTGTGCTTTTGAAACCCTGATCTTGGAAGTCTTTAGTTTATTTGATTCATTTCATCAATTTTAAGTTCTGTCTTGCGAAAAGTTGCGATTTTTAGTTTCTGTTTTAAGTCGAATTCGAGCACTGTTTTGGTCTACATTTTATGTCGATATCGAGTACATAGGTCGATATCGACCAGTTTGAGTTTTCTGTTATGTTTTGCATGTTTATGTGTTTTACAGTTTATGTCGACGTAGTGGTCGATATCGAGGTAAGTGGTCGATATCGAGCGCTCTTCTGGTCAATTTCATGTCGAGTTCTGAAACTGAAGAGGCGGGCGCTGACACGCTTCCTCGTGAATCATTCCTGACTACCTTCTACTACAACTGGAGGAAGTCTTGTAATTAATTTGCGGAGAACAGGGAGTCGAATTTGGAATTTATATTTCATACTTGATTTTCCTCCTAACAAGTACTCTACTCGACGTCGACTACCCCTATCGAGAAGAAACGCATGTGATCAACGAGGATCACCCTGGAGGCTTTCACTATACTCGATGTCGAGTAACTGTAGTCGACGTCGACTACTTCACTCGAGATCGACCACTTCTGCAGCTTCTTCATCACTCGATTCCGATGTTCTGCACACTTGTCTAGTGAGTTTCTTTCATTACCTTTGTTTTTATATAGTGAGAACACTGTAAACTTTAAGTATGGGGTGGGGGAAGGGCTTCCTTGATGCATATTTGACTTTATTTGACATTATGTGTGTATATTTGAAGTTTATTTTCTTGAATTGCTTATACATGGCTATTTTGGATTTCATGTTTGATTTATGTGCTTAAACGTTTGTTTTCCAAAGTTTGAAAAATTACCCCCATTGAAATTTTTTATAAGTGTCATGGAAGTTTTATTGAACTCGACGATGCAAAATTAGATTTATTAAAGATATAGCATGAAATTGCCTAGTAAAGAGAAGTCACAATGAAGTGCATTATTTTCTTGAAAACCATAAAAGGAGGTAAAATTTGATATTGCTTTTGACTTGTTGCATGATAAGAGGATGGAGGACTTTATATTTCCATATAATGCTCATATTGTTATATCCTAACCATATCTATTCTTATGCATCACAAAAGCCATGTTATGCCTTATTTTCATATTTGCTCCACATTATCTAAAATATTGCCCATTCTTTACCTTATTCCTATCCGGGGATTATGTTGAGAATGATGTTACATTATGGAGATATCATAAGAGGATGAAGGAATGTGGTATGAAAGTTTGGAAAGTACTCCATTTCCCCGGATCATTAGCACCACATGGCAAAAAATTGCCCACATTTAGCCTTTTACCAATATACTCCTTATTGAGCTTAATTAAAGATCTCTTGATTATTGTTGCTTTGTCACCCATAAATTGTTTTTTCATAACCCTCTTTATGTGTGTAGATGTTGCTTTTATTCACATGCATGAATTTGCGACATAAGTACCTTTTCAATGATGGTAATTGATTGCAGGGACACACGACAATGGATCTAATATGTTAAGAGTTTTGATTTCTTCTCCTGTATAACCATTAAAGGTATTGCTTGAGGACAAGCAAGCTTAAGTATGGGGTGTTTGTTGTGCGCCAAATTTGTCATGTTTTATATTGACTTTTATAACAATTTATGTATGCATTTCATACAGTTGGGTTAGAATAGTACATAATCTGTGTAGTTTATGCTTATTTGCCAATTATGAGGATCTACGCTAGTTCCTGTTTAATTTCGCAGAAATCGGACGCACTTTGGAGCTTAGGTATATATTACGAATTTTATCTATTTCATATGACCTTATTGGATTGGATTATTTATACATGTTCTCTTGCCCTATACACATGTTTTTTTTTCTCTATTATCTACATTCTGCTTGTTTATGAATGGTCTTTTACTATACTCTTCTTTTTAAAAAATTTCAGACATATACTCATTTACTATACAACTAAGTCGTACTTGCTCCCTTTTTTTCAAACAATCTTAGTCTTAACAAGTGTTTATTTTGGCAACATCACAATTTAAAGTTTGCAGGTGAAATTTGTCATGTCTTTGATATTTTAAAGCTTATGGCCTAAAAATCGCGCATTCACTCTTACTGACATTTTTTTATCATTACCCATGAAGGAAAAAAGATAAAGAAAGACCATTAAAAACCAATGAAGATTGAACAGATAGGTAGTCAAAGAGATGAAATGATAGAGAATCCATTGATATGTGTGACATTTGATGCATAGGAATCCATTATGTGTTTATCTCCTTTTTAAGCAGCAAGTGGTTGATGGCTTTTGCTGTGCACCTAAATTGTCATGTTTTATATTGACGTTTATAACGACTTCTGTATGCATTTCATACATTTGGGTTAGAATAGTACAGAATCTGTGTAGTTTATGCTTATTTGCCAATTATGGAGATCTACACTAGTTTCTGTTTAATTTCGCAGAAATCGGACACACTTTGGAGCTTAAAGGAAAGTCATGAAGAAGCGAAGGATGGTGCAGCCGGAGAAAAGCCCACTTTTTTCCATTCATCATTCTGAATCAAGTTCCAATGTCTTCATGAGAGTTGTAGCCCTCGAAAAGAACTTTCCAACGCATACTAATATGCATCAATCGGACAAACGAGGACTCGGGAAAGTATGTTTGAAGAACGGAGCAGAATGTTGAGAGGTGACAATTCTACTCGACGTAGAGTACTTTAGTTGACGTCGAGTACATCTAGTCGAATTCAACAAGTTGAGCACGAGCAGCCGGTCACTCGAAAGAAAAAATCTACTCGACGATGAGAAGCTTAGTCGACTTCGAGTACCCATGTCGAGTCCAGAACAGAAGGTGCCCGAGCTCGAGTACAATCCGAGGAGAAGAAGACCTACTCGACTTCGAGTACTTTGGTCGACGTCGAGTACTATCTAGAAGCAATCCGAGCCGAGATCGAGTGGAGTTCGAGCCTTGTGGGTTACTTACCATGCAAGATATGTGGTGTTCTATCAAGAGACATGAAGATCTATCAAGAGAGAAGATATTTATCCACTTTAGTCTTATTTCCCCTTAGAGATTATTTATTTTATTAAAGTTGTATCATAAAGTCTTTAGATAGATAGAAATAGATATAGAATAGAGTATTCTTTTCTTGGATAGCGGGGTTTGAATACTATAAATAAGGCCCTAGGGGATGAGTATTAGGACATTCCAATTTACACACAATACAAGTTATAGCCAGTAGGAGAGAGTTAGAGAGAGCTTGGAGCCGATTTCAGTTGGAGTAGTCGAGAGACGTTTTGGATTCGATCGGTTGTAAGTTTTGTTTGAGTTTAGTAATGCAATTTAGTTCCCTTTTATTATTGATGAGTTTCTTAATGATGAAGAGCGAGTAGTCACCCAACTTTTAGGGTCGGGGTGAGCCCGACGGTAGCCATGTAAGGTAAATGCGATAAAGGTACAATCTTTCAATGCGATTTCGTCTTCTATCCCTTTGAGTCTGATTCTTTTGCGAAAGTTGAAGGTGATCCTTGTTTGTGTTATTGAAGCGAAAGTGATCTTAATACAACTTGGATTAATTATGTGAAAAGGGTTAGTACCAATTAGGGTTTATGTGAAAGCCTCTATTTTCCTATTGTTGATAATGAAGGTTATTTGATGAATAGCACGATCTTTTATACCTTATGCATTATTTTATATGGTTATCGTTGTGGCGTTGTTACCCAGATTCTAGGAGCTTTTAGTTTATTGAATTTTCCACAAATTTCGTGTTGCTTCTGTTTTACTTCTGTCATTGCAAAGGTCACGTTTTTACACTACAAAACACTCGACATCGCCTGAATTCTACTCGCCGTTGAGTAGTCTAGTCGACGTCGAGTATTATGCTTTTACTTGACATTGCTTGTTTTGCGTTTATGTTTGCTCTGTTTTGTAGTTTACTCGACTGAGGTAGTCGACATCGAGTACTTTACTCAACGTCGAGGACTTCTGTTGGTCGAATTCGAGAATGATTTGGAGCGAGAAAGGTGATGGCTCCCTTACTTTCCCTTGATAAAAAACATATGCTATAGTACTAAGTTAATTTATGCAGGATTGATAAAAGACAAAAGGATAAGGTATTATGGCTTATACATATTGGATATATATTTTATCTTGTAGGATTAATATTATTTTCGGACTTATATATGTTAGATTAGAATTGGTTCAATCTATCCTTATATATATTTATATATTCTTGTGTGTACAGCAAGTGAATTGCAATCTTATATGATTTGAATTAAACTTTCATATACATATATATATGTTCGGTTACAACAGTACAGCAAGCTAAATTGCAACCATATATGTTTAGATTTAATTAAGTTTGGTTAGGCTTTCGGCTACAGCTTCTAAGTCCATTCATTTAGTTCTGTTGAAAATATATATAGGATTTAGGATTTTATCTTGGTTAGAATTAATGGATTTTTACAGATTTTATGGTTAAATATATATTGGATAGTGTTCTAGAATATATGTATACAGGATACTCTTCCTCCTAGTTTCTCTCGCCAGCAAGTACAGCAAAGAGGAGGTTTCGGTTGTGATTTACAGAAAAAGATATGGAGATGTACAGCACAGGAAATCTGAATTCAAATTGAAGAGAAAATTGAGGAGCTGCTCTTCCTAGAATATCTCGGTTCAAATTTAAACTTGAAGAGAAAATTCAGGGGCTGCACAAGTAACAGATTCGGCCAGAAGTTTGAATTCAAACAGGAGGAGGACTCGGCAACAGTTCTGTCAATCCAACGTTCGAATTTCTGTTACTAATCTTCTGGATTTCGAAAGAGAAAAAGATCAGCTGGCTGTTGGAGCTCTCGGTTATAAATACAGGAGAAGAAGAACGCTGAACTACACCTCTTCTGTCAAGTCTTCATCGCACATCTAAGAGCTCTCAAGATTACAGATCCTACGGCTGATTCATTCAATTTCTTTCTCTCTACTTTGTATTCAGTTCATTATCTTTTGAGAGTTAGGAAGTTGTGAGCTTTATAGTTTAATTCAATCCCTGTTATACTAAGAGTATCTCATACTC
The DNA here is from genome assembly GCA_037127255.1 of Persicaria tinctoria. Classification (NCBI taxonomy): domain Eukaryota; kingdom Viridiplantae; phylum Streptophyta; class Magnoliopsida; order Caryophyllales; family Polygonaceae; genus Persicaria; species Persicaria tinctoria. The sequence goes on along the minus strand of JBANSL010000014.1, from coordinate 53,206,868 downwards.
AAACGTATCACACTTCGGTGTGACGAAGGGGACTTTTATTTCTCGATATCTTGGGTTGTCTAGATAGAAGCGAGGTAGGCTTCAGGATTAGAAGAGAGGCACTTCTTCTAGGTTGTATCTAGGACTCATAAGGACAGAGAAATAAAAGTTGTTGAATCCTACGGGTTGGATAACCCTAGGCGGGGACGTAGGCTGGTTAAGAGCCGAACCTCGTAAACAATTCCTGTGTTATTTATTTCTTTATCAGTTTTTCTTACGTCTGATTAATTTGCAGAACTGTCAAGGCACGAAAAAGTTGATTCAAGATCTTGAGACTGAGTTCAAGGCCTTGAAACCTATTATCCAGCCCTTGAAGTTGCTTGCTCTACACAAGTTTGCGAAAAGCGTCTACTCTATTCAACCCCCCCCTTCTAGAGTATCTGTCTCTTACTGTTAATTACTTTACGTACTCAATTCTTCAATTGGTATCAGAGCTTAACTCACTTATTTGATTTAACAATCTGTGAGATTGATCATGAGTATTGTAGGAGAAGGTGGATTCGCTCAAGGAAGGTCGTCAAATCGCCCTCCACTGTTCTGCGGCGACAATTTTGTCCATTGGAGATCTTTGATGAAAATGTTCATCATTGATCAAGACATGGAGCTCTGGGAACGCATAGTTAATGGACCAACCATTCCAATGAAGCCCGGTGCTACAACAGGATCTGCAGAAGTCGAAAAGACGGAAGCTGAATTCACTCAGACCGATCATGAGAATGTGACCAAGAATTTTCGGGCCATGCACATGCTATATTGTGGTTTGAATACTGATGAATTTAATCGTGTTTCAACTTGCAGGAGCGCTAAAGAAATTTGGGATAAACTTGTGGTGACCTACGAAGGTACTAGCCAGGTCAAGGAAAGCAAGATCAACATCTACCTAAGGCAATATGAGTTATTCAAGATGCTGTCTACCGAAACCATAAAGGAGATGTTTACCAGATTCACCCAAATCGTCAACAACTTGGACTCTCTCGGCAAAACCTTCAGCAATGAAGAAAAGGTGAGGAAAATCTTGAGGAGCTTACCAAAGGCGAAATGGGGACCAAAAGTAACTGCAATAGAGGAAGCTCAAAATCTGTCAACTTTACCTTTGGACGATCTCCTTGGTAAATTGATTACCCATGAGATGGTCCTTGGAGAGGAAGATGGAGAAGTAGCCCCTAATGTAAGGAACTTGGCCCTACGAGCTAAGAAGGAAGAAGCACCCTCGGATGACGAAGAAAGCGACGGTGAAGAAGATCCATTCGCACTCATTACAAGGGGATTGGCAAGGATACTCAAGATGAAGAAACAATTTGCCAATCGCGAGTACAGTAGCTCATCTAAATCAAGAGGTAAACCGTATAAATCTAAACCTATGGCTTGTTATGAGTGTGGCGATACAGAGCATATTGTCAAGGATTGTCCACAAAAGAAAAGGAACAAATATCGAAAGGACAAGGACAACCGAAAGAAGAAGGCTATGATGGCGGCTTGGAGCGATTCTGACTCTTCAAGCGAATCTGAATCCGATTCAGAACAGGCAAATCTTTGCCTAATGGCGGATCAAGAGGAAACTCCAAAAAAGCACCTTGGAAATATAGTAAGGAATTTAATTTCAAGTCCTACTGCTGTTCTATCTGAATTTCTTCAAAACATGATTTTAAATGAAGAGCATTTTATACATGAGACTAACATCTTGAAAGAAAAGCTTTTGGAGCAGGAAAAGAGCATGGAAGAAATGTCGCTGGAAATGAAAAATCTCAAAGCTTGTCAGTCAGCCCTTGACAGTAAGGTCAAGGCCTTGGAGACAGAAAACTCTGTCTTGAAGCAAGATCTCTCCTCCCTAACTCTTTCCACAAAAGAGCTGGAGAAAGAGAAGATCTCGTTGACTGATAAGTGTAGAGACCAGCAGACCTCTCTCATGCGATTCACCCACTCCAAGGCCAATCTTGATAGAATGTTAGGTGAGCATCAATCATCCCTTAACAAAAGTGGTATTGGATACAACAAGAATTTTCCAAAGAAAGCCCCTACCACTTTTGTAAGAGCCAAAGGGAGTTGGCGTACACCTACTTGTCATTTTTGTTGTAAAAAGGGTCATGTTAAAACTACTTGTCCATATCGTAGAAATGATCCGCATATTATTCGTAACACCTTTCCATTTTATTTAAGAGAACAGGTAAAGCAAATCTGGGTTCCTAAAGGGACAAGACCACCAAACATGGTTCATCCCGAGTACGAATCTAAATTTGAAATTTGGTCTAGTCGAAAAGGTTGAAATTGGTTGATTTGCAGGATATCACCAAGACAAAGGAGTATAAATGGATTCTTGATAGTGGTTGCTCAAGGCACATGAGTGGAAAAAACTCATTATTTTCGGATCTAAAGAAGCAATCCACTGGTACAATTACTCTTGGTGATAAAGGAAAATGCAATATAATTGGGATAGGTAAAATCGGTAAGGATTCTTCTAATTTCATTAATGATGTGTATCTTGTAGAAGGATTGAAATATAATTTACTTAGCATTTCTCAATTATGTGACAAAGGTAATATTGTTATTTTTGACTCCGAAAAATGTTTGGTAAAAAATAAAAAATCTGGAGATTTAGTCCTAACGGCACCTCGCAGTAACAATGTATATTCTATGAGCACTAACCAAGTTGCAGGAACTAGTTTAAAGTGTCTCAAGGCCTTGACAGAAGATCCAAGGCTTTGGCATAGGAGACTTGGACATGTAAGTATGCACACTTTGAAGAAACTAGCGTCCAGGGATTTGGTACGAGGGCTTCCGGATCTCAACTATAAGGTAGATGAGTTATGCAATGCATGTTCACGAGGTAAGCAAACTCGAGGGTCTTTTAAACCAAAAAAGGTGGTAAGTACTTCTCGCCCTATCGAGTTATTACATATGGATTTATGTGGACCTATGCGCGTCAAATCTCCCAAAGGTAAACAGTATATTCTTGTCATTGTTGATGATTTCTCACGTTTTACTTGGGTTTCATTTCTTAGGGAAAAATCGGAGGCTTTATATGAGTTTTCAAAGCTTTGCAAAGAATTACAAACCTTGAAAAACATGCCTATTGTTGCTATCCGTAGTGATCATGGGCGTGAGTTTGATCAACTTAAATTTAACTTATTTTGTTCAAAATATGGTATTTCACATAATTTTTCAGCACCTAGAACTCCTCAACAAAACGGGGTTGTGAAACGAAAGAACCGCACCTTGGAGGATATGTCTAGAACTATGCTTTTAGAAAACGGTTTAGCAAAATCTCTTTGGGCTGAAGCAGTGAACACGGCAAACTACATTTTAAACCGGTGTTTAATCCGTCCTATTTTAAAGAAAACTCCCTATGAACTTTTTCATGGAAGAAAGCCCACTGTTTCTTATTTCAAACCCTTTGGATGTAAATGTTGTGTTCACAACAATGGCAAAGACAATTTGGGAAAATTTGATGCTCGTAGCGATGAAGGTATCTTTCTGGGTTATTCCTTGCATAGCAAAGCATATCGAATTTTTAATAAACGCACTAGTATGGTAGAAGAAAGCATTCATGTTATCTTTGATGAAAGCAATAATGGTGCGTTGAGTGATAGCTGTGCAGATCTAAATCTCAATCAACATGAGGAACAGGGATCCGATAATGAAGAAGAAATGAAGAAAACATCACGTCGGAATATGCAGGAGCTAATACTAGATACATCCGAACTAGCCCAAGACCTTGACATGCAGGTTCACGACCTTGAACAACGGTTTCAAGACCTTGACTTGGGCAATACAGAATCTGCAGCACCTGTTGAACCTGAAAGTCAAAGCCTTAGAGAAGCATCCACGTCACAAGAGCCTAAGCAACGAAGCTTCAAACACGCTGCATCCCATCCAGTTGAAAACATCATATCAGATCCAAAATCCGGTATCCAAACTCGTTCTAAATTAAGAAATTTGTGTGCTTTTTATGCATTTGTGTCTCTTGTAGAACCAAAATCGCCTACCGAAGCACTTCAAGATCCGGATTGGATTATAGAAATGCAAAGCGAACTTAATGAGTTTGAAAGAAATAAAGTTTGGACGCTCACTCCAAGGCCCAAGCATCAATCCGTCATCGGTACAAGATGGGTCTTTCGGAATAAATTGGACGAAGATGGAAAGATTACTCGCAACAAGGCTAGACTCGTGGCTCAAGGGTATAATCAAGAAGAAGGTATTGACTACGAGGAGACTTTCGCTCCCGTAGCAAGGTTAGAGGCTATTCGTATCTTACTTGCATTTGCATCATACATGGGTATTAAGCTTTTTCAAATGGATGTTAAAAGCGCCTTTTTAAATGGTATTTTGAAAGAGGAAGTATATGTTGCACAACCTCCTGGTTTTGAAAACGATGAATTTCCAAATCATGTCTTTAAATTAGATAAGGCACTTTATGGTCTCAAACAAGCCCCTAGGGCATGGTATGAGAGATTATCAAAATATCTTCTTGAAAATGGTTTTAAACGTGGTTTGATTGATAAAACTCTTTTCATCAAAACTCGAGGTAAGGATTTATTAGTTGTGCAAATTTATGTTGATGACATTTTATTTGGTGCTACTAATGATTCTCTTTGCAAGGATTTTTCGGATATCATGTGTAGAGAATTTGAAATGAGCCTTATGGGAGAATTAACTTTCTTTCTCGGACTACAAGTTCATCAATCAAAGAAAGGTATATTCTTGAATCAAGGTAAATATACTAGAGATCTCCTCAAGAAATACAAGATGGATCAATCAAAGGTTGCCAAAACTCCCATGAGTTCGACATTGTCGTTGGATCAAGACAAAACCGGTAAGAATGTGAACCAAAAGGAATATCGAGGTATGATTGGTTCACTCCTTTATCTCACGGCAAGTAGACCCGATATTATGTTTAGTGTATGTATGTGTGCAAGATTTCAGGCTGATCCAAGGGAATCGCATCTCATCGCGGTTAAACGGATCTTTCGCTATTTAAATGGAACTCAAGACCTTGGGCTTTGGTATCCAAAGCGAGGAAATTTTAATCTAACTGGTTATTCAGATGCAGATTTTGCAGGTTATAAAGTTGATAGAAAAAGTACATCGGGGTGTTGTCAACTATTGGGGTCTTCTCTAATTAGTTGGCACTCCAAGAAGCAAAATTCTGTGGCTCTCTCAACTGCTGAGGCCTAATATATAGCTGCTGGAGCGTGTTGTTCACAAGTTTTATGGATTGCTCAACAGCTACGAGATCTTGGCTTCGACTTAAAAGGTATTCCAATTAAATGTGATAATACCAGCGCTATATCTATCACTAAAAATCCTGTGCAGCACTCTCGAACGAAACACATTGATGTGAGACATCACTTTATACGGGATCATGTCGAAAAAGGTGACGTATCTATCTCCTTTATTTCTACTGAGTTACAACTTGCTGATATTTTTACTAAACCATTACCTGAGGATCGATTTAATTTTATCAGATTAGAGCTTGGTATGTTGTTTAAGGATGCATTCGTTTAGGAGGAGCATAAACGAATTGACTTTCAAGGTCTCGAAAATAGATTTCAAAACCTTGACTGTTCATATCGTATACAGAAAAGATTGGATCAAATTTTCCGGCTTTTATTTTTATAAATACCGGCCAGAAAATTTTGCTTTTTAAATTTCAAAAACTTTCTGTTAAACTTTTATTATTTTCGGAATTTTTTGTAGGGATTTGATATTTTTTATTATTATTGATTTTCCGTTCAGATTTCATGTTCAGATTGTTTTTGTTTTAATAAAAAGATGAAACTTATTTCTGGATAATCTCTCAAGATTTTTTACCTCTTTCCAGGATATTTTTACTCATTTGTGATTCATTAACTCCCCTCTTGGAAAGATCTCAGCAGCCTTTTTTAACTCCCTCTCTCCCTCATTTCTTTCTCACGCCTCCTCTGCAAACACACACAGACACCTCTTCTCTCCCTCTTTCCTCCTTCCTAAACGTGCTCATCAATGGCTCCCAGAATCTCTATTGGCAATCCGTGTAAGGGCAAGCGATCAATGTCTCGGAAGGGAAAGGAAATTGCTACCGATGACGACATTGTTGACATCCACTCCTCCCCGGATTCCACCGCCTCGCCTCCTAGGACTGCAGCAACAACACTGAGCGCTCCGTCTCTGCCCGCTCACTGGTTCCGTAGCTATGAAATTCATGGTAAGTGGCTTGATTTCTTTAGCTCTCAAAAACTTTGCCTGTGTGACTCCATCGACCCGGCCTTTTTAGAATCTCTCAACCTCCCCTGCGTCTCCAACCTCAAAACTTCTGGCTTTTGGCCTCTGTTGAACCTCGGTGAAGTGCATTTTCCCCGTCTCACCCGACTGTTTTTCATTAACCTTCACTACTCAAGAGATCGGGGCCACCAAATTCTCCAAACTAGTGTCTGCAACAAGTTGATTCAACTCAAACCCGATACCATTGCTGACATCTTTGGGCTTCCTAAGGCAGTGTCCACTGATGGTCACCCTTCCAAAGCCGAATGCATCTCCTTGGCTAAGGCCAGTCTCTTTCTTCCTGGTGTCGTCGTTCCCAAACACAGACAACCTACACACAGTGTCCTCAAACTCGAAGCCAAAGTCATCTTTACTGTTCTGGCACGATGCATTTTCCCACGCTCCAATTCTCGGGAATTGATCACCGATCAGCTCCTCTATCTTGTCTACTTAGTGTTATCCGGCTATGTGCTCGATGTTCCGAATCTCATTCTCGACCACATGAAGCATTCTATTTCTTCCTCCCGAGATGTTCCGCTCCCTTACGGAAATCTGTTGCCCCATATTTTCGCCCATTTTCGCCTTAATCCCTCCCCTGAGGAAAAGGCATCCCATACAGGCAAGGTTGATGTTGATTGCTTCAAGCGTATTGGGATTCTCAAGGTTAATGATGAGTGGAAATTGAAGTCGGACATGAGTCGCGCTGAACTCGTCTCTGCTGGTGTTGGAAGGAGTGTGTCTACTGCTTATCATTCATCTTCGATCGAAGACCGATTTGAGGAGCTCGAGTATGGCTTTGATGCTCTGCGCCGGGACGTCATTGACTTCCAGGATGAGATCTCTGACAAAATGGATGCTACTCACGAGCTTGTGGCGATGATCAACGCCAAGATAAACAACATGTTCTATCTCAATGCTCTGACGTTCACGTGCGCCGGGAATATCCTTCCTCTTGCCGAAGATGCTGCAAATCTGTGCCGCTCCAAGACTTCTAATGTGATCTTTCAATGTGAGCAGTCAGTCCGAGGTAAAAAGGTGCTCCGTCCTGCTGTTCCTGAGCCCGCGATTATTACAGTGGAAGCTTACGATGTCATCAAACAATATCAAAAATCAGCCCCGCAAGAGCGCATTGTTGACGAGATGAAGATGGCGCAAAAAATGAATCAGGCTCAGAAACGTTATAAGAACAAGGCGGAAGCGGATGTGGCTGCCAAGAAACGCAAAAGGGACGGTGGAGACGATGGCTACGGGGAGTGGCGTGACGAGTAGCTGCTGGTCTCACTGTCTTCCAATTCTTTTTCAAAAACACTTCAAATTTCTGAAATTGGTTTTGCTACTGTTGGTATTTCAAATTCTTTTGCTGAACTTGGTCTTGGACCTACTGTTGGTATCTCCCTTGTCGAAAGACAAAAAGGGAGAGATTATGCTTATTAGATTTTGTTTATGGTTTAGGATTGCTTATGATTCAGTTATTAGGTACTGCTTATGGTTTTTGAATTTCAAATGTTTTTTTAAACTATGATCCAACATAGTGATATTATGCTTAGTTATGCTCAGTACTTTTTTAATTGTCCGAATTATACTTTGACTGACTAATCTGCAGGAATCTATAATCCAATATGTTTTTGTCTTTCATCAAGGGGGAGATTGATGGCTCCCTTACTTTCCCTTGATGAAAAACATATGCTATAGTACTAAGTTAATTTATGCAGGATTGATAAAAGACAAAAGGATAAGGTATTATGGCTTATACATATTGGATATATATTTTATCTTGTAGGATTAATATTATTTTCGGACTTATATATGTTAGATTAGAATTGGTTCAATCTATCCTTATATATATTTATATATTCTTGTGTGTACAGCAAGTGAATTGCAATCTTATATGATTTGAATTAAACTTTCATATACATATATATATGTTCGGTTACAACAGTACAGCAAGCTAAATTGCAACCATATATGTTTAGATTTAATTAAGTTTGGTTAGGCTTTCGGCTACAGCTTCTAAGTCCATTCATTTAGTTCTGTTGAAAATATATATAGGATTTAGGATTTTATCTTGGTTAGAATTAATGGATTTTTACAGATTTTATGGTTAAATATATATTGGATAGTGTTCTAGAATATATGTATACAGGATACTCTTCCTCCTAGTTTCTCTCGCCAGCAAGTACAGCAAAGAGGAGGTTTCGGTTGTGATTTACAGAAAAAGATATGGAGATGTACAGCACAGGAAATCTGAATTCAAATTGAAGAGAAAATTGAGGAGCTGCTCTTCCTAGAATATCTCGGTTCAAATTTAAACTTGAAGAGAAAATTCAGGGGCTGCACAAGTAACAGATTCGGCCAGAAGTTTGAATTCAAACAGGAGGAGGACTCGGCAACAGTTCTGTCAATCCAACGTTCGAATTTCTGTTACTAATCTTCTGGATTTCGAAAAAGAAAAAGATCAGCTGGCTGTTGGAGCTCTCGGTTATAAATACAGGAGAAGAAGAACGCTGAACTACACCTCTTCTGTCAAGTCTTCATCGCACATCTAAGAGCTCTCAAGATTACAGATCCTACGGCTGATTCATTCAATTTCTTTCTCTCTACTTTGTATTCAGTTCATTATCTTTTGAGAGTTAGGAAGTTGTGAGCTTTATAGTTTAATTCAATCCCTGTTATACTAAGAGTATCTCATACTCAAACGTATCACACTTCGGTGTGACGAAGGGGACTTTTATTTCTCGATATCTTGGGTTGTCTAGATAGAAGCGAGGTAGGCTTCAGGATTAGAAGAGAGGCACTTCTTCTAGGTTGTATCTAGGACTCATAAGGACAGAGAAATAAAAGTTGTTGAATCCTACGGGTTGGATAACCCTAGGCGGGGACGTAGGCTGGTTAAGAGCCGAACCTCGTAAACAATTCCTGTGTTATTTATTTCTTTATCAGTTTTTCTTACGTCTGATTAATTTGCAGAACTGTCAAGGCACGAAAAAGTTGATTCAAGATCTTGAGACTGAGTTCAAGGCCTTGAAACCTATTATCCAGCCCTTGAAGTTGCTTGCTCTACACAAGTTTGCGAAAAGCGTCTACTCTATTCAACCCCCCCTTCTAGAGTATCTGTCCCTTACTGTTAATTACTTTACGTACTCAATTCTTCAAAAGGCGAGCCCCGACACGCTTCCTCGTAGATACGATCCTGATTCTCTTCCACTACAATGGGAAGAAGTCTTGTAATTTATTTGCGGAGATCAGGGAGTCGAATTTGAAATTTATATTTCATACTTGATTTTTCTCCTAACAGCTTTCCTGCATCATAAACTTCTAATAGATAGTTCAGAAAAAGATTGCAATCAAATAAGCCGTAAAAATAGGTGCTTCTAATTTGATCTTGAAGCTTGCTTGATTGTTTAAAGTAAAATATCTATTGTAAAAATAGTCTATCCATTTACTATATTTTATTTGCATATTGTATCACTCCGTATTTTGCAAGCTTTTCAATGGGATAGCCAAAGATTCTCTATTCTGATTTACTCCGAAGCTTAGAAGGTTAGGATATCATTTCCTTTAAAAGGTCATAATATGGACATGAGCCACACATTTTCCAATAGTCCCCTTTCCCTTTAGATCACATTAATCATTTCATTCCACCTGCAATCCTTAAATTTCACTAGTAATTATTACCTCTGTGAATTTTTTTTTTAATATTAATGAGAGAATGTTTGTGTCTTCGTTGGGATTTACTGTAGAATACAATCTCAAAACCCTATTCCAAAGGATTGTGATTAAGTTGACCTAATTCATTGAAAGGTTCATTGGTTAGGTTGTAGACCCTCTCTGAAATCTATTTCTTATAGATTACAAATTATTGTTATATGTCTAAAAAAGTTTGAGGTTTTTCCGTTCATTTGGATGGTGTAGTTCACTGATTTCCCCTCGCTAAATCTTATATAGAAATAAACATTCTAGTGTTGTTTTGCCTATTTTGGTTATTCTTAATTAAACTACAGTTCACCTTTGGCAGTCTTCAATCAAACATTTTTGACAAGATTCTTATAATTAGTTACATTTGATACCATTGCAGGCGTATTAAGAACTTAGAAAGCAGCCTCCTCATAGAACTTCTAAAGATGCGCCTAACTAAGAATCATCGGGAAAGATAACTACATTGTTAAAATTTAGAGCCAAGGAAGAGACAGTGTAGCAGCACACATCAGGTTCAATTAATATTGTAAGGTTTCAGAAGCTCTCCGTTGGAAATGATGAGATATTTAATCTTTTAGGGTTTCTTAGGTGCTTAAATTTTTTCTTAAGAGATTTTAGGATTTTCTTATTCCGCGTTTATCAATTGTTGTTTAGCCTCCTGTGGAGAAATAGATGTCCATCTGTCTAGACGATACAGAAGCGCTCCTTTCAGCATCAATAGCATCTAAAACCGCTACTCCCATATCTACTTTCTTCAAAGCTGGTGCATTGTGAACATTGTCTCTTGTCATTCCCACAACATGCTTATTTTCTTGTAAGACTTTACAATTTCGTATTTGTGTTTTGGGGGACATTCATAGAAAACTTTTCATTGTGTTGCAAGCCTCACTTTTTTTGAACCTTCTTTTAAAAAGTGGAGTTTGATTAAAAAGATTAGGGTTTCTTTCTCCAAATCAAGGGAGTTTACTTTAGTTTAGAGCTTTTAGATTTTATATATTGACATTTTTCTGAATGCCATATACAAAAGTGAGGGAATTGATCACTGCTTCAACTGGTTTCAATGGCTGATATTACATGTATTTTCCCTCAAGCTTCGAGGAGCTTACAATATGATGGTGATTTCATCGATGTTATTGATATTACCACCAAGATTAAATGTCAAAGCTCTTGGACCTCTGTTTCGGTCTTTGCTCAGCCGTGATGCTGTGATTGTAGTGCCTGTCAATGATGTGCAAATCATGTATATGTAAGTTAGTTTTATATGAGAAATGAAAATATTCATCAGAAAACTTCTATTGCGTTGCATATTTCCATTTGTTATAACTTATAAATGTTCTTCGTATGAGTAAGAGGATATCTGCTAATATATAATGTACTTATGCCATGTAGGTTCTAAGAGATGGGCAATGGAAAGAGTAAGATGCAGGTGTACTTGTTCCTGGAGACATCATAAGCATCAAGCTTGGTGATATCATTCCTGCAGATGCCCGCTTGCTGGAAGGAGATTCACTTAAAATCGACAAGGCAAGTGTTGTTATAGCAGTCTTAATTTGCTCAAAGTTATTGAAAACTGATTTTATTGAAGAGAACAATACCCTTTAATGGATTCTTTCTTAATAACAACACCTGAGTTTGACAAAGTTGTACTGGTCTTTGCATTCGTCTGAATCGTCCGATGAAGTATTTTTCTCTGCAGTCTGCTCTTACCGGAGAATCTCTACTGGTTACAAAGAAGACAGGAGACGAAGTCTTCTCTGGCTCTATTTGTAAGTATGGAGAGATCGAAGTTGTTATAGCAACTGGAGTGCACTCTTTCCTTGGAAAAGCAGCTCATTTGGTGGATAACACTGAAAATGTTGGACACTTCCAACAAGTAATCATACCGTGTGAAACAAATCAATCTTTGTTGAGTATAGTTAACATCATGAGCATTAACTATGTAATTTTTTGCAGGTTCTCACTGCCATTGGGAACTTCTGCATTAGCTCTATAGCTATTGGGATGATTATTGAAATCATCGTCATGTACCCAATCCAAAGCCGGTCATACAGAATTGGAATCAACAACTTTCTCGTTCTTTTGATCGGAGGAATTCCTATAGCAATACCGATGGTGTTATCTGTAACTCTTGCTATTGGTTCACACCGACTTTCTCAACAGGTGTGTACTCACTAGGCAGATACAAGAATTATAAGGAACCTAATTTGTCTTATTCATCTTCCAAGTTATGAGCAGACAGATTTGCTTATGAATTCCCTACTGATATCATGATATTTTCAGGGTGCCATCACAAAGAGAATGACTGCCATTGAAGAAATGGCAGGAATGGATGTACTCCGCAGTGATAAAATCGGGAATCTGAATCGTTTGACTGTCGATCGTAACCTTGTTGAGGTACAAGAAGATAGCTTTATGTCCATGGTTTCTGTTGCTTACTACCTTGTTTATTTTATGAAACATAACATTTATTTTTATGCCAATGTTTTTGCAAAAGACATGGACCAAGATACACTCATTATGATATACCTCTAACTTTTGTTTGTTAAAACATGAGTGATATATATGGTGTGATTTTTTTTTATATAGAGAAGTCCTAAAAAAAGGGGAATTCAAATACTTTGAAGGCTACTCATGAGTGTGTCCTTTACAATAGACATGCAATAAATAAGTAGGATCATAATGTCGAGAAACTCTTAAAAGTGCATGAACATAAATAGCTTACAATTCATCTTTTATGTTGGGGACCATTGTTGATTTGAGTATACACCTTTTATCTTTTTTTTTCCCTTTCCATGTTTAAAAGACATTGTAAATTGAAATGAGTATAATAGTCACATTACAAATTTTCTAGAGTGCTCTAAAACTTTTTTTTAAATGGAAAATAGAATCTTTAGGTGAGTTTTAAAGAGATCTTGTATCATTTGTCTCTTCTTCTCTATCGTCGTTATCTTCTTCTTCATCTTTTTCCTAATTGAGCAATCCTTTATCATTTTCTATTCAGTTTTAATGAAAGACATTGCTTTATATATTATTGTTGATATATTTTAATTATTCTATTCATAATTGGCCTTATGCCCGAATCCTTGACAGTATGTCAATAAGATTTCTATTTCTCAGCTCTAATCAAGTGTTTGTTCTTTCTTCTGTTGATGAAGATGTTAATTGGATGATCAATGACCTAAAGTTCCGAAATCCTGAAAACGCTAATAAATTTTGAAAATTGGGAATCTTCATCACATAGCGCATTTCATTATGATTTTGTTGTTATATCTAGATTAGTTTGAACACTTTCTTATCATTTTTTATTTTTTTTATTGATATCATAGGTGAATACAAGGACAATAACAACGGAGCCAACAAGTTGAGGCATCCAACTCCGGTATTAGACTTCACCACTATGGAATTATTGGATGCTTTTGGAACCAAGGTGGGGATTACACAAGTCCATAGATACTTAAAGGAATCAACTTATTCTAGCTCAAGTTTGGGCCCTTGTAAAGAGTGAGAATCAATACCATCTCACAACTTTAAGGCAACCATTGGTAATTATTGCCCATATATATAGTTATGGCCTTCATCAACATTGATCTTACTTTGTCACGGATGTATAGATTTGCTGTGCAGATAGAGCCTAATGGGTGCAAGTGTTTTTACACTGTAGTTCTCAATGAACTCCATATGTGTGCCCGAAAACAATTACTACACAGCGCCGTGCATCGCACGACCTCTACACCTATAGGTATGGTTAAAATGAAAATGGTACTTAAAGTGAAAATGATACTGAAAGTGAAAAAAGTTGGGCCAATAAAAAGGTAGAAATGGTTAAGCGGCCGAATCCATACCAAAAAGAAAAAAAAAAAGAAACGCGCATCTCCTTTCTCTTTCTCGTTCATGGAGGTCAAGGTATTCACTAATGGAGGCCTCGAATCTCCGACCTCTTTCTCTCTCACCTCTTCTCCTCTACTACCCCAAACTAGAAATTATCCGACTCTACCCTCCTCATGCTCGCCCAAATTGCTTCCTCTCTTTCCCTTTCCCATTCCCAGCCATCAGTTCTGAATTTTCGATTGCATCTGCCTTGGGACGATGAAGAGGTTCTTCGGAGCGATTGGTGACGCCGAATTTTTCTGAGTAGAGCTGAAGTCGAGCCAATGAATCTAGGGTTCCGAGATCTTTCAAGCAAGGAGAACTAACAATTCAATTAGAGTTGCACTGGTCACCGGCGCAAACAGTCTCCCAGATCTTCGATTCGGATTCGAACCAAGCGCGAACTTTGATGGAAAGGCCATGACGAATTAGGTGGTTTCGAACTCTGATTAGTCGAAGGTACCCTATTTCTTTGAAATCTGCCCCAATCTTTAGCTTTTACCCAATTTGCCAACAATGTTTACAAATTAGGGTTTTTTTTTACCTTGATTCAGTTTCGAATTCTAGTGAATCTCAGTTGTTCTTTATCTTAGAGTTTGACTCGATGCTTGAATCTTTACTACTTTAGAGAGAGTGTAATGGCTGGAAATATGAAAATAGAAGCTGCAATTGATTAGTGTTTAAAATGTCTATTTACTTTTTCTTTCTGTTAGGTTTTTTTTGTCAATGTTCCAGTGCTTAGTACAGTTGGTAATGCATATATCTTTAATGAATGCAAATGAAATATTTTGTACAGTTGCATTATAGATCATGAAGTAATCCAATTAATGCACGTGTTTGATAAAAGTTGCACAACTACTATCTTCCCTCTTGGAGAATGAAGCCAAGAATAGCTTGCAATGCAGTTAAAAAAACCTGCCATTCAGTTTTTTAACATCGGTTTTGAAATTTGAGATGTAAAAAATAAAATAGAAATCACCCTATATTTTAGACCGATGTTAAATATTTCTTTTGGATTTTTTTTATAAAGGCGCAGAATCAAAATAATGAATTAATTTAAACCCGCCCATGAGATTTCCTTACTAGAAACCATAAATAGTCGCCCCTTCCCTCTTGTTCCCAGTGTCCTTCTCGTCATGAACACCGCTATTTCACTCTCATCTCTCTCAATATCGCTGCCATTGGAGGCTCTCTTGAGTTTCCCTCCGAGCTGCCCATGAATCTTACTATTCACCCTCTTCCTCCTCTCATTCGGGGTCTAAGAGAGCCCTATGTCGCTGCCCCATGTCCTTCCTCTTCCATATTCTTTCTCCTCCGGCTTCCCCATGGATCCTGCGCCCTTCCGCCGACCGCTGCTCTGACTGTCGAGGACGGATCCGCCTCCTGCTTCTCCCGACTCGGATCTCGACCTAGTTGGCGCTGTGCTCGTCGTCATCCTCTCCCCTGCTTTGCCGGGTTCGCCCTTTTTCTGGCTCCTCTTCTACTTTGTACGTCCCGACTCCTATTTTCCCTCTCTTTCGTTTTCAATTTATGTGCTTTTGATGAACGTATGAAGATGCTAGGCTAATTTGTTGATGTGACCTTCAATTGGGGGGGGGGGGGGTTTGATTTCTTGATGTAATTGATTGAATTTTGTATTTGTTTTTCTCGATTGCGGGGACGATAGATCTTCTAACATTGTGCTAATTTGTTCATTGTTTCAAGGGGTGGGAACAAGAGAAGAAGTTTCAGAAGTTGTTTGTTGTTTAGGGTTATAGGAGGAAACTGGAGATGCTCTTTACTTACTGATTTTGAGAAGATAGGAAGGGTTAAGCTGGAGATAAAAAGAATTGAAAGCACCACCAATCATCAAGTTACTTATTCAAAAAGGAAAGGTGGGATTTTGAAGATGAATTGAAAGCACCACCGAGTTGTCCATCTTGTGTGACATAGACATTATCATGCTTATGTTCTCTCCCATATGGAAGCATGCGTTATACCGTGGACCTATGTTGCACGGACACGGACACGGGGACACGACACGATACGGACACGGGGAAACGACATTTTAAAAAATATAGGATACGATACGTCAGGGACACGGCAACATAAATAATATGTTGTTTTAAAGGTCTAAATAAAACTAGTAGATATATCATCAATATATACTTATATAGGGAATGACATTCTATTTATAACTACAAAGTCCTAGAAGGAAGTCAAGAAGTCTCTTGAGTTCGTGCCCAGACCCAGGCCCAAATGCCATCAGAACATGAAGAAGGGAAGGAAGTTGGTCAAACATCCATTTAAATTAGAAATCATGTGCAAATCACGTGCTATTTAAAATTTCATTTTCAATCACGTGACTTCACATGCCATCTTGTTCCTTAGGGTTACCACAAACTTCAGGCTGAACATAGTTCACATCTTCTCCGCTGCCTCGGATACGTTTCAGAGCCATCTACATGCAGCCTTGTGTCCGTGACTTCCCTGTCTCCAACACGTTGACCGTTCTGACACAGATCCACCGTGTCGCAGCCGTGTCGTGCCGTGTTGCCGTGTCGGACACATAAAACGGTTGGCCCAGGCATGTCCGTGCAACATAGCCGTGGACAACACATGTACATTGCTTCTTCCTTCCTTTAATGGCAAAGCGAATTTGGCTCCATGAAGACATATTTTCAATACTAGAGATTGAGCTAATGAAATGCTTGACTTGTCCATGCCATGATCTATGTTTAGTAGAAATTGAGCATACGAAATTCATGATTATAGCATTTAGTGAGTTATGGATTGTTAATTGTTTAGTAAGGGTTTGAGTGGTTAATGAATATCACTATACTGGGGTTAAGGCTGCACCTAAGGATTTAATGGATGTCATGCCATATACTCAGTCATTGTTATAAAAAAGAATGGCTATTGGATATCATGCTAAGGCTGCGCCTCCAACTGTGACCATGCCTAGTTTGAAGGTCACTGGTATTATAAAATTTGCTATTTGATTGTACAGGTAGATATGAGATTTTATTTCCCAACTCACCATTTTAACTGTCTTAGCATGCTATGGTTTCTAGGGCTATTGGGGGCTTTTTTGGATGTGGTTTTCAACTTCAATACCCAAGCACTGCTAGATGACAATCTTCTTGGTTAGTATCACCTTTTTCTAAATTTAGGGATTCTTAATCTTTTCACCTTTTTTTTGCTAATATATATAAAAGTACAAAATGTTTTATGCATTGCAGGACAGTTATTAAGAATTGGCTGAAAAATGGTGATGCTTGGTGATGAAACATGGATAAATCTGTTTCCACAATCTTTCATGAGGCAAGATGGTGTTAGTAGCTTTTTTTGTAAGTCTCATGAAGAAATTAGATATCTAGCTAATACTACAAATTGCAAAAATAGAAAAGGGGGAGAACAGTGTTAATCCTTTGTGGATCCTATTAGTATCCCAATACGTCTCCTTTGTATTCTTTTCATTGGCTTAGTTTAGAAGAGGGTTAGTCATTCTCAAATATGGATAGAGTTGTAGTGTTGTCACCTTATCAAGGCAGATGGCACAAAAATTGATAAGCAAAATTTCTGACACAGGTCAAGGATACTATACAGGTAGATCGCAATGTTTCTCGACATTTTCCAAAAGAACTTAACAAGAATGATTGGCATCTTTTGCTGAGTATATCTAATCTCATAATATTATGGTATAATTTGTGATATCATTTCATAATGGTTTTATATTCTTTTTAGTTTTCATGTAGTCTTCATATGTTTCCTGAATCCTTTTAGAGTTGGTTACTTCTGCAGTGATTCTAGTTCTTTCACATTTTCCAAATCACATGTACATCAGAACTGTGTTATTGTCATTCCTGAATTATGCAAAGAGATAGAATATGTTTGGATGTTGTGTGATTCTCATTGATATTTTTTTATGAGTTGGAAGTGAGGACCTTTTCTATACAGGTAGATCACAATGTTTCTCGACATTTTCCAAAAGAACATGACAAGAATGATTGGCATCTTTTGGTGAGTATATCTAATCTCATAATATTATGGTATAATTTGTGATATCTTTTCAGAATGGTTTGATATTCTTTTTAGTTTTCATGTTGTCTTCATATGTTTTCTGAATCCTTTTAGAGTTGGTTACTTCTGCAGTGAGTCTATTTCTTTCACATTTTCCAAATCACATGTGCATCAGAACTCTGTTATTCTCATTCCTAAATTATGCAAAGAGATAGAATCTGTTTGGCTGTTGTGTGATGCTCATTGATATTTTTTTATGAGTTGGTAGTGAGGACCTTTTCTAATCTTGACTGCAACATGGCTGTCAGATTCTACATTATCTAGGGTTGGATCATGTTGGACATACTAGTGGACATAAAAGGTATTTTTAGGCATAATATGATTGGTTAATTGTTTAATTGGGGACTTTTTTTAGTTCCCTTATATAATTGTACCATCTAAATGATTTTGATGGTTCCAAAACTTAAAGAGATGGATGAAGTGATCAAAATGATTCATCAAAATAACATTCTTCTTCGCGATGAAGATAGAGAGCGTACCCTTCTGGTTTGCGCTGCTTTATTTTTTCACTGCATAAGTTAATTGTGTATTTGAATTCGATTAGTCTTTCATATCAGTTTAAGCCTAGCACCCAAGTGCCAAATGATTATCCTTGGGGAGTGCAATCCCTTGACCAAATGACCAATCAATGGATTATATAGTCCATGATGGAAGCGTAAAATCTAAGTTGATCACATGGGACATGAAATGTAACTAGCCCCTTGATGTTTTGATACTAGAGATGCTTGACTTTGCCAATGCCATGATCTATGTTTAGTAGAAATTGAGAATACGAAATTCATGGTTATAGCATTTAGTGAGTTATGGATTTTTAACTGTTTGGTAAGAGTTTGAGTGGTTACTGAATATCACTATACCAAAGGCTTTCTTCTTCAGGTAACAGTGCTTATGCTTAAACGCTCTAGCAGTTTGAAAAAAATCACGAACACATCATACTTTCTAGTCAAAGAAAGGCAGTCATGCTCAAGCAGAAAATAAGTGGTGACAGTTGGTTTAGAAGAAAGCTATGGAGCTGATGAGTACTTTTGAATATCCATATGCTGAATGTTAATGATAAGATGAATACATTCATTCTCTAACACTACTAGTTTCATGGTCTAATTTCATTCCACTGGTTTTTAAGGCCTTCTCTTCGATAGAGTGTGTGGTACATTCTTATCTGATTTTGATCTTAACTAGTTTTTTTTATCCTATGTGTTTCTTAACATCAAAATAGTTGTACGTTTTTCCAAACATAGGCTCTTAATCCTTATGATCTTACGATTCTAATTATCATGATTTAGTTTTTTTATTCTTTTGATTTAACATCCGATCCTCTTGTTACTTTTGTTTGATGTAATTAAGCCTATTACCTCAATTCGTAGAGCGTTGTGCTCAAGCACAAAGATGCGGGTTCAAATCCCGCATAGGTTATCGTAATAAAAAAAATACAAATATATCATTTAACATCGGGTAATAACCGATATCTTTCAAAAAAATAATATCGATGTCTATGTGGGTGATGTTAAAAGTAAAAAATGTTTAACATCGGCAAAAACCCAATGTCATAACATACAGAGACATCGGATTTTAAAATATAAACGATGTCATGACGTACAAAGACATCGGCTATTACCCGATGTTAAAAAGTTTTGACTTTTTACATCACCAACATAGACATCAATTTTTTTTTTAAAGACATCGGCTATTACCCAATGTTAATGATAGGCTAAAACCTACACCCACAAGTGTATGAGGTTCAGTTGTAGTATATCGAGTGTCGTATCCACAAGGACTATGTGGTATCGATTATCAATTCAAACTGATTTAACTAAGTCAAGAAAATAAAAGCCAAATGTTTATATGGATGGAGAAAGTAACCAACTAATGAGAAACAACTATGAAAAAATAGGTATTAAACAATGGATACGAGGCAAATCTAGGGTAAGGATCACCACAATGATGGTTTAGTAGATTAATATCGATATTCGTGTCACATTGTCTGACTTTGTTAAAGGTAGGTTGTCTAAGGTAATCGCGAATCTCCTTTCGGTTTCAACGCGAATGTGTCTAAATTGGTTAACAATCATCTTTCAGACTCAAAAAACCAATTTAGACACTTTAAGTTCTTAGAATTCTAAATGAAAATCATATCAACGTCGCCTTTCAGTCTCTTTCAATATCACAATCATCCAAAATATCTATGACAATCTATGTATGCTCGAGAAATTCGATTATCTTTCGATGAATGAAACTTCAAGTTTAATCCTATGGTTCCAATGGATCAAATAGCTTTTCATCCTAAATTCACAATCTAAATTCTAACTTAAGGTTTTAGTCTTTCGATTTCAAACCCTAAATCAGTTCTAACCAATTTTCATCAATTAGGGCTGACGCAATAGGATCAAATCTAACAAATTATGAGACAAATGAATACCAATTTTAACGCTACCAAAACATCGTCGGAATCACCAAAACCCTAGAACGGAGAAATTAGAAAAAACATAATATAACAAACGATGAACTATATTATAGACAGAAATAGATCAAATTTCAGAATAGAATGCAAACCGAAATTTCCGTCCTCGATCCAAAGCTTATACCATCAAATTCAAAGAACGAAACTAAACCTAAAAAGTGATCGGCCGAAGCCTCTGTTGTCCGGCTAAAGTCTCCGAACTCCTCCTTTCTCAATTCTAAACACACGAAGTATATATTTGACTTATAAGAAAATTACATTTTCAACCACCAAAATTAAATAATTGAAAACTGACCCAGTACCCAATAATAGATTTAACTCCATAAAATAGCCCCAAGACTTGGCAACTTCCACACTTCGTACTTTAGCTCCTCGCTTCTGATCCAACATGCTCGACACTCCGTATTAAAGCTTGATTTTCCTCAATATTCACCTCAAAATGCCTGAAATAAACAAAAACCAGGTGTAGACTTCGAAAATGCAAAATAAAATAAATAAAGTATAAAATATGACAAATGTGAATGAAAATGACCTAAACTAATATGCAAATGAAACCCTAAAATATGACTAAAATAGATGCTATCAAATCACCCTTGTAACGGCCCGGGATTATGATTCCCGAGTTACGTTTCGAGGGATAAAACCCCTCGTTAAGATCTTGCGCTCCAAGTACAGGTTGAAGGTTTGAAACCGAAGATTTGTAGTTTAAAGCGGGATTTCGCACCCAAATCTTGAAGGTCCGTTGGAGACCCCGGGGTAAACCCCAGTATCTATCCTAAGTCTACAACGCAGAAAATCCTTTATCATGCAAAGGGCATAAGTTCTGAAAACGATACAACGGGCGCAATGACAGAGCCGGGTCAAAAAAGAGTATAAGTACGGAGAAATCCCAAAAGTATAAATTTGGTGAAGTTAGGGTTCAACACTCACTCTCCGCCATATGAATGGAACCCGTCATAACAGCACAAAATCAAGGAGTGAAACGGGTGCTTGAATCTAAAAAAAGAGGGGGATATGGGTCAATACCGAATGAAGAGATAAATGGAAGCGATAAATGGATCCACACCGAATGTCAAGTGGCATGTCCCTCTCCTACCTCCACCCCTTCCGATAGGGGGAAGACTGGCCAGCTCGTGAATGCATTCCATAATAATCGGGCGGCACGCATGCCGGACCCGCCCCACAAGAAATAATAAAGCACGCAGGCAGCTTTCGCAATCATGCTCATAATATAAGTACAGGAAGTTCCATGACTCGATTGACTCAGGACGGGACCCGATGGTACTGGGTCGTCCTATGACCCTAGCAAAGACTCTAGTTACTTCACAGATAACGGCCATTCTCTTGCAACGACATATAGCAATCATATGATTTTCATTTTAGCTCCTAAGCGTGATTCTAAGTCGTATGGTGCATGGACACTAGCCTACTATATAACACCCAGTGCATAGAGCGCCCATCATGAGTAAGTTCAAAGAACTTACCTGGAGAACGCAGAATCCAAACAATGATCAGCAATGGCAAACAATCCAACAGATCATAGATTACCTAGTAATCCCATAAGTAACATAATAAGTCTAAGTCTAATTTACACAAAGCACACAAGTCACATATGAAACATATAAGATACACACACATATGATAACTCAACCATCTCATCATTATTAACATTATCATCTCATCTTCAATTCTCATCTTGTCTCATCATATCTCATAAATTAACATCTTTCTCATTTCGATCATAACCTAATCCTCATCAGCTCACGACAACCTCTATACCATACTTAGCCAATTTCACATATTATCGTTTCACACTCACACTTGGCATACAGATATATATCATCAACATCATAATATCTAACATTTAATCTCTTATCGTAAATCACCGCATGTCATGCTATTAGTCACACATATCAAAAGATCATGCTACTCAGTCACCGAACAAGTCAGATTCTCAAAAATATGTTTCCAAATCCGAGTTAGAATCCCGACCCTTGAAAATGTTAGCAAAACTCCCTTTTTCACTTATTTATTAATCATGTCCGACCTTGAAATTCATTTCCCAAATTCTCTTCTAAACCGACAAATCCAAATAATTTATGTTAAATCCCAATATTATTATAGATATAATATTTTAAAACACCATTTAATAAAACACTCTTATAGAGTATTTCTAAATCCTTTATGGAATGATTCTAACCCATTTGTATTCGATAAAACCAACCCCTTATAAATCTCCTGAAATAATATTTTATCATTTAAATCCTCAAATATTATATAATAATTTAAATACTGCTAATTAGTTAAATAATAAACGGATAACCCAAACCGAACCGAACCCGCTAATTAGTTAACTCTCCACGGTTCAACAATTAACAAAGTAAGGAGGTGGGGCCCACGAGTGTTGACTGGACAGGGCACCACGGCTCATCTTATTCCTCTTTCAATTTCGAATGATCGAGCTGCTCCCGCGCCTACCCCTGCGCTGCTCCTGCGAGACCGACGTCGAGTGCGCGCCCAGCTCTCTGCGCTCACGGCTCCTTGCTCTGCATCGCTGCTCCAGGCTCTCGCTCATGCCGGTCCCTCGCACGACCTCGACTCTGCTCGTTTATCTCCGCCAGCGCTCGCTCTCAACGCTCGCTCACGCCTCTCACTAGCTCGCCTCGCCGCCCTCGATGCTCACCGAAGCTCTCGATCTCGCCCAACTCCCCGCACTCAGCTCTCAAACACCCCCGCCTAGCCTAAGCAAACAAGGATTCACGAATCAAACGAGGAAAGAAAGAAAAGATCGGGAGCTCACCGAGGATGTTCGTGACTTCGGAGCTCTCGATCGGAGTTCTGGGCTCGCCGAAGGCTCTCGATGGCTTGTCGGACCTACGTCGGACATGGGTGAGTGTGATGAAGAAGCTCTAGGACGATTCCGATTAAAAACGGAGGAGAATCGCTTACCGGAACGTGGTTCGCGCTTGAACAGGCGAGGTGGAGCTCCGGTAGCTCGTGGCGGCGCTGGAGGGCTCCTGTGCGGCGTCATGGCAGTGGCGGACGTCGGAGGAGGTGTGGGTGGATGATGCTGATGCTGCTCTTCGAGAAAGGAGGAGGGAGGGAGTGTGTGTGGTGGTTTGAAGATGCGGCGTCAGAGGTGTGTTGTACTGTTGTTGCAGTGGAGAACGGTGATGGTGAGGAGACGTGAAAGGGAGCAGGTGAGCGGGAATGAATGAAAGAAGGAGAGGAGAATGGAGGGGAGATGGCGGGGTATGGTGATGAAGAAGAGAGGGAGTGACGGAATGAATGACGGGGTGAGGGGTGGATATGGGTAGTGATGGGAGTGGGTAGGGCTTGTGTGTGGAATTGGTTAAACAAATACCCGAAAATAAATTCCGAATACGCGGATTTCGAATCCCAAAATTAGCTCCCGAATGTTAGTTTCCCCGAATCCCGCTTCCTCGATCAATTAGATTTTGAATTTTCGATCTTGAATTTTCGAGGTAAAACAACGAAAATTATTCGCCAAATTTTATATTTTGGTATCGCCATCCGATAATTATTTTGAATTTTCGAGGTAAAACAACGAAAATTATTCGCCAAATTTTATATTTTGGTCGGAATCCGCTAAATGAGTTTTAAATTCATTTTAAGTTCATTTTTAATTTCCTTTTTCCAAAAATTTAGGATTTGAAATTCCGAGCCTTTACATCATCCACCTCTAAAAACAAGTCTCGTCCCCGAGATTAAAATAATCTTAAAACAGGGGATGAAGTTTGAAATTGTTGAGTCCAAGGATCATGCCATTGATCCTGTAAGCACCTCATAAGTGCCCCTATGAGATCCTCACAGTACCGTTATCATAATCGTAATATCTCCAATAGATCGTAGCAAGAATATAATATGGGCCCCTACCACATCCTTACTCCGACTTCCCGGATATATCATAACTCGAAAATCATTACAGCATCTCCACTAGGTCTTAGCAAGCAGTCTATAAGGGCCCCTATAAAATGTCTGTATCCACTTCGTGGGGTGTAATAATGCAAGCTCGGTTAGAAAATTTAAAGAGGGTCCTTAGTTTGAAAAGGTTTGGTCTCAAAATCATTGAAGTTATCGATCGCGTTCGATTTCTCTAGATCCAACTCAGTCCTTTTTAAACACCATTCAAAATTCCCTAACCCGACGTTAATCAAGCAATTTTCAAATCTCAAGAGGTGGATGATTCAAACTCTAAGGGCTAATCCCATATTTCCTTCCTATATGTTCCAAGTCAGAATCAGATCTCATTAATTCGGTTCTATAACCCTATCATTTCCAATTCAAGGCATCATATATCATATCAATTGTTCAACATAGCAATCATATCGTTCATGGTAGGATTTATCGCATCATCTCAGAGAAGTTACACACCATATCAATTAGATAAGCATGTCATATCAAACAAATAAGCACATCATACTCATGCTACTACCAAGCGTCATCGCATTAGAGGCAAACAAGTACTTCCATACACTAGCATTCCATCGAGTTCAGGGGATAACTATGTTAGTACTAACAGTTCACTATTGTCAGCGATAATACATCATAGAATCAACATCGTATATAGCATAGAATTCGCCCCACATTCGGCCCCAAGTAAAGCATACGTTATATCACATCCTTAAGAGAACCTGCCTATAACTACATATCATCTCTTGCATTAAGATCAAATTCACCGAGGTCTACCAACTCAATCCACTACTAGTTCTAGACATCATTGCATCCTGCTCACATACAACCTTTTTAGCCTCATAACTACCCATAATCAAGGCCAATTACCCAACCAACTATTAGGTATTCCAACTCTTATGCCACTAAACCATCTAAGGGTCAATCCACTTCGACATCCCGATCTCAAGTCCTACCTTCCGTTCGACCATTTAAAACTATCTCTTGGAGTTCCCAAATCACAAAATTCCCTCATTTCGACAAGCTGAACAACAAGATCTACTACCAAAAATCTATATAGAACACGTCATTGCCCTGGGGGTCCTCTACGAGTCCCATCTTTACCTTCTAAGAGAAATTCTGAGTCCTCAACTGAACCGCTCTAAGGATTGATCTAGATGCCTGTTAACAATCTCGCTTACTCTTTTTAAGCTCTCAAGACTCCGCTTGAACATCATCCCCCAAAGAGATATCTCGAATCACCTTGCTAACCTGATCATATTCCACGCACCACTGACCACTCTCACTAACCATCTACCTCTAAGGACCCAAGTCATGCTGACCATCTCACACTTGACACTCCATACCAATTCTAACGCAGAACCCAACTAGTGGTACTCCCAACAACGAATCACCATGACCCTCAAGTCGACCCACTCTAGATCCTCTTCACAGCATACTCTACTTGGACTAGTTCCCTCAACTCCGCATGTTTCCCCAAATTGCCTCAGATCACGCTTCCTCAAACTTCGAAATCTCTACCGCTTAAACTCTTATGTAC
The DNA here is from genome assembly GCA_037127255.1 of Persicaria tinctoria. Classification (NCBI taxonomy): domain Eukaryota; kingdom Viridiplantae; phylum Streptophyta; class Magnoliopsida; order Caryophyllales; family Polygonaceae; genus Persicaria; species Persicaria tinctoria. The sequence continues at coordinate 53,181,036 of JBANSL010000014.1, read as the reverse complement.
CGATCATCATTTTCACCGAATTCCTATGACATCCTTGTTCGAATTTCCTAAGTACCGCAACTTCACCAACCTTCTAAAATCTCTTATCCTCTAGCGTTCTCAATACCTTCTGCTTTGCCTAGTTCCCAAATTCATACTCATAATCTCCTTATCCCAACCTTAAGCCCACAATCTTACTAGGAATCTCAACTACATCCTTGCCTAGCCGCAGGCCTTTCCTCGAAGATTCATCTCATATCCTCCAATACCTCAATAGCCACAATAACCTCCACTCATAAATCCCGATTCATTCCCTATGCCAAAATCCTCCAACAATGCATCTAGAAATCATTCACTCATAAATTCCCTAAACATTACCAATCCTATCTAAACAACCCCAAATACTCATCACACGAACAACCCTGATATGAATAACCTAATATCCCCGATCGATAATTTACCAAGAAACCCCATTCTACTCTTCCTTGGCAATTCCTCAACCTCATCCTTTACCGAAATCGCTCCCACTCACAACACACACAACCTAGTCCCAAGTTCTACGATTCCTTAGACGTTCCTCCATCGATCATCCTCGACACCGCCCACGATCTGCTCCTAGACTATCTAGACACCTTCCTTAGCACACCAATCTGTCTCACAACACACCTCCCCTCAAGAATCCCCCAATCAACTCCAAGCTCACCCATCCACCTCTAGAACTCTTCTAACTACCTCTACCCGCACCTAATCTCAAGATCATCCTAATGAAACTAGTTCAGACCTCAGCCAACCACTCTTTTATAATACCCGCACACACTACTTGCCTATACTTCCACCTCTAACTAAGACCTACCTAGAAGCTCATCTGAGAACCCCACTACCTACTACCTCCTACCAGTCCTAACTCACTCGGCTCTACCTAAGTTAATGCATCCATCCTACACACCCTCTCGCTCATCTCATGACTAAGAACAAAGACTGCAATCCCTCTGCCACTTTCCGACCTAGCTTACCGAAGAATCTCTCGACTCCTGCACAAGAAGAAGCACCACCAGACATATAACCCATAACCTACTCACCAGCAAGTCAGTATACCAAGAACCAAGGCACATCATCATAGAAACAAGTTAGTCAGGCAATCATTGCTACTAGTTCAGCACATCCGTCATCACACATTCAATTATGTCAGCTCTTAGCCTATCACACAACATCAATTCCGATTAGTATAGAAGAATCCACGATTTGAATTAAGAATGCTCTTCCTCGTGTCAGCTGGGAGGAACCTGTTCATGATTGTCATCTTTGAAGCATATTCGTCCTTTTTGCCATCAGTGACGTTGTTCCTGGGGCCTAGGGGTCATGGACCCATCACACTTCCGTTGTGCCGCTCCGGTGCCACTTGGTCGTCGGTCCTTTCTTGGATATCGGCGCTCATCGAAGGATCATAAGGGTTAGATGTTACGGAGATAGGGGAGAGACAAGGTCGGACAACGCAACTTCCTTAAGAGTTCAGACATGGACTGGGACTAAGGACGACGAGACCAAGGAAAAGATCCCAACCCGAGAGTTACAACGATGCTCTTATAATGTTGGCACGCAAACACATAAAAATCAAGAGATATCATCACATTATTTCACACTAGTATGCACCTATCTCAAGGAATATCGATTTATGCATTCATAACATGTTCATATAATCATCTTTATATGTGCGTAGAACAAGCTAGCAACCTATTATTTCATTCACCAATCATGCTTGACAGACGAAGAACATGTATAAGAACATGGGACATATATGGCATAAGTTATGCAAGATCTAGCAAACATCACAGGATATCATATGCACGACTTATCACTCATTTAGATACACAATTAAGCAATTCATAATATTACGGAAAACATGTTAAGATGTACCCTAAAAATCATGCTAAGGGTATGATCAGTTCATGTATGGTTGGTATAGCAACTATCTCATCACATACATCCTTATTCGCATAGTAAGACTAAGATGTCACACAATCGTACAAGAGCCTATAACTGAGAAGTATATGTCTTACATGATAAAAGAAATACTCATTAAACATGTACACAATCAATGAGGTCCAATTAGGTTAATTTGGCATGCTAAGTCATCTGATTCACGTGTTAAACACGCAACGAGAGTTGGCCACACTATCATGGACCTAGTTCATAGGGAGACAATAATCATGGGAATTCAATACATACGACACATACATCCACTCATAAGTGCAACCATGCAAGGTACCAGGCAAGTTATGCTGAATTATACCAATATAGCATGTCATTAAATCACAAGGAGGCTATCACTATAACTTGACATAATTCTCTAAGGGCAATCATCGACTCACCACCCATTTCCCCGTGGGACGCTAGTATGACTTGCTAGGTAGGACACAAGGACATTCCCGCCGTTTATGAGAAGGGTGGGTAGAACTCGTGTTTAGATTCTTGGGAAAGAAGACATGGTTGGCCATGACGAGGATCGAAGGGGATGACTCCCTAAGACAACTTACTTCTATCTCGAAACGATTTAAATCCTCACCCCCACTAGCATACTCAGGTAACCCTCACATTTGACATGATTTCCGAAGGTAATTAGTTGACCGACCCAAATTTCCTGTGGAAGACCCCAACCTCAGGTACGAGATTCGATAGAAGCATCGATGGTGGGATACGAAACAGGACTCAAAACGGGGAAAGCAAATGCTTCTGGACCCTTGCTAACATGCCTAGATGTTTTGGTGGGGCGGATGACAGAGTCAGAACCATCGGGGGATTTGAATTATGGAAGGTTGTTCCAACAAGACAAGAATTCTGATTGCATAAGAACAAGTTTTTCTCCCGCTATCCCATTTGCACGGTTATTCAACACATGATTCAAGTAAGGCACATACTGATTAGTTCGTTATCCTAAGCACAATAGCACTCAACATGGAAGCAATCAACAAGATTAATATGATCCTCTTCAAGGAGGATCGCCCTTGGGCCCAATTGGATATAATGCATACAATCACATAGACGATCTATGCCGCCCTTTGAGGGACGACTGACCGGAGGGGCAAGAACCTCACAACCTCCTAACTCAATACTCCAACCTCCGGGGTGTTCCTTGGAGTCTTCTAGGCCCATCTGTAAATAAAAGCTAGTATTTTGCCTACCGTTCCCCGAGTTCTACATCCATAAGGGATGTCTATCGCTATAGTCTCTACCCACGAGATTGTTTCCCCTTTATTCATTTAGGTTTAATTCCAATTAAATTCGTTTTGCCTTTTTGAAAACATTTTCCAAAACCATTTGAAATCATTGGGCGATTTTCAAAACCACTACAACCTATCGTACTCGGATTGCAAAACCTCGGCTCTGATATCACCTTTGTAACGGCCCGAGATTATGATTCCCGAGTTACGTTTCGAGGGATAAAACCCCTCGTTAGGATCTTGCGCTCCGAGTACATTTTGAAGGTTTGAAACCGAAGATTTGTAGTTTAAAGCGGGATTTCGCACCCAAATCTTGAAGGTCCGTTGGAGACCCCGGGGGTAAACCCCTGTACCTTTCCTAAGTCTACAACGCAGAAAATCCTTTATCCTACAAAGGGCATAAGTTCTGAAAACGATACAACGGGCGCAACGGCAGAGCCGGGTCAAAACAGAGTGTAAGTAGGGAGAAATCCCAAAATTATAAATTTGGTGAAGTCAGGGTTCAACACTCACTCTCTGCCATATGAATGGACCCCGTCATAACAGCACGAAATCAAGGAGTGAAACGGGTGCCTGAATCTAAAAAAAAGAGGGGGATCTGGGTCAATCATCAGGCCACTCATGCGCGTGTGTAAACACACTCTAAGAGGCATATAATAAGCATCCTATCCCTAAGATGAAATGTGTAATGCAATGCGAAAATTAAATCTCTCTCTCTCCCACACACACAGATATATATGTGTGTGTATATATATATATATATATATATATATATATATATATATATATATATATATATATATATATATATATATACATATATATATATACTGACAGTTTAATATAATGCAGGAAGCGATAAATGGATCCACATCGAATGCCAAGTGGCATGTCCCTCTCCTACCTCCATCTCTTTCCGATAGGGCGAAGACTGGCCAGCTCGTGAATGCATTTCATAATAATCGCGCGGCACGCATGCCCAACCTGCCCCACAAGAAATAATAAAGCCCGCAGGCAGCTTTTACAATCATGCTCATAATATAAGTAAAGAAAGTTCCATGACTCGACTGACTCAGGACGGGACCCGATGGTGTTGGGTTGTCCTATGACCCTAGCAAAGACTCTAGTTACTTCACAGATAACGACCGTTCTCTTGCAAGAAGATATATCAATCATATGATTTTCATTTTAGCTCCTAAGCGTGATTCAAAGTCTTATGGTGCATGTACACTAGCCTACTATATAACACCCAGTGCATAGAGCGCCCATCATGAGTAAGTTCAAAGAACTTACCTGGAGAAGCGCAGAATCCAAACAATGATCAGCAATGAAAAGCAATCCAACAGATCATAGATCACCTAGTAATCCCATAAGTAACATAATAATTCTAAGTCTAATTTACACAAAGCACACAAGTCACATATGAAACATATAAGATACACACACATATGATAACTCAACCATCTCGTCATTATTAACATTATCATCTCATCTTTAATTCTCATTTTGTCTCATCATATCTCATAAATTAACATCTTTCTCATTTAGATCATAACCTCATCCTCATCAACTCATGACAACCTATATACCACACTTAGCCAATTTCACATATTATCGTTTCACACTCACACTTGGCATACAGATATATATCATCAACATCATAATATCTAACATTTAATTAATCTCATATAGTAAATCACCGCATGTCATGCTATTAGTGTAAAGACTCGGATTTTCAAATCCTAATTTTTCGGAAAAAGGAAATTAAAAATGAATTTAAATCGAATTAAAAGCTCGTTTAGCGGATTCCGACCAGAATGTAAAATTCAACGAACATTTTCCATCCTTTGACCTCGAAAATTCAAAATAAATATCAGATGGCGATATCCTTGTCTATTTTAAAAATCTAACCGACCGAGAAAGCGAGAGTCAGAGAAACTAACATTCGAGAACTAATTTCTGGGTTCAAAATTCGGGTATCCGGAATAGATTACGGGTATTGGTTTAACCATTCCCACACTCTATCCTTACCAACTCCCTCACCTCCCCATACCTCCTTCAAATCACCATCATCCCCATCAGTTTCATTCAACGTCACATTCATCACCGTCACTCACCATCACTCATCGTCACCATAACCATCGCCCCATCATCGTTGCCGCACCTTCAACTACCACACACACACCACCGTCTCCCCTTCCTTCTTCCCTCCTTCCACCTCGAGCTGCCAGCGGAAGGTCCCACGCACCCCTCGGAGCAACCACCAGCAGCCGAAGCAGCCTAGAAGCTCCCCAGCGCCGCCGAAGGCCACCGGAACCCCGTCGCCCCGTTCGAGCGCGAACAGTCTTTTGGTAAGCCGTTCTCCTTCGTTTTCGATCCAAATCACCCCTGAGCTCCTCCATCACACTCACCCATGTCTGGCGCAGGTCCGACGAGCCATCGCGAGCCACCGACGAAGCCCAGAACTTCGATCGAGAGCTCCGAAGTCGCGAACATCCTCGGTGAGCGTTCGAAACTCATTCCTTTTCCTTGGTTCATTTTTATTCTTTTCTTGTCCTCGGGTGGTCGAAGAGTGCGTGAGGGCTTAGTGTGGAGAGGGTGGGCGAGATCGAGAGCTCCGGCGAGTATCGAGGGCGGCGAGGTGAGCTCGTGAGAGTCGTGAGGGAGCCGGGTCGCGGAGCGAGAGAGCAAGGCGAGAGCGCGGGAGCAGCGGGCACATGACAGCGGGAGCAAGCGAGCTGGGCGGGACCATGGAGTCGGAGCCGGTGAGCCACGACGTCGCCGACGGGGTCGAGCTCCAATGGCGCGGGCGGGAGCACTTTCGAAACGAAGGAGGAAGAAGAAGTTGTTTGGCATGTGGGCCCCCCTTTCCTCATTTTATATTATTTATTTAACTTTGAATCGGTTTGGGTTAAAAATTAGCGGGTTCGGTTCGGTTGGATTTAAATGGGTTTGGTTCGGTTCGGTTCGGGTTATCCCCTCATTTAATTATTTAATGGTAACTAAATAAAATATAATATTATTCGGGGTTTAAAATATATTATTTTGGACTTATAGATTTTAAAAGTAATTTGAAAAAGAATTTCAAAGATCTGATAGTAATTTAATAAATACGTAGTAATTGAAAAAGGAATTTTGTAAGTAATTTCAAGGGTCGGAATACTTAACTATTTAACTAGATTTTGAAACCATTTTGGAACTAACTTGGGAATAAGACTTATTCGATGACTAACTAGCATGATAATACGAGCGTTTGACTAACAACATGATATGTGTGACTAATAGCATGACTTGCGATGATTTACTATAAGAGATTAAATGTTAGATATTCTGATGTTGATGATATATATCCGTATTTCAAGTGCGAGTATGAAATGGTAATATGTGAAATTGGCTAAGTATGGTATGGAGGTTGTCATTAGTTGATGAGGATGTTGTTATGATCGAAATGAGACAAGATGAGAATTGAAGATGAGATGAAAATGTTAATAATGACAAGATGGTTGAGCTATGATATGTGTTTGGATCTTATATGTTTCATATGTGACTTGTGTGCTTTGTGTGAATTAGACTTAGACTTATTACATTATTTTTGGGTTTTCTAGGTGATCTTTGATATGTTGGATTGCTTGCAATTGCTGATTATTGTTTGGATTCTGCGCTTCTCCAGGTAAGTACCTCCGGGGCTTACTCAGTAACCAGTACCTCCTGCCTGATGTGTCATATAGTATGTAGGTTTTTCATATGCATAAGAGCATGCCATGTAGTATCATGCTTAGGAATTGCACTTACGAATGAGCATTCTTATTCTGTATGCGTTTGAATACAGAACGGCCGTTATCTGCGAGTCCGAGAGTCCTTGCTAGGGTCATAGGGCAGCCCAGTTTCATCGGGTGTTGTCCTCCTTGACTTATATATATATATCATGAGATACGAGATGAGCATGAGATACGAGATGAGCATGAGATGCGATATGATGATGAGATTTGATATGATATAGTATCGAACTGGCCAGTCTCCACCCTATCTGGAAGAGGGGTGGTGGTAGAAGAGGGATATACCACTTGGTATTCTTTGTTAAGGCCTTACTTAATATTCTACATATATGAATTAGGAGCATGATAGTGTGGTTAAGATTTCAGTACTGCATGAAGGCATCCTTTATTCTAGGTATAGGCGTATTATATGTCCTCAGCGCGGTCAGAGGACCCGCGGATGGACTCTTGGCCTGACTTGGTGGTATAGTTTCAGGTACCCGATACACTGCTTGATTTTGTGCTGTTATGACGGGGTCTATTCTTATGGCGGAGAGTGAGTGTTTGAAACCTGACTTCACTAGATTCATGCATTTGGGATTCTCCCTAATTGTACTCTATTTTGACCCGGCTCTGCCGTGACACTGGTTGTATCATTTTCAGAACGTATGCCCTTTGCATGATAACGGATTTCCTGCGTTGTAGATTTAGGACAGGTACAGGGGTTTACCCCGAGTCCCCCAACGGACCTTTCGGATTTGGGTGCGAAATCCCACTTTAAACTGCACATCTTCGATTTCAAACCTTCAACCTGTACTCGGGGCGCAAGATCCTAACGAGGGGTTTCATCCCTCGAAACGTAACTCGGGTATCATAATCCCGGGCCGTTACAAAGGTGGTATCAGAGCCAGGTTTTGCAATCCGAGTACCCAAGGTTGAAGATGGTTTTGAAAATCGCCCAATGTTTTCAAATGGTTTTGAAAAATGTTTTCAAAAGGGCAAAATGAATTTAATTGGACTTAAACCTAAAATGAATAAAGGGGAAACAATCTCGTGGGTAGACATTAGAGCGATAGACATCTCTTGTGGATGTAGAACTCGGGAAACGGTAGGCAAAATAATAGCTTTTATTTACAGATGGGCCTAGAAGACTCCAAGGAACACCACGGAGGTTGGAGTGTTGAGTAGGAGGCCGGTAGGTTTTGCCCCTCCGGTCAGCCGTCCCTCGAAGGACGGCATAGATCGTCTCTATGCTTATGTTTATATATATACCTATATGCAATTGGGCCCGAGGGCGTTCCTCCTCGAAGAGGATTATATTAATCTTGTTGATTGCTTCTGTGTTGAATGTTATTGTGCTTAGGATAGCGAACTAATTAGAATGCCTTAACTTGAACATGTACATGACTGTATGTTTAAACGGGATAGCGGGAGGAAACCTTGTTCTTATGTAATCAGATTTTCTGTCTTGTCGGAATAGTTCTTCCATAGTACAACCCCCTTGATAATCCCGATCCTGTTTTCCGTCACACCAAAGCACTTGGATGTGTCAGTAAGGGTCGAGAGTGTCCGTTCCTCTTGACTTGAGTCCTATTTGTATTCCAACCATAGATGTTCATCGAGTCTCATACCTAATGTCAACATTCTCTACGGGAAATTTGGGTCGGTCAACTAACTACTTTCGGGGATTGTGTATAATGTGAGGGTTACCTGAGGTTGATTATCGACATTCTTCCGAGTTAGGAGTGCGTTATCTTATGGAGTCATCCCTCTTGAGTCTCGTAATGCTCAACCGTGTCTCCTTGCCAAAAGAGTGTAAACACAAATTCTACCATCTTCTCTCAGAAACGGCGTGAATGTCCTTGTGTCCAGCGAGTCATACTAGCATCCCACGGGAAACGGGGTGGTGAGTCGGTGATTGCCTTTGGAGAATTCTGTCAAGTTATAATGATATCCTCTTTGTGATTTCATGACATGATATATTGGTATAATTCAGCATGACTTGTCGGGGACCTTGCATGGTTGCACTTATGAGTAGATGTATGTGCCGTATGTATTGAATTCTCATGATTACTATCTCCATATGAACTAGGTCCATGATAGTGTGATTAACTCTCGTGGTATGTTTAACATGTGAATTAGATGACTGAGCATGCCAGATTAACCTAATTGGACCCCATTGACTGTGTACATGTTTAATGAGTATTGTTAGAATCATGTAAGACATATACCTCCCAATCATAGGCCCTCGTATGATTGTGTGACGTCCTAGTCTTACTATGCGAATATGAAAGTATGTGAGGAGATAGTTGCTATACCAACCCTTCATGAACTGACCATACCCTTAACATGATTTTTAGGGTACATCTTAGCATGCTTTCCGTAATAGTATGACTTGCTTAATTGTGTATCTAAGTGAGTGATAAGTCGCGCATATGATATCCTGTGATGGTTGCTATATCTTGCATAACTTGTTCCATATATGTCCCATGTCAGTCTGTGCATACATGTTCTTAGTCTGTCAAGCATGATTGGTGAATGAAACGATAGGTTGCTAGCTTGTTCTGCGCACATATAAATATTACTATATGAACATGTTATGAATGTGTAAATCGATATTCCTTGAGATAGGTGCATACTAGTGTGAAATAATGTGATGATATCTCTTGATTTTTATGTGTTTGCATGCCACAATTATAAGGGCATCGTTGTAACTCTCGGGTTGGGATCTTCTCCTTGGTTTCGTCGTCCCTAGTCCTCGTCCATGTCTGAACTCTTAAGGAAGCTGTGTTGTCCGTCCTTGTCTCTCCTCTATCTCCGTAACTTCTAACCCTTATGATCCTTCGATGAGCGTCGATATGCAAGAAAGGACTGACGACCAAGTGGCACCGGACCGGCGCAATGAAAGTGTGATGGGTCCATGACCCCTAGGCCCCAGGAACAACGTCACCGATGGCAGAAGGGACGAATATGCTTCAAGATGACAATCGTGAGCAAGTTCCTCCCAACTAACACGAGGAAGAACATTCTTAATTCAAATTGTGGATTCTTCTATACTAATCGGAATTGATGTTGTGTGATAGGCCTAGAACTGACATAATTGAATGTGTGATGACGGATGTGTTGAACTGGTAGAAATGATTGGCTGACTAACTTGTTTCTATGATGATGTGCCTTGGTGCTTGGTATACCGACTTGTTGGTGAGTGGGTTATGGGTTATATGCCTGGTGGTGCTTCTTCTTGGGCATGAGTTGAGAGATTCTTCGGTAAGCTAGGTCGGAAAGTGGCAGGTGGATTAAGGTCTTCGGATTGGGTCATTGGTCGTGTGAGATAGGGTGCAGGAAGGATGCGTTAGCTTGGGTAGAGCCGAGTGAGTTGGGATGTGTCGAAGATAGTGGTATGTGAGTATAGATGAGCTTCTAGGTAGGTCTTAGGTGAGCAGTGGGGCTAGTATGGTGAGATTTTGAGGGGGGTGTCCTAGTGAGAAGTGGTAGTCTAGGCAGGTAGTGTGTGCGGGTAGTATAAGAGAGTGGTTGACTGAGGTATGGACTAGTTTCATTAGGGTGATCTTGAGATTGGGTGTGGGTAGAGGTAGTTAGGATAGTTCTAGAGGTAGATGGGCGAGCTAGGAGTTGATCGGGGAATTCTTGAGGGGAGGTGTTGTGAGACGGATTGGTGTGCTAAAGAAGGTTTCTAGATAGTCTATGAGCGGATCGTGGGCGGTGTCGAGGATGATCGATTAAGGAATGTCTGAGGAATCATAGAATTTGGGACTAGGTGGTGTGTGTTGTGAGTGGGAGCGTTTTCGGTAAGGGATGAGGTTGAGGAGTTGTTAAGGAAGATTAGTATGAGGTTGCTAGGGAAATTATCGATCGGGGATGTTAGGTTGTTCATATCAGGGCTGTTCGTGTAATGAGTATTTGTGGGTTGTTTAGATAGGATTGGTAATGCTTGGGGAATTTATGAGTGAAGGATCTCTAGATGCGTTGTTGGAGGATTTTAGCATAGGGAATTAATCGGGATTTATGAGTGGATGTCATTGTGGCCATTGAGGTAATTGAGGATGTGAGATGAATCTTCGAGGAAAGACTGGTAGCTAGGCAAGGATGTAGTTGAGATTCCTAGTAAGACTGGGGGGTTAAGGTTGAGATAGAGAGATTATGAGCAGGGATTTGGGAACTAGGCAAAGCAGAATGTATTGAGGACGCTAGAAGCTAAGAGATTTTTGAAGGTTGGTGAAGTTGTAGTGCTTAGGAAATTCGAACGAGGATGTCATAGGAATTCGGTGAAAATGATGATCGGTACATAAGGGTTTAAGTGGTAGAGATTTCGAAGTTTAAGGAAGCGTGATTTGAGGCAACTTGGGGAACATGCCGAGTTGATGGAACTAGTCTAGGTAGAGTATGCCGAGAAGAGGATCTAGAGTGGGTCGGCTTGACGGGCATGGTGATTCGTGGTTGGGAGTACCACTAGTTGGGTTCTGCATTAGAATTGGTCGGGAGTGTCAAGTGTGAGATGGTCAGCATGAGTTGGGTCCTTAGAGATGGATGGTTAGTGAGAGTGGTTAGTTGCGTGGGGAGTATGATTAAGTTAGCAAGGTGATTCGCGATGTCTCTTTAGGAGATGATAGTCGAGTGGAAGGTAGGACTTGAGATCGGGATGTCGAAGTGGATTGGCCCTTAGATGGCTTGATGGTATAGGAGTTGTGATACCTTGTAGTTGGTTTGGGTATTCGACCTTGATTGCGAATAGTTATGAGGCTAGGAAGGTTGTATGTGAGCAGGATACAATGGTGCCTAGAACTGGTAGTGGATTGAGTTGGTAGACCTCGGTGAAGTTGATCTTTTAGTGCAAGGGATGGTGAGTAGTGGACGTGTCTCGTCATGATTGACAGTGTAGACAGATTCTCTTGAGGTAGTGATCTAGTGTATACTTTACTTGGGGACGAATGTTGTGCGAATTCTATGATATAGACGATGTTGATTATCTGATGTGTTGTCGTTGACAATAGGGAACTGTAGTACTAACATAGTTATCCATGAACTCGATGGAATGCTACTGTTCGGAAGCAGTTGTTTACCTCTAATGCGATGACGCTTGGTAGTTAGATGAGTATGATGTACTTATCTGATTGATATGACGTGCTTATATGATTGATATGGTGTGTAACTTCCATGAGATGATGTGATAAATTCTACCATATATAATACGATGCTAGATATGCTATGTGGCTATTCTTGAGGTGATTATGTTATGCTATTAGACGTGAGGTGCTATTGTTATTCGATGTATATACATGATGCTTGATGATGGAAATGATAGAAATTGAACTGTTGAACTTTGATTCTGACTTGGAACCTAGGAAGGGAATATGGGATTAGCCTTTAGAGGTGGATGGTAGGCTGAATGGAGAGGTTAGAAATGCTTTTGACTAATGCCGAACTTGAAGTTTTGAACGGTGTTTTAAAGAGGATGTTGTGATGTTTTGAGTTATGATATGATCGAGGACTCGGAGTAAGGATGTGGTAGGGGCCCATATCACATTCTTGCTATGGTCTATTGGGGATATTATGATCACGGCAACGATACTGTGAGGATCTCATAGGGGCACCTATGAGATACTTACGGGGTCAATCACATGATCCTTGGACTCACCAATTTAAAACTTCATCCCGCATGTCATGCTATTAGTGTAAAGACTCGGATTTTCAAATCCTAATTTTTCGGAAAAAGAAAATTAAAAATGAATTTAAATCGAATTAAAAGCTCGTTTAGCGGATTCCGACCAGAATGTAAAATTCGACGAACAATTTCCATCCTTTGACCTCGAAAATTCAAAATAATTATCAGATGGCGATATCCTTGTCTATTTTAAAAATCTAACCGACTGAGAAAGCGAGAGTCAGAGAAACTAACATTCGAGAACTAATTTCTGGGTTCAAAATTCGGGTATCCGGAATAGATTACGCGTATTGGTTTAACCACTCCTACACTCTATCCATACCAACTCCCTCACCTCCCCATACCTCCTTCAAATCACCATCATCCCCATCAGTTTCATTCAACATCACATTCATCACCGTCACTCACCATCACTCATCGTCACCATAACCATCGCCCCATCATCGTTGCCGCACCTCCAACTACCACACACACACCACCGTCTCCCCTTCCTTCTTCCCTCCTTCCACCTCGAGCTGCCAACGGAAGGTCCCACGCACCCCTCGGAGGACCCACCAGCAGCCGAAGCAGCCTAGAAGCTCCCCAGCGCTGCCGAAGGCCACCGGAACCCCGTCGCCCCGTTCGAGCGCGAACAGTCTTCCGGTAAGCCGTTCTCCTTAGTTTCTAATCCAAATCACCCCTGAGCTCCTCCATCACACTCACCCATGTCCGGCGCAGGTCCGACGAGCCATCGCGAGCCACCGACGAAGCCCAGAACTCCGATCGAGAGCTCCGAAGTCGCGAACATCCTCGGTGAGCGTTCGAAACTCATTCCTTTTCCTTGGTTCATTTCTATTCTTTTCTTGTCCTCGGGTGGTCGAAGAGTGCGTGAGGGCTTAGTGTGGAGAAGGTGGGCGAGATCGAGAGCTCCGGCGAGTATCGAGGGCGGCGAGGTGAGCTCGTGAGAGTCGTGTGGGAGCCGGGTCGCGGAGCGAGAGAGCAAGGCGAGAGCGCGGGAGCAGCGGGCACATGACAACGGGAGCAAGCGAGCTGGGCGGGACCATGGAGTCGGAGCCGGTGAGCCACGACGTCGCCGACGGGGTCGAGCTCCAATGGCGCGGGCGGGAGCGCTTTCGAAACGAAGGAGGAAGAAGAAGCCGTTTGGCATGTGGGCCCCCCTTTCCTCATTTTATATTATTTATTTAACTTTGAATCGGTTTGGGTTAAAAATTAGCGGGTTCGGTTCGGTTGGATTTAAATGGGTTTGGTTCGGTTCGGTTCGGGTTATCCCCTCATTTAATTATTTAATGGTAACTAAATAAAATATAATATTATTCGGGGTTTAAAATATATTATTTTGGACTTATAGATTTTAAAAGTAATTTGAAAAAAAAATTCAAAGATCGGATAGTAATTTAATAAATACGTAGTAATTGAAAAAGGAATTCTGCAAGTAATTTCAAGGGTCGAAATACTTAACTATTTAACTAGATTTTGAAACCGTTTTGGAACTAACTTGGGAATAAGACTTATTCGATTACTAACTAGCATGATAATACGAGCGTTTGACTAACAACATGATATGTGTGACTAATAGCATGACTTGCGATGATTTACTATAAGAGATTAAATGTTAGATATTCTGATGTTGATGATATATATCCGTATTCCAAGTGCGAGTATGAAACGGTAATATGTGAAATTGGCTAAGTATGGTATGGAGGTTGTCATTAGCTGATGAGGATGTTATTATGATCGAAATGAGACAAGATGAGAATTGAAGATGAGATGAAAATGTTAATAATGACAAGATGGTTGAGCTATAATATGTGTTTGGATCTTATATGTTTCATATGTGACTTGTGTGCTTTGTGTGAATTAGACTTAGACTTATTACGTTATTTTTGGGTTTTCTAGGTGATCTTTGATATGTTGGATTGCTTGCAATTGCTGATTATTGTTTGGATTATGCGCTTCTTCAGGTAAGTACCTCCGGGGCTTACTCAGTAACCAGTACCTCCTGCCTGATGTGTCATAGAGTATGTAGGTGTTTCATATGCATAAGAGCATGCCATGTAGTATCATTCCTAGGAATTGCACTTACGAATGAGCATTCTTATTCTGTATGCGTTTGAATACAGAACGGCCGTTATCTGCGAGTCCTAAAGTCCTTGCTAGGGTCATAGGGCAGCCCAGTTTCATCGGGTGTTGTCCTCATTGAGTTATATATATATATATATATATATATATATATATATATATATATATATATATATATATATATATATATATATATATATATATATATATATATATATATATATATATATATATATATATATATATATATCACGAGATACTAGATGAGCATGAGATACGAGATGAGCATGAGATGCGATATGATGATGAGATTTGATATGATATAGTATCGAACTGGCCAGTCTCCACCCTATCTGGAAGAGGGGTGGTGGTAGAAGAGGGATATACCACTTGGTATTCTTTGTTAAGGCCTTACTTAATATTCTACATATATGAATTAGGAGTATGATAGTGTGGTTAAGATTTCAGTACTGCATGAAGGCATCCTTTATTCTAGGTATAGGCGTATTATATGTCCTCAGCGCGGTCAGAGGACCCGCAGGCGGACTCTTGGCCTGACTTGGTGGTATAGTTTCAGGTACCCGATACACTGCTTGATTTTGTGCTGTTATGACGGGGTCTATTCTTATGGCGGAGAGTGAGTGTTTGAAACCTGACTTCACTAGATTCATGCATTTGGGATTCTCCCTAATTGTACTCTATTTTGACCCGGCTCTGCCGTGGCACTGGTTGTATCATTTTCAGAACGTATGCCTTTTGCATGATAACGGATTTCCTGCGTTGTAGATTTAGGACAGGTACAGGGGTTTACCCCGGGGCCCCCAACGGACCTTTCGGATTTGGGTGCGAAATCCCACTTTAAACTGCACATCTTCGATTTCAAACCTTCAACCTGTACTCGGGGCGCAAGATCCTAACGAGGGGTTTCATCCTTCGAAACGTAACTCGGGAATCATAATCCCGGGCCGTTACAATTAGTCACACATCAGAACATCATGCTAGTCAGTCACCGAACAAGTCAGATTCTCAAAAATCTGTTTCCAAATCCGAGTTAGAATCCCGACCCTTGAAAATGCTAGCAAAACTCCATTTTTCACTTATTTATTAATCATGTCCGACCTTGAAATTTATTTCCCAAATTCTCTTCTAAACCGACAAGTCCAAATAATTTATGTTAAATCCCAATATTATTATAGATATAATATTTTAAAACATCATTTAATAAAACACTCTTATAGAGTATTTCTAAATCCTTTATGGAATGATTCTAACCCATTTGTATTCGATAAAACCAACCCCTTATAAATCTCCTGAAATAATATTTTATCATTTAAATCCTCAAATATTATATAATAATTTAAATACTGCTGATTAGTTAAATAATAAACGGATAACCCGAACCGAACCGAACCGAACCCGCTAATTAGTTAACTCTCAACCGGTTCAACAATTAACAAAGTAAGGAGGTGGGGCCCACGGGTGCTGACTGGACAGGGCCCTATGGCTCATCTTCTTCCTCTTTCAATTTTGAATGGTCGAGTTGCTCCCGCGCATACGCATGCGTTGCTCCTGCGAGATCGACGTCGACTGCGCGCCCAACTCCCTGCGCTCACGGCTCCTTGCTCTGCATCGCTGCTCCAGGCTTTCGCTCACGCCGGTCCCTCGCACGACCTCAACTCTGCTCGTTTATCTCCGCCAGCGCTCGCTCTCAATGCTCGTTCACGCCTCTCACTAGCTCGCCTCGCCGCCCTCGATGCTCACCGAAGCTCTCGATCTCGACCAATTCCCCGCACTCAGCTCTCAAACACCCCCCGCCTAGCCTGAGAAAACAAGGATTCACGAATCGAACGAGGAAGGAAAGAAAAGATCGGGAGCTCACCGAGGATGTTCGCGACTTCGGAGCTCTCGATCGGAGTTCTGGGCTTCGCCGAAGGCTCTCGATGGCTCGTCGGACCTATGTCGGACATGAGTGAGTGTGATGAAGAAGCTCGAGGATGATTCCGATTAAAAACGGAGGAGAATCGCTTACCGGAACGTGGTTCGCGCTTGAACAAGGGAGGTGGAGCTCCGATGGCTCGTGGTGGCGCTGGAGGGCTCCTGGGCGGCGTCATGGCGGTGGAAGACGTCGGAGGAGGTGTGGGTGGATGCTTCTTATGCTGCTCTTCGAGAAAGGAGGAGGGAGGGAGTGTGTGTGGTGGTTTGAAGATGCGGTGTCAGAGGCGTGTTGTACTGTTGTTGCAATGGACACTACAAAAAATAATTAATTTTGCCACGCCAGCTAGCTTCGGCAAGCCTTTGCCGTGGCAATTAATACCCTTTTGTCACGATAGTAGCCACGGTAGGCATTGCATCTGGAAAAAAAACAAGGACATTAGCAACGGGGTGAATTTGCCGTGGCTATTAGGTCGATTTTGTCACACCTAGTAGCAACGACAAGGTTTACCGTGGCCATTAAATTGGGTTTTTCATGACTTAGCCACGGTAATAGAGTACCGAAGCTAACTTTGCCATAATTGTAAAAACGAAATAAATAAATAAATAATTTGGGATGTTTTGGGAAAAAATAAAATATCCATGTGACAATATTTTATTCATATATTTTAAAAAAAAATATTTAAATATAATATTAATTGATTTTACTACTATATATTTGGCTTTATAATTATATATATATATATATATATATATATATATATATATATATATATATATATATATATATATATATATATATATGTATATGTATATTACATTGTATTCATTATTTTAATTATAAATTCAAGTACCAATAAATTTAAAACATAAAATTAATAAATATTTTATAATATTTATCCATTTATTTATTTTAAATTTTAAAGATATTTATTAAAATATAAATGTAATAAAATTTTAAAAAATAATTTATAATATAAAAATCAATATATTTTCACCTTAATTTATACATTTTTAATAGATAAAAACTATGATATTATTAAAGCAAAATATAATCTAAAAACTTAAAAGTTTGAAAGTAATATATAATCTAAAAACTTAAAATTAATATATTTTCTATAGTATTTTATCTATTTATTTATTAAATTAAATTATCATATTATGAATATTTAACATAAAAATAATATGTTTTCCATATTATGTTATATATTTTGTTAATGATATCACTAATATATGTAAAAATAAAATTTAATAAATTTTTTAAAATATATTAAAATTTAAATAAATTTACACTTCTAAAAATAAATAACTTTATACCTCATCTACTTAGACAAACATAATTATATTATTATTAAAACTTTAAATAAATTCATTTCTTTTAGAATGTTTGGTAGTATTTTTTCGCCCAAAATATAATTTGATAGGTTTATTTGACGGAAAATTTTTCCGCCCAATTTTTCACCCAAAATTTGTAAGTCCCTCCTAAATTTAAGTAGGGCAAAATTACTTTTCTCCAGACCTCAGAGCTCCCCCGTTTCACTCCAATTTTGAGACCGCTTCTCTCTCCACCTCCCATGGCACCTTTTTTTGGTTTCTCCTGTTGCCCAACATCTATCCATGGCGCCTCCTCGAAAAAGTCTTCCCTTGGTGAGGACGACAGGCTCCCTTGCTCCCTCGCTTGCTCAGTCGCTCGCTCGAAGGGCTTGAAGACGATGACGACAGTTGTTGGCGAGGCGACCACTGGAACGACCGAGACCAAGAACGACGGTAAGTACTCCTCCTTACTCTCTGCTTCTACTTCATTGTTGAACAAGAGCGACAGTCCTCTTTCCTCCCTGCTCCGATTTTGTCAGAGCAATTTCACGCTTTTGCTTGAAATTGATTTAGGGTTCCTAATTTAGGGTTTAGCCTACATCGCCATCTTTTAAGATACGCCAATCTCTGAGGCATATTGAAGGGTTTGGGCTCGAATACTCTCAGGCGAAGCGGGTGAAATCGAAGGCCACGGGTAATATCCGATGGTGCTTTTTGAAAGAACAGAGATTTGGAGCTTTTGCTAACTGAAGAACAAACAGGTTCCCTCTATTTCTTTCCTCCTATTGTCTTTAATTTAGGCTGATTTTGACGATTTGGGTTCTGAAATTTAACTAGGGCGGAATGAGTGTACTTAGTAGACCAAGAACGTAACTAGAACTGACCTGAAATGTTTTAGCTAATTTGGTTCAGTTTGTTATGTGTTTTGAGTCAATTTTCTTTTATGCTGAAACACAATGTTTCTTGTTTGTGCAGATATGTTCACGACAATTCTGACCTATTTCACAATTTTATATCTAGGTACAAATAAAATTTCTTGCCGAGGAGATGCAGTCAATCAGTAAAGGGCTGGACAAAGTTCTCCAAGAACTTTCTTCTTCAGAAAATGATGGGTATGGGGGGTTCTGCTTCAAGGAGATTTCAAGTGGATGAGGTTAGGTGCTCAAAGTAATGTTACTTAAATTACTGTACTCTTGAGCTGCTGAGTATGAGAGGTTCTTCTTCAAGCAGATTTCTTGTTTGTTAAACATATATTCTGCTAGGGGTACTAGACTTTCCACTTTGCTTTCTTCATATTAATATTCTTCAAGCATATTTCTTGCTTTTATGATTGATGTCAGATAAAGCAAATGGGGTATTCAATTTCCATATGCATCTTCATCTTTTTCTTATATGAGATGAGATTCAATGTACTATTATGAATACCAAAGCTAAATATTTATGGTTTAATTAATGGGTCGAAGATTTGAGTTGAAGTTGAATTTGAAAAATGGATTTTATTTTGAAATTATTTTTATGAAAAATACTTTTAAACTCTATAAAATATCTTGGTGTTTGTTTCATGATCATTTTATTTATTTCTCTTCACAATAATTTTATACTTCAGTTTTTTTCCTTAATTTTAATACCCACTCGATAAACCACTTTTAGGTCTATCTGCTGACATGAAAATGATATCTTATTGTGGCTTGGAACTCAAGAGCTTTTCTCTGAAATTAGAGAGCTGAAATGCTATGCTGTTTATGACAAAAATGGTGCGTCTAGTGTAAGTTTTTTTTTACATGAGTCTTCTAAGATTCTAATGATTACTATCCTATTTAGATGCTTATGTTGTTTTTATTCAAGCTTCATCTATATATTTTTGGTCCAATTACCAAGTTTGGGTGCTTGAACATGCTAGGTTCCTCATGGGTGTTGAGTTTATCTGGCTGCATACTAATTAAAAGTATTTGATACTTATCTCACCTCTCTGCAAAACACCTTCATGGACTGAATAGTTGTACAATACGGTCTTTGCTTTATGCCTTCAATGTTATTCAAGTACTTGTATCTAAGAAATTTTAGACTGATGAGTTGTTTCATGATGTAGGTAATGTCAAAGTTGCTTTATTTTTATGGCATGTGTGATTTGCTCAAGGAGTGCCTGCTGAAGAGGTAATGCTGATTTAAATTATTGAGTGTTTCCTTCTTTTTCCCAAAGTAATCATTCTTTCTTCTTCCCTCTCCTTACCCTTTTAATCCTCTTTCTTTATTTTTTTTTTCCATAAATTAATTACCCATTTATGCAATTTCATCATGAACCACGACATTTACCTCGAGCATTGTCCTCAATTTGCGCTATGTTGTTCAGTTCGTGTATGTTACTCTCTCTTGTATGTACATACCGCTAATCAGGACATTCCATTTCCCAAACAAAATGTAATGCATTCCAGCAACTTTTAATTCAAATTAAAAAAAATTGTATCTTTTATAGTAGCTTTTTTTGCCTTTGCCCTCTTCCTTTAATCTTACTTTGCTTTGGTAGGCAAGTAATAGTTGTATTTGGTGCTGAGGTTCTGTTTATTGATGAGAGTTCAGCTTATGGATTTGGAAGGGATGAAATGGACAAGGCAGCTAAACAAATTAATGAGGTTAATTGTCTTAGAATGGATCCCACCAGAACCTTTCATATTTCTCACGTTGTAAGAGTAATTTAAATCCTTTTTGTTTGTTATTAAATGATTGCTCTTGAACTTAATCTGTGAGATTTTGCACTTGCATTGGCTTTATGAAACTAGGCTTAATTGTTTCTGAACATGTCTGTTGATTACTCTTGAACTTGTTAAATTACTCTTATAACGTGATAAATCCCATCTAATTCCCTTTGAATCCTTTTTGTTGGTTCTTAAATGATTATATTGTGCACTTGTGCTTCATTTTTTTTTAATGAATCTTCATTCATTTTTATTTCTTTTCTTTTCCTTGTGTAGGTATTTATGTGGTGATCAAGCCTGCTTTTTCAAGGATGAAATTCACCTTGATCTGAAGCATTCAAAGACTGGTTAACCGTTGCTATGGCTAGTGCAGGCGAGGACCTTAATGCATCTTAGGTATAAGTGGCATGATTTTCTCTTCCTCTCTCGTGTTTACCTTTGCTTCTTCCAGCTTTTGATTGTAACATGTCTTTGCTCTGATTTCTTGTCTGTGCAGTTCTATATCATGCTAAAGGAAGGTCTTGACTATCTTGATGGAAAACAAACGTAAGTATGAAGTGATATGTTGCCACCACCTCTTAGGTCTTCCAGTTAAGAGATTTACTCCTTATTACCGTATAATTTATAAAATATTATGGGTGGGAAATTTATAGCGTAAGTGGTCTTTTTTAGTTAAAATGTAGTTTTTGACAATTTATCGTGTATGTAAATTTTATAATTATGTATATTTATTGTATATAAATTATGCATTGACATTTTATTATATATGTAAATTTTGTATAATTAATGAAATCTTATTATATATTTAAATTGTGTATTATTTTTTTTTATAAAAAAATTGGACTTTTTAGCTCGGGTCTAAAGAATCCGAGCTAAAAAGTAGTTTTTTTTTATTTTTCATCCACACTTTAGCTACGGCAGCTTGCCGTGGCAAATATACCGTGTCTTTTGTCAGAGGTTGCTTTGCCGTCGCTTAGCCGTGGCTAAATTAGTAGCCACGGCTGATTACCGTAGCCAATATCATTTTGCCACCCCAGACTTGGCCACCCCTTGTTTCCCGTGGCTACTCCCGTGGCTAAATAAGTTTTGCCACCCCAGATTGGCTTTTTGCCACGGAAAATTGCCGATGCTAAATTGTTTTTTTTTAGTAGTGGGAGAACGATGATGGTGAGGAGATGTGAAAGGGATCAGGTGAGTGGGAATGAATGAAAGAAGGAGAGGAGAATGGAGGGGAGATGGCGGGGTATGGTGATGAAGAAGAGCGGGAGTGATGGAATGAATGACGGGGTGAGGGGTGGGTATGGTTAGTGATGGGAGTGGGTAGGGCTTGTGTGTGGAATTGGTTAAACAAATACCCAAAAATTAATTCTGAATACGCGGATTTTGAATCCCAAAATTAGCTCCCGAATGTTAGTTTTCCCGAATCCCGCTTCCTCGATCAATTAGATTTTTAAAATTGAAAAGGGTATCGCCATCCGATAATTATTTTGAATTTTCGAGGTAAAACGACGGAAATTATTCGCCAAATTTTATATTTTGGTCGGAATCCGCTAAATGAGTTTTAAATTCAGTTTAAGTTCATTTTTAATTTCTTTTTTCCAGAAATTTAGGATTTGAAATTCCGAGCCTTTACAACCCCATGCTTAAACCTTGCTTGTCCTCAAGCAAGAACAAGTGTAAATATTCACAAGAAAGATTCCAGTTTCTATCCAAGCAATGTGTTTGCCCACTTAGATCTGGACATTGGGTTCAAAACAAGAGTAAGCAAATCATGCTAGAGATAAGTCAAAACATCAATTCCAATACCTCACATACACATATTTTGTGGAACGCTCTCGCTCATGTGTTTAAGGTTAAATATTCCGCTCAAACTCATATCTTGAAAACTCATCTACCATAGGCTTGCATTAGCGTCCTAACTCTCCACCACTTGGACTATGCACATAAATATAAATCACGAGGACTTTCATGGGTTGTAATGGGGCCAAGGTAAGAAAAATAAGGTATGGAATTCTTTGGCTATGTGGTGTTAAATCCGGGAAATAGAACTACTTCCTAAACTTCAACCACAATTCAAACTTCTTGTCCACAAACATACCAAACTTCTCACAATCAACCACATCACATAATCAAATAAGCTCATAAACTTTCAACTTTTGAAAACTCATTCCCTTTTCCACAAACATTTCTCTAGTGATGAAGAATTTTATTCACTTTTTTTCTTTTCTTTATTCAATTTTTTTCAATTTTTTTTTTTTTTTTTTATTTCTTCATCACAAGAAACTTACAACTTAAGCACCCTACCTCTCACTCCATACATAATCACTCAAAGCACATATTCCTCTCTTCTCCACTCAAATGAACCATAATTCTATTTCATCCTAATTCCTGAATCGGTAAACAAGGCTAAAATGGGCTTAAGGATAATCTCGTGGAGCTACAAATCAATAGGCAAACAGGTTGAGCAGGCTTCAAGCAAAGGATATAATTATGGGTAGAAAGGGAATAATAAGCTAACGAAAATTGCCTCAATCATGTTTATGCAATGCACACAAGTCATATATGTGACCTCGAGAGGTTCTAACGCAAGTTCTGAAGATAGAGTAATCAAGATGAGCAATTCACACACAAAAGAAAAAGAGGACTCATGAATGTCAGTCCTAAGCTCAGAAGCTTACATGCTTTTGTTCAGAATCTCATTCTCAACAAGTCTCATGATGATTAGTTTTGAAAGATTTATAGCATAAACCCAACAATCCAGATCATCACAACCTTTTTAACATGCCTTAGAGGATATCATCAACCAATTTCAATCAAGGAAGTGACATGTTCTTCAAGAAGAGCAAGGAATCTTTATAGCAAGGGTTCATCTCAAGACATCTATATGCAAATGCAATGCAATGCATGAAATGCACATGAAAAAGAAAATTGAAAAGAAAAAAAAATTATATGAAAAAACAGAGTCACACAAGAAGTTCTCCACCCCATGCTTAAAATCTACTTTGTCCCCAAAGTAGAGAAATGAAGAGTAAGAGGTAGAGGAAATTTACCAAACAAATGAGGCACTTTGAGCAATTCTTCAAATTAGCTTAGGAGGGAACGATGGGGATCATGAGCACAATTCAGCAATCCTAATCCAATGTAGTAGTGCAGGGAGTTCATAGAACCTTCTGTGGTATCTTACCAAATTCCGGCAGCATTTCCTTTGTAATTGGCATGTACACAACACAAAAACGCAGCAAACGCAAGCCTAACAAGTATAGCAAAATCACTATAGCAACCATGAACCGATAACTAATGGAAATCAGCACTATATCAATGCAGTCATCAAAGAAAAATCAGCCATCTAGATCATGCTTGGCCATAAAGGCTAAATTCATGAAATAGTGCTAAGACAAGCAGAAGAACTCTAGGAGGGACATTCATAGAAATCACCAAGCCAAGCACCAAACACTTCAAAAACATTAGTGTATATGACTAAACTTCAAAGGCTAAAGTGATCAATTTCAGCCACAAAGATCAATCAAACCACACTCTGAATTCATCACAAGATTCCCAAAGCAAGAGATTAAAAACAATTCAATCCATGGAATTAATTTCATCCGAACAATTAATGATGTTGAACAGTTCAATCCTCAAAATTTTCTCATGACATTCCCAAATTGCAGCAAGGTAAGGGAAACTAACTTACCTGCACTTACCATCGAAATCGAAGTCGAGTTGCATCCCGGAGTAGCAGCTGGGCCGATAAAGGGAATGGTGGTGCAACTGGTGTGGCGTCTGGAGGTTAGGGGAGCCGGTGCGGGAGGGAGAGCGACGCGAGGGATGTGCGGGAGAAGGAGAGGGTTCAAGTAGGAGAGGCGGCCTGAGGGAAGATCCTGTCGAGAAGTACGACGCAGGAGATCTGGGTGGTGAGAGAGAGAGCAAGGGTTGGTGGTGCGGCGCCTGGTTGGGGTTCCGGCGACAGCGGGAGAGAGAGAGAGAGAGAGAGAGAGAGAGAGAGAGAGAGAGAGAGAGAGAGAGAGAGAGAGAGAGAGAGCAGAAGAACAAAAAACCAAAGAGAGGAGAAGGACGCGTCTCTCTATTTTTTTTCATTTTTGATTTTTGATTTTTTTTTTGAAAATTTCACTCGACCGAGTGAATAACATACTGGACCGAGTGGAGATCTTACTGTACTTCCTGGAATCCACTCGAGCCAAGAGGAAATCCCACTCGACCAAGTTCACCCATCCTTTTTTCCTTTTTTTTTATTGACAGAACTATATAATCTTATTCTTAAAAAAAATTACCTTTATTTAAAATAAAATAAAATGAAATAAAAACTCACCTTGGTTTCCTCGAAAGCGTTTGAACCTTCCCGAATGGATGTTCCATGGCTCAATCCATCCATCAAGCAGAGTCTTTTCGTAGCGGAATAGTAAAAATTCGTTGATGTTCAAGCTCCCAAGGAATGTGCTCATCCTCTTTATAGCATCTCGTCCTATTGTGTCTTCACTAAATCAGAGAGAGAGAGAGAGAGAGAGAGAGAGAGAGAGAGAGAGAGAGAGAGAGCAGAAGAACAAAAAACCAAAGAGAGGAGAAGGACGCGTCTCTCTATTTTTTTTCATTTTTGATTTTTGATTTGTTTTTTTGAAAATTTCACTCGACCGAGTGAATAACATACTGGACCGAGTGGAGATCTTACTGCACTTCCTGGAATCCACTCGAGCCAAGAGGAAATCCCACTCGAACAAGTTCACCCATCCTTTTTTCCTTTTTTTTTATTGACAGAACTATATAATCTTATTCTTAAAAAAAATTACCTTTATTTAAAATAAAATAAAATGAAATAAAAACTCACCTTGGTTTCCTCGAAAGCGTTTGAACCTTCCCGAATGGATGTTCCATGGCTCAATCCATCCATCAAGTAGAGTCTTTTCGTAGTGGAATAGTAAAAATTCGTTGATGTTCAAGCTCCCAAGGAATGTGCTCATCTTCTTTATAGCATCTCTTCCTATTGTGTCTTCACTAAATCCAAATGAAAACTTCTCCATGAAATTTTTCTCCTCAAGCTCATCTTCCAAATCCTCCTCATCTTCTCAAATTTTTCTGTCAAGAGAAACGACAATCCAATCATCATTGAACTTTATCTCATCTTGAACATGGAAATTTTCAGAAATACTCGAAATATTCATCCATTGAGTATTTTGGACCCGCATTATCTCTTTGTCAAAATCGGCTTGGATTTTTGATAGTAGGGTTTCCAAGATAGTGAAGTATTCTTCCATATAAATCAACTTGGACGATTCATGTGAATTTTGTGAAGCTTGATCTCGACACCCAGGTGGTGCGTATCCCTCAGTGAGATCCCTCTCGTAAGAAAGGTGGGGATGCAACATGTAGTACACGTCTTGATCCTAGCAACATGACCAAAAGCTCCACAAAACTCACAATAGCTTATACCATCCATTTGAGCACAACCTGAGATCAGAAAAAAAGGAAAAAAAATCAAAAGCAAAAGAATGACTTAGAAAAATCAGTCTAAATAAACAACCAATACAAACAATAGTCCCCGACAATGGCGCCAAAAACTTGATAGGCTAAAACCTACACCCACAAGTATATGGGATTTAGTTGTAGTATATCGAGTGTCGTATCCACAAGGACTATGTGGTATCGATTATCAATTCAAACTGATTTAACTAAGTCGAGAAAATAAAGGTGAAATGTTTATATGGATGGAGAAAGTAACCAACTAATGAAAAACAACTATGCAAAAATAGGTATTAAACAATGGATACGAGGCAAATCTAGGGTAAGGATCACCACAACGATGGTTTAGTAGATTAATATCGATATTCGTGACACATTGTCTGACTTTGTTGAAGGTAGGTTGTCTAAGGTAATCGCGAATCTCCTTCCGGTTTCAACGCGAATGTGTCTAAATTGGTTAACAATCACCTTTCAGACTCAAGAAACCAATTTAGACCCTTTAAGTTCTTAGAATTCTAAATGAAAATCATATCAACGTCGCCTTTCGGTCTTTGTCAATATCACAATCATCCAAAATATCTATGACAATCTATGAATCCTTGAGAAATTCGATTATCAGTCTCGCCATCCTCTCAATTAAGAGATAAAAGCCAAAACCACAAGTGGAAACAAAATTCAAATCGGGAATCAGATTAAAAAATTTAGGGCAAAACAAAATTTCATATAAGAGGTTAAGGAATCAAATTAAAAAATTTAAGGCAAAGATTACCTCAGCAGCGAGATACTCGAGGACAACGGCGAGGTAACCGGAAGATCGGCGCCATCCAATTGCCGATTGGAAAGAGTCGCCGGAGGGATTGGGTTCACTTCTCAAATCGCGAAGAGGGGGCGAGGGGTGAGGACTGAGGAGCGAGGCAGCGTGATGGCGCATCAACGGCGGGGTTCACCTTCAGCGGCGCCCTTCTCTGCCCTCAAGAACGCATCAAAAGGCCGGGAATATTGAAGGGAAGGGAACACTAAAGAGATGAGATAAGGCATGATAAAAAAAAGGTTGAAATTTCACTTTAATTACAAATTGCCACCGTATTATTAAGAACCATTGATTGAAATTTGACGGTCAGGATTAGAAGTTTCCACCATAAGGTGGTTTCTATGGTAAAGGGTGTTTCCACTTGAACCCCCCCTATATATATATATAATAAAATAAAAAGAGGGCAAAAGCAAAAGCTGTTGTGTAACAACGTTTTGTTTTCCAATCCGCCCTTGTTCTCCTTTTTTTGGATTTTTATTTGTTTATATTGGACGGATCTTATCTGTTTTTTTACAACGGACGGATCTAAGATCTGTCCGTGTATTTTTAAAAAAAAATTAATAATTATTGGACATGTGTCGTGTTGTAGGTGAAACGGATCTTAGATCCGCATGTTAGAGCGTATATAACATATGTCTCCGGTGTATATAACACTATCCTGTGTAATCTTTGACTTACTTGGGTGTGAATACAGAAGATTGAAGAACCCTGATTAAGGAACATTGCTCAATGGATTACATCTGAGCCCCTCATCTCTTTGCAAGGGAAAAAGACAATCATTTAAAAGAGATGTTCCAAAATTCCCATATAAAAGAGACGGTACATAAGAATGGAACAATGATTCAGAAATGCTGAATTTTTTTTGTAAATGGCAAAAAAGGAAAAAATATTAGAGAAATAGCCAAGATTGAAAAGAATTTAGCGAAATAGTCAAAACAGGGTAAAGTCGTTGTTATAAACATCGACTTTACCCAAGAATTTTTTTAATAATAATAAAAAATATAAGTCGCTATTTATAACATCGACTTACATGTATTTCATTTTTTTTCTTGATTTTCGGTTTTTATTTCGTTATAGTTAACTGGAATGAAAAATATATATATATATTGGTAGAGTCACGGTTACAAACAACGACTCTCCATTTTTTTTATTTAATTTCGTTGTTTTAAAAAACTGAAAATAATTTTATTTAAAAAAAAACACACAAAATACCCAGAGTCGTTGTTACAAACAGCGACTCTAGGGTTCTTCTCTAATTGAACAGATGAACCAGGAGTATACAGCGTCAACGAGAAGATGAATCAGGGGGCAATTGACGACCATAGCATCACCGTCAACGAGGCTCAATCCTGTGGAAGCGGTTGCGACGGCAGTGGAGGCCGTGGTGGCTTCGGGGTCATCGTGAGGGAGGCAGTGGATGCTAGCGGTGGCGGAGACGGTGGAAGCTTTTCGTGAAGGTGACTGGCAACTCCGGATTGAAGCTTGCAATTTACCAAACTCGCCCTGAATTGAAGCTTGCAATTTAACTATAGCCTCACGTTGTTGGCTCGTTCGCGACTGCATATCCAGCGCCAGTTACCTTCATCAGCAAAAATCGGCCACCACCGCCTGAAACCCTATGATGGATTTTCATCTTCAGCTCCAACACCGGTGGCCCCGCTCTGCCCTCCACCGCAACCAGCAGCGGCCAACTTCCGGCCAAACTCGCCGATTCTGGATTTCTGAATCGAAATTCAATCCGGCTCTCCCCTCTGTCAACCTGAAGTCACGCAATCTGGTGTGTTTCTATCTGACACGCCGGTTCTGGAAACCCTCGGTTAGGGATTACAATAATTTGTTGTGTTGCTATATGAAGTCACGCAATATGGCTTAGGATTGGACAGCAAAACAGCGACACTCTTCGCCAGGGCCGTTCTTAGGACTTTAGAGGCCCTGGGGCAAAATCGATTTAAGGGCCCTTGAAATCCAAAGAAAGTAGGAAATTAAGTCTCAAAGTGAAAGCTACATCCCAAATCTGGAAGCATCTTCCAAAATAAAAAATACAATTTGATTAGAAGTAAAAAAAAATGTCCTAATTCATGCTTTATACTGGAACAAGCACGAAAGAAAAAAAAATTGAAAATCTCAAGGCTAAGTGCTAACAAGCTCAGGCCCAGATTTTTTTTTTCCTTTTTAGGCCCTCTATCCCTTTTGTATTTTTAGTTTGGGCTTTTATAAACTGATGGGCTATTACTTGTAGGGTTATATATATACCTATATAAATATGATGGGCCCTATAAAATTTTGGGCCCTTGGCCTGCGCCCCTGTTGCCCATAGCCATGGGCCGGGCCTGCTCTTCGCCGGACCGGAGGCAGAGAGGCGGAGAAGCCGAATTGCGGTTGAGGAAGCCGAATTCGGAGGCGAGGAATCCGATGTAGGATCTGGAGCAGTAACGATTCTAAGAAAGCCGAAGTATGGTATGGAGGAGCAAGGATTTGGAGGAAGTCGGTCGGAAGCCTCCTGTTTGCCTGAACTTCCAAGTTTTGAGAAAAAAAAAACAAAAAAAACCCTCTCCCAATATCTATTTTTTTTCAAATCGGATAACTGGACCCAAAACAAAAAAAAAAATATTCAAAAGGGAGAGTCGTTGTTTGTAACCGTGATTCTCCCTAAAAATGTAATTTTTTTAAAATTTTTGGTTATGTTCATGAATTTAATCCCAAAAATAAAAATAAAAAACCTCCAAATACACCTAAGTCGCTGTTTATAAACAGCGACTTATATTTTTTAATATTTTTTTCAAAAATCTTGAATAAAGTCCCTGTTATGTTTTGGCTAAAACGCTAAAATCTTTCGGATTTTGGCTAGTTCTATAATATTTTCCTCATTTTTGTCTATTTCCAAAAAAAATTCCAGAAATGTGAACACAAAATAGCTACATCCAACAACTCAGGCAACATAAATTTCAAAATGTCAATGTCTTTGTTGAGACTGTTGAGAGAATGAAAGATGTGAAGAGAGCAAAAGAGTCTCACATCGACAATATGAACAAATAAGTTTTAGTATATAAGTCAGTTGGTTACTCCTCCTATTGCCAATTGGTTTTAGGATTGAACATCGCTCGATTTACTAATACTAAACTATTAATGCAGGGGCACACGTGTGCACACGACCCCAAGTCCCAACGGACTTTAGGAGAGACCATGCACATTTCTTGATAGAATATTAAGGGACAGCACCAACCCAAGGCTCTTAGGGCATCAACCGCAGCTTAACCTATAGTTCCCCATCAATATCAAAATCAAGAACACCAACCAGGACGGAAATGGGAATAATGCCAAATTTCAAAAAGAGCACCAAAAGCATACGAGCACCACCAACAGTACTACGTATAATGGAGATCTATTTGGTACCTAAATAGCATTTTTATGTGGAAAAAACAGGTCATGTGAGGTGAAATATGAGAACAGATCCTTAGTTGAGAATGGTAAGAATACACCCTCAAAGGTAGAACATGGGACAAAGTAAGATTGCTTAAACTCCTCCTTAACTGAAAGAGAAAAGGCGCAGTGGCCTGTCCATACCGTTTGGTGATCTCATCCAATAGCTGCTTGGTCGAATAGACGTACATGAAGCCGACAAGCCAGTTCTCAGTGCTTGTGCCCCCCTCTTCGCCTCCATTTCGAACCCTAACTCCTCCAAATCAACTCCGATTCGTCTCCTCTTTCCCCCCAATTCAACAAGTTCAACTCAGATTGTAGGAGCCTTCAAGAATTGGACTCTTCGATCGACTCAATAAATCGATCACATCTTAGCCAGTGAAGGTTACCGACTCTATAAATTGGATCTATATCAAGTCACGCAACGCTTCGAAGCCCTCGACTACGCCACGGTCGATCGATCAACATCGCAATCACCACCACCTTCGAGAGGGAGATCTATCAATCTGTTCGGGAATGAGATCAGTCGATCCATCGATTTATACCATCCATAGGTTGGAGAGATAAGAGAAAATTGGGGATCTGGTTCAACTTGTTTCATTGAAAAAATTTAAGACAATGAATTAAAATCATTAAAATAAAAGACTTTTACTCAAAGATTAAAAGAAGGTATTTCACCAAAATTTCTCGTTATAAACATGCTCTAACATGCTCACAGAGAAGAAAGAGCGGAGGAGATAAAATCCTTCACCACTCCAATGAATAGAGGGGTCAATGTGGGATCCATCATGTCTACCCCATGATGCCCACCCTCACTTATGTGTGTCACCACACCTATTCCTTTCTCCTTCAAGACCTTCCCTACCTCCACCTGTCGGTCAATCAACGGGTCCCCTGTACAACCCGTAATCAGCACCTTCCAGCCCAACTCCCTCACCCGTTCCAGGCGACCCGGCTCACCACTCTTCACCGGGTTCGAATACTCGTGATCCCGATCAGCTCCCTCCGGTAGCGACAGCTCCCACATGAGATCCGTCCCGGCCACCGGCAATTGCGGGTTGTTAAACAGCCTCCGCTCCGACTCCGTGCGGTCCATCCCGCCGAAGAACGGCGTGTGCAAAATCAGCCCCCGGATCCTCACCGGGCCGAGGTCAAGCCCTGTAGCGGCCCGAAGCCCGGCTATGTAGGCAATGTTTCCTCCGGCGCTTGATCCCATCAGAAAGCAACTCGACAAATCACCGTAGCTTGAGATCCAATTTCCACTGGAACCGGATTGCTTGATCCACTCCAGC
Source organism: Persicaria tinctoria (assembly GCA_037127255.1). NCBI lineage: Eukaryota > Viridiplantae > Streptophyta > Magnoliopsida > Caryophyllales > Polygonaceae > Persicaria > Persicaria tinctoria. The sequence continues at coordinate 53,149,388 of JBANSL010000014.1, read as the reverse complement.
GATTCAACCGCGTCTTCGTAAGCGGCGGGGAGGCGGTGCTCGGGAGCGAGGCGGTACTCAATAGAGGCTACGAGCGCAGGCGCGGATGCAGCGAGCAGCTCGCAGAAGTCATGGAAAAGCTTGTCGTCGGGGTGGAAGAGGAGAAATCCACCGCCGTGATAGTAGAGGACGACGGGGAGCTTGTGGTAATAATCGGGGTTGTTGAGGGCGAATTTGGGAAGGTAGAGGCGGAGCCAGGTCCCGTTTTGGGGGTTGAGGGTGTGATCTTCGGAGAGGGCGGGGCCGGGGGCATTGGTGGCGGAGGGTGGTTCCTTTGGAGGGATGAAACGACGGGTGATGGTGCCGTCTGGATGAGGGGTGATCTGTAGGTATTCGTATGGATCGACATTTGAGATTGGGTCGGACTCGGAGGCGAGGCTATTATTTTCATCCGCCATTTTTGTTATGCTGCTGTTTCGGAGCTGCTTTCTTTGGTGGAGAGAGCAAATCTTTAATATTATCTCTTATGTCATCCCCTAAAATATAAAAGTAAAAGCAATCTTTGTGTAAAAGAACTAACCAATAGCCCGTGCGCTACGCACGAGATTTTTAACATAGTAATAATGTATAAAATACAGTACTTGACTGAACCTTAACTACGACTAATATGATATAAGAAGGAGCGACACGTAAATTATTTTAACATGGTTTCATAAATTAAAATAAGTCAACCACAATGCACGCAAATAATAATCAACTGAGTCATAACATCTGCATGCATATGTCCTCAACACAAGTTTTTACAAACTATACGTTGTGAAAAACCTCTTTATATACTACATTAGTAGGATACATAACCCACGTTCTTTATATACTACATTAGTAGAGTACATTGGAGATAAGATAAAACTCGACAAAACACCACATCTTAAAGAGATGAAAGTTTGCTAAATTCCAACAAAAGAAAAGTTAACAGGATACATAACCCACATGAAAATATTTAGTTTATGCTAAAAGGATGTCAAATGTTACTAATCACACTGTTGTGTCGCCTCCGGTAACAACCTTCTGACGATTGACCTTCACCACTCGTAGTGCAAGTGTACTCATCTTCACATTCATGGGATCACTTTGATGGAGTGAGGACAATACTTGAAGAAGCATTGGAAGGAGCTTCGGGTTGAGGAGACAAACAATCTGAATCATAATCCTATAACACCAGACACGCATGAACGATATATGCATGCACTTAGTATTCTTTAAACCATAGAATAAAAGAAAAGGAACAACCACATGTAATAATAGGTAAAAAAACCACCTTCGCAAAAATCAGGTGATTTTCAAACTTCTCAATCAAGCACTCATTCTCACTTACTCTGTTGACAGAATACGCATCACGTGGATGCTCAATATTGTATTGTCCAACATCAACAACGAACACATACTTACGAGAGAGAAGCTTGTTGAATTCGGGGGGAAATGTAAGCTTGGAATCTCCCTATAAAAAAAACAATAACAAAACAACACAATTGATATGATGCCAAGTACACTAAAAACACAATAATTACATACAAATATGCGTTAGAGGGAATGACCTTAACCATCTGAGCACGTAAAGTAGAAGCATCCTTTTTAAGTAGCTGGATGGCTGCTTGATTGAACAATGTCATCTTGGCAGTCCCCGTAGCATCCTTCACAATAATCTGAAGTAGATATCTAAATGATAAATGAATTAACATCAGTCATGACAGCAAGGAACTAAAAATAGTAAAAGAGCGTGGGTAATTGAGATGCTTTGCCAAATATTTAGGTCGTTGTTCCTATTAAAACAAACATACAAAACCTATGCAAACATATGTAAACTGACATGAAATACATCATCATACATACCTTTGTTCAGGGAACTTGACATCTATAGAACAACTATTACACCAAAACATAGAGTCCTTATATATAGCCTTCTTGTTGCAAACTTTGCATCCATTATACGCCCAATCTACATCTTTGCATATTTGGGCGATGCGTCCAACAATAACTACAGTACACGGTTATTAACCAAAAAAATGTAAGCAAAAATAATCACTTAGGGAACTTCAATTTCATACAGTAACTAATAGTATTTGAAAATGACGACGAAATAAACCTCAGCGATTTTATGTAAGAATTGGATGCATTGCTTAGAATCAATTAGAAAGGGATCTTGCACAGGTGTTTGAGACAATTCTGCAATGGTTGATCTCACGAGAACATTTGAATTTCCATCACACCACCTACATTGCACAACATGTGAAAATAGCTAAAGAAAGTTCATATTCGACAAGAGTCATGTATCAACTTGACATATAAAATGATAACCTTTCTTTGAAGGTTGCAATCTCCGGTATTGTTGCATCAAAATAGAGCTTTGTTCCGTTGGAAGCATTATTCAAGATAAACCCACATGAAGTTATTAGTTCAGAGAAGACAGAATGATCATTTATAGTGATGAACGATAAAGACAAGTGAATGACCAATAAAGTAAAGAGGGATCGGTGATACGAACCTCCAAACTTCTTCACCTTTGCAAATTTGATGATTACAAACACCTTTTCTTCTCCAACGCTCGTCAAATGATTATTCAATTCATGCGCATACTTATTCCACAGAGTGCAGTTCAGAGTTTCATTGCTGAAAATGAATTAAAATGAAAATGATAAATTATAAGCATTAACCATGTAGTTCTTAATACTTGTACAGAGTGCAGTTCAGAGTTGGTAATGTAAGCGATACATAACAAATTTAAATGGAAACTAACACTTCATTTTCCAGGGCGAAATCAAGTTTCGCAGGTGAAGACGAATCGTTCACGTCAGCTTGAAGGGGAGAGAACTTGGTAATGTAACAAATCACATCTACATTAGAGAAAACACAAACTAAAACTCATATCATCAAACCAGAAACAACAACATAACCAATAAAATATTTGATGTAGTGAATATACACAATTACCAATAGCAGAATCATGGTCAAAGATGTTGCAGTTGATATCTCTGAAATCAACAAAGGTAAAACTATGCAGAGGAATGTTCAGCCCTTCAATCCGAGAAACAACGGTCTTGAAAGTGAAGATCAATTTGTACTTGTGAGGAGCAAATATGACGGAATCCTTGTTCTCAGAGAGAAGAAAATTATCGAACGAATATAATCCGCCCTCCTTGATAAAAGGTGAAAATTTGGCAACATTCTTTTTTGTTATCATCCCCTGAATGGTATCCCCATGTGCAGAATATCATATATTGTATAAATGTATAATAAATATATATAGGATGAAAACAAAAAACAAATCAACTTATAACCAGTTCATCCATGATAATAAGTTGAATTCCGTCGACGTCCTTAGAGTCTCGATAAGACGTTGTCCAAAGAACGGTAATCCTTCCCCTAATTGTCCAAATTTTATTTGTGGATCCATCTAAGGTGTTGATGGTATCTACGGGTGGTGCCATTTGAAACTTGTAGCACGTAACCAAATAACGAAGTCAAATTAACAACCCAAACATTGAAATGTTTTCACTCGAAACATATCATGTTTGCTGAAAAACCTAAGTAAAGGTACCTGCGCACTCTAGGATGGATGTTCGGAAATCGATTGAGCATCAACTGAAAAATATAAGTTCAAGAAGTCACACAACTGAACAATGATTCCAAAAAAATAAGGTACAAGGATACCTTCAACAGATGTAGAAATGAGTAGGAAAAATAGAATACCTTGTTTGTGGTTTTTGTTCCTCGGATTGGAAGCCTTGTTATGAGCTTAGTAGGCGAGTGGGGGGATGGGATAACTAAGTAACTAAGGTAATTCATCTTTAAGAGAAGGGCAAAAATGTAATTTTTTATCCAAATATTTCAACATAATTTTAAACCGACGGAAGTTACCATGTTGCATAACTAATTTGAAGGTGGGGTGATTAAAATAGGTACTGGGGTTAGTGGGATAAAATTTGGAATATTTCAATATAATTTTAAACTGACGGAAGTTACCATGTTGCATAACTAATTTGAAGGTAGGGTGATTAAAATAGGTAGTGGGGTTAGTGGGATAAAATTTGGAATGTTAATTTAAAATAGATATTTTTAAGGTGGAGGAATTAAAATAGGGAGTGGGATCGTGTTAATTTAAATTTGGAATGCTAAATTTGAAAAATGAAGGTAACTTCCAGATTTTATGTGTGTATAAGAAAAAATGGGGGAGTGCGATAACTTCCATACTAATAAAAATTTAATAGTTATTATATTGCTAATATAAAAAAGAAAGAAACGTGGCTAGATAGTTATTATATTTGAAAAAAATACTTTTGAACATAAAGTAACGTGGCTCATATTTTTAAAATGTGTTCCAACTTAAAATTATTTAGAAACGTTGGTAGATATTTTTATTTTTATTTCACACCTGTTAAATTTTCCACCACCCGTGATGTGTGTTGTTAAAAATATTGGAATCAAGTAACACAAACCGATACAAAACTAAAAGGTAACACAAAATCAAGTAATATATATTATTGATCACCGGCAACAAATATTCACGTGTATTTACAAGCTAAACCTAATTTGTACAACATTTCAATTGTTCAACAACTCAAGGAGCATCGTTGGTAGCCATCGGCAACTTAAACCGACACATTGGGCAAGAGTTAGGAATAAAGGAATAAACCTTTCTCTCTACAGGGCCTTGTTCTTTCAACGATGGCTGCTTGAAGAATTCCAATCGAGTAATGGTGTGGTCGACATACGGTGACGCTTGCATCTACCTCGCTCTTCGCCGCTTGCAATTCGCGATGAGCTCCGTTACCTTGATCGACGACGGACGGCGGCGGCAAAGTTTCTCTTGATACCCCAGCCCCGAATCCGACCTTGTTCTGCTTCCTTGTTTTGGTAGTTTAGTTTCAGATCGTGTGAAAGAGAACTTCTCTAGAGAAGGAGAGAGAAAGAAAACACGTCAATCAATTTTTTCAGAAAGAAAGAGGGAGAGAAGGGCAAAAACGGAAATGATGAAAAAAATTGGAGAAGGCTCCACGTGGATAGCCTCTCTGATCTCCAAAACACTCAGCTTTAAGATATAGGAGGATGCTCCACGTGTCTAGCAGAGTTTTCTTGGAGTTTGTAGGCTTTTTCATTACAGATGCAGTTACCTTCCTTTTCCTTTCCAACCGCTGCTAATCTCTCATCCAGGCCTCTCTCTCCCACGATCTGAAACAACCGCTCTGTTCGATCTCTCTCGAACCTATTTGGAAGCTTGGTGCTACTCTCTCGGATCTCTCAAACTCCAAGTCTCCCTCTTTCTCTGACGGTTTCCATCTTAATGAACGCCTCCCTCCCTCAATCTCTTGCTCATACGATTGGCTTCCTCTTTCTTTGTTGCTCTTTGATCGGCGTCAATGGCGTCACAAACGGCGCCCAAGGTTCTTTGCTAAGGCTCCGTCGACTTAATCGACCTTCTCTTTTACACTCCGTTTGAATGATGGGATTTGATGGGATTTTTAGGAAGGGAATAGGAGGAAAAATAAATTGAGTATTTGAGTGGACAATTGAGAGGAATGGAAAGGAATTTAAAATTGAATAACTACCCTATTTGATGGGTTTTCACAACCCAACAAAATGGTGGAATTTGATGGGAAAGTGGTTTCACTTTCTCTTCCCTTCCCTTCCCTTCCCTTTCTCACTTTTCAATCCCTTCCTTAGTCGTTCAAGTGTCTGAGGAGGAGTCTCCTCTCCGGAACCCCCATCAGAGTCTTAAAGCTCGTCGATTTTTTAACAATTCATCGGGTTATGGGAGTTGGAAACCTAAGATTATCGTTTTCCCTCTTCTCCTCGTCAATTGCCTTCAGTCCAAGACCCCAGGGGACTTCCCATCCCTCTGGTATTGTGTTCAATTATGTTGTTTGAATTTGTGGTCTTTCTTTGATGTCTATGGATTTTTTTTCGTTGTTGTTTGTAGCATCCTGTTTTCGGAAGAGAATTTGGTTGTAGTAGTTGTTAGGGTTTGGATTTTAGTTTGCATTTATCAGAGGAAGCCATTTGAACCTGAAGGGAGAAAGTGTTCTTCTGACAATGGATTATGAATTAGTTATAAGATGGGCTATTTTAGGAAAAGGGGAAAATAGAATAGCATATTTAGATATTGTTGACCGGATTGATTTGTTTATGAATTAAAAAAGGGAAAACATTGATGTAGAGTAAGGAAGTCACTCAAGCCTGGCTGTTCGATTTTGACTCATAATAAGGTTTGTGATATCTTTCCCTTACTTCTTCCTCTGTCTTCTTCGCCTTTTTTTTGAATGTTTATGGCTAATCAACTCCACTTGATTTGGAATCGAATTCTAGGGTTTTTCAATTTGTGTTCAATCCTGTTTTATTTGAGCATCAATTTCCACTTTTCAAGTCCTTGAAAGCTTTGCCTTTGATCGATAGTTTGATGCTAATTGCTTTAGCTTTTACTGATGCTAAATGCCAACACTGTAATATTTCTGGTATTACAAGATCTTCTGAACTACATGTCTGAGATTTCAGACCTTTCTCAGTTGTAGTGTATAGTGGCTTTTCTTTTGATTGTCATTTATTTTATGTAGGTGTGTTCGACAGGTGTTGATGAGGGTCTTTTGAATAATGAATTTAAGAATATGAATCAAGCTTTTATCGCTGGAGCTGCTTCAGCTTCTCAACCTTTGCCTCTTATAGCTTTGGTAGTTCAGGTAATGAACTTCATTAATGCTTTGCAATAGGGTAGCATTTTGCAAATAACCCCAACACTAAGTGCAGTTGCGAAAAAATAACCCAAACTTTAAAGGTTGCAAAAATTAACCATGGGATGAGTTGTGAATAATAGCACAGACATTGTTGGGAACAAGTTTTTAACCATTAAAACTCATGTATTAGTGTAGTATCACATCATTATTGTCTTGTATAAGTCTAGCTATTGGTGTGATAAGTTAATGATGATGTTACTTGAGTTTTATGGTTAAAAAACTCCAGCGACGATACTTATGCTATTATTCTCAACTCTACATGATAAGAACCACAAGGAGCAAGGATCTCGCTCATAGAAAAACCACTCTAGCAAGAATCTCAGGAAATTGGTGAAGAATCTCCATAGTTGTATTCAATTCATTAATCAAGTCTGAATACAATATTTCAGCTTCCACCTTTTTATAATGGAAGGCAAATAACTAACTACTAATCCTAATAAATGAAAAATCTGGAAAATGGAAGAGAACATGGAGTCATGGACAAAGTGGAGGAAATGGTAGATTGCCTAAAAACTACGAAAGTGGGAATGTGAGAGTAATGAAACTGAATAGAAATTACAGGAAAATAAGATAATAACTAAACTAATAAAATTAATAACTAAGGTTTGTATCATTACTGCTTGCACTTTTTACTTATATCAATATCTTCGTTAAATATTTTCTATTTATCACTTATATAGTGTTTCCGTAGGTATTTGTGATGTTTTTGAACTTCTTTTTTATTTCTTGCTTAAATGTACTATGTTTATTTACAGCTTAGAAGAGAAACCTCATGCACTGTTAGTATGTATTTTCAAAACTGCAAAAGGTTGTGACTTACAAAGAATTGAAGATTAATCAGCATCTTTTTCCCCTTTTCAGTGTAGCTGAACATTTTTGTAGGTTAATTTCACTCTCTTTAATATTTCAGGTTTGTGATTATTTTTTGTTCATGTCATGCTTTTAAAAATTGTGACTCGAGTACTTCACCACTGAAAAGTTTTCCGCTTTTCTAAATCTAAACTTGCATGTCAACACTCTGAAAACCATCAGACAATACTGTAACTAACTTCTGATAATTTGATATGGTTTGTGACTATTCATTGATCATCAAAGATTACGCAGGATCGTACATGTATATCGAATGTAACTGCTGCTGATGCTCCATTGCGGGTATTACCATTATCAGCTGATCAATAAGATTCTACTCCAGAGGTAGCTGAAACCAATGCTGCCAAAGAAGGTCGAATTCATGATTCTATCAGCAACCTTAAGTTTTTAATATCACCAACTGCTTTCTTTCAGGCATGGTTGTTAAAATCTAGATTCGGATCGTGGGATCTTACGATTCTACGATCCAAAGTGGGCCAATCGATCTGGATCGCACATACAGAGTCGGATGTAGCAGGATCGCAGCAGGATCGTACAGAATCGTAGCAGGATCGTACAGGATCGTAGGATCGGGAATAGAATCTAGATCCTACAGCATGAACTAATATGTTGATTTTTTAAATATTCTTTTTTGGTAATTTGAATTTTTTAATATTTTTTTAGGTAATTTGAATTAATATGTTGATTGATATAGTTATATTGATTTTTTAAAATAATGTTTTGATTCACTCTCTATTTAGGGATATAAAAAATCTAGATGTATGGCTTACTGCTCGAATGTTTTGGGTTGTTATATACACATGTGTGGATTTTTCATATATGGATAGACAAATAAAGTGGTTAATAGCTATTGAGCATTGATTTAACTTTACATATAAGTGATATGCAATATTTTGTAATTAGTTTATCAAAAAATTTAAACATGCAGTAGGATCTTACGATCCTACGATCCGATCATACGATCCGATGCTACTGCACCCCCATCGATCCGATCTAGAATCTCGATCCTAACAACATTGCTTTCAGGTTTGTGATTATTTTTTGTTCATGTCATGCTTTTAAAAATCTAAACTTGCATGTCAACACTTTGGCAGCTCAGAAGATGTATTCACTTGCAGGAGACTGGGTTGGGCTTGGTCTAGATACCTTACTCTTCGACATATGCTGCGTGATAGGAACGATCGGTCTCACTTTAGCACATCGTGTTGGCATGGTAATAATAAGCATCTTTCTTATCTTTTTGTTTAAAGTGGCTTATCTGGTGGATATATTACGAAAATGTGTAAATTACTCATTTTCTGCGCTTTCTATTCAAATTGGCCTGGCAGTTTGGCTGGTGCAACTTTGTTCTTAGAAATAATTAACAAAATGATACAATTTATGATGTAGAAAGTGTATTTCTGGTGGCTAACATATCACTTTGGTTCTTTTTTCTTGTCGTGTTGTTGGCATCCTAAATACATTTAAAGCCCTCTTCTTTGGAGGCTAGAGAAGCTATCCATGTGGAGGGCTATCTAATTTTGTTTCCCTTCTGTTTTTGTCCCTACGTTCTTCTTTCTTTTGCTACTGAGCACCTGTGGTTCTTTCTGAACGAGCAGACCCACGTTTCCCTTCTCCCACGATGTTCTTTCTTTCGATAAATTTGGTTGGTGATATGTTCAAATTGGTAGTTAGTTTTATGTGTTTAGAGCATGAATGGGAAGGGGGGGGGGGGGGGTTTGGGTTATGCCTTTGGTTTGCTGTTAAATTTCTATTCAGCTATCCCTAGAATTTAGTAGTTAAGAATTAACATCTTCGTATTTGGATAGGATGAATAAATTCAGCTGGATTGGGTGTGATTAATTTAGCAGTTATGAAACATTTTTCTTTTTAAAATAGATCAAATTTGGGGATTAATTTTTGGCACTTGCAAGGTTTGAGTGTGATTCTCCATCATTAACAGCTATACTTAAGTTGAGTTTGATTCTGGAAAATGTTTAGCTGAATTGATATGATTGTGCTAAGTGGTTTTCAACTAAATTCTTCTTTAGCTAGAGATGTAGGTCAAAATTATATGAACGTGCATAACTTAGATTTCTGAATTGCGAGCATCACAGTCTTTCTTCAAGAAACCAAAAGAACTAAAGTTCCTTGGCCAGCAAAAACTGATCATGAGCACGGAGAACAAAGCCTTGAAATAACAACTGATTGCAGGTGCTTTTCTGCTGTTCAAACGACTTGGTGTGATAGAGTTGGATGTCCAAGACTACTTAGGTAATTCATTCTCATAGTCTGGATGGATAATTTCTACTCATGATGACGATTTCAGATGTATTGACTAATTAGCATTCTAACTTTGCAGCAATTGGGGCCATGTACGTTATCATCCACATATTCAGTTTGTACCTTGCATGTACTTAACAATATAACTTTGGAATGTTTAACATAGTGATTGCATTAGATTTTTAATTATTGTCGTGCATATCACAGGTCCTCGATCAAGACAAAACACCATTCCTGTACAATATTGTATTCGGAGAGGGTGTAGTGAATGATGCAACCTCCATAGTTCTTTTCAACACCAAACAATCACTCGATTTCAGTGAAGTTAGTAGCATGACAGGTCTGAGCTTGGTTGGGACCTTCCTTTACCTCTTCTTCACCGGGACTCTTCTTGGTGTTGCGGTAAAAAAAATCCAATTCTTTCCACCAAAATTGAACCATAAATCTTTTTTTTTTTTGATTTGTACAAATTGAATTAGCCGATATTCGAAATCGAGGCAGGTTGCAGGATAGATTAAAGGGAAAAATGCAAGATGATATTGGTATAGGGATGCAGCACTAGGGAGTGATGTCCTTGATTACAATAGCTCCAACTTTACTGCTCCAAAAAGTCTAGCAGAGCTGAGGAAGGTCAAACAGCTGCATAGTAAAAAATGGAAGCTGCGAAAGAGGAGCGAAGAATTTACTTCTGTTGGAAAGAGGAGAGTGTTGGGGAGTGGGGAGTTCTCAATATTATGAGGATGATATCTCATTTGAAGCACCAAAGCCTTTATGTGAGATTTTGAAGAGAAAAAGAAAAGTCGGGGACATTGAAGAAGTGGGCAAGAGCACCACAAATAAGGAAAATGTTGTTGCGAAGAAACAAGCGGAAAATGAAGCGGAAGAGAACAAGCTGAAGGAGGACACTCCTTTAGAGCGTGAGATAGGGAAAATCCCGTCATCATAGCACAAGGGTGTTCTGGTCTTTTACCAATAAATTCGAGTATTCAATACGGAATTGATGCTACTGTTTCGCCTATTGATTACGATAGCGGTTTCGTGCATTAAGAGCATTGACCGAATTAAATACGGTAACAATTTCTTTTATTTAATATCGTAACGGTTTCTGTTATTTAATGCCCGACTAGTATAAATATAAGGAGATTGATGCGGATTTGAGATGGACAAGGACTGACTTGAGCGTCGGAGGGTCCTCCAGGGGAGACAAGCCCCGCCCCGACCTCGTTTGTTGTTCTTGTTTTGCAGGCTATAGTTCGGGTGGAGTCGAGGATCAAGATCGATCTCCTTCAACCACTGTGATGCGGATTTTATGCATCACAATTGGCGCCGTCCGTGGGGAAATTCGATAAAAAAGCCATGAGATCGGATCTCTCAATCTTTACACACACACAAAAAAAAATAAAAATATGGTGTTGGGACGTTGAATGCTCGGCCATGGCCCCCAAACCATAAGGGAGGGCGCCGCCGGCCTGAAGCGGAGACGGGAGCGAGCACAGACGGAACATGGGCTGAGAAACACAGCACCAGGGATGGATCGCAACAGAAAAGACGAATCGAGACATGCTTCACCGTCGCCAATGGTGGCGGATCTAAGGCCACAGGCACGGCCGAGTCGGGAACAAATGGTGGAAGGCTCTGCCATTGAAACCGCCGATTCACCGCCTGAGATACGGGATGACGAAGATGGCTTCGGGAACAAGCGGATTCTAGCCGGCTGGTGGTGCTTAGCTACCGGCTTCGGCCCCGGCATCGGCTCCGTTGGAGCGATGATCGACTGCTTCGATGCGACATTCAGGGATCTAGAATTCGAGTCTGGATTATCCGGAGTCGGATACTCTAGATTCGAGTTCAGAGGGCGTTCGATGAAGGCATTACGATCGATCCAATCAAGCTCAGCCACCGTGGAGAGGGAGAAAGCCGCTTCACCTTCTCTCTATCTCTCTCCCAGTGCCGTCGAGGAACACACCGGCACCACCGCCCGCCGCTTTGTCGGTCACAGCAGGGACGTCGTCTCCGTCGCCTAGGGTCTAGCGGGACGCGAGATTTAAGGCAAGCAAATAATTAGTTTCCTCTCCCACTTACTGAATTTATGATTAAAAATTGGCTGCAGGTACAGACTTGGAAAATTTCATTGAAATCGATCAATCCGGCTCGGCCAACACTAACTTCTGGATTTGTTTTACCCTAAAATGGACTAATGGCTACATTACTGGCTTGTTAATATTGTAAATTTGTATTTCTGAAAATTTTTGGGCAGTTAGCGCAAATCCGGCTCCAAATCTCAGTAAATTACGGTATGAATTATTTAAATTTTCCCGCAAGATTGGAAACTGATGGCAAAGTCGATTTGCCCAATTTCATTTTGTAACTTGGTGAGATTGCATTTGTGCTTTAAATTAATTCTAAATTATTTCATATCTAATTGACTAATTGCTAGTTAGCCGATCGAGGGGTATTTAGTCTTGGATTCATAAAAATCAATTGCTTGGAGATAGAACATGCTGCTAAGAGTAAATCAACTCCTTGATGTCCATAAGTGCTTGACTACGTGTTATCAATCGGTTGAGTAAGAAATGAAATTAGCCACTCATTTTTATGCTAAATGTTTGATCTATTTGACCCTCTTGTTTGTATATTGATTTATAGCTAGAGATCGACTTGATTTAGCCCGTGAGTACATGTGTTTATTTGCGAGAAGTTCCTTTCCTTATGTGCTTCAAACTTCTAGATTGTCGGCGTAGTTATGATTCAATCTTCATGATACTATTTTGCAAATATATATGAATGAATTTGAATTGAGTTGGTCATGTTCTTATTTTTGTTGTTTCTATAGTCGGAGGTGCCTTTTGCTTTGTTTTTGTTTGCTTCGCTTGTGTTGTACTCATGAATAGGTATTTATAGAGGGAGTATGAGCAACGAGCGTCGAGTGTGCTTGATCATGCACATTTAGGTAGTGTTAATGTAGGCATTTAGATGGGTTTAGTTAGGGTAAAATGCATGAGTTTAGAGTAGTTTTTATGTTTTCATTATATTTGAATTAGAGTCGGAATCTACAAGTTTTGTGAATGATTTCAGGTGATTGTGGAAAGGTGGAACTGAGCTCGTGTAAATGATATAAGATGAGACGGAAATCGGAGCCTTGAACAAGAGAGCCGAGGAGAAGAGCTAAACATGTAAAGGATTGGAGCTGTCCAAGCTGGCGACGCTGCACTAAAACGAGTCGTTCGAAGGCTGTATTTATTGGATCGGGGCGTACTTATACTTGTTAAAAAGAGGATTCGAATACCTACAACTTTTGTGTTTACGACTTTTCCAAATTCAGCCTTAAAAATAGCGAAATCGGGACATCAAGTTAGTTGCTAAAAGAAACTCGGGTGGAGCAATAATAACTCGGCCGAGTTTTGTGTTGAGGCCGAGTTATGTAGCAGTTACAAAATCTGGGATGTGACAGCTCTTACTTAGCTCTTACTTGGATTCAATTAAAAAATGAGAAATGGGTGGTTTTATTTTTTTTATTATTTTAATTAAGAAGAAAAAGAAAGGGTGTCACTATATACACCGCAAATCCGGATTAAGGATTTGCACGTCCTTAAGAACGTGCAAGCACGTCCTTAAGGACGTGCAAGCCCCAGACTTGCACGTCCACTATTTAAGTCTTGCACGTCCTTAACAACGTGCAAGTGACACGACTCGACTTACTTTGGATGCTAGTCGTGCGGCTCTTAGGCACTTTTCTCGGTCAGTGACTAAGTCAAGCCTTGAGTTTAGCGGAAGAGAGATGGCTAAGAACTCCGAAAGTTGTTGGAAGGTTTTAAGAAGGCTTTGTGTGGGAAATGAGAGCTTTGATTGCTTGTGAATGCTTGGATGGTTACCAATGGTGGGGTGGCTCCTTATTTATAGCCAAGGCCCCATGTACAAGAAAAATTCTAGACCAAGGCTTAGCTAGGTCTTTCTAGATCCTTCCCGGGCTAAGCTAGCTTCCTAAGTCTCTAGAATTCTCTAGGACTATCTATACATGGCTAAGGATCCCTACAAATCTCTACAAGTCTCCGTAAGGTTCCGGAGACTTCTACACAAGGGTGGAGACCTCCATAAGGTTCTCCAGGATTCTAGAACATTCCGGACATCTCTAGATCAGCCCAGAAGCTAGCGGAGGCATCACCGGATTGTTCCGGAGTCGGAAACGCGGCCCGTTACAGTCTCCCCCACTGATTCTCGCAACGCCCTCGTTGCGGTGTCTTCGTAGTGCTCGATCTTGTCCTTGAATTGCCACAAGGACTCAGCTGGTTCCCACGACATCTCGGACTCTGGTAGTCCCTTCCATCGGACTAAGTATTCGAGCCTCGGACGTCGGTACTTCTGTCGCACCTCTCGGTCGGATACGATCTCTTCGACCTCTCTGTCGAATGATGCCTTGATGCCCATGGGTGCTCGTTGGTCTCGACCTCGAGCAGGATCATCCTTGTCTTCGTGATAAGGCTTGAGCATACTCACGTGGAAGACCGGATGAATCTTGAACTTTGGCGGCAACTCTACCTTGTAGGCGGCCTTGCCGATCCTCTTGAGAACTCTGAAAGGTCCCTCGTACCGCCGTATTAGGGCCTTGTGTAGCCCCGAATGCCGCATGATGAAGTGAAGCTTTACGAGTACCATGTCGCCTACTTGATACTCGATGTCCCTTCGACGCTGGTCTGCCCACTTCTTGGTGCGCTTGTTCGCCATGTGAAGGCAGGCCTGCGTGAGATCCAGCTCCTCTTGCCATCCTTTAGCGAACTTGTAAGCCGCAGGAGTTGAACCCTTATAGCCCGAGTTGATGGTGCTCGGGGTGCTCGGCTAGAATCCCATCACGATCTCGAACGGACTTTTCCCTGTGGACTCGTTCCGTTGGAGGTTGAACGAGAACTGGGCGACATCAAGGAGCTTGGGCCAGTCCTTCTGGGATGCGCTCACATAATGTCTCAAGTACGTCTCGAGCAAGTTGTTGGCCCTCTCGGTCTGTCCGTCGGTCTGAGGATGGAAGGCCGTGCTGAACCTCAAGTCTGATCCGAGTAGTTTGAACAACTCGGTCCAGAATCGCCCCGTGAACCGAGCATCACGATCACTGATGATGGTCTCGGGCAGCCCCCAATACTTGACGATGTGCTTCAGAAAAAGGCGGGCTGCTTCCTCGGCAGGGCACTCTTTGGATGCCGGAATGAAGGTAGCATACTTGGAAAGTCGATCCATGATGACTAGGATGCTCCCATATCCCTCGACCTTGGGCAATCCCACGATGAAGTCCATGCTGATGCTTTGCCAAGGTCGCTCCGGCACAGGCAAGGGCTCCAATAGCCCAGCGGGTAGCCGCGGCTCGATCTTGTCTTGTTGGCACACAAGACACGTCCGGACATAAGCCTCCACATCATCGCGGAGCTGCGGCCAATAGTAGCGTTCTTCCACAAGCGCCAAAGTGCGAGTGACTCCTGGGTGTCCGGCCCACTTGGAGTCATGGCATTCCCGGAGGACTTCTCTCCGTAGTCCTCCATAGTGGGGCACATAGACCCGTCGTCCCTTCGTGTATATAAGGTCTCCTTCAATCCAAAATCGCCGGGTCTTTCCTTCTTGAATGGCCTCCTTGAGTGATCTCACGGCTGGATCGTGATCGAGACCTTCTTTGATTTGCTCGTCCAAAGCCCCTTGTGGCCTGCTAATGGCAAGTAACTCGACCTTTCGGCTTAGAGCATCGGCCACAACGTTCGCTTTGCCCGGCTTGTACTCCAGTTCATAATCGAATTCCGCAAGGAAGTCCTGCCACCTTGCTTGCTTGGGCGTCAGCTTCTTCTGGCTTTGGAAGTAACTCGTGGCGACGTTGTCCGTCTTTACCACGAACTTGGACCCGAGGAGGTAGTGACGCCAAGTCCTTAGGCAATGGACGATGGCCGTCATCTCCTTCTCCTGAACGGGGTAGCGCCGCTCAGTGTCATTAAGCTTCCGGCTCTCGAAAGCTATGGGATGCCCCTCTTGCATCAGTACTCCTCCGATAGCAAAGTCGGAGGCGTCGGTGTGAACTTCGAAAGGCACCGTATAGTTGGGCAGGGCTAGCACGGGCTCCTCAGTCATAGCCCTCTTAAGTCGGTCAAAGGCCTCCTGGCACTCCGGACTCCACGCCCACGTTACGCCCTTCTTGAGCAAGTTTGTAAGTGGGGTGGCGATGTGCGAATATCTCTGCACGAACCGACGATAATAGTTGGCTAGCCCAAGGAAGGAGCGAAGTTCAGGTACCTTAGTCGGCGGCTCCCATTCCACGATCGCCTTGATCTTTGCCGGGTCCATGCGTAGGCGGCCACTTCCCACAATGTGGCCAAGGAAGGGCACTTCCTTCTGAGCAAAGGAGCATTTCTCCTTCTTCACATAGAGCTCGTGCTCCCTGAGTACTTCGAATACTTGCCGCAAGTGCTCCACGTGCTCCTCAAGGTTGCGGCTATAGATGACTATGTCATCAAGGTAAACCACCACAAATTTATCAAGGAAATGATGGAGTACCTTGTTCATCAAGGTGCAGAAGGTTGCCGGTGCGTTGGTCAGCCCGAAGGGCATGACTAGGAACTCGTACGCCCCGTACCGAGTCACGCACGCCGTCTTCTCCTCATCGCCTTCTGCGATCCTCACTTGATAGTACCCGGACCTCAAGTCGAGCTTCGTGAACCACCGAGCATCTCCAAGTCGATCGAAGAGCTCGTCAATGAGAGGGATCGGGTACTTGTTCTTGATGGTCAGCTTGTTCAGCGCCCGGTAGTCGATGCACATCCGAAGACTACCATCGTGCTTCCGTTGGAACAAGACGGGCGCTCCATATGGGGACTTGGATGGACGGATGTAGCCGGCATCAAGCAAGTCCTTAAGTTGCTTCCTGAGCTCCTCCAGCTCTGGCGGGGCCATGCGATAGGGTGCTCGGGCAGGAGGCTGAGCTTCGGGCACCAACTCGATCTTATGATCGACTTCCCTTTTCGGAGGAAGTCTCTTCGGGAGCTCGGGTGGCATAACATCTTGGTATGCTTCAAGAACTGCACCTACCTCGGGTGGAGCCTTAGTCTCCTCCATGGTCGGCTCTTCTATCCTGAGAGTCGCCAAATAAGTGGGCTCCTCATGCCTTAGCCCCTTAGCAAGTTGAATAGCTGAGACAACATGGGGGCTTGGACCCGTTTCTCGCCGGACTTGTACCACACATTGGTGCTCCGGGTCCAAGATGCATATGCAGTTGGCAAACGGCACAAGGAGAGCATGGATACGATCGAGGAAGTTAAGACCGATAACGAGATCATAGTCATCAAGGGGGATTACCTCGATCGGGACCTTGCCGGTCCAGTCGCCTAGCTTCACCTCGACTCCTCGTGCGATCCCAAGGGTCGGCACTTCCTTGGAGTTCACGGTCTTGATCCACCCATTGCTCTCGGACACCACAAGTCCTAGCTTCTTAGCTGTGCCTTCGGACATAAATAAGTCGGAAGCTCCGGTGTCAACCAAGGCACTAAGCTTTGTCCCCGCTACCACGGTGTCTACGAACATTAGTCCCTTCTTCTTGGCGAACCCCTTCGCCTTGATGGAACTTAGCATCATGGCGCCCAGCTTAAGTCTGTCCGCCTCTGGCTCTCGGTCTTGCGATGCTATGGCAGTTAACTTGGCCTTCGTCGGACAGTCCCTCATCAGGTGGTTCCCATCACAAAGGAAGCATGTCAAGGGCTGTCTCTCCGGTCTCTTGCCCTTGTTTCGGTCCCACCGCGGCTTGTCCTTGGTCCTAGACTCCTTGGACTCCTTAGACTCCTCGTCGCTCCTTGGGGACTTAGGCTTGCTCCGCTCACGGTCCCTACCGGTACGTCCCTTGTTCTTCGAGGAGTCTCCGCTCTCCTGTCCCTTAGTGAACTCGAACAAGGAGTCAGCGGTGGTCATGGCGTCGGTTATGTTGGCAACGTTCCGACGTTGGAGCTCTAGCTTTGCCCACGGTTTGAGTCCATCCATGAACCCAAAGAATGCCTCCTCCTCACCAAGGTTGGTGATTTGGAGCATGAGCTCCGAAAACTCCTTGACATACTCACGCACAGTCCCTCGTTGCGTGAGTCGACGAAGCTTGGCCCGGGCTTCGTCGTTGGCATAGGTGGGGTAGAATTGCTTCTTGAACTCGGCTTCAAAGTCGGCCCAAGTTGTGATCGGGGCACCTCCAGCCCGGTCACTAGTTCTACGCCTCCACCAAAGTAAGGCTATATCGGAAAGGTAAAGGGTTGCAGTACTTACCTTTCGTTCATCGTCCGTGATCCCCACCACTCGGAAGTATTGCTCCATGCCCCAAAGGAAGTTTTCCACATCCTTCGCTGACCGGCTCCCCTTGAACTCCTTCGGTTTAGGTGTATCCACCTTTTGCGCGGGCATGATGGTTCCCCCAAGCATGCCGGCACCCACCGCCGTCTTGCATGCCTCGAGCTCCCTCTCGAGCTTCTCCATCTTCTCGCGCATTGTCACCACCAACTCCTCAAGAGTCTCATTGCGCCTGGTCACGGCCACCACCATGGCCTCGAGATCATCGTCCTTCTTGGACAGATCTTCATGGGCACCCTTGAGATCATCGACGGACTTCTCCATGTCGTCGACCCTTCCGATGGTGTCCTCGATGTTGTCACGGACTTCTCCCATGGATAGCTCTACCTTCTCCAAGCGAGCCTCAAAGCTTGCCACGATGTCCTTGGAAGCCCCACGGGTGATCTTCTTCTTCTGGGTTTGATCGAAAACATCGGGTGTAGGAAATTCGGCCATCTCGAACCTTAGGCTCTGATACCACTTGACACGACTCGACTTACTTTGGATGCTAGTCGTGCGGCTCTTAGGCACTTTTCTCGGTCAGTGACTAAGTCAAGCCTTGAGTTTAGCGGAAGAGAGATGGCTAAGAACTCCGAAAGTTGTTGGAAGGTTTTAAGAAGGCTTTGTGTGGGAAATGAGAGCTTTGATTGCTTGTGAATGCTTGGATGGTTACCAATGGTGGGGTGGCTCCTTATTTATAGCCAAGGCCCCATGTACAAGAAAAATTCTAGACCAAGGCTTAGCTAGGTCTTTCTAGATCCTTCCCGGGCTAAGCTAGCTTCCTAAGTCTCTAGAATTCTCTAGGACTATCTATACATGGCTAAGGATCCCTACAAATCTCTACAAGTCTCCGTAAGGTTCCGGAGACTTCTACACAAGGGTGGAGACCTCCATAAGGTTCTCCAGGATTCTAGAACATTCCGGACATCTCTAGATCAGCCCAGAAGCTAGCGGAGGCATCACCGGATTGTTCCGGAGTCGGAAACGCGGCCCGTTACACAAGCACGTCGCTAAGGACGTGCAATACTTGCACGTTGTTAACAACGTGCAAACCCTAGTTAGGGTTTTGCGTTTAGGGTTTAGGGTTTAGGGGTAGGGTTTAGGTTTTCCGAAGGTTTTATAATGTTAATGATAAAATTGAAGTGTTTAGCTAGTAGATTTGAAGGATTTAAGGTCAAATTAAACAGAACACAAGAATTGTTAAGGTTTTCATTCGGATAATATGCCAATAACGTTACAAGGAACGGAAAAAAAGGTTTACATTCATAAGTTTGATAAAGTTGTGGAATACAATCTACGAAAATAGTAAAGGACGGCTGCACTCGGCACGCAAGGCTCTAAATCTCTCAATCTGAGCTTGAAACGGAGCATCCCATCCTTCGACGCTCGGATGATGATGTTCGACCCATTCTAGTGGAGGCGGCGGAAGAGGAGCGTTAGGACGCAACCAGATCTATGAGAACAAAAATTTAGAGTTAGAGTATTGACATATGTATGAAAAGCATGAGTAGGTAATAAAAAAGACGTCTGAAGTCGTACCGCGGCAAAATGGTGTTGGTTTCCGATGCAGGCTACACCAAGAGTTGCTGATTGGGGAGGGTTGTTAGCAGATATCGGCGAGATCATGGGGAGACATGTGAAAGGATGATGCCAAGCTAGGACGACGAGAGGAATCTGATATACCGTCGCAAATACTAAACCCATGATGGGTAGCTCTATCCACCGTCTCCTATCACCATGTGTGGCTCCGGCCCATCTCTGGTAGTCGACGAACTGCTGAAATGGGTACTCTCCCGTATAACAACCGA
Organism: Persicaria tinctoria; assembly: GCA_037127255.1. Classification (NCBI taxonomy): domain Eukaryota; kingdom Viridiplantae; phylum Streptophyta; class Magnoliopsida; order Caryophyllales; family Polygonaceae; genus Persicaria; species Persicaria tinctoria. The sequence continues at coordinate 53,129,359 of JBANSL010000014.1, read as the reverse complement.
CGTACAGATCGGCGTGATCCTCCAAGTGATTGCATAGTAACGTTTTGAGTTCAGGGAAAGCAGTCTCGCCGATCGGTGATGTCAAAGCCGCCAAAGCACGGTAGCCACAATGACCATCTCCAACAGTGTCCCTCACCGTCTCAATATGACCGAACATGAAGGGATCAACGTTGTTTTGACCCCAGTTGAACCCTCCGAACACATCATCACGTCCACGTCGAGCTGAGGTCGCTTGTGGACGAGGCCGAGCAGCATTTCGAGCAGCACGCGCTTCTTCTCTCTCAAACCTTTCCCTTACCTCCTCGTATGGCAACGGGTTGGTGCGGCAGGCATTCCTCGACCCCCGAGGCCTCTCCTTCCTTCGGACGCTTGCTGATGAGGGTGGGTGCAGCTCATCCTCGCATACATCGTTGGAAGCCGTGTATGAAGATGACAGCTCATACGGCAGTGGGGTGTCGTCGAGGTCAGTCCATGTCAAATCCATCCAGAACGGGTGGATGTCCTCGGCGGGTATCGGAGTACCGGAGTTGCCGTATGCCTGAATCTCATGGACACAAGAGATCCTGTAACAAACCCTCCAATGTCGGTCCGTGCATACCGGAGGAACCTTTTGGTTCACGACGTCCTGCCACATCTTGTACAGATAATCGAAGCACTTTTTGGAGATTAAAGTCTTTACCTCATCGAAAAGGTTGACTTTATACGCCGCTGTTGGCCATTTGAAGCGGTCGATCTCCAAAGCAGTTTGCAGCTCATGCAGTTGACAATCATTGACTCTATGGATTGCATCGATCACGATGCGGAAGTCACCAGTCGATGAGTGAAGTGCCTCCTTCAGAACCTTGTGTTGACCCTCAACTCTGTACACATTGAAGTGCATACCACTAAATATTCGATATTATATCATATTGTAATGGGAGATATGAAGTAAGGTTGTACCTGTTTGTCGTACGGGTGCCGAGATGGAAGACATTATCTACGTAGCACCGAACAATGCTCCTGCTGTATGGAAGCCAAACCGACTCCAAATACGCCACCACACCTGGGAATGGGTGCTATGCAGCTCGTAGCGCCCGACGACGTCGGTTGAATGATTCCTCAGACCTCGATTCGAACAGCCCCCAACAGTTGCCCTTAAAGATGACAGCGTGGTTTAAATTCTTCGTGATCTTCAGAGCTGCTTCCTCGCATCTTCTCGTCACGTGTAACCAACAAAGGAGATGCTGGACGTCGGGGAAGACAACATTCAGCGCCGCCAAGAGACCTAGCTCTCGATCAGTCATGATAGCTTGAGGCTGAACGCTCCCAAGCAAGATCTGATGCTGTCGCAACACCCAGGCGTATGTGTCTTCGTTCTCTTGCGACATGAAGGCATAGGCGATGCAGTAAGTATTGCCTGAGGGTGTGAACCTGACCACCTCGCACAAAGGAATCCCATATCTGCAGGTGTAAATATGTTACATATAAAATACATTATAATTGGCTATATGTGCAATAATGTAATCGTAATTAAGTAACTTACGGATTTGTTTTGTATGTGCTGTCCATTATGATGACGTAATGGAACCTTCGAAGATGGCGTATCCCGTCGGGATGCGCGAGGAAGAGGTCGCTCAAGACGTTGTCGTCATCCGGATGTCGTCTGAAGTCGTAGTAGTACCTTCTTTCCCGCAGATGGTGCAAGGTATCCTGGGTCATCGTCCGACCACCTCTTTCTTCGGCGACCACCATGGCGAGCGTGTTGGTAAGGCTCTTCCTTGACGTGACGCTCGTATCATCCAACTGCCTCAATCCGTACCCAATGGATTTTGGAGGAGTGCCAACTTCCTTCATCCACCTCGCCATCTTCTTTTCCCCCTCTGTCATCTGTCCGGCGATGGCGTGACCCTTCAAGCTCGTGGAAAGCCCGTGGTTATGAACACTATGGGTTACCGTCATGCACCACTGACCCGGCGGAGCTTCGTGTCCATGTAGAGAGAATGGACAACCACTTATCTTCGACTGTGTGCTCCGGAGCTTCCTACCGCGTGGTCGGTACTCCCCAAACTGCTCGCAAGCAAGGAGAACCCCGCCTGGACGATTCGATGCCCCCGTCCAAGACCGCTTGATTACTAAAATCATGCAGTGTCTCCGACCCAAGTCCTTGAAATGCGTAACCATTTCGTCACGGTCATTCCAAACCCTTGGGTCCGAGAACTCAGACGTAAAGTCTCTAAACTGTATTCATATAATTGAAAATATGAACAAAACGGAACGAATACGAAATATGTTGACTTTACGAATCCTGTGCGTACCTGAGATACTTGGAGACGAGGATTGCTTTGCGGCTCGGCCATAACGATTCTAGATGTCCTCCTTCGCTTCAATTGTAAGAAGTCGGACTTTGTTTTGGAGTGCGGAATCAAGCTGTCCTCCATTGCTTCAAATAGGCACTGTTGCGTTAATTGTAAGCAGAACCCTAGCATGTCCTTAAGGACGTGCTAGGGTTTAGGGTTTGGGTAGGGTTTTAGGGTTTGATTAGGGTTAGGGTTTAGGGTAAGGAAACTGCACGTCCTTAGGGACGTGCAGTTTCCTTACCCTAAAACCCTACCCAAAACCCTTAAACCCTACCCAAAACCCTTAAACCCTATCATATTAACGTTTTCGTTTTCGTTATCGGGCAACCTTATCATATTAACATTTTCGTTTTTGATGTTTACGTTCAATATGACTCTGAAGAAATGAGAAGAGTCTAATAGAAATATATAGATAGATACAAAATCCGAAATAAAAATGTATAATATCAACATACAAACTGCAAAAGTACATCACTGGCCAGGTGGATGACGTACAACATGATCCAAAATCCCCGTCACCTCGTCCAATAGCTCCTCAAGACGAGGGTCGGTAGACAGGGCCCTCCAATAGCCCTCTATCTCGTGCAAGCGGGCCGCCAACGCTGGAGGGATGACGGGAGGCTGAGGGAGGTCCACCCATGGGTCCATGCCGATCGGGTGGACGGGCGCCGGCGGGTCGGGATGCGGTGGCGTGGTCGGTAGTACGTACGGCCGGCTCTGCGACGCGTACCACGGCAAGTAATCTACAGTGACACCGGCCTGGCAATCCTCGCTGGTGCGCCTGTGATCGGCCAGCCTATAGAAGCGACCCTCGTCCTGCAGGTCCTGCCACCTGTTGTGGCCCGGGGCGAACACGGCGCTGTACTTCGAGTTCTTCAGGGTCGTGTCGCGGCAGACCTGAACCGGCGCGATGACGGCCTGCGGGATCCCCTGGACCCGTCCGAACTGCCGGAGGCACCTATCGGGCATATATGACTCCTCCTCCCCGCAGAAGGTGATGGTGCCCCGATAGGTGGACTGACGGTACTGGCCGTTAAAGTCTAGATCACGCCCAAAAGGCATCCACCGAACCTACAATTAAACAAATCAGATTTAATTCAAAGCTAAGAATTATAAGTGATATAGATAGAGTCTCGAATACATAAATCATCGACGGTAAGACGGTCCACCTCGTCCCGCAGCTCCCGTATCTTCGTCAGCTTCGCGTCGTCCTTCATCCGCGGTGGCTGCTTCGGACCGATGAACTTCGCGTAGAAGCGAGGGTCATGCTTCCTAGTCGGGTCGCTGGAGAAATCACCTCGGAATCGAGGGAAGTACGCTCATATCCAAGCCTTGACACAAAAAAAGTATTTCGTTAGCATATAATTTAAATATTTGTAAACTAAAAACTCTAATTCAACGGTCTCGTACCTGTAGGATCGGCGTGCAGCTGTCTATGCCCTTCGCGCCGGAGCGGGTAGCCTTGCCTAGGCCCCTGTAGAGACATGCGAGGGCACCAGCAGCCAATGCAAGGGTGGTCGTACGTGGGATGTCCCAAACAAGGCCCAATACCTTCCATGGGATCCGGCTCTGCGACTTGTCCACAAAAAAAGTCGCGGCGAGAGCAATGCCCATGTAGGTCCTGTGCAGAAACAGACGCTGTGCAGGGTCATCCTGGGGCTGCCCCCCTCCCACATGCGTGCGCAGCCGAATCTGCTCAGGATCAGTCGCGGCCTCTGGGTCATCGGCGGGGGCGGGGTCGACGAGCGGTCCTTGTCTCTCCTGCCACAAGCGAGTAAACCCAGTCACTGGAGGGCCGCCAGCGTGTCTGTACGACTTCAGAGTCGTAGGGGTGAGCTGGTAGTACTACGCGATGGTGGGGACCAGAGCTCCCGCGGGCAGATGTGACGTGCAGGGCTGGCCATCAATCCGAAGTCCCATCAGATAGGCAACATCATGCAGCGTGATAGTCATCTCGCCCCATGGAAAGTGGAAGGAGCTGGTCTCCGGGTGCCAATGCTCCAAAAATGCCGTGCAGGTGAACTCGTCGACACACTGCCAGTGGAGTGACCTCAGCTGGGGGACGCCGGATGGGAGCAGATCCTGCACCCAGGTCCCCGGTCCCTCAACTATGTAGGGCTCGAAAGGCACCAAGTGAGTCGCCCGGTGGTGGAACTTCAGCAGCGGCATCTCCACCGTAGGATCTCTCCACACCTGGTACGCCCCGTGATGCCTGTAAGACAGTAGCAGATCTCCCGGCGGCAACAAAGGGTCGACCTATGCAGCCGGTGCGGCAGCCTGCGCAGGGATGGGCTCGGGCTCTACCTGTGGCCCCCCCTGGCCCTGAGCCTGCCCCTCCTGACCGTCGTCAGCCTCCTCAACGACGTCAGGGATCACATCATCTGCAGACCCCAAGGATATCGCCGCTGGTGTGGCGGAGGTCGAAGGCTCGGGCTCCTGTGTGCCGGATGTAGAAGCCTCTGGCACGGTTGAAGTAGATGCCTCCGGGATGGTCGGTGGAACCCGAGTAGGCGGTCTACCCATGTCGGCCCGTCGCCCATCGACTACGTCGGTAATGCAGCTACTCAAAACCTCAGGGGGCTCTAAGGAAGGCTGCAACCCCATCGTCGCATCGCCGGAAGGATCCCAAGGTGGCATACCCGCCCAGAAGGTGTCGTTCTCGTCGACCGGGGGCGTCCCCATCGACGGCTGTAAGCACTCTGCAGACGCGAGCAGATCGTCGACTGTATGGTCGGGGGGTGCCGTAGACTCATGTACCTGGCTGACCGCTGCCCGGTCGCCGAACCTAATAGGCCGAAGGGTACCATCATCCCTCATGAGCCTCCCTGCCTGTTATTATGACCCATTTGAATATTAATGTCTTTTTAGTATATTTTAATATATTGCAATGTATTTTAATGTCTTTTGATGTATTTTAATATATTTTCATATGTTTTATTGTCTTTTATTATATTTTAATGGAAATTAAGTATTACAATTATATTTTAATGTTTTTTATTGTATTCAATATAAATTTATTTTTATATATTTGAATATATTTAAATATATTTTAATGTTAATTAAATACTTTTGAAGTATTATAATATATTTTAATGTTTTTTATTGTCTTTCAATATACAATTATTTTTATGTATTTGAATATATTTTAAAATATTCAAATATATTTTAAGGTTAATTAAATACTTTTGAAGTATTATAATATATTTTAATGTTTTTTATTTTCTTTCAATATACATTTATTTTTATGTATTTGAATATATTTGAATATATTCAAATATATTTTAATGTTAATTAAATACCTTTTATTCACTTGTAATTATTTTCTATGTATTTGAATATATACTATCTATTATATTCTATCAAATATATTTGAATAAATCAAATATATTCACTTGTAATCATATATTCTATAAAATTCTATTATAAAACTATATTATCTATCTAATTATATTTTAAAACTCTAAAAACAAATCAAACAAAAAGTAATTCAAATAACATACCGGTGGAGTCGGGACCGGGGACACCTCAATGGTCCGACGCTTCCGCGGCGGTAATAGACCGTCGTCCGCCACTGCTCCGCCTCCATCGCCGCCGCCAGTCGCCGCCCCACCACCACCGTCACTGTCGCCAGTCGCCGCCCAACCACCACCACCCTCCTCCGCCGCCATTGTCGCCAGCACCACTAGACCGGGAGCCACCGGCTCCACCGCCACCGGCTCCACCTCCATCGCCGTCGCCTCCGCCTCCAATGCCGCCACCGCCGCCTCGAGGTCTCCCTCTCTCTCTGTCTCCATCTCTATCGGTCTCTCTCTCTCTCTCTCTGGGTCTCTCTCTCTCTCTGGGTCGCTCTCTCTCTCTCTCGCTGCGTCTCCGGCACTCTCTCGCTCTCTGACGAAGAAGAACACGATGAAGACGAAGAGGCACGTCTTCTTTCGTCTTTAAAGGACGGGCTTGCACGTCCTTACGGATGTGCAGCACATCTTTAAGAATGTGCCCTAATGCACGTCCTTAAGGACGTGCAAGCCCGTCCCCAAGGACGTGCAAGCACGTCCGGGTTTGGAAAAAAAAAAGGTACACCCCACTTGCACGTCCGTAAGGACGTGCAAGCACGTCTTTAAGAACGTGCAAGTACGTCCTTAAGGACGTGGGGATTTGCGGTGTATATAGCCAAAACGAAAAGAAACGAATGGGTAGACTAGGAGGGGGTTTTGTTTTCCTGTGGAGGATTCTCAGACAGAATGGCTACGGTAGCCATAGGAGATTCTTGTGATTTTTCAACCATGAACAACTAATCCTCTTTGCTCGGGGAAATTAATCGAAGCTTCGGGTTTTTTTAGTTCATTGTCAGATTTCCGTTCTTAATACTCCTCTTTGAATATTATCAATTCCTTGCGCCGATTGTTTAGGGTTTTCGTGAATTTCCGTTAGTCTGATCAACTGATGTCTTTTCATGATAATCTATAGCTAGATATAGGTAATTTCTGGTTGAGTTATCTATGTTCTTGAGTAGCAAAGTATAAATCTCTGAAACTGGTTGATTTAGGGATTTGTATAGAGAATTGATTTGAAATTTATGCAATAACTGGTTGTGCGTGTCGATTGTCTTTGTTGATTTTCTTTAAGCTTCATCGATTATTGAATTGAATCTTGATAGTTTCAAGATTGTTTGATAGTTAGGGTTTTCAGGGTCTGTTTGTCCTGTTAACTAGATTCGATAAAGAATTGGATTCAAAAGACCTAGTCTTTCCACAACAAAGCATTCAAGAGGAAGTTATCTATTTGATTTCGATGATCAATGAACAAACCTGATTGCTGAGATTGATTGACCTGAGCTATTTTTCTCATATTAATTTCCTCAAGCTGTTTAGTTTGTTACTTTTGTTTACTTTTATTTCTCAATTAGTTAGTTCAAACCATCCAAAAATCCCCCCTTTTTGTTTCTTGTTCTTTTTGATACACTTGACTTGCATACAAATCATAGACTCTCTGTGGGATCAACCCGTACTTGTCAAACTACATTAGTTAGGTTAGTCAGATTTATTTGATAGGATTTAAGGCGACTGAAAATCCTCTATCAGTGCTCTCCGAGCAAAGCCTGAATTCAAGTCTCACAATCGGAGCAAGATTCAATGCTACAAAGTACGCGGGGGCAACCAAAATGATTCGAGGCATCGAGAGCTATAAAGAAGCAAAAGACAAGTTGAAGGTTTGATATTTTACCCAAAGCCAGCTTCTAGCCAGGTCAGGAATGACACTACAGCAAAATCGGGAATAATCAAGGCCAACGAGAATCCTATTACTCAAGCAAGGAATTCGTGAGCTAAGTTTTCTATTCCCCTTACTTGTGGAGAATTTCTTAATACAGACATGGTTGTTTATTAACATTCTTCTAAAAAATGTGTATTGAAAAGATGAATGTGTAGTTCTGAGCTAGAATTTTAGCTTACTACTTCTCCGCAAAAATATACAGATTGTGTGCAGGGGCATACAACAACTCCAGAAAGTGAAGATTCACCACTTATGGCCAAACAAATGTCAGTAAAGGCAGAAGATTCGCCACTTAAGGCCAATGAAATCGCCACTTACGGCCAATCCGAATCGCCACTTAAGGCCAATAAAATCGCCACTTACGGCCATTCCGAATCGCCACTTAAGGCCAACGAAATCGCCACTTACGGCCACTCAGAATTCGCCACTTAAGGCCAACGAAATCGCCACTTACGGCCAATCCGAATCGCCACTTAAGGCCAATGAAATCGCCACTTACGGCCAATCCGAATCGCCACTTAAGGCCAATGAAATCGCCACTTACGACCATTCCGAATCGCCACTTAAGGCCAATGAAATCGCCACTTACGGCGAATCCGAATCGCCACTTAAGGCCAACGAAATCGCCACTTACGGCCACTCAGAATTCGCCACTTAAGGCCAACGAAATCGCCACTTACGGCCAATCCGAATCGCCACTTAAGGCCAATGAAATCGCCATTTACGGCCAATCCGAATTGCCACTTAAGGCTAATGAAATCGCCACTTACGGCCAATCCGAATCGCCACTTAAGGCCAATGAAATCGCCACTTACGGCCAATCTGAATCGCCACTTAAGGCCAACGAAATCGCCACTTACGGCCACTCCGAATCGCCACTTATGGCCAACGAAATCGCCACTTACGGCCACTCCGAATTGCCGCTTACGTCCATATTTACGGGAAAATCATCGTTCACTCGACAAACCTTGCCATTCACTTTTTTCGGCTTCCTTCATCATCGAGATATGAAGAAGAAACCCGAGGGGCAGTTGAGATAGGGAAAATCCCGTCATCATAGCACAAGGGTGTTCTGGTCTTTTACCAATAAATTCGAGTATTCAATACGGCATTGATGCTACCGTTTCGCCTATTGATTACGATAGCGGTTTCGTGCATTAAGAGCGTTGACCAAATTAAATACGGTAACGGTTTCTTTTATTTAATATCATAACGGTTTCTGTTATTTAATGCCCGATTAGTATAAATATAAGGAGATTGATGCGGATTTGAGATGGACAAGGACTGACTTGAGCGTCGGAGGGTCCTCCAGGGGAGACAAGCCCCGCCCCGACCTCGTTTGTTGTTCTTGTTTTGCAGGCTATAGTTCGGGTGGAGTCGAGGATAAAGATCGATCTCCTTCAACCACTATGATGCGGATTTTATACATCACACTAATAAAGACACAAACTTGCCTACATATGCGGAAGAGAGCAACCCTGTGCAAGTCAAAGAATCCGAAGCTCACAATCTTGACCTTGACAACAAGGTGAATCCTACTTGAGTTGAGTTTGTTCTTCCTTGTGAAATCCAAACGAACCATGATAAAATTGTATTCTGCTATGCTTTTTTTTTACCGCATATTGGTTTTGATAATGACAGTTCCGTGTCGGTAATTTCGTACCTATATATCCGAATAGATTGGATTTTAAAAAAGAATGTCATGTTTCACTCATTTGGGCAAAGCGTCTCTTCAGGATTCTTATCATATTAAGATGTCTATAAACGTTGGGGCTAACTTATTTTCACTCTATTGAGTCAAGGACTAATTGATTTACTCAGAAGGTGAAAGTGTTAAAATATTTCTTGCACTTATTCCAGTGCATTTGGTTTCCAGTCTAGGATTCTTATCATATTAAGATAATCGTCTTTTTATCGATTATGGAAGAGTATGTACGATAAGCACCCCTTAAAGGTTCACTTTCACAAAAAAGACTGGTGATCAGAGCTAACTTATTGTTGTCATGCCAATATATATAAGCTAATTTTAATTATCAAAATATGTAAAAGTACTTATCAGTGGCGTTGCTCTATATTTGAATGATCATGCATTCATGAAATTCTCAATTTGTGATTCTACATTTGGTTGATAATGTCTTTTTCTTTGTTGCAGCTACCATCTCCAGGTGAGGAAACCCAAATGCTACTCATATAATAGATCTCCTCCTTCCACTGGCTACCCGTCTTCCAATAGAGAGTGTATCTTGGTTCTGTTTGGCTTCGTTTTATGCCTTACGGAGCACACAAAGGTTATTCTCAAGAAGTGTGCAGCTATATAGCGTCGCAATGCACAAAAATTCGAGTAAAATGTGTATATACCTATACTTCTCATGGCTATATCAGCCTATATGACATCTACTATTTCATGCGTAACTTTGCTTAAAATATTGTATAAATTTCATGCGTGACACGTGAGTACTATGTTTCATATCCATCATATAAACTGCATTGATTTCTACGATAACATTTGAAAATTATGATTAGTGTAAAATAGAGAATTTTTTAAAAATCTCGTGCGTCGCGCACGAGTTACAAACTAGTTGTATAAATAGAAAGACATGAGTCATATCATATTATACTTGCACCTAATCCAACTGTATAACTAGAAAGTATAACTAGAAAATACGGAGTAATTTTTATATGTACGTTAATCGGTTGGTTGAGCAGCACTATCAAGTTTCCTCTGTTTCTTGAATGTGTGTTTGTTGGTTCATATATAGTCGGATAAATGTTGCATACATTTTGATACCTCAAACCTTGTTCAAAGTGAGATCAGTGGCGAAACTATATTTTTTTTAGCGGGAGCACGATTATATATATTTGCAGTATCGATCTCTATGTAATACGATAATAAATTATATTATTTTAAAATAACATGACTTTGATTTATAATAAAGGATAAATTACAGATAACCACCCTTAAATTATGATCTTTTTAGATAACCACCCATATAAAACATAATTTCAGTAAACCACCCGTATAAGAGAAAAGCTATCAAAGAGCCACCTGTGCCCAATTGTCGTCCATCTCCTGTTAAAAGGGGGGTAATCCACTGTGTATCAGAGAAACGGGAAAACCTCCATTAGATATTGAATAGAAGCTTGAATATTTTCTTACAGTGTTAGTTACAACTGAGCTATCTAACCTCTATTAATAGAGGGTGATGTAGCTTTTGTGTAATTACATAATATAGCCCTAAGTATATAAATTATACATATATATATATATATATATATATATATATATATATCCATCCTATATACATAGTGCTAATATCCCCCCCCCCCTCCCCCTCAAGTTGGATCCGGGATGTCAAATACAAGACCCAACTTGAAAGATAAGAATATGTGTTGCTGCTCCCCTAAAGCTCTAGTCATTATGTCTGCAATTTTGAGATTTGTTGAAACATGTTGAGTAAGAAGAAATCCTTCATGTTGCTTTTCACGCACGAAGTGACAATCGATTCTAAGGTGCTTTGTGCGTTCATTGAAGACAGGGTTAGCAGCCAAGTGTTGAACAACTTTGTTGTCACACATCAGAGGGATTGGAAGGGGAATTGAGATGTGAAGATTCTGAAACAGACCTTGCAACCACACCATCTCACTAGCTGTGTATGACATGGATCTGTATTCTGACTCTACCGATGATTTGGACACTGTGTGGTGTTTCTTTGTTTTCCAACTTATCAATGAATCTCCAAAAAAATGCAATAGCTTGACAAGGATCGAGCAGAGAAAGGGCAAGCTCCCTAATCTGCATCACTATATGCAGTCAAATGTAATGCAGACTTTGAAGAATAAAGGAAACCTGCATTAATGGTACCTTTGAGATATCTAAGGATGTGAAGAGTTGCTTGATAATGAGGAATATGAGGAGCACTTAGGAGCTGAGACATGTGTTGAACTGCATAGGACAAGTCTGGTCTTGTCATATTAAGGAATAAGAGCCTTCCAACAAGTCTCCTATATTGTTTAGGTTCAGCAAGCAATTGTCCTTCATCTAGGGATAATCTGAGTCCTCTAGGCAATAGGAATTTAGCTTCTTTGCAATCTAGAAGCTGCATATCTCTCAGCAGGTCAATGATGTACTTCCTCTAGTGAATAAGCATTCCATTAGCAGATCTGGAGATCTCTATGCCTAGAAAGTATCTTACTTGTCCTAGATCCTTGATTGTGAATTGCTGATGAAGCTTTTGTTTTGTCAAAATAATCTCGGCTTCATCATCCCCAATAAGAAGGACATCATCAACATATACCAAATATGTGATCAATCCATTCTGAATAGGCTTGATGAAAAGAGAGTAGTTTTGCTTAGACCGTATAAACCCAAGAGAAATAAGAAATTTTGTTAATTCCACATTCCGTTGTCTACTGGCTTGTTTTAAGCCATATAATGATCTTTTGGGAAGGCGAACTTGACCAGGTTTTGTCTTATGATATCCATCAGATGGTAGCATATAAATTTATTCATCCAAGTATCCATGAAGAAATGCATTGTTTATATCCAACCGATGGATTGGCCATTTTTTTCTATAGTAGCTAAAGCTAAAGTACTTCTTACAGAAGGGAACTTTTGCTACTAGCTTAGCCTTATATCCAACCGATGAAGAAATGCATTGGTTATAGCCTTTTGCTACTAGCTTAGCCTTATATCTCTCAATGGTTCCATCTGGTTTGTATTTAAGCTTAAAAACCCATTTGGAACCAATTGGAGTCTTATCTTTAGGCAAATCAGTCAGGTGCCATGTTTGATTATTCTCTAGAGCCTGCAACTCTTTATCCATAGCTTCAATCCATTTTGTATCTTTCTTAGCTTGGTTAAAGGTATGAGGTTCAGGAATATTCACAAAATTAACAAAAGAAGTAATAAATTCTGGTGAGAAACTGTCTACATTACCAAGTACTTGAGACAAAAATCACAAGGATTCCGAATTATGTTTGATGAAAGGACATAAAAAATCCTTAAGTTTAGCAAGAGGATTAGAAACTCTTACATACCTCCTTTGTTGAACTACCTGTTGGTCTCTTGCTATTTCAGACCCATGTGACTGTGTATTTTGTGAGATATCATCAGATGAGCTCTCACTATTAGAGGTAGGCAAGCTGTCACTAACAACTTCATGAACACTATTATTGTCAAGATCATTATTACTAATAATAGGTGTATAAGGGAGATTAGAGGAATTAATATTCATATTTGGATACAGATCAGTGCAATCTGCAGGATTAACTAGTGGCAATTGTACATGAGGAGTTGAAACATTAGAATGTACATTGGTTTTAAAGGGAAATTGATCTTCAAAGAAAATCGCATCCCTACTGACAATGTACTTTCTATTGTCCAAACAAAAAAGTTTGTAGGCCTTTCGGGCAAAAGGATATCCTACAAAAATACATCTTTTTAGCCTTTGGACCAAACTTTTCACTTTTGTATATGGGATCAAAAGCAAAAGCCAAGCATCCAACAATTTTAAGTTTATCATATAAAGGTACTTTACCAAATAAAACTTCATGAGGTGTCTTCCACTGTAACACCTGTGAGGGAAGCTTATTGATCACGTGAGTTGCAGCTAAAACACAATCTGCCCAAAACTCAGAAGGTAGGTTAGCATTTAACTTGAGAGATCTAGCAGTCTCTACAAGGTATCTATGTCTCCTTTCAACCTCACCATTTGGTGAGGAGTATAAAGTGCACTCCTTTGATCAACTATACCTTTTGAAGAAAACAAATCAACACATGCCTTCTGAATGAACTCAGATCCATTATCACTTCTAAAACACTTGACGGAAGCATTAAATTGAGTAGAAACATAAGAAATGAATGAAGATAACAAGGTAAACACTTCAGTTTTTTATTGCATAAAAAAAGTCCATGTTCACGACTCTTGTTGAAGGTTCGATAATATAAAACAAGGTAATATAAAAATACTCTAGAAGGGGGGTTGAATAGAGTATGCCCGTTTTTCACAGAAAGTCTCAAGACTTTTGGAGCTCGTAGAAAACCCTTTGAGATTAAACCTGAATTACAAAGTTAGACAATCGAACCAAGTGCGGAAATAAGGCAAAGCCTAGGGTTCTTCCACAACCCTAGGATTCAAAAGACTTTATTGATTCGCAAAGCTTAGGATCCTAATAGCTCACCGAGAAGCCTCTCTCTTATACAATTGCAATCTAGTCAACTCGCGTTCCCTTGAAGTCCTAGACCAATCTAGAAGAGCCCCACCTCTCTCAGCTATCTAGTACAATCCTCTTACTCTCACAAATCAATAGCCTAGTGCTTACTTCCCGAGTTACAAACTCTCGAGTAACACTATAAATGAATATATCCTATAAGCTCACAGTGTAACTCTCAAAGGCTTTGAAAAGAAATAACAAACTCTTGAGCGCTAGCAGAGAGTACACTTGGAAGACAGATCTCGCTTGAATGAATGAAGGCTTGTGTTCAACCGGTGTATTCTGTCTTCTTCTTCCTTTCCTTTATAGAAGCAACATGGCGCATAAGGATCTTCAACAACCGATCTTCAACAACGGCTAGTTTGGATCATGGCGCGCCCAAGGATCTTCTATTTTCGGACACTTCGAAGATATGATCTCTCCAATTTGGATCTCCTCAATATGCACCATAAGGAAAGAAGTAATTCGAATAATACTTCCTGAAAGGTTAGTTAGGCATGTAATATAATGGAAGTATATAATATTAAATAATATTCGGACATAATAATATATAGAACAGGTTTTGGATTTCATCAACTGTTAAAGCTCCAAGACCTTTGACACAAACAAACTGTCACGGCCTTTGAAAATTTATTCCGATTTTCATCAAGGGAAGGAGTTATCAATCCCCCCCTTGATGAAAGACAAAACTTGTGCATCCCTGAAACTTAGTCAAGCATAAATAATATAAGTGAAATCGGACTAAGTACCTGCATGGGTTAGACAAATGTTGGATCAAAAATTTTTAAAGCATGAAAAAGCCATCCAACCGAAAACCAAAAATAAAAAACCAAGGTCTTCCAAGACCTTCAAGCAGAAAGGTTTTCAAGTCTAAACAACCACAGATCATCTCCCCCTTTTTGTCTTTCAACAAAGGGATGAGGTAAAACAGTCACCAAAAGTTTTTAAAATGTTTCCAAAAACCAGCAATGTATCAGATTTCAGGGATGGGATAGGGTAGGGTAGGATAAGGTTTAAGCTTCGTCGTCCGGAGCATCATCAGTGAGCCTCGTCCACAGACCTTGCAGCATCTTGATTATCCCGCTCATCTCCGTCATAACCTCCTTGTGCAGCTCCTTGATATCCAGGCGAACTTCCTCCAAGCCCAACTCCAGGTTGTCCATGCGTTCATCAACGGCTGAAGCAGTGGGAAGAGCTTTTGAAGGAGTGGCAAGAATCAAGGTCCCTTGGGGAGACTGAGTGATGCCAATCTTTTCAATGCTCTTGGAGTCGAACTTACCCATATGACGATGATGTTCTTCATTTTTGAAATCAATTCCAGAAGCTTTGAAGAGAGGGGTCAAAAGGGTAGCAAAGGGGAGGGGGGTTCCTTTCCTGGCTTTTCTTGTGTGAGCCATGGATCCTAAAATGGTGTTGGCCAGATCAAGATCAAGGCCATTGAGGATACGGTAAAGGAGGACCATGGCATTGTCAGTAAGGAGCGAGCCAGAGTTAAGACGGGGTAAGAGGCATCGAACAATGACGTTAAATATGATTTTTGCCTCACGGGTAAGGAGGGATGAGTGGGTGAGTTGCTTTAAGGTGATGTTAGATGCTTCGGGTAGGAGGTACTTGGCTCGGGTAAGGATGATGCAGTTTTCTTTTGAGGGGTGTATTTCAGAAGGTGGACATGGGCTAGGTAGGCCAATGAAATCTGCAAAGTCATTGGAGTTGAAAGAGATTCTAACTCCTTTGACAACAGATTCCAAAGACCAACCATTGGCGTCGTGTTTGGCTTTTAGGTTTATGTAGAACAGGTGGGTAAGCTGGGGATAGTAAACGGTTTCAAGATTGGGAAGGGTCCAAGCTGGGGATCTTTTGAGGAGATCAATGCAGGGTAGCTTCAAAGCTTCGAAGAACTCAATATCCAAAAAATCAGAACAGCAAATCCTACGAGTTCGAAACTCATCTACCCACTTACCAGCAGTCTCAACATTTTCAAACCAAGAGGAGGGAAATGATTGGTTTACCTTGATGTAGGCAGGTGGATCGGCGTTCTTCTTGCGAGCAATCGTTGGAGCAGCTTTCTTGGCAGGCGCCTCAAGGTTTCTGAGGGTGCCCTTCCTGGTGCGCTTGGGAGATGGAGGTTTGACAGCAATTGGGGCTTTCCGCTTCTTTGGAGACGGGGGAGGAGGAGAAGGAGAGGGAGATTCTTCCTCCTCTTCCTCAGACCCCGAGTCCTCACCGGACCCCGCTTCATCTCCTTCAGCTTCCTCGTCTTCTACAGAACCGTCTTGCTCTTCGTCTTCTTCCTCAGGCTCCTCTTCAGATGGAACCTCCTCGGCTTTGGCTTCCTTTCGAATCCTCTCAGCTTCCTCCTCAGCAAGTTTCCTTGCAAGCTCGGCCTCCTCATCGGCCTTTTTCTTCTTCAAGGCTTCCTCTTCGGCTTCCTTGGCAGCATCTCTTTCCAGACTTGCGTCGAGATCATCTTCCTCTTCTTCCTCGTCCACCTCCTCAGCCAAGATCTTCTTTTTCCCTTTCTGTTTCGCACTGAGGGGCTTCTTAGCAGAGCGTTTTTTAGAGCCCTTGGTAACAGTGGCCGTGCTCTCAGCGATGGTGCTCTGGACAACAGTTGGGACAATGGCTTGAGGAGTGGGTTCAGGTGTGGAAGACGTGGCAATGACCTGACGTCCCTTGGGGGTGGTGCCAAGTCTTTTGGGTGTGGAAGCTTTCTTTGATTTGGGTGCCATGGAGGAAATCGGTAAGGGTTTTCTTAGAACAAGTTGAGAGAATGAAGAAGGAGAAGGTGAAAGGGTTTGGATAAGTTTTGAGTTTGTGATGTAATCGGGTACAGAATTGGGTTTAAGTAGAGAGAGATGATGGAGTGATGGGACGGGTTTAGATTTCCAAGGGGTGTAATCATAACATTGCTTAATTTTGAAAATTACCAATTCAAAATTCAAATCCTTTTCCAAAAATAAGAGGGACAGAATATCCGAAATAATTTTTCTCCAAAAATATCTCAACGGTTAAAAATATAACATAAATAGAAGATTTTAAAATTCGATAAAAATATACTTGATTAAATATCTAAAAAGATATTAACCAAATATATGTGATCTGATATATATGATCTACTATTTAGTTCACAAACCTTGACATGATTCTCAAGGGTCTTGACACTAAGTAGAATTTATCTTTCGTAAAGGGAATGCTCCCCCTACGAAAGTGCATCCTTGTTAAGCATCCCAATTTCTCGTCTAATGAAGGTGAACCTGTCCTGTGCCAAAGGCTTAGTAAAAATGTCAGCCCATTGATAATCAGTTGAAATAAACGAAATGGACACATCACCTTTTTCAACATGGTCTCGAATGAAATGATGCCTTACATCAATATGTTTGGTCCTTGAATGCTGAACATGATTCTTAGTGATGGAGATGGCACTTGTATTGTCACACTTAATGGGAATGCCTTTGAGGTTGATGCCAAGATCTCGCATTTGTTGAGCTATCCAAAGGATTTGGGAGCAATAGGCTCCAGCTGCAATGTATTCGGCTTCTGCAGTGGATAGAGCGACTGAGTTTTGTTTCTTTGAGTACCAACTTATCAAGGATGCTCCTAAGAATTGGCAACATCCTGATGTGCTCTTCCTATCCACCTTATAGCCTGCAAAATCTGCATCAGAATATCCAATTAATGTGAAATCCTTTTGCTTTGGGTACCATAGTCCAAGCTCCTTAGTGCCATTGAGATATCCAATGATCCTCTTCACAATCACGAGGTGAGATTCTTTAGGATCAGCTTGAAACCTAGCACACATGCAAACACTAAACATGATGTCAGGTCTACTAGCCATGAGATATAATAAAGATCCAATCATTCCTCGATACTCCTTTTGATTGACGCTTTTCCCAGTCTTGTCTTGATCTAGAGATAATGTTGAGCTCATGGGAGTCTTGGCTGCTTTGGATTGATCCATCTTGAACTTCTTCAAGAGATCCTTAGTGTACTTGCTTTGGTTGACAAAGATTCCTTTCTTGGATTGATGAACTTGGAATCCCAAAAAGAAGTTGAGTTCACCCATCAAGCTCATTTCGAATTCACTGCACATGATATCAGAAAATTCCTTGCACAAAGCTGTGTTAGTAGCACCAAATAATATATCATCAACATAAATTTGAATAACCAAAATGTCATTTCCTTTGGTCTTGATAAAAAGAGTCTTGTCGATCAACCCCCTTTTAAAATCATTTTCTAAAAGATATTTTGACAAGCGCTCATACCAAGCTCTTGGGGCTTGTTTCAAACCATAAAGCGCTTTGTCAAGTTTATAAACATGATTGGGAAATTCCAAACTTTCAAATCATAGGGGTTGAGCCACATATACTTCTTCCTCTATGAAACCATTAAGAAAAGCACACTTGACATCAATTTGATATAACTTTATGCTCATAAAAGATGCAAATGCTAATAAAATGCGAATGGATTCAAGCATGGCTACGGGAGCAAAGGTCTCCTCGTAGTCAATACCTTCCTCTTGATTGTAGCCTTGAGCAACAAGCCTTGCCTTGTTCCTTGTTGTGAGCCTAATTTCCCATGTTTTACACTTACTTTTATATCGATTTCTGCATACATTTCATACATTTAGGTTAGAATAATACAGAATCTGTGTAGTTTACACCAATTTGGAAATATATGGAGGTCTACACAAGTTTTTGTTATAATTCGCAGAAATCGGACGCACTTTGGAGCTTAAAGGAAAGTCATGAAGAAGCTAAAAATGGTGCAGCTGGAGTAAACGCCATTTTTCACCATTCTTAGTTCTGAATCAACCTTTGATGCCTTCATGAGAGTTGTAGCCCTCGGAAAGATCTTTCCAACGCATGGTCATATGCGTTAATCCGACGAACGAGGACTCGGGAAAGTGCGTTTCAAGAACAGAGCAGAAAGCTGATAGACTTACTCGATATCGAGTAAAACTACTCGATATCGAGTAACCCATATCGAGAAGGAGCCCCAGAAATCGACAAAGGAAGCATGGAACTGGAGAAGGTTAGTCGATATCGACAAGATTTGGTCGATATCGAGTAAACCCCAAGTCGACTTTGCGTCCAGAAGCCGGAATCGAGTTGCTGAGCACAAGATGAGAAAGTACTACTCGATATCGAGAAGTCCTAGTCGATATCGAGTAAATCCCGGGAGCCGACGTCGAGCTAATCCGAGTCTTGTTAAGGTTCTATCCCGAAGCCAATGGTGATATTTTCGAGACCGAATTCTATCCGATTCTATCAAGTTACATCATGAAGGAGAAGATTTATCCACTTGAAGACACTTTAGATATAATTTCCTATTTAGATTTAATTTCTTTGTTGCTTTTATTTATCATTAAGCATTTTAGATATAGTTTTAGATATAGATATAGATATTCTATCCTTTAGTAGCAAGGTTTAGAAGGCTATAAATAAAGCCCATGGGGCTGATTTTAGATTCATTCAATTTCAGAAGTAGAGAGGTAGTTCCAAAGAGAAGTTTTAGGAGTTCGAAGGTTTTGGGGTTTTGGCGTTCAACGAGAGTTGATTGCCGGGATTGTAAAGTCTTTGAATTTAGTTTAATGCAAGTTTCTTTTCATCAATCAATGTCTGAGGTTGCGATGAAGCGCGAGTAGTCCACCCACTTCTAGGGTTGGGGCGAGCCCGGCGATAGCCATGCCTGTTTGAGGTAAAGATCCGACCTTTATCATGATTTGAGCATCTACTACTTGTTATGTGTTTATTACCTGTCTAATGGAGATCCATGCTAACAACTTGGATTGTAAACATAAAATCGGTAGAGACAATTAGGGTTTCTTGAAAGAATTGTCTAATTGTTGGAAAAGGCGAAAGCTTGTCCTTTGATGCAATCCACATGATTATCTGTTTATCTCTGCCTTATGCATGCTTGGTTATCGTTGTTGCAAACCCCAATCTTGGAAGCCTTTTACATTAAGTTTAGTTCGAGAGTCCCAAAGCATTTGCTTTTACTCTATTTCTTTGTTTCATTTTATTCTCTGTCTACTCGATCTCGACCAAGCCTGGTCGATCTCGAGTTACTGATTCTCGATCTAGCATCGCTGTAGCTTAATTGTGCAGGTACTCGACAAGACAAGCCGAAGTCGACGAGGACTCTACTCGATATCGAGTAGCCTCTAGTCGATATCGACTACACCCGGTGCTTGCTGCTGCGCTGTGTTCGACTGTTCGATCTTCTGTCGACTACCCTAGTCGAGATCGAGGACCCTGTTGTCGACTTCTGACCGTGAGATTTCTCCGCTACCTAGGATCCGCTGACACGCTTCCTCGTGGATCGATCCTGACTTCCTGCTACTACATCAGGAGGAGGTCTTGTAATTATTTGCAAGGGACGGAATCCGGTTTGCTGTGATTTATTTATATTTTATTATTGCAAGTCTCGATTACCTCCTATCAACAAATTGGCGCCGTTGCCGGGGAAGCTATCATTCGCGCCTTAGGTAGTTAAAATCTTACATTCTCTTTGAGTTTACTTTGCAGGTGTATACGCCGTTCTAGTCAACCACCTGAGTTTGACAACTTAGATGATCCGGAACGCATCCTACACATCCATTCTAAACTGAAGAGGGCCATGGCAGCCGCAGAAACACCAGAACAGCTGATACAGAGGCTAAGGACGGAACTAGCCGCCAAGGATGTTACTATCGCCGCTGAGAGAGCTGGAAGGGAACAGGAAGCTGAGCGTGCGAGGCAGGCAGAAGCTAAGCTTGTGTTGCGTAGATGGGAACATTACGCTAAATCGCCCAAATCAACAATGACAAGTTGGTTCGACAATGTCCCCTTCTATGAGCCAGTCGACAGCGACTACCTGGACTCGACATATACACATTCTGGAGGAACTGATCCAGAAACACTAGCCGAAATCGACTGTACCACAGAAATCTAGGTAGGTCCTTCCTCTATTTCGATTTCACTATCTATATTTGAAGAATCTTTGGAAGGATCCCAAGAAAAAGAAGAGCCACCAACGCAAAATCCGGACGTCGTTGCCCATGGTGCTTCAAGGTCGCTTTTACCCTATAAGGTGAAGGCCATTCCTGACAATTTTGAGCAATCGATGTTTATGTTCAAGTATGGGGTCCTAGCAAAGTGGCATGAAGATCTGCATGATGAGGTGGAAATATCTCTTCCCACTCCACCGTTTTGCTGTGGTGGAGACGAGCAAACAAATCAACCAATGAAGTGGAAGACGTATGATGATGAGGTATGTATATTTTCATTATATCTTCCTTTATGCATGCTAGCTGGAGCTCAGGAAGATGAATGGGTAAAGCCACGGAGCGTTCACTTGGGGAGGTTTAAGCTTCTCCACATGATGCCCCCGGATGACATCCCACGCTTCCCACCACCGGAGGAACTACCAGATCCACCTATACCTCCGGACAAAGATGAGCCAGGCTAATGCTTAACGGAGAAGTCGGCATAACGACTCTAAAATCTAGAGCATGTATATAAAACTTTATGATTTTTGGGACTTTTGAACTTTTTGTTTTTGGTTTTTGTTTTTGGTTTTGGGGTTTTATGTCTTTTAGAATATTTCATGTGGATAGTCTTGTTTCTTGTGCAATCTAACACTTTTAGGTCGGCTTGCATATAAGGATCGCGAAAAGTGGAATAAAGGAGTCCCTGAAAAACAGTCAGAATCGGCGAAGGCCAAGTCGACGACGACAAGGAGGAGCAGCCCAGACACTACTCGATATCGAGTAGGCCAACTCGATATCGACAAGCCGCCAGAAGCTCCTCGACTTCAGAATCCACTGGACGCAGAAAAGCTACTCGAGATCGAGTAACATGTACTCGAGATCGACGAGCTTATTTTACTGAACATGCACTAATCCGCCTTCCTCGATGTTTTATCCTGTGAGTTCCTTCCTTTACTCTTGTTTTTATTTGATTTTATACAGTGGGGACACTGTAAATTTTAAGTATGGGGTGGGGGAAGGGCTTACTTCATGCATATTTGATTTATTTGACATTACTTTGTGCACATATGTGCATTATTTCTTTGAATTGCAACATGGCTATTTTGGAATATTGATTTATGTGCTTATATGCATGTTTTCCAAAAAAGTTTAAAAAAAAAAATGACCCCCCATTGAAAATTTTGAATAATGTCATGGAAGCTTATATTGAACTCGACGATGCAAAATTGGATTCATTAGAGATATAGCATGAAATTGCCTAGTAAAGGGAAGTCACAATGAAGTGCATATTTTGTGAAAACCATGAAAAGAGGTAAAATTTGAAGCTGCTTTTGACATGTTGCATGATAAGATGATGGAGGACTTTATATTTCCCTATAATGCTCATTGTTATATTCCAAGCCCTTACCTATGCTTATGCATCACAAAAGCCATAATATGCCTTATTTCAATTATTGCTCCACATGATCTAAATATTTGCCATTCTTTACCTTATCCGGGGATTATATTGAGAATGATGTTATATTATGGAGATTATCATATGGTGTTTGTGTTGTGATTATTATCATTATTGGAGTTTGGAAGGAAATTGTTTGAAATATATGGAAAATTTAATGAGTGAAAGAAAATCCAATCACCTCGGGAGATAAAGGTAGATTGACCCTGCTCTCTGAGATAATAGTTTGGAGAGATGGGACACATTGTGAGGAGTCCAAAGCACTAAGTATCCGGGGCCATTCATGACACCCATGTTTGCGACTCGCGAGAAGGCAGTGCTGAGGTTAGAGAGGTAAAAGCATTATTATTGAGAAAAAGCATTATGAAAGGTGATGAATCTTATGAGAAAGAATGTGGTATGAAATTCAATTTGGAAATACTCCATTTCCCCGGATCATTAGCACCACATTGCCAAAAATTGCCCACCTTTAGCCTTTTACCAATCTACTCCTTATTGGAGCTTAAATTAAAGTCCTCTTGATTATTGTTGCTTTGTCACATAAATGTTTTTACATAACCCTCCTTTTGTGAGTAGATGTTGCTTTTTATTTGCACATACATGGATCTGTGACACTAGTACCTTTTCGAGGTTGGTAATTGATTGCAGGGTTATATGACAATGAATCTGATATGTTGAGAGTTTTTGAATTCTTCCCCTGAATGACAATTAAAAGTATTGCTTGAGGACAAGGAAGCTTAAGTATGGGGTGTTTGTTGTGAGCCTAATTTGCCATGTTTTACACTTACTTTTATATCGATTTCTGCATACATTTCATACATTTGGGTTAGAATAATACAGAATCTGTGTAGTTGACACCAATTTGGAAATATATGGAGGTCTACACAAGTTTTTGTTATAATTCGCAGAAATCGGACGCACTTTGGAGCTTAAAGGAAAGTCATGAAGAAGCTAAAAATGGTGCAGCTGGAGTAAACGCCATTTTTCACCATTCTTAGTTCTGAATCAACCTTTGATGCCTTCATGAGAGTTGTAGCCCTCGGAAAGATCTTTCCAACGCATGGTCATATGCGTTAATCCGACGAACGAGGACTCGGGAAAGTGCGTTTCAAGAACAGAGCAGAAAGCTGATAGACTTACTCGATATCGAGTAAAACTACTCGATATCGAGTAACCCATATCGAGAAGGAGCCCCAGAAATCGACAAAGGAAGCATGGAACTGGAGAAGGTTAGTCGATATCGACAAGATTTGGTCGATATCGAGTAAACCCCAAGTCGACTTTGCGTCCAGAAGCCGGAATCGAGTTGCTGAGCACAAGATGAGAAAGTACTACTCGATATCGAGAAGTCCTAGTCGATATCGAGTAAATCCCGGGAGCCGACGTCGAGCTAATCCGAGTCTTGTTAAGGTTCTATCCCGAAGCCAATGGTGATATTTTCGAGACCGAATTCTATCCGATTCTATCAAGTTACATCATGAAGGAGAAGATTTATCCACTTGAAGACACTTTAGATATAATTTCCTATTTAGATTTAATTTCTTTGTTGCTTTTATTTATCATTAAGCATTTTAGATATAGTTTTAGATATAGATATAGATATTCTATCCTTTAGTAGCAAGGTTTAGAAGGCTATAAATAAAGCCCATGGGGCTGATTTTAGATTCATTCAATTTCAGAAGTAGAGAGGTAGTTCCAAAGAGAAGTTTTAGGAGTTCGAAGGTTTTGGGGTTTTGGCGTTCAACGAGAGTTGATTGCCGGGATTGTAAAGTCTTTGAATTTAGTTTAATGCAAGTTTCTTTTCATCAATCAATGTCTGAGGTTGCGATGAAGCGCGAGTAGTCCACCCACTTCTAGGGTTGGGGCGAGCCCGGCGATAGCCATGCCTGTTTGAGGTAAAGATCCGACCTTTATCATGATTTGAGCATCTACTACTTGTTATGTGTTTATTACCCGTCTAATGGAGATCCATGCTAACAACTTGGATTGTAAACATAAAATCGGTAGAGACAATTAGGGTTTCTTGAAAGAATTGTCTAATTGTTGGAAAAGGCGAAAGCTTGTCCTTTGATGCAATCCACATGATTATCTGTTTATCTCTGCCTTATGCATGCTTGGTTATCGTTGTTGCAAACCCCAATCTTGGAAGCCTTTTACATTAAGTTTAGTTCGAGAGTCCCAAAGCATTTGCTTTTACTCTATTTCTTTGTTTCGTTTTATTCTCTGTCTACTCGATCTCGACCAAGCCTGGTCGATCTCGAGTTACTGATTCTCGATCTAGCATCGCTGTAGCTTAATTGTGCAGGTACTCGACAAGACAAGCCGAAGTCGACGAGGACTCTACTCGATATCGAGTAGCCTCTAGTCGATATCGACTACACCCGGTGCTTGCTGCTGCGCTGTGTTCGACTGTCCGATCTTCTGTCGACTACCCTAGTCGAGATCGAGGACCCTGTTGTCGACTTCTGACCGTGAGATTTCTCCGCTACCTAGGATCCGCTGACACGCTTCCTCGTGGATCGATCCTGACTTCTCGCTACTACATCAGGAGGAGGTCTTGTAATTATTTGCAAGAGACGGAATCTGGTTTGCTGTGATTTATTTATATTTTATTATTGCAAGTCTCGATTACCTCCTATCAACATTCCTCACGATCTTACCATTCTCATCTAGCTTGTTTCGAAATACCCATCGTGTGCCAATGACTGATTGATGCTTTGGCCTTGGCTTCAAGGTCCAGACTTTGTTTCTTTCAAATTCGTTAAGCTCGCTTTGCATAGCAATGATCCAGTATGGCTTTTGAAGTGCCTCATCTACCTTCTTTGGTTCAATAAGAGAAACAAACGCGTGAAAAACACAAAGATCATTAAGTTTAGAACGAGTTTGAACACTAGAAGTAGGGTCAGAAATGATATCCTTTAATGAGTGTGATGGGGAGTATTTGAATTTCCTTTTGCTAGTCTCAGCTCCTTAATTCGTCACACTAATAGGATTGACTTATGGTACATCTGACTTCGTGGTCCTGTTAGGTTCAGTTACAACAGTTTTTGACGCTTCAACACTGTTGGATTGGACACCAAGGGCTTTGGACGAGTCTTCAACACCTTGGGCCAATTCTTCAGTGTTGAGAATCTGTTCCTGCATGTTCTTCTTCTATGTGTTCTTGGTAGCAACATCATCACCTTCCTCGTTCTCTGCATGGATGTTAAGATCTATATCTGCAACACTTTCACTCAAAGAACCGTCATTGCATTCATCAAATATAACATGTATACTTTCTTCATCTAACTGGGTCTTTTTATTGAAGATTCTATATGCTTTGCTACTAGTGGAGTAGCCAAGAAATATACCTTCATCACTACGCACATCAAATTTCCCAAGGTTATCTTTTCCTTTGTTATGAACAAAACAAGTACAGCCAAAGGGTTTAAAATAAGATATAAGTGGTTTGCGGCCTTTGAAAAGTTCATAAGGAGTTTTCTTTAAGATGGAACGAATAAGACAACGATTCAAAATGTAGTTAGCTGTGTTAACAGCTTCAGCCCAATAGGTTTTAGGTAAAGCATTTTCTAAAAGCATAGTCCTGGCCATATCCTCTAAGGTGCGGTTCTTGCGTTCCACAACCCCGTTTTGTTGAGGTGTCCTAGGAGCAGAAAAGTTAAAAGAGATGCCATATTTAGCACAAAACAAATCAAACTGAAGTTGATTAAACTCCCTACTATGGGCTCGTTTCTTAAAGTTTGCAACTCCTTACAAAGTTTTGAAAACTCAGATAAGGCCTCTGATTTTTCTTTTAAAAATGCAACCCAAGTATATCTAGAAAAATCATCAACAACAACTAGCATGTACTTTTTACCATTGGGAGATTTGACTCGCATAGGACCACATAAATCCATATGTAAAAGTTCAAGGGGTCTAAAAGAACTTACGACCTTTTTGGGTTTGAAAGAGCTACGTGTTTGTTTACCTCGTGTGCATGCATTGCACATATCAATACCTTTGAATTCCATCTCAGGTAGCCCTCTTACAAGCCCTCTGGACACAAGCTTCTGTAGTGTATGTGGACTCACATGACCAAGTCTCCTGTGCCAGAGCTTTGGATCGTCCGTCAAAGCCTTTAGACAGGTTAAGCTTCCTTGTGCCACTTGATCAGCATTTACAACGTATATATCGTCCGTCAAAGCCTTTGGATCCATTGTTGGGGTAAACCATGTTTGGTAAAATAGTGCCTTTTGGAACCCAAACTTGTGTTATCCGTTCTTTTCTCAAATGAACAGGAAATATATTGCGAATAATATATGGATCCTTTCTTCTATAAGGGCAGGTCTCTTTTACATGTCCCTTTCTAGCACAATGGTGACATATAGGAGAGGTTCTGCTTCCTTTTTCCTTCACAAAAGTGGTAATGTGTTGCTTCTTTAAAAACCTTGGATTGTAACCAATACCACTTTTGTTTAGAGAACTTTATTGCTCACCCAACATCCTATCAAGAGTGCCTTTGGATTTGGTAAAACATATGAGGGCTGTCTGTTGGTCTTGAATCTTATTATTCAGGGAGATCTTCTCGTTCTCTAAGTCATGATGCTCATTTCTTAGAGAGGAGAGATCTTGCTTGAGTTCAGATTTCTCTGAGTCAAGCGTCTTGACTTTAATGTCAAGACCTGAATAAGAAGCTTCAAGACTTTTAACCCTCATAGACAGATCCTCAATAGTTCTTTCCTGATCCACAGTTCTCTTAATAAGAATGTTAGTTTGGGCAATAAGTTTCTCTTCATTGGCAATCATATTGGAAAGGAATTCCGATAATACCTGTTTTGGTCTTGCCATAAGTTCTCTTACAGTAGCTTTAAGCTTTTCATCGTGGGATTCATCTTCTGAGGCCATAAGACAAATATTAGCCTTCTTATCATCGGAGTCAGAGTCAGAATCGCTCCAAGTTGCCACCATGGCTTTCTTCTTCCATTTGTCACCCTTCTTGGACTGGCTCTTTGTCTTTTGAGGGCAGTCCTTCACAAGATGATCTGTTTCACCACATTCAAAACAAGACAACAATTTAGTCTTCTTTTCATACTTGTTGTATTGAGGCTTACCTCGAAATTTTGAAGACTCTGATCCATCTTTGTTGTTGAATTGCTTCTTCATTTTGAGAATTTGAGCAAGGCCTCTTGTGATAAGAGCAAAAGGATCATCCTCATCGTCATCCTCATCTTCAGAATCAGATCCATCTTTAGACTCATCCTTCTTAGACTTGAGTGCCAAGTTCTTAGTGCCAGCTGGAAGTTCTCTATCGTCTTCATTAAGGATCATCTCATGCGTGATCAGCTTCCCAAGAAGGTCATCAAGGGGTAGAGTGGTGAGGTCATGTGCTTCCTCTATAGCTGTTACTTTTGGACCCCATTTCTCTTTTGGGTGTCACCTCAGTATCTTCCTCACTTTCTCAACGTTGGTAAAGCTCTTGCCAAGGGAGTCAAGGTTGTTGGTGATTTCTGTGAATCGTGTGAACATGGCCTTGATTGACTCATCAGACTTCATTTTGAAGAGCTCATATTTTCGAAGGAAGATGCTGATCTTGGTGTCTTTCACTTGGCTCGTTCCTTCATAGGTGACGACCAGTTTTTCCCAAATCCCTTTAGCTGACCTACAAGATGAAATACGGTTAAACTCATCAGTTCTAAGACCACAATAAAGTAAGTTAATATCCCTGTAGTTTTTGGAGACGAGTTCAAGATCTGCTTGGATGTATTCAGACTCCTTTTTTGCGACTTTGGTTCCATTTGGTCCGTCTTTCTCTGGAATCTTCAGACCATTCTCTATAATGTTCCAAAGTTCCAGATCTTGATCAATAATGAACATTTTCATCAAGGATCTCAAGTGGACAAAGTTGTTTCCTACAAAGAGTGGTGGTCTGCTCGTGGACCTTCCCTGTGCAAATCCTCCGCTTGCTTCACCAATCATGATCGAAAACTCACAAGATTTTGAGATAAAAAACAGTGAGTAAAGCTCTGATACCAATTGAAGGTTCGATAATATAAAACAAGGTAATATAGAAATACTCTAGAAGGGGGGTTGAATAGAGTATGCCCGTTTTTCGCAGAAAGTCTCAAGACTTTTGGAGCTCGTAGAAAACCCTTTGAGATTAAACATGAATCACAAAGTTAGACAATCGAACCAAGTGCGGAAATAAGGTAAAGCAATAGATAAAGGACACGAGTAATTGTTTACGAGGTTCGGCATGAACTTGGCCTACGTCCCCGCCTAGAGTTCTTCTATAACCCTAGGATTCAAAAGGCTTTATTGATTCGCAAAGCTTAGGATCCTAATAGCTCACCGAGAAGCCTCTCTCCTATACAATTGCAATCTAGTCAACTCGCGTTCCCTTGGAGTCCTAGACCAATCTAGAAGAGCCCCACCTCTCTCAGCTATCTAGTACAATCCTATTACTCTCACAAATCAATAGCCTAGTGCTTACTTCCCGAGTTACAAACTCTCGAGTAACACTATAAATGAATATATCCTATAAGCTCACAGTGTAACTCTCAAAGGCTTTAAAAAGAAATAACAAAATCTTGAGCGCTAGCAGAGAGTACACTTGGAAGACAGATCTCGCTTGAATGAATGAAGGCTTGTGTTCAACCAGTGTATTCTGTCTTCTTCTTTCTTTCCTTTATAGAAGCAACATGGAGCATAAGGATCTTCAACAACGGATCTTCAACAACGGCTAGTTCGGATCATGGCGCACCCAAGGATCTTCTATTTTTGGACACTTCGAAGATATGATCTCTCCAATTTGGATCTCCTCAATATGCACCATAAGGAAAGAAGTAATTCGAATAATACTTCCTGAAAGGTTAGTTAGGCTTGTAATATAATGGAAGTATATAATATTAAATAATATTCGGACATAATAATATATAGAACAGGTTTTGGATTTCATCAACTGTTAAAGCTCCAAGACCTTTCACACAAACAAACTGTCAAGGCCTTTGAAACTTTATTCCGATTTTCATCAAGGGAGGGAGTTATCACTGGTCATCCATGATAGTCAAGAAGAAAGAAGCACCAGATATACTCTTTGTCCTATAAGGACCCCATATGTCAAGATGAACAAGGTCAAAACAATGACTAGAAACAGTTTTGCTAGTAGGAAAAGAAGATCTATGCATTTTAGCTAAAACACATGTTTCACATTTGGGAAAATGAGAAACATTACAAGGTAAAGAATCCAAATGCTCAATCTTCCTTCCAGATGCATGAACTAATCTAACATGAAGTTGTAACAATCTAGCAACATCAGAAGTCACATTGGAAGCCAGGCAATCCTTATTCTTAGAATGCAACACACTTCTACTAAGCTTTCAAGGAACCCTAGAGGCTGAAATGACCTTGTCAGCTTGCAATCTGTAAAGGCCATTGAGCTTGAAGCCTGATCCAATGACTTGGTTACTACCAAGGTCATGAAAACACCAATGACCAGATGTAAACACAACAGCTAAAGAGGAATTTTCTACCAACCTAGGCACAGAAAGCAAGTTATGCTTGAAGCTCGAAACCAACAGAACATTATGCAAAATCATATTATTAATCAAAAACAAAGTACCAATCTCTTTCACATAGGATGTACTACCATCAGGCAAACCAACCAAAATAGGCTTATCAATCAACCTTTTGTTACTCAAACAATGAGAGAATGCCACTACTAGAATTATGTTATTTAACATCAGTTCATTAACATCATCCAGAAAAACCTGCCATGTTAAACAATTTTTTAACATAGCTTTTAAAATGTGTGATGTTAAAAATAAAATAGACATCACCCAACCCTCTCACCATTTCAGCCCAAGGTTCCACTTTCCCATCTACAGAAGTCCCTCTCTTTTTTCTCTCGAGCGAAATCTGGCCATCTCCTTCCTCCAAATCCTTCTCCCATCATTGTCTCCTTCTCTCTGCTCCAAATCTAGCATCCTTCCTCCAAATCCGGCCTCCTCCCATCACTGGCTCATCTCTCTCGACTTATCTCTAGGCGATGGCCTGACCACGGGGACCACGACAACGACAACGACTGCCTCCCTCGTCGCTTAGCCCTCTTGCTCCCTCCGCTGCCTATAACCTTCTCTGGTAAGCGTTTACGTCCTCCAACAGGACAAAATCGTCGGATTCCTATCAAAAGAATATCCCAACTAACCAACTAGTATAGCTAGTAAGTCCGGAGTCGATCCACAGGGAACTACCGTTACTTTATGCGTTATAATCACCAACAAGAGTAAACAAGGGGGATTGTACAAATGTAAAGATGCAAAGAATCGAAGAAGTGAATAATGGTGATGGTTGTAGACAATGATGAATGAGATGTTTCACCTTCGAATCTCAACTTTGGTTCGTCTACTTGATCATAGTTCTTCCTTCTAGTTGTATCTTTTCTATATCCACTCTTATCTTGATTTAAATATATTATTAGTCCTATGTGTCCTAATAATCCCTTATTCCTAGGCAATCTTAACACGGATTAAGGTTTAATCCTAGGAATAGCACTAAGTCTCAAGATATATAAAGCTTATAAGCAATATTAATTCCCTAAATTTAGAACTAACATTTAACCTATAGTCAACTTCTTATACAATCAAGCTTTTTTATGAGATCCACTAAATTGTATTTGCTACTTTGGATTAGGTTTCACAAACGTATGAATCAAAACCCTAGCAATGATGCAATTCTAACAAGGTCGCGAATCAAGATAGAACAACACCATAAGCAAATAAATCACAAATAAGTTGAAGAAGATAATAGAAATAAATTAGAATTCCAAACTCACAATTCAACAAAACCAAGTGTTGATCGTAGGCAAAACAAGATGAGTTTAGTTGCTCATGCTTCTAAAACCCCGTCTCTCAATTCTTCAAAGGATGAAAGATAACCTAAAACCATATAAAATAAGTCTTTAAATACCTAAGAATACCGTCATAAAAACCTAAAAAGTATTTCCTAAAGATAGGCCCAACTTAAGAGTATAGAAAATCAGCGCTGAATCTGGCCCAGGATAACCGCGGGTGAGGCCGCGGGTGCGGCCGTGGGTGCAGCCCAGATTTGGTGTTCTGCTGTAATGGCCGCGGGTGCGGTTTCTGTGGCCGCGGGTGCGGTTTTCTGGCTTCCCTTGTTCATCTGGTTTCTGTGGCCGCGGGTGTCGTTTTTTCTCTTGTATGCCCTTTGCCTCTTCCTTGTGCATTCCAACTTATCTTCTCTAGCTCGTTCTTGCCTCCATATGATCCATATGACTCTAATGAACGACCTCCTCCATTCTTCGAATCCAAAATCTGCAATTACTCGCTAAACTTGTGTAGATTCCGCACTTAAGTACCAAATGAGCAAACAAGTAAACTAACCCTTTAAAGTACAATATATACATCTAAATGACCCTAAAACTACTCTATAATGCCTATCTAAATATACATTATCATCCTCCGTCTCCCTTCGAATTTCTCTTGAGTTTTGAGACCTCGAATGCTCCTGTCAAATTCAAATATAGGGTTTTTGTTGTTTAATTTCATTCTTTAATTTTTAGATCTAGCGTTCACGTCTTCGAGCTCAAATGGAGCAACGATTCCAGGGTTGCTGAAGATTTCCGGCTTGTGCCTAGATCCGCCGATGTGAGTTTGCTCATACCTCGACCATATGAGCGTGCTTACCCAGGTGCACAAGCGCGTCTCCCCGAGAAGGTAAAAACTCTGTTCTATATTGCTCCTCTTTTGGTTGAAATTGGGTTAGGGTTCTTGATTTAGGGTTCAAATCGGTTTAGATTCCATCTCATCCCCTACTGTATGTGTGTTGCAGGCATCATCAACGTCATCCTGTGTTTTTCTTTGGAGTAACTATTCTCTTAAGAAACTTCAAGTTGATAAATTGGAATAATGAGAAAATTCTTTCAGTAAATGAGAAAGATCTTTGCAAATACCTTGAGCCTAGAAATCACCAGGTTTGAAACCTGATATCTTAATCAATCTATGGATGCAAAGGGACAATCGAAAAGATATTTGCAAATATTGCCATATGTTAAATGGCATTTCGATTGCTACATATTCACGGATATAATGACTCACCAAGTTTCTATCTTGATTTTGATTTTGTTTAGCTTCACATTTAAGTTTTTGATGGGTATAATTAAGTAGATGTTTTTGAAATGGTAGAATTGTTAGATGCTTATGGCAGGGAAGAGTTCTACTTCAATCCATTTGGAAGGCATTAGAAGGATATGAGTGAACTTAAAACATATTACTTGTTGCCAACCAACTGGAGTAAGTTTTGCTTCAAAATATTCAGGTGACATGAAGGTGATAGGCTAAAAACCTACACCCACAAGTGTATGGGGTTCAGTTGTAGTAATCAAGTGTCGTATCCACAAGGACCGGAGGAGTATCGACGGTAATTTCGAGCTAGTTCGACCAAGTTCAAAAGTAACAAGCAGATTTGAGAGTTTATCTTTAAAGTAACAACGAAAACAGATCAAGTGTAGAGAAATATATATGGGGAAGGCGTTCTAAGACAAGGAATTACCAACAATGCATCATCGATAGACCAAAAATATTTTCTTGCTTGAATGATATCTAATTCAAATGTGAAAGTAGATCGTCCAAGGTAATCGCAAAGCTCCTCTCGGAATCAAAGCGAATGTGTCTAAATTGGTTAATGATCGTCTCTCGGTCTCAACCAACTAATTCAGACCCTTTGCGTGCTTAGAATTCTAGGTAATAATCGTGCAAACATAACCATCTCGGTGTCAGTCGATACAATTATCACCTAAAATATCTATGACGATCTAGAGATCCACAAGAAGTTCAATTTCTCTTTCGATCAACTAAACTTCAGCCATAATCCTATGGTTCCAATGGTTCCAATAGCCTCTCGGCCTAAATTCACCATCTAGGTTCCAATTTGGGGTCTTGGTCTCTCGATTTCAAACCCCAAAATCAGTTCTAATCGACTCTCGTCAACTAGGGCTGGCGCGATAGGATTAAATCACCAAATAGAATCAAATATCATTCGAACAATACTAAGCACTAGTCTATCTTTGCATCGTCGGGATCACCCCGACCCTAGACCAATGAAATCTAGCAACCCATAACAGGAACCATGCTTGAATCAATCAGATTCAACAAAACAACCATTGATAAAGTGGAAGAGTTACCGAAATTCGATAGATCCGATCCCGTCTTCGATTACAGATCTCAAAACCTTCTCAAAATCCACTCCACACTATCAGGTCCTGCCCCCTTTCTATCCCCCCAAGACGTCCCTCTAAAGACTAAAAAAAAAGATCTGAAAAGAAATCCCAAATAAAACGGAAAAAACCGGAATACAATAAGACACAGACGACACTCGGTCGAGTGCAAAGTCCACTTGGTCGAGTGCCCAGCTTACTGAGAACACTGTAAAGAACTCGCACATAACACATCTTGAGTGCTTTTGCACTCGGTCGAGTGGGCTTCAGCAGGGTCGCCTTGAAATGCATTTTCTGGAGTCCTCTCTCGTCCGATTAATGCATATGAATATGCGTTGAAAAGCTATTCTCAAGGACTACAACTCTTATGAAGACATTAGGAGTTGGTTCGAAGTTTTAAAGGGCAAAAAGAGGGAGCTTCTCCGTACTGATCCGCCTTGTCCACTTTGTTCGATTCTGCTTCGAATCTCTAGGCACATTTCCTTGATCCCGTGCCTCCTAGCTCGTCTTTGATGACTACTTAGTTTACTAAAGATCATTGAACCACCCCTTTCTCCTTAAGCTCTTGAATAAGCTCCAAAACCGCTCCATAACACCTGAAATCACAATAAACTAGCGGTAGACACCGATTCCTCGAAATGGAACACTAAGAGCTAAGAAATAGGCAAATACTCGAGTAAAACGCCCTAAAATCTAACCAATAGTGTCCTATAAACATGACTAAATAGACGCTATCAGAAGGCTTTCTTCTTCAGGTAAAAATACTTATGCTTAAACACTCTAGCAGTTTAAAAAAATCATGAACACATCATACTTTCTAGTCAAAGAAAGGCAGCCATGCTCAAGCAGAAAATAAGTAGTGACAGTAGGTTTGGAAGAAAGCTATGGAGCTGATGAG
Source organism: Persicaria tinctoria (assembly GCA_037127255.1). Taxonomy (NCBI): domain Eukaryota; kingdom Viridiplantae; phylum Streptophyta; class Magnoliopsida; order Caryophyllales; family Polygonaceae; genus Persicaria; species Persicaria tinctoria. The sequence continues at coordinate 53,095,009 of JBANSL010000014.1, read as the reverse complement.
TACTTTTGAATATCCATATGCTGAATGTAAATGATAAGATGAATACATTCATTCTTTAACACTGCTAGTTTCATGGTCTAATTTCATTCCCCTGGGTTTTAAGACCTCCCCTTCGATAGAGCGTGTGGTACATTCTTATCTGATTTTGATCTTAACTAGTTTTTACCCTGTGTGTTTCTTAACATCAAAATAGTTGTACTTGCTTTCAGGCAAAGGCTCTTGCAAAGAAAAATATTTGAGACCTTATTGTTCAAAGAGAGCAGGTGAAGAGGAATGTATGACATCTAATCCTTATGATCTTACGATTCTGATTATCATGATTTAGTTTTTTTTAATTGCCTAGTTTAATATCTGATCCTCTTGTATGCACTCTTCTGTTTGTCCCTCTTATGTTTAGGGTTTTTTTCCCCTCCAAATCATATAGTGCGCTTTCTAGATTTCAATTAGTAGCTTTTACTACTCAAGTTGCATCTCACCTTGTATAAATTGAATGTTTTGTGTGCCATGATTGCCGTCAACTTGTGTTAGAGAAAAGAAAAAAAAAGAGTGAGTATTGTTTTAGCCTTGGCTATTTCGATTTTAAAATAGGTGTGTGATGTAATTAATTTTGGTGTTTTGCAACTACTATTGTTAATGTGTCATTTTCCATTTACTAAAAGCATGGCTTGTGCAGTCATGGTAGAAAATCAATGGCTAGATCATTTGGTGATTATGTGTTATGACTGTTCCCGACCATGGATGAATTTCTTGCTAACTTTGCCATAGTTTTCGCTTGGCTTACTGTCTCTTGTTAATCCATGAGAGTGCAAATGATGAACATTCCATTTTTTTTCTCAGTTGGAATTTATTAATGTGGAAACTTTTATTTTATGTTCATTAGCTTTATGTGTATCCATCAGAGTGCAAATGATGAAATATGCTTTTTCCCTTGTTCATAAATGTTGTATGTAGCTGCTCAGTTTGTTTGGGAATGGAATAAGGTCTGTCTTGGATTACTTCGATTACTTCTTGTTTCAAAACATGGTTTATATGAGATATAGTACAAATAGAGTATGATCTCTTCTCTTCTTTTTTCTTTTATTTATTTATGATATCTGTTATGGCACCTATAATTGTACTTGAATTATATTTTAAAGTTTTTCTCATATACCAGTGAACATGTACACATGTATTCCATGGTCAGTCATCTTTAATTATCTTGATTTCTTACTTTATATTGTTACGTCAAACTCTGTTTTGATCACTGCTCTTTGTACCTAATGAATACAACTTTCCTTTCTAGAGGCTTGCTACTTAGTTTAATTGCATGTTGATAAAAGTTTATGGAGGTTTTCACCTTTGTATGCAGGTGATAAATGACTTACTTGATCCAATTGTCCAGAATTTGCGTGTTAAGAGAAGATGGGCGGGTTTGTTATCAGCTGCAATCTCTTTCCCATGCTAGGCACTGTTTTTGCACTACGCTCATTCTTGTGGCTAGTGCCTGGTTATGAAAAACTAAATATATACTCGAGAAATAATTAACAGTGAAAGATGCAATTTTTTAGGGCACTTGTGTTGAGGGTATAAAAGAGGAAGTTGTTATGTCACCTGGTTACGCATAGTCTTTCATTGCTGTTGGAGAAGGTATGCTAGTTTTCGTTATAGCATTATTGTTTCTAGCTTTGACTTACTGTGATTAATCTCTTATTTGGCTATATGGAGGTAGAGCATCGTCATGTAGGCTCAAATAATTTTAATCAGCTGAGTAGCCGAAGTCACACCATATATGATATGGATTTTTTTTAATTATTATGTGTTAGCAAGAATGCTGCCAAATCTTGACTTAGGCACTTTATTTGTTATTTTCTGAAAAGATGACCTAGATAGTCGGTATTCGTCTTAGGAAAGATGACCTCTTTCCAGTTTGTAGCTTATTTTGTGCAACTTTTTTCTCAATTGCGTTTGGTGTTTACCTTTTCCAATGGAGACATAAGTTTGGTAGTCTTAATAGTGTCTTACTAGAAACCGAACCTCAGCTCTTCGGTGATGCAAGTTGGGCAAGCAGGAGTAGGCGACAATGATGATTGTTGCTCTCCAGAAGAGCAGACAAATTTCATCCTTTCTTATGGCAAAATTTAATCATATGGGTATTTAAATACGGGTGGGAATTAATTAGCCATATATGACATTTTCTTCATAACGCCTATGATGATGTATTGAGTATCTTGGTTATGATGGCAGAAAGTAGTTCAAGTATGTTGTGGATGGAGGCATACATGGGCGATTAGTGATAAGCACAACGTTTACTCTTGGGGAGGAGGTACAGATGGGCAGCTTGGCCACGGGGACTCCACGTGCACCTTTTGATTAAGAATCACAGATTTTCATGTAATAGTTATCACTTGGTTAGATTAGATAATAGCATGACTCTGTATGGAGTATGTTTCAAAAGCAAATTGAGCAAGGTGGCCTCTTGTGTAATTTGGATCCATCCTTTTTAGATTGTTCAGCAATTAGATGTAGACTCTACTCTGCATTATCATCATATCATGCTCACCCAATAGTTTGTTTGGGGGGAATCTAGAATAGTTGGTTTGGTATTTTCTTTTGGCATTAGTATTGGATTAGTAAACGATGCAATATTTTGTTTTATTATTGCTAAATTCAAGCCTATTAGCTCAAATTGGTAGAGCGATGTGTTCAAGCACAGAGGTGCAGGTTCAAATCCCGTATAGGCTACAACGGTAAAAAAAAAACAAATGTTTCATTTAACATCGGCTACAAACCGATGTTAATCAAAATAAAAAATCGATGTCTATGTGGGTGATGTTAAAACTCAAAATTGTATAACATCGGTCAAAGCCCGATGTGTTTGTTATGTTATAACATCAGTTATATTTTATAATCAATGTTATAGGATAACAAAGACAACAGATTTAAAAATATAAACGAAGTTATAATATACAAAGACATCGGGCTATGACCGATGTGAAAAACTTTTGACTTTTTACATCACCCACATAGACATTAATTTTTTTTTAAAGACATCGGTTATTAACCGATGTTAAATGACAAATTTCTAGTGCAGTCATATGATCAATGGCACCCGTATCAATAATCCAATCTTTATCACTAGTCATAGATGCAAGCAAAGCCAAATTAAAGGATTGAGAATTACCTGCCATGTTGGTAATTGTGGAACAATTGACTTGAGGTTGGTTCTGCATAGCTCGAAGAACCTCTTGACACACTGCATTGATCAAAGATTGATCAATCTTTCCAGTCTGGACCCCTTCCCCATCAGTCTGTTCCAAAGGATCACCAACATCACCACAAGCATTGTGAGCAGATGCACCTCCTTTCCTTTCTTTAAACGAATATGGAAAACCATGAAGCTTAAAATAGCTTTCCATAATATGTCCCTTCCCCTTGCAGTGGAAACAAACCCTATCCTTCTTATCCTTACGAAAATCCTTTTTCTCACTGTGGATTTCTTTTCTATTTGCAGCTAAAGCCATACCGTCAGTACTAGTGCTTGCACCATCAACACTCTTATCAAAGTTGCCACTTTCAACCTGAGACACTAGATAATATGCTTTATTAAAAGTTGGCAGAGGATCCATAGCCAAGATACTACTGCGAACCCCATCAAAAGACTCTCAAAGCCCCATCAGAAATTGCATCAGACGATTGCGCGCTTCAGCCTCACTAACCTTCTTCATCAAATTGCAAATACATGCTACTAAAGCCCCACAAGAACACTCGTATTGATTTTCAATAGACTGCAACTCATCCCAGATTCGCTTTCATTTATTGAAGTATTCAGCAATCGTCTTTCCATCACAAGAAACTGAACACAACTCCTTCTTGAGTTGATAAATCAGGTAATTCGTCCCATTGAACTGGAACGCAATTAGTTGCGCACCCGGATTTTCCAAGTTTGTAAGATTCAAGGGATCATTCGCATTATTATGCGAATTATCATCCAAACAATGATTCCTCAACATCGAATTCACTTCTTCAGACATCCTTGCTCAACAATTGCAAGAATCCAACGAAAATACACGATTCCAACACAGAATCGCAAAACCAATCAAGCGGAAGAAAGACGAATTGACAGAAATCAAAATCACGAACTAGAAGCTGATCTTCACTCCAAGATCAAGCCGTTCACTCTGATACCATGAGAACCGGGAAAACCTCCATTAGAGATTGAATAGAAGCTTGAATACGTTCTTACAGTGTTAGTTAGAGTTGATCTATCTAGCCTCTATTTATAGAGGGAGATGTACCTTTTGTGTAATTACATAATATAGCCCTAAGTATATAAATTATACAAATTTATCCTATATACATAGTGCTATTAGTATCATCTTCACTAATCTCAATCCTCCAACAAAATCAAAACCATTAACTTCCCAAACTCGTCACAACTCTCTCCTGGAGCTTCCACTCTCCCACACTAGAGGCGGCGCACCACCTTTACTTGGCTCAGTGACTCGCCCAATCGATTTGCGTGTCTAATCTATAAGAGGAAGGTCGTTCTTTCAGGATGCAGATCTACATGCACCATTAGGCCGGGGAGTAAATTTCGTCGTGCACAGGCTTGAGATGAAGAGATTAATTGGGACTAAAATTCAAGGGATCAAGAGATTAGGGCTAAATTTCTTCGTGCACAAGCTTGTGAACCCTGAGATGAACAGATTGGGGCTAAAATTCAAGGGATCTAGAGATGAAGAGATCGAACTGCGTTGGAAGGCTTTTGCGATTAGTCCATATTTCCAAATAATATGAGTTGCTCCTTGTCAAATGTTGGCATTTTTGGGGCTAAGTGTTCATAATTTTTAGGGTTTCGATTCAACTACTACACTACTACGGTTAAGTTGACGATTCTTTCTTAATTTCTCATTTCTTTAATTTTTTATAAATCTTCCTAATTACTACTGTTTGTGTTTGAGTAGGCAAACTGATAAGGGTAATTGATCAATCAATTCGCAAAAACAATAACCATGATTCAGTTTTTACATGGAATCATTCAGTTGGATCTTTCAATTAACAAAGAGGGAAAATCAAGTAAAAATAGTTAACGGCATAGGGACAGAAATTGGGGATGGGTTGTTCTATGATAAAGTTCCACTTTTACGGGTGGTTTACTGAAACTGTGCTTTATATGGGTGGTTTTATGAAAAAGACTCTAATTTAAGGGTGGTTATCTGTAATTTACTCTATAATAAATTAAACTTTTTATTTTTTTTCCATTAAAAAAATAAATATAAATAAATAAATGAAATAGACGAAGAAAATAAAACTAACAAAATAAGGATAGAAAACGCAATACAATAAACATTGAGTCAATATTTAACTTATTGTATTCTTAACTTCTTACCAAATTCTCAAAATAAGATATAACATATAATTTCGAAGCTCTCGAGATAAATTATAATATGTGAATGTCAATTTAAATAAATATAAAAGTATTATAGTTATAAAATAAAATTCAAGTGATCAACAGACCTACAATTTTCATATATGCATAAATTTTTACTCAGATGCCAGACTATGGCGTCTTTATATATCTAAACGAAGCTATCGATGATGAGAATACACATAGATATGTTGTCGAATAAAGGAGGGGGCACGTACCTTCTTGGCTTCCCCACTAAGGGAGATAATACCGAGTCGTTGTTGTTAATCATCTTCTTAGAGACATAGACGTCTAGTTAGCTAGGCGTACATATACAATAGGCAACCAAAATTTTGAATTTATTTTTCCAAATTTTTTTTTGGGGTGGGACAACCACGCTTGTACCATCACCTAATATCGTCAATTTGGAGGAGGTCGTCGATGGCTGCATAAGATCTCCAACCAACAAAATTTGCATCAAGACCGAGATGGGCAAAGTGGTCCAGTCGCCACCCGAATGCCCTCCCTGCAAATGTTAGAGAAGGAGATGACGTCAAAGACAAGCTAAAAGTGAGAATATTGGGGATGATCCTCTCGATCTCCCAATGACATGTCTGGTGCCCCCTCTGTAAGACATTCTCCTTTCACCGCAAGACGCGCGAAGCCTCCCTTCAGAGCTTCCGAGAGGCCGTGGAGAAGGCCATGAAGGTAAAGTTGTTGCAAGTCAAATCTTATTTTCTTAATTAGTTGATAAAGATGAACTATAAAAATCAACCTACCACGAGATTCCCCTCATCTATTATAGGTCCTAAATACATTAATGCGCATCAAAAAAAGGAACCAATGTACATCTTTTATTTTGTAAAATATGTTATTTACTATTTATATAAATGAATGTATATGAATTTTGGTGGTTGTGTAAGCTGGCTTGTGCCTACCAACTAGACCCAATGGTATGAAGCAAGGTGAACTTCAATTTTTCACCGAAGAGAAAGAACAAAAACATGAATCAAATCCAATACCTCATATTAACCCCCTGCCTCTTTACCATTAAGCTACTTGTTTAGGAAATTTTTTTTTAAGATTTTGATGCTATAAAATGATTGCATTAAGCCACCCAGAGTGTTTTAAATATGCACTTAATTGATTTTATTTAAACGTATAATTGAAAAGTAGATATGTACACTGATCTTTCTATTCGATTATAATATTCTATGTATCTCCCTAGAACTTAAAACTCTATCCTTTAAAGAGCACATAAGCTATCCACGTGGAGTATTGTCCTTTTTTTTTTCCTTCTTTCCGTTTTTGCACTTCTCTTCTTCTTTCTTTCTCCCGTTCTCTCTCCCATGATCTAAACTTCTTTCTCTTCTTCCTTCTCACATGAGACGGAACCTGACCCATAAGCGGATGCACCGACTTCCATTTTTTCTCGCCCATAATCCCTTTCGTAAAAAACCTGGTGAGGCTCCATCTCAGGCGACTGAATCGGGGTTCGGTTTAGCCGATCGAAGCCCTAAGGAGATGGCTGGTGATATCCCTAATGTTTCCGCAATTGAGGTCTTGAAAAAGGATAAGAAGAAACAGAAGAAGAAGAAGCCCGTGAAGGATGAAATTGAGGGGGAGAAGAGTCTGGATGATGAGGTTGAAGGGAAGAAATCAAAGCTTCGGGCGAGGTTGAGGTTGATTTTCTATCTCCGGCGATTCTTCTGTCTACATCTCTATGATCATAGGATCCTTCCAATCTTCCGCAATCGAACTAAACCCTAGGTCTGTACTTCTTTGCCTTTGTCTCTTCTAATTTCTAGAGCCTGTTAATGTTTCAAATATTTGCCTTTCTCCTTATGGATCTATTCTATTTCAGTTTTTTTGCGTCGATTTGGATAACAGAGAGCATCACCCTTTGATTCGTCGTACTGAGACTTTGGGTTGTGGCCGATGGCACTTTAATTATGAGCAATCAACTTCTTTATGAAAGCCACTTGCTCTTCCTATAGGCTATAGCGGAAAATTCAAAGGTAGGGCTTTCTATTTTTATAGGACTAAATTTTCTAATCTTTTTTTGTAACCATGACATTTTTCCATGTAATCTTTCAATTTGCTCCAGTTTCATATGACCATGCTGGAAATTGATCTTCATCAAGTACATATGACCATGCATTGAGAGTGAAGCTAAGCTTGAATACAAAAGGAATCAGATTGAATTTAACACTTTGTTTGTGCATCTTGTCATTCTTCTCCAATGTTAAGGTAATATTTTCCTATGAAAATTACACTTATCTTGGATTCGATTGCGCAATAAAGAGATGTTTGGATTAGTTCGATCAATCTTAAAATGGAACTACGTTGAGGTTGCAATTTCTGATGTTATAAAGGCATGAGATGGAACTAAAGTGGACACGTTCTTATAGCAGGTTGCTAGATGTGCGTAGGCCCTTTGCTAGCTAGCAACAACAATTTGGCAAGCAACTCCTTAGAAATAAGTTATTGGTCATGGAATTTTTTTCTTATTGGAATTAGAGGTGTGCATGATTCGGGCCAAACCGAATTTTGGGCCGAACCAACACAAACCGAACCTAACCAAACTGAACCAAAGTTTTTCGGTTCAACTTTCGGTTCGAAAATTTCTATTTTTCGGTTTCGGTTCGGTTTGTGTTAAACCGAATTTTTTTTATACACTACATAAATACAATGTATATATATTTGTATACTTTATATTACACACACTTTGTATACACATATATAATTATATATTACATGTATACACATACACTCTATTTTCATTAAGTAGTGTGTGTGTATATATATATATATTTGTAATTTTCTATACTTTATAAAGTATAAATACATTTACTACAGTGTATATGTACTTGCATGTATATGTTTATATATATTTGAATCCGTATTTGTATGATTTATATTGGAATATGTATATATATGTGTATAAATACACATAAATACAGTGTATACATATTTATATTTGTATATTTTAATTTTGTTTTAAAAAAATTCGGTTCAATTATGTTAAAACCGAACCGAACACAAACCGAACCGGCAAATAACCGAATCGAACCTAATACTTTCGGTTTGAAAATTTGAGAATTTCGGTTTCGGTTCGGTTCGGTTTTAGACCGATGCACAACCCTAATTGGAATGTAGATAATTGATCCCTTGCAGAATCGTGTTCACTAATAAAGTTTGATCATGTCTTCTGTCTGCTTGATCTGGTCCAGTTTACAAATAGCATGACTTTGTGTTGTTTACTTAGAACAAAGTATCAGCAGTACAACGCCCCTGTTTTTACTATTGTATTCCTTTTGTTCCACTATAATAATGATTTTGAGCCACATTTGAGAATTTATTTCTGGCATTAAAAAATATAGAGTTTTTTTTTTCTATTTTAGTCTTGAGTAATTGACTTTTCTTGCTTTTATTAGTCTGGAGGTGCTTATAAGAGTTTTAGTTTGAGCCTCTATTACTAAAGATTGCTTCATGTTTCTTTGTAGTATGTAGAATGTGAAGCAGATAATAAAAATAAATCACCACAGTTGGTTGATCCTCTAGTTAAAAACAAATCCAAAAATATTATAATGTGAGATTTTCATGAATAAACTAAGCAATACATGAGTATAAAGATTACCTTGTGAAGATTTATTGACTTGAGTTTGCTTTCTGTAGCTACTTCATGACCCATGCTTGAATCGATTACTGGGGAGTTGTTCTTCTATGCCTATCTGTCCTTAATGGATTTTCACTTATATCTTTAACCTAAAAGATGAAGCATGTATTTTCTTTCATTTTCTTTATTTGTTTAAACTTTATATCTTTAGACAACTGAATGGAGGATTAGATATTATGGTGATATTGTCATAGCAAAAGGTTGCCTTAGCATCTAATGATGTTTTGTTTATTAAGAATTCTAGGGAGAAAGCTTTGGCTTCCATTACATCTCTTGAAAGCGGCGTTCTTCTTTGCACTGATGTTGTGGCTCGTGGACTATACATACCCGGGGTTGATTGTATCATCCAAGTAAGACTGCTACTCTCTCCATCAACGATCTCTGTCATATTTTATGGCACATAATTAATGTAGAGTAAATAGGAATTCACATTTAACATCTTACTGTTAATCGTCATTGACACCCAGCAACAACATATGATCTCGATCTTCTGCAAGGGTGATGGAGGTTGCGATACAAATTTCAATAGTGATAAATGAAAGATTTCAAAGGGTGCAATGAAAATAATTAATGGAAATAAGAGTGATACTCTTTACATGACAACAAGGGCATGATGCTCGATTGTAGTTGCCACATGAAATGAAGATTCCAATATGTGGCACCAAAGAATTGACCACATGAGTGAGAAAATGGATGAAACTGATGCATTCAAAGGGAAAACTCCCAGGTGGACAATTAGTTGGGATATACATGTGTGAAGAATGCATACTTGGAAAGCAAAAGAGGGTGAGCTTTCAAACAAATGGTAGAGCCCCAAAGAAGGAAAGACTAGAGCTTGTCCACTCCAATGTTTGGGGGCAAACGACTACTTCATCATTTGGCGGGAAGAACTATTGTGTGACTTTCATTGACAATCACTCTAGGAAGGTATAGGTTTACTTTACAAGACACAAGTCATAAGGTTTTTAGGCTTTCAAGAGATGGAAAGTGATAGTTGAAAACGAGACGAGTGTGAAAGTTAAAAAGCTCTGAACTGACAATGGTGATGAGTATGCAGACACCATGTTAAATTTTTTTTTTTGTTATGAGCATGGAATCCAAATGGGGAAAACGGTTCCAAGTACACCTCAACAAAATGGTGTAGCTAAACGTATGAACCGAACATTCGCAGAAAGAGCAAGAAGTATTCGTATTCAGTCAGGGCTACCAAAGCATTTCTGTGCAGAAGCAGTCAATACATCATCTTACTTAATCAATTGAGGTCCATCAAGTCCATTAGATTACCAAATACCAGATGAGGTATGAAGCGATAAAGAGATAAAATTTTTGCATTTGAAAGTTTTTGGTTGCATGGCATATGCGCATATTAGTGATCATGGAAGGAATAAGCTTGATACGAAATCTAAGAAATGAACTTTCGTCGGATATGGTGAGGATGAGTTCTGCTATCACATTTGGGATGATGAAAAGAAGAAGGTGATCCTTAGTCGAGATATGATTTTTAATGAGTCAATCATGTATAAGGACATGCCAAAAAGTGACGCCATTAATTCAAAGCAGAGTTGGCCAATATGTGTAGATGCATATAATATTCCAAATTGTCCTATGACATAACTGATCACAACAAATCATCAACCATAGGAGCTCGTTGGACAAAGTAATGCACAACAGTCTGACATGCCACAACCTCCTACTCCAACTCTTATATTGAGATGGTCTTCTCGTCCTCATGTGCCTAACAAGAGATATATGAATTATTTGTTGCTGATTGATGGATGATGGAGGGAAAGTCATTGATTCACCTCATCAAAAATAAATCCCAAACAAACAAACTAGTATAGTATGCAAGTAAGGGGTCGAACCCTAAATAATCAAGTATTTCTAAATATTGTGTATTTATCAATAAAAAAGAAAAGATTTTTATGAATGAAAATAAAAGAAAATAGTATTGACAAAAAGAAAATAAAGGATAGAAGAAAAGCATTTCCACCTACAAGTTCTCGACTTTGGTTGGTTTTATTGATCATCGAATCATTTTCAAGTTATTATCTTTTCTTACGAATTCCTCTTGTCTTGGTTTAAATAGATTAAAATTCCTACAAGTCCAATTAATCCCTTACACCTCAATGTAACCCTAAAAAGGTTGATAATGCATATCTTAGATAGGCATTATAGACATTTTATAGTTTAGTTAGGTTGCATTTCTTTCATACTTTGTTCCTAAATTGCATCTTGTGATTATTTTAGAAGAGTTCGAATTATGCGCAAATTTGTGTTTATTTTGCAGATTGAATCAGAACACATTTGGGAGATGCAATATCTCGAAGAGGAGTACAAGAGACATTGGAGAGAAGCAAGGAAGAAAAAAAGCAAAGCAACGTGGAGCTACTCTCGGCAAGGTCAAAAGAACACGACAACAGGATGTCGCGGCCGCAGCAACGCTGAGACGCAGCGCTGAGACGCAGCGTTTGATTACTAAAAACCCTAGATCTTATTACTTTGTTTCATGGCCGACTTGGGATCTTATATAAGGCCAAATTAAGTTATTTTTCAGTCACTTCTATTCTATTCTACGTTCATCAGACACTTTAGAGATTTGAGCGATGTTTTCCATGAGGAACTAAACTCATCTGTTCAACCTGCAATTTGAAGCTTTATTTGGATTGATTGTGAGTTTTAATTCTCGTTCCTTGTTTCCTATATTTGAATGCTTCAACTTCTTTGTGCTTGATTGTGTATTGTTTTATTCTATCTAGCCTGCGCAACTAGTTAGAATCAATTCAATTGCTAAGGTTCTGTAGATTCCTGATTGTGAACTTTAACCTAAGTAGCAAACTTATTCCTTTAGGGCTGATTGAAATAATTGAATAAGTAGGAAGTTGGATGTGTTGTTAAATCCCTCTTTAGGGACTGCAAATACCTTGGTTAATCTCTGAACTTAAAGCTATCAATTGGGTTAAATCCTTCTTTAGGGACTGTTCGATTGATAAGGGTTTCTAAGACTGATTGGACTAGTAACTATATTAGTTCGGGACAAGGGCATTCATAGGAAACTTAATAGGACAATAAGAAGTTACAAGGATTGTTTCAAACAAATAAAGTGGAAAATTGTAGGTAGAATTGCTTATCCTAATTGTCTGAATTAAAACCATTTACTTTGCTTTATTTACTCCGCTTTGATAAAAGGCGAAACTTTTACACACAAAACCCCCCCAAATTGGTTACTTTAATTGACACTTGAATCCAACTGGAATTATAACTTTCCTTGTGGATCGACCTCTTGCTTATTGCTATACTTGCTATAGGTTTGAGTTTTCTTTGGCGGATCAACAACAGGTTTCACCCCCGTCAAATTTGGCACCGTTGCCGGGGAATTTTTATTAACTCTTGTGTGTTTTTAGTGTTGATCTTGGTGTGGACCCTCTTACATGGTCCATACCCGTGCTACTAATTCTTCTTTGTTGCTGTTTGATTCAGAGATTGAAAGGATCCTTGCCGCTCTAAGGCGAGAAACTCGTGATCGCTTTCGCGAACTCCCTTTTGATCAAGAAGAAACTACAACAGAGATGGCTAACGACGCAAACCTCACTCTTAAGGAGCTTTGTGCTCCTGATCTGGCATAGCAACCCCTGGCGATCCAATTCCATGCGCTAGCAGAAGGAGTCAACTTTGAGCTGAAGTCTGGGGTAGTTCATCTTCTACCCAAATTCCATGGGTTGAGTGGGGATGACCCCCACAAGCATCTGTCTAAGTTCCATACGGTGGTTGTTGGGATGAAACCAGAGAACGTAACTGAAGATCGAATCAAGCTGAGAGTTTTTCCCTTCTCTTTGAAGAATGAGGCGAATGAGTGGTTCTTCTATCTACCACATGGATCTATTTCTACTTGGGCTGAGATGAAGAGAGTCTTCCTAGAGTTGTACTTCCCTGCAACAAAGCTCAATGCTTTGAAAAGGTCAATCAGCAGCATTGAGCAGTACGCGACGGAGTCGATACATGAGTACTTTGAGCGCCTCAAGAAACTCTGCGCCAGCTGCCCATGCCATGGGTACTCTAAAAAGGATCTGGTTCTCTTTCTCTTTAATGGACTGACTGATATAGAGCGCAAAACAGTGAATTCTGCTTGTGGGGGAAACATGCTTAACAAGACGCCTGTCGCAGCTTGGGATGTGTTCACGGAGCTATCTGAGGGCTCTAGACAGTTCAACAAGAGCCCTCGTGCTAAGGGTGTACTCTCTGTTGATGCCCCTGTGGCTGCACTTCAGACTGATATGGTAGAGGTAAAAGAGATGATGAAACAATTGGTCATTGATAGAACTCCTCAACAACTGAAGGCATGTGGTCTTTGCAATCAATTCACTCATCATATGGACATGTGCCCGCTTCTGCAAGATCCTAATGTAGATTTGAATGACATTGGGAATTTCGCTCAACAAAGGCCTAGGCAAGGCAATTATGGACATCCTGGGTATTTCAACAACAACAATTATAGCAGAGGCTATCAGCAGGGCTATGGGAACTACCAAGCCTCTTTCAATCAGCAAGGGGGGTAACAGGCAAGACCCCAACAACAATATGAACCTCGACAGGGTGGTCAGCATCAGTCAAATGAGGATAATGAGGATCCACTACAGAAATTGTCACGATTGGTCTTGAAGAATGAGAAACAACAGTCAGAGCAGATTGCAAATCTAGAGAAGCAGCAATCCGATCGGATGACAAATCTTGAGAGTCAAATGAGTCAGCTCATTCAAATCTTAAGTGCTAAGGAGGCAAACAATTCAGGAAAGCTTCCATCACATACCATCGAGAACCCTACTAAGGAAAATGTCAGTGTTGTAACTCTTAGGAGTGGCAAGGAACTGATTGTCACGCCTCAAAAGGATGACGAGGAAATAATGGACGAAGAGATAGAGGTCATCGAAGATGAAGACGGAACACTTACGGTGCGGCGGCCGCAACAACCATGCCGCAGCCACGGCCAATCAATTGTGCTGCGGCCGCAGCACAATGCTGCGCCCGCCCGCCAGTGGGCTCGCCGCCACCTCGGAGTCAGGTACCCAATTTCCTTATTCTTCCCCATTTTCTCCTCCTTCTTCCTCCTTACCTATGGAGACTCCAAAGCCGGTTCCACCCTTCCCTGAAGCCTTGAAGGATACACGAAGGTATGAGACCGACAAGGAGATCTTTGAGACATTCAGTAAGTGTGAGGTAAACATCCCTTTGCTAAATCTGATCAAAAGCATTCCTAGATATGGTAAATTTTTCAAGGAACTTTGCACTATCAAGCGGAACCAGAAGCTAAAAGGTAAGCAAAAGGTGAAGGTAAGCGAACATGTCACTGCTGTATTTCAAAAGCGTATGCACGAGAAGTGTAGTGACCCTAGTATGTTTGCTATTCCACGTGTCATAGGTGATACTACCTCCGATCCAAAAAGGATGTCGTTTGACTTTTTAACACATATTTTAAGGAGTTAAAAACTATATAATACATTAACGTTTTTATTATTATTGTTTTATAATCTAATACTTATTACCAACAAATATTAAGTTGTAAAAAAATAATTTAAAAAAAGTTGATATTTTATATAGTTTTTAGCTCCATAAATTCGTGTTAAAAAGTCAAACGACATTCTTTTTGGATCGGAGGGAGTACTATATTTGACAAAGCTATGTTAGATCTAGGAGCATCTATTAACGTTTTGCCTACTAATGTTTATCATGCTTTGGAGTTGGGACCTCTGAATGATACTCGGGTAGTAATTCAACTTGCTGATCGATCTACTATCTACCCGAAAGGGATTGCTGAAGATGTCTTGGTTATGGTTGATAACTTGATATTCCCTGCTGGTTTCTTTGTGATTGACATGGGTCCTGGTAACAATGAAGACCCTATTCTGTTGGGCAGACATTTTCTGAAAACTGATAGGACTAAGATAGATGTCTATTCAGGATCCCTTACTATGGAATTTGATGGTTAAAGAGTTGAATATAATATTTATGATTCCATGAAATTCCCATATGATGATCCTTCTCTGTGCTTTGTGGATATTATTGATACTATGGCACAAGATTGCTTTAATTTGGAGTGTGTTGATGAGATGGAAGTCGCCCTAGAGGCCCCTATAGATGAAATTTCTAGAGATTATGTCTTGTCATCTAACTTGCAGGAGGCTATAGTAGCTTTAGACCATCGATCTCCCACATATGTGCCACCAAAGGGAGACCGCATCGAGCTGACCATACCTTCTGAAAAGCTTCTTCCATCCATTATCCAAGTGCTTGATGTGGAATTGAAACAACTTCCTAATCACCTTAAATATGCTTTTCTTGGTGAAAATGATACTCTGCCTATCATTATTTCTAACAAATTGACCTTTGGACATGTGGAGAGATTGGTGACTGTTCTAAAGGAGAACAAGGAGGCGTTAGGATGGATGATAGCAAACATTAAAGGCATCAGTCCCACCCTTTGCATGCATAGGATACTATTGGAGGATGATGCCAAGCCATCTAGACAACCTCAATGGAGACTCAACCCACCAATGATGGAAGTAGTAAAGAAGGAGGTACTGAAGCTCCTTCAGGCAGGTTTGATCTTTCCCATATCTGACAGCAAATGGGTGAGTCCTACTCAGGTTGTCCCTAAAAAGGGAGGTATTACTGTTGTTGAGAATCGGGATGGTGAATTGGTCCCTAGCAGGGTACAAACTGGAAGAAGAGTCTGTATTGATTATCGTAAATTGAATGCAGTTACTCGCAAGGACCACTTCCCCCTTCCCTTTATTGATCAAATGCTTGAGCGCCTTGCTGGCCGCTCCTTTGAATGCTTTTTAGATGGATACGCAGGATATTTTCAGGTACCAATAGCACCGGAGGATCAAGAAAAAACGACATTTACATGCCCCTTTGGCACTTTTGCATATCGCCGAATGACTTTTGGGTTATGTAACGCACCTGGGACCTTCCAACGGTGCATGGTAAGCATATTTTCTGTGTATGTAGAGCGCTTCATAGAAGTATTTATAGATGACTTCACTGTGCATGGAGATGATTTTGATACTTGCTTGCACCATTTGTCACCTGTGCTTATGCGGTGTGTGGACACCAACTTAGTTCTTAATTCTGAAAAGTGTCATTTTATGGTTGAGAAAGGCATTGTTTTGGGTCATATTGTGTCTAGGAGGGGTCTTGAGGTGGACAAGGATAAGATTGATGTCATTTAGTCTCTGCCTTACCCCACCAATGTGTGCGAAATTCGTTCCTTTTTAGGCCATGCAGGGTTCTATCGTAGGTTTATTAAGGATTTTTCTAAGATTTCTGCACCTCTTTGTGATTTACTAAAAAAGGACGTAGCTTTTAAGTTTGATGACAGGTGTACAACATCCTTTGATAAGCTTAAAGATCGCCTGACTAGCGCTCCTATCATTCAAGCACCCATATGGTCTCAAGCTTTTGAGATTATGTGTGATGCTAGCGACTATGCTGTGGGGATTGTCTTAGGACAAAAGGAAGGAAGGAGCTCTCATGTCATGTACTATGTCTCCATGACTCTTAGTGGAGCGCAAAGGAACTACTCAACCACTGAGAAAGAGCTCCTGGTTGTGGTCTTTGCACTAGAGAAGTTCCGCTCCTATCTCCTAGGAGCTAAGGTAATTGTCTTCACTGATCACACTGCTCTTCGCTATTTATTGACTAGGAAAGAAGAGAAACCAAGATTGATTCGTTGGATTTTACTATTAAGTGAATTTGACATTGAAATCAAAGATAAGAAAGGTACAAAGAACTTAGTAGCGGACCACCTCAGCAGACTTGTCTAAGGAGTGGACAAGCCGAAAGATCAAAGACCCATTCACGGTGAGTTCCCTGATGATACATTATTTTATATAACTCACAAGTGTCGCGGGTGCCGCGGCTGCAACACCTATGTTGCGGCCGCAGCCAATCGATCATGCCGCGGCCGCTGCATGTTGTTCAGGTGCCCCTACCTTTGGAAACATTGTGCTGATCAGGCAACATCCATGCGGCGGCCGCCGCACATCAACCCGCGACAGGGAGCAGGTGCAGCAGCCGCAGCATATGCCGCGGCCGCCGCACATCAGACCCGTGACATCTATTTTCCAAAAAAAAATATTTAAAAATAAAGTGGTCATGGGATCTTCTATCTTTTACCTATTCCTAACCCTACCTCACTTTCCTTCTCCTCCTGCCGCCACAATCAAAGAGCCTCCAACCTCCATTGTTGTTCAACCTTCCTCACCTTCTTCCTCCTAACTCAGCCACCTTTCTTTAGATCTAGAACCCAATCTCTCTCTTTCCTCCTAACTCACCAACCTTGTCGGATTCGAATCTGTTAGGATTGGTTTTCTTTGGTGTTGAATTCTTGAGATCTATTGAGCTCTTGATTGGTTGGTTGAGAAGTGGTTATATTTGTGCTTGGTTTGATTTTAGAATCTTGAATTTGGGTGTTGTTTGAAGATTTGGGATTTGGTAGTTTACTTGAAAATATTTGAGGTGTGTTGGGTTTGATTTGGATTTTGTTGATTATCTTGGGTTGTGTTGGAGGTTTGTTGTTGGATTTTAGAGTTTTTGGGTTGATATCACTGCTGAGATCTGATAAGAATGGTGCACCGATTGAGAAATGTGACTAAAGAATAGAAGAAACCATATGAGAGCTTCGATTGGAAGCGATTTGTACAGACGAAGTTATTTCATATCCCTGCCTTACAGATATTAGGCATGTTAGACGTTACTCGTCGGATGCTTAGTCATGGCGGTTTGGGGGAATTTATAGACTGTAGTGCCCCCACGTATCCTGAGTTGGCATGGGAGTTTCTGGTCACGTTTCAGCGTGTGGATGACTCGAGGATTAGGTTCCACTTGTTGGATCAGCCTCACACTTGCTCATAGGACCAGCTGAGACAGTTTTTTGGGATCACTCGGGCACTCAACCAAGATTGGTATATCATGGCGTCAGAATAGCAACGCCATGATGTCTGGTACGCAGCGACTGGAACTAGATTTGACGGCCACAAGGGCGAGTACAATTACAATTTCGTCCACCCATGCTTCCGTCTGGTGCACAAGGTCTTGGCCATGTCTTTCAGCGGCCAAGGCGACGTAAATAAAGTGACTGCTGGTGATCTATCCTGGTTGTGGAGCCTTGCTCCCCAGTCCCGTGGTACGCCGGACTGGGTTGAGATCTTTGTGAACAACTGCCTGAAGATCCAAGGGAAGAATTCAGGGAGGTTTGGTTTGGGAGGCATGATTAGCCTCAGAGCCTACCAATTTCTAGAGCCTGCACAGTGCGGTGCACCCATGTCTGGTGGGTTCACCCATACAACGGAGCAGCTCAGGAGGGCTTTCTTGATCGAGGGCTCTAATGGGTTGTTGTTGCAGGAGGATGGTCAAGTATGAAATAAATATGAAATAAAGTTCAGACTGACTTCCCTGTCTCAGCAAATAAATACAAGACTTTCTCCCGTTGTAGTAAGAGAATAGTCAGGATTGAATCCACGAGGAAGCACGTCAGCAGTTCTCAGGTAGCTGCAAATTCTCACAGTAGCAGCAGAAAGGACAGAAACACAGAAAGGAAAGAAACAAATAAACCCGGCAAGGGCAACTAAAACAAAAGCAAAGAAATAAAGCAAAGACAAAGCAAAAACTAAAAGCAAAGCAAAGCAGAAACTTAAAAGCAAAGGCAGAGGCTCGTCGATCTCGACAAGAGTCAACTCGAGATCGACCACAGCAGTGAACAACAGAAACTCAGAAAGTGAAAATCGACGAAAACAGAAGAAAACCAACTCGACCTAGACCAGCTTCTACTCGAGATCGACAAAGGTTGTACTCGATCTCGACAAGGCTTACTCTATGTCGACAAGAAACATAAACTTTAATTTGCAGAATCTCGAACAAACTCAAAATTTCGACAGAAATAAACTCAATATGCTAAAAGACTTCCAAAGCCAAGGTTTCAACACCACAACGATAACCATGCAAAGTAACACACAAAGGCATAAAAGATCATGCTTTCCATCAAATAACTTTCGTCATTAACAAATAGGCATATAGAGGCTTTCGCATAAACCCTAATTGTTACTAACCCTTTTTCACATAATTAACCCAAGTTGCATTAAGATCACTTTCGCTTCAATAACACAAACAAGGATCACCTTCAACTTTCGCAAAAGAATCATGCTCATAGGGATAGAAGATGAATCGCACAAAAAGATCTGACCTTTATCGTATCGCCTCACATGGCCACCGTCGGGCTCACCCTAGCCCCAGAAGTGGGTGGACTACTCAGGCCTCATTGCAATAACAGACATTGATTGATGAAAAGAACTAAATTGCATTAAAACTAAATTCAAAAGCCTTTACAATCCTGGCAATCAACTTTCGCAGAAAGCCAAAACCCTAAAAACCTTAGAACTCCCTAAACTGTCTCTGTGGAACTACTTGTCTTTTTCTCCAAATTGAATGAATAAAACTGAGCCCCATGGGCTTTATTTATAGCCTTCATTCCCTAGCTAATCTAGGAAAGAAGATATCTATCTCTATCTAAAATTATATCTAAAACTTGAAAGGATAAATAAGTTGTTTTATGGAAATAAATCTAAAAGGAAAAGATAAAACTAAATAGGGTAAGTCTTCATGTCTTGATAGATCTCCTTCCATAGATAGACTTTGATGGATTTGGATAGAATCTCGGCCAAATCGACTCCTTTGCGCCCAAGGAATCCCAAGTCTAGTCGGATACGTCCTCGTCGAGAAGTTTCTGGAAACGGCTCTACTCGACCTCGACCACGGCTCATCGACCTCGAGTAGGGTGGATCGTCGACTAGACTTCCTCGGCTAGATCTACCCGATCTGCTCGGACTTGGCTCCTGGTGCTCGTCGATCTCGACCAACTCTTGTCGAGATCGAGTTGGTTGTACTCCCTTCCGCTTCCGCGAGTTGCCTCTTCCGCTGCCGCGAGTTGTCTCTTCCGCTGCCGCGAGTAGGCTTCTTTGTCGACTTGGTGCATCCCGCTGGCAGCGAGTTTTTCCGCGGCAGCGAGCCATCCACTGCAGCGAGTGGAATCGCTGGCAGCGAGTGGAATCGCTGGCAGCGAGTGTCGTCTGGTCATCCTCGTCCTTGTCGACTCCGGGTGTGGCTTGTCGATCTCGACAAGGGTTCGTCGAGATCGAGTAAAGGTGTGCTCGGCTTCTCGTCCTCGGCTTCTCGGGCAGCTTCTCTCTTCGTCGACTCCGGGTGTGGCGCTGGGCTTCGTCGATCTCGACTAGGGCTTGTCGAGATCGAGTAGACTTTCGGAGCTGGGTTGTCTGGCTTTCTCGATCAGGCTTACTCGACCAAGGTTCTGTTGCTTCCTTCACCTTGCACTTCTGTAGTGGTTTTCCGAGATTTTCCGACCTTTTGTAGAATTGCTGTAAAATGCTTCGATTTCTGCGAATTAAACAGAAACTGGTGTAGATTCCATAATTTGGCAAATAAACATAAACTACATAGATTCTGTACTATCTTAGCCCAAATGAATGAAATGCATGCAGAAATCGATATAAAAGTTACTGTAAAGCATGGCAGATTCAGCTCACAACAAACACCCCATACTTAAGCTTGCTTGTCCTCAAGCAATACTTTTATTTGTCATTCAGGGGAAGAAATCAAAAACTCTCAACATCTTAGATTCATTCTTATATAACCCTGCAATCAATTACCATCCTCGAAAAGGTACTAGTGTCACAAATTCATGCATGTGCAAATATGTAAAAGCAACATCTACTCATAAAAAGGAGGGTTATGCAAAACATAATTCATTCGTGACAAAGCATTGATAATCAAGAAGACTTTAATTTAAGCTCATGAAGGAGTAGATTGGTAAAAGGCAAAAGGTGGGCAATTTTTGGCAATGTGGTGCTTAATGATCCGGGGAAATGGAGTATTTCCAAACTTGAATTTCCACATTCCTTCTCCATTTGATTCATCACCTTTCATAATGCTTTTCTCAATAATAATGTTTTTACCTCTCTAACCTCAGCACTGCCTTCTCGCGAGTCGCAAACATGGGTGTCATGAATGGCCCCGGATACTTAGTGCTTTGGACTCCTCACAATGTGTCCCATCTCTCCAAACTATTATCTCAGAGAGCAGGGTCAATCTACCTTTATCTCCTGAGGTGATTGGATTTTCTTTCACTCATTAAATTTTCCATATCTTTCAAACAATTTCCTGGCAAACTCCAATAATGATAAACACAACAACCATATAGCAATCTCCATAATGTAACATCATTCTCAACATAATCCCCGGATAGGGTAAAGAATGGCAATATTTTAGAACAGGTGGAGCAATAATTGAAATAAGGCGTAATATGGCTTTTGTGATGCATAAGCATAGGTAAGGCTAGGATTCAAGTAATGAGCATTATATGGAAATATAAAGTCCTCCATCATCTTATCACGCAACATGTCAAAAGCAATTTCAAATTTTACCTCCTTTCATGGTTTTCAAGAAATAATGCACTTCATTGTGACTTCCCTTTACTAGGCAATTTCATGCTATATCTCTAATGAATCTAATTTTGCATCGTCGAGTTCAATAAAGCTTCCATGACATTATTCAAATTTTCAATGGGGGTCATTTTTCTCAAAACTTTGGAAAACATGCATATAAGCACATAAAACATGCATATAAGCACATAAATAGATAATGCATTCCAAAATAGCCATGTAGCAATTCGAAGAAATAATGCACACATAATGTCAAATATGATCAAATATGCATGAAGTAAGCCCTTCCCCCACCCCATACTTAAACATTACAGTGTCCTCACTGTATATATAAAAAAAACAAGGTAAGGGTAAAGAAAGAAACTCACAAGACATGTGTGCAGAGCCTTATATTTTCGATTGGAGCACCTCCTGGACCGAGTATTAATGTAGCTTGGTTCTATCCATGGACCTGAAAAGTAGAAGACATATACCCATAATAGCAAAACTAAAAGTGTTCAAAACCAAAACAAAAGGCAACAAAGTCTCAAAATGTCCTAAAAAGTCTATGTACATGCTCTAGATGTTATAGTCGCTAGGCCGACTTTCCATTAATGCTCAAGGTGGCATTTGCAGGGCCCATGTAGCTTGGGCCTCAAATAGGACTCCATTCTTGTCCATCAGCTGTAGTCCTCCAGAATGGATCTTGTTCACCACGAAAGGTCCCATCTGCTTCTTGTTGAATTTGTTGGGAAACCAGTGATCCTTTGATTTGGAGACATAGAGCTTGTCTCCAACTTCATATTCCTTAGGCTCATCATTAGATATCCTACACAATCGCACATACCAAGGCAGACCTCTCCCATGTATAGATAAATCTTTAATGGAAATAGGAGAAGAAAGATCCATACCTTGACTTACCTTTGCAGAGACAGAATCGGGGACCACTGTATTTGGTCGATCTCGACTAGGGCTAGTCGATCTCGACAAGACTGCAGGTTCTGGTGGTGGTCTGGTCGAAGAGACAGAAGTCGATGAAGAACAAGGCTTGTCGACATCGACAAGGCTGGTCGACTCCGACAAGGATCCTGCTCTTGGTGGCTTGCTCATCGAGGGAGGCGAATCTGGTGGCGCCGGGTGGTGGTCGATCTCGACAAGGCTGGTCGAGATCGAGTAGGCTGGTCCGTCTGGTGGAGTCAGCGTCGAGGAAGCAGGGTCTGGGCTCCTCAAGTGGTGGTCTGTCTCGACAAGCTTAGTCGAGATCGACGAGGATGCTGGCTCTGGTGTCGTCATCGTCGAGGGAGGCCGAGTAGGGCACTGGTGGTCGACCTCGACAAGTCCACTCGAGGTCGAGTAGGGTGGCTCCTCCGGTTTGCTGCTCGACGAAGCTAGCTCTGGTGGAGTCTCCATGGTCTGGTCTAGATCGACTAGGGTTCTACTCGAAGTCGAGGAGCCCTGGTCGATCCTGACCCCATACTTAGCTCCTGTCAAGGCATCCGAAAAATAATTAATCCACAACGACGTACCTTGTTCTGTGTCGATTGGATTTTCTGTGTTTTCCTTGAGGATTGCCATGATCTCCTCTACCTGGGCCTCTATGTCCCTCTTTTCTATCTCCTCAGGGGTCATATTTCTGACCTTGGGTTCCCCGCAGGTGATGTAGCCAGCTGAGATAGATTTGACCTCTTCCATTGGACCTGTATGCCTTTCAGTTTTATTAAAGGAATACTCAATTACCTCATCGCTGATGTTGAAGGTGAGCACTCCTTTCCATACGCTTATGTTGGCATCCACCGTTGCCAAGAATGGTCTTCCTAGAATAATTGGACAAGCAGGATCTTCTTGCATATCAACAATTAAGAAATCAGCAGGGACGAAGAATTTACCTACTTGTACTGGGACATTTTCCACCATGCCTGTCGGAATGACCACCGTGTTGTTGGCCATGTAAAGTCTAGCATCCACAGGCTCCAGGGCACCTATCTTAATCTTGGACCAAATTGTTAAAGGCATAATACTAACACTGGCTCCAAGATCACATAGGGCATTTATTTTGTATGGACCAAATCCAATAGTTATAGCAAACTTACCTGGATCCGGCCTCTTCTCCAATATGTCCAGATGGCTGCACTCCTCTGTGATTTCAGCCATCGATCGCTTTTTGCTCAGAATCTCCTCCAGGAACTTGACATAAGATGGCATTTCATTGAGAGCTTCTGTGAAGGGGATGGTGACGTTGAGCTTCTGAAGCATCTTAATGAAGCGCTGAAATTTCTTTTCTGCTGGGTCCTTTAGAGATTTTGTGGGGAAAGGCAGCTTCTTTTTCTGATTCAGAGCCAGAACGAACGTCGGAGGTGCTGCAGGTTGCTCAGCGTCGACCAGGGGCTCCTCGACATTGACAAGGCCTTTGTCGACATCGACCAGATTGGGCCCAGTCGAGTTGCTGTGTGGTGCAGACGAAGATTCTGGAAGTGTCTCCTCGAGGTCGACGAGGCTCTTGTCGAGATCGACCACGGCTTTATCGAGATTGACTTGATGTTCCTCGTCATTCTGCTGTTTTCCGACTTCTGGCTCTCGTAGTTGATGGCCGCTTCTGAGTTTTATAGCAGCGATGTGTCCAGTCTTTCCCTTAGGATTTGGTTCTGAAGATCCTAGAAGTGACCCTGACTGTCTGGGGATTCCTGCTGCTAGCTGACCAATCTGTGTATCAACTGATTTTCGCCAGATATCAATTTCCCCAAGCCTAGAGTTGACACCTTGCATCTGAGTATAGACTGAGTTGAAGGACTGCCTAGTTTTTGAGTGGTTCCTCCGTATTTCTTCCAAGACTATCTGTATATCATCCTTTTTCTGCTCCCTTTCCGGATGTCCTGGAGCTCTGTAGGGTGGGGGGTTTCTAGGGACACCTTGGTTCCATTGTGGTTGCTGAAACCTTTGGTCCCCCATGTAGCGATTGGGACCCCCTGCGTAAGCTGCCTCCTCATGATGCTCTGCCAGCTTGACTTGCTCTGTGTGTGGGCACTACAAGGCTGGTTGACAGAGAGATACAAGGCTAGTTGACAGAGAGATATTTGACTTGCTTGAGGAGCTTCTTGTTCTGGTCTCTGTAGTATTGCTCCCTAACGTCTGGATCGATCTCCTTAGGGGGATCATATAGGGGCATAGATGGTGCTGGCCTGGCGTATGGGTTCTCTTCATTGGTTGCAGTAGACCCATACTTGTTGTCGTAAGTAGTGAGCTTCTCTAGCACACCCCATGCGTCACGTGGAGGCATTGTCAGATACTCATAGCGAGTATAATGGTTGATTCTGTCCTTAGTGCCTTGATCAAGAGAGTTGAAGAAGATCTCCTGAATGACGTAGGGTGGCTGTCCATGAGTAGGGCAAGATCGCAGAAGTTCCTTGTAGCGCTCCCATGCCTTTGCCAGCGGTTCCCCTTGCTTCTGTCTGAAGGCGGTGATTTTCTGGCGGAGATGTGCTGTTTTGGCGGGTGGGAAGAATTTGTTCAGGAACTCTTGCTCTACTTGGGCCCAGGTTGTGAGTGATCTTGGTTGCAGCCCTTCCAGCCATTTCAGTGCAGGCCCAGCGAGAGACCAGCGAAAAGATTTCATCTTGACATATTCCAAAGTTGTACCTTCAGCAAGAGTACGGCACATGTCAGCAAAGTTTGTAATATGTTCAAGAGGACACTCATTAAATCTACCATAAAAGGCATTATTTTTAAGTTCTATGAGAAACTGAGTGCGAATTTCAAAAGAGTTATCAGGGATAAGAATCGCCGATTCAGGCACGACGAGGGTTTGATGCATATAATCCTCAGCAGTTGTTGGATATTGGGCAAGCTCAGCTTCTGCTTGCCTTGCGCGCTCAGCTTCTTGTTCCCTCGCTGCCCTTTCATTGGCTATAGTGGCATCCTTTGCGGCTAGCTCCCTTGTAAGCCTGGCAATCAGCTGTTCTTGTGTTTCAGCGGCCGCCATGATCCTTTTGAGTTTAGAGTGGATGTGTAGGTAACGCTCTGGTTTGTCTAGGCTGTCAAACTCGGGTGGTAGACCAGAACGGCGCATACACCTGAAAAGTAACTCAAAGAAACAGTGAGATTTAACTACCTATGGCGCGAATGATTGCTTCCCCGACAACGGCGCCAATTTGTTGTTGCAGGAGGATGGTCAAGTATGAAATAAATATGAAATAAAGTTCAGACTGACTTCCCTGTCCCAGCAAATAAATACAAGACTTCCTCCCGTTGTAGTAAGAGAATAGTCAGGATTGAATCCACGAGGAAGCACGTCAGCAGTTCTCAGGTAGCTGCAAATTCTCACAATAGCAGCAGAATGGACAGAAACACAGAAAGGAAAGAAACAAATAAACCCGGCAAGGGCAACTAAAACAAAAGCAAAGAAATAAAGAAAAGACAAATCAAAAACTAAAAGCAAAGCAAAGCAGAAACTTAAAAGCAAAGGCAGAGGCTCGTCGATCTCGACAAGAGTCAACTCGAGATCGACTACAGCAGTGAACAACAGAAACTCAGAAAGTGAAAATCGACGAAAACAGAAGAAAACCAACTCGACCTAGACCAGCTTCTACTCGAGATCGACAAAGGTTGTACTCGATCTCGACAAGGCTTACTCTATGTCGACAAGAAACAGAAACTTTAATTTGCAGAATCTCGAACAAACTCAGAATTTCGACAGAAATAAACTCAATATGCTAAAAGACTTCCAAAGCCAGGGTTTCAACACCAAAACGATAACCATGCAAAGTAACACACAAAGGCATAAAAGATCATGCTTTCCATCAAATAACTTTCGTCATTAACAAATAGGCATATAGAGGCTTTCGCATAAACCCTAATTGTTACTAACCATTTTTCACATAATTAACCCAAGTTGCATTAAGATCACTTTCGCTTCAATAACACAAACAAGGATCACCTTCAACTTTCGCAAAAGAATCATGCTCATAGGGATAGAAGATGAATCGCACAAAAAGATCTGACCTTTATCGTATCGCCTCACATGGCCACCGTCGGGCTCACCCTAGCCCCAGAAGTGGGTGGACTACTCACGCCTCATTGCAATAACAGACATTGATTGATGAAAAGAACTAAATTGCATTAAAACTAAATCCAAAAGCCTTTACAATCCTGGCAATCAACTTTCGCAGAAAGCCAAAACCCTAAAAACCTTAGAACTCCCTAAACTGTCTCTGTGGATCTACTTGTCTTTTTCTCCAAATTGAATGAATAAAACTGAGCCCCATGGGCTTTATTTATAGCCTTCATTCCCTAGCTAATCTAGGAAAGAAGATATCTATCTCTATCTAAAATTATATCTAAAACTTGAAAGGATAAATAAGTTGTTTTATGGAAATAAATCTAAAAGGAAAAGATAAAACTAAATAGGGTAAGTCTTCATGTCTTGATAGATCTCCTTCCATAGATAGACTTTGATGGATTTGGATAGAATCTCGGCCAAATCGACTCCTTTGCGCCCAAGGAATCCCAAGTCTAGTCGGATACGTCCTCGTCGAGAAGTTTCTGGAAACGGCTCTACTCGACCTCGACCACGGCTCATCGACCTCGAGTAGGGTGGATCGTCGACTAGACTTCCTCGGCTAGATGTACTCGATGTGCTCGGACTTGGCTCCTGGTGCTCGTCGATCTCGACCAACTCTTGTCGAGATCGAGTTGGTTGTACTCCCTTCCGCTTCCGCGAGTTGCCTCTTCCGCTGCCGCGAGTTGCCTCTTCCGCTGCCGCGAGTAGGATTCTTTGTCGACTTGGTGCATCCCGCTGGCAGCGAGTTTTTCCGCGGCAGCGAGCCGTCCGCTGCAGCGAGTGGAATCGCTGGCAGCGAGTGTCGTCTGGTCATCCTCGTCCTTGTCGACTCCGGGTGTGGCTTGTCGATCTCGACAAGGGTTCGTCGAGATCGAGTAAAGGTGTGCTTGGCTTCTCGTCCTCGGCTTCTCGGGCAGCTTCTCTCTTCGTCGACTCCGGGTATGGCGCTGGGCTTCGTCGATCTCGACTAGGGCTAGTCGAGATCGAGTAGACTTCCGAAGCTGGGTTGTCTGGCTTTCTCGATCAGGCTTACTCGACCAAGGTTCTGTTGCTTCCTTCACCTTGGACTTCTGTAGTGGTTTTCCGAGCTTTTCCGACCTTCTGTAGAATTGCTGTAAAATGCTTCGATTTCTGCGAATTAAACAGAAACTGGTGTAGATTCCATAATTTGGCAAATAAACATAAACTACATAGATTCTGTACTATCTTAGCCCAAATGAATGAAATACATGTAGAAATCGATATAAAAGTTACTATAAAGCATGGCAGATTCAGCTCACAACATGGGTCAAGCTGGATTTGGAAGTCGGGGAGGCATAGAGAGCACCGACTGCGTCTTCCTAGGGCCTTACCTTATGACTCTTCCAACACCACCCTATACATCGCAGCTGATCAAGATCAGGATAATGATGAGGATGATGATGACGAGGTTGAGGAGGATGCCCCTGCACAGACAGACTATCATATGGGGGATGCACAACACTTTCTGACTCTTTTGCGGGGCCTCGCTTTTCTTCTACTGAGGATGACCCCTGGCGGGACCACGTGTTCACCGAGTTCCACCGTATGCCCATTCGCCAGGACTCCTTCGAGTTCACTCTCCACGACATCGATCGCAATGTGCGAGAGACGAACTATCACATGTAGGAGATGCGGAGAGAGCAGTCTTACTACCTCCGCCAGCAGTATCCATACATCCCTCCGTACCAGTCGCTACCGTACCAGCCGCCGCCTCAGTAAGTTGTTAGTTATGTCTCCTTCACCCTGAATTTTTATGTTTTATTTTTGTTGTCTGTACTGTTTCAGTGAGGACACTGAAAACTTTAAGTGTGGGGGAGAAAGATTATATGTATATTATGTCATTTCTGTCATTTCTTAGACCATGTTTAAATTTCTACACAACATGTTTAAGTTTCTGTAATAGTTATTTAGTTTATTTAGTTTATGTTGAGTTTATTTAGTTTTTTTCTAATTTAATTTATTTATTTTTTCATTTTCGGATTTAAAAATAAATAAATAAATAAATCCAAAAATAAATCATGCATTGCATACATATGTGTTATTCAAATACCCATCTGGCTTAGTTTGTCCTCTAATTTAAATTTCAATTCGGAACACAGGAAACACTCGGCCGAGTGGTTTCTGCACTCGATCGGGTGGACTCTGAACAGCAATGCCTGTAAATCACTCGACCAGAGTGAGTCTCGAGTGGTTTCTGCACTCGGTCGAGTGCCTTCTAGCTTGTTCATCTTGACTTCACTCTGGCACCACTCGGCCGAGTGGTTTCTGGAGCTTAGCTTTGCCGAGCTTGCTTCGCTTCTTTTGGCATGTTTCCTTGATTCCGTGCTTCCTAGCTCATCTTTGACGACTTTTTAGCGCAGCGAACATCATCGAGCCACCTCTTTCTCTGTAAACTCTTGAATCGACACCAAAACCGCTCCGCAATGCCTGAAATCATAACAACCGAGCGGTAGACACCGATTCCACCAAACTAAACCAAAAAGGGCCAAAAATATATATAATGCTTACTCAAAGGCCCTAAACCCGATGCAAACATCCCATAAAATCATCACTAAATATATGCTATCAAGGCCAAATTAAGTTATTTTTTCAGTCACTTCTATTTTATTCTACGTTCATCAGACACTTTAGAGATTTGAGCGATGTTTTCCATGAGTAACTAAACTCATCTGTTCTGTCTGCAATTTGAAGCTTCATTTTGATTGATTGTGAGTTTCTAATTCTCGATCCTTGTTTCCTATATTTGAATGCTTCAACTTCTTTGTGCTTGATTGTCTATTGTTTTATTCTATCTAGCCCGCGCAACTAGTTAGAATCAATTCAATTGCAAAGGTTTTGTAGATTCCGAATTATGAACCTTAAACTAAGTAGGAAACTTATTTCTTTAGGGCTGATTGAACTAATTGAATAAGTAGGAAGTTGGATGTGTTGTTAAATCCCTCTTTAGGGACTGCAAATACCGTGTTTAATCTCTGAACTTAAAGCTATCAATTGGGTTAAATCCTTCTTTTGGGACTGTTCGATTGATAAGGGTTTCTAGGACTGATTGGACTAGTAACTATATTAGGTCGGGACAAGGGAATTCATAGGAAACTTAATATGATGAGAAGAAGTTAAAAGGATCGCTTCAACCAAATAAAGTGGAAAATTGTAGGTAGAATTGCTTCTCCTAATTGTCTGAATTAAAACCATTTACTTTGCTTTATTTACTCCACTTTGATAAAAAGACGGAACTTTTACACACAAAAACCCCCCAAATTGGTTACTTTGATTGACACTTGAATCAAAATGGAATTATAACTTTCCCTGTGGATCGACCTCTTGCTTATTGCTATACTTGCTATAGGTTTGAGTTTTCTTTGGTGGATCAACGACAGGTTTCACCTCCGTCAACGGTCAAGATTTAACAAAGAGATAGCACAATATCCCAAGAAATTGAGCATATAAATAACACCATGCTTCAAACACGAAGTCCAAACTCTTATGTGTGCTACTACGGAAATAACACAAATACAAAAGTATTAAATCCTAGCATGAAATCAATATTATCAAGGTCGCGAATCAAGATAACATCAATAAAATAATCAATATCACACAAGGAAGTTGAAAGAATTATAGAGCAAAATAACGTCATTTAGAAACTCACAAACCATAAGTCAAGTCTCGAAAGTGTAGGCAGAAACTAAAAAATTAGCTAAACATGGCTTACCTAAACTTTCTTCTCTACAAAGGTGATTGCTCTACTTGAATCCCTGAGAAAACTAACCATAAACATCCTATTTATAAGCCCAAAGTCTTGCATAAACAAGGTAAAAGATAGATATATTAGATAGAAACTTCCTAAACAAACTAGATAAAAGATAGACTTTTCATGTTTAGTTCAGCGTCAGATTCCGCTGAGAGCGAAAATTTTCGCTAGCAGCGAATGTCCTTAATCGAGCTACTATTGGATTTTCGCTAGCACTCACTACCATACTCACTAGCAGCGAATGCTCATGCCTTAGAAATTTTCCTAAACTCTTCGGTTCCCTTGTTTCCGCTCCCGCGAGTCCACCGTTCCACTGCCGCAACAGTGTCTATCTGCCGCAGGATGCAGCGAGACAGGTCGTCCACTGAAGCAACTCATTTCGCTGGCAGTGAGTTTCCTTTCGCCGAAAGCGAGTCGTGCTGCTCCTGGACATGCTCTCACCGACTTTACTCGCTGGCAGCGAGTTCCCATTCGCTCGAAGCGATTCATGCGCAGGCCACCTTCTATCAAATGATGTTGCTGACTTGATCCACTGCTGCAGAAATCCATTCGCTTTCAGAAAATTTCTAGCAGAACACCATCACATTGATCTTAGAAAGAGCTTTCCAAAGCATTCTCATATGCATCGATCGGACATCCGAGGCCTTCAGAAAGTGCGTTACAAGTTCAGCTCGCCAGGCGGACAACTTTCGCAACTCGCCCTTGTTTTTGCCTTCAGACCTCGATTTCGTGCTCCGTTGCTTCTTAGGTTGTTCCATGGTTTTTGGGAATTCTTCCTTAAGCTCTCTCAAGTCTCGCCTTAGCCTCCCTTAGCTCCGTTCCTTGTGTTCTTTGCCTCGGAACTACGAATCTACATAAAACCATTGAAATAGCGTAGATTTCGAACTTTTCCACAAAACGAGTGCTAATATAGTTAATGCTAAAACATGATTATATAAAAATGAAATGCACCTAAACTAACTTATATTGCCTATTAGAATATTTCCTTATCAATGGAGGAGAGCCCGAATATTACGATGAAGCTTGCTAGAGCAGTGAAGCAAGCCAGTGGGAGCTTGCAATGAAAGATGAGATGCAGTCTTTGGTTTCTAACCAAACGTGGGAACTTGCTGCCTTGCCCATAGGGAAGAAGGCACTTCACAAAAGATGGTTTTACTGGGTGAAAGATGAGCATTGATGGCTCTAAGAGGTATAAAGCTTGACTAGTTGTCAAAGGATTTCAACATAAAGAAGGTGTTGACTATCTAGATATTTTTGCCCCCGTTGTGAAGCACACTACTATTAGATCAGTGTTGAGTATTGTTGTCACTGAAGATCTCCATCTTGAATAGTTAGATGTGAAGATTGCATTTCTTCATGGAGACATGGATGAGGAGATATATATATGCATCAACCAAAAGGTTTCTCTAAAGATGGAAAAGAGAATATGGTGTGCAAAATTAAGAAGAGTTTGTATGACCTAAAACAAGCTCCGAGATAGTGGTACAAAAGTTTGATGGATTCATGGACAAGGAAGGTTTCCAGAAGTGTAACGCCAACCACGGTTGCTACTTCAAAAGATATTAGTCTCGTTATATCATTTTACCCTTATATGTTGATCATATGTTGGTAGCGGGTTCTGATATGAATGATATTAGAAGAATGAAGAACAAGTTATCAAAAGAGTTTGACATGAAGGACTTGGGTCCAAAAAAGAAGGCATTTGATGTCATTGCAGCTATCTCAATCAGAATACACATCGAACGTGTTTTGCATAGGTTAAACATGGGTAATGCCAAACGAGTTAGTACACCTTTGGCTAACCATTTTCACTTATCCAAGGATCAATCCCCTAAAATAGAGGCAGAAAAAGCTCTCATGGCTAAGGTTCCTTATGCGTCGGCCATCTGGAGTTTGATGTATGCAATGGTCTGTGCAATACCAGATATTGGACAAGTAGTGGGAGTCATCCATAGATTTATGTCAAATTTGGGGAAAGTTCACTGGGAAGCGGTGAAGTGGATTCTAAGGTATCTATAAGGAACGACAGAAAAATGTTTGTACTTTGTTAAGGGTGAATGAAAAGTACGAGGCTATGTAGATGCAAAATTTGGAGGTAAAGTCGATAACCGAAAAAGCCCAACGGGTTATGTATTCACTGTCAAAAATATAGTTGTTAGTTGGATGTCACAGTTGTAGAAAATTGTTGCTCTATCAACTACAAGGTTGAATATGTAGCATTGACTAAAGCTAGCAAGGAGATGATATTGCTTCAAGATTTTTTAACTAATCTGGGATTTGTACAAGAGAATAATGTGTTGTATAGTGATAGTCAGAGTGCAATACATTTGGCAAAGAATTCGACATTTCATTCTAGAATCAAGCACATTGGACTTCGATACCATTTCATCAGATCGTTGTTGGAAGATGATGTATTGAAACTGGAGAAGATCCAAGGTAGCAAGAATCCAACAGACATGTTAACAAAGCCAATGACACTTGATAAATTGAAGTTGTGTTCAACTTGAATTGGCCTACAGGAGTGACAAGACCATCTGTGTGAAGATAGATTAAAATCAGCCTTCAAGTGGGAGATTGTTGGAGAATTATTAATTCTCTAATATTAGGAATTATAATAATAGTAATATCTATTATTGATAATTGAAAGAGAATGCTCTTTTGTAGGATGCATAAACTCATCTAAAACTCCCTTCTGAGAGGATGCAAATCCCCCTCTTCGGAGGTCGACAACCGACCGCATCGGAACACCACCTTGCCTTCAGGCTTGTGCGCCTTCTCGGCCACATCCTTTCCTTCTTCTTCCGTTGTGCTTCAGTAGTTGAAACCAATATGTTACGATTAGTAGCGAAAATAGTCCCTTTCGGGAGGTCAAAAATCCCTCTTTGAAAGTTGTCAATCCCCTCTTTGGAGGTTGCAAAAAAACTCCCTTTCATTAGCCCAACAATAGCTAAAAGACATAAAACAGTAGCATTAGGTAGTTGGGTTGGAGTTTGAACCATTTGATGTAAACATCTTGTTTTGACCTCCTTGAAGAAATTGTTGCATGAACTCTCTTTATTGATTTTATTGTTGTTGCATGAAGTCTTGCAAGAAATTGTCGCATCTCTTTTATCTCATCCTTAAGTGGTTGGAATTGAGCTTCTTCAAATGATTTTTTAGGCATTTGAGGTCTTCATATTAGAGAGACTAGTATTCACCATTCCATTGTGAATAAGGGATGCACCCTCTTCTCCTAACCTATAAATAACAAGCTGGATGTTTGAGCTTTCAAGTGGAACAACATATACAAATCATTACAAAACAAAATACTTAGCTCGTAGAACAAGTTTTTAATCTAGACTGTCCACCCAAGTTGATTCCTCTAAGGAGAATGATAGGAAAAAAGTCACTTAAGCAAAAAGAATAAAAAAAACGACCATAATATTGCAAGACATGCTATATTCCATAAAATGTATACAATTTAAACTACAAATAGCAAGTTGAATGTTTGAGTTTACAAGTTGAACTATATTACAAAACAAAGTGCCTAGTTGGATATTTGAGTTTGCAAGCTGAATGTTTGAGTTTGCAGGTTGAACTATATACACAAAACATCACACAACAAAGTCAACCTTTCCAAATGTGTGAAGCTGCGTATGATTTATCATGCCAACAAAATTCTGTTCTGAGTTGGGTTTTTTTTTTTATCAATTTAAATAAGATTACCAAGGTATCAAAACCATAGAATGAATGCAGTTGATCGACATGAAAAGCTACAACTATATAAAGTATAAACTCACCAAAAACATGAAAGACTCCTAGTTGAAGTTGACTTTTAAGCTTGTCACCTCTTATCAAATACCAAACTAATCCCAAATTGGTTTTAGATCGATACTCCTCCCACAAATTAGTTTTAAATAAGATTACCAGGTTCCTAATTTGATGTCTTTGTTACAGAGATATGCTAGACCTACAAGGAAGGCATATAATTAACTACTTTTGTTAGAATCTATGATTAAACCTTTCCAAATTTTAGACAAGAGAGAGAACACACAGAGAATGCGAAAATTCAGCTTATCTACCCATATGCATGACCTTATAATTCAAGCTACTACAAGTAATTTGACATGTAAGGTAAAGAGAGCAAAAAACCAACACAAGAAGAGAGGGGTTCACATACTTGAGATACAGGAGCAGGCTGTTGTGAGCCTAATTCGCCATGTTTTACACCTACTTTTATATCGATTTCTACATGCATTTCATACATTTGAGTTAGAATAGTACAAAATCTATGTAGTTTATGTTTATTCGCCAAATTATGGAATCTACACTAGTTTATGTTTAAATTCACAAAAATCGAAGCAATTTACAGCAGTTCTGAGAAAGGAAGAAAAGCTCGAAAGTCAACTACAGAAGTCCAAGGTCAAAGAGCAGTGGAACTGGGAAAAATCAATCTGAAAGCAAGGAGATCTACCCGACAACATGTTATTCGATATTGACTAAAGCTTGTCGATATCGAGTAAAGCTACTCGATTTCCAGTAAGGTTGACCAAAACATACTCGATATCGAGGAATCTTCTCGATATCGAGGAAAGCCCAAGTCGATTTACACCTCTGGAGCCAAGATCGACAAAGCTGAGTACTAGGAGTCGACAAGAGAAGCTGGGAGCCGAGCAAAGTTACTCGATGTCGAGGAAATTCCTCGATATCGAGGAAACATCCAGTCGACATGTGTCCTGAAGGCAAAGATCGAGCTACTGAGCGGAAGACGAAGAAGGTGCTACTCGATATCGAGGAATCCTACTCGATATTGAGGAAATCTCAGTGGCCGACGCCCAGCAGTCTGAAGTCTTGTTAAGGTTCTATCCCGAAGCCGATGAAGATATTTTAGAGATCAAATTCCATCAAATTCCATCAAGACCTATCATGATCTATCAACTCCATTGAGGATTTATCCATAAATTAGATATAGTCTTAGTTGATTTATTTCTTTTATTCCATTATTTAAATCTTTAGATAAAAGATAAATAGATATAGATATAGATAGACTTTTTTACCTTGATTAGCAAGGGTTGGAAGCCTATAAATAAAGCCCTAGGGGCTGGATTTTAAGCATTCAATTTCACACACAATTAGTTACATAGAGAGAGTAGATGAGAGAGCTTGTGGTGAGAGAAGTTGGAAAGGCTAAAGCGGATTTGTCTTCGATTGGTTGTAAGCTTTCTTTAGTTTATTTAATGCAAAGTTATTTCCGTTTATTATTGATGAGTTTCTTGATGATGAAGTGCGAGTAGTCCACCCACTTCTAGGGTCGGGGTAAGCCCGACAATAGCCATGTGAGGTGATGCGGTAAAGGTTTGATCTTATTATGCAATTCATCTTCTATCCCTATGACCATGAATCTTTTGCGAAAGTTGAAGGTGATCCTTGATTGTGTTATTGAAGCGAAAGTGATCTTAATGCAACTTGGATTAATTATGTGAAAAGGGTTAGTAACAATTAGGGTTTATGCGAAAGCCTCTATTTTCCTATTTGTTAATAACGAAAGTTATTTGATGAAAAGCATGATCTTTTATGCCTTTATGTGTTATTTTACATGGTTATCGTTGTGGTGTTGAAACCCTGATCTTGGAAGTCTTTAGTTTATTGATTTATTTCGTCGAATTCCGTGTTCGGTGTTCGAAAGGTTGCGACTTTAAGTTTCTGTTGCTTTGTCGATTCCGAGGAGTTTTTGTCGATATCGAGTAGTTTTTACTCGACATCGAGGAAATCTTGTCGACATCGGGTTGTTGTCTAGGACTTGTTGTCGATATCAAGTAGTTTTTAACTTAATCGATATCGAGGACTTGTTGTCGATATCGAGGACTTGTTGTCGATATCGACCAAGTTCTGTGCTTTGCTTTATTTTCTGCTTTTCTTTATTATTTCTATCCTTCTGTCTGTGAGATTTACAGCTACCTGAGATCCCCTGACACGCTTCCTCGAGGATTGATCCTGACTTTCCGCTGCTACATCAGGAGGAGGTCTTGTAATTATTTGCAAGGGACAGAATCTGGTTTGCTTTACTTATTTCATATTTTGAATTGCAAGTCTCGATTTCCTCCTACAAAAAATTGGCGCCGTTGCCGGGGAAGCAATCATTCGCGCCTTAGGTAGTTAGATCTCACTTTTGCTTTAAGGTACTTTGCAGCTGTACGCGTCGTTCTGGTCAAACACCTGAGTTTGACGCCTTAGACGATCCGGAACGCCTTATACACGTCCACGCTAAATGTAAAAGAGTCGTGGCGGCTGCAGAAACACAAGAACAGCTGATACAGAGACTTCAGAGGGAACTAGCCGCCAAAGATACTGCTCTCACCACTGAGAGAGCAGGCAGGGAACAGGAAGCTGAGCGAAGGAGGCAAGCAGAAGCTGAGCTTTCCCAATACCCTACCACTGTAGAGGATTACATGCACCCAACTCTCATCGTGCCTGAATCAGCCATTCTAATCCCTCAAAAAAATTTTGAAATTCGCACTCACTTCCTTATTGAACTAAAAAATAATGCTTTTCATGGAAGATTTAATGAATGCCCTCTTGAACATATTACCAATTTTTCTGACATGTGCCGTACTCTTGCTAAAGGTACTACTCTGGAATATGTCAAGATGAAGGCCTTTCGTTGGTCTCTCGCCGGTCCTGCATTGAAGCGGCTTGAAGGACTAAAACCACGATCCCTCACAACATGGGCTCAAGTAGAGAAGGAATTTCTCAACAAATTCTTTCCTCCTGCCCAGACAGCACTCCTCCGCGAGAAGATTACAACTTCCAAACAGAAGCCCGGGGAGCTGCTGGCAAAAGCATGGGAACGATATAAGGAACTACTGTGATCTTGCCCTACTCATGGACATCCACCCTATGTCATTCAGGAGATCTTCTTCACTTCTCTTGACCAGACCACTAAGGATAGGATAAATCAGTATACTCGATATGAGTATCTGACGATGCCACCAGCTGACGCATGGGGTGTACTCGACAAGCTCACAAACTACGATAATAAGTATGGGGCTTCTATAAACTATGATGAGAATACCTATGCCAGGCCAACCCCATCCATGCCCCTCTACGAGCCTTCTAAGGAGATTTACCCTGATGTCAAGGAGTAGTACTACAGAGATCAGAATAGGAAGCTCTTCAATCAAGTAAAGTATCTTTCTGTCAACCAGTCTTGCATCGCATGCGGATCACATCGGCACACCACTACTAAGTGCCCACACACAGAGCAAGTCAGGCTAGCAGAATACCACGAACAGGTAGCTTACGCAGGGGGTCCTGATCGCTATATCGGGGACCAAAGGTTTTAGCAGCCACAATGGAACCAAGGTGCCCCTAGGACCCCCCCGCCATACAAAGCTCCAGGACATCCGGAAAGGGACCAGAAGAAGGATGACCTATAGACCATCCTTGAGGAGATGCGGAGAAACCATACAGACACCAAACAGTCCTTCAATTCTGTCTACACTCAAATACATGGTGTCAACGCTAGGCTTGGAGAAATGGATGTCTGGAGGAAATCGATTGATATACAGATTAGCCAGCTAGCAGCAGGCGTCCCCAGACAGTCAGGTACGCTCCCTGGATCTTCAGAACCAAATCCCAAGGGGAAGACCAGACACATCGCTGCTGTGAAACTCAGGAGCGGGCACCAACTACGTGAGCCAGAAATCGAAAAGCAGGAGGACAGAGCTGAACAGCAAGTCGATGTCGAACAAAACTTAGTCGATATCGAGGAAGGACAACTCGATGTCGAGGAAAAACCTGATCATCCTTCGTCTGCACACAACATCAACTCGACATCGAGAAAAGTAGTCGATATCGAGGAGAATCCTGTCGATGACGAAGAGAACCAAGTCAATGTCGAGAAAGCTGTAACACCTCCGATGTCTGTTCTCGCTCCGAAGCAGAAAAAGAAGCTGTCTTTCCCAACAAAATCTCCGAAGGATCCAGCAGAGAAGAAATTTCAGCGCTTCATCAAGATGCTTCAGAGGCTCAATGTCACCATACCTTTCACGGAAGCTCTCAATGAAATGCCATCATATGTCAAGTTTCTCAAAGAGATCCTATGCAAAAAGCGCTCAATGGCCTTCATCGACGAGTAGTCCACCCACTTCTAGGGTCGGGGTAAGCCCGACGGTAGCCATGTGAGGTGATGCGGTAAAGGTTTGATCTTATTATGCAATTCATCTTCTATCCCTATGACCATGAATCTTTTGCGAAAGTTGAAGGTGATCCTTGATTGTGTTATTGAAGCGAAAGTGATCTTAATGCAACTTGGATTAATTATGTGAAAAGGGTTAGTAACAATTAGGGTTTATGCGAAAGCCTCTATTTTCCTATTTATTAATAACGAAAGTTATTTGATGAAAAACCTGATCTTTTATGCCTTTATGTGTTATTTTACATGGTTATCGTTGTGGTGTTGAAACCCTGATCTTGGAAATGTTTAGTTTATTGTTTTATTTCGTCGAATTTCATGTTCTTTGTTTGAAAGGTTGCGACTTTAAGTTTCTGTTTCTTTGTCGATTCTGAGGAGTTTTTGTCGATATGGAGTAGTATTTACTCGACATCGAGGAAATCTTGTCGACATCGGGTTGCTTCTGATAGTCTTCGTTTCTGTTGGTCGATATTGAGTTTCTGGTGTCGATTAACTGAATCGATATCGAGGACTTGTTGTCGATATCGACCAAGTTCTGTGCTTTGCTTTATTTTCTGCTTTTCCTTGTTATTTCTATCCTTCTGTCTATGAGATTTACAGCTACCTGAGATCCGCTGACACGCTTCCTCGAGGATCGATCCTGACTTCTCGCTGCTACATCAAGAGGATGTCTTGTAATTATTTGCAAGGGATGGAATCTGGTTTGCTTTACTTATTTCATATTTTGAATTGCATGTCTCGATTTCCTCCTACAACACAGGCTCAGCAGAATCAGCTTCAAGAAGAGAAGAAGAGAGATACGTAGAAGATGCGAGGGACGACAGAAGCAACCCAGACAACAGAATCCGATTGACGCAAACTTTAAACAACAGAGGAGAGGGATGATATGAGCAGGTCGGACAACAAGATCAGCTTGAAGCAGACTTTAAACAACAACTCAACGGAGGCGTTGGACGGAGGACAGAAGCAGGCCGAGCGTGTTCGACATTGAAGGAGAGAGAGGGGGAGGTGCGTAGAGAGGGAGCGGGAGGACAGAAGTAGGCCGAACATTTTCTATTGGATGCGCTGAGATGATAACCAAGAAAGAGAGTCCGGTTTTTATTTTTTTACAAATTAGGCGGTTCCTAATGAAATAGAATAGGTGAAGTTTTGTAAAGCCTGCTTTATGAGAAATTTGAGGGCCCATCCCGCTCAATTGAAACTGCTACATCCCACTATTTTCATGTTTTTGTTTTGGTAGAGACTCCGCTGCTTTTATTGTGAAGATTCAAGGACCCGGGAAATGCAACCCAAGTTAAAAAAAATTCTAACCAAAGTGAAGAAAAATACAGTATAAAATTAGCTTCTTCTAAATTTATATCACTTTATAAATTTGTAATATACGTAACTTTCAAATATCGTTGTCTTTCTCTTCATCAAAGGGGGAGTACCCCGGTTTACCTATCTCAGTAAAATCTATGACTGATTCGAAGAACATTTGGACGAACGCAACTTTGAATTAAAGCAAGGAAATAAGAAATCAAGAAAACGAGAGTGATTGTTCTTGGTTTGTTACAACTGATTTTCCTGCTCTCCACACAAAGCTTTACACAGAGCTCGTTGCTAGCTCAACTGGTGACATGAAAGAACCAAAATTCCCTTCAGGAACTAGCCTAATTGCAATATAATAGGGCTATGTACCTTATACAAATATATACTCATAGAATGTCTTGAGATTCAGGCGATATAAGATGTTATAACTAGTAAATATGTTCCTTCTCATGTCAACATATTTTATTGTCTAGGCGGAATTACCCTTACTTGTTTACATGGATATAGTAAGTCTCATCTTTGTCTTCGTCTTCGTTGTTGTCTTCATCTTCATCATCGTCTTCATTGTTATCTTCAACTTCTATATCATCTTCACCCTCTATGGTGTCCATATGTGGTGAAAAATCATATTCCTCATCACTAGCATCAAATTTACACTCCACGACATTGACATCATCTTTCCAGAATAGCATACACTCGTTAGGACAAGGGTGTATCCTTTTCTCTAGAAATCCCAAATCTCGAAGCAACATTTTAGTCTCAGAAAAGCTTTGAGGGATGTTATGGTTATAAAGGCTCGGATTTTTAGATCCTCATTTCTTGGAAAAAGGAAAAATCAAAATGAATTTATTAGCGGAATTAAACGGAGAATCCTCTAACATGAATTTTGAACTCATAAAGCGTATTCTGACCTAATCAAATGTTTTAATTACTAACATGGAAACCTTGATTCTCGGATTTCAAATTATAATTTCGCAAGACAGAGAGAGAGAGAGAGAGAGTGGAATTCGAAAAACTAACTTTTGGGACGCCTCTCAGGATTCGAGCTCGCAACTTCGGAACAAGGACCTCGTCCTCACGTCTCCTTGGGCTAGCCAACAATTCTTACCCCAAACCCCAGCCATGTAGAGCCAAAAGTTGGAAACAAAGAAGATAATTCAAACTTGGTCAAAATACTTTCCCCATTTGGTGAAACACCCATATCTTGCTTTTTCATTCCCCCTCTTTGACTATACTAGAAATGCCAAAGAGAGAAGAGTCTCATGCTTCCCTTTCTTAACCCATCATGTGATGCCCCATCCCAAGCCCTCTTTGGATCTCTCACAATCAAATTTTGGGATCCTTTTCTACACCTCACATTTGCAAACACAAACCCTAACACCTCTATCCAAAATCTTATCCAAAAAGGCTCCCATAAACCCTCCTCTCTTCCATGTCAAGCCGTGAGCTTTAGGAGGTCCAAGGCTCCTCCTCTCCTCCATCAAGTATTATATTTACTCAGCTATAGCACCACCTCCCTCCCCACTTCACCATCTATCACCATTGAAGCCCCAAAGTCGAGCTCTCTAGCTCACTTCCTCCATGTGTGTGTCCAAGGAAGGTCAAGCTTGCTCCTTTTCTCTTCCTTCTTTCAAGAACAAGCAGTAGCAGCCCCCAAGCAACCCAATGGCATCCTCAAAGTGGAAGAAGAAGCCCCAACAGCCCGGAAGTCATGAATCGAAGCCCCGAAGTTCATTTGTTCGGTTTTGGGTCTAGGAAGGATAAGTTGGCACCTTTTCTCTTCCTTTCACTTCCAAACTCTCCAAATTTTCTCTTTTAATCTTAAACTAACTCCTCTCACTCACCCAACAAGCAGATCTAAGAGATTCAGCCTCAAATCGCCTCAAGAGCCACCCAGGAGAAGAAAAAGAGAAGCAAGGAAGTGTTGAGTAGAAATCTCTTCAAATCCTCATGTTTTTTAGCTATCTTTGAACTAACATGTGTCTGGGTGTCATGGTTAGGGCTTTTATCTGAGCCGAATAGCTCGAGCTCGGCTCGAGCTTGGCTCGAGAAAGCTCGAGCTTGGCTCGAGAAAGCTCGAGCTCGGCTCGTTCGAAACAGTAAAACAAGCCGAGCCTGAACAGTGTTTAAAGCTCGTGTCGAGCCCGATCCGAGCTCGAGCCGAGCCCGAGCCGAGCCTAGAAGCTCCAATGTGATAATTTCCTAAATTACCCCTAGGGTTTATATATGGGTTGCTTTGCCTCCTTTTAGCGCTATGCGTTCTGTGGCCGTTCCTCCACGTCTCCTTCAAGCTTCCTTTCTCGTCCCCAGTTGTGCTTCCTCCCTCTTACTCTTTCTCCCTTCTTCCGGAGGCGGCAAGTTTCTGGCCACCGATACGTTTCTTACATCTCCCCTTCGCCTTTCTCCCTAGTTTCGTACATCTTCCACACCCTCAAGTTCGAGATCCAGAGGTGGCGGCGGCGGCAAGCGTTGGAGAAGTAGATGAATCTGAAGAAGGTAAAGAAGAGCAGGCCATCCAATTCGAGATCTAGAAGCAGAAGCAGAAAGCGGAGGTAGATCTAAAGAAAGCAGGTGACGAAGATGAGTCTCATGCCCTCCCGTTCGAGATCTGTTAGGGTTTCTTCCAAGCATCAAATCCTCAACCAGGTCGGTTCGATTATGCTTTCTACTTCGATTATGCTTTGATTGTGTATAAAGGTAGGAGTTGGGACTACACAGTGGTTGGATCTTGTTTCTCTATTTTGGTATTTGAGAGTTTTAATGCTTCGATTTTCTATAAAAATAGGAGTTGGAACTTGGGATTACTTAATGGTTTGATCTATAGTGGTATTTGAAGGTTTTTGTTTCGATTTCTTAAAAAAATAAGAGTTCGATTACTTACTCCCTTGATCTAGCCTTGCTGCTCATGGACTTCATCCATGGAACTTATTTGCCTATGCTTTGTTTAAGGTTTTATGCTGATTGTATGAGTGCTTCTTTAATTTTGCATTTAGGCATTCAAATACAAACTGAGCCTAAACGAGCCCAATTGACGAGCTCGAACGAACTCAGGCTTGTTCGTTCGGCTTGTTCGAGCCTTCACAAGCCGAGCTCGAGTTTACCACCCGAGCTTGAGTGCCAAAATAAGCTCGAATAATTTTTGGGCTCGAGCTCGACTCGACTCATTTCCCGTTCGAGCCAAGCTTGAACACGTCAAGCTCGGCTCGTTCGGTTCAAATATCACCCCTAGTCATGGGAAAAATTGGGACAAAGGGGAAGGGCTAACAACACCAAGAGAGGCCACAAATGATCCTTGAATGAACAATTCAGGACCGTGAGTGCGAGGAAGAACACCCCGTCTAGGGTTCTTGCTCACGGTCGCGACTAAGGGGACTCGCGGCGGTGAAATGAGGTTCTGGGATGCCCTAGGAGGGGAGTCCAGGACTCGTGACCGCGATTGATTCTCGCCACAATGAAAGGCTCAGGGTCGTGAAAGACATCTAAGGTGCCGAGTCTCACAAGCACAAGAGTCCCTCTTGCGGCCGCGACTGACTCCTTGTCCGAGTGTTTTGACTTTGTTTCTTGACGTTTATTACGATCGTTTTTGCGACTTGTTTTAAACACTTTTGGGGGATTTCAAGGACAGGTTTGAGGGTCTAATTTCGGCGTTTTGGAAAACGGACTTCATGAGCTTTCAAGGGAGAATGTTTTAAAACTTGGTTTTCGAATCGGTTTTCGGGATAACTCGAGAGTTATGTGCTCGATGACTAACTAGCATCATGGATGTGAATGATTGTCTAATATCATGATTTTCGTGGACTAATGGCATGATTGGTTGACTAATAGCATGATGAAATGTTAGACTTATGAATCGTTAATTTATGCCTTACGATGAATATTATGACCTTGAGATATATGACTAAGCGGATTATTATTACGAATATATAAATTCTATGAACATATGAATGTGGCTAAATGGAACGATAAGAATGATGTTCTCTTGTGGAATGTGGCAATGTGGTGAACGGTTGAACTTGGTGGAATGACGATTGCGATATGATTGTTATTCTCATTGAGTGATGTATGCTTTGGGTGCTTGAATGATTAGACGTAGACTTATATGTGTGTTTTGATATTTATCTAGGTGATACTTTATGATTATGGTTGATGTGTGCTAGATCTTCTATTATGTTGTTCTGCATAGCCACGTAAGTGTCTTCGGAGATTACTGAGATTGACAGAGAGACTTCCCTGTGTTGTGGTCATGATGTACTAGGTGCTTGCATTCATAATCAGCATGTCATGTAGTATCATGCTAGGTTGCATTGACCATTTATCATTCTACTTCTTTATGCGTATGTAAACAGAACATCCGTTATCTGTGAAGTATCTAGAGTCTTTGCTAGGGTCATAGGTGATGTCCATGTTTTATGCCATGTTTTATATTGACTTTTATATCGATTTCTGTATACATTTCATGCATTTGGGTTAGAATAGTACATAATCTAAGTTGTTTATGCTTATTTGCCAAATTATGGAGTCTACACTAGTTTCTGTTTAATTTCGCAGAAATCGGACGCACTTTGGAGCTTAAAGGAAAGTCATGAAGAAGCTAAGGACGGTGCAACTGGAGAAAAGACCACTTTTTGCCATTCATCATTCTGAATCAAGCTCTGATGTCTTCATAAAAGTTGTAGCCCTCGAAAAGAGCTTTCTAACGCATACTCATATGGATCAATCCAACGAACGAGGACTCAGGAAAGTGCGTTTCAAGAAC
The DNA here is from genome assembly GCA_037127255.1 of Persicaria tinctoria. Classification (NCBI taxonomy): domain Eukaryota; kingdom Viridiplantae; phylum Streptophyta; class Magnoliopsida; order Caryophyllales; family Polygonaceae; genus Persicaria; species Persicaria tinctoria. Next base: position 53,050,394 of record JBANSL010000014.1, on the reverse strand, counting down.
AGAGTAGGATGCTGAGAAAGTGGTCGATATCAACCAGACCTACTCGATATCGATCTAATCTTGGTCAAAAATCTCAGAATCGATTCAAATCGACCAACAGACAAGAGGACAGCTCGATATCGACCTGTAGTGGTCGATATCGACCAACATGCAAGTCGATATTCATCTAGGAGCCGAAATCGAGTGACAGAAGTGAAGCGAGGAAAATGACTCGATATCGACCAGACGTGATCAATATCGACCAACATGCAGTGACGAGTCCAACTCGGTTCCGAGCTTTATTCCAAGTTCAATCCAAAGTCCAATGGAGATATTCCCAAGAGAAGATTCCTTACACATAAAGACTTGAGATATTTTATCTTTTTCATCTTTTTATTTATCCTAACGGTGGTACAATTAATTACCCTCAATGATTTATCTTATTTACCTAAATTAGATTTATTTATTTCCTAGTAGAATTATATCTTTAAATATAGGATATTTAGATTCCTTCCTTGGATAGCAAGGACTTGGGTCTATAAATAAAGCTCATGGGGCTAGTTTTTATTAATTCCAAGCTAGAGAGGAGAAGTAGTGACTAGAGAGAGAGAGTGGAGGCCGAGTAAGAGCAAGAAAGCGAGAGCAATTTGGCTTTGATCGGTTGTAGCTTTGGTTTATATTAATGCAATTTATTTCCCTTTTATTATTGATGTCTTTTCCTATGATGAAGAGCGAGTAGTCCCCCTACTTCTAGGGTTGGGGTGAGCCCTACGATAGCCAAGCGTGTTTGAGGTAAAGATTCGATCTTTGTTGTGTTTTGATCATCCACTACCTTTTATGTGTTTATTACCTATTTAATAGAGATTCAGGTTAACAACTTGGATTATAAACATAAAATTGGTACATACATTTAGGGTTTCTCGAGAGAGTTGTCTAATTGTTGGAAAAGGCGAAAGCTTGTTCCTTTGATGTGATTGCATGATTATTCCTTTTTATCTTGCCTTATGCATGTTTGGTTATCGTTTTTGCAAACCCCGTTCTTGGAAGTTTCTTTCGTACATAGTTTATTCCGAAATTCGTAAGCTTTGTCTTTTATTTACGTTTCTATATCTGCTCGATTTCGACCACCTACTGGTCGATATCGACTTCTAATTCCCGCTCCAGAAAGATCGCTGCTCGTTTGTGTTTCTGTAGGTACAGGTCAATTTCGAGGAATTGGTCGATATCGAGCAACCTGGTCAATATCGAGTGCCTCGGGCTGATATTGCTTGACGTCTGTAGAAGTGCCCAGAAATCGACTGAACTGGTCGATATCGAATACTCTTGGTCGATATCGAGTGGTCCCCTGTGGTCGAAATCGATGTGAGATTTTGCCGCTACCTGAGATCCACTGACTCGCTTCCTCGAGGATCGATCCTGGCTTCCTGTTGCTACATCAGAAGGGAGTCTTGAACATTATTTGCTCGGAATGGAATTGGTTTGCTTATCTTATTTATATTATATTTGCAATCTCAATTTCCTCTGTCAATAAATTGGCGCCGTTTCCGGGGAAGCAATCATTCGCGCATTAGGTAGTTAGATCCCATGTTTTCCTTGAGTTTTCTTTTTGCATTGTATGCACTGTTCTGGTCAACCACTTGAGTTTGATGCCTTAGACGACCCGAAACGTCTTATACACATCCACTCTAGACTGAAAAGGATCATGGCGACCGTCGAAACGCAAGCCCAAACGATCGAGAGGCTTCAAAGGGAACTAGAAGCCAACAACGATGCTCTCGCCGCAGAGAGAGCACACACTGAGCAGGAAGCTGAACGAAGGAGGCAGACAGAGGCTGAGCTTGCTCAATACCCTACCACTGCAGAGGATTACATGCACCCTGAAGATTCGATAATGTATAACAAAGTAGAATAAAGATACTTTAGAAGAGGGGTTGAATAGAGTATGCCAACTTTTCGCCGTCAATCTCAAGACTTTTGAAACGCTTGCAAAACCCTTTGAGAGTAAGCTCAATTCTTTGGATTGGGAAACCTCAATCACAATAGAGTTATACAGTTCGAAACAAGTGCGGAAATATAGGTAAATCAATAAGTAAAGAACACAACAAATTGTTAACGAGGTTCGGCTCCTTAAAGGCTTAGTCCCCGCCTAGGGTTCTTCCACAACCCTATGATTCAACCAGCTTTATTGATTCACAAGACATAGGATTCTAATAGCTCACCATGAAGCCTCTCTCCTATACAATTGCAATCTAGTCAACTCACGTTCCCTTGGAGTCCTAGACCAATCTAGAAGAGCCCCACCTCTCTCAACTATCTAGTACAATCCTCTTACACTTCGTGAATGAATCGCCTAGTGCTCACTTCCTAAGTTATAAACTCTCGAGTATAATACTCTTTCAGAATATATCCTATAAGCTCACTGTGTGACTCTCAAATGCTTTGAAACAAAAGATACGACTCTTAACACTTGTGTGCGATGTAGTTCAACGATGTTTGTGTTCAACACTTGTGTATGTCCTCTCTTCTCCATCTCTTTTTTATACTTGAACAAATCGGCGCTTACTTTGAAAGAATGATCTTTGCCCAACGGCTAGATCAGATCATGGTTTAGATGCAATCTTCATAATCTTCTATTCTGGGAAATTTGTGAGTGCATGATCTTCAATTTGATTCTTCACGTATTTCAGCTCAAGGAAGGAGTTCTTTTTCGACATCTACACTTTATGGTTAATATAATATATATAGAATAATATTCGGACACCATACTTAGATATTATAAGATAATAAAATACATACAATACAGGTTTTGAATTTCATCAACACAGTATTAGCGTCAAGACCTTTGACACAAGCTTTGTGTCAAAGCCTTTGAAACCATTTCCGATTTTCATCAAGGGAGTGGAGTTATCAATTTCCCCCTTGATGAAAGACAAAACCTGTGCATCCATGTAACTTAGTCATGCAAATATATAATAAGGCAAAATTGGACTAAGCACCTGCATGGGTTAGGCAAATGTTGGATCATATAAGTTTTAAATCCAATGATAGAGGCGTCCAACAAATTACAGCAAAATTAGGTTTTCCAAGACCCTAGTTCAAAGCAGTTTTAAAGTCTAAAGTCTAAACCATCAAACCATCTCCCCCTTTTTGTCTTTCAACAAAGGGAGGAGTACAAAAACAGTCACCAAAAGTTTTGAAAAACAAGGCCGTCAGTGTTTAGATCAAAGGCTAGGATAGGGGTTTAAGGCTCATCGTCATGAGCACCATCCGTGATCAGCAACTTCAACTCATTCAACAGCTTGGCCATCACGCCCATCTCGATCATCAACTCGTGGTGCAGCTCATTGACGTCCAGGCAAACTTCCTATAGACCCAACTCCAGGTTCTCCATGCGCTCATCAATGGCAGAGGCAGTGGGAAGAGCTTTTGAGGGAGAGGCAAGACTCGAAGTCCCTTGAGGGGAATAAGTTATGCCAATCCTCTCAAAGCTCTTGGAGTCAAACTTTCCCGCATGATGATTTTGTTCTTCATTTTCAAAATCAATTTTAGAAGCTTTGAAGACATGGGTCAAAAGGTTTGCCAATGGAAGGGGAGTTCATTTTCTTGCTTTGCGGGTGTGAGCAATGGATCCTAGAATGGTATTGGCCAGATCAAGATCATGACCATTCAATATTCGGTATAAGAGGACCATAACATTGTCAGTGAGAAGGGAGCCAGAGTTGATTCAGGGTAAAAGACATCTCACAATGATGTTAAAGATGATTTTAGTTTAAAGTGTGAGGGATGAGTGGGTGAGTTGTTTAGTGGTGCTGCTTGATGCTTCGGGGAGCAGGTATTTTCATCATCAGTCTCGTCGTCCTCCTCTTCCTCTTCCTCTGGTTCCTCTACAGTGAGAACTTCCTTCTCTGCTTCTCTCTTGGCCTCTTCCTCGACTTCTTTCCTTGCTTTCTCAGCCTCTTCTTCAGCCTTTTCCTTGCTTTCTCAGCCTCTTCCTCAGCCTTTATCCTTTTCTGGGCCTCTTCCTCGGCCTCTTTAGCAGCATCTCTCTCTAAAATCTCATGAAGATCTTCCTCTTCATCAACAATGATCTTTCTCTTTCCCTTGAGCTTTGCACTGTGTGGCTTTTTTTTCGGGAGCTTCAAGGACCGTTTGATTTCGAAAATGGTGCTCTCAGGGACGGTGCTCGGGACAGTGGTTTGAGGAGAAGGTTCGGGTTGAGGGGAAATCACAAGGTGAGTCTGAAGACCTTTGGGGGTAGCGCCAAGACGTTTGGGTGTGGAGATTTTCTTGGATTTGGGTGCCATGGATGGGATTCGGTGAAAATTCCAGAGAAATGTTGAAGGAGAAAGTTAAAGGTCGGAGGGTTTTGGTAGTTCTGCAGAGGTGAATAGTGGCGATAAGAATGTGTGGTTTAAAAAGGGCGAGTAGGGTAAGTTGATGGGACAATTTTGTGGTTCCAATGGTAATAATCATAACACAACTGCCATTTTGAAAAGATCTGATTTGCCAAAAATTCAAAATTCAAAATATCATTTCAAATCTTAAAGGCAAGAGAAGATTTATCCGATATTAAAATAATTTTCATAAATAAAATGTACTCGGATAAAATATTTTTCGGAAAATAAAATAGGTAACATATAAAGAAGGTTAAAATCCATTAAAACAATATTTGATCAAATATCTAATAAGATATCGACCAAATATACGATCCGTTATATGTGCTCTACCATTCAGTTCAAAAACTTTGACATGAATCTCAAAGGTCTTGACATTGAGTAGAAGTTTTCTTTCGTAAAGGGAAAGATCCCCCTACGAAAGTGCATCCCTGTTAAGCATTCCGATCTCACGTCTAATGAAGGTGAACACATCACCTTTTTCGACATGGTCTCTAATGAAATGATGCCTTACATCAATATGTTTCGTCCTTGAATGCTGAACGTACGAGATTCTTTGTAATAGAGATGGCACTTGTGTTGTCACACTTAATGGGAATGTCTTTGAGGTCGATGTCAATATCTCTCATTTGTTGAGCTATCCAAAGGATTTGGGAGCAACATGCTCCAGCTGTTATGAATTCGGCTTCGGCAGTGGAGAGAGCAACTGAGTTTTGTTTCTTTGAGTGCCAACTAATCAAGGATGCTCCTAAGAATTGGCAACATCCTGACGTGCTCTTCTTATCCACCTTATAGCCTGCAAAGTCTGCATCAGAATACCCAATTAGTGTAAAATCTCTTTGATTTGGATACCACAAGCCAAGCTCCTTAGAGCCATTGAGATATCGAAAGATCCTCTTCACAGCCACGATGTGAGATTCTTTAGGGTCAGCTCGAAACCTAGCACACATGTAAACACTAAACATGATGTCAAGTCGACTAGGAGTAAGATATAATAAAGATCCAATCATCCCTCAATACTCCTTTTGATTGACACTTTTCCCGGTCTTGTCTTGATCTAGAGACAAGGCTGAGCTCATGGGTGTCTTGGCTGCTTTTGATTGATCCATCTTAAACTTCTTCAAGAGATCCTTAGTATACTTGCTTTGGTTGACAAATATCCCTTTCTTAGATTGATGAACTTGCAACCCTAAAAAGAAGTTGATTTCACTCATTAAGCTCATCTAAAATTCACTGCACATAATATCAGAAAATTCCTTGCATAAAGATGTGTTAGTAGCCCCAAACAATATATCATCAACATATATTTGGATAACCATAATGTCCTTTCCTTTGGTCTTGATGAAAAGTGTCTTGTCGATCAACCCACTTTTAAAATCATTTTTTAAAAGATATTTTGACAAGCGCTCATATCAAGCTCCTGGGGCTCGTTTCAAACCATATAGCACTCTTTCTAGTTTGTAAACATGATTAGGAAATTCTGAACTTTCAAAGCTTGGGGGTTGAGCCACATAGACTTCTTCCTCTAAGAAACCATTAAGAAATGCACACTTGACATCCATTTGATATAATTTTATGCCCATAAAAGATGCTAATGCTAATAAGATGCGAATGGCTTCAAGCATGGCTACAGAAGCAAAAGTCTCCTCGTAGTAGATACTTTCCTCTTGATTGTAGCCTTGAGCAACAAGCCTTGCTTTGTTCCTCACAATCTTATCATTCTCATCTAGCGTTTAGAAATACCCAACGTGTGCCAATGACTGATTGATGCTTTGGCCTAGGCTTCAAGGTCCATACTTTGTTCCTTTCAAATTCGTTAAGCTCACTTTACATAGAAATGATCCAGTCCGGCTCTTGAAAGGCCTCATCTACCTTGTTTGGTTCTACAAGTGAAACAAAAGCGTGAAAAGCACAGAGATCTTTAAGTTTAGAACGAGTTTGAACACTAGATATAGGGTCAGAGATGATATCCTTTAATTAATGTGATGAAGAGTATTTGAACTTTCTCTTGCTAGTCTCAGCTCCCTAGTTCGTCACATCAATAGGATTGATTTGTGGTACATCTGACTCCATGGATATGTTAGGCTCAGTTATAGCAGTTTCTAAAGTCTCAACAGTTTTGGATTGGCCGCCAAGGGCTTTGGACTGAGCTTCAAGACCTTGGGCTAATTCCTCAGTGTTAAGGATCTGATCCTGCATGTTCCTCTTCTTTGTGTTCTTGGTAGCAATATCATCACCATCCTCATTCTCTATATGGCTGTTAAGATCTAAATCTGCAACACTTTCACTTAAAGAACCGTCATTGTATTCATCAAATATAACATGAATACTTTCCTCAACCATCTTGTTCCTTTTGTTGAAGATTCTATATGCTTTGCTACTTGTGGAGTAGCCAAGAAATATACCTTCATCACTACGTGCATCAAATTTCCCAAGGTTATCTTTTCCATTATTATGAACAAAACAAGTACAACCAAATGGTTTAAAATACGATATAAGGGGTTTGCAGCCTTTGAAAAGTTCATAAGGAGTTTTATTTAAGATGGAACGAATAAGACAACGATTCAAAATATAGTTAGTTGTGTTAACAGCTTGAGCCCAATAGGTTTTAGGTAATGCATTTTCTAAAAGCATAGTCCTAGCCATGTCCTCTAGGGTGCGGTTCTTTCGTTCCATAACCCCATTTTGTTGTGGTGTCCTAGGAGTAGAAAAATTATGGGAGATGGCATATTTAGCACAAAACAAATCAAACTGAAGTTGATCAAACTCCCTACAATGATCACTTCGAATTGACACTATGGGCTCGTTTCTTAAAGTTCGCAACTCCTTACAAAGTTTTGAAAATTCAAATAAGGCATCTGATTTTTCTTTTAAAAATGCAACCCTAGTATATCTCGAAAAATCATCAACAACAACAAGCATTTACTTTTTACCATTGGGAGATTTGACTCACATAGGACCACATAAATCCATATGTAAAAGTTCAAGGGGTCTAAAAGTACTTACAACCTTTTTGGGTTTGAAAGAGCTACGCGTTTGTTTACCTCGTGTGCATGCTTTGCACATCTCAATACCTTTGAAGTCCATCTCAGGTAGTCCTCTTACAAGCCCTTTGGACACAAGATTTTGTAGTGTATGTGGGCTTACATGACCGAGTCTGTGTGCCAGAGCTTTGGATCGTCCGTCAAACCCTTTAGGCAGGTTAAGCTTCCTTGTGCCACTTGCTCAGCATTTACAGCATAGAAGTTGTTATAGCGATAGGCAGTTAGAACTATTTCACCTGTATCTTCTCTGCGCACTAGACATCTTTTCTTGTTAAATCCAACATCATTACCACTATCACATAGTTGAGAAACACTAAGCAAATTATACTTCAAACCATTAACAAGATAAACATTTTTAATGATGTGGTTAAGATCACTCCCAACACTACAGTTACCAACGATGTCACACTTTCCTTTGTCACCAAGAGTGATTGTTCCAGTGGATTGCTTCTTTAAATCATGGAAGAGAGACCTCTTTTCACTCATATGTCTAGAGCATCCACTATCAATAATCCACTTTTGCTCTTTCACCTTGGTGATCTCCTACAAGATAAAAATCAACCTTTGTGGCTAGACCAATAAGCAAATTTAGATCCATTATTGGGATAAACCATATTTGGTAAAATAGTGCCTTTGGGGATCCAAACTTGTGTTATCCGTCTTTTCTCAAGTGAACAGGAAATGTATTGCGAAGGATATGTGGATCCTTTCTTCTATAGGGGCAGGTCTCCCTTTCATGTCCCTTTCTTGCACAGTGGTGACATATAGGAGACGTTCTGCTTTCTTTTGCCTCCAAAAAAGTGGTAATGTGTTGCTTCTTTAAAAACCTCGGATTGTAGCCAATACCACATTTTTTTAGAGAACATTGTTGCTCACCTAACATCCTATCAAGAGTGCCTTTGGTCTTGGTAAAACTTATGAGGGCTGTCTGTTGGTCTTGAATCTTCTTATTAAGGGAGATCTTCTCGTTGTCTAAGTCATGATGTTCACTTCTTAGAGACGAGAGCCCTTTCTTGAGTTCAGATTTATCTGAGCCAAGAGTCTTGACTTTAATGTCAAGATCTGAATAAGAGGTTTCAAGACTTTTGACCCTCATTGACAGTTCCTCAATAATTCTTTCCTGGTCAACAATTTTCTTAATAAGAGTGTTGGTTTGGGCCATAAGTTTCTCTTCATTGGCAATCATATTAGAAAAGAATTCTGATAGTACATCTTTTGGACTTGCCATGAGTTTTCTCACAGTTACCTCAAGTTGCTCATCGTGGGATTCATCTCCTGAGGCCATGAGACAAAGATTAGCCTTTTCATCATCGGAGTCTGAGTCACCTGAGTCAGAATCACTCCAAGATGCCACCATGACTTTCTTTTTCCATCTATCACCTTTCTTGAAATGACTTTTCTTCTTTTGAGGGCAGTCTTTCACTAGATGATCTGTTTCATCACATTCAAAATAAGACAAAGGTTTAGTCTTTTTGTCATATTTGTTGTATTGAGACTTACCCCGAAATTTAGAAGACTCTGATCCATCTTTCTTGTTTAATTGCTTCTTCATTTTGAGGATTCGAGAAAGGCCCCTTGTAATGAGAGCAAAGGGATCATCCTCATCATTATCCTCTTCTTCAGAATCAGACACATCTTTGGGCTCATCTTTCTTAGACTTGAGTGCCAAGTTGTTAGTGCTAGATGGAAGTTCTCCATCATCTTCATTGAGAATCATCTCATGTGTGATCAGCTTCCCAAACAAGTCATCAAGGGGTAGAGTGGTGAGATTTTGGGCTTCTTCTATGACTGTTACTTAAGGGCCCCATTTGTCCTTTGGGAGGCACCTCAATATCTTCCTTACTTTCTCAACATTCTCAAAGGTCTTGCCGAGAGAGTCAAGGTTGTTCGTGATTTCCGTGAACCGTGTGAACATGGCTTTAATGGACTCATCAGGCTTCATTTTGAAAAGTTCATACTTTCGGAGGAAGATACTGATCTTGGTGTTCTTCACTTGACTGGTTCCTTCGTAAGTGACAACCAACTTGTCCCAAATCTCTTTAGCCGACCTACAAGATGAAATACGATTAAACTCATCAGTACTAAGATCACAATATAGTAAGTTAATAACCATGTAGTTCTTGGAGACGAGTTCAAGATCCGCTTGGATGAATTCAACCTCAGTCTTCGCGACTTTTCTTGCATTTGGTCCGTCTTTCACAGGAATCTTCGGACCATTCTCTATAATACTCCAAAGTTCCAGATCTTGATCTATAATGAACATTTTCATCAAGGACCTCCAGTGGACGAAATTGTTTCCTACAAACAGCGGTGGTCTACTAGTAGACCTCCCTTGTGAAAATCCTCCGCTTGCTTTACCACACATGATAAAAAAACTCACAAGACTATTAGATCAAAAGCATTGAGTAAGGCTCTGATACCAATTGGAGGTTCGATAATGTATAACAAAGTAGAATAAAGATACTCTAGAAGGGGGGTTGAATAGAGTATGCCAACTTTTTACTGTCAATCTCAAGACTTTTAAAACGCTTGCAAAACCCTTTGAGAGTAAGCTCAGTTTTTTCGATTAGGAAACCTGGATCACAATCGAGTTATATAGTTCGAAACAAGTGCGGAAATACAAGTAAAGCAATAAGTAAAGAACACAACGAATTGTTAACGAGGTTCGGCTCCTTAAAGGCTTAGTCCCCGCCTAGGGTTCTTCCACAACCCTAGGATTCAACCGGCTTTATTGATTCACAAGACATAGGATCCTAATAGCTCACCGAGAAGCCTCTCTCCTATACAATTGCAATCTAGTCAACTCACGTTCCCTTGGAGTTCTAGACCAATCTAGAAAAGCCCCACCTCTCTCAACTATCTAGTACAATCCTCTTACACTTCGTGAATCAATCACCTAGTGCTCACTTCCTAAGTTATAAACTCTCGAGTATAATACTCTCTCAGAATATATCCTATAAGCTCACTGTGTGACTCTCAAATGCTTTGAAACAAAAGATACGACTCTTAACACTTAGCAGAGAGTACACGAAGAAGACAGATTGACTTCAGGGCTTGTGTGTGATGTAGTTCGACGAGGTTTTGTGTTCAAAACTTGTGTATATCCTCTCTTCTTCATCTCTTTTTTATACTTGAACAAATCGGCACCTACTTTGAAAGAAGGATCTTTGCCCAACGGCTAAATCAGATCATGGCTTAGATGCAATCTTCACAATCTTCTATTCTGGGAAACTTGTGAGTGCATGATCTTCGATTTGATTCTTCACGTATTTCAGCTCAAGGAAGGAGATCTTTTTCGACATTTACACTTTATGGTTAGTATAATATATATAGAATAATATTCGGACACTATACATAGATATTATAAGATAATAAAATACATACAATACAGGTTTTGAATTTCATCAACACAGTATTAGCATCAAGACCTTTGAGGCATGGGCACCCACCATACGTCATTCAGGAAATTTTCTACAATTCTCTTGATCTGGCCACCAAGGAAAGGACCAATCAGTTCACGCAGTATGAATACCTCACGCACACACCATTAGAGGCATGGGCTACAATTGAAAGGCTAACCAACTTCGACAATACTTATAGGGCTCCTGCGAATTACGATGAAGATAGCAACAATTATGCAAGGACAGCCCCATCCATGCCCCTCTATGAGCCTTCTAAAGAGATTGATCCACATGTCAAGGAGCAGTACTACGGAGATCAGAATCGCAAGCTCCTCAAGCAAGTCAAGTTTCTTTCTGTTAACCAACCCTGCATTAAATGTGGCTCATAGCGGCACACCACTCCAAAGTGCCCACATACAGAGCAAGTCAGGATGGCAGAAACTCACGAGGAGGTAGCTTATGCAAGGGGTCCTAATCGCTATATGGGGGACCAAAGGTTCCAACAACCACAATAGAACCAAGGTGCCCTTAGGAACCCCCCATCATACAGAGCTCCAGGACATCCAGAAAGGGACCAGCGGAAGGATGATCTACAGATGATCCTTGATGAGATGAGGAGAAATCAGACATAACAACAGCAATCTACAAGCACCATCCAGACTCAACTCCATGGCCTCAACACATGACTTGGGGAAATGGATCTCTAGAAGAAGAACATGGAGACCCAAATGGGTCAACTCGTGCAACAGATCCCAAGACCAGCCGGAAAGCTCCTTGGGCACACATATCCCAATCCTAAGGGGAAATCAGGACACGTCGATGCTGTAAAGCTCAGGAATGGACACGTCGATCCCAAGACCAGTCGGAGAAGCAAAAGACGGAACTGAAGAACAGGTCGATATCGACCACCCCCGGGTCGATATTGCCCCATCTGCACCAGCAAACCAAAAACTGACCACACCAGTCAAAATTGACCAACAACAGGTCGATATCGACCAACATGTGGTCGATATCGAGGAGCCTCCAGTCGATAAGGACTCTTCTGCATCACCTCCGACCGCTGATTTTGCTCTGAAACCAAAAAAGACGCTTTCTTTCCCTTCCAAGGCACTGAAAGATCCCACTGCAGGTAAGTTTAAATGCTTTGTTAAGATGTTTCAGGAGCTAGATGTTTCAATTCTTTTTACATAAGCTCTTCAGGAGATGCCTGCTTATGTCAAGTTCCTCAAGGAAATCCTTAGCAACATGCGATCAATCTCAGAAATCACCGGCGACTGCAAAAGGATGGACTTCCCTGAGAAGAGACCTAACCCTGGTAAGTTTTCTATTACTTTGGGATTTGAACAATATAGATATGAGGCACTGTGTGATCTAGGTGCAAGCGTGAGCATCATGCCCTTATCAATCTGGCAAAAGGTGATGATAAGATCAATAGAGCATGTTGATGCCAAGCTATACATGGCAAACAATACAGTGGTAATCCCTACAGGTATGGTCGATAATGTCCTTGTCCAGGTTGGTAAGTTCCTTATCCCCGTTGATTTTCCTGTTATAGATTGTGCGGAAGATCCTACTTGCCCTATTATTCTTGGTAGACCTTTTCTAACTACTGCAGATGCCAATATCATTGTCAAGAAGCGCTTGCTCACCTTCACGATAGGTAATGAAGTCTTAGATTTCTCTTTTGGCCCTACAAAGGAAGAAATTCCATGGCAAAAGGTGAAGAGCATAGGCAACCACGAGGACGAGCACACAACAACGGAGGAAAGCAATAGAAAGCAGCTCGATATCGACAAGCACAGCTCGATATCGACCACCCAACTCGATATCGACCACCCCCTGCCGATATCGACCTCCCCTGCTGAGCTCCGAACCTGCCAGAAGCTTAAGTATGGGGTCCCTACACTCGATATCGACCCATACAGCTCGATATCAACCAACCCTCAGCCCGAAGATTGCTGTTTTGGGCCCGAAAAGGTAAGATCAGGTATAATCCCTACTTCTCATCCATCCATCAATAAAAATAAGATTTTTAGGGGAGATAAGGCCCCGTGGAGAGCTAACCTGCGTAGGATAAGGACTAGAAAGAAGATGAAGGAAGGCAAGAGATTCCATGAGGACAACCACCTATCATCGAAGCTTGCATACTCATGGTTTTTAGGATCGAGATCCTAATGTAGGATCGATGCAAGGGTCTAGGATAGTATCGTAGGATTGTAAGATCCTAGTAAAAATTGAAAATCAAATAAAAAATCAAATATAAATAAATCATACCAAACAAATACCTTAATTTTTAAACAAAACTAGTCATTTCCTCCTTTAAATAAACTAAGAAACTAAAATATGCCAATAATAACTCCTTAGCATTCATAATTGGTCAAGGATAATATGTCAGTAAGCATCCTGCTCTTTTTTTCAGCTTCCTTGGCATTGGCTATCACAATTGCTATAAAATATTCCTTAACATTGGGTGGAACCGATGCACAAGACTCAACATTATTATGGGTTCCAGCAAGGTGATGTTTGAGCCTATGAATACCACCAGAAAACACCTTATTGCAGTGCTTGCATTTAACTTTCTTTTGCTTATTAGCCACATCGATAGCATGCTCCCATCCCGGGTCTAATCTAGCACCCTTGCACCTAGACCTCTTTGGTGGTTGTTTAATAGACCCACTACTTGACATTGTAAATTTGTAATTACAACTCTGCATTTAACAACCAATTCATCGGACTTCAGAAATAATCAGAAAATTCAAAAGCTCACACAAACACAACTACACTAGACTTTAGTATAAATTAGGAAAATCAGAATATGAATCAGGTAGTAAAGTAATAAAATCAATAACCAAAACACAACACACTTTACAAGATTCATGTTTTATCATTCTTAAGAGTTGTAGCAATTTGAATCAGAGGCAATGCGTAACAGAAAATAAACAATCTAGTACACTTACATATTAAACAAATAGAGTTACAAGCACCATGTAAAAACCAATTTCAGTCAGCAAAGAGGGAAATCAATAAACCACAAACCACAAACCAAAACAGATCCAAACGCATTCACCTCGTCAAGCAAAGAGGGAAGTCAGTAAACGACAAACCAAAACGGGTCCAAACACATTCACACAGTGACACAGACTCACCTCGTCAAGAACTCAAGTCCGTTCGTGCTAAAGCAACAGCTGCTGCCTGCTCGCCGCCGTTGCGCCACACCGCTAGGAGCCCAGGACCAGGATGCTTGTCGTCGCCTTGTCGGCTACCACCAAGAGCCACCGTTGGTATGCACTGTTGTCTCCAGATTTTTTTGAGAATTCAGGCTTCACTCACCGCTTCAGTCTTCAGACTTGAGAGTTGAGGGAACAAACGACGAAACGAGTGACATCCAGATTTTAATGTTTAGGGCGTGTTTTCTTCTCCCTCCCCAACACCACCCCCACCTTCACTAAAGGGGTGGATCTCCTCCCCATCCCCTACCTCCCCTCACAAAGGTAGGGGAATTTGCCCCATATCCACCTCCTTTTCCCCACCTCCATCTCTTCCACCTCTTAAAAAAGAGGAGAAGAAAACAGGCCCTTAATGTGCCAAAAAATAAAACACAATTAAAAAAATAGAAATGGGCCTAATTTCATCAAAATAACAACATGGGCTTTGTAGAATAAAATCTGAATGGGCCTAATTTCACAAACATCTAAAATTACTAGGATCGTTAGGATCGTAAGATCCTAAGGATCCTAGCCGATCCTACCGATCCCACCCTCGATTCTAGTATAACCGAGTATTTACCAGCGATCCGGATCAGAACTCGTCCTAGGATCGTAGGATCGTTAGGATCGTCCGATCCGGATCGCGATCCTAATAACTATGTGCATACTACAATCAAGACCTCGATGATCCAGGAGAAGGGCTAAGCACAGAAGGGCCCCACATTGAGGGTTCCTAGAGCATAAGTAGAGAAGTCGGCCTAGCGACACTAAAATCTAGAGCATGTACATATAACTTTTAAATTTTAGGACTTCGAAACTTTTGGTTTTGGTTTTGAATAGTTCATGTGAAAGGTCTTTTCTTTGTGCGGAAACTAACAATTTTACAGGTCGAAAAACGGGGATCGAGTGAAACTGTCGGAGCAACCTGGCCGATATCGACCAATACAGCTCGATATTGACCTCTGAGGCAATTTTGACCGGGAGCAGAGGTACGAAACGGGTCGATTTCGACCAACCTTACTCAATATCGAGTGAGTTGGCCGATATCGACCAAAGACCCCAATTTCGACCAGCTGATCACACTTGGAATCTGACGGATTGCAACCGATATCGAGCTCCACCTAGTCGATATTGACTTCTGGCAAACTACTGCATCCCTATTTCGACCCTACATCGCATTATTCGGTGAGTTCCTTCCTTTACCCTTTTTTTTTGTTTTTATACAGTGGGGACACTGTATATTTTAAGTATGAGGTGGGGAAAAGCTCATTATATTATTGTTTTATTCTTGATTTTGCTACTACATGGTAAATTTTCGGTGAATTTTTAATTTTTGTGCTTAATTGCTTAAACTCAAAGTTTGTTTTATGAGACATCTCCCAATGCTTGTAAATTTTCCAAAGATTAGTTTCATGGAAGTTATATAGAACTCAACGATGCAAAATTGGATCCATTAGAGATATAGCATGAAATTGCCTAGTAAAGGAAAGTCACAATGAAGTGCATTATTTTCTTGAAAACCATGAAAGGAGGTAAAAATTTGATGTTTCTTTTGACATGTTGCATGATAAGAGGATGGAGGACTTTATATTTCCATATAATGCTTATTGTTGTAATCCTAGCCTTACCTATGCTTATGCATCATAAAAGCCATATTATGCCTTATTTCATATTTTGCTCCACAGATTCTAAATATTGCCCATTCTTTACCTTATTTCCATCCGAGGATTATGTTGAGAATGATGTCACATTATGGAGAATACTATATGGTGTTTGTGTTGTTATATATCATTATTGGAGTTTGGTAGGAAATTGAAAAAATGTATGGAAAATTTAATGAGTGAGAAAAAATCCGGTCACCTCAGAAGATAAAGGTAGATCGACCATGCTCGCTGAGATAATAGTTCGGCGAGATGGACACACAGGTGAGGAGTGCGAAGAACTAAGTATCTGGGGCCATTCATGACACCCACGTTTGCGACTCGCGAGAAGGCAGTGCTGAGGTTAGAGAGGTAAAAGCATTATAGTGAAAAACAAAACAAAGAATGATTTATGAGAGGATGAGTGATGTGGAAATTATGATGGGAGAAGGTGCATCAAAGCAAGAAAGCAAGTTTGAAGAAGTTCTCCCCGGATTTAGCACCACATTGCCCAAAAATAGCCCACCACTATACCTTTTACCTTTTCTTCACTATGAGCTTAAATAAAGTCCTCTTGATTATTAATGCGTTGTCACATGAATTGTTTTTGCATAACCCTCCTTTTGTGAGTAGATGTTGCTTTTTATTGCACATGTATGGATTCGTGGCATTAGTACCTTTTCAATGATGGTAATTGATTGCAGGGACATATAAGAATGAATCTATGATGTTGAGAGTTTTGAGTTCTTCCCCTGAATGACCATCCAAGTTATTGCTTGGGGACAAGCAAGCTTAAGTATGAGGTGATTTGATGTCCATGTTTTGTGCCATGTTCTATATTGACTTTTCTATCGATTTCTGTATACATTTCATGTATTTGGGTTAGAATAATACAGAATCTATGTAGTTTATGCTTATTTGCCAAATTATGGAGTCTACACTAGTTTCTGTTTAATTTCGCATAAATCGGACGCACTTTGGAGCTTAAAGGAAAGTCATGAAGAAGCTAAGGATGGTGCAGCTGGAGGAAAGTCCACTTTTCGCCATTCAGAATTCTGAATCAAGCTCTAATGTCTTCATGAAAGTTGAAGCCCTCGAAAAGAGCTTTCCAACGCATATTCATATGCATCAATCCGACGAACGAGAACTCGGGAAAGTGCGTTTCAAGAACAGAGCAGGATGCTGAGAAAGTGGTCGATATCGACCAAACCTACTAGATATCGACCTAATCTTGGTCGAAAATCCCAGAATCGACTCAAATCGACCAGCAGACAAGAGGACAGCTCGATATCAACCTATAGTGGTCGATATCGACCAACATGCAAGTCGATATTCTTCCAGGAGCCGAAATCGAGTGACAGAAGTGAAGCGAGGAAAATGACTCGATATCGACCAGACGTGGTCGATATCGACCAACATGCAGTGATGAATCCAACTCGATTCCGAGCTCTATTCCAAGTTCTATCCAAAGTCCAATGGAGATATTCTCAAGAGAAGATTTCTTACACATGAAGACTTGAGATATTTTATCTTTTTCATCTTTTTATTTATCCTAAGGGTGGAACAATTAATTACCCTATAGGATTTATCTTGTTTACCTAAATTAGATTTATTTATTTCCTAGTAGAATTATATCTTTAGATATAGGATAGATAGATTCCTTCCTTCGATAGCAAGGACTTGGGTCTATAAATAAAGCCCATGGGGCTAGTTTTTATTAATTCCAAGATACAGAGGAGAAGTAGTGACTAGAGAGAGAGAGAGAGAAAGAGAGAGAGGAGGCCGAGTAGGAGCAAGAGAGCGAGAGCAATTTGGCTTCAATCGGTTGTAAGCTTTGGTTTATATTAATGCAATTTATTTCCCTTTTATTATTGATGTCTTTTACAATGATGAAGAGCGAGTAGTCCACCTACTTCTAGGGTTGGGGTGAGCCCGACGATAGCCAAGCGTGTTTGAGGTAAAGATTTGATCTTTGTTGTGTTTTGATCATCCATTACCTTTTATGTGTTTATTACCTATTTAATAGAGATTCAGGTTAACAACTAGAATTATAAACATAAAATTGGTAGGTACAATTAGGGTTTCTTGAGAGAGTTGTCTAATTGTTGGAAAAGACGAAAGCATGTTCCTTTGATGTGATTGCATGATTATTTCTCTTTATCTTGCCTTATGCATGTTTAGTTATCGTTGTTGCAAACTCCGATCTTGGAAGTTTCTTTCATACATAGTTTATTCCGAAATTCGCAAGCTTTGTCTTTTATTTACATTTCTGTATCCTCTCGATTTCGACCACCTATTGCTCGATATCGATTTCTAATTCCCGATCCAGAAAGATCGCTGCTCGTTTGTGTTTCTACAAGTACAGGTCGATTTCGAGGAATTGGTCTATATCAAGCTACCTGGTCGATATCGAGTGCCTCTGGTCGATATTGCCTGACGTCTGCAGAAGTGCCCAGAAATCGACTGAACTGGTCGATATCGACTACTCTTGGTCGATATCGAGTGGTCCCCTGAAGTTGAAATCGATGTGAGATTCTGCCGCTACTTGAGATCCACTGACTCGCTTCCTCGATGATTGATCCTGACTTCCTGGTACTACATTGGGAGGGAGTCTTGAACATTATTTGCTCGGAACGTAATTGGTTTGCTTATCTTATTTACATTATATTTGCAATCTCGATTTCCTCTGTCAACAATAGGATGGCCCATTCTCATCGGGTTCCTCCTGAGTCGTTCGAGTCATAATTACCACTTTACTTTTGGTTCTAATTTATTTTATCTTTCACATTATATTATTCTTTTTCTCTTTTAAGTCCACATTCATGATATTGATAAAAGCATGCAAATATGGGGTCGGGTATCACAATGGGCCTCGCCCCATTTGTAAATTGGAATGCATTTACGAGCTGGCCAGTCTTCGCCTTATCGGGAAGGGGGGCGGTGGTTAGGTAACGAGATATACCACTAAGTATTATGTGTTAAATCCTTATTTTTATTACTCCATCCGATCGGATTTATTTGATGTTTTAGGAGATGAAATTTGATCAACAATATTTGATGTTTTAGAAGTAATCATTACACTTTCTTTTACTTTTGCACTAGTATCAATATCTGATGAAGGAGTAAAAATTATTTCAGGGAGTATTTAAATGTGAAAGGAAAATTTCTTAATATTTGTGCATTCATCTAAAACATCAAATAAATCTGATCGGAGGGAGTATTATGCACTTGATCTTAGGGGCATGATAGTGTGTTAATATTCCGCCTTGCATCTAGAAACATCTTTATTAGGTATAGTGTATATGTGTGCATTGAGCAGCGGTAAGAGCAGGTGGGTGTCATCTGATCCCACTCATCATTAACATTTTGACGTATCCATTAGTGATGCTGGTTTGGCTCCATGACCGTGGGGTTCTAACTTGGAGGAAATAGAGAGTTGAGATTCTGACTACACTAAATCAATAACAGTTTAGATTTGAATGCTTCTCTCATGTTTTGACCCGGCTCTCCCATGGGAACCCCTTGTATTTACACTTTACTTCTACTATTTGCATGACTATCAGTTTGCCATGCTTAGACCTACGACATGTATAGGGGACTTCCCTGAGGATTCCAACGATCCCTTCGAATTTGGCTATGAAATTCCACTTTGAAAACGTTAGTTTAGAATTTCAAACCATTAACCTGTACTCGGGGTGCAAGATCCTAATGAGGGGTTTCATCGCTCGAAACATAACCCGAGAATCATAATCCCGGGCCGTTAGAAAGGTGGTATTAGAGACAGGTTTTGCAAACTGAGTATGATAGGTTAAACTGGTTTTGGAAATGGCCCAAGGATTTCAAATGGTTTTGGAAAATGTTTTCAAGGGGGAAAATGAATTTAATTGGACCTAACCCTAGACTAACCGGCCTTTAGGATCGAACTAGCGGGTAGAGACCCCAGCGGTAGGCATCCTTTATGGATGTAGAATTCGGGGAGCGGTAGGCAAAACACTAGCCTTCTTTTAGAGATGGGTTTCCAAGACTCCGAGGAGCCCGAGGGTTGGAGTTGCATGGGTTAGGAGGTCGTGATGTATTTACCCCTTCGGTTAGTCATCCCTCGAAGGACGGCATAGATCGTCTCTGTGATTGTATGCAATATATCCAATTGGGACAGAGGGCGATCCTCGTCGAAGATGATCATATTAATCTTGCTTATTGCGTCCGTGCTGAGTGCTATTATGCATAGGATAGCGAACTAATCAGTATGCCTTCACTTGAATCATGTATTGAATGTGTAAACGAGATAGAGGGAGGAAAACTTGAACTTGTGTAACCGGAATACCTGTCTTGTCAGAATAGCCTTCCATAACTCAACACCCCGTTGATGATTTCGATTCCGTCATCATCTGTCCCACCAAAGCATCTAGGCATGTTAACATGGGTTGAGAAGCGTCTGTTCTCCCTGTTTCGAGTCCTGTTGGGACCCCACTATCTACGCTTATATTGAGTCTCATACTCGAGATTTTGTGTCTCCCACAAGAAATTTTGGTTGGTCAACTAAATACCTTCGGAAATCATGTTCGATGTAAGGGTTTCATGATTATGTTAGTGGGGTTGATGATCGTAGAAGTTTCTAGTTGAAGTGAGTTATCTCAAAGAGTCATCCCATTTAATCTTCGTAATGGTCAATCATGTCTTCTTGCTGCAAGAGTCTACACACGAGTTCTACTCTCACCTCTCGAAAACATTATGAATGTCCTTGTGTCCTACCCAGTGAGTCATCCTAGCGCCCCACGGGGAAACGGGGTGATGAGTCGGTGAATACCCTTGGAGAATTATGTCGGTTATAGTAGTAGTCATTCTTGTGATTGCATGACATAGTATATTGATATATTTCAGCATGACTTGCCTAATATCTTGCATGGTAGCTCTTGTGAGGAGATGTATGTGCCATATGTATGGAACATCCATGATTATTGTCTTCCTATGAATTAGGTCCATGATAGTGTGGTCAACCCTCGTTGTATGTTTAATATATGAGTTCACTGTCCTAGCATGCTGAGTTAATCTAATTAGACCATGTTGACTGTTTACATGTTTAATGATCAATTCTAGTATCATGTAGGACATATGTCTCCCATTTATAGGCCCTCATATGACTATGTGTCGTCCTTGTCTTACTAGTATGCTTGTCTTGACCACATGATATTACAAATTGCTTATGTGTATCGAACAGAGTGATAAGCCATGTATATAATGTCCTTTGATATTGCTAGAACTACTGCAACTTATGTCGCAGATGTCCCATGTCCATTCGTGCATGTATGTTCTTAGTATGTCAAGCATGATTAGTGAATGAAATGATAGGTTGCTACCTTGTTCTACATACGTGTAAAGTTGATGATATGAACTTGTTATGAATGCATAGATCGCTACTCCTCGAGATAGGTGCATGTTAGTGTGGAATGATGTGATGATATTCGTGATTATTATGAGTCTGTGTGCCATAATTATAACCTCATGGAATACCCTAAGGGAATCATTGTAATCCTCGGGTTGGGATCCTATCTTTGGTCTTGTTAACACTACTCCTGGTCCATGTCTGAATCCTTAAAGGAGTCGTGTTATCCGACCTTGTCTCTCCCCTATCTCTGTAACTTCTAACCCTTGTGACCTTTTGATGAATGCCAACATGAAAGGAAGAACCAACGACCAAGTGACACCAGAACAACGCAGCGGAAGCATGGTGGGTCCATGACCCATAGACTCCAAGGACGACGTCACCAAAGGCAAGGAGGATGAATATGCTTCAAGGACGACAGTCGTGAGTAGATTCCCCCAGCTGACTTGAGGAAGATCAATCTTAATTCAAACCGCGGATTCTTCTATATTAATCGGGATTGATGTTGTGTGGTAGGCCTAGAACGGACATAATGAACTTGGTGGTGCGAATGTGTTGAACTAGTAGTGAATGATTGCCTAACTAACTTATGCTTGCGATGATGTGCCTTGATGCTTGAGTGTACTAACCTGCTGGTAAATATGTTATGGGTTATATAGGTGGTGGTGTGTTCTTCTTAGGCATGAGTCGAGTGATTCCTTGCTGAGGTGGGCCGGAAAGTGGTAGGTAGATTGAGGTCTTCGAGTTGGGTCATGGATTGTGTGTGATAGGGTGTAGGAAAGATGCGTCAGCTTGGGTAGAGCCGAGTGAGCGGGGCGTGTTGGGGATAGTAGTCAGCAAGTATAGTTGAGCTTCCAAATAGGTCTTAGGTGAGGAATGGAATTAGTATGGTGGGATTCCGAGGGAGAGGTCCTCTTTAGAAGTAGCGTCAGGCGATAGCGTGTGCAGGTAGGTTAGTTCTAGAGGTGGATGAGTGAGTTAAGAGTGGATCGGAGGGATTCTTGAGGGGAAGTGTTGTAAGACGAATTGGGGTGCGAAGGAAGGTGTCTAGGTAGTTAGGAGCGGATTGTGGGCGGCAGTAAGGATGACCGGTTAAGGAACGTGTAAGGCATAGAAATTGGACTAGGTTATATGTGCGGTGATTGTGAGCGGTTTTGGTAAAGGATGAGATTGAGGAATTGCTAAGGAAGACTAGTATGAGGTTGCTTGGAAAATTTTCGATCTTGGATGTTAGTTGTACGTGTGATGAGTGATTGGGGTTGTGGAGATAGGATAGGTAATGCTTGGAGAGTTCACGAGTGAAGGATTCTAGTTGCGTTGTTGGAGGATTTTAGAATGGGGAATGAATCAAGGTTGATTAGTGGAGGCTATTGTGGTTGTGGAGGTATTTGGAAATGTGAGATGAATCCTCGAGGAAAGGTTGATGGCTAGGCAAGAATGTCGTTGACATTTCTGGTAAGTTTGGGGGCTTGAGGTTGAGTTAGGGAGACTTAGAGTATGTCAAACAATTAAAGTTCAAAAAAATTTAACTCCTAGAGCCCCATATGCCAAAAAGAATTCTACATAAGTTGTGCAAAATAATTTATATAGAATGAATGCACAGTAAGATATTATAATCAAATGGAAAATTAATAAGATGATAACACAAAACCAACATAATATAAAAAAATTCATTATAGTGTGCAAAATCATTTATAGAGAACCAAATTAGAGTAAGTTACTATAGTCAAATAGGAAAATTATACCAACATCCGTGTACTGCACTTTCAAAATTGCATCCCAATTTTCAATCATTTGCAGTTTATTTACTAACCTGACATTATAGATTCATGTAAAACAATAATCTGCATGGATACTTCTGAAGTAAACACTACGTTCTCATGTAAAATGTGTGATAAATTATAATGAACCAGCAAAAAAAACATAGTAACTTGTCCATAAAATGAGCCATAAATTAAAGTAGTAGAAACTTTATCTAAGTAGATGACATTAGCAAATGTAATTTTAAACTTGATAATTTATATAATTATAATATTTGTCAAATATATTAATTGTTATCAATTTAATTACATTGATAAGTTTACATTTATGTTGAAATAACAATAATTTTCATGTATCATCATTTATTTTTATCAATATTAATTTTATGTATTTGTATTTAATTTAATTACTTTTTATATAAATTCATTAACTAGATGTATATATGTGCGCATTTGAGCAAAAACAATGCTAAAAAATAACTGCTCTTACAACCACAATACTAGAATGTCTTTTTTATTTTCGATGGTAATACTGAATATATATATATATATATATATTAGGTTATTTTTTATCATTTAATTAGTGTAATTAATGGTGCTTTCACCCAACTTTGTATAGATATACTAGGAAAGTCATGCCCGTACTACGTACGGGACATATAAGTTATGGTATTTTATAGGACTATTTAAGAGATTATTTTATGTCATATTACTCATATTGTTCCATAATCTAAACTATATGTCTTCAACTGGTAACCCTTGGTTTTACATGCTTCGTAACAACTTTATTTAAGTTATTTATAAAATGTTTTTTTTGTATATTTGGCATTGAATTTTAATAAATATTATTATGTAATTGTTAATGTCCTAGTTTGGTATCTTACATGAAATTCGACTCATAAGTTTATTTGTTAGTATTTTTTTTGTTGATTATCCATATCATCTTGTAAAAGTTTTTTTTTTTTTTTTTTACAGTAGGCAACGAGTAGAATGTCTTAACACAAGATCATTCTTGATCATCCTGACGGATGATGTTAGAGAGATCCCTATAAAAAGGGAAACTAGCATTACAATTGGCACTATTCTTAGCTATAAAATCAGCAGCTTTGTTGGCTTCTCTGTAGCAGTGCTGAGCTTTTGCTGAACTGAAATCTTTTTGAAGCATTCGAATCTTCTCTACTACTCTCAGTATCTCCCATGGACTTGTGGTCTGATCCGTGGTTAAAGGGTGAAAACCTTGAACAATACAGAAGTAACCATAACCCGGACATGAAAGTATCAGATTTAATTACGACAGACAAGAAATGGAATATGGGTTTAATTAACTATCTATTTCCTCTGGTCATAGTGCAACAGATCAATCAAATTATTATCCCTACGTGGGTAACCAAAGATAGGCTGATTTGGAAGTACAACAATGAAGGAGTATACACTACGAAATCAAGTATTGATAAAAATACAATTACATCCTCAACCGATGGAGATAGTTCTTGGATTTGGAAGCTACAATTGCCGCCAAGAACTCATAACTTTATATGGAAAATCATCTCAGACAGGAATGGGCTAAACTCAAATGTCAAGATAAGAGACCAACAAGTAAAAGGAGTAGAAATGTAAAATGGAAAAAACCCCCAATGGCTGTCTACAAAATCAACGTAGATGGTTCGGTGAAACCATCGGGTGTTTGCCTCATTGGGGGCATTGTCAGAGATTGGAATGGACAGGTAATTGATATGTTCTATGAAGAAGTTCCTAAGGGATCTGTAATCCTAACAGAATCTCTTGCTTTCTACAAAGGGTTAGAAATAGCCCGTACTAAAGGATGGAGTAAGGTTATCGTCGAAGGAGATAGTTTATGTTGGATTAAACTATTGATGTTGTTTTCACTTCAAAACCAAAGTATAAAATTGGTTATCTTGTGTTTAAATATATCATATATTTATACAATCTTTAGGACACACGAAAACTATAAAACAATGTAAAAATAGTAAATCTTGATTTTATATGTATCATAATTTGGTTTAAGTTATTGATAAAAATATTTATAATTTTTGTATGTCTTATATTTTAATTTTTAAGAAATATTATTATATTTAATTAAAAATATTATTATAAAAAATTGTTAATGACACATATTATGGTATATTTAATGCCCTAGTTTGGTATTTTATACTTGCATGACATTCAATTCACATTTTATTTTTTCAATATTTTCTCTATTGACTATCCATATTCTCTTCAAATGGTAAAAGTTAATTATTTTATCCTGTATTAAATAGTCAACATTTTTTTTTACTTTTTAACTAAAATATAAAATTGGTTGGCCTGACCAAGAAAAGATTAGTACTTTGTATATACTATACTATTCAACTTTTTTTTTTAGATAAAATTATACTATTCAATTTAATTACTAAGAAAATACTTATCATTTTAAAATCAAACATTATATTATTTTCTTTGCAAATATCATTACATATAGAATTTGAGGGAAATGCACAAAATAACCCAAAAAACCGGTTTATTTGCAAGGTAAACCCAACCCGGTTTTAAATTAGGTCAAATCGGATATTTGGTAAAAAGTTCCCCCAGTAGCAGGTAAGTGTGGGGGGGGGGCATTTGGGCTTCCAGTGATTGACCCCTGACAAAAATCAGAAAGGATGAGAGAGAGAGGGAGAGAGAGAGAAAAGTAAAAGAAAGTCTGAAGTGGAGAGAGAAAGCCTGCAGATGGGAGAGAGTGTGTGTGTGTGTGTGTGAAAAAAAAAAGAGTAAAGTTGCAGATGAGAGAGAGAGATCAGTCAGGAGGGTGAAACTAGAACCAGGGAAACATTGAACAACACGCAAGACAGGAAACAAACAATGTGAAAAAAACTAAAGTTGATTCTCTTTCGAAGGTTCTTCTCTAAAACTTAAGATTTAATTCAAATTATATTAATGCTTTGATGGTTTTCTCTGAAACTTAAGATTTAATTCAAATTATATTAATGCTTTGATGGTTTTCTGAAACTTGAGATTTAATTCAAATTATATTAATTCCCCCTTACTGTCAATCTTCCCCCCTCTATCTCTATCTCTGTCTTATCCATTCTATCATCTCTCTTTTTACCGTCTAGGCTTAGGGGGGAGGGCGACACTAGAACCAGGGAAACACTGAACAACACGCAAGACAGGAAACAACATAGGGTGTCCAGTAGGAAATCATTGGGTGTCCAGTAGAGTACCAAAGGGTGTCCAGTGATAAACCATAGAGTGGAAAGTTGATATATTGTTCATTAATCAATAATAAAAAAACAAAGCGGTTCACCAAGCCTTTGCGAGGGCTCCTTCACTTCGATTCCCCCACCTCTACTCAAAAATCCGGCTTCCACTCGCCTCGCTCGAATTGACCTGGAAAAGCCATCACTACGAAGGTAAAGGACGAAGGCACCAAAGCGGTGCTCCGACGGCCGTTCACACCAGCGACGCAGGACGAATTCGAGCTCCCATGGAGATCCCGTCACCATCGAAGGCAGAGAGATAGAAGACAAAGAAATCAAAGAATAAATAAGCTCTTTAATGGAGTTCTTCAATAGAGAGAGGTGGAGAGAGGCATAGAGAGAAAGGGTTTTGAATGGGTGACGAGATCGTGTCCTCTCTCTCCTCTGCAGACTCTCTCTCTCTCTCTCTCTCTCTCTCTCTCTCTCTCTCCCCACTGGCTACAACAGGTGGGGTAACGGGGGATTTTGAGGAGGATGGTTACATTTTTGCAATTTGTTTGGATAGGGGATAGGGGGTGCAAAGGAGTCCGGGTATTTGGGTCTTTTTTGCAAATCCCCCATAGAATTTTGTAGATAGAGTTATAGAGATGAAAATAAACAATGTAGTAGATAACTATAATATTATGTCTTTATTTGCAAATTAAAATTGTACCTAACTTTGTTTTACCTAAGCAAATTATGTTTTTTTGAAGATCCTATTGAAATGATGCATGATGGAAAAGTAATGAATTTTTAAATAACCATCAAATATATATTTTTTAACAAAAATTGTGATTGCTAGGTTTTTAATATTTAATAAGATTGGAGAATTTTTTTAAAATAATACTATATATTGCATGTCAAACTACTAAAGTTCATAAAAAATTTCAAACAAAATCCACATACCTTGTGCAAAATAATTTATATAGGACCAATTTAGAGTTAGATACTCTAATTCTATAGTCAATAGGAAAATTAATAAGATGATACCACAAAACCAACATAATAAAAAAAATTCAATATAGTTTGTGCAAAATAATTTATAGAGAACTAAATTAGGGTAAGATACTACAATCAAATAGGAAAATGATACCCACGTCCGTGTATTGCACTTTTGAACTCATCTTCCAATTTTTGATCGTAATTGGGGAGTGAAATCGGGGATCAAAATTAGGGAGCGAACGTTGCAACGTTGCTCGAATCTTGTTGTACAGGAAATTTGTACAGTATAACGGACATGTTACATTTACCTAATTAAGATAGAAGAGCGAATATATATTTAATAATTAAGATTTAAAATATGGACATTCACCTTCTTTTACCTTAAATTTTCAGTGTTAGACTACAACAATAACAACAATCCTAGTATATCCCGCTCAGAGTAGGGTCTGTGTGGTCGAATTGTACTCACCCTTGCCCCGACTAGGTTCAGAGAGGGTTTCCTAGTGACTCATGACAAGACATCAAGGAAGAGGATATCACACAATCTAGAAACTGTAATTTCAAAAAATAAAATAAAAATAAGAATAAAGATGAAAATGATGCACGTAAAGAAGTTGTGATAGAAGGGAAGCATGACGCGGGAAACACTATACCTGACTAGCGAGTCCCAGACTATGATAGATATTCGGAATTTCTATTCACACGATGAATATTTCACCAAATGCGCGGAAGGAAACTTGGTCGTAGAGTGTGAATGCAAAGAGGCAGAGGTGGTCGTAGAGTACGAATGTGTAGATGGGACAAGCGAATCTCCAACATCTTTGCAGCAGATGGGGCTTGCCAACACAGCAAGTGCGTATGCGCACTAGGCAAATGGGACTGTTGATCAGCTTCATCTTCCTCCATCCGGATCTACGGTACTTCATCTGTCTGCATCTTCATCTTCCTTTTTCAGCGTCGTTTTCTCTAAGAATAATTAGCAAGTACTTCTTCCCACATTTCCCTCTCTCTAAACTAGATGATCTCTCTTCTTCAATTAACTGTAAACCTTGTTCAATATCACATCCAATGGAATCAGTTGAAGAAGAAAAGGAAGAGGATTTGTGCATATCAGGGCAATTTAGGCAGAGGTGGTTCCAAGACCTCCCAATTTGGTTTGGGTGTGGCAGTGCGCCTACAGGTCACCATAGCCGCCGCCACCGATCATCGCTTCATTCCGATTGCGACTAGTATCTATATCTGACGCCGTCGATCTTCGCTTATTTTCGATTATGACTGGAATCTATACCCGTGGTCGCCGGTAGCAAAGTTGGTGCTCGATTGGGACTGGAATCAGTACCTGCCACTGCAAGCCACTTTGGAGCAACCCCAAGCGATTGGGATCTTGTGCCGAAGGAGGAAGTAATCTCATTGTTGCGGGGCTATTCGTGCATTCAGGTACCATTGGCGATCTCATTAGTATCATTGTATGCGCATTTAAGGAAAAACAAAGTGCAACCGTGTATTACGAGTGCGCAAAATCATGTAAATGGTGAAAAAAATCACCGTGTAAATAGTAGGCCTCAATATATTTATTGTCACATATAGAGCTGGCAAGATTTAGCCCGACCCGAGAAACCCGACCAACTCACCCGAACCGAAACCCGACCGAACCCGAAAATTTAGCGTTATGCATAAGCTGAACCAGAAACCAGGCCCGACCGATGTTGACTCGAAACCCAAAGTGACTCGAATACAGACAAACCTGACTCAACCCAGATCCGACTCAAACTATACCCGACCCGACTTCCAACCCAACCCAAATCTCAACCCCTCTCGACTCCCAACTCGACCCGACTTCCAACCAGCCCGACTCTCAACCCGACCTGAATATCCTTGAATATATATCTATTATACATTTATACTACAAAACCAAAAAAAAAATTACTATAATCCATTACCAAAAATTAGAAGACTTACAAATCACAAAAACTATCCCAAAATAAGTAAAACATTGTTCCCTTAACTTTTTTTTTATTCAATCAGAAATCAAAAATAAGTAAAACATTGTTACATAGCTTGTTATTCCGTCAGAAATCACAAGTCAGGGGTTGCTATATATCTTTCTTTTTATTCAAAGGTTGCTAAAAACCAATTCAGAGATGTGGTTCTAATAAACAACAAGGCATAACTATCTCTAAATAAGTAAAACATTGTTCCCCTAACTTACATTCTGTGGGAGATTCAGACTACAGTCAGTTCGAGTTGCAGAAGAGGTGGAAGGAGGAGTTGCAGCAGAGGTGGGCGTTGGCGGTAGCCTGGTGGGGGTCAGACCGGACTGGTGGGGATCGGAATCAATGGAAGAAGCCAAGGATGAACTGGGTTGGTGGGTCAGAATCGTCCCAATCACCAAAGGATGCACCAGATGCGGTGGGTCGGACACTCGGACTGGTGGGTTGGAGGAAGGAGCCAAGGATGCACGGGATGCGGTGGCGGTTGGCTGTGTCCTGGTGGGGATCGGACTCAGACGAAGGAGCCAAGGAAGGAGTCCTGACCTTCTCGCGGTGGCCTTGTGCGGGCGGTGCTCCAAAACCACCTACGGTTCTTCAACCTTCAATTGGGAATTTGGGTTTGGGAATGGGATTAAATTTTGGGCTATTTGCATAAGTAGACCACTTTTTAAAATTATTTGCATAAGTAGACCATGTTTTGGAAAAATGAATACGTAGTCTATGGTGTTATTTGTGCAAATAGAAAATGTGACCCAAAGGACCGGTAGCAAGTGAACCAAAAGGGAGGGAATAGGTGAGAGGGAAGAGAGAGGGAAGAAAGAGGAAGGGTTTGGCGCTAAATTGGAAGAGAGAGAGTGATGTGATGTTGATGTGATTTTGTAGAACCCTTTTCTATTTTGTATGGTATAAAGGGCAGGCTTTTCTTTTTTTTTTTCTCCCACAATTTCTAAAGTAGAAACTCATGGAAAGAGATGGAAGAGAAGGAGAATATTCTACCATGGAAGACATGCTCCCGACTTGCTGTTCCAGTTCTAGAGCACGTGTCGACTTCAATCTGTGCACCTATCAGTGATCAAAATCTTCGTGTCAATGTGATGCCCTAGAAACCTTTGTTGGCAGATGAAAGGGGTAAGTTTTTTATGCGATGTACTCTTCATCTATGGTGTTAGATACCCATCAATCTCTCTTTTGAACTTTGGTTTTGTTTTTCAGGTGGAAACACCTTGGTGTGCATCACTCTGATCCTCCATGGTTCTTGGGTGATCGAGAAAGGTAAATGGGTGTATGTGGGTTCGAGGGCGTTGAAGAATATCATGATAAAACAGGGCATCGACTTCAACTCTTTGAAAAAACATAATCAGGCTGAAGGGTGGCGATGGTGCCTCATATGCAGAGTGGGCGTTGTCGTACGTGCCGAAGTCAAAAGAAGGGGGTCAGCCGATCATTATTGCTGATGATGACGACCTCGAGGCGTTTAAATTTCTGAATTTGAAGTGCGAAGAAGACCCATGGCCCCTGGTGATATATTTCGGGCCATTGGAGACGGAGAGCTTTGAAGTAAAGCAACCTCCTGGGGAAGAACGTCTCAGTGGGCCACCCTTCTCACAAAAAGTGGACAATTTGGCTGAGATTGTTAACGATGACGCACCCGGTAAGGCACATCAAACCCCCTTGTGTGTAGATGGTGTGTTGCATGCTGGGGGAGGGGTGACCGGGGTCATACGGAAGAGTGAGGAGCTAGCAGCGAGGACAATCCTAACAAGGGTCATACGTCAGGTGACAAGGGAATGTGTTCAGGTGACAGGGTACAGGGTCTACCTGCGATGGAAAATCCTAACAAGGGTAATACGTCAGGTGATAAGGGAATGTGTTAAGGTGAGAGGGTACAGGGTCTGCCTGCGATGGACAATCCTAACAAGGGTATAATGTAAGGTGACAATGGAATGTGTTCAAGTGACAAGGTACAGGGTCTGGAGGTGATAGAGTTGGGCGACACGGATACCTCTTCAGGTGAAACGGGACCTGGTTTGGATGTGATATGCCTTAGAAGCGAGGAAGAGGATGATGATGAGCTAACCCTCATGAAAGAGTTTTGGAGCTCGTTCGAGGCCGAAGATTGTGAAGTGAAGCTCGAAGAAGATTGGGATGACTTGGAATCCAACGGTGTGGAGAAGGACAGGAGTATAAGGGAGTTGGTGGAGGAGGAAGTCGAGGAAGAGGTGATGAGGGAACTTGAAAATTTTAAGCACGGGACTAGCATCTCCCCACCTACGATTCAAAACATTGACGCTATGATGGATAGAGCAACGACTCGTACCCAGGACCCACGACGCAACATTACTCAACTTTCGAAAGGACAACTATTCGCATCGAAGGATGAGGTGCTGACTTGCCTTCGCTGGAATGCGGTGGAGAATTGCTTGGAGTTTACAGCGAAGAGGTCTAGAACAAAGGTGATAGTCATGGTATATGTGGACCCAAAGTGCACGTGGATGTGTAGAGATTCCCCTTACCGTCGCACCACTATGTGGAGCATCCGCAATTATGTCCAAGAGCACACATGTGGGATCAAAATGAACAACAACCATAACCGACATGCTACGTCTGATATAATTTGGCCGGAACCTCGTGTCCAAGTAAGTTGGACGATAGTTGTGAATACTATAATCCTTGTTACATGTTAATATTTCACTTGTCACCTGTCGTTTTTTGTGCGGGGGGAAGTAACTCGGCCCATAACTTGTAGGTTCACCGACACTCGGAAGAACCTCATTCCCGACCAAGTCCCGGCCTATAACTTGTATTGTAATCCTTGTCACATGTTAATATTTCACTTGTCATCTGTCGTGTTTGGGAAGCAAGGGTTCTTTGTTTGACATCTATTTTGTAATGCTAGGTGCAAGTACAAGGGTGTGACGGGGCTGCTGGATTTGTTCTTCTCGATGGCGAAGGCGTATACGAGGGCGGAATTCGACAAGCTGTTCTCTGATTTATGCGCACAGTCGCCCCGGCGGGACAATACGTGAAAGAGGTTGGTTTCCAGAATTGGGCCCGAGCGTTCTTCGTAGGGGCTCGCTACAACATATTGACAATGAACAACTCCGAGTGTCTTAACTCTGTCTTCAAGAAGCCACGCGACCTACCAATCACTATGCTGATTGATGCCATCATCGAAACCACCTCCACGTGGTTTTACAAGCGACATGAAGAAAGCACTGTAAAGGGTTTGAAGGTCAACAAATTTGTTGATGATGCTCTGAAAAAGACCTACGTGATGTCAATTTGCTTGGTTTTCACAGCGCTCGGCCCACACGGGTTCACTGTCCGTAAAGTTTTCTCCTCCTGGGTTTTCAACTTGAGTGTCCGTACCTGCACATGCAATCGCTTCGACATCGACCAGTTTCCATGCACGCATGCCATGTCAGCTGCCAAGTTCCGAGGGATCAATTTCTACACTCTCGTCAATGACTTCTACAAAGTCGCAACATGGAAGGCGTGTTACGCGGATGTGCTATACCCACTCCCTCAAAGATCAGAATGGAGGATTCCCCCTAGCATGTCCAGCATGGCGTGCCTTCCCCCGCCTCTGAAGCGGCTTCCTCATCGTTTGTAGTTGTGTTACTTTGCTGGTGGTCCAACGACTTACCTCGATAGCTGGGTTTTATTTTGCATTATCTGTTTTTAGGGTCAGGGGTTGGACCATTTTGATAGGTATGTGGTTAAGAAATTCCCCGCGGGAAGTGTCGTCGTTCGTAGCTGTGTTACTCTACTTTTGTTGTTAGTAGGTAGGTTGGTGTAGTTTTGGGTAACTAGGTTGGGGTACGGGGTAAGTAGGTTGGTGTCCCATTTGGGTCCATGCACATTTCACAAACTTCAGGTATTGGGCGTTGCAGTTCGCTCAGGAAATTTTTTGTGGATGCAAAGTTACTTACTATAAATCGTATATGGCATCAGTATGAATTTTACATGACTCCTGTTATATTTCACGTTCCACCTGTTATAATTCACTTGTCATGTTTTGAATACCCATAACTCCTGTCACGTGCACATTTCACAAACTTCACATATTGGGTATCTATATGAATTTCACAAACTTCACGTATTGGCGTTGTAGGTTGGTGTAATTTTTGGTAAGTAGGTTGGTTTAATGCTTCAGGTATTTTGCGGATGCACAGTTACTTATTCTGTAAATCCTACATAACATCAATATCAATTTCACATGTCGCTTGTTATTATTCTCGTGCCACCTGTCATAATTAACGTGTCAACTTTTACCCTTGTCACGTGTTTATATGCCCGTGTCACCTATAATATATTACATGTCATAATTACTTTCACACATTCAATATCAAAGCAAGTACGTGGATAGAGAAAACCCTTACTACAGAGGATGTTCATAAAAGTATTACATCTACTGAGCAATCAATGTCATGAATGAGTGAAACAACTAACCAACTGATATGATAACGTCCTAAAAGTTGTAAGCAACGACATATAAACAAAGATCAAGTAACGACCTAGTGCAACGAAAACCACGCAGTCATATAAATTGGAAACTTCTTTATAACAGTCTGTCATGGAAGATGCCCACAGCGAGCATGTGCATGTACGCCCCGATGAATGCGTCGTCCAGTCCCTCGAATGTGGAGGTGTCTTTGGTGAGGAGTTGCATGAACTTGATGGTGTATGGTCCGCAGTCTCCGCTGAAATAGGGACGCAAATGGTCATATTTAAATGGCCCATCTAACACCGTACCGCACGACGATATTGAATTTAGGGTTGGGCATGAAATTACCTCTACTTGTTCTACGGCACCTGTTTGTCGCGGTGTAGGGTGAACTCCTTTGGCACCTTGTCCGCGTAGGTGGCCTTCAACTCCGGGAGGGCATTCATCAGTACGGGAATGAAGTGTGTGACGCATCTTAAGTGTGCTGGAAGATGGAGATCTATGACGATGTGAACACCCGGATCATAAACCCTCACCTGCCAGTCGTTCAGATCAATCGCTACGGCGACCCAATGCACATTCATGAGGTTCAATGGCAGAAGGATTAGTTCCACCCTTGTCCATGACCCGCCCACAATCGCCGGGGACCGGCCGTCGAAGAAGCTAAGCAGCTTCTTATCCGCTCAGTCTGCAGAAGCCACCCGAAATAGGAGTCTACAACCGCAACTCGACTGCCAGCTTCACCTGCCCTCTCCGTTAGGCCTTTGCGTAGATGATAGCATGCTTGCTCCATGTGATGTGTCAATGAAAAACATTAGGACAAGCCATTTCGCATTCAATAAGCAAAGAACAACGCTGAGCCGACATTTGTACCTAGCTATTTACCCAAAATGTGGGCGTTTATAAGGATGTGAAGAACGGTTTTGTCGGCTCCATGCCATATCCACTCTTCCACTTCTCCCCATCCCCGTTACATGGCCACAACGAAAATGTTATGTTACATACATCGTTCCTAGCATATTTTTGATACAAAGACAAATTTGGGGTACATTTCCATCCACCGGTCGAACCCATCCTTGTCGGACACGGATATAAGTCCCAGCTTCATCGCGTCCGCGGATTGGACTACTTTCTTCCCTTTTCGGCCCCGCGATTTCTTCGCAGGGGGGACTTTGCTTCTCCAAGAGCTCCCGGATCCCCCTTAGTCTTCTTGCCTTCGACTCCCCCCACTTTTGCAACCTAGTGAAATAATTTCCAAAATGGTAAGGATGTTCGAACACTCAATCCCGTGTCACCAAACTAACAATAGCATGTCACTTAACAACAAAAAACTTGTCACATGTCAGAGAAAATACAATGTCCACTTCCATAAAAATGTACCTCCTCCGTTGATCCTTCAAGTGGAAGGTCATCCCCTTTAGGTATACCATCCATGTTCCCGACCTCATCCCCTTTAGGTGTACCATCCGGGGTTCCGACCTTGTGGTGGTCGTCCTCGTCCTCTCCATGATCCCCCCATCCGTTTGACAGACACCTCTCATGTGTTGATGGGCACAACCTCCCTTCACATGGCCATCTCTCACCTCCAGCACAACACATTCCAAGACCTTCATCTGAACCACATATAACATAAAGGAGGGGTGGTTCGCCAAATTGATAACAGTCAGCGACATTAACGTGTCACGTACTAATTTTAACGTGTCACTAGTGTAATTATCCTTGTCATTAAGCAATGTTATGCAGACATTGGCAAAACCAAAAATAGGCAAATAACGTACCTTGTCATCCATGCTCCGCATCCACGTTGTCATAGATCCCAGCCTCTCCAACATCAGTTCAAGTGTCTTCCCTGCCTTGCCATCCACGGGTTCATTGTTCGCATCAGGTTTTCCAGAACTTGCTCCGGCCTTGCTGGAGCCATCACCATAATAACGGGGCGCCAACACAGCCTCAACGTCATCGTACAAGAGGTCAGGCTCCTTATGCGTGTAGAAGCACCCGTACATCAACTCAAACTCACCGTCAGTTGGGACTAGTATGGGGTTGTCTTCAACCTTTATACTCTCCATCTCCTCCGGGTCCATGCGGGTTTGGATCGTCTCATAGCTTACATTGTCATCGACGGCAGCCCACCTCAACATGCGAGGCAACGCCGTCTTTGACACATTGTTTGCAAACTGCACCCCAATGTCCGGTACCGCTTCGTAAAGCCAAATCTATAACACCCACGGATCACACTGCACGTCATAAATTCCTCTGAACAAATAAATTATAACTATGGTCAAGAAGGTTACCTGGAACGCCAGTGGATAACCGTTGAGTCCATAGGCTGCCGGTCGACATTCGGTTTTATATCAGCAATCCGCCGTTCTATGACACCCAACAAGGAAGCATGCGGGGCCTCATACACCACCCTGCCCCAAGGGAATGCAAAGAACCGATCCACGTTCTCTAGTAGCTTGACAATCCATCCTCGTACCGCGTTTCTGCTTTCTCGTCCAAACAAATCTCCCTCGACGATGAGGACGAGACCTATCTTGAACCTCTTTCTTGCACTGGCCTCCCTGAAGAGAGATGTCTTGAATGCGTACTCTAATTGACCTATCGTCATCTTGTCCATTGAGAAGTAGTCCTTCACAGCCTTCGTGTCTTCCTCCCTGGATACTCCTCGCACTCGACCACAGCGCAGCCCAGTCAGGAGCACAAACTCCTTGATCGAGAAGCGCCGAAGCATCCCTTGCAGCATGTACCACGTCTCCCACTTCTTCTCCGTCCCGACATGCCGCTGCAACATGTAATGCACGAGCTGTGGTGAGAATTGTACTCGGTTTGCCTATTCAACAACCCCTTGAAGTTGGCTTCTCTGTAACTTCTCCCAGTCGACCGGGTCGATCCAGTCGTCCAAGTGCACGAGCAGCGACACTCTTGAACTTAGGTTCACACGTCCCCGGAAATGCTTCTCCTCTGGGACTGCGAAACATGGCTCCACCTTTTTCGGTGGTCGGACTCCCTTCCTCCTTAAACTTTACTGGACCATATCTTTCTTTGCTGCAAATATTTCAACCTGAACGGAATCAGATACAGCCACAAGGTCATTAGCCCTATGTCACACTTCTAAAGTTTTCATTACAACATACTAAAAAAGTCATGTCACTTGTTCTACCCCGTGTCACCCAACTACAAAACCCATATCACTGAACTCGATCTTCTTCAATCGCATCCCAGCCCCACACTCTCCCGTTCATCTTCAGTCTCAAACCAATACATCCCCGTCTCCTAATTTCCCCTCCCACATTGGCATGCAATAAATCCCTCAACCCAATTTCATCGTTGCATGTTGGATATCCCAAACACACCCTCCGAATTCGTCAACTGCACCAATCCATCCTCCGAACAAATTATGGGATAAGGAGACAGTTTTTAGATTTGCAAACAACGAAGAGTGACAAGTGGGATCCAATTTTCAGAGTTGCAAAGAAGGGATAGAGATTTGAAGGAAACGGTGTGTGACTTACCTCCAATTCGACGATGAACTTGCTCCGGCGTGGTGTTTGTTACAATCAGCGGCCTCCAACTTCTCAACCTCCTTTTTCAACTTGCTCTGGCGTGGCATTTCCCTTCACGGGGTTGTAGGTAAAAAATCCACTAATTATTCCCTTATCTTTTGGGAGATTCTCTTGTTTTACCCCAACTCCAATAAATAGAAGTTGGTAGAAATGTAACTTCCTTTTGGGAGATTTTTATTTATTTTTTCTATGTAGGTAGTAAAACTAAGGTTACTTCCTATGAAATACATCCACGTGTCTTGTCGTACCACCCACGTGTAAGGTCCTTGCATCCACGTGCTTGCCATTTTGCCCAACTGAATTATCTAACCCCTGTCATCTGTTTAAATCATCGGGTCACCTTGATTGAAACCCCTTGCTGGTTTTCACCTGAATTATCTAACTTGTTGCTTTCTAGATATGCATCGAGTCAATTACACACCCAAAAAGGTCATACATAAACGGTCATAATCAAACAAGTAAAATAAGTATGAAGTCCTACTTCCAGCATTCATGTCCAACCACAAAATAATTGTCATCCCCTAATTCAAATATTCAAGGTAATTGTATCGAAACAACCAAAGGACAAGTTTAAGAGCAGCGTTGTTCACAAAAAACGACAACAGTTCACTTCCATAACTACACCCCAACGACAATCAGATTATACGTCCACCAAGTTGACCATGGAAGATGGCGGCCGCTAGCATTTATCTGTACGCCCCAATAAATGTGTCTTTCATGCCATCGAAGGTGGGATCGGTCTCCATGAGGTGCTCCATGAATCTGATCGTGTAAGGCCCACAGTCGGCACTGCAATGACAGAGATTTTGTCAAAAGAGAGGAGGAGTTATCATCTAGTTAAATGAAATACAAGTGTCGCATCCAACATACCTGAGCTTATTCTACGGAAGGCTCTTGTCACGGTGTATGCCAAACGGCGTAGGCACTTTCGACGCATACATCGCCTTCAACTCAGGGTGTACATCCATGATGATGGGGACGAGGTGGGTAACATGCATCAATGGTGGAAGCTGGCGGTCTGTCATGCAGTGCACATCGCATTCATACAGCTTCACCTGCCACTCCTTCAGATCAAGCGCGAGGGCAATCCAATGTTTGCCCATCAGGTTGAGGGGTAGGAGGACGAGGTACACGCCTGCCCACAGACGAGCCATGGGCGCCGGGGATCGGCCATCGAAGTATGAGAGGAATCTGCCACTCGCCTCATACCCGTCGACGTCTAAGTTGTACTCCTTCCACTCTCTCTCTAGATAGGTGGAGAAATAGGAGTCCATGACGATGACTCGACGGCTAATGTCATCACCCCTCTCCGCGACTGATTTACGCGGCAGAAAGCATGACTGGTCGAAGTGCTGCGTTAAGTTAACCCCCATTACAACCCACAACATAGTCCAAGTGCAACCCAAATGCTTATGCAAGGCAAATCATAATCAAATGCAAAAACTAAAATATACCAGCTTTGTACATCTGAGTCGATCCAAAATCGGGGTGTCTGGAGGGAAGTAAAGAACTCCTTCGACAGGTCCTTCTCGCAGCCCGTTGACCGCTTCTCAGCGTCCGCACTGGACCGTACAATAGGGTGGAATTGATCAATGGGTGATGTTGGACAAAAATGCGTAAGATAATCGTACAACACATTTTATTTGATTTTTAATATTTGAGTTCGACTCCTTTTGGTTATCCTCTTGATTCAAAGTCGTATCGATACCAAGATTCAAAGTTGTATCGAGTCGGGGAAGACACTTTGGATTTGATACAAATTTGATATTTGGGACGACTTAGAGTCGAAAAGTGAATTTGAGGATATTTGATTGAAGGATTGGATGTGATTGGACTCGGTGGGAATTTGATTTACACTGAGTTTCCTACGTATCCACTTGTTTGATGGAATCAAGTCACCTTAGTTCGGAACAAAAAAAAAGGAATTTGTATTTCGATTTGATCATGAGATCATTTGAGGGTGATGATTAAACCCGACGAGCAGAAGCTTTTTATCGAGTCGGAATGGACAATTTGAATTTGTTTTTAGCGATTAAACTCGATGAGCCTTGGCTTTGTATCGAGTGTCCTACGTATCTCTTAGAAGAGAATTAAATCACCCGTAGTTCTAAAACGAACTGATGTCCATGTTTTATGCCATGTTTTATATCTACTTTTATATCGATTTATGCATGCATTTCATGCATTTGGGTTAGATTTATAAAGAATCTATGTAGTTTATGCTTAATTTCCAAATTATAGAGTCTACACTAGTTTTTGTTCAAAGTCGCAGAAATGGGACGCACTTTGGAGCTTAAAGGAAAACTCATGAAGAAGCTCAGGATGGTGCAACTAGAGAAAAGGCCATTTTTCGGCATTCATCATTCTAAGTCAAGTTCTGATGTCTTCATGAGAGTTGTAGCCCTCGAAAGGAGCTTTCCAACTCATGCTCATATGCGTCAATCCGACGAACGAAGACTCGGGAAAGTGCGTTTAAAGAACAAAACGTGAAGCTGAGCACAGAACGAGAAACTGAGCACATGTCAATATCGACTCATCCTAGTCAATATCGACTCAATCTGGTCGAAAATTCAGAAGTCAAACCGATATGGACCAGAAGCAAGAAGTGAAGAAAAGGGCAACTCGATATCGACTTCAGTAAGTCAATATCGACCAGAAAAATCGACACAATATTTTCCTCATAAACCAAAATCGAGCCAAGACGAAGAGAAGTTGCAGACTCTACTCGATATCGACATAACTTAGTCGATATCGACCAAAAAGTCACTCGATATTTGTCCCAGGAGCCGGAAGAGAAGAAAAGCCGAGAAACGTTACTCAATATCGACCGATCTTTGTCGATATCGACTCACACCTAGTGAAGTCACCAATTCGATTCCGGGTTTTACTTAAAGTTTTATCCCGAATCCGATGGAGATATTTTTGAGAGGAGATTCCTTGCGCATGAAGACTTGAGAGATTTTATTTTTTTATCTTTTTATTTATCCTAAGGGTTAAAACAATTAAATTACCCTAGGATTTATCATGTTTTATCTAGTTTGGATTTAATTATTTCTAGTAGGATTATATCTT
This sequence comes from Persicaria tinctoria, assembly GCA_037127255.1. Classification (NCBI taxonomy): domain Eukaryota; kingdom Viridiplantae; phylum Streptophyta; class Magnoliopsida; order Caryophyllales; family Polygonaceae; genus Persicaria; species Persicaria tinctoria. The sequence continues at coordinate 53,010,336 of JBANSL010000014.1, read as the reverse complement.
CTATAATAGATAGATAGATATAGATATAGATAGAGTTTCTTTCCTAGATTAGCTTAGAATGAAGCCCATAAATAAAGCCCATGGGGCTAGTTTTTCATTCATTCAATTTCGGAGAGAAGTAGGGAAGAGAGAGAGAGAGAGAGAGAGAGAGAGAGAGAGAGAGAGTGGAGGCCAAGAGGAGTTTGTGAAGCGAGAGCGGAATTGGCTTCCTTTGGTTGTAAGCTCTGTTTGGTTTAATTTAATGCAAGATTCTTTTCAATCAACAATGTCTGAAATTGCGATGAAGAGCGAGTAGCCCACCCACTTCTAGGGTCGGGGCGAGTCCGACAATATCCATGCGTATTTGAGGTAAAGATCCGACCTTTATCATGTTTTGAGCATCTACTACCTTTTATGTGTTTATTACCCATTCAATGGAGATCCATGCTAACAACTTGGATTGTAAACATAAAATCGGTAGATACAATTAGGGTTTCTTGAAAGAGTTGTCTAATTGTTGGAAAAGGCGAAAGCTTGATCCTTCGATGCAATTTGCATGATTATCGTTATTTATCTTGCCCTATGCAATGTTAGTTATTGTCGTTGCAAACCCCGATCTTGGAAGTTTTCTTTTATATAAAGTTTATTTCGAAATCTACAAAAGCTTTGTTCTTTATTTTTTCCTACTGTTGCCCTACTCGGTATTGACCAGAAATTGAGTGACTCTGGCCAGAAATCGACTGACTTGTTGAAAACTGCCCAAAATCGACTGAACTAAGTCGATATTGACTGCCTCTAGTCGATATTGAGTTGTTCCCTGGAGTCAAAATTGTGTGAGATTCTTCTGCTTCCTAGGATCCGCTAACCAGCTTCCTCGAGGATCGAACCTGACTTCTTTTTGCTACATCGGGAGGAAGTCTTGAACATTATTTGCTTGGAATGGAATCGGTTTGCTTTACTTTACTTATATTTTATTTGCAATCTCGATTTCCTCCTACAACAAATTGGCGCCGTTGCCGGGGAAGCAATCATTCGCACCTTAGGTAGTTAGATCTCACGTTTAACTTGAGTTTTCTTCTACAGATTTATGCAGGACACCTTCGAGTGTCTCAAAACATGGGCTGAAAGGGAAAGAGAGAGACGGTATGCAAAAGAATTTGAATATTTGAGATGGCTATACATCGTTGATGAGGAGGCATGGCTTGAGGGTGTACGCGCATTCAGGAAGCTACAAGATTTGTCAAAATCACCGCCAGAAGCCCCAATCCTGCTAGAAGAAGGATCTAAACCTGAGGTCGACCTTGACCAACACCTAGTCGATGTCGACCCATCTACAGTCGATATCGATATATCTCTAGTCGATACCCAGGTATGTCCTTCCCCTATCTCAATTCCAGGTCGTTTTTACCTTACAAGGTGAAGGTCATCCCTGACAATTTTGAGCAACCGATGTTCATATTCAAGTATGGGGTCCTCGCAATGTGGCATGAAACTCCACAAGATGAGGTGGAAATATCTCTTCCCACTCCACCATTTTGCTGTGGTGGAGATGTACAAACAAATCAACCAATGGACCTGAAGAGGTATGATGATGAGGTATGTATATTTTCTTTATATCTTCCTTTATGCATGCCAGCTGGAGCCCATGAAGATGAATGGGTGAAGCCATGGAGCGTTCACTCGGGGAGGTTTAAGCTTCTTCACATGATGCCCCCGGATGACATTCCACGCTTCCCATCACCGGAGGAACCACCAGACCCACCTATATCTCCGGACAAAGATGAGCCAGGCTAATGCTTAATGGAGAAGTCGGCCTAGCGACTCTAAAATCTGGAGCATGTACATAAAACTTTTGAACTTTGGGACTTTGAAACTTTTGGTTTTGGTTTTGTTTGTTTTTGTTTTTAGTTTTGAATACTTCATGTGGAAAGTCTTGCCTTCGTGCAATAGCTAACAATTTTCAGGTCGAGAAGCATAAAGGATCGCAAAGAGAGAAAGAAGAAGTCCCTGCCAGCAGTTCAAATCGACTAAGCCAAGTCGAGATCGAGTACGAAGAGGATCGAGTACAACACCATACTCGACGTCGAGTAGGCCAACTCGACATCGACCAGCCAGAAGCATCCTCGACTTCATCTTTCACTCGACGCAGCAGATCTGTACTCGACGTCGACCACACCTACTCGACGTCGACCAGCACATTTACTCGACTGTTCTGTTTTGACTCTACGACGCGTTATTCGGTGAGTTCCTTCATTTACCTCTGTTTTTTATTGATTTTATATAGTGGGGACACTGTATATTTTAAGTATGGGGTGGGGGAAGAACTCATTATTATTTATTTATGTGTTATTCTTGTTTTTGGTTTTACATGGTGAATTTTGAGTAGAATTTTAAATTTTTGTGCTTAATTACTAAATTCAAAGTTAATTTTTAAGAGACATCTCCCAATGCTTGTAAATTGTTCAAAGAAATAGTGTCATGGAAGCTTTAATTGAACTCGATGATGCAAAATTGGATTCATTGGAGATATGGCATGAAATTGCCTAGTAAAGGGAAGTCATAATGAAGTGCATATTTTATTGAAAACCATAGAAGGAGGTAAAATTTTAAGTTGCTTTTGACATGTTGCATGATAAGAGGATAGAGGACTTTATATTTCCATACAATGCTCATTGTTTATATTTCTATCATTACCTATGCTTATGCATCACAAAAGCCATATATATGCCTTATTTCAGTCCTTGCTCCACATGTTCTAAATATTGCCATTCTTTACCTTATTTCCTATCCGGGGATTATGTTGAGAATGATGTTACATTATGGAGATGCTATATGGTGTTTGTGTTGTTATTATTATTGGAGTATGGTGGGAAATGGTTTGAAATATATGGAAAATTTAATGAGTGAGAAAAAATCTGATCACCTCAGGAGATAAAGGTAGATCGACCCTGCTTACTGAGATAATAGTTCAGTGAGATGGGACACACATGTGAGGAGTCCAAAGCACTAAGTATCCGGGTCAATTCATGACACCCATGTTTGCGACTCGCGAGAAGGCAGTGCTGAGGTTAGAGAGGTAAAAACATATTATTGAAAAAAAAAGCAATGAGTGAGTGAGTGATGTGGAAATTATTAAAAAGAGAAAGTGCATCAAAGCAAAGTTTGAAGAACTTCTCTCTGGATTTAGCACCACATTGCCAAATATAGACCACCGTTAGCCTTTTACCAATCTACTCCTTATTGAGCTTAATTGAAGTCCTCTTGATTATTGTTGTTTTGTCACATAAATTGTTTTTTTGCACAACCCTCCTTTTGTGAGTAGATATTGCTTTTATTGCACATGTATGGATTTGTAGGCACCAAGTACCTTTTTAAGGATGGTAATTGAGTGTTGGGTAATATAACAATGAATCCATTATGTTGAGAGTTTTTGCAGGATTCCTCTTAATGACCATCCAAGTTATTGCTTGGGGACAAGCAAGCTTAAGTATGGGGTGATTTGATGTTCATGTTTTATTCCATGTTTTATATCTACTTTTATATCGATTTTTGCATGCATTTCATGCATTTGGTTTAGATTTATACAGAATCTATGTAGTTTATGCTTAATTGACAAATTATAGAGTCTACATTAGTTTTTGTTCAAATTCGCAGAAATCGGACGCACTTTGGAGCTTAAAGGAAAACTCATGAAGAAGCTAAGGATGGTGCAGCTGGAGAAAAGGCCATTTTTCGGCATTCATCATTCTAAGTCAAGTTCTGATGTCTTCATGAGAGTTGTAGCCCTCGAAAAGAGTTTTCCAACGCATCCTCATATGCGTCAATCCGACGAACGAGGAGTCCGGAATGTGCGTTTCAAGAACAGAATGAGAAGTTGAGCACAGAATGAGAAACTGAGCACAGGTCAATATCGACTCATCCTAGTCAATATCGACTCAATCTGGTCGAAAATTCAGAAGTCAAACCGATATGGACCAGAAGCAAGAAGTGAAGAAAAGGGCAACTCGATATCGACTTCAGTAAGTCAATATCGACCAAAAAAATCGACTCAATATTTTCCTCAGAAACCAAAATCGAGTCAAGACGAAGAGAAGCTGCAGACTCTACTCGATATCGACATAACTTAGTCGATATCGACCAAAAAGTCACTCGATATTTGTCCCAGGAGCCGGAAGAGAAGAAAAGTCGAGAAACGTTACTTGATATCGACCGACCTTGGTCGATATCGACTCACACCTAGTGACGTCACCAATTCGATTCCGGGTTTTACTTAAAGTTTTATCCCGAATCCGATGGAGATATTTTCGAGAGGAGATTCCTTGCACATGAAGACTTGATAGATTTTATCTTTTTATCTTTTTATTTATCCTAAGGGTTAAAACAATTAAATTACCCTAGGATTTATCATGTTTTATCTAGTTCGGATTTAATTATTTCTAGTAGGATTATATCTTCTATAATAGATAGATAGATATAAATAAAGATAGAGTTTCTTTCCTAGATTAGCTTAGAATGAAGCCTATAAATAAAGCTCATGGGGCTAGTTTTTCATTCATTCAATTTCGGAGAGAAGTAGGAAAGACAGAGAGAGAGAGAGACAGAGAGAGAGAGAGAGAGAGAGGAGGCCAAGAGGAGTTTGTGAAGCGAGAGCGGAATTGGCTTCTTTTGGTTGTAAGCTCTATTTGGTTTAATTTAATGAAAGTTTCTTTTCAATCAACAATGTCTGCAATTGTGATGAAGAGCGAGTAGTCCACCCACTTCTAGGGTCGGGGCGAGCCCGACGATAGCCATGCGTATTTGAGGTAAAGATCCGACCTGTATCATGTTTTGAGCATCTACTACCTTTTATGTGTTTATTACCCATTCAATGGAGATCCATGCTAACAACTTGGATTGTAAACATAAAATCGGTAGATACAATTAGAGTTTCTTGAAAGAGTTGTCTAATTGTTGGAAAAGGAGAAAGCTTGATCCTTCGATGCAATTTTCATGATTATCGTTATTTATCTTGCCTTATGCATGCTTGGTTATTGTCGTTGCAAACCCCGATCTTGGAAGTTTTCTTTTATATAAAGTTTATTCCGAAATATACAGAACCTTTGTTCTTTATTTTTTCCTACTGTTGCCCTACTCGATATTGACCTCTTATAGGTCGATATCGACTTCTGTCTCTCGATCTAGAAAGATCGCTGCTCGTTTGTGTCTCTGCAGAACAGGTCGATTTTGAGGAAGAACCAGTCAATATCGAATCCCTTGAGTCGATATTGAGTGACTCTGACCAGAAATCGACTGACTTGCTGAAAAATGCCCAAAATCAACTGAACTAAGTCGATATTGACTGCCTCTAGTCGATATTGAGTTGTTCCCTGGAGTCGAAATTGAGTGAGATTCTTCTGCTACCTAGGATCCACTGACCAGCTTCCTCGAGGATCGAACCTGACTTCCTTTTGCTACATCGGGAGGAAGTCTTGAACATTATTTGCTCGGAACGGAATCGGTTTGCTTTACTTTACTTATATTTTATTTGCAATCTCGATTTCCTCCTACAACACGAACCAATTTAACTTGCTAGGTTTTGACCTCATATTCATTTAAAGGGAATTTAGAGGTTGACGACTATACCCGATATATTTTTAGAATTTAATATCGAGTTACCTACGTAGCCGATAGGAGGCGTCAAGTCTTTACGCAGTTCTTTTCAAAGAAATAGTTTGATTTAATTTGTAAACGGTGACTGAATTCGGCATATTTAAAATTTTATACCGAATTTCCTACGTGACTCGTAAAAGAGTATCAAGTCCATACGTAGTTCTGAACGAAATCAAGTTTATATTTGGTGAAACTTAATTTGAGGTTTTGACTCCGTTTTTGTTGTTTAGGAGCCGAATTGAAATTAACCCACTAGAATTAATTGGCAAAGAATATTTGACGAGTTTAATTTTATATTTTGATCAAACTCAAATTCTTAATTTGTATCAATTATAATTCTTATATTTTAGTGGGTCGATTTGACAATTAAATACACCTCCTCTCAAAGATATGCGGAAGCATATACATCATGTCTCACCCATGCATCTATAAAACTACTTAATTCAATATACTTTCGCTGAGGTGGAAGCCTCCCCGCAATTCTCTCCTTTTCGTCCACTCAATTTTTTTCTTTTTTTTTCCCTTTTTTTCGATCTTTCCATCTTGGTTAGGGTTCTCTCCCGTCCCCTTCTTGAATTGATTCGTCTTCATTCCGTTGTTCCATCGCTCTTCCTTCTCTCTTCCTCCCCCGCGCTTCTCGGCTTATCGGTGAGTTTATACTCCCTTCTCTCTTCCTCCTCCACTGATGAGTTTATTCCCTCTTCTCCTCTTCTTGGTCTTTCGGCGCTTCTCGACTTGCCCCCTTTCTCCTTTTTGTTCTGTAGCGCATCTCTTCTTCCTCCGACACCCTTCGGCTTGCGAACTTCGCCTCCAACCCTAGCTTCCTTGGATGCGTCGACTCCCCCTCCAATTCACCCTCTTGATTTTCTGTCTTCTTCCTTCTTTCGCCCTTGATATCAGATCTCAAAATTGCTCATCCATATTGATGAAAGTTCTTGCTCTAGCATCCATTGTACTGGCGACGAGCGTGGGTGGCGCGCGGTGAACGACATCGACGACTATTAGTTCGCCCGAGTAGGTATTTGTCCTTACTTTCATTTCAATTTTCCGATATTTAGGATTTAGGATTTGGATTTGGGTATTTCGTGAGTTGCTTTGAGGATTTGATTGGATTAAAATTTTGAATTTAGGGTTAGAGATTAAAATTTTAGATTTAGGATTTAATGTCCTATTTTTGTTGATTACAATTTCAGATTTAGGGTTACATGTTGGAAATAGCAGCAATGATTTCGGATTTAGGGTTACATATTAGAAATAATGTCCTACCTATCCTTGCTGTTATTTAATGTCCTATTTTTGTTGATTACAGTTTTTACCATGTTGGTTTCTTCTTTTCTTTATGTTTGTGATTTCTATAAAGCATCATTCTCAAGCTGAACCATTGCCCCCTCATTCTTCCTATGACATAATTTATTAAGTCTACCTATAGTTTACCTATAATAGATAGATGCAGCAGAAAGGTAAAGGCATTTTACACATGAATGTGAGCTTGAAGATATACATTCTTCCTATGACATGATTTGTTAAGTTCGGTGCTTTGCTCTTGGAAGAATGCTTTAGTGTTTAAGAATATGAATTCCTTTCCACTTTCAATTTTTAAACCTATTGTAACATCTTTCCCAAGTTGGCCCATTGCTTCTTTTTTATTTTATTTTTTATTGTCTTACTGGTTGTGTTATGCCTTTTTGTTCTCCTGGTCATTTCTGTCATTTGTGAGCATGTATATTTCTATCTCTTATGATGTGTTCCTCTTATTTGCCCACCTAATCAAGTGTGAGACAATGTGATTTAGGGCACTTAGGATAATCCAGGAACCTGGTGTTGAACAGCTTAAGGAGCCTATGTTTAATGAGATTACTGATTCATCGTCTAGAAGAGCCTCTTAAGAGGGTAAGACCAATGTGTTAGCTTTAAATCTTAAATGAATTGTTTTTGTGTTCTTGGGGGGGAAATTGGGTTTGTTGTTATGCCTTTTTTTGAATGTTCAATGGATGATCCTGTGAATGTTAGCTTGAAGAAACATCTGAATTAAAGCCATGGCCACTTGCTTCTTCTATGCGGAAAATTAAAATGTGGGGCTTTCAAATTAGGATTTAGCCTCATATTTTAGTGCATCTACATTTCAAATTAAGGTTATATCTTTTAACTCAATATTTTGTCGTTTTATTTTTGCCTTTCTCCTGTTTTTTGATATTTTGATTGTGACAAGTGATATATCTGGACTCAACATAGCCGAGATTCGTGTCATTTCATTTTCTTTGACCTACTTGCTAGAATCAGTAGCCATAATGAATTTCACTTCCGTCTTATTATGCTCTATTAACATGATCCTTATTGTTTTCTCTTCTTATTAACCTATTATTTGACTTTTTCTCAATAGCCAATTTTTCTGGAAACCAATAAAAGTGTAATTTTGTTTAAAAATCCAGCTATGTAATTCAGTCTTTTCCCTCAGCATCTATAATGCCGTTCTTCATACCTGTTTATCAAATTTCGCTTTACTTTTGTTCACATCTATGGCACGGGACTTGTGTGTTTGATTTATAAGACACCTTTCATATTCTTTTGTGTATTTGATTCTTTGTGATCGTTCTTTGGTAATATAGTTGATCTTTGGATGTGTATTCTTTAATAGAATGCTTTTTTTAATTCAATTTTTTTTTCTTTAGCATCTAAATTTCTGTTGTTCAAATATATATTTTTATTAAATTTCGCTTTAATTTTGTTCTAAAATTCAGCTTAGCTAATTCAGTTTCATTGATTCTTTTATATAATACATTCTTTTAATTCATATTTTCCCTTCTAATTACTGTTTTATAAGTATATATTAATATTTTTTTATCTTGATTTTCTATTTTGACCACGAATCACTGGGCTCTAAAATTATGATTCTTTCAGTTTGCTAATTTCAAATTGACTGAATCTCAATTTCTGTCATATGAACCTATAATTAATATGAAATCTATGATTCTTTCCTGCTTATATTATATTCTGATATATTATATTATGATATTCTTTCCTAACTGAATCTTACCTTATTATTACCATATAATTTCTCTTTCTTCATTCTGTTTAGGTTGGGCTAATTGGGGTTGTTTCATTTTTCATGTCAGTTCCCGATTGATTTGACCAATTTTGTGTAGTTTGATTTGCAAATATTGACAATTTTGGTTTCATCTTTCAGTTTATTCATCTTTTTTAATCCATGGCAAAACAGCTACAGTTCACAAGCACTTGAAGGTATGCTATGAGTTTTTGATAATGTATTTTTCTCTCCGACATACAAATACTTGAGCAACTCGGACATATACACCGGTGATTCAAGGCATCCAAAAGAGAAGCGGAGTTCTACTGCTTGGTAAATCATTTTGAGTTAACATCACATTCAGAATCTTATTCGGGTTTTATACAAGGTAGCACCAGGACTAAGATGAACTTATTGTTTGCTTGTGAAGGTGTGATCGAATATTGTGGTATGGTAGAGTCATACACCAACAATCCTATGTTCGCGGGGAGTCAAGATTCCCGGACCATAGACCAGTGTTTAGTGTTGTCTTGGCTGGGGTGGAGTCCATTAATCACTTTTGGATCAAGAAAAGCATGAGCTGCTCAAGTGCTAGAGTTGAAGTGGAAGAATTGCTACCATATTCAGAAGGATTTAATGAGCTGAATTTCCACTAAGAGGTGGTTCCGAATCCTCAAGACGTCAGTATACATCCATCTTCATCTTAGGTGCTAAGCATTGGCTGCTACCAATTGGTAATTTCTGTTTTCTCTTAGGCATTTTAGGCTTATTCACAACAATATAATTATTGTTACCACAATAAATTATTGTGTGCACATAAAGTTAGATATGACCATAGAGGACAATGTTTTGAGATTTAATGTTTGTATATGATCTACAAAGACTTGGAATTCATTTGGTCCCCTTGCTTCGTATATAGGTGGGCACCGCTACACAGACATGGATCTACGCGTCAGATGGTGGTTTTAGACATTCATCTGCCTTCGAAAAAGGGTAAGTCTTAGCCCTCTACTCCTTATCCGATACAACGGCTAAATTGCTTATTTTATTCTTTAATTTCCTAATTCTCTTTTAACTCTTTGATCACAGTTACCTACATAGCAATTTTGCAGTATTCGATACTTCGGCGTCTAATGCAAGATGTAAGTCGTTTATGGCTCTATAGATCAAATTGCTTTACCATTTATACTCTTAGTGTGACATATTTTTGTTTTTCAGTGCCCTACACAATTCAAATTGGCGATTTAGTTGCCGCACAAATCATCATCCATGTAAGAAAGACGAGAAAGACGCAGGGACAGTCATACAGAGGACTCGAAAGGTCCCGGTTTCGTACACTGAAAAGAAAGGGAAAGGGGGGAGAAGTTGTAAAAGCCACTCATTGTGTTGTTAGTTGTTAGTTGTTAGTTGTTACAATACAAAAGAGAAGGGATGACTTGGGCTTTTCCATTTTTGAAACTTTGATATAAACTTTAGGCGAAATTGCAGGAAACCACCCTTTAAATAGGATAGTTTGCAGGAAACCACCCTTTAAATTTATTTTTGCAGAAAACCACCCTTTAAATATTGTAGTTTGCGGCAAACCACCCTTTAAAATACATTCATTTAAAAAACACCACCCATCATCACTTTTCATTAAAAATTATCAAGTAAATCGAAATTACCTTTTTACCCCTTAATATATATATATTCTTTTAAGGATGTTAGAAAGAAAATTTTGTTATATTTTTGCGTTATCAATATAGCGATTGTAACCTTATTTAAAATATTTATCTAAATATAATTTTATATCAATCCAAGGAGAGAATAAACATTAAAAAATGTTTTCACTTAATATAATATATAAATATTTAGATATAGATATAAATTATATTTTAATTCAACGTATTGAATTAAACTCATTGGTTTAAAAAAATTTAGAATATCTTAAAGATTTAAAAAAATATAATTGTAGTGGGTTATTTCAAATCATCATAAAGACTTATATATTAATAGTAGATATAGATGACACATCATCTTAAATTCTTATAAATTAATATTATATATAGATTTAATATAATAAATAAAGATTTAAATATAGATTCCAATGATTTCAAACATAATGTTTGAAAAAAGAAAAGAAGAGATTTCAAATGTAATGTCATTCATTAAACTGCAATTAAAAGCATACAAATATAATTTATTTTCTTTCTAATCACCTTGAAATATAATATATATTTTGGAGGGTAAAAGAGTAATTTTGGTTTAATTAATAGATTTTTAATTAAAAGTGTTGATGGGTGGTTTTTTAAAATGAATGTATTTTAAAGGGTGGTTTGTCGCAAACTACTATATTTAGAGGGTGGTTTGCCGCAAAAATAAATTTAAAGGGTGGTTTTCTGCAAACAACCCTATTTAAAGGGTGGTTTCCTGCAATTTCGCCTAAACTTTATTAGTCGGATCAAAACTGTAAATATTTTCCGTGGGTAAAGAAGAAAGCAAAACAAGTGTTAATAGCTCTCATTGCAGGGAACTCTCCACTATGAAAAAAAAAGAGCAAAATTTGCACAGTTTAGGTTACTCACACCGTAAATAATAATTATTTATTTCTTTTTTTATGCATTCCTATATATTCTCTTCCGATATTCAAAATTTTTTGTCTTTAGGATTTGCATGGACGAAGCTTAAAGCACCAACCATGTGCCATTTGTGAACATCTATGTCCTTCCCGAACAATATTATTGTATTAAGTTTTTCAAACATTTGTTTAGATTGTTACTTGGTTATTTTATATATATAATAAATATTTTATATTCTATTTTTCTTTTCTTCTTCTCGCAAACGCGCCATGGCGCGGGAATTACACTAGTTAGATATATAATTTGAAAATATCGGATGCACGTGTATATTGATTTGCACATATAGTTTGCTTAGGGAAGTTAAAACCACTTCAGACTTGGCAAACTAGCAAAGCCCGTTTCATTTTATTCCCTGCAGAGCCCAATTAACTTATCAAAGCCCTGTTTCCTATCCCGAGCTCAGCCCTCTGTATGATTCCCCCATTTCTTTCCACTATACACATACGCCAGCTCTAGGAGGATGGGTGACCTAGACCTCCATTAACCGGTGATCGACAGTGCAACCTTAACCCGATGGTGAAACCAATGGGAGATCAGTGGCATCAAACACCAGAAGTGCCGGAAATTCATAAGCCGGATAAAGAAAGAGAGAGGATGTTGTCGAAGGCCAGAAGGAGCACAAACGGGATTTTCGAAGGCGAGAAATTTTGAGGGCTTCTGCGATTTGAAGAACAAGCAGGTCTACCCCCCTTCTTTTCCCTTAAATTTTCCCTGAGTTTGATCCGATTTGGATGATTTGGATTTCGGAAAATAAAAATTATGGCTGATTTCAATTCGTTATTTGGGACTTTGTTTTGTTTAGGGCAATTGATAGAGAGGGGAGTCATGGCCCGAAGAGACCGAAGGAGAAAGATGACCTCCCACCACAGCCGTACCAAGAATAACCAAAAGAGCTTTCAAGGTTGAATCCAAGGTATCGGCTGCCGAATGGAGTGATTTGAAGCAGGCGAGAGCCCCATGAATCAGGCGTCCCAGGTTTGCTTGAGCTCTAATGCTTTTCTTAACCTCAATTTAGGGCTTTATCAATTGTTGAATCAACTCATTCGCCCAACTTCCCGAGACTCCTTCTGAGATGTGATTTGTTCTTAATTTGTATTTGGTATGGGTTGATAAAAGTATTAAACTGTGTACCCATGGCCATTTTGCTTTCTCCTTTTGAGAATCACTTTCAGTTTAGGTTTGAACCTTTGAATTTTGACATGAAGAATTTGATTTCCCACGTCCAGGATCAATTTGTGTGTAATTGAGCCCTTAGAAAGTTTATCTCCCTTTATCTGTTGTTTATCTAGACTGCAGTGACTTAATTTCCAACTTGCTTTGGTTTGGGTTGGGACACCAGGAAGTAACATTTTTTTGTCCACAATTTTAGTGCCTTCCAGTTGGTGGCTTTGCACTTTTGTTTGACAAAACATAATTTGTCCCATATTCATTTTACTTTTTAATAGTTGATGGAATTTGGCAATTCATTTGCTTGTGAATTCCGAGCAAAATTCGGCAGCCTTTCGGTGCAATAAGTTGATCCACGCCGGGATCGGAGTAGCGACGAGAGACTAAACTCTTGAGCCGCTAATGCTCCTGGTGAAATTTTGGCAGCATTTCGGTGCCATAGGTCGATCCACGCCGGGATCGGGATAGCGACGAGAGACTAAACTCTCGAGCCGCTAATGCTAAGATCGAAGGTCGCGACGAGAGAATAAACTCTCGAGCCGCTAGGATCCATTTCATTTCCAGTTTTGCTTATTACTTTTTTTGTACCTGCAGTTTTGCTTATTACTTTTTTCATTTCTGCCTCTTGTAATAGAGGTATCTCTCTCTTTGCACTCTCTCTTTCCACTCCCTTTCTGCACTCTCTCTTTCCACTCTCTTTCTGCACTCTCACTTTCCACTCTCTCTTTGTGTTTGGTGGTTGCAGGTACCCGCTTGGGAGGAAGAGGAACCAGGAGAAGGAAGATGTGTTTACTGCAGTTGGGAGACCTGAATTTTTTTTTTCTCTTTGTGGATGCAGTTGCAGGTGAACACCCAGGAAGAAAAGCCAGCCGGTTGGAAGATGGGTTTACTGATTTTGGTAATGGTGGGAAGCCGAGGCCCCCCTTTGAGAAGTTGAGGTTAAAGTGCCTTTATAGGATGGAATTTGGGAAGTTACTTGTGTAAACCACCTTACCCACGTACTGCACTTTCATTTTTTTTCTTTTGTGTATTTTTTTGTTTTCAACTGCAAATGGAGAAAGTAACGTGTACTGGCACTCTGACAATTGCAATTTCAGCCTTTTGATTAACTTTGGGCTAGCTGGACTTGGGCTAGGAATTTTTTTAAGAGCCCAATTTTATAACTTTAAGCTTTGTGCTTAATTTACAGAAGATCCATCATTTTTTTTACATGTGATGATTTGAAATCATGAAAAAAATTTCATGATATTTTACCATCCAACAGGTAACTTTTCCGTATAATGAAGACTGAAATGAGACGATGGGTTACCTTACGTGCCACCCTTGTAGGGCCTCGTAGTCGGCCGCAGGGATCAGTCACATGGCTACGATGTCAGCGGGAACGACGGCATCCTTCCCTTTAGAGGCTTGCAGTTTCTTCGCCGGTGGGCCCACATCCACTATATCATTCCTCTTCGTCTTCTTGGACGCCTTTCTCTCAAATACCAGGCCGACGGTTGAAGAGAACAACCTCTGAATTTCCAGAAAAAAAATCCATGTCACCGAACATAACAACCTTTGTCACCTAGATAACATCCCCATGCCACAATTGAAAACATAAAGGATGAATGGCACGGGCCACAGGGAGCGTACCTTAGCAACTTGACGGGGCTTCTCCACAGCTTCAATATGAGTCCTCGTATCGACATCACTACCTTCCACCTGGAAAACAAATGACTTGAACAAATTTCCAAAAAGGGGTCCAAGAAGTGTTTTCAATTAAGTTCAATCAAGTGATTAAAAGTTCAGAAGTCAATTTCAATGTCAGAGTTGCTTACCTTATCCACGTCTGCTTGTTCAGGCTCCCCACCGGCTGCTTTTGAACTCTCTATAACCCCTTGGACATGTTCGTCCTGAAAAAATAAATTCAACCCTTTCAGTTAATGCACATATATCTTGTCACACAACATAAAACACCATGTCACTCTACATAATAATCCATGTCATCATCAATTCATAACTGCATTGTCAACTTCCACATCAACATAACACAAGACCTTACCTTATCACCTTATTGCTGGCTCTGCTCTTTCAGAAGCTCAGTACCAGTCCCCTTTGCTACATCAACATCAACATCAACAACCTGCAAAACCGATCTACAAGTTAAATGGATTCCAATATGACTTGCTTGTTTCTATAAAGTGACGCATATAACTGGACCTGACCTTAGCAACTTGTTCTTGTTCAAGCTTCCCACCATCTTCTGTTTCAGTCTGGGTAACGTCATGCACCTGAATGTGGAAAACAAAAACATTCTTGCAAGTGAACCCCCTGAATCTCGTGTCATACAACAGAGCACAACATGTCGTCAAAAAAGAAACTTACCTCATCATTCTTCTTTTGTGCCCCCGATACGTTGTCATCATCATCGCTTTTTCCGATGTTCTCACCAACGATGTCGTTCGCGTACGTGTCACCCAAAAGTCCGTGTCCAGATCCATCTTTCTCTTTCTCAGCATCTCCAACCTCGTTTTCACTATCCCTTACTCTTTCTTCCTTGCCTCTTCCCATCCATTTACCATCCCGCAGTTCATGGACCGTCTCCTCCAACACTTTTATCTGCACACAATAAGTTTTTACAATCAATCCTACATACTAAGTTCAACATACCAGATCACAAAACCACAATCAGTTATTCAGAACGTATTTATTTCCCATGTCACCTACTATATGTCCCATGTCATTAGTCTATTTACCCCAGTCACTTAACTTATTAAGATTATGCAGAAAATAATGCGAAAGAATGAAGTACCTTCTCCAAGGTATCCATCATCTTCTCGAGTGTCTTCACCACATTATCCCCAGCACCGTCCGTCTCCTCAGCTCGTGCACTAGTTCTTGCAGGGGGGGTATCAACAGAAGCATCGTAATGGTGCGCCAACGGCCGCACAATGTCGTCAAAAAGAGGGTCAGGCTCTTCATCCCGATGGTTGCACCCATCCAACATTGATAGCTCGCCCTTCTCCGGCAGTAGCATAGGGTTCTCAGTATCTGTCATGACTTGCTCCCCCTCCAGGTCCATGCGTTTGACAATGTTGTCATACAAAAGGTTGTCTTCATTGGCGAACCACCTCGTGCACCGAGGGATCGACTTTTGGGACAGCTTGTTCGCAAACACGGCGCCGAAGTTTGGAATGGATTCATATAGTCAAATCTGCAAGCCAACCGCAATCCATTTAAAAACCTACACCGCATAATGGAGTAAAGTAGCGTGAGGGTGGTAGATAATGTTAACTAGAAGGCCATCAGATAGCCCATCAGCCCGTATACAACGCGGTCATTTCTTTTAGGATCGGGCTTCATGTCAGCCAACCGGCGCTCAATGGCACCGGAGAGCGAGTTGTGTGTGGTCTCGTAAACAAGCCTCCCCCATGGGTATATATACCAGGAAGCGTTCGGCATTCTCCACGAGCCTGACAATCCACCCCCGCAAAAGGCTTCCTCTTTTTCCCCCTCCCAATAGCACTGCCTCCACGATGAAGAGGAGAACGAGCTTGAATCACTTCCTTGCACTCGGCTCCTTGAGCAGCCTGCTCTTCAAGGCGAACTCAAGCTCGTCCACCTTCATGTTGTCCGTTTCTGAAGTCCTTCACATCTTTGTTGTCCTCCTCCATCACCGTACGCTTCAATCGGCCACACTAGAGCCCCGTGACAATGGCAAACTCCTTCATCGAGAAACGTCGCAGCTTCCCCTGAATCATATACCATGTCTCCCGCTTCTTCTTGGTCACCACTTGATGTTGTAGTGCGTAATGCACTAGTTGGGACGAGAATTGGCACCGGTTCGCCAGGTGGATGATCCCACAAAACTGGTTGTCCAACAGCTTATCCCAATCATAGAGGTCGATGTAGCTGTCGATGTTGGCAAGCATCGACAACCTCGACCCTTGGTTTACCCGTGCCCGGAAGTGCTTTTCTTACGGGACACAGTAACGGGGCTCCCGCTGTTTGTCACTCTTTGTATTTTTTTTTCCGAACCATTTATCTCCTGCAGCTTAAGAGCAATAATCAGTTATCCAGATATTTGATATTCCATGTCACATAGTTTCTAAACCCGTGTCATCAATGTCAGACAGTTTCTAAACCCATGACGCCATACTTTCCACATCAACTCCCGAAATCTCAATTTCAAACTAATGGAAATGCGTTTACCATACCTAATACCAATCGAACTCCACACCCAAAGTCACCCAATTCCAGTTTCGGATTCTAAGCCCATGTCACCCAAATTCCACACCCATGTCACCCCCTATCTCTTTCCCACACCAGATTTCGAAATTAAACACATGTAAAACCTCAATCCTTCTTCTTCAATCAGCCCCCTAATCTTCCCCATTCCCAATTTCGATTCCCCCCATTGCCATCCTCTTCGGTCTTCCTAAACCCTAACCGCCGGTTTGCCCTATCCATACCCCAAAACCGCCCTCCTCTTCCTTCAATCGCAACCACCATTGTCACCCATCCACATACCATCAATCAACCCACCTTTTACATTCAATCTCTTACCACCATAGCAGGTTCCTTCAACCACCTACCCCACACCCCAGATTCGAAGAAAATGGACAACAGAGAAAACATTGGAAAGGGGGCGTACCTTTACACTTTGGCAAGGCATTCTTCTCTTCTCCAACAGTTCCCGGCCGACGACCGTAGCAATGGTAAGGTGTGGTGGTCGGCGTCTCTTCTTCATCCCCGAGCGGTTTTTTGTTTTTAAAATGGAGAGATGGAGTCCCGATGGAGAGAGAGAGAGAGAGGGTGTGGTGATGATAACCCCGGGAGGCATTAAATGCCCTGTCAAGTCACCCAATTTTTTTTTCTTTTCCTTTTTTTCTTTTCCCGCCCAAAACCGGCTACAAGGGGTGAGGTGACGGGCACATTTGTGCAAAAAAAATGAGAAAGGGTCTATTTTTGCAAATTATCCCACCCTTGTGCTATTTTTGCAAGTTTGGCAAAAAAATTGGTCTATCTATGACCATTTAGCCATAATTTTTTTGGGTGTTTTTTTTTCGTTTGTGTGTGTTTTTTTTAACCATTTTACTAGTAGTATTTTTTTTATTTTACATTTCCCTCCTATATTTTTTTTCAATTCCCTCCTAAAATTTCATTCTCCCCCTCCTAAAATTTCATTTACTCCCATTTTCATTTCCTCCTAGTTTGTGAAATTTCTTTTATAATGAGTAATCTAATTAACAAAAATAAAATTCGACTAGACACAAATAAAATTTTACTTATGTAATAATCTATTTAAAATAAAATAAAATCATCGATCAAATCATTTGTAATGAATAAAATATAAAATCATAAATTTATTTAGACGTAAAAGGTAATGATTTATTTATATCGAATTTTATATCATCTACTTAAATAATTAATAATCCAACATAAATAATTGAATATAGTTTAAAAAACAAGATTACAGAATATGAATATATGATAGTTTTAAAAGTTGTACACTTAATTTTAATACTTTTATTTAGAGTTTTATATTATCTCACATAAGTAAAATTACCAAAAATAAAATGATTGATCAAATCACTTAAAATGAATAAAATATAAAATCATAACTTTAGTTAGACAAGAAAGATAATAATTCATCTATAACGAATTTTATATAATCTACTTCAATACTTAATAATCAAACATAAATAATTGAATATGGTTTTTTTAAAAGATTACGAGAATATGAATATATGAAATTATGAATTGTGAATACATGATAGTTTTATAAGTTGTATTCGTAATTTTATATTACCTTATTTTCCAAAATTTTACGAGGTATGAAGGGAATACTTTAAATTCATCGAATTTCAAATCCATTGAATATTCTAATTCATCGAATAATCGGAGATGAATTTATATATGAGGATTAAGGTAATCTTGTTTAGTTATTTTCATATAGGCAAAATTTTTTTACTTTATCAGTATTTAAGATTAACTCACAAAGGAGTCGGTTTACTAGATTACTCAAAACACCAAAAGTCATCAACTCATAGTATATTCATATAGATTGATGTAAATCATTACTCGTTTACTCGTGTAATGAATTAGTAATGATCGACATGAATTCAAAATTCTCATTTCTTAGTAATAAAAGATGAGTACAATGAGGATATTATAACTTGAATCATATAAGTAGTATATTTTTTTTGAAAACTACTTTTTGGAAGAGACAAATAACAATCGCACAAATAACGTGAATTATCTTTTAAATAGGAAATCAAGTATATATGATTGATTTTGATAACAATGTGATGGGATCTTATTACCATATGAGCCCAAGTCACACGAAATCTCAATTGAGAAAACAGCTTGGCGATACATCAGTATTTTGGATCCACCGAACTGTATAAAATTCCGATTGAAGCCTATGAGCACTTGTTGGAAAGCTATTTTAAGTGGCTACAATTTCCATGAAGAACACTGTTTCCAAATCAGCCTTGAAGATGACCAAAAATGTTGATCTTTACAACAACATGAAATCTGGCAGCTTCTGAGAAGTGCATTGTTGTGAGCTGAATTTGCCATATTTTACAGTAACTTTAATATCGTTTTCTGCATACTTTGCATACATTTGGGTTAGATAGTACAGAATCTATGTAGTTTATGTTTATTTGCCAAATTATGGAATCTACACCAGTTTCTGTTTAAATTCGCAGAATTCGAGACGTTTTACAGCAACTCTAAGGAAGGCCAGAAAAGCTCGGAAAACCACTACAGAAGTCCAAGGAGCCAGTCGACATAGACGAAGCCTTGTCGAGGTCGACGACGCCCAGGAGCCATGTCCGAGCCTTGTCAAGCAGAGTCACCCGAGGAGCCAGCCGACAACACTCCTACTCGATGTCGATAAGGCCCTAGTCGACATTGACGACGAATCGAGAGCTGTGTGACGTGGCTTGACGAATCCTACTCGGAGTTGGAGTCCTTGGAGCCGAGGATGGCCTAGTCTATCCGAATTATCTACATCTATCATGAAGAAGAAGATTTATCCACTTGAAGACAATTTAGATATATTTAGATTTAATTTCTTTATCGCTTTTATTTATCCTTAAGCATTTTAGATATAGTTTTAGATATAGATATAGATATTCTATCCTTGAGTAGCAAGGAATAGAATGCTATAAATAAAGCCCATGGGGCTCAGTTTTATTAATTCAATTTCAGAGGTAGAGAGGTAGTTCCACAGAGACAGTTTTAGGAGTTCTAAAGTTTTTAGGGTTTTGGCATTCTGCGAAAGTTGATTGTCAGGATTGTAAAGGCTTTTGAATATAGTTTAATGCAAGTTTCTTTTTATACATCAATGTCTGCGATTGCGATGAGGCGTGAGTAGTCCACCCACTTCTGGGGCTGGGGTGAGCCCGACGGTGGCCATGTGAGGTGATGCAGTAAAGGTCAGATCTTTTTATGCAATTCGTCTTCTATCCCTATGAGCATGATTCTTTTGCGAGAGTTGAAGGTGATCCTTGTGTTGTGTTATTGAAGCGAAAGTGATCTTAATGCAATTTGGGTTAATTATGTGAAAAGGGTTACTAACAATTAGGGTTTATGCGAAAGCCTCTATATGCCTATTTGTTAACAATGAAAGTTGTTTGATGGAAAGCATGATCTTTTATGCCTTTATGTGTTACTTTGCATGGTTATCGTTGTGGTGTTGATACCCTGGCCTTGGAAGTCTTCTATTATATTGATTTATTTCTGTCGAAAATCTGAGTTTTGTGTTCAAATTTGCAATTTAAAGTTTCTGTCTTTCTTGTCGATACAGAGGAGAGCTTCGTCGATATCGAGTAGGACCTTAGTCAATATCGAGTACGGTTTTTGTCTATGTCGAGTTGATTTTCTTCTGTTGTCGTCGATTTTCAGTTTCTGTTTTCGATTTTTGACTTACTGTTTTCGATCTCGAGTACCAGCTTGTCGAGATCGAGTAAAGTTGCTGCCTTGCTTTGTTCTTTACTTTCGTTTGCTTTTCTTTCGTTATTTTCTGTCTTTGCTTTTGTTTCTGTTTTGCTTTGCCTTTTCTGCTTTTATTTCTTTCTTTTCTGCTGCTTGTCTGTGAGAATCTGTAGCTACCTAAGAACTGCTGACGTGCTTCCTCGTGGATTCGATCCTGACAACCTTCTACTACAACGGGAGGAAGTCTTGTATTTATTTGCTGAGACAGGGAAGTCAGTTTGATCTTTACTTTATATTTATTTCATACTTGACCATCCTCCTGCAACAACAAATTGGCGCCGTTGCCGGGGAAGCAATCATTCGCGCCTTAGGTAGTTAAATCTCACGTCTGCTTTGAGTTACTTTTCAGCACGTCTGCTTTGAGTTACTTTTCAGGTGTATGCGCCGTTCTGGTCTACCACCCGAGTTTGACAGCTTAGACGAACCAGAGCGTTACCTACAAATCCACTCTAAACTCAAAAGGATCATGGCGGCCGCTGAAACACAAGAACAGCTGATTGCCAGGCTTACAAGGGAGCTAGCCGCAAAGGATACCACTATAGCCAATGAAAGGGCAGCGAGGGAACAAGAAGCTGAGAGCGCAAGGCAAGCAGAAGCTGAGCTTGCCCAATATCCAACTACTGCTGAGGATTATATGCATCCAACCCTCGTCGTGCCTGAATCGGCGATTCTTATCCCTGAAAACTCTTTTGAAATTCGCACTCAATTTCTTATAGAGCTTAAAAATAATGCCTTTTTTGGTACATTTAATGAATGTCCTCTTGAACATATTACGAACTTTTCTGACATGTGCCGTACTCTTGCTGAAGGTACAACTCTGGAATATGTCAAGATGAAGTCTTTCCGCTGGTCGCTGGCTGGACCTGCACTGAAGTGGCTTGAAGGGCTGAAACCAAGATCACTGACAACATAGGCCCAAGTAGAGCAAGAGTTTCTGAACAAATTCTTCCCACCCTCCAAAACAGCACATCTCCGCCAGAAAATCGCCGCCTTCAAAAAGAAGCAAGGGGAACCGCTGGCAAAGGCATGGGAGCGCTACAAGGAACTTCTACGATCTTGCCCTACTCATGGACAGCCACCCTACGTCATTCAAGAGATCTTCTTCAACTCTCTTGATCAAGTCACTAAGGATAGAATCAACCATTATACTCGCTATGAGTATCTGACAATGCCGCCAAGTGACGCATGGGGTGTGCTAGAGAAGCTCACCAACTACGACAACAAGTATGGGTCTACTGCAACTTATGAAGAGAACCCATACGCCAGGTCAGCACCATCCATGCCTCTTTATGAGCCTCCTAAGGAAATTGATTCGGATGTAACGGAACAGTACTACAGAGATCAGAACAAGAAGCTCCTTAAGCAAGTGAAATATCTTTCTGTCAACCAACCTTGCATTGAATGCGGATCGCAACGGCACACCACTCCTGAGTGCCCACACACAGAGCAAGTCAAGATGGCAGAACACCACGAGGAGGTAGCTTACGCAGGGGGTCCCAATCGCTACATAGGGGACCAAAGGTTTCAGCAACCACAATGGAACCAAGGTGTCCCTAGGAACCCCCCTGCCCTATAGAGCTCCAGGACATCCGGAAAGAGACCAGAAAAAGGATGATATACAGACAGTCCTGGAGGAAATACGGAGAAATCACTCAGAAACTAGGCATTCCTTCAACTCCGTCTACACTCAGATGCAAGGGGTCAACTCTAGGCTTGGGGAGATTGATACATGGCGAAAATCAGTTGATACACAGATTGGTCAGCTGGCAGCAGGAATCCCCAGACAGTCGGGTGCGCTCCCTGGGTCTTCAGAACCAAATCCTAAGGAAAAGACTGGGCACATCGCTGCTATAAAACTCAGAAGCGGACATCAACTGCAAGAACCAGAGGTCGGAAAGCAGCAGAACAATGAAGAACAGCAAGTCGACATCGACAGCACTGTAGTCGACATCGAGGAGGGCCTAGTCGACGTAGAGGAGAAACTTCAGAAACCTTCGTCTACACTGAACAGCAACTCGACAACGCCCAATCTAGTCGAGATTGACAAGGACCTAGTCGATGTCAAGGAGCCCCTAGTCGACATAGAGCAGCCTGCAGCCCCTCCGACGTCTGCTCCAAATCCGAAAAAGAGGCTGCCTTTCCCCACAAAATCTCCAAAGGACCCAGCAGAAAAGAAATTTCAGCGCTTCATCAAGATGCTTCAGAAACTCAACGTCACCATCCCCTTCACAGAAGCTCTCAATGAAATGCCATCCTACATCAAGTTCCTGAAGGAGATTTTAAGCAAAAAGTGATCGATGGCTGAAATTACAGAGGAATGCAGCCATTTGGACATACTGGAGAAGAGGCCGGATCTAGGTAAGTTTGCTATAACCATTGGATTTGGTCCATATAAAATTAATGTCGTATGTGATCTTGGAGCTAGTGTGAGTATAATGCCTTTAACAATTTGGTCCAAGATTAAGATAGGTGCCCTGGAGCCTGTGAATGCTAGACTATATATGGCCAACAACACGGTGGTCATTCCAACAGGCATGGTGGACAATGTCCCAGTACAAGTAGGTAAATTCTTTGTCCCTGCTGATTTCCTAGTTATTGATATGCAAGAAGATCATGCTTGTCCAATTATTCTAGGAAGACCCTTCTTGGCAACGGTGGATGCCAACATAAGCGTAAGGAAAGGAGTGCTCACCTTTAACATCAGCGATGAGGTAATTGAGTATTCCTTTAATAAAACTGAAAGGCATACAGGTCCAATGGAAGAGGTGAAATCTATCTCAGCTGGCTACATCACTTGCGGGGAACCCAAGGTCAGAAATATGACCCCTGAGGAGCTGGAAAAAAGGGACATGGAGGCCCAGGTGGAGGAGATCATGGCAATCCTAAAGGAGGACGTAGAAAATCCAATCGACACAAATGAAGGTACGTCGTTATGGATTAATTATTTTTTGGATGCCTTGACAGGAACTAAGTATGGGGTCAAGATCGACCAAGACTCCTCGACATCGAGGACCCTAGTCGATCTCGACAAGACACAGAAGCCTCCACCAGCACCAGCGTCATCGAGCAGCAATACAGAAGCTGAGGCCTACTCGACATCGAGTAAGCTACTCGAAATCGACCACCACCTTGCTTCCTCGACTTATCCCTCCTCAACACTGGAGCTACCAGGAGCAGAACCCTACTCGACATCGAGTAGAATACGCGATGTCGACAAGCCCTCGACTTCACCAGCTCCTGCATCCTCGAGCAGCCCACCATCAGAACCTGCAGACTCGTCGAGATCGACTAGCCCTAGTCGAGATCGACCAAACACTGTGGTCCCCGATTCCGTCGCTGCGAAGGTAAGCCCAGGTATGGATTTCTCTTCTCCTATTTCCATTAAAGATTTATCTATACATGGGAGAGGTTTGCCTTGGTATGTGCGCTTATGTAGGGTATCCAATGATGAGCCCAAGGAGTATGAAGTTGGAGACAAGCTCTATGTCTCTAAATCAAAGGATCATTGGTTCCCTAACAAATTCAACAAGAAGCGGATGGGACCTTTCGCGGTGAACAAGATCCATTCTGGAGGATTACAGCTGATGGACAAGAATGGAGTCTTATCTGAGGCCCAGACTACATGGGCCCTGCAAATGCCACCTTGAGCTAAATGGAAAGTCGGCCTAGCGACTATAAAATCTAGAGCTTGTACATAGACTTTTTAGGACTTTTTGAGACTTTGTTTTTGGTTTGAAACACTTTTAGTTTTTCTATTGTGGGTATATGTCTTCTACACTTTTCAGGTCCATGGATAGAGGCAAGCTATATCAACATTCATACTCGGCCCAGGAGGTGCTTCCATTCGAAATTTAGAGGCCCTGCACATCAGTCTAGTGAGTTTCTTTCTCTACCCTTGTTTGTATACAGTGAGGACACTGTAATGTTTAAGTATGGGGTGGGGGAAGGGCTTACTTTATGCATATTTGACTTTATTTGACATTATATGTGCATTATTTCTTTGAATTGCTATATGACTATTTTGGAATGCATTATTGATTTATGAGCTTATGTGCATGTTTTCCAAAAATTTGAAAAATGACCCCCATTGAAAATTTTGATAAATGTCATGGAAGCACATATTGAACTCAACGATGCAAAATTGGATTCATTAGAGATATAGCATGAAATTGCCTAGTAAAGGGAAGTCATAATGAAATGCATTATTTCTTAAAAACCATGAAAGGAGGTAGAATTTGAAGTTGCTTTTGACATATTGCATGATAAGATGATGGAGGATTTTATATTTCCATATAATGCTCATATTGTTATAATCCTAGCCTTACCTATGCTCATGCATCACAAAAGCCATATTATGCCTTATTTCATATATTGCTCCACATGACCTAAATATTTGCCATTCTTTACCTTATCCGGGGATTATGTTGAGAATGATGTTACATTATGGAGATTATCATATGGTGTTTGTTTTGTGACTATTATCATTATTGGAGTTTGGAAGGAAATTGTTTGAAATATATGGAAAATTTAATGAGTGAAAGAAAATCCAATCACCTCAAGAGATAAAGGTAGATTGACCCTGCTCTCTGAGATAATAGTTTGGAGAGATGGGACACATTGTGAGGAGTCCAAAGCACTAAGTATCCGGGGCCATTCATGACACCCATGTTTGCGACTCGCGAGAAGGCAGTGCTGAGGTAAGAGAGGTAAAAGCATTATTATTAATAAAAGCATTATGAAAGGTGATGAATTTTATGAGAAGGAATGTGGAAATTCAAATTTTGGAAATACTCCATTTCTCCGGATCATTAACACCACATTGCCAGAAACTGCCCACCTTTTAGCCTTTTACCAAATCTACTCCTTATTTGAGCTTAAATTGAAGTCCTCTTGATTATCAATGCTTTGTCACTTATGAATGTTTTTGCATAACCCTCCTTTTGTGAGTAGATGTTGCTTTGATATAATTGCACATGCATGGATTTATGACACTAGTACCTTTTCGAGGATGGTAATTGATTGTTGGGTTATATAAGAATGAATCTAATATGTTGAGAGTTTTGATTTCTTCCCCTGAATGACAGATAAAGGTATTGCTTGAGGCCAAGCAAGCTTAAGTATGGGGTGTTTGTTGTGAGCTGAATTTGCCATATTTTACAGTAACTTTAATATCGTTTTCTGCATACTTTGCATACATTTGGGTTAGATAGTACAGAATCTATGTAGTTTATGTTTATTTGCCAAATTATGGAATCTACACCAGTTTCTGTTTAAATTCGCAGAATTCGAGACGTTTTACAGCAACTCTAAGGAAGGCCAGAAAAGCTCGGAAAATCACTACAGAAGTCCAAGGTCAAAGAAGCAGCGGAACCAGTCAAATCAAGCTAAGATCCCAGGCTACTCGATCTCGAGTAGGCCTTACTCGATCTAGACGAGCATGTCTGAGCACAGGCCTTGTCGACTAGGAGCAGTGTCGAGAGCCAGACCAACCCAGCTCCGGAGCCCTACTCGATCTCGAGGACCACTAGTCGAGATCGACGACACCTCAGCGCCACGCCCGGAGTTGACGAGAAGAAGAGCTGGTCGACAAGCCGAGGACGAGGACGAGGACGACCAGGCGGCACTCACTGCCAGCGACTCGACTCGCTGCAGCGAGCCTCTCGCTGCCGCGGAAATCCCCGCTGCCAGCGGGCGCCACACCCGGAGTCGACAAGCCGAGGAAGAGGACGACCAGGCGGCACTCGCTACCAGCGGCTAGACTCGCTGCAGCGAGCCTCTCGCTGCCAGCGGGATGCACCAAGACGACGAAGCTCGCCAACTCGCTCCAGCGGAAATGGGTTCTCGCACTTGCGGATCAACGCTCTCGCTGCAGCGGAAGAAGCAACTCGCTCCAGCGGAAGGGAAGTACGTAGTCGACATAGACGAAGCCTTGTCGAGGTCGACGACGCCCAGGAGCCATGTCCGAGCCTTGTCGAGCAGAGTCACCCGAGGAGCCAGTCGACAACACTCCTACTCGATGTCGACAAGGCCCTAGTCGACATCGACGACGAATCCAGAGCTGTGTGACGTGGCTTGACGAATCCTACTCGGAGTTGGAGTCCTTGGAGCCGAGGATGGCCTAGTCTATCCGAATTATCTACATCTATCATGAAGAAGAAAATTTATCCACTTGAAGACAATTTAGATATATTTAGATTTAATTTCTTTATCGCTTTTATTTATCCTTAAGCATTTTAGATATAGTTTTAGATATAGATATAGATATTCTATCCTTGAGTAGCAAGGAATAGAAGGCTATAAATAAAGCCCATGGGGCTCAGTTTTATTAATTCAATTTCAGAGGTAGAGAGGTAGTTCCACAGAGACAGTTTTAGGAGTTCTAAAGTTTTTAGGGTTTTGGCATTCTGCGAAAGTTGATTGTCAGGATTGTAAAGGCTTTTGAATATGGTTTAATGCAAGTTTCTTTTTATACATCAATGTCTGCGATTGCGATGAGGCGTGAGTAGTCCACCCACTTCTGGGGCTGGGGTGAGCCCGACGGTGGCCATGTGAGGTGATGCAGTAAAGGTCAGATCTTTTTATGCAATTCGTCTTCTATCCCTATGAGCATGATTCTTTTGCGAGAGTTGAAGGTGATCCTTGTTTGTGTTATTGAAGCGAAAGTGATCTTAATGCAATTTGGGTTAATTATGTGAAAAGGGTTACTAACAATTAGGGTTTATGCGAAAGCCTCTATATGCCTATTTGTTAACAATGAAAGTTGTTTGATGGAAAGCATGATCTTTTATGCCTTTATGTGTTACTTTGCATGGTTATCGTTGTGGTGTTGATACCCTGGCCTTGGAAGTCTTCTATTATATTGATTTATTTCTGTCGAAAATCTGAGTTCTGTGTTCAAATTTGCAATTTAAAGTTTCTGTCTTTCTTGTCGATACAGAGGAGAGCTTCGTCGATATCGAGTAGGACCTTAGTCGATATCGAGTACGGTTTTTGTCTATGTCGAGTTGATTTTCTTCTGTTGTCGTTGATTTTCAGTTTCTGTTTTCGATTTTTGACTTACTGTTGTCGATCTCGAGTACCAGCTTGTCGAGATCGAGTAAAGTTGCTGCCTTGCTTTGTTCTTTACTTTCGTTTGCTTTTCTTTCGTTATTTTCTGTCTTTGCTTTTGTTTCTATTTTGCTTTGCCTTTTCTGCTTTTATTTCTGTCTTTTCTGCTGCTTGTCTGTGAGAATCTGTAGCTACCTAAGAACTGCTGACGTGCTTCCTCGTGGATTCGATCCTGACAACCTTCTACTACAACGGGAGGAAGTCTTGTATTTATTTGCTGAGACAGGGAAGTCAGTTTGATCTTTACTTTATATTTATTTCATACTTGACCATCCTCCTGCAACAACATGCATTTATTGAAGACGGAACGCATTCAATGAAACCGAATAAATTGGTGCAATCAAGATGCATATTTTAACATGTATTGATGGTGTTGAAGGTTGTCGACTATTCGCCTTTCCGCCCCTTGGTTTCCGACCTCCTTTTCCATCAATTCGAGGGACCTTTTATATTATCCGTTTAATAAGTGTTTTAGCTAGCCTTTCGCCTTTCATTTAGTATTGTTTTTCCTATATAAATAGCTTGTATGCTCACTTAGAAAGCATTTTTGAGATTAATGAAAAGTTTATTTCCTTTGAATCGAGATGATTCTAAATTGTTGTTGGTGAGATGCCTTCAACGCCCTCTGAGGTAAGATGTCAAAGAGAAACCCGTTTGTTGAATCATTACCGGTGAGATGCTTGTGATTGATTCCCAAACAAAGACTCAATCATTCGAAAGTGAGATTCCGACGTTTGAGAGAGTGAGTTTTGTAGATCTTGTGGTGAGATGCTCCAAGATCTAGCAATCCATATCCTTGTCTTTCATTTCCTATAAATCCCCAAAAATCACCCCACAAAAAGAGTGTTCGAAAGTTCGAGGCTTGGTCGATCGATCCTTCGGGTTACATCACAATGTATTGCCAAATTTCAATGAAATTAATAATGAATAGAATGAGCTTAGTGGATTTGGGGGTTATGAGTCAATAAGTAGATTCTATATTGAATCATACTAGATGTTTAATTTTACTAAAAATACTTTTTGAAATACACAAATAACATGCATTACATATTCAATTTAAAAACAATGTATTGCCAAATAAGTAGATTCTATGAAATTAATGATGAATAGAACGAGCTTAGTGGATTTGAAGCTTATGAGCTAATGAGTAGATTTTATATCGAATCATATTTAATTTTACTAAAAATACTCTTTGAAATACACAAATAACATGCATTACATATTCAATTTAATAAAATTGATTACCCGAAGTCCCGAACGAATATGGTTCAACAAATTCAACCCGATTAAACAATTAAAAGTTTGAAACAAACGTAGACCCACTTCTACTTGAAACATGAATGAGACCGACCCGAATATCGACTCGAAACCCGAACGAGACTGACCCGATCCTGACCGAAAACCCGAATGGGTCCAACCCGATTCTGACCGAAACCCGGCCAATCTGAATTTTATTTTGACCGAATCTGATCCGACCCGACCCGACCAAGTCCGACACGGAAATTTTGACCGATTTGACCCGACTCATCAGTGACCCGACTCGAATGTGATCGACCCGAACCCGACCAAACAACCCGAATTGCTAGCTCGTCAGATACATTGATTTTAATTTATTTAAAGAAAGAAAAAGAAAGAAAGCGGATTTCTTAATAGTAATGAAAGGTGAATGTGGTGTAGGGCAATCTAGATCATCCGCACTCTCCAGTGAATTACAAAATTATTTCGGGTATAAATAAACACTGAAAAAAAAATAAAAAAATATTTCTAGATTTTATACCCTTATATTGATATGCTTATAAAATGTTATTATAAAATTTCATATTTTAAAAATATCGATAAATAAAATATCGATTACTTTAGAAAATATTTTTTAAAATATGAATTTTCATAATAAAGTTTGATAAAGATATCAATATAAGAGTAATCTAAAAATATTTTTTAATTTTTTTTTCAATATTTATTTATACCCGAAATAAATTTATGAAGCAGCAAAGGTAGCATCGTATGGTGCGGATGATCCGGACTAGTGTTGGGTACAATAGTTTGCTTCAACTATAAAACTCCGTAAATGCTTCAACTATAATACTCCGTAAATTGTTAGATAATAGATATTGGATGATCCAACACAAAGAAGCTGTAATCAGTCCCACCGCAAACCAAAATACAATCCAAACTAGAATCCAAAAATATGATAAATCGAACTCATATCTTCTTAACTCGTCTTATTATTCTCCATTAAAAATCCCAATTTTCAGGAATCAGTAGATAATACATCTTTAACCACAACGTCAAACATCTCCCTATCAAGGGCCCGATCCGTCAAATAAATCCCGTGAAAGTACCCGACCCGATATATACCCGAAACAGCCACCCCCCTGTTCTCTAGCAACTTCCCCAGCTCCACCTCCCTATCGTAAAGCGGGTCCCCGTCAACGCCCGTCACCACCACCCGCCACCCCAACTCCCGGATCCTCTCTATCGCCTTTGACCCACCCCCCACAGTCGGGTTACAGTACTCGTGGTCCAGGCCCGACCCGACCGGCAGCGAGAGCTCCCACATCAGATCGCAGACGGACATCGGAAGGAGTGGGCTCTCCGCAAGCCGGATCTCCGATTCAGTCCGTTCCGATCCTCCGAAGTACGGCTGGATCAGAACCAATCCACGGATCTGTAAGGGCTTGAGGTCCCCGGAGGCGGCGCGGAGGCCGGCGTGGTAGGCGATGTTGCCACCGGCGCTCTCTCCCATGAGGATGCACCGGGAGAGGTCAGCGTGGCCGGCGATCCACGGATCGGATGAAGAAAGGATCAGATCTAGGGCTTCGGCGGCGTCGTCGTAGGCCGCCGGGAGGCGATGCTCCGGAGTGAGGCGGTAGTTGACGGAGACCACGAGTGCGCCGAGCTCAGCCGCCGCGAACTCGCAGAAGGCGTGGAAGCCGGCGTGGTCGGCGCTGAGGAAGACGAAGCCACCGCCGTGGAAGTAAACGACGACGGGGAGCTTGTTTTGGGCTCCGGCGGGGAGGTAGAGGCGGAGCCAGGTTCGGTTATCGGAGTTGAGGGGAATGTCTTTGGACCAGACGAGGGCGGAGGGATCGGTGGAGTTGGCGGGGGAGGTGGGGGGAGTGGAGTGGCGGGTGATGGAGCCGTCGGGGTTGAGGGTGATGTTGAGGATCTTGTAGGGGTCAACGGGGGCGGCCATGGGTACGGATCGTAAATGCCAGAAAGTAGAAGGGCTTTTTTGGGAGAAGAGGAAAAAGAAGGAGAAGGTAAAGAGGATAAGGAGTACTGTTGGCTGAGATGTCATGTGAGCGTGTATATGATATAGGAAGAGAGTTAGTGGTAGTTGAGTTGAGTAAATCCACTCTTATGAATTATGATGTGATTTGTTGATATTTTAATTACGTAGTACGTTTGAATGTTTGATATTTTACTCTTTCTGTAAGTTGTTGGGATAAGGTTCATGTATGATGTATATGTGGCCCAAAAAAACGAGGGAAATATGGGAGTGGACAACGATGGTGGAGGGACCGGACCGGAGGAAATCAAAACATGTGATGCATCTTCATTCACAATTTAATTGGGCTTTACAGATCATAAATAAGGACATAGACAAGTGGGCTGTGCAGGTTATTTAGCCCAATTATTATGAAAAACCATTCACACATTCATACATTTTCCATGGCGCCTCATTTTTTTTTTCCAAGTATAAAATCCGGCCTTCAACATTTAGGATAAGACCTTAAATGAACTATATAATATTCAGTTTAGAGGTAAAACAGTTTAATTCGATTAAATTGAAGGGAAAAAAAAAACATTTCCTAGGACTTGTGGCGATCTTCTCTGGGTGGTAAAACAATTCAATTAACTATTTCGAAATCGTTAAATTGAAAAGTATTTGAGGGTAGTACTTAAAGTTCTCTAATTCGAACTCTAGATGATTGCTCTCTATTTAGCATAATCAAAAGAGTAAAAAAGTTTAATTTGATTTCAAAAGGTATTTGAATAGGTGTTTATAAAGAGGGTTTTTTTTAATAAGTTATTGAAAGATGGGATAAGAGTCTCACACGGCACACCACCACCACCCTCATCGGTCTACCACGTGTTCGTGGCATGTGCAAGATGTTGTCCTTTTTGCGTAGATATTTTATTTATATCAAGTTTTAGCCTCAGATAAACTATGAAAGCGGTTTCTGCTAACTCTTTTAAAGTTTTAACAGTTTTCTGAATCCGCTCCAAGATTTCCTCCTGCTTTTTCGCTAGTCATCGATTTGGTTGTAACCACTCTAAGATTTGCTCCTGATTTTTTGTTGGTGGAGCATTACTTCTTGGATTTAAAATTCGAAGGCCTTTAGGTTTTTCTTCATACATCTTCTTCATCATCTTCTCCTCTACTCACTTACATAGAAACTATTCTAAGTCCTGGCATCAATTTTATTCCTTTGTTAGGGAAAGAACGCTAACAGAAGCGTCATGTAACCTTGGGGAGCGACGGTTGTAGTCGGCCTGCACCACGATGTCGGGGCAAAACCACTTCTAATGTAGTGTTCTCTTTTATACGTACCATGCCGCACCTCTCAAAAGGGTTTACATATCGAGTCTTTCCCCAGCGTTATCCACAAAATTGAGGCCTACATTCTTTTATACTACTTCTAAAGTAATGTTTTGAAAATGGACTTCTTTTGGGGAAAGTATGATTTGCAAAAGTGTTTGAAATAATGATTTTAGCTAACTTGAGATTTTAAAAGGGTTTTGGGAAATCTTTGGAAGATTACTTACCTTGCATAAGTTGATACCTTGTGTGAGTATAATCCATGACAAGTTGATATTGCTATGTTATGATGTGTTAATATATGAAAGCATGTTATAAAATGTTTTAATATGAATATATGTTAATAGCATGAGATGTTGAGAATGTTATATTATGTTATGATGTGATAAGATATTTTATGAGTATGGTGACCTATGAATTCCAAGCATGATTATTAATATGTTATCGGGTATGCAAGTATGAATATAATTGAGATATGTGATGATGATAGCTGTGACTACATGTTGTTTTATGATATTATGATGAGATATTGAGATGATGAAATAATGCGATGAGATATGAGATATTTGAGATAATGATGATGATGATGTTATGAGCTTGAGTCTTGTCTGCCTATATGCGTTATGGCCATTGTATGTATAATATGCATTAGAACATAGACTTATGCATGTTATATTATGCTTTCTAGGTAATCTGATTGGATCTGCTTGTGATATTGCTAAGTTGCTTTTGGATTCTGCGCTTCTTGAGGTAAGTTTCCTATGGTAGCTTACTCAGTGACCGGACCTCATGCCTGTTGTGTCATATAGTATATAGGTGTTGCATATCGCATGCCATGTAGTATCATGCTTAGGACTTGCATACATGAATGAGAATCCGTCTTCGTTATGCGTTTGAAAAGAGAACGACCGTTATCTGTGTGTCCTAGAGTCATTGCTAGGGTCATTGGGGGAATTCGTGTTTCATATCATTTCGATCCCCAGTCGATTCGATGAGCATGATCTATAGATATATATGTACGGTTCGGCATAGATCGAGCTCCCTACCTCGGAGTGGGTACGGGAATTTCAGAGATTGGGGATATGCCACTTGGCATTCTTTGGGCCATTTATTTTATTCCGCATATTATATCTTGATAAGCATGACTTGCGTGTTTAAATTATGTACTGTATTAGAGCATCCTTTATTCTAGGTATATGCGTATTATATGCCCTAAGCGAGGTCTTTAGGGCCCGCATGCGTCTCTTGGCAGGGCCCGCATGCGTCTCATGGCAGGCTCTTGGGCTGACTTCGTGGTTAGTTTCAGGTATTTGACCCTTGCTTTGTTCCGTGCTTCCATGATGACGGTTTCCTTCGGGATGTTTACCTGACCGGGAGACTCCGCTTATCTTTTGAGACTTGGTATTTTGCTACTATATTGTTTTGGTTTTGACCCGGCTCGCCGTGGAAAGTTGTATCCGCTTTTAGTCTTACGTAACTTTGCATTTTAAGCAAATTTGAGCGAATTAGTCTATAGGACAAGTTACGGGTTCCCAACGGTCCTCCACTATTTTTGGGGTAATTTGAAATCCCAGCTTTCAACATTAATCTTTGAGGTTTGAAACCTCGAGCCGCACTTGGATTGCAAGATTCGAATTAGGAAGGTATCCGACCTTCGAAACGTAACCCGGATATTTATATTCGGGCCATTACAATAAACTCATAAACCACCAACCAAGTCTCAAAAGTGTATACGAAAACTAAAAAATTAGTCAAGCATGACTTACCTAAAATATCTTCTCTTCAAAGGTGATTGCTTCTCTTCAATGCATCCCTAAAATCAGACCTAAAACAACCTTATTGATAACCCTAAAACCTGATTAAGCAAAAAAAAAAATGACGTCCTAAACTAGATAGAAGTTTCCATAAACAAAAGATAAACTTTTCAAATTAACCATGGCATTTGCTACCAGTGAATCCTCTTCAGAGCTATGATGGCTTTCCGTTGGAGCGATTCTATTTGCTAGTAGGGAGTCGTGCGGGTTCATTGACAAGAGGAAAACCTGTCGTTGTTCTTGCCAAAGAATACTCAAACTCACAACTAGTATAGTGTGTAAGCAAGAGGTCGATCCACAGGGAAATCTATCAATTCAAGTGCAAGTCTAATTGCTAATAGAGAATATGGGGGGTTTTGGTGTGAAAAAGGTCCGCCTTTTATCAAAGCGGAAGCAATCAAACAAAGGAAATTAGTTTTAGAATGCAGTGGAGAGAAATAGGTTCACCTACAATTTATCACTTCGATTGATGAATTCGATCCTTGTTTCAGCCTCTAGTTCTTGTCTTTTCCTATCAACGTCCTTGTCCAGATCTTAGGTAAATTACTAGTCCTACGAGTCCTAGCAACCCTTATCTATAAATAACCCTAACACGGTCAAGATTCAACCTAGAGATAGCATTAAGATTATGAATTAACCAAGGTACACATAACATCAAGCTACGAGTCGATATTCAACATGTATTCAACTTCCTACACATCCAATTAGTCCTACGAGTCCTAAAGGGATATGATTGCCACTTGGGTTAAGGTTCGCTACGAGGAATCTACAAAACCGTAGCAATTGAATGAATCTTTTCTAACTAGTTGATCAGGCCAGAGAGAATAAAACACATTCAAGCAATTAAGCACAAGGAAGTCAAAACATTGCAATAGGAATAAGAACTAGATTAAGAAACTCACAATTCAACAATCAAAGATCCAAACTTTAGGCGAAACCTCGAGAGTTTAGTTGCTCATGCTCAACGGCGCTCTCAACAATGGTGTTAAAGTGCATAAGGTTTATGAAAGAATAACTAGAAAAGCCTTAAATAGTCTAGAGAAAGTCGGCCCAAAATAGCTTAATGAAAACCCTAAGTAAAATCCGGATTAAATGTTCAGCTACTGTACGGGCCGCGGGGCGGCCAGGCCAAGCCGCGGGGCGGCCGGCGATCAGCGAAGTTCCTCGTTTCTTCCTTCGAGCCGCGGGGCGGCCAGAGATGCTGCGGGGCGGCCTGCGACTCTTCCGAGTTCTCCTTATTTGTTTCCAGAAGCTCCTGAGTATTCTCCTTAGCTTATTTTTGCTCTTTTCAAATCCATTTCACCTCCAATCTACTTTACCTGAAATAAACCATAAAATCCTGTAGATTCCGCCTCTTCTAACTCAACAAGTGATAATGCAAATTCAACTAAATAAATGCAATATTCACACCTAAATAATGCTAAATGTAGTCTATTATGCAACACTAAACATGCTCTATCATTCATATATGTTGAGGCACTCTCCTTGCGGGGTTCTTGTGAACTCCACTTTTTTACAGCGAGTTCCATTTGCTTAGAATTTTCTCCTTGCTTCTTCTTTCCTCCATTCTTTTCTTTTCATTGTTTTGCTTTCTCACTTCCTCCTTGACTTGACTTGACTTGGACATGCTATGGACCTCTTTTCCAAACTCAATAAACATCGCAATCAATGTATATTGTTCGCTTACTCATAAAACATCAATTTCTACTTCATATTCACCACCATAACTCCACGTCACTTACCCTATGACAAAAGAAAACAACTCGCTGGCCAGATGCCACCTCATTGGCATCCTCTCGCAACATGCAAAACTCCCTGGCATAAGGTCATGAACTACACGTGTCCCCAGCCAAGCCACGAGGTCGCCAACCAGCTGCTCGCTTAGCTACACTATAAATACCCCCTCCATCCATAGAGGAGGGATCCGATTTTGGAGACAGAAACTAAAAGCTCTGCAATTCTCCCTGAACAAAAATTCCTTGAAGTTGAGCTCTTGGATCCTTTGATCTGATAAGAACACTTCTAGAATAAAACATCATCTCCAAGTGACCTTTGAAGACGATGATTGAATAGTAAACATAAATCGCGAACACCTACATCACGAAGCACATCTTTCTCCACAGATTAAACTACACTGAGATCGTATTATATATATTAATAGTTCATTTTCCACATTACAGGTAAATATAAGATATTTGTCATCATTTCAAGGTAATTAATATAGATGATTTTATAGAAACACTTCAGGAACTATCGAGTTTTCTTCGGGTTACATCAAGGACCATACAGAGTGGTCCCCACTAAAGGTAACAATAAAACATACAAAAACTATAGGGCTTCTCACCGGCAACGGCGCCAAAATTTGACGGGACTGAAAATCATTGGTTCCCTATCAAAGATAATCCAAACTTACTAACTAGTATAGTTTGTAAGTCCGCAGTCGATCCACGGGGAGATATATCGTCTCCATATGCTTTCGTTGTCAACTTGAAGTAACCAGATAGAAAGATTACAAAGTATGAATTAAACAAATGAAATAATTAAAGAGAACAATTATGAATGATTCGATAACAATAAGAGTGAAATATTTCACCTACGATTTCTCAACAACGGTTGGTATTCATGATCATTGACTCAATCTCTAGTAATTTCAATTCAATTAGTTATTCCGACGTTGGTTTATATAGATTGTCACTCTTTGCGAACTACTCCCTCCGTCCAACAATACATGGGTTTTTAGAGGTAAATTTTTGTCCAACAATAGATGGGCTTTTAGGTTTTCTAGGTAAAAGTTGTAATGATTTGTATTGGTTTGTGTGTTGTTGACTTTTTAAAATAATTTGATTGGTTAAAATGTGTAGTGGGTGTTAAAAAATAATAAAATTTATGAAAAAGTTAGTGCAATGATGATGTTTTTTTAAAAGTAAGGTGTTTTATTAAAACTTGTGCAAAATGCTAAAAGGCGATGTATTTTAGGACGGAGGGAGTATGTTCTAAAAAACGCTTGGTGGGTACTTGGCGGTGGGGTAGGGTCAAGGGTCTAGAGAAGGTATTAACAGGGTCTAGACAGATTTCATGGCGGGTCTTTGGAGTCTAGGCTGGTCTTGGCAACCTTGGAGGCATTGAAGGTGGGGCGAGGTCAAGGGTCTAGGCGGGCCTTGAAGGGTTTTTCTTCATATCTTCCCAAATCTTTCATATTTGGGGTTGTCCTGACCCTCATGGTGTGTTCATCTTGATGAGATTCGGTTAAGTTTTGGGACCTTCTATGGTAGGTGTTGGTTCCCCTGTCCTCATCATCTTCTACCTTTATCTATGAAATCTAGCTCTCCCCCTGCAACTTCGTTGTTATTTGGTTGGGTGATTGTCGTTGTTGGCGCAGTCGGGCGTTGTGGCCGAGTTTCCGTTGCTCCTCCATTCCTCTCTTCGTCATCCGCCTCCATCTCTGCTCGGCTCTCTATTTCATCTCCTGGCGGCCTCTGGTCGCTCTGCTGTTAGACGGAGTCCCGTCGTCATGGTTGATGAGAGGGTTTCTCGACCAAATAAATTTGTAGTCAAGACCCCGCTATAGGATAGTGGAATCAGGTTCGTCTTCAGGAGAGAAGTCAGCGGTTCTAGGTTTAGTGTGTTTTGGGGTTCAGGGATAGCAGGAAAAGGTGATGAGGGTGGTTGTCGACAAAGAATAGAGGGGTTGATGTCGAGGGATGGAGAGAGAATGGTGGTTTGATATCGAGTAGAATATGTGTCGAATAAAAATAATAAAATAAAACAAATAAAGATGCAAACTTCCAAGGTTAGGGATCACCACAACAATAAACATATGTGCAGTTCATAAATCACATAAAGATGTATGCTTTGTATCAAAGAATCGACTTTTGCAAATTCCAACAATTTAGGTGATAGAGGCTCTCGCATAAAAACCTAATTTGTTTCTACCTTTTCTTAATTAGGATTAGTCGGCTCTCGCAAATAAACCCTAATTACTATCCAATTCATAATAAGATCACTTTCGCTTCAATATCATGAATAAGGAATTTCTTCAACTCTCGCAAAGGATTAAGCACATAGGTAGATGATGATAAAGACATATAAA
Source organism: Persicaria tinctoria (assembly GCA_037127255.1). Classification (NCBI taxonomy): domain Eukaryota; kingdom Viridiplantae; phylum Streptophyta; class Magnoliopsida; order Caryophyllales; family Polygonaceae; genus Persicaria; species Persicaria tinctoria. The sequence goes on along the minus strand of JBANSL010000014.1, from coordinate 52,972,355 downwards.
TTCATGGATTTATAAATCAAACACACATATCTATGTTGGGATCACCCCAACCCTAGAAGAAGGAAATTAGAAACAAAACATAATAAAAGAAATTAACTTTAACATAAAATAAACTAAAACTTACAACCGTTCGTCTCCTTCCTTCTCTTCTCTCCCCCTCTCCCTCTCTCTCTCTCTCTCTCTCTCTCTCTCTCTCTCTCTCTCTCTCCTTGCGCCCTAAGACGACTTGACTTGAATAAATGAAAATCGGCCCCTAGGGCTTTATTTATAGGCTTCATTCCAAGCTAATCTAGGAAAGAAACTCTATCTATATCTATATTTATCTATCTACTTACTTAAGATAAAAACTTGATAAATAAAGGAAATAAATCTAATAATTAAATAAAGAAAATATCTAATGTGGATAAATCTTCCTTGAACTTGATAGCTCTTGATAGATGTGGATAGAATTTGGTCTCGAAAATATCACCATCGGCTTCGGGATAGAAACTTAACAAGATATTCAGATATATAGCTCGGAATCTGCTATTGAGACATCCTCGATATCGAGTAGGAGTCCTCGATATCGACTAGCATTTTCTTCGTCTTGTGCTCAGCAACTCCATGTCGGCCAACAGAACACATGTCGACTTGGGTTGTCCTCGATATCGAGTAAAGTTACTCGATATCGACTAACTTCTGCTCGGCTCCCTAGTGCTCAGCTTCGTCGATCTCGGTTCTGGACGTGGAAATCGACCCAAGTGTTTCCTCGATATCGACTAAATCTTGTCGATATCGACTAACCTGCTCCAGCTCCCAGCTTCTCTTGTCGATTTCTGGGGTTTTTACTCGATCTGGGTTACTCGATATCGAGTTGTTTTACTCGATATCGACTAAGTCTCTCAGCTTTCTGCTCTGTTCTTGAAACGCACTTTCCCGAGTCCTCGTTCGTCGGATTGACGCATATGACCATACGTTGGAAAGCTCTTTCCAAGGGCTACAACTCTTCTGAACACATCAAAGCTTGATTCAGAACGAAGAATGGTGAAAAATGGCTTTTTTCTCCAGCTGCACCATTCTTAGCTTCTCCATGAGTTTCCTTTAAGCTCCAAAGTGCGTCCGATTTCTGCGAAATATAACAAAACTTGTGTAGACCTCCATATATTGCAAATAAACATATACTACACATATTTTGTATTATTTTAACCCAAATGTATGAAATGCATGCAGGAATCGATATAAAAGTAGATGTAAAACATGGCAAATTAGGCTCACAACAGTGGTCGTCGTCACCGGTGTTAGATGATGGTCATCGTCGGCGGCGCTCAATCAGCCTCCTGGGCACGTCCTTGCTGCCCAAGGCTTCAAAGTACTGCTTGGCATGCAAGGTTGACCTTTAGCCTTGCACGCCAAGGTTGGAAAGATATATAAAAAAAAGTATTTATATATACATTTATATATAAATATTCGACTACATGGATACATTTACGAACCGCCCGAAAGGGTTAAACTAAACCTCGAAAGGGCTTGAATAAAATTATCTCGTAAAGGTCTTGATAAAATCCCGAAAGGGCTTTCAGGTGTAGTTTACTAGGGTGGTTCTCGGCTGCTTCTCCGGAGGTTCTTGTCGTTCCTTCTCTTTGTTGGGGCTCGGGCGTCCGGTATCGGCTCTAGTTGGGGTCGAAGCGGTGTATATCGAGGCGACTCCGTGATCCAGAAATTTCCTTGGAGGATTGTCTTCATTACCCACATGGACTCCTGATATGTACCACTGGCCAGCGGTGTCATTGCTTGGTGGCGCTTGGCGTTGGGTTGTAGTCTATGTTGTCCCATACTTATTTGGGTCAGGTTTGGTTGTTCGCCTAGTTTTGTTAGCTTGCCACTTTTTGTATTGCGCCTTTCTATTTCTATTTTATGTTGTATGTTTGACGGTTCACCGTCTACCGACTTTGTTGGCCACTCGAGGAGTCAGGCCTGTCTGACCCTCGAAATAAACTGTGGAACAACATAGAAATTCAAGATTTGGAAAAAAAACCCTAGAAATTTTGGATAAACATTGCCTTAAGTAAAGATTTGGAAATATTTCGATAATTGCTGAAAATGGAAAATCGGCGGGCGCTAATATTCTAGTGACAGGCGCCGCTATTTTTGGTCTTCGTTTACTTCTTTGTTTTCATTGCTTGTCTTCTCAGCCCCTCTTGCATCTCTGCTACCTTCTTCTCCGGCTCTATCTCAGCCTCTTCATGGCTCCCACGGTCCATCATTTTCCCCTTTTCAAGCTCGGAATTCAAATCTGCATATTAAGCACAAAAACGCGTAGATTCCGATCGAACTCAAATGCTCAAATGAATAAGAATGCAATTAATCAAACTTTCCTACACTTAGCCTTTTGTTTTTCCTCAAGCGAAACAAAACACTGCAATAATCACTATCCTTTAGACAAGATCTTCATTGAAGTAAAAAAATATATTTATTAGTTAATTAAACATCATTAATTTCTTTGAGCAAGAAGACAACTGAAAATGGACGCATTTTATCTGCCGTATGAATGTATGATAACGTACTATATATATATGTATATAGAGAGATTGATGGTTTGTGAAGGGTAGCTACCTTAGCTAGCTGGATTCATAGATATATACATTAATAAGCAGAGACAATCAAAAGCATGCGTAGAGAAAGGCAGACAACCCTACAGTGTATATATATATATTCCGTATGATTTATGCAAGCATATGGAGTATATAAGCTAGCTAGCTAGCTGTAAAAGTGTGTGCATGCATGCAGGTCAACACAGTAAAAAAAGTCGGTAATTTTTCTTACAGTATTTATCATCAAAGGCCAAACAGTGAATGAAAATCGCCGCCCTACCCCTACCCGCCTAGTCTCGAATCTTGATTCATGATCATTATCTTGGTAACCCCCCAAAACACACAATCTAGCTTGCCATGGTTTTTGATCCAGACAGATTAAAACCCCAACAAATTTTGAAGCACTAACGGTATTGTGAAATTTTATGGGAGAAAAAAAGGAAGAAGTTTTTCTACTATATAATTACCATGGAAGCTAAGCTAGATAGCCTAACTAGGTATAGCTATACACATATATGTAGGGGTGAGTTTCAGGGAAATGCATACTGGTGCTGCATACGTTTATATGTATGCATGTTTTGTACCGATATGTTGTGATCAGTTCTTAGTTTTTTGCTTTTAGCAGTGCAGAGGTAAAAAAAAAAACTAAAAAAAAAAAACTAAAAAAAGCTGCAATGGAGTTTGTAATTTAGTGGCTTGGTTTTATATGTGAGTTAGAGGAGGTGAAGCTGAAACTATACCCACTTGTTTCTGTGCGGTTTTTGGATGCTTTGCCTTTATGACATGTTTATTTTATTTTTTTGTAAATTTTCTCAGTTGTGCACAACTGGCAATTTGATAGGCTGTTGGCAACCGACTTTTTGTTGTTTCTTTCTGAGTTGCTTCAATTCTTGTCTGATCATCCAATTGGGGCTTTCATATATCCAATTGGTTTATTCTTCCTTCTATTCATTTCCTTTTCCATATATCCCGTGGAAATGGCAAGTGTTTGATTCATCGTGATGATGGGAGTCTGGTCACATTTGTAGCAAATGTTTGCGTGCACTCAAACCGTATTCGATCAAATACATAAAGTGATAAGAATTTTTATTTTTATTATCCAAATTAGCAAAAATAAAAAAAATATACACGGAGTATAGTTAATGTGAGAAACTAATTTGTGAAATGGTCAAAATAGGAGTCTCGAATTCAAAAAAAAAAAAAAAAAAAAACAAGTAAGTCGATGTTACAAATAATGAAGCAAGTGGTTTATTTTTTCGTGTTTTTAAAAAGTGTTTGGAAAGTTTTTAAATTAAAAAATTATATCATATTATAGCTATGGTTTGTAACCACGACTTTGTGTGTATGACATACTGTGATCTCATATGCAAACTAGAGCGCAAGCAATAAACCAATAAATCAGAAGATGAACACAAGAACACACATGAGTTGTTTACACGGTTCAAGTTAAACTTTACACTCACGGGGTCTCAAGTGGAAGAGACTCATGCCCGAATCCCCTAGTTATTGTTAGCGATTATAGATAAGATTGAATGTGCATACTCTGGGATACAGATCGAAGCATAACAAACAAATACAAGGTGTACACAAGAGCAGAAAGCGGTCTAGAAGGGAAGAAACAAAGAACTCCCACGGATCCGGTGTCGGAGACTATATCTATTGTCGGGAACTACAAGAAGAGCAAGGAACTTGTCGCCTTAAACTTTTTGTCGTCTTCAACCTCAGATCTAGAATCCTTGAAGAATGATACACTCTAGATCGAAGGCCTTCGTCGTCGATTGTCGGAGAAGAGACTCACTGAGAAAACCCTAGCTTCGTCGCTTTGGTCTCTCTCTCCCTCTCCCTCTCCTTGCAGAGCTCGAACTGAATGAGCAAAACCCTAGCAGGTTATGCTTATATAGGCAAGTTTGGATCAAACGTTGTGTTTTGCTTAAGCAGCACTCCAAGCTTGAGCTAAAAAGCAAGGCCAAGCATTTGGGCTTATCCGACCCAATTACATATAAACATACAAATATAACATAATAATATGCAAACATATAAATGTATAATATAAGTATGTATGTAATGTTATGCTAGTTTGTCTAAGTATTAAGGAGTGTAACTTATTACTATTAGGCTTACATAGCATATAATGTCATATTTTTTGAATAAATACGTGAAAGACTTACTGTTACAATTTACAAAAGATGACTTACCCCTTGGACCCCAATTTTGCCTATTTTCTAGACCCGAACAGAATTGAGCATGGGCCAGACATGGGACGGGGAGTTACGGGCACAGGGATGGGCCAAGCCCGGTTCATTGACTAGACACACTGTCCAAGCCTATCCACTACATCTGATCAGATGCCCCAACATTATGTAATTTATAAAAATAAATATTAATAGTCTCACCAAAATTATGTAATTTTAATAATTAAAAAAATGAAAATATAAGCTAAATAAGTAGATATAGATGTGAGGGAAAGGTAATGAGCTAAAGCGCTCTCTTTTGAGGGAGAAAAAAAAAACCCAACTTGGGGTGAAGAACACGGTAGGCCATTACCGCTGACCACCTCCTCGGAGCATAACGACCACCTCCTCGGATACTTAAAACCACCGCCTCGGAGGCCAACACCCACCTCTTCGGACGTGGTTGATCTTCCCGTTGTCCATGCCCTTGGGCTTGCCCACTCCCTCCGCCTCCTTCCTTCCCACTAGGCTCTGGCAAAGAACACCCACCGAGGTTTTCCTTTCGTGCCCGATCTTTCTCCTTGGTTCTGGCCTACTGCTGGATTCCTTCGTCGACTCCAGCCTCCGTCGTGTAAACCGCCAACTGAAATACCAAATCTTCTTTCGTCCTCTTCTTTTGTAATTGAGCAAATTGCTCACTTTTTGGGGGCTTTGTTGGATCTTGGGTGGTGAAGCTCAGTTCCCCTTTTGTTCCCACCCAATTCGAACAAATTGCCTCGGTTCATGGCTTCTTCTTCCTCGTGCTCTTCGTGGTCCAGAAGTCGTTGTCAGGGAGATGCTTGCTTTGCCACCGACCGGCCGATCCGGTTCTAGATCCCTTTGGTCACCTGCTGTTGTCAGTGGCTTGTCTCCTATGCTCCTTCCGGGCGGTGGTAGTTGTCCCCGTTTGCCTGGTTCCATCTCCTCGGTCTGCTGGTTCCAGGCGGGTTCCTCAACCCTGTTTTGGCCCGTAGACAAAGGCCAGTATTTTTTCCGTTGCGCCCAGATAGTATCTCGGTTGCCTACTAATTTCTTATAATAATAATAAAGTTTTATAAAAAAAAATAAAAAAATAAAAAATAATAATAATAATAATTATTATTATTATTATTATTATTATTATTATCATCATTATTATATAAATTACATTAAATTAAAATAAATTTCGGTTGGTCTTGCTTATTTCCCGCTAGGATTTCTGGTGATTTTGGTTCAGGCGGAGTGGGGCTTTACATTTGGCGTGACTGGACTTTCTTCTCCGGTTGATGGGGTTCTGGATGTTCAAAGTCGGGACAAGCTGGGGTCGTAGTAGTGTGTATCGAGGCGTCTCCTTATCCCGGAAGATTGTTTCCTTAGAGGTTCGTCTTCACTGCCCACAGGTGACTCCTGATGTACCGCTGACCTGTGGTGTTACTTCTGGGTAGCAATTGACTTCGTTCATCGTCTACGTCCTCATCTCATTTGGTTTAGTTGTGTTTAGTTTCGCTTTGTAAAGTGTTTTTGCCTGTATTTACACACCATATTGGTTTTTTGTTTGTTTATGATGGTTATCCGTCTGTCGACGTGTCGGCATTCGAGGCCTAGGTTTGTCTAGCCTCGAATTTTTACCTAATCAAATAAAAAGAAGATATAGATGTAAAAGTTGATGCGGCTTGTCCAGGGCTCAGAAGTGATGACAGTTAGTCGTCGGGTCAAGGCGTGATCGGATCTTAATTACATGCGTATTCCTTAATTCCGATGCTTGTTCTCACGATCGGAGTGAATGACAGAGCCGCGCCCCTTGGAGCTGACGGTAGTACGTACCGTGGCTCGACTTAATCAAACGATTCCACTGGTGGTACGTGGCTTGATTCGCCTTGGAGCGTACGGTAGTACCGACAGGGACTTGATATATCAAACAACTCCACTCACCGGTGGCTTGATTAAACTAGCAACAACGCTCCAGATAATTACCTCCCTATATGGAGTTAGTTCACGACAACTCTAGCTAATGGAGTTGAATTCAGACTCGGTTTCGGCAAAAGTAGAAGGCAAACGTCAATTGACTGCAATGAATGCAGCGAGAGGGTTTTGGATGATAGAAGTCTCTTAGTTAAGAGTAAAGGCGGCAATTCGGCTATTTGGGTATTATCCATTCGAGTTCGATTATATGTCGATTAGTCGGATCATATGTAAGATATGTTGTATATTCGATCGGTTCAGATCGAATTGGATCAAGTAAATTTTTGGGTTGGGTAAGTCTGGGTATGTCAAATGGATTTTGGGTTAGGTCGGCATTGGTTTGAGTCAAGTCGGGTCGTACATTTAGTTTTATTATAAAATAATTATTATTTTTTAGAGAAAATTTGCTGAAATATCACCCTTTTCTAATCTAATTAGGTTAATAGCATATTAACTTTTTAAATTTGTCGTTGTAACACCCAATTAATGTTTTTTAGCCCCTTAGCACCTTTACTCTCTAGTTCTATTCACTACTCGTAGAAGGGGAAGGGGAGGTTCAGTGCTCTGTAATGGCGGATCTTGGCCGTGAAGGGGAAGGAGGAGGCTGCTGGTGCGTCGGGGAGGGCGGTACGTGGCCAAGGAGGGATCTGGTGAGGGAGTGCCGGATCTGGTGTGGAAGCGCCGGAGGACGACTGAGGACGAGCGAGGCGGCGCGAGCGAGTCCAGATCTGAGCGAGGGAAGGAGGCGGTGACGAGCGAGCGGGGGGAGCGAGTCCAGATCTGAGCCGAGGACAAGCGAGGCGGCGCGAGCGAGTCCAGATATGAGCGAGGGAAGGAGGCGGTGACGATCGAGCGGGGGAGCGAGAAAGTACTGAACGAGCGACGGAGCTATCGAGCGAGCGTCCGGAGCGAGCAAGGTCGAGGTCGATCGGCCGGAGCGAGGGATCCAGGAGCGGCGGCGAGGGATCCAGGAGCGAGCGAGGTTGAAGAAGCATTTTTTTATAAAATTACAAAAATTAACCCATAAATAGCAATTTTTGTAAAATTACAAAAATTAACCCATAAATATGAGAATGAAAAAAACTATCTGTATTTTATTATATGATTCACTTCTTCTATATTTTTATATGCGATCTGGATGTGCGACTCGATCAATCCATATATGTGCACAACGAAAAGTTATTTTTGCAAAACAAAAAGTTCTGAAACGAAAAAAAAAAGCGAAAAAAAAATTATATTTTGCACAACATACGATGTAAGAGTTGCACGACTCTGTTGTAAAAGTTGCACGCCTCTGTTGTAAGAGTTGCACGACTCTTGTTTTAAGAGCTGACTGAGTTATTGGATACAAATGTCATCAATGAAGTGTAATCACAAACGTGTCATCAGTAAATAAAAAGTAGAATCGATGAAAATATATCGATATATAATTGATTAAATTAAAAAAAAAGTGACATCAAACGATTTGATTAAAAAAATTGCATCAAATAATTACATTAGAAAAATGGTATCAAAACACTGATTTGAAAAAGTTGCATCACATTAAAGAAAAAATTGTCATCAAAACATTACCTTGAAAAAATATGGCATCACGAAAACATTACCTTAAAAAAATATGGCATCATCAGTAAATAAAAGTAGAATCGATGAAAATATATCGATATATAATTGATTAAATTAAAAAAAAAAAGTGGCATCAAACGATTTGATTAAAAAAATGGCATCAAATAATTACATTAGAAAAATGGCATCAAAACACTGATTTGAAAAAGTTGCATCACATTAAAGAAAAAATTGTCATCAAAACATTACCCTGAAAAAATATGGCATCACGAAAATATTACCTTAAAAAAATATGGCATCACGGTAAAAAAAATATCATCAAAAAATTGATATAAAAAAAGTGTCATCAGTAGTCAACGGTAAAAAAAAATGGCATCAATGGTCAATGTGGCATCACAGTAAACAAAAAAATATCAGCAAGATTTGAAAAAAGTGACATTAAAAAAGTGTCATCAATCCATTTTATTAGAAAAGTGACATTAAAGAGAAAATAAAATGTAAAAAAAAATGGCATCAAAACGACAAAAAATGACATCATTGGTTAAAAAAAAATATGTTGACCAGCGTTGACCGGTCAACGGTCAACGTTGACCGACGTTGACCTTGATAGTCAAATTGGGAAGGATGCTAGGTTAGTTAATTAATTTTGTTTGGGTGCTAGTTAGCTAATTAGATATTTATAATGTGTTAGTTGCCAAAATAACCCTATTTTTTATTTGTCTTTATTATTGAATATTAAATGTACTTTATGTAGTTATATTAGATCTTATTATAAGTAATTCAGGTTATTTGAGTATTTAAAAATAAGAAAATTAAAGTAATTATAAGGACAAGTTTGATATTGTTCGGATTGGGCCAAGGACGGGTCGGGTATGGGTTAGGGCGGATTTGTCTATGTCCATGTTCACTTAGACATTGGGTCAAATTAAAATGGATTGGGCTCGGATTCAGGTTATGCATGATACTAGATTTTTGAGTTTCAGTTGGATTTGGGTTCAAGTGGGTAAGGTCGGGTCTAATTTTGTCTGCTCTAGTCAAGAGGTCTCTGATTATATTCAATGAGTAACAATGAACTTGTTTATAGGGGAATTACTAGTAAATACCCCACTTTCATAATTGTTAATTTGAAAAAATACCTAGCTTTGAAAACAATTGCATCCACATTTGAAAATTTACAAAAATACCTTATTTAATTATCAAAACTACCCACCACCCCAAAAAAAATCAGAAAATAAAAAGATTAAATATTTTTTGTATTTATTCATTTTCTTATATTTTCAAATTATATTTGAATTATATTAAATAATTAAATAATAAAAAAATATGCAATTTCCTCATTTGACTAGTAGCAATATATCATTTGACCAGATGACTAGAGCACTAAATCTACATCATACAAAATCAAGTATAAGCTTCGAATCTTGTTATTTAGAATATGTCATTTACCTCATCTTAATTTTCATAATCATCATGTTCATCAAAACTGACAGAGCCTGCACCAAAACTTAAAAGCGATTATGAGGAATTTTTTTTTGAAATATTCATAGAAAAATAATAATTTACGAAAATATTCACAAAGCAAAACTATTTACACAAATATTAATTCTTTGTCAGATTTACCAGAGAAACGCGGTTTCAACGCGGTTTGAAACCACGTTTCATGTGTAAACTGGGCAAATTGGTGAAACCGCGTTTCATTTGGAAAATTTAAATTCCCTGCAAGTTAATAAAAAAACACGGAGAAACGCGATTTGGAACCGCGTTTCTCTGTTGAAATCCAGAAAAAAAAAAAAAGGTCAAAGATTCTTGAACCACTGCACATAAGACGCGGTTTAGAACAGCGTTTCATTAAATGTACCCCAGAGAAATGCGTTTCCAAACCGCGTTTTACTTCTAACCCTAATATCATCGTCTTCTTTCTTTCCTCGGCCTCTCCATTCTTCCTTCCGTTTCTCCTCCTCCTGGTCCGATCGCCTGAAAGTTCAAACCGCCGTTCTTCCTATCGTTTCTCCTCCTCATTCTCCCCTTCCTCCACTCGGAACCACAATGCTTCTTCCATTAGTCTTCGAAGTGCCTCTTCCGACTCCTTCAATCCGAAAATTGCAAGGTTAGTTTTTTTAATTTATTTATATATTGGTCATTTGATTATAAGTTTATACATATTCTTATGAGATTTGAAGTGTTTGGTAGAGTTGTAATAATTTAGTTTTGGAAAATTGTTATGAGGTTTGAGAGGGTTTGTTGGGAAAGTTTTGGTTTGAAGACATAGATGGATTTGAAGGTATAGATGGATTTGAGAGACTTGTAATGAGAGTTTAGTTTTAGATGGATTTGAAGGTATAAGTGATATGGTATAGTTTTGATAGTTGATTGTCATATATTCAAAGTTGTAATGGTTTGTGCCTTATATTTGAAATTGGAACTCTATTTTGTAACGGCCCAGAATTATGATTTCCGGGTTACGTTTCAAGGGATGAAACCCCTTGTTCGGATCTTGCAATCCAGGTACGGGTCAAGGTTTCAAACTCATTTTAAGATTAGTAGAAAAAAGGATTTCAAACCCTAAAAACCTCGAAGGGTCATTGGGTACCCTTAACCTGTCTTAAGACTATGTCGTGAAATTTAATTTGAATGAAACTAAGACGGAAGCAAAGTTAAGATACAAAGTGTCACGGCAGAGCCGTGTTAAAACCAAAGCATAAGCGAAGTATTACCATTTACACCAAGTTAGAGAATTAGCCAAGTTCTTCGATTCGCCAAAAGGGAACCCCGTCATATAGACATTGAGCACTCAAAATCTGCAGAAGATACCTTAAAAATAAGAACGGGGAAAGGAATCAGATCGAGCCACTCATGCGGGACCGGCAGTCCTCGCTGAAGCCACATAGTATGCGCTATACCTAATAAAGATGCTCTAATGCAGTACGAAAGTCGAACACACTAGCATGCTCCTAGTTATAATAATGTGTAAAAATACTGTAAAGGGCCCAAGACAATGCCAAGTGACATATCCCTCTCCTACCTCCACCCCCTTCCGATAGGGCGGAGACTGGCCAGCTCGTGAATGCATTCCATCATAATCGGGCGGCACGCATGCCTAACCCGCTCCACAATAAAGCCCGCAGGCATCTCATAATATAAGGAAGTTCATGACTCGATTGACTCAGGGTACCCGATGAGGCTGGGCTACCCTATGACCCTAGCAAAGACTCTAGGACTATCACAGATAACGGCCGTTCTATTTCAAACGCAATAAGTAAGCAGATGCTCATTCAATTAGTGCAACCTAAACAGGATACTACATGGCATGCTTTTATGCATATGCAACACCTAACATAAAATGCAACAACATGCATGAATGTCCAACCTGAGTAAGCCCCCTAGGGAACTTACCTGAAGATGCAGAACAACAAAATAGCGCAAGCAATGGCCCAAATGCAAGTCCAAAGCAATCCAAAAGCAATACACACCTATCATCAAGCTATTTTCATAAGTTACCAGTCCATCATTCATACACACGAACTCTACGTTCTCAACATGCTCAAAACCAACCAATAGTAAAACCATTTCATTTCCAATCAACCCATCGATAAATCTTACCAACAATATTTCCAAACTCATTTCCTAAAGTTTTCCAAAGTCTTAAATCTCAAGTTAAGTCAACTCATATCCAAAACAATTTCTCAAATCATATTTGGCCAAATTCCGACATTTATCATTTAAATCGTTAACAAATTCCCAAAATCATATTATTAACACAATCCCAGCATGTTTATTTTCAAAATCATTACATAATAAATTGTGACATTTAGTCACGAAATAATTTTATTTTCACAACCATATTTATAAATCAAGCCAATAAATCATTTCTCAATTTCTAAAATCACATTTAAAAAAATGGCATATAATAAAATATTCCAAACACCACTACCTTCAAAACAATTGATAATATATTAACTTTTCAAAAGTATATATATATATATATATATATATATATATATATATATATATATATATATATGTATATGTATATATATATAAAACTCACAAAATCTCAGAAATATCATATAATAATAATCTAATACCAACCCATTAAGTATAACATAGGAACATATATTAACACAAACAACAACTATTAAAACAACAAAATAACCGGCCCAGCCCAAAAAAAAGGAAGGACCCGGCCTGCCCAATTCCTCAATCTGAAAACCGGATCCGGCCCAAAAGAAAGGAAGAAACCCAGGTGGAAACCGGATCCAATCCCCTTCCAAATGAAAAACCCGGTTTCAAATGTGATATAACCCGTTTGTAGAAATCCGGGTTAGGACCAACCCGATGGCCCAAACCCAACAGAAAAGAAAAAGGGAACCCGTCCCCTACCTCACTCGGCGGCTCTGTTCAGCAAAACGGAGGGAAAGAAGACGGAAAGGGGACCTCGCTCATCCACGCTCTCCCACTCTCCTCCTCACCGGCCAAATCAAAGGGAAAGGCAAGCGAAAACACCCAGAGAAACGGAATGAGGGACGAGGGGGTTTAAGTGCTCACCGAGAGGGTCTTGTTCTCGCCGGAGAACGTCGTCGGAGTTCGATTCAGCTTCGCCGGAGGGAAATCAGCACCGGAAATGGCCTAGGACGATAATAGGAGGTCAAAAGGCGGATCTTTATCGAGTTTGAGAGCGGAAGGAAGGACGGAAGGGCTTACCGCTCTTCAGATTCCAAACAGCGCAACGGGAAGGGGAGGCGGGGCGGCGCTGCTGCGTCGGGTGTTGCTGCTGCTCGGAGACGCCGTGGAAGGCGATGGAACGTCGCTGCTGCTGCTGGCTGAAGGAGGAGGAAGAATGAGACTGGGGTGTTCAACTTCGGCTCGCAGAAACAGGGCCCCGGGACAACGCTTGAGGAAGGGGTTCGAGCTTGACCAGGAGGACGAAGGTGAGGGTGATGGTAATGGCTGATGGGGAGGGAAAAGTGAAGAAAATGAGCTGCTTGATGTGAGTGAATTAGAAAATGACGGGAGAGAAGGATGGGAGCAAATTGTGTGTCTGGGGATTCAAATTGAAAGAAGTGAAGAGTCCACGCTAACCAGCTACAGAGAGAGAGGGTCTGAATTGGCATGGGATGCAATTTGGCTTCTAACCACAATTGGGGAAGCAAGGAAGGTGGGAGGAGGATAGGGTGTTGAAGGTATAGCCATTTCAGGCAAAGTAGCAGCTGGAAGGGAGTGCTTTTTAGGTGCCTATTGGTTCCGAATTACATATGGGAGAAGGCTAGGAGACAACACCGAGTGGTCCCAAAAAAAACCCAATTCAAAATTACCGGAAAATAAAATATGAAACCCGCTCTCTCGACCTTAATTCGACTCAAAAGATATAAAACTTACAACTTCAAATTTAAATCGAATTCTCGACTGAATCAAATAATAAAATTATATTATACTTTCAAATTTTAGCAAGCGAAAGTGAAAATAAATCCGAATGAAAGTCCATTTAAAATAATCATATGCCGGAATTCATTTTAAGAGATTTTAAATAATCCGATTTAAACTCATTTTTAATTTCTTTTTCCGAGAATTAGGATTTAAAAATCCGGGCCTTTACATCATCCACCTCTAAAAACAAGTCTCGTCCCCGAGACTAAAACTAAGACAAAGTAGGGGATGAAGTTTGAAATTGCTGAGTCTAGGGACCATGTCCAAGGATCTTGTAATCACCTCAGTCACGTCTTCCGAGATTCTCACAACATCCTAGTCACGGTCGTGACATCTCCAATTGGCCTTGACAAGTATGCAATAAGCGCCCCTATCACATCCTCACTTCGACTTTTCGGAGGTGCCACAACTCTAAAAGTTCTACAATATCATCACTAGGTCTTAGCAAGCACCCTACAGGCGCCCTCATAAAATGCTTGTATCAACTTCGTGAAGTATCATAGAGTTGCCCGGGGATTCCGCAATTGAAAAAGATTAGCCTGAAAATCGTTGAAACCCTCGATAGCGTTTATTCTTTAAAAACCCGTTATTTCCTTTCTATATCGTTCAAAATCTTCATATCCGACGTTTAACCAAGAACTTTGCACCAAAACAAGTCAAATCCCTTTAACTCAAGATTTCGTCAAAAATCTCCCAAAACCAAATCAGTTTTCCGCATATCAATCAATCAAATTCAGAAATCAGGAGGTGGAATCATCCACCTCTAAGGGCTAATCCCATATTCTCTTCCTAGTTTCCAAAATCATTCAATCATCATTCTCAACTCAATATAAAACATAAGCCAATCAACTCATCAACTCATAACATTATTAGCCATCTTTCACATGGAAAAACTCAACATCAACCATGATAATCTCAACCAATTGACATCTTAATAACATAACATGCTTTCTCATAACATAAATCATACCATCCTTTCAAGACACGCCAAAACCAACAACAAAACATCAACAACACATCACAAGTAGTAGAGTATATCTATATCGTATTGAAGGCATCACGAGTGCATAATCGAAGTCTCATAACTTATCACGCAAGCACACATGTCCAGAAATCAACGGGTTAGATGTTATGTGGTTAGTACGTCAGTATGCATCAAATCTCACAATCGCATATCGATATCGCAACACAAGTAGAACATATTCATCACGTTAATATATCAACACAACCTGGTCATGCTATTAAGATTCAGAAAAAGGAAGATCAAGCAGTATATAAATCACCAAAATGTCAGCTTGCTCTAAAGACATCACCTTGACTCATCACAATATCGAATGACAATCATTTAGAAATCAGGCACCATTATCTCATATATATTAATCATGATCATGCTTCAAGTCATATTCATCATTTACATAACCAATACTCATGCTTGTCAACCGTATAGTACACATCATGCTTACTACCACATATAAAACATCATGCTTCCACATAATAGCACATCATTATCTCATAGTTCATACACATCATTACTTCATATGTCATATCACAGCACGTCCTAACATGCTTCTAATCAATAGAACAGGATATCAAAGTATTAATATATCATGGTAACACTTGTCACTACCAACTAGATTTTAATATTGCATATCAACATGTAATTCCATATCAGGTTCATCATGTTCGTTATCTATCATCATGCCAGCAGATATAAATAAATTAAAAAATCAAGAAAACTCCTCACATCATACCAATCAAAATAAAACACAATCCCCACTCACCCATCTCCACTCTCAAGCCAAGATTAATCCTCTTCTAGACTCAATAACACTAACTCCGACAAAATTCCCCCCAAAGAAATCTCAATTTATTTCGATACTCCAATCTCACCCCTCATTCCATCAAGCACTACCACACACCATCCACCTCTAAGAACCCAACTCCTATCTCTAACTTCACACCTGAGCACCCTCGCATACTATATCCTAAATACTCTCCAAAGTCATTCCCCACACTTCATATACTACTCAAGACACCATAAGCATCATACCCTGCTAACCACATGGATCCCTCTCTCGCGTCTTACCTCGTAATACCATCAATCATCCTAACCGCCTAGAATTCTTTTACCACTCATCAACCACTCCACGAGAGAACCCTCACCCACAAGTTCAAAGAATAAGCAATCATGGACATTATTACACATAAGGACCACATCATATCAACTAGCATTTATAGCATCATGGGGTCATCAGCAATTATTGCAACTATGTCAACAAGTCCCAATGTACCGGCATGCTTAATAGTTATCGCAAAACATCATATACAAGCATAGTCAATTCAATCTAGCAAGTTTCATCATAACCTTATTAGATAACAATTCAGGTTCTCAGCAATTGCAGTTCACATTTTATAGGCAAGGAGTTTAGATCATGCTTGGCAACTCAGAGTATCAGCACATCAAGGCATAAGGCACATTATAACTATAAAGCATCAAATTATATCATCATAGACAGCAGACAATCGGACAAAAATCATCACCAAGTCAGCACATCAACACGTAATCGTCACCATCAAAGCATTGCAACATGGTTATCAACATATTCAGAAAAGTTAGCAATTCAAACGGAGGACACTCCCGCCTGCAAGTCATATCGTACTCGATAGTCGCAATTCTCAAAACATACTTGTCCTACCAACACCGTCGATCATGAGGCTTGCGGGTTATGGGCCCACGCTTCCGCCACACAGCTCTTTCGTTATGCAACTTCCTTTCTCTTTCAAGCAGTCGCTCACCAAATATCACAGAGGAGTCTAAGTTAGCAGAGATAGGGGAGTGACAAGGACGGGCAACCCAATGTTCACTTTGGAACCAAACATAGACCAAGGCTAAAGAACGACAAGACTAGAGACAAGACTTTGACCCGAGAATGACAACGATTGCCCCTATGAAAATCTATGAGGTTACAATTTGTGACAAGTAGCAAGGGTTCGTCTCAATCAATCAACCATATCAACCCACACTAACATGTACCTATCTCGAAGATCAACGACGTACATGTACATTCAAAAGACACATTCGAGTTCTACCTTGAGGGGCATGCGAGACAAGCTAACAGTCTATCAATTCATGAAAGCCATAATGCCTAGTAGTCTTAAGCGAGATATGCGGGATTTACCAAAATGAGCAAATATCACATATATGAGCAATGCACTAGCGGGGTATATATATCAACAATCAAGGTCAATGCATCATGATGAGGTTATCGTAATAATCCGACCTAATGTTATACGAGAATACATAAGAGCAGCATAGTATCTTTCACATATGGCAACCATGATCATATAATAAGTCAAGAATGGCATGCAATCAGACGAAGGGTCACATTCAGAAAGCATAGGTCCTATAGGATGCTAGCGATACACGATGAGGCATGACATAGTTAAGAGTGGCCTAAGAGAACTCATCATAAGGTTCACGAAGCATGTTTACGCAATGCAGAAAGTACGAAAAGTTACCATCTAGGGAGTCATATCGGAATTCATAAACCTTATAGGAGACTACTAGCATATATCGAACATGAACTCGTCAAGGCACTTCGACTAGACCCACCCTAACATTCCGATGTCATGTATATGCGGAAACATAATATAGCGTGGTGTGTGATCATGCGAAGTGTCAAGTCGTATATTCATGTAAGCACGAGAGGGCATCATAAAGTAATAGGGAACGCTATAGAGCGATGATCATGTAAACATGCTAGGGCTAATAAGGGCGAATACAACATTTTAAGAGAATAGCAGAAGGGAAGAGTCACACTATCAAGGACATATCTCGAGAGGGAATCAACAATAATGTAGCCAAGGTACAAATCCGCACAACTCGCAACCAAGAGTCCTACGTGGTACTAATGACGCAATACAACATTTGATACATACATGCGCTTGATTGAATAACACAACGATACACAAGAGACCACATTGACATAGTCCAGCGATACAAAAGCATGGGAGGAATGTAGCAACGCATAATATAAGCCTACGTAACATGACAATATAAGCAGAATACGGGGGCATGTGTTCCAATTTAATAATACTAAATGAGACACGCGTATATCAAGATATTAATTCGATATCATGGTCAAAGATGGAACTACTAATTTAATCAAGCAAGGTCAAGGGCAACACTAACTAAAATGCTGAGGAGATCATCTTACAGGGCATTCGTACAAAGAGGAGCTTACCACACTATCATGGACCTAATTCAGGTAAAGCAACATTCATATAGACTCATATCATGCCATTCATGGTTCTAATCAATCAGTAGTATGATCATTACAACAGGTCAATCAGACACGCGAACCCAAACATAATCATGACAGAAAGCGAGATGCAACACGAGACCTAAACAATGTGACTAGCATGGATACAGAATGTTATACAATCACGAATTTACATTAAGGATCATGACAATAACATGTACTAGAAATTACGTATCATATAAGGCATGTTGACATCAAGTTGTAGCACGTATCAAATAAGGAACTTGCTTCATCAAGGTATCAAAATTTAACGATCACACTATCATGAACCTAGTAGAGTAAAATCATGCAGATTCATTTCATGCAGCTCACACTTTCATTCAATCCTACGATCAATAGGCCAAGTAAACATGCTATGACAACATATAATCATGGTAGAAGCCAAGACATAACACAAGACCTAAGCAATGTAACCAATCATAGATGCAACAACATGAGTAGCTTTTTACCAATGGTCATTCGCAGGGTACATGCCAAAGATTACAAAATTATGTCATGCAATTCAGAGAGAGTCACAATTACAACCGGATAGAGATCCCTAAGGGCAACCATTGACTTTTCCCAACCGACTCATCACTCCTCTTTCCCGTGGGACTTTGGTACGACTCTTGTGGTAGGAAAACACTGGTTAATCATCATAAAAATCAAGAAAGACAGCCTCATAAACACCTTACTCTCGACTCAAAATGACATCAAGAACTACCTTCCAATACTCACTTAAACCAACTTTATATCCATACATATTTCCGACACAATGTGTTTACCGACTCGATTCCCCGTGGAAGACACTGACATTTGGGAGGAAGACTCGATAGAACATAGTTGAAGGGCTATTTCACACAAGCTGGACTTGACCATATAGAAATAAAGGTACTCCCGCTATCCCGTTTGCACAGACAAGTCAGTACACATTTCATTTTAGGGCATCCAAATCAGATCTCTAGCATAGCAAGCACTCAGCATAGAATCAGTTAATGACACTCATAATCATCTCCTTGGAAACTTCCAAACCCATCTGTAAAGAGCAAGCTAGTATTTTGCCTACCCATTCCCGACTACACCCAATGGGGTGGTCTAACGCCTTTACTACCCTCTCGTTCCCCGTTTGGTTGGTTTTCCTCTTTTATAACAAGCCAAGTTCGTTGCTTAGTCCGATTTGGGTTAGGCAACTTAAGTTCATTTTGCCCCTTTAAATCCTTTTCAAAAGTCCTTGAAATTTGTGGGCGGTTTTTCAAAAATACACTCGACCCTTGTGTACCCGAATTGCACAACTTCAGCTCTGATACCATCTTTGTAACGGCCCAGAATTATGATTTCCGGGTTATGTTTCAAGGGATGAAACCCCTTGTTCGGATCTTGCAATCCAGGTACGGGTCGAGGTTTCAAACTCATTTTAAGATTAGTAGAAAAAGGGATTTCAAACCCTAAAAACCTCGAAGGGTCGTTGGGTACCCTTAACCTGTCTTAAGACTATGTCGCGAAATTTAATTCGAATGAAAGTAAGGCGGAAGCAAAGTTAAGATACAAAGTGTCACGGCAGAGCCGTGTTAAAACCAAAACATAAGCGAAGTATTACCATTTACACCAAGTTAGAGAATTAGCCAAGTTCTTCGATTCGCCAAAAGGGAACCCCGTCATATAGACATTGAGCACTCAAAATCTGCAGAAGATACCTTAAAAAAAAGAACGGGGAAAGGAATTAGATCGAGCCACTCATGCGGGACCGGCAGTCCTCGCTGAGGCCACATAGTATGCGCTATACCTAATAAAGATGCTCTAATGCAGTACGAAAGTCGAACACACTAGCATGCTCCTAGTTATAATAATGTGTAAAAATACTGTAAAGGGCCCAAGATAATGCCAAGTGACATATCCCTCTCCTACCTCCACTCCCTTCCGATAGGGCGGAGACTGGCCAACTCGTGAATGCATTCCATCATAATCGGGCGGCACGCATGCCTAACCCGCTCCACAATAAAGCCCGCAGGCATCTCATAATATAAGGAAGTTCATGACTCGATTGACTCAGGGTACCCGATGAGGCTGGGCTACCCTATGACCCTAGCAAAGACTCTAGGACTATCACAGATAACGACCGTTCAGGCAAAGTAGGAGCTGGAAGGGAGTGCTTTTTAGGTGCTGCAGCTGTTGGTCACAAGGCAACAAGAGGGCTCTATTGGTTCCGAATTACATATGGGAGAAGGCTAGGAGACAACACCAAGTGGTCCAAAAAAAAACCCAATTCAAAATTACCGGAAAATAAAATATGAAACCCGCTCTCTCGACCTTAATCCGACTCAAAAGATATAAAGCTTACAACTTCAAATTTAAATCGAATTCTCGACTGAATCAAATAATAAAATTATGTTATACTTTCAAATTTTAGCAAGCGAAAGTGAAAATAAATCCGAATGAAAGTCCATTTAAAATAATCATATGCCGGAATTCATTTGAAGAGATTTTAAATAATCCGATTTAAACTCATTTTTAATTTCTTTTTCCGAGAATTAGAATTTAAAAATCCGGGCCTTTACATATTGGACTATATTGTGTGACAGTTAATTACTGAGAAGATTGTAACATTTATTATATCTCATATGCAATTAGATTACCATAAACTAAAGAAGAATAGATTTTGACCGTATATTAGATTGGTAAAAAAATTTAGAACTTAAAATGTTATATTTTGACAAGGTCGAAATAAAAATTTGGAGTAAGAATTTAATTCCTTATTTATTTTGTAGAAACTAATGTAGTTGTTATATGAATTTTAGGAAGATCAAATGGAAATGCAATTGAATCCCGGTCCGTTGGTCAATGATGTTCTTGTTAGAGATATATTAGGAATTATGATGATATATTAATTATGATTGTATTAGGATATAATCACTACTAAAATCTCCTTCAATGCCGACTGTTTTTTATCGACGGATTGCACCATTGCCTCCGACACCAACAGATCGAGTTGTGGGCGGTTGAATCCCAACAACCACAACCGTCAAAACTTGTAGGGTGGTAGCCTTCGACTGTGTCAACCGTTGGCAAATTCCAACATCATTGACCGTTGGAAAATTGTGATGGATTATACCGTGGGCAATTGGATCCCGACGGGTCGTGTTGGCGGGCATTGTCGAAGCCCTTCACCAACAGAGTAAACTGTTGGCACTACAAAAAAAAAACAAATTAGCAACGGCAAGATACCGTGGCAAAAAGTAGATTTGCTGTGGCTAAAAGGGGATAGCAACGGCTGTAGCCACGGCAACTCAGGCGTAACCAAACCCGCGGTGGCAAAAAGATTGTGGCAACGGCAACAACCGTGGCTAGGAAGCTAGCCACGGTTAAGCAACGACAAAGCGTTGCCATGTTAGAGTAACTAATGTAAGCGACGGGACTTGCCGTGGCTAAGAATTTTTGGACGCCAGGCAGCCAAAAGTTCCCCGCCAAAATTTTGGCACCCTTTTTCATAATTTGCGAAGGTAAACTGTCGTGGCTAAACAAGTGTGGATTTGTCTGAATTCCCTACCAAAAATTTGGCTCCTTCTCCTATAATTGGCCACGGCAGGCTACCGTTGCCAATTCCTAATTATATTTTTACCTGTTTTTTGTTTGACAGGTTGATAGCCCTGTTTAATTTACAGACCAAACATCAAAAGTATTCAAACATCACAAGGTGTTTCCTCAACAACACACTTTCATATTAAGCAAACTCCAAACAAAAGAACATAGCTAAATATCTTGCCAATTCAAGTCTAAAGTTCAAGTGTTCCGATAAAACATCAAATGAAAATAAAAAACATAGTTTTCTAAAGTTTATGAAAATAAAAAAACTAGCTTTTACAAAATCCTCACAAACTCATTGAGTAGCTTTGTTCATCATTGTCTTCAGCATCCTTTAAGTGTGAATCTTCACGGTTAGCATCTCCGACTTAATGGTCATCTGTCAGATATCACAATATTATGTTAGAATGCAATACCAGAACTAAAAATGGTCATAAAATCAATGTTGAGGGAGAAAGTCAAGTTAAAAAAAGGCCATAAAAAGAGCATAATTTACCTTTCCGATGCAGCTGACAGATTGGATTTTAGAGAATAGAAGAAGGCAAACATCTTAGATAGCCTGGGTCTCTGCTGACCCTCATTAGGCAGTGACTGGCTTATAAATCTGCGAATGAAGAGATGGAAAAACGATGTATTAACAAAAATGCCAGTGTATAAAAATAAGAATATACGAGGTGCAAGTACTCAAAAGAGAAGATAATAACCTAAAGATTAGCATAAGATAGAGTAAATAGAGAAGATCATACCCCTTCGGATAAAATTTAATGAAAACAAGTATTGTTGTACTGGGTATATAAACTCAAAACTAAAAGATAGCATAGAAAACAATAAACTAGTAGAGAAAAAAATGTACTAATAAGTAAAAAACTGATCTAAATCTAGCTACGAATTCAAAACAGCCATTAACTTGTATATATTTAACCAAAATATAATCTTTGATGAGAAACAAATAGATGAAAGAGCTTGTGCATTTTTGTTCATATCATATACTAGTATACTACACAGCATATCTTGTTTATCTTGTTGTGGAAAGGATTCATATCTCTCATAAGTTCATAACAATAAGATTCCATTAATCACTTATCATTAATCTACAACTTACCAAATTACTCCTCCTTCGATCTTCTACTTAACAAATCAAATACTCACATTCCAGGATGAACTTTGAACACTCAAGCACAAAGTAGCAACCATGTCAATGAAACAATAAAAAGAACCATTTCAATCAGCCAGCAAAATCATAATAAGTTCAAGAAATCCCGTTATGGGCAAGGTAACCAACTAAAATTGCATAAAAATGGCTAAACAATAAAAAGAACCATTTCAATCAGCACATCCATCAGCATGACACCAGGAGAAATTAATGCATACTATAATAGTCATAAATACAAAAAGTTTTCGTGGTAACAAAAAATCAACACTTACCCGCTGCATACTCTTGCTAGAATTGTCCGAGTACTAATTAGTATTTAGTAGGGGAGTCTTGACCAGAGTAAGTAGATCACTTATTTACACTTCTACATCAGGATGTTTTTGCCATGGAAAGTTCTATGCACGTGACTGCTAGCTCACCTGGGAACAAGAATAAGGCAATAAAAAGAGAGGCAAAGTAGTTGAAAAGAGAGGCAAAGTAGTTGAACAAGAATAAGACAATGTCACTAGAAAGTACATGCACAAATTTTAAGATAAAAAGAGAGGCAAAGTAGTTGAAATAAGATGAGTTTTAGTTACTACAACAATATTGTAAAGCTATTTCTAAACTATTAGTCATTAATTATATATGTGCAATGTCTCTCTTTAAGCTTCCGTTTAAGCTCGCAAAACATACAACTTCTAATAAGAATTCAGTTAGTTTGTCTGCAATGAGTTTCTCTATAAGCTTCTGTCCAAGCCCTCTAAACATACAATTTCTTTGATCTTAAGCAATGGGAAAGCAAGGAAAAACAAGGTGTTAATAATCTTGAGATATCAACAACAAATTCATAAAATAAAGGGAAACACATATTGATCTAGGCAATAAGTTTAGATATAAAGAACATTATCTAACTAGGAATTCTATTATCTTCATAGAGATAAAGATGCTTTATGTCTATTGTAATGTAAGTGCTCTTACAAATGGCATTTTCCTTGCCATACCAAAGTAATCAGAAAACCTATTTTTCTTCAAATAAGAAGTTAAAGAGAACACCCAACTCTATGCCTTGCAGTATATGTGGTAGAATAAATAAGATACAAGTGCTTAAATAATTAATATCATCAATCAGCTAATTCCACACAGAAGAAATGACTAAGCACCTATTTGATTTAAAAACAATAAAAATTATGTACTGCAAACCAGGAATAGCATCAGCAGATAATGCTTCAAGATATGCATTTGATTTAAAAAAATGAAACTTGTTCACAACCTGAATAGCAAACTTCTTTGAATCATTTGCTTCACGTCTTGCCGGTTCCATGACATTCTCCATTTCTGTATCGCCACGCAAAAACTTATCTTTTATAGCAGCAATCTCTTTCTGCTTTGTCTCTATAAGTGCCTCCTCCTCAATCACCAGCTTCACTAGATTCTCCTTTGAAAGGTCAGCTGATCAAGTCATCCAAGTATCTGTTAGAAAATGTAGTTTGTTACTTTGATCAGTGGCTCCTCTCCATCTTTCAGCATATTCGAAATTAGACACAAGCTGAACCATTACCCGACTCTAATTTTGTTCAAAAGCAGCAACTACATTACCCCCCCTTTCTCTTCAACATTATTCCCCTGTTCTTTTCAAATTTTGCACAAGTATCCTCTATAATTAGAAGTCACGTAAAACAAAATATGCAAAAAGAAAATACCTCAAAAATGATTTTCAAAATTACAACAGGAAAAGAATTAAAAAAAACACTTTGAATACCCTAGTTTACTACTACCAGTGTGCTAGATCATCCGACAAGCACCGAGACATTGAAATCAAGCAGAAATCTGAAATAAATGTACCAAAAATCAGCCCAAGTACATGATAAAAATGTGAGTTTGTGAAGTGGGACCTTTTGGGTTGCATATATGGGAAGATCTCTCATAAGGAAGGTTAAAGATGGAGAGTTGGATGTTATTAACACCTATGTGTGTTGGAATGTTCATGAACCTTCTCCTGGCAATCTAAGTGCTCTGGATCTCAAAAACACTCTAATCTATGACTTCAATTGATGTCTTTTACACACATAATTTTGAATTTGAAGATTTTTTAAAGTTAGTTTACAAATTCATTTTGATTGGTTGCTCCTATTGTTAGTTTTGAAGGAAATTACAACTTAGTGGAGTTCATAAGAAAAGTGCAGAGAGTTGGGCTTTATGTCAATCTCTGCATTGGACCCTGCGTTTGTGCATAATGGAATTTCGGGTAAACGAAATCGAAAACGCTGATGTTATTATGTCATATGTGAATGCAAACTTTGAAGTGCTGTTGTAAAATTTACAACTCCCTGAAAGATTATTGAATTTCATCCATCAAAAGATTTCATCCCTCAAATAGGTAACATGACTTTGTTTGTTCATTCATTCTATCAAATTTACCACTAAATTTGCTTACATCAGTTGCCTATCCCTTATTTCTCAAAGATACCTCATGAAACAGCCTACCCCGCCAAAATCACACAAAGAAATCGCCTTAAATCCCTAATTTCTCATAAATAGCTCATGAAACAACAAACCCGGTCACAAACAAGCACCAATCGAAAGGAAATGGAGAGAGAAAAGTGATTGAGACAAACCTAGGGCGAACAAGAACTTGCTGGAAGCTAATCGTCGAAAACCCTAACGAGCACGGAAACCGCCTCAAATCCCTAATTTCTCAAAGATAGCTCATGAAACAGCAAATCCAATCACAAACAATTACCAATCGAAAGGAAATGGAGAGAGAAAAGTGATTGAGACAAACCTAGAGTGGATAAGAACTTGTTGGAAGCTAATCGTCGAAAACCCTAACGAGTTTGAGAACACCGCCTTTCTGGGTGGTGCGGAGAAACAAAGGAGTCGAGGTGAGCCTCCTCACCACCGGCGCCGCCAAGACTACGCTCCGGCGACTTGGATCTGAAACTTTAGCACAGGCGAGGCCGCGAGGGAGGGAGACGACGGGGGAGTTCGCGGGGAGACTGAAAATGAAATTTGGGGTTGGATCTGTCCTAGTGTCTTAATATGGGTTTTATTTTATTTTTTTAAGTTGGGTTAAGTTTTATTTTCTTTTTTTTTATTAAAAAAATTGTGTTTTTGGTTAGCTTTGGCCACAGGCCGTGGCAAATTTGGCATCTCCATTTAATTATTTGCCACGGCGAGGCCTTACCGTTGCAACTATTATGATGACATCGCCAACTGCAGTGAATTTAGCCACGGGAAAACTGTTGTGTGTGGCAAATGTTTTCCACGGCACATGATCTGTTGCTATGGTGTAGCCAAAATCTAAACAACAGCCATGGCAAACCCTTGTCGTTGCTACGTGGGGTGGCTAATATGTTTTTTTTTTGTAGTGTGGCAAAATGCTAAAATCTGAGGGAGGGTTATGACTGGATTACTGGATTGTGATTTTTTTTAAAAAAAAAAATAACAAGATTTTCAATGAAAGGGAAGACTAAGATATCAGCCACCATAAGGTAAATAATTAAGCATACACAAATGGCCACCGTACCGTTTGATTATTAAGTTTGTAAATGTGATTAATCCGTTTGAATTATTATATTAAATTATTTTCCTCCCAACTACAAATCACAACCTCAACAATAGATCATAAAATATATATTTTCGAAAATTTTCTAGAAAAAAATCAGATTTTGTTAAATATTAACCAACAGAAAAACCCAGTTCAATTAGTTCCTGACTAGTTTAGTACCCGCACATTTGTGCGGTTTTTTTTATAAAATAATTTTATTTATATTTAAAATATTTATATAAATTAAAATAGATCTTTCAAATCTAATTAAATTAGGATTTGGTTCAAAGTAATTAAAACTAAATATCGCTTTATTTAAATTCTTTTTTGAATTTTAATAAATTTCATATTAACACTTCAACTAATGATTTTGCTTTATAATTGCATTAATTGCATTAATTCAATAATATATTATAAATTCCAAAATCTACTATATTTTAAAACTAAACTAAAATAAACTGATTATTTTTATTTATAAATCTAATAAAGTAATTTATTAGACGATTGCCTCAAAAGAAATCAATTAATTCAATAATATATTATAAATTCTAAAATCTATTATATTTTAAAACTAAACTAAAATAAACTGATTATTTTTATTTATAAATCTAATAAAGTAATTTATTAGATGATTGCCTCAAAAGAAAGATTTTAAAAAAAAATAATTAACTATTTATTTCAAGAAGTAATTCAATTTATAATAAATAATAATTTATTTAAATATAGAAAAATATTTAATTGATTAACAAACAAACCTATATTAAAGGGGAAGGCGCCACTTTAGTATTATATATATATTGATATATATATTGATATAGGGTAAGGAAGTATTTAATAATTGAAAATTTAAGAAACAGAATCGACTTATTTAATTCGAATAAAAATCAAATTAGTATTAAAAGTCCAAAATAATACCACTACGATCTCCTTTAAATGGTATTGACTCATTGTGGATGGCTAAAGATTTCGGTGTTAGAACACATCAAAAACTGCGGGATAATTTATGAAAATTTTAAAACTAAAATAGGGGCACATTTTATGAAAAAAAGAAATTACGAAAGCTTTTCCATAATTACTCCATCTCCTCCTTGAGCCGACAGTAGCTCGAGCACATAATTATCGGCGACGTTCCGGCATCCCTCCGGCCTAACTTCGGTGAGTTGTAGGGGCTTCGATAGTGCTCGGAATGACAGGTGAAAAGTGGCTACGGATTTTTGGCGATGAGGAGCATCTCCCTGATTGCTGGGACGGGTCCGACAGGGACTGGAAGCAGCGAATGAGTCGGCTTCAGCGGGTTTGGATTCGAAATTGGGGGTTTGCGAATTCGGGATCTTTTTGTGAAAAGTTTGTGAAAGAAAACGTTGGTTGTGTAAGTAGAGTGTGGTGGAAAGGCTTAGAGAGTCGGATATGGAGAGAAAAGGCGACAGTCTGCTTCGAAAGTGAGCCAAAAAGGGGTATATATAGGGGGAGGATTAGGAGACGAATTGGATGAAGATAAATCCGTAAACGATTAGATAATCAATTCTAAAGCTATCCCAATCCTCAATTTGATAAGATTCGTCTCGAACTGGGCGGATTTGGATGAACTTTGAATTTGAAAAAAACTTTATTCGGGTATGTTTTAATCCAACTATTCAAAATTTGTTCAATAAATCTGATTAGAGACTGCTAAGGAACGTTCTAGAATAATTTGTTTGAGATTTGGGCGAGATTTGAGGGAGGCCAAATCCATCCTTGTTCAACAGTAGATCGACAGGCTCATAGACGGGAGGAAGGAGGAGGGTTCACTAAACCGGTTCACTCTTTTTCCAGGATGGTCCGGTTCGGTTGAACCAAGAAAACCCGGTTTACGAATAACTTTTTAT
Organism: Persicaria tinctoria; assembly: GCA_037127255.1. Classification (NCBI taxonomy): domain Eukaryota; kingdom Viridiplantae; phylum Streptophyta; class Magnoliopsida; order Caryophyllales; family Polygonaceae; genus Persicaria; species Persicaria tinctoria. Next base: position 52,944,220 of record JBANSL010000014.1, on the reverse strand, counting down.
TAAAACCCAAACAATTTAAATAATAAAACTAACAAAATATTTTATTAAATACATTTTATTTTATGTAACGACATTTTTCTAAAACCTTATATTAAATACTTTACATATATTAAAATAAGTTATAATTATAAATCCTTCTACATTTGGGAGAAAAATATACAATTTTATCTTAAAATAATACAACTAAAAAATAATTTATTTATTATAAGTGCACATAAATGAAATATCTCAAAAATAGTTATAAAACTCTATGTTTATTTAATTTAAAAATAATAGAACTTTTATTAAAAATATATTTACTTAAAACAATATACCCAAAAATAATTTGGGGTATTTCAAATATATCGACAATATCCAAACAATATATGTACGCCATATCTTTTTTTAGCAAATATAGGACATATCCAAACAATAATTTTCTAACTTAAAAATCCTACTTTTTAATACTTTAAATATTTTAAATTAATTTTCTAATTAAAATCCCTACTTTAAAGGAGAAGCCGCCACATGTCTTAGGCGACTTCTCCTTTAGTATTATAACTAGCATAGTACCCGTGCGTTACGCACGGGATTCGCAAAATATATTATATTTCTTATAAGATATTATCTTAATATATATTTATTTAATATATATTAGATATATTATAATAATATGAAAATGATACAGGCAAATAATATTAATTTGAAAAAAATATGATTTTACCATATTAGTATATAATATATGTGGCAAAACGTCAATGTCTCACCTTTCTTGATAGAAACAGTTGCATGCACTAATGTAGAGAGTGTTTAAATTTATTTTTTCCGCCTTCTAATTTTTTTTAGCTACTTGATTGGTTACTTTGAACATTAAACAAATATTTGTTTTCGTAATAAGTTGAAAGGTATAACCAAATACTTTGTTAGGTCGACTACACATTTGAAAAATGCTAGGTGTATGAAATTTTAAGCACTCTGGGATGAAAAGCACATAAAAATGTCCAAAAAGATATATTGGTGTAATAACATAGAATCACACTAACGACTAAACAACTTAAATTTTAATTATTTTGATTGGACCATCTGACATCAATCCAACTAAAAAAATACCAATCATCCTAAGAATAAATCAAATTTTCATATTTAGAGTAATAATTTTTTTTTCTATATTCATTAACTATATGAAAACAACTTAGGTTTTATAGGTGGCTAATTATCTGTTTAAACTCCATCTTTAATTAAATTAATTTACGTTCATTTCAACTATCCAAAATAAAGGCTAAACAATAATTTATATATATTTACTGAATAATGAAAAATTTTAGTTTTTTATTAATTTATATATTAGGAATATATATTATTTGCATAGTTATAAAATAAACTTTTACTCATTTCCTATTAAACTTGTTCTAACCATTTTAGTTTAACATTTGTCATTTTATATGGTTAAATCAATCATTATAGTAAAAAAAAAAACTTAGAAATATGTGTTTACTTAGGAGTACGTTCCTCTTAAGTATTAGTTGATTGCATAAAATCATCATTTCAGCATCTTATTTAATCAAATTTGAAATAAGATATTATTTAGCAATATTATACATTTTTCATTTGAATTCTAAGCATAGCTTTATATTCGGCCGATCACCACATTTTTTAGTAATAAAATAGATTTGATTATTGATTAATATTTTGTAGCATCTTATTTAATCAAAGTTGAAATCGGATTTTTGGATGTATCTTCATTTTTAAGAAGCCTGTAAAATAAATGTATTACATATTAAGATAAGTATATATATTAATTAGGTAATAATAGATCAAACAAATAAGTAAAATAAAGAATTACCTTCTTCAATGTTAACAACTACATGAGTATTAAATAACACAAATATTTAAAGTATTGATAAATAAATGTTACTATGATTATGAATAATACAATGGTGAATTTAATAATCTAAAATCAAATTAAAATTTATATTTTTAATAAAATAAAAATCTTTTATCAAGTTTCTTATTTGAAAATTCAAAATCAAAAAAGTTATTATAAATAACTTATTTGAGATTAATCAAATTTTCTACTAAGGTGAAAGAAATTAATTAGAGATGATAAATTTCAAATTTGATTTTAGAACATGTCTACTTAACTATGTTGACGTCGGTAAACTCTCAAATACTTGAACATGTGTACTAATTACAATGCACGCACCATATGTACCAATGAACGCCTTTATATTTGAACATGTCTACTTAACTATGTTGAATGAAATGATCGCAATACTATTATAAGTATGATACTTAAGTAAAGGTGAAAAAACTACATATTAAATCCCCTCTAAATCAAGTGTGCATTAAAATATAAGATCTAAAAATTAAAATCATTAAAATATAAGATCGTTGCTAAAAAAATTATATATATTTGAACAATAAATAGTTATTTAAACAATATTTGAGTAATTAATAATTAAGTTAATTAATTATTGAGGTGGGCCCAGGAGTAATAAAAATTTGCCACAAGGGATTTTTAAGCCTATAATTAAGTAGAGTTCGCCAAGTGACATTTTCAACATGTGTTTTAGTATTATATTAGATATTGTGCAATCTGTTCATGAATTTGTGCATATTATTTTGCCACTCTTTTCACTATTGCTTATAGGATCGGTAGGTCTGTGTCAATATATATATCTTCACATTTTGTTCGAAAGGTAAACTCAACGTGATTCATCTTCAATCAACGGAAAAAAATCACAGCTAATTCCGTATTTGGCAGATCGATCGGCAGCTTTCTCCTATTCGTTCCACAACCCGTTGTGCCCCCTAAATCAGCCTCCAGCATTGCTCGATCAGATGTCGATTGTATAAATCCTCGTCGTCTTCCTTCAATCGCCTTGCTGTCGGGCCAGAACAAGCCTCAGCCAAAGCTGCCCAACCGGAAGCAAACTCCGGCGCCCAAGCCTACCCTGTTCGAGATCGAACGAGACATCAGAACAGGCGTTTTTCGTGACCGTGACACCAGGCAAGCACTACTTGTACACTCACACTCCCACTTATGAAATTGGTATTATGCACATGTCTACATTAATTGATAGCTTTGTTTGAATTGTGGCGGCAGTGACACTCCACAGAAGGACAGCTTGTTCGACAAGGTGCTTTCGAATACGATTGGAAGGAGCGAGGGGCCGGTGGAGAGGCGGCTCCGAGAGAGACCGGAGAGTGGCTAAGTCAAAGAACCGAAAGAGTATCCCGCTCTTCTAGGATCGGTACGAGGGATTTCGTGGTTGTTTCGATCTGAATTGAAATGAACCCCAATTGCATCCTTCAACTAATCCTTAGGAAACTCCTATTTATCCTCCAACTATTGTCATTAATTCTTCCTGGAAAGAAAATTACAGATTGCTTTCAATTTATTTTATTTGCAATTTATATAAATCATTAATATTAATTAAATTCATGTCATATTTTTATTTTAGGTTGACACATTGGAATAAATATTGTTGGATTACTCGGGGATAATATATTGCCACTTTGGTTAAGGTAATGTTATCTCAAGTTAATTTTTAAATATTTCATTTTAATTCCAACTATTTTTATATGAATTAAATGTCAAAATGCATGCTAAGTGCTAACTATATCAGAATAACTATGCTTATAGTAAAAAAAATCTATTTAAAGTAATAATTGTAGAAATAATACTATAATTCTTAACAAATCATATAAATTTTCATAAACATCATATTTTTTTTTATTAAAAAATGTATCCCTCACATAAGAAGTCAATTAAAAGCTTCAACCATTAGTAAGTTGAATTTTTTTTTTATAAATAATAATAAGTCTAAAATCTATATCTATATAAACTCTTAATTTAGAAGAGTTTATGCTGAGGTGTCAACATTAGAGAGATTTTAGCGATTTTGACCAATTATAATTTTCTTTTTTCTTTTAATTCTTTTTTTTTTTCTTTAATCTTACTAACTAGAAACTCTTAATTTATAAGAGTTTATGCTGATGTGTCAACATATGAGAGACTTTATAGGGTTTTGACCGATTATAATTTTCTTTTTTCTTTTTAAGCCTTTTTTTTAATTCTCCTTTTTTCTTAATTTTCTTTTAATTCTTTTTTTTTTCTTTAATCTTACTAACTATCTATATCTATATCTATATTCTATATAAACTCTTAATTTAGAAGAGTTTATGCTGGGGTGTCAACATTAGAGAGATTTTAGGGATTTTGACCAATTATAATTTTCTTTTTTCTTTTTAATCCTTTTTTTTAATTCTCCTTTTTTGTTATTTTTCTTTTAATTCTCTTTTTTTTTCTTTAATCTTACTAACTATAAACTCTTAATTTAAATTAGTTTATGTTGAGGTGTCAACATTAGAGAGATTTTAGGGGTTTTGACCAATTATAATTTTCTTTTTTCTTTTTAATCCTTTTTTTTTAATTCTCATTTTTTCTTATTTTTCTTTTAATTCTTTTTTTTCTTTAATCTTACTAACTATTGGGCTTAATTCAAAACATTAAATTCAATCTAATATGACTATTGGGCTTAACTCAAATTCATTTACTAACTATCTATATCTATATACTATATTAATTTATGTCACATGTCCTCTCCATGTTCAAAGTTATTTGGGAAAAGATTATTTACATAATATCATTTTATTATGGCAACTATATTTTCTAATATTTTTTTTTTGAAAAATATTCTAATATTAATTACCCAATATTATTTGATTTTACAGTTTTTAACCAATGGGATTAATTCAAAACTTTTATCTTTCACTATTTATTATTTATTTTTCTCTTTATATCTTTAACCCAAATGTATTTTTTCTATTATTTCTAACACATTTACTAATCAATGGGTTTAATTAAAATATTGAATTAAATTTAATGTCTATGATTTACCTATATCTAAATATTATTTATAAAAATATCGCGCCATGGCGTTGTAAAGGCTCGGATTTTCAAATCCTAAATTTTCGGAAAAAAAGGAAATTAAAAATGAATTTAAATCGAATTAAAAGCTCGTTTAGCGGACTCCGACCGTAATATAAAATTTGACGAACGATTTACGTCTTTTTACCTCGAAAATTGAAAATAATTATCAGATAACGATATTCTTTTTGATTTTATAAATCTAATTGATCGAGAGCGATAGTCGGGGAAACTAACATTCAGGGACAAATTACGGTATTCGAAATTCACGTATTTAGAATTTAATTCTGGGTATTGGTTAACCAATTCCACACACAATCCCTTACCCATACCCTCACCCATATCCCATCACCCTCTCCATGACATTCATCGCCATCACCATCTGGAATTCACCATTCCTCCTGCCTTCCTTCAACATCATCAGTCGCACCTAACCTCCATTTCACTTTCAATTTCATTTTCAATCTCCGTCACCTTCACCTGCCAACTCCCTTCGGCTCTCCTACTACACTGTCACCTGTTCACATCTCCCCGACTCCCTCCCCTGCACTCCTCGTCTTCTTCATCACGACCCCGTCCCACCCTATTTCTCGAGTCACCAGCAAGAGCCCTCCTCGACGCCCTCCCAGGAGCCACCGGTAGCAGCGGCAGCAGGAGGAGCCGGAGAACGGGCACGAGCGTCGTCGTCCATCACATCCTCTGTTCGAGCGCGCTTTGCCGTTTCGGTAAGCCATTCTCACTCATTTTTGATCGGAACCACCCTCGAGCACCACCATCACACTCACCCATGTTCGATGTAGGTCCGACGAGCCATCGCAAGCCTTCGACGACGACGCCCAGAACTCCGATCGAGAGCTCCGAAGTCGCGAAGACCTCGGTGAGCGTTCGAACCTCCTTCCTTTTCCTTGGTTTGTTTCGTTTCCTTTCCTTGTCCTCGGGTGGTCGGAGAGTGCGTGAGAACTGAGTGCGGGAAGCTTGGGTGAGCTGGAGAGCTCCGATGAGCTAGAGGTCGGCGAAGTCGCAACGTCCGACGTGTGTGCGTGTGGGTGAGAGAGAGAGAGAGAGCCGTGAGGGTGCGAACGAGGAACCTGAGAGAAAGGGTGCATGGGTGAGTTCGATCCAAGGCCGGAGAAGCCAGACCAGGCCGAGCAGGGGCGAGCCAATGAGCCGGAAGCGGCGTCGAGCTCCATCGGCCAAGCTCAGGCGGGAACCTCCGTTTGAATCGGGGAAGAAGATCACTTGTGGGGGCCCTTCCATATTATATTAATTGTTTAATAGTTGAACCGGTTGGGTTTTTATTTGCGGGTTCGGTTCGATTCGGTACGGTTCGGGTTATCCGTTTATTATTTAACTAATTAACGGTAATTAAAATATATTATAATAGTAATTTAGGATTTAAAAGATAAAGTATTAATTTTGGAGATTTATAAAGGGTTGATTTTATTAAATAAAAACGGTTTGGATTTTAGGGGATTTGGAAATAACTTATAAGGGTGTTTTATAATATTATATCTATAATAATAATTGGGATTTAACATAAATAAGTTGAACTTTCCTGTTAGAAAAGAATTTCAATGGTGGAAAGTAGTCTAATAAATAACTTAAAAAGGGAATTCGACGAGTGTTTTAAGGGTCGGAATACTTAACTATTTAACTGGGATTTGAAACGGTTTTGGAACTAACTTGGGGATAAGATTTATTCGATGACTAACTAGCATGATAATATGATCGTTTGACTAACAGTATGATATGTATGACTAATAGCATGACTTATGGTGAATTATTATATGAGATTAAATGTTGGATAATTATGGCGATCTAGTAGGATTTTATATCACACAAACTATGTCTTATGATTTTGACGAACCGTTGAGGTATATGCGGAAATGACGTATATGAACATGCATAGTTGGTTGAATAATTTATGGAGAACGATATGGTCTTGAGGAGTGGATGATGCGATGAAATGACTTTCATAATATGTTACTTGTTCTATTGATTGAGGTGTGCTTGAGTGCTTAATAGTTGAATGTAGACTTATGAATATTCCATTATGTACTAGGTGATACTCTGTGATTGTGAATACTGTGTGATGGATTGTTCTGTTGCCGGTCTGCTAGCCAGGTAAGTACCTCCGGGGCTTACTGAGTAACCAGTACCTCCTGCCTGATGTGTTTCATATGCATAAGAGCATGCCATGTACTATCATGCTTAGGAATTGCACTTACGAATGAGCATTCTTATTCTGTATGCGTTTGAATACAGAACGGCCGTTATCTATGAGTCCTAGAGTCCTTGCTAGGGTCATAGGGCAGCCCAGTTTCATCGGGTGTTGTCCTCCTTGAGTTATATATATATATCACGAGATACGAGATGAGCATGAGATACGAGATGAGTATGAGATGCGATATGATGATGAGATTTGATATGCTATAGTATCGAACTGGCCAGTCTCCACCCTATCTGGAAGAGGGGTGGTGGTAGAAGAGGGATATACCACTTGGTATTCTTTGTTAAGGCCTTGCTTAATATTCTACATATATGAATTAGGAGCATGATAGTGTGGTTAAGATTTCAGTACTGCATGAAGGCATCCTTTATTCTAGGTATAGGCGTATTATATGTCCTCAGCGCGGTCAGAGGACCAGCGGGCGGACTCTTGGCCTGACTTGGTGGTATAGTTTCAGGTACCCGATACACTGCTTGATTTTGTGCTGTTATGACGGAGTCTATTCTTATGGCGGAGAGTGAGTGTTTGAAACCCGACTTTACCAGATTCATGCTTTTGGGATTTCTCCCTAATTGTACTCTATTTTGACCCGGCTCTGCCGTGGCACTGGTTGTATCATTTTCAGAATTTATGCCATTTGCATGATAACGGATTTCCTGCGTTGTAGACTTAGGACAGGTACAGGGGTTTACCCCGGGGTCCCCAACGAACCTTCCGGATTTGGGTGCGAAATCCCACTTTAAACTGCACATCTTCGATTTCAAACCTTCAACCTGTACTCGGGGCGCAAGATCCTAACGAGGGGTTTCATCCCTCGAAACGTAACTCGGGAATCATAATCCCGGGCCGTTACAAAGGTGGTATCAGAGCTGAGGTTTTATAATCCGAGTACAATAGGTTAAAAGATGGTTTTGAAAATCGCCCAACGTTTTCAAGTGGTTTTGGAACATGTTTTTAAAAAGGGCAAAATGAATTTAATTGGAATTAAACCTAAATGAATAAGGGGAAACAATCTCGTGGGTAGAGACCAAAGCGATAGACATCCCTTATGGATGTAGAACTCGGGAAAAGGTAGGCAAAATACTAGCTTTCTTTTACAGACGGGTTTCAAAGACTCCAAGGAGGCTGAGGGTTGGAGTAGTACGGGCTAGGAGGCCGTGAGGTAATTGCCCCTCCGGTCAGTTGTCCCTCGAAGGACGGCATAGATCGTCTCTATGCTTACGTTATATATACATATATGCAATTAGGCCCGAGGGCGATCCTCCTCGAAGAGGATCATATTAATCTTGTTGATTGCTTCCGTGTTGAGTGCTATTGTGCTTAGGATAGCGAACTAATCAGAATGCCTTAACTTGAACATGTAAACGACTATATGTGCAAACGGGATAGCGGGAGGAAACCTTGTTCTTATGTAATCAGATTTTCTGTCTTGTCAGAATAGTTCTTCCATAGTACAATCCCCTTGATAATCCCGATTCCGTCGTTCGTCCCACCAAAGCACTTGGATGTTTTAGTAAGGGTCGAGAGTGTCCGTTCCTCTTGACAGGAGTCCTATTTGTATTCCAACCATAGATGTCCATCGAGTCTCGTACCTAATTTCAACGTTCTCTACGGGAAATTGGGTCGGTCAACTAACTACTTTCGGGGATTGTGTATGATGTGAGGGTTACCTGAGGTTGATTATCGACATTTTTCCGAGTTAGGAGTGTGTTGTCTTATGGAGTCATCCCTCTTGAGTCTCGTAATGGTCAACCGTGTCTCCTTGCCAAAAAAAAAAAAAGAGTCTAAACACGAATTCTACTATCTTCTCTCGGAAACGGCGTGAATGTCCTTGTGTTCAGCGAGTCATACTAGCGTCCCACGGGAAAACTGGGTGGTGAGTTGGTGATTGCCCTTAGAGAATTATGTCAAGTTATAATGATAGCCTCTTTGTGATTTCATGACATGATATATTGGTATAATTCAGCATGACTTTCCCGGTACATTGCATGGTTGCACTTATGAGTTGATGTATGTGTCGTATGTATTGAATTCCCATGATTATTGTCTCCCTATGAACTAGGTCCATGATAGTGTGTTCAACTCTCGTTGCATGTTTAAAACGTGAGTTGGATGACTTAGCATGCCAGATTAACCTAATTGGACCTCATTGGTTGTGTACATGTTTAATGAGTATTTCTAGTACCATGTAAGGCATATACCTCCCAGTTATAGGCCCTCGTATGATTGTGTGACGTCTTAGTCTTACTATGCGAATATGGATGTATATGATGAGATAGTTGTTATACCAACCCTGCATGAACTGACCATACCCTTAGCATGATTTTTAGGGTACATCTTAGCATGCTTTCCGTAATATTATGACTTACTTAATTGTGTATCTAAATGAGTGATAAGTCGTGCATATGATATCCTGTGATGTTTGCTAGATCTTGCATAACTTGGGCCATATATGTCCCATGTTAGTCTGTGCATACATGTTCTTAGTCTGCCAAGCATGGTTGGTGAATGAAATGATAAGTTGCTAGCTTGTTCTGCGCACATATAAAGATGATTATATGAACATGTTATGAATGCGTAAATCGATATTCCTTGAGATAGGTGCATACTAGTGTGAAATAATGTGATGATATCTCTTGATTTTTATGTGTTTGCGTGTCATAATTATATGGGCATCGTTGTAACTCTCGGGTTGGGATCTTGTCTCTTGTCTCTGGTCTCATTGTCCTTAGTCCTGGTCTGTGTCTAGATCCGTAAGGAAGTCGTGTTGTCTGTTCTTGTCCCTCCTCTATCTCCATAACTTCTAACCCTTGCAATCCTTCGATGAGTGCCGACATGCAAGAAAGGATTGACAACCAAGTGGCACCATAGCAGCGCAACGGAAGTGTGATGGGTCCATGACCCATAGACCACGGGACTAACGTCGCCAAAAGTATACAAAGGACGAACACATTTGAAAGATAGTAGCCGCGTACGTGATTCTCTTAGATGACTCAAGGAAGGACGTTCTTAATTCAAATTGTGGATTCTTCTATACGAATCGGAATTGATGTTTTGTGATAGGCCTAGAACTGACATAATGAATGTGTGATGACGGATGTGCTGAATTGGTAGCAATGATTGCCCGACTAACTTATTTCTATGAAGATGTGCCTTGGTGCTTGGTATACTGACTTGCGGTTGAGTAGGTTATGGGTTATATGTATGGGAGTGCTTTATTCTTGAGCTTGAGTCATGAGATTCTTCAGTGAGACGGGTTGGAAAGTGGCAGGTGGATTAAGGTATTCGGATTGGGTCTTTGGTTGTGTGAGATGGGGTGCAGAAAGAATGCGTTAGCTTGGGTAGAGCCGAGTGAGTTGGGATGTGTGCAAGATAGTGGTCTGTGAGTATAGATGAGCTTCCAGGTAGGTCTTAGGTGAGCAGTGGGCTAGTATGGAGAGATTTTGAGAGAGATGTCCTAGTGAGAAGTGGTCGTCTAGGAAGGTAGTGTGTGCGGGTAGTATAAGAGGGTGGTTGACTGAGGTCTAGACTAGTTTCATTAGGGAGATCTGGAGATTGGGTGTGGGTAGATGTAGTTAGAATAGTTCTAGAGGTGGATGGGAAAGCTAGGAGTTGATCGGGGGATTCTTGAGGGGAGGTGTTGTGAGACGGATTGGTGTGCTAAGGAAGGTGTCTAGATAGTCTATGAGCGGAACGTGGGCGGTGTCAAGGATGACCGATTAAGGAATGTCTGAGGAATCGTAGAATTTGGGACTAGGTGATGGGTGCTAAGAGTGGGGGCGATTTCGGTAAGGGATGAGGTTGATGAATTGCCAAGAAAGAGTAGTATGAGGTTGCTTGGGAAATTATCGATTGGGGATATTATGTTGCTCATCTCAGGATTGTTTGTTTGATGAGTATTTGGGGTTGTTTAGATAGCATTAGTAATGCTTGGGGAAATTAAGAGTGAAGTATTTCTAGATGCGTTGTTGGAAGATTTTGGCATAGGGAATGAATCAGGATTTACGAGTGGAGGTTATTGTGGCTATTGAGGTATTTGAGGATGTGAGACGAATCTTCGAGGAAAGGCTAGTAGCTAGGCCAGGAGGTAGTTGAGATTTATAGTAAGATTGTGGGCTTAAGGTTGAGATAGGGAGATTATGAGCATGGATTTGGGAACTACGCAAAGCAGAAGGTATTGAGGACATTAGAGGATAAGATATTTTAGAAAGATGGGGAAGTTGCGGTGCTTAGGAAATTCGAACGAGGATGTCATAGGAGTTCAGTGGGAATTCTATCGGTTGGAAAATCGTGGGAGAATTAGTCAAGTTGCGATGTTATGGGTAATTCGAGTTAGGATGACATAAGGTTTCGTTGGGGAAAATGATCGTGGTTAAGGAATGGTAGCATGAGGTAAATTCAGATAATGCTTGAAAAAGGATCTAGGGTAGGTCAGCTTGAGGAGTCATGAGTGGTTTATGTTTCGTGAGTTATGGAATGTGATGGGTAGGTAAAATCAGTGGTTGGTCTTTGAGGATAGGCGTTGGTGATGAGGGTCTTGGTAATTCGTGGTTGGGAGTAGCACGAGATGGATTTCTGCATTAGAGTTGGTCGAGGGTTACAGGTGTGAGATGATTAGTACGAGTTAGATTCTTAGAGGTGGATGGTTAGTGAGAGTGGTCAGTGGTTCGTGGAATATGATTAGGTTAGCAATGTGATTCGAGAGATCTCTTTGGGGGACAATGTTCAGGTGGAGTCTTGAGAGCCTAGAAAGAGTAAGCGAGATTGTTAAGAAGTGTCTAGATCAATTGTGAGGGCGGTTCAGTTGAGGACTCGGAATTTTCTATTAGAGGGTAAAGATGGGATTCATAGAGGACCCTATGGCAAGGACGTGTTATATATGGAGTCTTGGTAGTTGGTCGAGTTGTTAAGCTTGTCGAATCAGCAAACCGTGTGATTGGGAACTCCGAAAAATAGTTTAGATGGTCGAGTGGAAGGTGAGAATTGAGATCGGGATGTCGAATTGGATTGGCCCTTAGATGGCTTGAGGGTATATGATTTGGGATACCTAATAGTTGGTTTGGGTTTGATTGCGAATAGTTATGAGGCTAGGAAGGTTGTATGTGAGAGGAATACAATGGTGCCTAGAACTGGTAGTGAATTGAGTTGGCAGACCTTAGTGAATTTGATCTTAATGCAAGAGTTGATAGGTAGTGGCCGTGTCTTGTCATGATTGGTAGTTATAGGCAGGTTCTCTTGATGTTGTGATCTAGCGTATGCTTTACTTGAGGTCGAATTTGGTGCGAATTTTATGCTATAGACGAGGTTGATTCTATGATGTATTGTCCTTGACAATAGTGACCTGTTAGTAATAACATATATAGTTATCCCCTAAACTTGATAGAATGCTAATGTACGGAAGTACTTGTTTGCCTTTAATACGACGACGCTTGGTAGTAGCATGAGTATGATGTGCTTATCTAATTGATATGATATGCTTATCTAATTGATATGGTGTGTAACTTCTGTTAGATGATGTGATAAATTCTACCATATATGATACGATGCTAGATATGTTATGGTATCTGGCTATTTTTGAGGTGATTATGTTATGCTATTAGACGTGAGGTGCTATTGTTATTCGATATTTATATATACATGATGCTTGATGATGAAAATGATAGATTAGCCTTTGGAGGTGGATGGTAGGATGAATGGAGAGGTTAGAAATGCTTTTGACTAATGACGAATTTGAAGTTTTTGAACGGTGTTTTAAAGAGGACGTTATGATGTTTTGAGTTATGATATGACCAATGAGTCGGAGTAAGGATGTGGTAAGGGCCCATATCACATTCTTGCTACGGTCTATTGGGGATATTATGATCACGGCAACGGTACTGTGAGGATCTCATAGGGGCACTTATGAGATACTTACGGGTTCAATGACATGATCCTTGGACTCACCAATTTCAAACTGCATCCCCTATTTTAAAATTATTTTAGTCTCGGGGACGAGACTTGTTTTTAGAGGTGGATGATGTAAAGGCTCGGATTTTCAAATCCTAAATTTTTGGAAAAAAGGAAATTAAAAATGAATTTAAATCGAATTAAAAGCTCGTTTAGCGGACTCCGACCGTAATATAAAATTTGACGAACGATTTACGTCTTTTTACCTCGAAAATTGAAAATAATTATCAGATAACGATATTCTTTTTGATTTTATAAATCTAATTGATCGAGAGCGATAGTCGGGGAAACTAACATTCAGGGACAAATTACGGGATTCAAAATTCACGTATTTAGAATTTAATTCGAGGTATTGGTTAACCAATTCCACACACAATCCCTTACCCATACCCTCACCCATATCCCATCACCCTCACCATGACATTCATCGCCATCACCATCTGGAATTCACCATTCCTCCTGCCTTCCTTCAACATCATCAGTCGCACCATCACACTCACCCATGTCCGATGTAGGTCCGACGAGCCATCGCAAGCCTTCGACGACGCCCAGAACTCCGATCGAGAGCTCCGAAGTCGCGAACACCTCGATGAGCGTTCGAACCTCCTTCCTTTTCCTTGGTTCGTTTCGTTTCCTTTCCTTGTCCTCGGGTGGTCGGAGAGTGCGTGAGAACTGAGTGCGGGAAGCTTGGGTGAGCTCTCGGCTCCGATGAGCTAGAGGTCGGCGAAGTCGCAGCGTCCGACGTGTGTGCGAGTGGGTGAGAGAGAGAGAGAGAGAGCCGTGAGGGTGCGAACGAGGAACCTGAGAGAGAGGGTGCGAGGGTGAGTTCGAGCCAAGGCCGGAGAAGCCAGACCAGGCCGAGCAGGGGCGAGCCAATGAGCCGGAAGCGGCGTCGAGCTCCATCGGCCAAGCTCAGGCGGGAACCTCCGTTTGAATCGGGGAAGAAGATCACTTGTGGGGGCCCTGCCATATTATATTAATTGTTTAATAGTTGAACCGGTTGGGTTTTTATTTGCGGGTTCGGTTCGATTCGGTACGGTTCGGGTTATCCGTTTATTATTTAACTAATTAATGGTAATTCAAATATATTATAATAGTAATTTAGGATTTAAAAGATAAAGTATTAATTTTGGAGATTTATAAAGGGTTGATTTTATTAAATAAAAACGGTTTGGATTTTAGGGGATTTGGAAATAACTTATAAGGGTGTTTTATTAAATGGTCTTTTATAATATTATATCTATAATAATAATTGGGATTTAACATAAATAAGTTGAACTTGCCTTTTAGAAAAGAATTTCAATGGTGGAAAGGAGTTTAATAAATAACTTAAAAAGGGAATTCGATGAGTGTTTTAAGGGTCGGAATACTTAACTATTTAACTGGGATTTGAAACGGTTTTGGAACTAACTTGGGGATAAGATTTATTCGATGACTAACTAGCATGATAATATGATCGTTTGACTAACAGTATGATATGTATGACTAATAGCATGACTTATGGTGAATTATTATATGAGATTAAATGTTGGATAATTATGGCGATCTAGTAGGATTTTATATCACACAAACTATGTCTTATGATTTTGACGAACCGTTGAGGTATATGCGGAAATGACGTATATGAACATGCATAGTTGGTTGAATAATTTATGGAGAACGATATGGTCTTGAGGAGTGGATGATGCGATGAAATGACTTTCATAATATGTTACTTGTTCTATTGATTGAGGTGTGCTTGAGTGCTTAATAGTTGAATGTAGACTTATGAATATTCCATTATGTACTAGGTGATACTCTGTGATTGTGAATACTGTGTGATGGATTGTTCTGTTGCCGGTCTGCTAGCCAGGTAAGTACCTCTGGGGCTTACTCAGTAACCAATACCTCCTGCCTGATGTGTCATATAGTATGTAGGTGTTTCATATGCATAAGAGCATGTCATGTAGTATCATGCTTAGGAATTGCACTTACGAATGAGCATTCTTATTCTGTATGCGTTTGAATACAGAACGGCCGTTATCTGTGAGTCCTAGAGTCCTTGCTAGGGTCATAGGGCAGCCCAGTTTCATCGGGTGTTGTCCTCCTTGAGTTATATATATATCATGAGATACGAGATGAGCATGAGATACGAGATGAGCATGAGATGCGATATGATGATGAGATTTGATATGCTATAGTATCGAACTGGCCAGTCTCCACCCTATTTGGAAGAGGGGTGGTGGTAGAA
The DNA here is from genome assembly GCA_037127255.1 of Persicaria tinctoria. Taxonomy (NCBI): domain Eukaryota; kingdom Viridiplantae; phylum Streptophyta; class Magnoliopsida; order Caryophyllales; family Polygonaceae; genus Persicaria; species Persicaria tinctoria. The sequence goes on along the minus strand of JBANSL010000014.1, from coordinate 52,928,902 downwards.
GAGGGATATACCACTTGGTATTCTTTGTTAAGGCCTTACTTAATATTCTATATATATGAATTAGGAGCATGATAGTGTGGTTAAGATTTCAGTACTGCATGAAGGCATCCTTTATTCTAGGTATAGGCGTATTATATGTCCTCAGCGCGGTCAGAGGACCAGCGGGCGGACTCTTGGCCTGACTTGGTGGTATAGTTTCAGGTACCCGATACACTGCTTGATTTTGTGTTGTTATGACGGGGTCTATTCTTATGGCGGAGAGTGAGTGTTTGAAACCCGACTGCACATCTTCGATTTCAAACCTTCAACCTGTACTCGGGGCGCAAGATCCCAACAAGGGGTTTCATCCCTCGAAACGTAACTCGGGAATCATAATCCCGGGCTGTTACAGGCGTAGAGATCGTACTAGTATCCCCTTATAAGAGTAAATAATAATAGTTCACCTAAAACAAAAAAAGTAAATAATAATAAAATAAATAAATAAATATAAAATAAACCAATTAAATCTCCTACCATTAGTATTAGGAGAAATTAAAAACATTATTTTCTAACATAATGATAAATCTAGAATTTACCCTAAAACATTATTTATAAATATGAAGAAGTAAGTACTAAAACATTATTTATATCATTCTTTTTGCATAATAAATCGAGATATTCTTCTCATTAATTTGATTAAATATATTATTTATCATTCATTTGATAAATAAAAATTATTATATTAGAACTTATATATTTAATATATTTAATTATAATACGTTTTTATAACCTATAATATTTTTTCTAGCGGCATTAAACAAGTTAAGAAATTTTATAATAAAAATATTTTATAATATATAATTCAAACTAAATAACATAAACTAAAAATATTCTCATGCATAAAACGGGCCAATAACCTAGTAATAATACTATGAAAGAAGCTTTTTTGGCCAAATTTATTGCCAATTTAAAGCAAAATAAATTAATCATATTTTGTTTTAAAAAGGAAAGCTCTTTGTCAATAAATGACTATATTAATTAGCTTCAAATCTTTTATTCTATACAACTTATAAAAGATGTTTTTTTCCCAATAAATACATTAATTAAGCAAATATCTCATCAACAATTAGAACAAAACCTTTTTAATTTAACAATAATAACAATATACTCCCTCAGATCCAAAATAAGTTTTGTTTTAGCTCTTAACACAATATTTAAGTAAAGCATTAATTATCATTGGTTTTATAAATTTTTTTATAAATTTTACCGTTTATTAAATGCTTACCAAAATTTTAACCAATAAGTACAAAGGAAATAAGAAAAAAGTTTGGATGTATGTGATATTAAATATAAATATAAGTAACGAAGCACGAAAATCTATACATTTGATAATAATTTAGTGCTTAAAATAATTTAACCATAAACAATCTTAATATATTTGTATAAGAAATTATTCACTAGTAATAAATTATTAATAATTATAACTTAAAAATATACTATTATATTTTAAAAATCATTTTTATAGTTCAAAAAATTATTTAATATGTAATCTATATAAATATATAGACCTGTACCTAACACGGGCCAAAATACTTGTTAGGTAAATAATTGTGAAGAATGAATTAAGTAGGATCAATGGGAAGTCCAAGGGATCGAGCAAGTGTAACTTAAAAAATGTTTGAAAAATGTTGGGTTTATTGACTTGGATGTCTACTTATATCTTGGGTTCATACCCATACATTTAAGATAAATAAATAAATATATAAATAAATAATTGTGTATACTATAAATTAATGCGTATGAGAAATTAAACTATAATTATAAATATAAATGATTAAATATGTTTATTTGTTACATATTACAATTAGGATGGATCGAAGTTGGATGTACAATAAGATGTCTTATCTCACGTTAGACGTACGTTGCAGTGTTTGTATATGTATATATATATATATATATATATATATATATATATATATATATGAAATATTATTTTGTTTTATCTAATGTTTTTTGGAGCAAATGTAGAAACACTTTTATTGGGATGCATGTGATGGTCCATTGATTAAGGCCAACTGGAGAACCAAATGTAGTGCACATATCAGGAACCAATTTAACGATGCTAGAGATGGAGGTTACAAGCCGAAATGGGTTAGTCCGGACAATTGGGCTAAACTATGGAAGACTGATGACAGATTCAAGCACTCTAGGCTGGTCAATAAGCGTAATAGAGCATCCGAAGGTCGGGATGGCACTGCGATTTACACGGGTGGATCCAAATCCGTTGCTGAATACGAGAAAGAATTTGTAAGTACTTGTCTATCCCCATTGCTTTAAAAATATTTTGAATGTAAAATGTTGTAACCTTTATATATGATATGTATGCTCGATCTACATGTGCAGGAGGAAAAGAATGGTAGGCAAATGACTACAAAAGAGCTTCTTAAGAGAACCTATCAATGTAAAAAAACTGGAGATTGGACGGGCGATCGTCCGAAAAAGTGTTTGGTATATGTTTATGTTAAATATATTTTCTTCTTTTAAATCAAACCTTTTTATTCTATTTTGTAAAGATATCATCTGTGTTGGTCATTGTAGGATCGATTTGAGGCGTTGTGCAACACTTGGTTAGAGTCCCACTCAGAGATTACAAAAGAAGATGAAAAAATGTTATGGGCTCAAGCAGTTGGTGGTGATTATAAAGGAAGTATCTACGGTCGTGGTTCGACTTATCGCAAGTGGGATTATGTACTAAATCCACCGGCTATTCATCCTTCCTCGCCTGCTCGTGACCCAGCAGCCTCTTCATCTCATGATCCCCCGCCTCCAACACCGGATCCAATTCCATCATCAAATGTTACTCCTCTAGTTCATACTCCCCACCTTGCCATGCAGGATTCATCGCCACCAACAAGCATTGCTCCTCCTTCGGTTCATCCTCCCCCCGTTGTAGCTCGCGATCGAGATCCATCCCTGCCAACAAGTGTTGCTGCTCCTTTGGTTCATGCTCCCCCCGTTGTAGCTCGCGATCGAGATCCATCCCTGCCAACAAGTGTTGCTGCTCCTCTGGTTCATGCTCCCCCCGTTGTAGCTCGCGATCGAGATCCATCCTTGCCAACAAGTGCTACTCATGTGGCTCATAACCCCTCTCCAATGCCTACAGCTACGGTTGTGACCCAACACCAATTGCAAGAGATAATGGCGAAAATGGAGGCTCGATTTCAAGAACAAGCAAGAACAAATGCAGCCCTTACTCATCAAGTTCATGTCTACCAAGATAAGATCGAAATGACGGAGATCGAAAGGAATGAAGGGTCTATGCAACCTCATATGTCAATGACTACCTAGCTTGCTCAATTCGACCATGTATGGAGGTGCTGGTGACTCTTTAAATGGTGAAGCTTTTGATATATAGTCTACCTGGGGATGTAGTTACGATCGGAAGTGATGGTTACTAGTTACTTCGTATTTTTTTCCATGATTTCTAGTGCAAACTTTTTTAGTATTTACCCTTGAATATATGTTTAATGCATGTTAGTATTATGTTGGTTTTGTTATTGTTGATCACAGTTACGTGGTAATCCAATTATCTATTTTATTTAATTTATATTGCATATAGTCTATAATTTCATCATACGTAATATTAATAACGTTAATTAATTAATTAATTTTATAATGTGATATGAATATTTAAAAGTTTGATTTAAAAAAATTGAATATTTTAAAAGAATTATTAATTTATCAATTTAAATTGATATTTTTATTCCTAAATTTAATTATTAATAATTTTATTCTCGACGGTTTTGATTGTCGGTATTCTATGTATCCGTCGGTGTATGTCTAATAGCTAGGGTTATTGGTTACGATGGCCCAAGGCGTCGGTAGCAAGCCAATGGATCAAACCGTCGGTAGATTCCACGAGTCATTCCATCGCTATTATGCCAACGGTATGACCCGTCGGCATGTTGCCGACGACAGATATAGCGACGGATATGTGGCTAGCAGTTCAATCTATCGGGAAACAAGAATCTGTCGGAAACTTTGACGGATCTAGACGTCGGCGCAGAAGAGGTTTTTAGTAGTGAATATTTGATATTGTTAGGTTAGGTTAGAAATATATATCTTTGGTAGGTTTAGATTATCGATATCTCTTTATATTACTTATTCTCCAAGCATTGTAATCTCTATATAAAGGGTTGAATAATAACGTTATAAGGGTGGGTTTGCCTTCTCTAAATTCTACATGGTATCAGAGCGGCTTTCGATCTTGGCCTATATCCATCTTCGTCAAACACTTCCGCTGCCTTACCTTACCCTATCCATATATGTTTTTTTACCGTCCGATTGAACGCCGTCGGCTTCACTTGCCACGGTTGATCACCTATTCTATATCGTTTTAACCCTATCAGTTCGACTTTACCAGTCTATACCTTGTCTAATTGCGGGGGTGCCGTTCGCCTTTATTGTTCGTTGATGGTGATGCGAATCTGTCAACCATCGTTTGTTTGTCTCTACCTTGTTCGTCGATCTCTACCATGTTTCGTCGGCCTCTACCTCTCATCGTTCGTGTTCTAGTCATCTACATCAACCGCAAATCTATCATATGCTTCCAGTCTTCAGCGTTCGTGGCTCTACTCTCGCTTCGACTACGGGGGCGTGTTAGAGATATATTAGGAATTATGATGATATATCAGTTAGTATTGTATTAGGATATAATCTTTGATATTGTTAGGTTAGGTTAGAAATATATATCTTTAGTAGGTTTAGATTATCGATATCTCTTAATATTACTTATTCTCTAAGCATTGTAATCCCTATATAAAGGGTTGAATAATAACGTTATAAGGGTGGGTTTGCCTTCTCTAATATGAGGCTTCCACCACCAATCTATTAGGGTTTCATCCCTCTCTAAATCCTAAAGTTCTAAATAGACAACATCTGCATAGGTCCCCTAATGTATGGAACCGCGAAGAATATGTAAGTATATATCGTCTTAACCAAGTCTACATATGAGAAACATTGGTAAAATCACCCAGAATGTAATATAGTTGTCTTTTTATATTTGCAGACTAATGATGTGATCCAACATAGGATGCATTTGCGAAAGATCGGGAGAGATCTGGCTGCAGATCCTAGAGTCCTTCACTATATAAAGTTGGCTGGATTTTACTGCATATACAAGCTCGGGTCCACATTCGAGATCGATAATGAATTAGTCACGGGTTTAATAGAGCGCTGGAGACCTGAGACCCATACATTCCACTTGAATGTTGGGGAGACGACGATCACGTTGCAAGATGTTTCAGTTCTGCTTGGACTTCGTGTTGATGGTCTTCCAGTGATTGGATCTGCATTTTATAATTGGTGGACAGTTTTCGGAACATTGCTCGGACAACTACCCCCCCCCCCCCATCTCAGATCAGGGGTTCGTCGGTGAAGGTTGCATGCCTACGACAACTCATTCAGCCTCTACCAGAAGATGCTAATGATCAAGCAATTCAGTGTGAGGTCAGGGTTTGCATTCTGCTACTAATGGCTGGTGTGACATTCGCCGATAACAGTGGAGGTCAGGTTTAGTTGATCTACCTCCCACTGCTAGCAGATTTGGAGGTTGCTGGCCAGTATAGTTGGAGGAGTGCAAAACTTGCATTCCTTTATCGGCAGCTTTGTAGGGATACAAAAAGGGAGAAGTTTGAGATTGTCATACCTGTCATCTTATTGCAGGTATGTTACTTCTCTGGTTGTGTTGTATCACAAATGCAATAGAAAGTTATCAACATCGTCATTTATTTGCAATATGTAGTTATGGGCATGAGAGCGCATCTCCATCGGTCGGCCATGTTGTATTTCCGTGGAAGCTGGTGACGACTATAACGCACTCTGACGAGCTAGAAGGCAATAGTCTCGGAAGAAGACAGGTCATGGGTCTGAAGTACCCACGCTGGGTGGACAGTTTGAAGACGAGGAGGATTCACTAGCGATGCGGTGGGTGTGTAAGTACTCGTACGGAGCCACTCCGACGACCCTTATGTATTATTGCGATGCATTCGATCGACAATCGTCAGATCAGGTTAGAACTTTCTGCTCCCACTTCATTACCATATACATAATAACTGATACATATCTCCTTTACTCATGCATTTATAAAATGTAGTTTGTGTGGGAGCCATATACGAGCGACTTATTACATCGCTTAGCTCCCATTTGTCGACAAGGTCAGAACATTTGGCGATCCACAACACCGCTGATATGCTTTGAGATTGTCCAATGGCATCACCCAGAGCGGGTCTCGTGACAGTTTGGAGATGTACAAGTGATTCCCCCACCATGTGTGTTTGATGAGCATTTGCATAAGATGGATCGCAGAGGAAAGCACCAACACAGCTGGGTTAAGGTTCATGCGGATAAGTTGACGATATGGGCAAAGCAGGAGAACTCCATCCATGTCGCACCTGCGGTGGATGACGAGGAACAGGCTACACATGAGTACATGTCATGGTACAAAAACATCACCAAACGACTCATTAGCCCACCTATGAATCCTCTGGCGGAAGTTTACCATCCCGTAGTCCCGGATTATCCTAAGCTGGTTAGTAACAAAGCTTTACATCATACTATACCCTAGGTGAACATGTGTTGAAGTTAATTCATATAAGTAATTCGCATTACTTTCAGGAACTTTGTGATGGATGCTAGTGCTAGGGCCACCCAAACTGCCCAAGAATCTCATGCTCTTTATGACCAACACCAGTACAACTCGATGATGGGAAGGGTTGATGACTACTGCAACTACATGACAGCGCAAGGATCCCAACTACTTAGCCAGGTATCCTATAACCCCACGCTACCTCATATGCAACCCCCACCTATGATGCAGCAACCGACACAACCTGATTTACCACCGTTGGGGTATGGGGTGGCCTCCCAACCTGGAACTCAATTTTCGTCTTCAATGGTGTTTCCTACATATCCGGCTTACGGTTCTGCTAGTGGCACACCACCAATGATGATGGATCAATATGGACAAGCAGGCTTTGTTTTTCCCCAATCCACCTTTGCTGCTTCGGGATCAGGGTCACCATTCTTCGGTCCTTCACAAAACGTTATCTTTAAAACGCCCCCTCCTCACCAAAGGGGGGGGGGGGTTGTGTATCGAGACCCCTCCAACCTTCACAGTGATACACCATTACACCTGATGTTCGCCCTCTCCCAAACCCGAATTTCTATTCACAACCACAGGATGAGGAGGAGGAGGAGGATGTTAAGTAGGATTTGACTTTTATCTATATATGTTTGGATTTGACTGTTATCTATATATGTGTGGAGTCGACTGTTATGTATATGTGTTTCATATCGTTCACTTAGTGTGTTGAGTATAATTTGAAAGTTATCTCCATATGTATGCACTATTTGTGACGTAAGTGTTATGACATATAAACACATATAAACCAACACATGTAAGTTTAAACCCTGCCAAGAACTCTTTATCATCGAATCACCTTCAACAATATTCCAATTGGGATTGATGACCTCGTCAGTTATCGCCACCTCCCTAGTAGCATCATCATCCTCCTCGGACTCATCTAGATCATCTTCGTGATCAAGACCAAGAGCGCCAGCATGTATCTCAGTCACTTGTTCGATCTCCTCGTGTGATATGTTGCTATGATAATCCATCCTATATCATCATCACAACAATTAAATTAGATATAAAGATTATATTTTTCACTAATTATATCATTGTCTCACAAGTTTTCAATTAATTATCCTAGTAAGTATATACTACTAACAATTTCCTTCGTTAATTCCATAAATTTATCAATACAAATTCATCTATATTTTTCAACACATAAACAACGATTACATAACCCCTAATAATTCCATCATTTCACACAACAAATCCTATAAACAACACCTCAATATATATTTTTCAACAAATGAACAACGATATAACATCATATAAAAGCGAGAAACTAACCTTGATTAAACCACGACGGAGATTTCAGACGTAAGTTTTGAGACGACCTCCAGATATTTAGAATGGAATGGAGGAAGAAGACGAGCAGTGTAATGGTTATGATTGAGGCTAAAACGTGGGTTTAAACTGCATTTTTCCTCTAGTAAGATTCCCCTCCCATCCCATCCTAAAGGAATCAAGGAATCTGGAGACTTTTTTTTTGCTGACTGGATAGAGAAACGCGATTTCAAACCGCGTTTCTCCTTATTTTAATTTTTTTAATTAACTTCTAAGGAATTTAAATTTTTGGAATGAAACGCGGTTTGAAACCACGTTTCTTTCATAAAATTGAAATTCCCTACCTGGCGCCACTAGTTTGCCTAGTTTACACATGAAACGCGGTTTCAAACCGCGTTTCTCTAGTAAACCTGACAAAGAGTGAATATTTGTGTTAAATAGTTTTCCTTTGTGAATATTTCCATAAATTATTATTTTTCTATGAATATTTCAAAAAAAAATCGATTATGAGAGCATGTACATCCCATAAACAAAGATTCACCAAATTTAGTGGAAAAATAAAAATTGAAACGAACCAATTTACACAAACAAACATTCATCAAACCCTAAAAAAACCCTAAATAAAAACTCAATACCAACATCAAGTCAGCCACATTGAATCAAACCAATTCACACAAACCCTAAATAAAAAAATATATATGAAAATTGAAGGCGGAATTTCATACTGGTGATAGAGAGGCAGTGAGGGAGCAGGGGTTTCGACTACTAGAGTAGGAATTTCGACAGCTTGAGGGATGTTGAAAGCCAGCTCGGGTTCAACAGCCAGAGAGACAACTAGTGGTAGAGGCAAGGTTCGAATTAGACCGCTGGAGAAGCCAGTGATGGAGGCCAGGCTCTGGTTCGACAGCCATAGAGATGAGGATGAAAATGAAAGAAGGATTTCGACAGGATGAGGGATTTCGCCAATTCAACAAGGAAAGAGGAAGAGATAGGAATGAGAATGAAGAAGGGATTGTGCAACCGGAGCCACCCTTGAGTTCGAAAGCTGGCTGGATAGACTACATTCCCACCCTAGCTGCCATGGAAGGAGAGAGTAGAGAAAGAAAGAGTCGGGTGTGAATAGAAAGGAGTCGGGATGAGTTGTGAGTGGAGACTGGTGAGGTGTGAATGTCCTTATGATTTTCTAAGTACATGTTTTTTTTCAAACAATTCAATTTTATTTCTTTCAAGTGTTGGGAATAATGGAATTGTAATTGAGATGAGCGGGATTTCACATAGTTCATATTTCAATACCGCGCGCTTAATTTTTTTTCAAAAAAACGTTAACATCGGTCCAAAAAAATAGAGCAATGTCTGTTTTATTTTCAACATCACAAATTTATGAACCGATGTTACAAATCTATTTAACATTATGTGTTTTTCTAACTGATGTTAATCGTCCAATGTTAAATGACAGAATTCTATTAGTGAAAGGCAAGACATCCGAAAGTATTCTTTCCCACATTGGAGTAAATATAGGCCAGAAGCATGTTTGGTTTAGGATCGAGACGACCATTGTAAAGAATAGGGCGCTGAATACCAAGAGCTGATAGCAAGTCCACAGTCATCTGACAATCAAGTAGCAAATGAGTGGTCAACTCTATAGTGTAGCCATAAAAGTGACAACCCGACGGAACCGAGATGTGAGATCGTTGTAGTCTGTCGGATTTAGGTACACCATCTTTTGCAATTTTCCAAAGAAATTAGCGAATTTTATAAGGGTTGTCTAACTTCCAAATCCAATGACACCCGAAATGAGGATCGCCTGCGTAGTTTGGGATGAGAGTCGCAACCGAGTCGATGGAGAACCACCCATCTCTGCTAGGTCCCTAGAAAAGCCGATCGTGGAAACTATTTTTTGCTAAATGAGTTGCTAGAATTTTGGAAATAATCTCTGACTTTAAGAGGCCTCGTAAGTCTATGTAAACTTTTGTAATACCCCATTTATTGTCCATTGTAAAAAAAACGGGCAACATGCCACTCCAACGTAGTTATATCCAGCTGTATCAGAGCGAGTTTAACCATTGGAGTTTTATCGACCATGATATCTTCCTAGAATCTAACAGATTTACCGATTTTGATTGTCTAGTTTAGACCAGATTTGAACTCTGTTCTGCTTGACATTATAGTTTTGACCATTTGCCAAGAAGAGTTTCCTTTTTTGATGTATTTCAGAAGCGGTTCGCCTTTGAGGTATTTAGCCATGGAAACTTTAACCCGGATGTTATCTTATTCAACAATGATTTTTCAAAGAAGCTTCATCTGAAGTGAGATGTTCATCGTCTTAGCTTTATGAATCCTAAGGCCACCTGAGAGAGTGTCCGAACATATTTTCTCCTAGCTGATGAGTGGGGTGAATTTGTCCTGTTTGTTCCAAAAGAACTGTCTGTAGATTTTGTCAAGTTCGTGTAGAATAGACGTTGGTACGATAAAGGCTTGCATTATAAATAATGGTTGGGTGCTTAAGGTGGCTTGAATAAGTACTTTCCGCCCCTCAGCCAAGAGGGTGGGTACTTTCCACTTTGCAAGTTGTTTCGTCTTCAGAATAACATCTGCAAAGGTGTCCCAATTGACTCTGTCATTGATGATTAGGCATCCCAGATACTTTTCTAAATTGTTCGACTGGGGGAATTCCCTGCAAAGTTTCCACAATTTCAATAGTTGTGGTCGATGTATTTGGGGATACTTGAAAGCTAGATTTATGTAGGTTTACATTTTGTCCAGATATGGAGCAGAAACATTGAATAATATTGGATAGATTATTACAAGTTGAATGTTTAATTTGCCTTACCGAACAACATGATATCATCTGCAAAGGCAAGAAAGAGGATCTTAATCCCCAACGATAGATAGTAAAACCAACATCTTTTGTTGTAGTCAAATTGCGTTCCAGAGTCCTGGCTAGTACTTCAGGAGTAAGAATGAAGAGAAAATGTGACAAGTGGTCACCCTGTTTTAGTCCTCTTGATGGGAAAAACGGTGTTGATGGCTCGTCATTTACCAAGAACGAGTCCGAAACAGTTTGCACACATTCTTTGATCTAGAGAATTAATCTATATCTATATAAACTCTTAATTTAGAAGAGTTTATGCTGAGATGTCAACATTAGAGAGATTTTAGGGGTTTTGACCAATTATAATTTTCTTTTTTCTCTTTAATTTTTTTTTAATTCTCTTTTTTTCTTCTTTTTCTTTTAATTCTTTTTTTTTCTCAAATCTTAATAACTATTGAGCTTAATTCAAAACATTGAATTCAATCTAATATAACTATTGAGCTTAATTAACTCAAATTCATTTACTAACTATCTATATCTATATACTATATTAATTTATGTCACGTGTCCTCTCCATGTTCAAAGTTATTTGTGGAGATATTATTTACATAATATCATTTTATTATGGTAACTATATTTTATAATATTTTTTTTTGAAAAATATTCTAATACTAATTACCCAATATTATTTGATGTTACATTTTTTAACCAATGGGATTAATTCAAAACTTTTATCTTTTACTATTTATTATTTATTTTTCTCTTTAACCCAAGTGTATTTTTTTCTATTATTTTTAACACATTTACTAATCAATGGGTTTAATTAAAAACATTGAATTAAATCTAATGTCTATTATTTACCTATATCTAAATATTATTTATAAAAAAATCGCGTCATGGCGCGGGGACCGTACTAGTTGTCTATGAAAACCGAACTTTGAGAGGACAGAGAAGAAGAAGAGCCACTCCGTATCCAATTTAATCGCCATACATTCTGTTTTTACCTTAAATAGTCTGAAGGAGTGAAAATTTTCATGGATAATAAGAATGTTTTTTAAAATTCTACTGGAACTCAATCCTAGTTATAAAGTCTCTGTTAATTTTAATCTTGAATTATATTTTCATAATCTCTTGTAAAATCTCCTTTTCGAAATTTGGTTGCTAGCTTTCTAAAAAAATGGGGGAGAACTAAAGCCCTTGGCGCGCGTCGTGCCGACGGTGGAGTGCCGGAGTAAGGGGCGCGCGTTCGGCTTCCACCGTCGATGATCTATTCACCTCGCTCTCCTCCATCTCCGCAATTCAACCGTCAACAGAAAATCTTAGCGAATTGGTCAGGTAAGCACGGCACATCCTCCCCTTGTGACTTTGATTTCGCGTCTTTTTTATTGAACTTTGCATATATCCAAACTGTCCGATAAACAATTTTGCAAGCAAACATGTGTACGTTGATCAATTTTAGGGTTTTAAATAGATTCGAGTTCCACTTTGCGTTGCTTTCTTTCCCCTTTCCCGATTCAATTCATGTAGATTGAATTATCGTACTTCGTTTGATTTCTGTCACGGAAACTAAACAGTAGCGGATCGAGAGGTGTTTTCCGTTCAAGAAGACACCTTCCATGCTTCATACCGTGTAACTTCATGATTTGTTGGAACAACGTACAGTTAGTCCTTGGGAACTGATGTTATGCAGTGTTAATAACTCATTCACAGTTTGTATTTCGGATTCATAATTACTTCAGCAAATCTGTGTATTAGGTGTGGCTCAGTACAGTAGCTAGTTATTCCGTATCAGTTATCACTGATCGAAGGATGAGACATAGGAGTATTGTTTTTGTGTTTGCCATGTACGTGTAACCCATGTGAATCAAGGAGTAAGTTGTGGCGTTTGAGAGTAACTGCCACTTTTGGTGCAAGTAATGGTTTGGTTTCTGGGTGTTTGGTGAAGGGTATGATAATTTGTTTTTATTAAAGAGTTCTTTTGGCGTTGTTATAGAACAAGATTAATTGGTATTGAATCTTGGGTTAATTAGGAGTTGGAAACATATGATTATGCAGTGATTTTATTTTTCTGTGCTGAAATGGGAACATTGAGCAGGAGGAGCGTTTGCTGCTTATAGAGGATAACAAACACACTATTTTTAGCATGTTCAGCAAAATTATTTATAAGAATCATTGATCTCAAATTTGGGGGATAAAATGAGGCTCCAATATGACTGAAATAGGTGAAATTGGTATTTGGTGGGAGATAAGTGAAACTACAACGTTCTAGTTGTTTTCTTCATCTTCAATTCACACTCCTGAAAGCATGGCTATAGTCCAACTTTCTTACCTTGTTACTTAAAATAGCATGAAATTCCTATATATATGTAGATCATGAGTAACCACTGAGCATAGCCAAATTATCTTACCTGGGCTTATTTAGAACTTTGATCTTCAAATGGAAGAAACATTTTACTGACCACTCTCTTTTCATTTCATGTTATTAATGCAGGAACAGCAAATGCTGTAAGAGCATATGTAGTACTCCATATATAGAGAGAGTTAATTAGCCAACAAATATTACTATGCCCAGGTATTGCAGTTTACCCTCGTAAAGGAAGATACATTTCAGGTCAATCATCTAGCTAGCTTACCCATTCAAAATGGCTGAGCAATTTTTTTTTTTTTTCTTTTATAAACCTTGTGGGATCAAGTCTTACATAGGCTAGTGACTTTAATTGGAATTTATAATAAGCAGGTCATTGCATCACATGAATTACCTTCCTAGCACCCAAAATTAGCATAAACTTACATTATGATCGAAGTTGTATATCAGTGATCTTATTGTACGGTGAAAAGCTAAGAGTTAATTAAATGATGTTCATCTACACCAACACAAGAAGTACTCACTGGATCTTCATTGGCTCATTAGTTTGTACCAAATGTATATTTGAGGGCTTTATAAAGTTATGTTTTTTAGCACCACTGCCGCCCCCTATGAACAAGAAATCACACCTGCTGTAGCATTTTACCCTTGAAAATTCACCCTTTCAATTTCCAAAGCCTCTCATTATGAGTATGAACCGGGTTCGGGTAAACCAAAACTCAATGAAATTGAACAGGGAAGAACAGTCCCATCAGAGACTGTGTTTTGAATTTGGGGAATCGTACGGACACAACTCCTCTGTTTTTGGCGGGCGCTGATTTGGCTTTTCGATTATTTGTTTTTTTAATTATAAACAGTGGGGGCGGGCGGTTTTTGGTTGGTAGGTAGGTCTCTCTCTCTCTCTCTATCTTTCACCTTCACAAACCCTGCATGGACCTGTACACCTTTGAAAGGGATTGTTTATTGTTTGATTACAGAGAGTATGAGAAGGAATTGGTAGTGAGGAGTTTGACAGGGTAGTGGCATAGATGGGGACAAACTCCTTTAATTTTGAATAAGAAATTTACACTTGCCGAATCACTTTTTCAATTATTCACTTCATCCCCCTCTTAAAGTTGCAATTTTAATTAAGTTGATCCATCATTTTACATTTGACCCGTCCACATCAAACAATTCAATGCCTTTCCTTTTTACTTGTTCTCCCCTCTCGCGAAAAGTCGGAAGCTTTGTCTCTCTTCCTCATTTAATTGAAGGGTGTCTCTGTGTATACTTACAGCCGCGTTTTTCAGAGTTCAGTACAATCATTACACTCCGCTCTTAATCATGCAAATCAAAACCCTCCCATCTCTCTTAATGTGTCTCTATCTCACCTCTCTCTACTGTGCTTTCACTCTCACCCCTTGTTAATGTGACTACTGTAATAATTAAGTACTGTACTCCTAATTATTAAGCTTTCTTCAATGTTTAAAATTACCCAACTTAAAAAAGATGGTCTTTTTAATTCTGTGATTTGTAAACAGTACTCTATATAATCTGATATGGGAAAAGGAAGCAAGCACTTCCCTCCTTCCCTACCTTTGAAGGGTCCTATTCATGACAGTTCTTTTGGCAATCTCTCTCAACTTTATACTCTCCCTCTCTCTCTAACTAGCTATCTTCTCTGGCCCTCCTCTCTGCTGCTGCTGCTGCCTCTCTCTTGTGACTTTGCTTTTTGAAGGCATGGTGGCAGTAAATCCAACCAGGATTTCCCCACAAAATCCCAAACCCAACTCTCATATCCCTCTCCCTTGAGGGGTTTTGCCCTAGTGGATGCTGCTGCAAAGGAGGGGGATGCAGCTGGTTAAAGACTAAACCCATCATCTAGTTTTAGTGTGCTGTTATGGTCCTATGGTGTTTGCAACTGTGTAAGTGGATGGGTTTCTTCTTCCTTGCTCCTCCCCTCCCTCCCTTGAACAAGTGGTTTTGTTTTTTTTAATCCCTTCAATCTCAACAGTGGAAGATTAAAAAAAGGGATAAAATGAGTGAGAATAAAGGTGAAAGACAACAACAACAACCACCACAACAAAGCCAAAACCAAGTGTCACCTTCAAGTAAAGAGGAGGAAGTAGCAGCTGCAGCCGATCATCAGCAAAACTCACAAGCAATCATCCACCATAGACAGCCACTGATAATCTCTTCCATCACACCTTCTCAGTTCATCTCCACATCTCCCTCAATCTCCCCCACAGCCACTACTTCAATCACCGCAATCATCTCATCCCCTCCTCCACAACACCAACAGTTTGATCAGACTGTGACTGTGAAGAGGCCCAGGTTCAGCCCCAACCCTACAGGCCAATGGAAGCTTGTTTCAAGCCCATCCCATTTCACAGCACTCCCATCATCAGCAGCAGCTAATAACCCACCTTCTTCATCTGATACAGCATCTGCTTCGTCCCCATCCCACTCCCCAATCCTCTCCCTCCCCACATCCTCCGACACCGCCACTACCGCCAAGCCTGAAACCGGCACCCAGCAGTTCAGAAAGGGCAAGTATGTCAGCCCTGTTTGGAAGCCCCATGAGATGCTTTGGCTTGCCAGGGCCTGGCGGATGCAATACCAAGGAGCCTCCAACTCCGCCGCTGAGGTAGATCATCTCCCAGCCGGCACCGGGAGGGGTAAAACTAGGGCTGAGAAAGACCGGGAAGTTGCGGAGTTCTTGAAGAGCCATGGTGTCAATAGAGATGCCAAGACAGCTGGCACAAAGTGGGATAACATGTTGGGTGAGTTCAGGAAGGTGTATGAGTGGGAGAGAGGAGGTGAGAGAGAGCAAATTGGCAAGAGCTACTTCAGGCTCTCCCCTTATGAAAGAAAGATCCATAGATTGCCGGCTTCCTTTGACGAGGAGGTGTTCGAGGAGCTGGCACAGTTCATGGGGTCGCGGCTTAGATCGTCTTCATCATCATCCGCGATATCGCCTTCTCATGGTAGAGGAATTAGGAGCACCCCTTTGAGCTTTATTGGTCCTTTTGGTGGGGATGAACAACACTTCAGAGCTTCTTCATTGATGAAACCTTTCCCTACTGCACCACCTCTTCCTCCTTAAGGGAAGATGAAACCTCTTTCTCTGGTATGAACACTCCTTTTCATCTCCTGCAAACTAAACGGTTTTTCTCTCCCTGGTTTCTTTATTAGTAAAGTTCTTTTTTATCAGATGATGCCATGTGCATTTATGTACTTCATTGCAAGGACTTCATTTAATGAGAATGTCTGCCTTGTTACCAATGTGTAATTGCTGCCTTATCCACCATAAAATAATACAATTTGAAGGTTTTACCAACAAAAACGGACTCAATTGATACAATCTTATATATACCAGTCTTATAATGGATTAATTGATGGATTGATAGGGAGAACAAGGCAGTTAATCATGGCTAGTGGAATTGACCAACCTTACTTACAAGGTGCAAGAGCAAGTCTTCTAGGGTTTGATCAATCATCCTCCCCCTTGGACGTGTTGGCCCCATCATCCTCATCCTCATCGAGGGAGCTACGAAGGATCGGTCGGATTCGGATGACATGGGAGGAATCTGTGAGCTTGTGGACTGACGAAGAAGGTGAGCTCCATAAAGGCCGGGTCAAGCTTCAAGGTTCTAACTTTCTCAATGCTGACGACCTCACTTACTTTGACGATTCCATGGTTGCGTGCGCATTCGAGTCATTCACGGACGGCCCTCTAAAGGGCTTTTCTGTGGATAGGTTTGTGGCTGGGCAGCAGCTCAAGGTCCTTGGTAGAAGAAAACCTGCATTTCTTTCTACTGCTCCACCCGGTATTCGATCAAATTAAATCATACATATAATGAAATATATCATTTTTCATCATACAATATTACTTACTAAACTCAGTGCCGATTTTTGTGGCTTCCAGGTTCTATTGAAAGATTGCAGCTTCATCCGGCGGAGCCCCCTACTAGAGGTAGGCCTTTCATACGGTTAATTACAATTAATCTTTTTAACACAGTTTTGTTAAGCATCATATGTTATATTGTCATGCATTAATTTATATTCAAGGATAATGAATTGAATTTAATTGTGATGGGTTTATCTCCCAAATCTGAGATTTACTCCATGAGGAAATTTCAAATGTGTGCAAACATAGTACTCCTACCTTGTGTCTAGTTTGGTGCTTGTTTGTTTGTACTCATTTTTGGCTTGTTCAAAGCTGCAAAATCTCTGATAGGAAATCTCATTACAAGTGAAATCTGTCAAATCTTAGAAAAATTGACTGACAATAGATCATCAAGAACCAAGCTAGGTCATCTGTCAATAATAAGTGATATACAGTATATGATGGAGTATTATAAGGCATCACGGCCATGGCCAGTACTGTTGTCATTGATTGTTCGCTGGCTTTTTATGGCATTATGCAGCAACACCCACTTGGGAAATAATCTCAGACCCAACTGACTACTACATGGGCTGCCTTCGCGCGCCATCGTTGTCACTACCAAGCCTGTACGAGCTCTCATGGCACCTACAAGACCCTCCACCGGAGGAGTTCAGATTCCCCCTCCGAAAGGACCTCTATCGAGATCTCCCACCGGGCAAGGAGCTCTTCACCACCAGTTCAAATGATTTGTTGGACTCCAGATGCTTCACCATAGACATCCTGAGCCCTCTCATCCGGACACTTGTGGTACTCACCACCCCCACAAGCCGAGACTCGTACATCGGCCTCTGGGATGACTGCGTTAACAGACTTATCTCTAGATTTTGTCCAGTACAGATGACTCTTGTCCGAAAATCGTCATCGACTGCGTCTTCGGATCAAGGCCTCCAAGATCAGTGGCCTAATGTGACAGCATTCGTCAAGAACCTATGTCTATGGAGAGGCGAGGAGACCGATAAGCTACGAGGAGTCCAGCTCGACCCCTCGAATTCCATAGTACAGAAGCTCTTATGGTCCTATGGTGACCTTCCTTACATCCTTGGCTACCACGCGGTAGGCCCCGTGGTGACGTTCTGTGCCCTCAGCCGTGCCCCCGACCATAACGATGCCAAGATTATCCGAACCGACATCTATGCCTTGGACCTTTCTGTTCCCTCGGAGCGGATCAAGGCGTTGGTTCCGTGCTGGCGAATCGCCTGCCTGTTGCCGCTACTCGCGGAGCGCTTCATCTCCACACATGATCCCAACCTCAGCTGGTTGCGGTTCAGTGACTTCGCCAGGGTGGAGCATGGACCCGGCCAGGTGTCAGCCGAGATGACACCCCGGACAGTGACCCGGTTCTACTCCACCAGGGAGAAATGGTCCGCGGCAAAAGAAGTGTACGACGTGCTAGACCACCAAGTGCCATACACAGAGCACGCGACCCGGTGGTCGGAGGTTGACCTGTCGATCACTTTCACTCCCCGTGGGGTGATGACGAAGCCGGCGACAGTGGAGGAGCTGGTGGAGGCGCTGAAGCACGTTACAAAATCCCTTGTCGCGCTGCACGACCTTTGCTTCATGCACAGGGATCTGTCATGGGAGAAGGTGCTGAGGAGGTGTGACAAGGAAGGGGAGTGGGTGCTTTGCGGGTTCGAGGATATGGTGACGGCGCCCCAGATAAACAAGCCGATAGGGCCGGGGTCGGGCGGGAAGAGGGCGCCGGAGATGGAGAGGTCAGGGGTGCATGGGGTGAAGGTGGACGTGTGGGGAGTTGGGTACTTGGTGAGAACCAGCGGCCTTGTTGTTGGGAGTGGTTCCATACCCAAGCAGCTCAAGGAGTTGGAGAGTAGGTGTTTGGATCAGAACCCGGAGCAGAGGCCGACGGCGGCTGATTGCTACCACCACCTTCTGCAGTTTCAGGCGGCGGTAAGCACGGCGGCAGTGGGGGACACTTACGGAGGGTGACTGGATTTGGGTGGTTTTAATTTGTCTGGGATCTTGAGGTGGGATTTTGATTGTCTGGAAAAGGTGATCGATCGAGGAAGTGACAGCAAATCGTCTTGGGCTGACATTAAATTTGTTCATCTGATTTTTGAGTTTATATTACTCCGTAATTAGTTTGGGGAAGAAGACCGATTAAGAGTGGGTGATTGGATTGACTGCAGTTTTTGCCATTAGTGGTTCATTCCTGCGATTTGTTCTCGTTTTGAAAGGGTAATGTCCAGTGATGATTATTCAGTTTTAACTAAGACCATTGATTAATTATGTACTCCGTAATTTTAAGTGCTTAAGCAATTAAGATTAAGTGGGATTTTATTGGTTTCTAATTTTGATACTATACCATCAAATTTTACTTTTATAGATTCGCTAATAAAAAAATTATCACGAATCTAATTGAAAGAAAATCTAAAATAATTAAAATTTGTAATATAATTCTAAATTTGAACTCTTATTCTATATACCCTAGAAAAAAACGATTTAAAAATTGTATCAAAAAAAATAAAACAATGAATACTTTTAGACGAAGTGAGCACTTCGTAGTAGTTCAAGAGTGGAGCCGAGTCCACAAGGAGAGAGTTGTCGGACAGTCAAGAATCCGGAGCCATAATCGACTTGGTAAGAGAAGCTTGAAGGACGAGGGCAAGATTGTTCTTGTTTGTCAATCCTGAAAAGCAGATGCATCATCTTCACCAGGGCACGGAGTAGATCCATCGACAAAAGAAAAAAGCTAATTTGTCTTGAGATAGGAGGTAAGTTGTTTTTGTCAAAGGGAAAAATTTGAAGTGGTTAATTTGATTGCGTTTAGGCTATTGAAGTTAGGAATGGTGGGAGAGGGTAGAACAGAGGAGTGGGGAGACTGCTAGTGCAGTTCTACGCCATGGCGCAATTTTTAAAAAATAAAATATTAATAATAAAATAAATTAATATTATACAATTGAAAAAAATATTACGTAGTAGTTTAATGTTTTAAATTAAACTTCTAAGAACAAACTTCTAAGAGAAGGGTATAATAGGCTCATTAAAGATGTATTCTATTGTTATAATATATGAAAATTTACAAATAGATATATGTTATATATTAATTTAATAATTTGAAATAAACCCATTGGTTATTTCAAAAATAAAAATTAACTGCAAAAGGGGAAAAAGGAAAAAAATATGATTGGTTGAAAAATGAGAGAATTAAGGTAGATGTACTCCCTCCTTTTTCAAATAAGTGACTTTTTTAAGTCAAACACCTATTTCTAGAAGGGTAAAAATTATATAAAATATTAAATAATTTTTTTAATAATAATATTCTTATTATTATTAAGTATGAGTCTATAAAAAAAATAGGGCTAATTGCACTAAATATCCTCACCTTTATGGATAGTTGCATTTAATATCCCGACCTTGTAAGATTTCGCGAAATATTTTAAACCTTGATGTTAGTTGCGCTCTCTACCCAAGATAAGTTACTTAAAAAAAAAAATTACACAAATAATGAATAAATTACACAAAATCGCCAAACTCCCCCCCCCCCCCTCCCCCACCCCAAAAAAAAAATCATTTGCAAAATAATAAAGTTTTCTTAACAACATATGTTATTACCAAATCTAAATTTATATATAGATTTGTACATCTATTCTCTATATATTTTCTTTTTGGTCCATGCTATTTTATATATACTAAAACTAATACATAACATCTTATGTGGTATCTGGTGATTGAATCTTAAAAAAATATTTCTCATTTAATTTCCATAGCATTAAAAAAAAGATTCTATAAGAAATGTTACCTATATATAGATGAAACATACTAATACTTTTACAAATACGAAATAAAATATATTTTTCAAAAAGAAATAGTAAAATATATGATAAATGGTTATAATTAATAAAGATAAGATAAATATATGTTAAAAATAGGCAAAATCGGATATATAATCCTGGAAACTTGATTAATTGGGCATATAATATGGTACTTAGATATTAATCTCATAAATTATAACTATGGATTTATAAAATATATTTTTAAGGAATAGAAGATATGATAAACATAAATTTATTTTTAAGTAATTAATCTTATTTTAATTTTTTGGGCACGCATTATAAATTTGTTTTTTATTTTGATTGAAATGGGGGATTATTGATTTTTTTTATATAAATATGGGTGCTTTTGTGTAATTTTCATATTATTTTAGTGATTTTATTAATTTAAGAAACTCATCTAGGTAGAGAGCACAACTAACACAAAAGTTCATGTTATTTCGTACAATCTTACAAGGTCGGGATATTAAGCACAACTATCTACAAAGGTCAGGATATTTAGTACAATTAATCCAAAAAAATAATATTTTATATTGTTTTTGTCACATTAAAATACGTGCATTAATAGTAAAAAGTCACTTATTTGGAAAAAAAAAGGGAGTAATATGTAGGCGAAAAGTCATATGTCATTAGAGTTTATTTATTAAATATATAGATATAGATATAGAGGGATTGACTCTGGTGAAAACCTCAAATTGTGGTAAAAACCGTGAGGACTACTTTATAACTTGGTTTATTTGAAACCTATGCTAAAAACCTCAATTACACGGTGATTTTACAACTCGGTTCAACCTAAAAACCGTGTTAAAAACCCCAATTTTAAAATAACACATGACTTTATAGTTCGGTCAAGCCTAAAAATCGTGCTAAAAAACTCATATTTAAAAATTACATAGTGGCTTTATAGCTCAATTTTAATCAGAACCGGGCTAAAATTTGTGACTTTATAGATCGGTTATATTCATAACCAGGCTATAAAGCAAGTGAACCGAACTAAAAAGCCGATTCTCATGGGCTTTTACTACAATTTTAGTTTTCATCGGAGCGCACCCCAATATATAGATATAGATGTAGATATAAATATAGATTATGGACTACTTTGGATCGATCTAAAAAAATTTCTTCAATGCTATCTTTTGTCCGGATCGAGTTTTCCAGTTTAAGATATACGGAGTATTGGATATGTCTAATCGGTTTTGGGGAGTATTGATCATTAATTGTGTACTACTGAATAGTATTTTGTACTCTCTATTCCATAAAACATACTCCCTCCGTTCGGTATTAAACGATGTTTTACAGTTTTATGCGCAAATTTAGAAACCTAATAAGATTAATAAAAATTTATTTATTTTTGTCCAAGTGAGTACAATTAATAGGTGCATTTAAATTTACAAGTGATGATTTTTTTTTAAAAAATGAAGCCAACTCTTTAACTTCTTGGAGCCAAAAAAGGGGTGTTTGAAATTATAATTTTTTAATCCCAAAACATCAAATAATTCCGATCAAATTTTTACTCCTAAAACATCGTTTAATACCGAACGGAGGGAGTATCGTTTTATTATTTACGCACATTTTTTTAGGAGATAAAAACAATATAAAACACATATATATTTTTTATAATTTTTGTAAACAATTTTGTAATTACCATTAATAATTACGAACTTGTTAAAAAAAATATAAAAATAGATATTTTATATAGTTTTTATCATCCTAAAGAAGTGTGCAAGAATAATAAACGAAATGTTTTGCCGAACGGATTAAGTAATTGCTTAAGCAATTGAGGTTATATATATATGTACTGTGGGATTGTATTGGTTTCAAAAATCTGTTTTAGGGCTTAGACTTGGGATTTTCAAGTATAGAAGGAGATAACTTGGAGTTGATAAAGACCATTACAGGAGCTAATGCACCTCATTGAGAGATACTGAGAACCATAGAGAAAATCAACATATTGACGAAGGAGTTCATTACAATTCAAGTCAAACATTGCTAGAGAGAAGCAAACTCAACTACAGACTATATAGCTAGAAGTAGAAATGAATATAATCCCTATAACCTCTCTTTGAATAGGGGATTATGTAACATCATCCATTAGGATGATCTTTGTTTTACAAAGTCATTCTAGTGTTTGCCTACTATAAAAAAAATATAGAGGATTACTCATGTTGGATTTGTCTTTTAAATAACGTAATCTTTTGGTAGAGACGGATCCTCTTTAGGATCAGACGTAGCAGTTGTCCCCCAATCAAAAATAAAATTTAATATACGTGTTCATCTCGTCGATAGCTTCGATTTGATATACTATAAGCTCAAATCTGATACATGAGTAAAAAGTTATAAACGTTTCAAGGCTGAATCTATATAAATTATTTTCTACATCATTTATCAAACTAGTATACTTCTATCGTAATTATCGTTCGTTAAACTTCATAACTCAATACTATTATTAAACCTGAAAACTTCAAATTAGTATGTTATATTAAAATGTTTGAAAACCGTGAAACAAAGTATATACACAATTTGTATTTTTATTATAATTACACATTCATAATATTGATGTATTTTTATTATAATTACACTGTTATTTCTTTGTAATCATTTATTTTTTCTTTATAAATTGTAATCATTTATAATTCATTTTAAGACGTTTTTTTGGTAACTATTATAAAAACACCGTTAAATTGTTGTAAAAAAAAATTAACAACAAAAACAACAACAACAATACAAAAGAGTCTTAGATCATTCGCATTCGTAAGTCCAACCTCGGACCTCTAACTTACTTTTTCTCTGCCACCTCAACTTAAGAGCCTTATTCCAACTTTTTTTTTTATTTTTCGCTCTCATTCGTGAGCCCAAATCCTAAGTTCATAACTTACTTACTTTTTTTTTTTTTTACTATTTCCCTTGTATTTAATAAATTATTCTATTATTTATTTATTTAATAACAACATATGTGTTAAAAGATTAACTTTTTGAATATTTGAAAAAGAACATATGGGTATTATTTATTCAAAAAATAAAAATTCTCTCAAATATATGCAATATATGGGTGTCTATAGATAAATAAAATTAAATTACATTAAAAAATAATTTTTTTAGATTTCGAAAAATAATGAAAATTCATTTTTTTAAAAATATATCCGCTGTCACATGACGTCCTTCCATTGGGCCACGTGGTAGCACAATATACCCCCTCCTCCTTTGCCAACTACCCTAGCCTTCCTTCTATCTGATTGGGCCACATGGCACGATGAGTCCAACTTTTCCGGGCTCGTCTACACGAATCCCTCAGTCGAGCTCATGGGCTTTTTTTTTTGTCCGACCTGGCACTCATGTGGGCCATTGGGCTCACGGATGCGGATGCTCTTAGCCCTTCTTTCGCACTAAAAAAAGCAATGTTAAATGACATTAATATGCTTTCCTTAAAATCAAAATGTCATACATAGGCAACAAAAATATGTTAATTCTTTGACAACCTCTTGTAAATATTTTTACTAAACTAATCTAAAATTTTATCAAGATAGTTTTTTTACGATATTTATAAATGTTATACCATGAGCACAACGTTTTTTCATTTAAAAAAAATATTTTCATATATTTCTTTGAGAAATTTTGGTAAAATATCACCTTTTGTTAATTCAATTAGGTTATTAGCACGCTAAGAAATTAAATTGACCGCTCTAACACCTTATGGAAAAAAATTAGCCGCCCTAACCCTCCTTCCCTCTTTGCTCTCTCTCACGCTCTTTCTCTCTCTCTTAGTACGCTCGTGCCCGTCCCGCCTTCTTCATCTTCCTCACCGGCGTCGGTTCCATCCGCATCTCCCGCCGCCCTCGTCAGATCTTCCGCTGTCTCCTCTCTCGCCTCCGATGACAAAAGAGACTCGTCAACAGACGCGGATTGATTTGCCCAAATCAGTCGATAAGCTGATGACGAATTGCGTTGAAATGAAACTTGGAAGAGAGGAGATCGGGAAGGCGATGGAGATCCCTAAAGAAACCGATGAGGACATAAAATTGACAGAATCTCTAGCTAGCAGGTGAGTCCCCTATCGATGTAATTATTTTAGGAAAAGTTCAAGTTCCGACCAGGGATGATGATGAATTGTTGTCTTTCGATCCGGGAGGGTTATGCTTGATGTTGTGGTTTTCTGAGGAAAACATTGAATTGCAACGATGTTTTGCTGAGGAAGATGTCCCAGTCTAGAGGCGTCGGTCCTCTCCTTGCAAAAGATCTCGTCAGCACGGGCGCTCACCAACTACTCGATGAAATGCCAATGAACTCTCTGCAAATCTCCTTGGCAGTGCCAAAGATCTCGATGGTCCAGGACAATCAATTGAGTATTGATGTCGATAAACTAGTCGAGAAAGTGTGCATGGCAAGCTAATCAATTGAGTATTGATGGTCCAGGACAATCAACTGTTGATTTATTTGTCTGGCCGTTTCGGTTTTTATTGATACTGTGGGACTACGTGTGAAGCATGGTTGGGACAACGTGTTGACGGTGAAACTGGGTCCATCCATGGGGAGCTGGGTGAAGCTGCAGCTTGAAACTTGCAATTCTGAATGTTGCATTCTTTCTACTGTCATACCCACCTCTAATGTCGTTTTTGCTACTGTTGACATGAAATTGTTGTTTCTTTACCTTCCTGTTGTTGTTTATTGTTGTTTCTTGCTGTTGTTTATGATTGTATTTTGGTTATTTTTAGTGTTGAATTCCATTTACAAACTTTACAATAGCTTGTTTGGTTTATGGACTTTACAATAGCTTTACAGAAGCTTGCTTGTTTTCTCCCAAATTCTGAAATTATGAAATTGTTTGGTTAATGTTCAATTATATATGTTTGGTTTATGGACTTTACAATAGCTTGTTTGGTTTATGGAATTTATACAGTATTATATATATATATATATATATATATATATATATATATATATATATATATATATATATATATATATATATATATATGTATATATATATTTTTTTTTTTCTTTAGTAAGTGTTGAACCTACTTTTGGTTTTAGGTGCATTTTTAGGTGCTTTAGTCACCCCGGTACGTGTATTTGCTTCACTATTAGTTAAGGACCACTAATTTGACTTTATAAGTAATATTATGGACTAGTATTAGATTATAAGAATTCATGATATGTGCTAAAAAATAAAATATAGGGAAATAAGAGGGTATTTTTTTAAGTCCGCCTAGGCGGGGGGTCGCCGCTTAGCGACCGCCTAGCGCTTTTTAGAACATTGGATAAATGAAGCGTAATCACAATGTCATCAATGAATGAACGTCATCAATAAAATATGTCATCAATCAAGTTTAATCACATTTTACGCTCTTGTGTCATCACTTGAATAAAAATGTAATGAACATGTCACCACAAGTGATTGCGTCAATGAAGTGTAATCACAAACATGTCATCAGTGAATAAAAGTAGAATCGATGAAATATATCGATATTCAATTGATCAAATTAAAAAAAAAGTGGCATCAAACGATTTGATTAAAAAAATGGCATCAAATAATTACATTAGAAAAATGACATCAAAACACTGCTTTAAAAAAGTTGCATCACATTAAAGAAAAAAATGTCATCAAAACATTACCTTGAAAAAATATGGCATCACGAAAACATTACCTCGAAAAAATATGGCATCACGGTAAAAAAAAATATCATCAAAAAATTAATATAAAAAAATTGTCATCGGTAGTCAACAGTAAAAAAAAATGGCATCAATGTGGCATCAAAGTAAACAAAAAAATGTTATCAAGATTTTAAAAAAGTGGCATTAAAAAAGTGTCATCAATCTATTTTATTAGAAAAGTGGCATCGAAGCGAAAATAAAATGTAATAAAAATGACATCAAAACAACAAACAATGGCATCACAAAAAATGTCACAAAAAAAATCCTAAAGAACCAGTCAACGGTCAATGCTGATCGGTCAACGGTCAATGTTAACCGATTGACGGTCAAACAGGTTGACCGTTGACCTTAATAGTCTATTTGGAAAATGGTGCTAGGTTAGCTAATTAATTTTGTTTGGATGCTAGTTAGCTAATTAGATCTTCATAATGTGCTAGTTGTCAAAATTATCCTATTTCTTTTAAATCTACAAGGAAAAAAATATTTTCATATACTTACACTCCTCTAGATTCATTAATCGAAACGATCATTTAAAAAAAATGATAAAAAAATTTTTTATTTAAATTTGCACACCGGCACGGCCTGTTTATAATTATATGTTATAAAGTTTGTACTAGTATTTATCTATCATTTCGATGTTATTAATTAAAACAAATTATAAAATAACTTACAAAGTGAGATTGACTTATAATATTTATAGATTAATTACAGTATAAATGAAAATTTTGGCAAATTGGAAATTAATAGTCAATAATAAAATAATAAATATATATAAAAAATGGCATTGGGACCATTGGGTCCATCTGAACCCG
This sequence comes from Persicaria tinctoria, assembly GCA_037127255.1. Taxonomy (NCBI): domain Eukaryota; kingdom Viridiplantae; phylum Streptophyta; class Magnoliopsida; order Caryophyllales; family Polygonaceae; genus Persicaria; species Persicaria tinctoria. The sequence continues at coordinate 52,901,591 of JBANSL010000014.1, read as the reverse complement.
ATGAGTTTGGATTCAACATTTCTTAACACTTGATCAGGAATAACGAAACTGACCTAAACTCGACGCAATCTAACCTGAAACTAGTTTAGTCAGTCTGTTTGACGTATCTAAAATATCGAGTTTCATTTACTAACACTTAAATTTGTATTTTATTTTGATTTTATGCATTTGAGTTATCTTAATTGTGTTAAGTCAGGTTTATTAAATTAAGTATATATGGCCTTTCTTGAATTTGTAAATAAATAGCAGATATCTAGGATTCAAACCTAATACCTTTAGATATTATTCATAAGTCATTTTTAGTTAAGCCGTTCCGAAATGTTTAGTATATTTATATGTTCTTCGGACGTCTACAAAAGAATCGCGAAGTAAAAAGTAATAATGTGATTGGAAATTTGGAATGGATGTAAAATCAAGAGGGTAGGGTATGTGGAAGTCTATACATGGATCCACTAGCTAAATAGTACGTAGGGCACTTCATTAAATAGAGGTCTTTGCAGATGATGATAATGAAGGGGACTAAGGGGGACATAAAGCTGAAGGTTTCGTTTTATCCATGCCTAGTTGCCCCCCACCCCTCCATTTGGAAGGTATATATGAATTACAGTTTTGTTGTGTGTACAGTCTATTAAATACATGTCTTTATTAATGTGTCATCAGCAATAAGAGTTTCATCAAAAAGCAATAATTAAGGGAGGCTAACACTATTCTTGAGGTAAAGATGAGGGAGAGCTTGAGAAATTGATTGACTTAAATCTTTACTGCTACAAAGATGAAGGAGAGCTTGAGAAATTTGGACCGTTAATTACTATATGTATTTTTATCTACAACTTCCATTCACTGCTACGTATCAAACCCTAATGTATCACCCAAAATTATTACATTACACCTTAAAAATGTTACATTAGGGAAAAAGGTAACACTTTTTATGGATTACATTTGCGGCCGTTGCATTTGATCTAATGTAACAGTTTCTATTTGCTAATGTAACGCTGGTTCATTAACAACTATAAGTGTTACATTTGAGACCAAAATTGTTACATTTGAATTAAATGTTACATTTCTAAATAAATGTTAAGTTATTAGTATTTTGTTACCTTTAACCAAATATGTTACATCTAAATAACAATGTTACATTTGAAGAACAATGTTACATTTAATTTCAAGTATTACATTTCAATAAAAATTTTGTTACAATAGATATTTATCAATTTATGATATGAAACTTTTATAATATATATATATAGGGGAGCTTTCACGTGCATTCACCCCTTAGAATGCATTCGTGAGAACATTCTTGAACCGTTGGATGATAAAAATTAAAGGGGTAGATTTAAAAGTGAATTCCACCATAATTGAGATTTTGAATTTGAATATTAATTGCCCAGATAAAAAAAATTTAAGAGAAAAAATATAAATAAATAAAGAACAATCTTAATTTTCTCTCTCCATATCTTTGATTTTTCTCATTCTAATCAAGTTAAACGTTTGATCACCCACTAATAAATTAATGTTATGATAAATATTCGGATGAATATTATTCATATGAATATTCAAATGAATATATATTATTCATTTGAATATATATTCAAATGAATATATATCAAATGAATATTATTAAGATGGTTATACGAATAAATATTATTAAGATGAATTGTCAGATGAATATTATTCAAATGAATATATATTATTCATTTGAATATTCAAATGAATATATATTATTCATTTGAATATATATTCAAATAAATATTATTCAGATGAATATACGAATAAATATTATTCAGATGAATTGTCGGATGAATATTATTCAAATGAATATGTGTATTAATAATATTCATATGAATATTTGAATATATATTCAAATAAATATTATTCAGATGAATATACGAATAAATATTATTCATTTGAATAACATTCAAATGAATATTCGAATTAATTTGAAATGAATATTCAGTTATTAAAATTCATCCGAATATAACCGTTGCACATGATGAATATTTTAAAAATTTATATGAATTGTTTTATTATTATATTACCGCATATAAAATAGAAATTAAAAAAAAACGAAACTAAATCACCAATTGGGAGATTGGGAGCCGATATATATAACGTAGAAATTTCTACTCCATCAATCTCATGATTTGTGTGATATAATTCCTTCCCGTAATTGTCTTTTGAATTGGTTTTTCTTTTCTTTCGTAAAGATTTTATCCATATATTTTTTTAATTGAGAAAGATTATATCCATATATATATATAGATATGAAGATCTAGTTGGTTAGAAATATATTTTTAAAAATAGTAATTATAGGCTTAATAGCAATCAACAATTACTTCACCCAATAAATCTCATCCATCCATTACACATCAATCCAATGGCTAAAAAATGTTCTCACATGTGTATTTTAAGAGGTGAATGCATTAGAAAGTTCCTCTATATATATATATATATATATATATATATATATATATATATATATATATATATATATATATATATATATATATATATATATATCACATATTATATATCGTATATTATATATAAGAATAATCTAAAATAGTTAAAAGTAATAACAAAACTAACATACGTTATCCAAAATTGATTTTTCATTCAAAAAACTCAAAGAGTTCATTGAGCTGTGTACATAATTACATGTATCCAAAAGAGGTCATGAAGTCTAAAGTAATGATACGCAAAAATGGCATATGATTATTTTTTCCAAAATCCACAAGAAACCTGCAAAATATATGCAAGTCTCACAAGAATCAAATAAAGCTTCAGCACCATCTGGGCGCTACTAATTAAGGAATATATTTTCTTCAATTGTAAGATTCTCCTTGTTCATCATCCTACAAATATATGCAAAGAATTTCAAAATTAGTAGGTGTAGCAGAGAGTTTTATTATGAGACAAAAGATGAGGGACATTCAAAAAAATCTTTTAAGTAACTAAATTAGAATTAAGAAAAATCAAATATGTTACCAGCAATTGCATCTCATCACTAAAGTCAAGACATAAGAAAATGCAACCAAGACATATATATAGGAAAGTTTGGTGCTAAATAATTCAGATGACATTGCTAAAAGAAAAAAATCAGATTCTAGTGTTAAGACAATCTTGTTATAGTGCTCAAACTGAGGTGTTTAAAATTCAAATTACATTGCTCATAAAAATTAGATTATAATGCTAAAAAAATATAATTACAATGCTAAAACTTATGTGATAAAAAATCAAATAAAAGTCATAAAAATAAAATTACAGTGCTGAAAATATTCAGATTACTGACACTTTTTTTTTAGGTTCTCTTCAGTACTTTTCTTATGGAAAATCATGTTTTAATTGGAAAATTATGAGGGGTTTGTGTTACATTAATGAAAATTAGGTCTATGACAGGCATAACAAATGAAGAAATAAGAATATAGTACTAAAACAATCAGATTACAGTGATGAAGCTGAGGAGTTGGGTCTATAAAGCTTATTCCTATCATCTGCGTAATGATGAGAGACTAGAAACATGCATGTTCTGTGTAAAGGTATCTATACATAGAACTAAGGATTCCCACATGCAATGGCCAACATATAGAGTAGGAGCATTAGGCAGATAATCAAAGAGAAAAAGTAAAGAGCTGAGTACCTTGTTCAAATAATTCATCTGAGTAACCACACATGTCTCGGGGTATACTAATTGATTCATTCCTAATAGTGTTAGTTTCAAATCAATCCCGATTGCTTTAACACTCATGACATGTCATTCAATACAAAAAAATCTAGCTAAATTCTCCAAAAATATAAAGAAATAAAGAAAAAATTGATGACATCACATATGATACATACCGATAAAGACCCTACAATTAAGCAAACACAAATATAAACCATTACATGTGTCTGCCTATATTGTAGAATAAATTGAAATATGAGAACAAACACAGTTGTCATGACCAAGGCAGTATAGAAGAGAAAACATGCTATGTATGTTTAGCACACGAGGTACATGTTACAGTTGGCCTGTAAATCTGAAACAGATGCGTTTGAGGAGGAATTTTGAGTGGAAGCTTGATACTTCTAAGTAGCAGCTCCAAGTTGACTCACCTGAATAATGAGTGAAGCTTAAGGAACCAAAAGAAAGAATAAAAATATATGCAAATTTATAGTATCAAAAGGTATACAACATATCAATATTCAAGCGAAAATGGAAGGTTGAACAGAAAGCCATATCTAGCTCCTAGTATTTTTAGGACACTGATCGCAGCTAAAAGAAAAAATAAGAAGAAGCCAAGTCCAGATTATGAAGTGCTAATAGCAGCCAAGCTCTCTCAACAAGTTTCCCCATCCCAAAGTCCCAAATGGTATATTTATTATATCATCAAGCTCTTCTATACAAAGCAGTACCCACCAAACTCAGCTAACTCTGAATGATTAAAAGAAAAGGCAGGGAAGTTGTTCAAATGGTTTATTCATTAAATCTATAGTTTTCTCTCCTGCATTTACTCAGACTCTTAACCAACTCCTCAAAAAAAAGAGAAAGATACAAGGTCCTGCTCCTTTATGTATGAAAATTGTTCAGAGGAAGAAAACAAATGTACCCATAATGGAACCATGAAAGCAGTTAATTCTATAGAATGAAACAGAAGATTGCCTTAACTCATTGGTTGCTTTGAGCTACTCGAAAATCCACTTTATGAATAATCAGGAAAACAAGTGATCTCTAATCATACTATATTGAAATAGAGTGAAAGAAAGATAAGAAGCATAAAACCTAATAAATCCGCACCTTACAATAGATGTTCGTGTAGTCATAAACAGAATGGTCAGGCACAAGGGACACTAGTTACATATAATTTTCATGCAGTGGTGAGAATAACATTTACAAATTAAATGCAAGTAAGAACAGATAAGGAAATTCAATCGTACTTTGATCCATCGGCTGAAATATACACGAACATCAGAAAGAATGGCTGCATGGAGTTGTAACTGGTTCAAAAAGTAGTTTTAGACAGTGTACAGTGGTGTACAATTAAGCAAATACCAGTAGCTCAATAGGGCATATGGAAGGTTATGTCTGAATGGCATGAAATGTTTAAAAATAAAATAGCCTACATATTATGTTGTGTGTACATAGAAATAAGGGACAGCAAGAGCATACTTGCATTCAGAGATCATAAGATTATCTGCAACTGGTATTAATTTTGGCTCCAACAAGGAAAATCCTCGTAATTCATAACGACAAGTTTGAAAAAAAAACCTGATCAATGCTTCCTTTGGGACCACTGATGATAAGTTTCATTAATTGGATATCCACAAAGAAACCATAGGCCATATAGCAAATTGGCAAATTCATGTTGTCAAAATCCTCTTAATTCATACCAATAGCAAGTTTGAAGTAAAAAAAAATACCTGATCATTGATTCCTCTGGAACCATTAGAATGCTTTGTCCATCCATCTTGAATGAGATTAAAAGCTTCAACATGTGACAAAAATGAAGTGAAGAAATGCTGGCAAAATCATAAGCATTAGATTCAAACGCAACTTGTAAAATCAATTGCTTATATTTGCTAAAATAATAAGCATTAAATTCATTCTCCAATCTCCAAGGGAAAAGGCAGAAAACTAGAAAGATTATTGCATTACTCGGATTGGGGAGTGGGGGGTTGGAATCGAAATATAACAACAAAAGACAAGCTACTCATGCATTACTTGGTAAAATAGATATGCTTAATCTAACTGGCAAACCTAGTCTCAAATCCAAAGATGTTTGAGTAAAAGCACATGTAGGAATCAAACAAGTACATATGACCCTGCAATAATAGAGGAGTTGAGATATGTGAATTAGAAATAAAACTTCGATAGGTTTGATAGATGACGGGATACTGAAACTTGAGTTATATGAGGAAAGTTATCATAAAGGAAGATATCATAAAGGAAAGTTATATGAGGTGATTGTATCTGCCATTAAATTTAATTAAAACAAAAAATGGATGTGTCCTAGATCAAATTTTCAGAGTGAAAGAGACATTGCAAGAAACACTCAGATAAGAGAAAACCCTATCGAGACAAACGGAATTGAAACACAAGTTGGCTAAGAACCAATTCAAAAAATAGCAACTGAAACCTGACAAATAGCATCAATAAGCTATTTTTTCCCAATTAGTAACTAAGATCCATCTTTAAATTGCGATATCCATCAAATTCAATGACAGAGTGAATGAATAGATCAGAAGCAGCTACTCACTACTTCAGCCAGAAGACGGAATAGTCGGCCATACTCTTATGTCCTTGAAGCCAACTGCCATCAGAAAACGAAACAAGAACCATTACAAACACCAAGATTCATAATCAATTTGACAAAAGAAATAGGCAGAACTCGACTGAAAATCAAGAGAGTGAAATGCTCACAAGAAGAAACGAAATACGGTAACTAGATAGAGCAAAAATTTCGAAATTGAATCAGAAAGAGTGAAATTGCAACATCTTCGAGTCTAAATCAAGAACCCTAAACATCATCTTCAAGTCTCATCTAGAGAGTAAGGAGGAGTACTTACCGTCGTTTACAACAGAAAGAGTGAAATTGATTTCACTCTTTTGTGTGAAATCAATTTCAAACAAAAGAGTGAAATTGCAACAACAAAATCGGAGCAGGGAGTAGGAGTAGAGAGTAAGGAGGAGTACTTACCGTCGCTCTTGGTCCCGATCATTCCATTGGTTGCCTCGCCTACAACATCATCTTCGAGTCTCTTCTACCGAGCCATTCGTCGAGCGAGCGACTAAGCGAGCCCTTCGTCGAGTGAGCGGCTGAGCAAGCCCTTCATCGAGGGAGCGAGGGAGCCCAGATATGGAGAAACGGATCAAGAATGAAAGAGAGATGGACAAAGGTTGGGCAAGAGGGAGAAACCAAAAGAAGTGCCATGAGAGGTGGAGAGAGGAAAGACGGAGTTTAGCAGATCTGGGGAAACGGGTGAACTGTGAAGAATGAAAGATAGATTAGGGTTAGTGACTTACAAATTTTCACTGAAATTTTGGGCGGAAAAAACTTCCGCCAAATAAACATCCCAATTTCCAAATTATATTTTGGCCGAAAAAAATCCCGCCAAACCTTCCCTATGAAATTAAACAAAAAGGAATTTTTTTTAAGTTTTAATAATATAATTACGTTTGTCTTAACACATGAGGTACAAATTTATTTTTTAGAACAATGTAAAATTATTTTTAAGTTTAATATATTTTAAAATTTTTATTAAATTTTATATTTAAATATATTAATGATATCATTAACAAAATATATAACATAATATGGAAAATATATTAATTTTAAGTTTTTTTAGATTATATATTACTTTCATACTTTTAAGTTTATAGATTATATTTTACTTTAATATTATGATAATTTTTATCTAATAAAAACAGATGAATTAAGGTGAAAATATATTAATTTTCATATTATTAATTATTTTTAAAAACTTTATTAAATTTTTATTTTGATAAACATCTTTAAAATACAAAATAAATAAATGGATAAAAAGTTATAATACATTCATTAATTTTATGTTTTAAATTTATTGGTAATAATATATCAAATTGAATCATAAATAAAATAATGAATACAATGTAATATATATATATATATATATATATATATATAAACGATAAATCCATAGAATATAGTAGTAAAATCAATTAATATTATATTTAAATATAATTTATTTTTCAAAATATATGAATAAAATATTGTCACCTGCATATTTAATTTATTTTTTCCAAAAAACATCCCAAATTAGTTTTTTCCCAAATCTTCTTTAAATGTTTTAGAGATAAGGTAATCAACTAAACTCTTGGAGATAATAAATACAATTAGAATCTTCAACTAAAATTTATTTAAAATAAATTAAATAAAGTAAAAAAATGGCATAGACATCCGAAAAAATTAAATTCTACAACATTTTAAATAATGTTACAATGAAATGTAAAATGTGTTACATATACAAAAGTGTTACATCATTATAAATAATGTTACATCCAGTGTAACATAATTTGTGCTAATGTTACATTTTATCAATAAAAGTTAAAATATGTTACAATAGATACCTATGGTAACAGTTTTTGAAAATGTTACATAATAAATGTTACATTAGGGCTTTATATGTAGTAGTGATTCGCTCTCCATTACACCTATCCAAATTAATCATGGCCATTCACTATCCTCTAAAGTATGAATTTGAAATTATTTATTTTTTTCTTTTGATGGGCGTTTCTATCTTTACTCTAATTATAACCGCTTTTCTTCTCCACCGCCTTCTTTTTATTCTCTTTCTTCGTCTCTGTCTCTATGTCACCATGCTTCTACCGCTTCATCTCTTTCTTTGCTTTTCGATTTTGATTTCTCGTTCTTTTACTCGTTCCATCCTACTCTCGCATGTATGATGTCCCTATATGATTCTCCTCAGTGTCTCGATTTCTCCGACATCCGGTGCCTCTCAATTCAACTCTTAAAGGAATCCCAACCATGTCAGTATTCCTCTTTGCTTTTCCTCCCTCGTTCTTTCGCATGCTTTCTGATTTCTTCATCACAGTGTCACTTGCTTTCTTCCTTCCTCGTGTGTTCTCTTGGTCGTCTACTGTGATCGCCTTCTTCTTCCTTCACTGCTCTTTTCTCTCCATCGCCTAGCTAACGCTCCCTAACAGGTCTTCCTCTTACTCTCTGTCGGTGGTGAGCTATGAATCGGCGATCGAACTACAACCTGACACCGAGTACGGCACCCAAGGTAACAAATTTTGTTGTTGTCGTTTTTACGAGCTTAGATTTTAGGGGTTTTATCTAATTTGTAGATGCTTCTGCTAGTCTCCCGCTTTCACTTCGTCGCCTATTGGCTTTCATTTGTATTCATCTCTTTGTGACCACCTCTTTTCTTCTTCCTTGTGATCACTCGTCCTCTCCAGTCGCCTACTGAAATACTTAGTTTGGTGTCTCGCAACTGGTAGCCAACTTTGTTTCGATCTGCATCAATCTTTCAATTTTGGACCTAGGTAATTCACACTCAATTCATTTTCAGATTCATTTAATTTTTGTTGTTGGTTTGCCTATTGTCATCTTCGTTTCGTGTTCGTTTTGATATTGAACAATCTTTCAAATTTTAGATCTAGGTCATTCATACTCAATTCATTTTCCACTTCATTTAATTTATGTTGCTGGTTTGCCTATTGTCATCATCACGTGGTCTTTCTCTGTATATTTCAGGTTTAAATTCTAATTTTAACTTTCAATTATAATTCTAGATTTTTTTTATTTTAATTTTAAGTTGTCGATTTCAATCTTTAATTGAGTGGTAGCCTGTATCTGAAATGAATATGATTGTAGAAATTAAATTACCGCATTGGCTTATTAGATTAATCTCAATTGTTGGGGGTTTCCCTCTCTATAGTAGGAGAATTAGGGTTAAGGTCAGCAATATGTTGTCAGTTAAGGTCTGCTTATGCTTTTTTTTTTGAGAAAATGGATTTCATAGATGTTAAGATGTTTGAATTTCTTTATAAAATTAAGTTGTTGGGTTTTCCCTTTCTAAAACAGGATAATTAGGGTTAAGGTTAGCAATGTTGTTAGTTAAAGCATGCTTATGCTATTTTTGAGAAATTGAACTTCATAGATATTAAAATGTCAGAATTTCTTAATTTTATTAATGTTTATAATAGTTGAAATGCTAGAATTTCTTTTTTAAATTTAAATCTTTAAAAAAACTTGGTTCGTGTTTGTCAATTGAAAAGGCATGGATTCTTATGTTTATTTATTGAGAAATTTGACTTCACATATGTTAAAATGTTAGAATTTCTTAATATTTTTTTTTGATTCAAAGGTAGAGCTATGGCTCTTTATTTATTAGAAATAGGAATTAATCCCTCAAAGAGGGTACATTCATAAGAGTAGCAGCGCAAGCTTCAGGAAGAGCAGAAAATTCAGTATAAGCACTAGTCAAGTTGAGGGACCAATTGGCAAGAGAGTCAGCAGTGGCGTTAGCCGAACGACGCACACTGCTGATCTTCACTTCCCAGTTCGTTTCATCGAGCAAGCGGCGTCACCGGTTTATCAGATGGAAATCGGGATGGGGTCTGATGTTCCTGGAGCGAAGTAACTCACACACAGCAGCAGAATCAGACTCAAGAAAAAGGCGAACAAACCCCAGCCGATTAGCCAATTGAAGCCCATGTAAAACCGCCCAAAGCTCAGCAGAGAGAGCGTTGCAGACGCCACTTCTAAACACATATGCACGGAGTACTTCCCCTTGGGAGCCGTGTATAAGACCACCGCCCCCAACCATTCCGGGATTGCCTTTGGAGATGCCGTCGGTGTTGAGATTTACCCAGTCATGCGGGGGTGGAGACCACACCCGGGGGACCTCGGAGCTCTCTTCGATGTTGGCATGTAGGTTGGCAGCCTTGAAGCTAACCTCAGCGTAGACACGGGCTTGGTTCACCACTGTTGCAGCTACCCCTTTGACTGTCTCCTTGCCTTCAAAGACAAGAAGGTTGCGACATTTCCAGATGTGCCACAACATGAGGGCAAAAGTAGAAGCCCATTTTATTAATGTTTATAATAGTTGAAATGTTAGCATTTCTTTATTTATATTTAAATCTTTAGAAAACTTGGTTCTTGTTTGTTAATTGAAAATGGATGGATCGAAAATTCACTAAATGAATTCTGTAGTATACTTTAAAATCGGTTGCTTCGTTTTGTAAGTGTTTGGAGAACTGAGTCCTTAACGGATCTCAGAGGCCTACTCCTGTATATATATCAATGGGTGAAAACCCGAGGGTACAATGGTAACTGTACATGTATAAATAATATAATGCTAACATCCTCCCTCAGGCGCAGCTAGAGGTGAGCGAATAGCAAGACTGGAACGAAAAGAAGTAAAAAGAGGAGTAGGTAAGCCTTTTGTGAAAATGTCCGCATACTGATGTGCAGAAGGGACATGAAGAACTCGGACCTGGCCTAGGGCGACCTTCTCTCTGACGAAATGGATGTCAATTTCGATATGCTTCGTCCGTTGGTGCTGAACTGGGTTCGACGACAGGTAAACAACGGAGACATTATCGCAGTAGACCAGTGTAGCCGATCGAAGGGGAACCCGGAGTTCGCAGAGAAGGTTGCGGAGCCAGCAGGTCTCAACGACGACGTTGGCAACACCACGATACTCAGCCTCGGCACTCGAGCAGGAGATGGTGGCCTGACGCTTGGAGGACCACGAGACCAGATTGTCGCCCAGGTACACCGCGAAACCAGATGTAGAGCGTCTAGTTTCAGGACAACCCGCCCAGTCAGCGTCAGAATAGGTGGTGAGGGAGTCAAACCTGCTGCGAGCGAGATGTAAACCCATGTCAGAGGTGCCCTTGATGTACGTGATTATCCTCTTGAGCGCCTGAAGATGGTGCTCGCGGGGATCATGCATGTCAAATACTGGAGAGCACCGGCCAGACTGCGGTAGGCTGTAGGATCCTTAACCTTAGGACTGGAGGCAGTGTCGAGCTTGGACTTGCAGCCGACAGGGGTGGTGGCGGGTTTGCAAGACGTCATGCCGGCCTTGTCGACGATCTCAAGAGCGTACTTCTGCTGATGAAGGAACAGGGTAGTAGGAGTGCGTGACACAGAGACCCCAAGGAAGTAGCTCAGGGAACCGAGATCAGTCATGACGAACTCTGATCACAGCAGGGTCATCAGCCTTGATAGGAGCGATGTAGAGGAAGCGGTGAGCACGATGTCATCAACGTACAGGAGAAGATAGGCAGTGTCAGACCCTGAGTGGAACACAAAAAGGAAGTGATCAGACTGACTGCCCTGAAATCCAATGCCAGTGAGGTACGTGGCGAACCGCTGATACCAGGCGCGAGGCGCCTGTTTCAACCCATAGAGAGACTTCCGGAGAAGGCAGACGTGAGATGGGCGGGTGCGATCATAGAAGCCTGGCGGCTGATGCATATACACAGTCTCTTGAAGGTTGCCGTGAAGAAAGGCATTCTTGACGTCAAGCTGATGGATATGCCAATCCTTAGTAAGGGCGATGCTCAGAACTGTGCGGATGGTAGCCGGTTTGACGACCGGGCTGAAAGTCTCATCACAGTCAACCCCAACCTCCTGTGACTTGCCGTTGACCACTAGCCGAGCCTTGTGTCGCTCTAGAGTTCCGTCTGACCTGTACTTATGCTTGAACAACCACATGCAGTTAATGATATTAGTGTCCCGAGGCCTTGGAACGAGGTCCCACGTGCCATTTTTAATAAGAGCACTAAACTCATCCATCATGGCAGCTTGCCAGTTCGGGTCCTGTAAGGCCTTGTGGGGCGATTTGGGGAGAGGAGATATGTCGGGAGACGGAGTGAGAAGGTTGTATTTGGGGTTAGGTTTGAAGATGCCAGACTGCGACCGGGTCTTCATGGAATGGGCTGGGGGTGCAATCGGAGGTTGGTGGGTAAGAGGGGTTGCCTGCTGAGGGGGAAAGAGGGGGGCCGGGGGGGGGGGGGGGGTGCGGCGGCCGCTGCCAGGGGGGGTGTGCCTGTCGCATGGGTTGCGGCGCCCGCCGCCAATCGATTTGGGTGGGGGTTTTGGGCGGGGGGTTGGTTCCGGATGATGCTTGTTGGAATAGGTGGCGTAGGAGGGGTGGGAATTCGTCGGAATTGGGTGGTGTGGGTGGGTTGGGGACAGCAGGGGTGGGTGGTGTGGCGAAGGGGAAGGTCTGTTCGTCGAAAATCACATGGCGCGAAGTGACAACCCGATTTGTATCCAAGCGAAGACAACGGTAGCCTCGATGGTGTGGGGAGATGCCCAAGAAGACACATTTAGTGGATCGTGGGGATAGCTTGTGAGGGGCGGTGGCACTCATGTTGGGAAAACAGAGACATCCAAACACTCTAATATGATCGTAAGAGGGGTAGCGCTTGTAGAGTGCCAAGGTTGGGATGGAGTTGCCAATGGCTTTGGATGAAAGTATATTGTGGAGATAGGTGGCCATGTGAAGCGCCTCAACCCAAAAGGGGAGGGGGAGAGAGGCGTGATGTAGGAGGGTTCTAGTTTTGTCATTGAGGGTGCGGAGAATACGTTCCGCTTTTCCATTTTGTGGAGAGGTTTGGGGGCATGAGAAGCGGAGTGATATCCCATTTAGTTGACAAAAGGAGCGAACAAAATTGTTGTCAAACTCTCCTCCCATGTCGCACTGAATAGCCTTGATGGGCAAAGTGAATTGAGTGCGGACAAATGTGTGAAAATTGACAATGTGACTTTGTGTTTCCGATTTGTGACGTAGGGGAAAAACCCAAACAAAATTGGTGAAATCATCAAGGACAACCAAATAGTATCGAAAACCACTAGCACTTGAAATAGGAGATGTCCACAAATCACAATGCAAAAGATCAAAAGGTGCAAATGTACTAGAATGAGAAATGCTAAAAGGGAGACGCTTGCTCTTGACGATTTCACAGGAAATGCAAACGCCAGAGGCTTTATTACAAGAAATTAAATGACTAGTGCGGAGACATTGGAGCACGTGGTTGCCGGGATGGCCAAGACGAGCGTGCCACAAGTCAGAACGATGGGCGACGAAGGCGGTGGGGGCGGTGGGAGACTGTGGGCGTGCTTTGGTGATGGGGTAGAGGTCGCCAGAACTATTGCAGCGCATGATTGGGGTCCCCGTACGAAGATCCTTCACAAGAAAACCAAACGGGTCAAATTGGACAGCCGCTTGATTATCAACGGTAAATTGACGAACAGAAATGAGGTTTTTAACAAGGTCAGGGGCAAGCAGGACTTTGTTGAGGCGTAGGGGTGGGGCATTGGGAAGGGTTGTGTGACCCGAATCGACAATTTTAAGAGACTCGCCGTTTCCGACATAAACAGACGGTAAAGTGCTCGAATTAAAAACAGTTTGTAGGTTACCTGGTGCGTTCGTCATGTGAGAGGAGGCCCCGGTATCCATGTACCAGTTGTCGTCTGGCTGCTGGAGTCCCATGGTGGAGAAAGTGGTGGAGAGGTTGGTGTGCATGGGGTGCGCTGGAGGCTGCTGTGAAGTGTACATCGCCGGGGATAGGGCCCGCTGCTGTGGCGGACGCTGCGTGTAGGCCAACTCTGGCGGGGGGTATCCCGCCCACGTCAGATAAGGGCAGGGCGGCGGAGCGGGGGACCATTGCTGCTGCGGGTACCACTGCCCTGGCGGCGGCCGCTGCTGTGAAATCCTTGGAGGAAACAAGGCATGGGAAGGGCCCTGGGGGCGTCCCTGACGGCTCTCCTCCCTGGAGAGCATGCTGCGAGCCACCATGAAGGTCGGAAGTGGCGATGTGTTGCTGATCATGCCACCGAAGACATCAAATTTGGTGGAAAGGCCGTTGATAAGTTGAAGAACAAGGCGTTCTTCGCTAACTTTGTGCCCAACATCGCCTAGTTGATCAGCGATGGCTTTGATGGCGAGGCAGTAGTCAGAGACGGTGGAGAAGCTTTTCTGACGGGTGTTGATGAACTTGTCCTCAAGATCCGCTGCCCTAGCGGATTGATTGTCATGGAAGAGGCCCTTTATGCGGAGCCAGACATCACGGGCGGTAGAGTTTGGTTGGAGGACGGTAATCAGGACATCCTCAGAGATGGTGGCATAGATCCATCCAAGAACGATAGAGTCAAGGCGGTTCCAGAGGGGCTCATGGACATCAGTCGGACGATCAGAGCCGTCGATGTGGGTGATGACGTCGTGAGCCTTACAGGCGGTTTGGAAGAGCTCCGCCCATGTGTGGTATTGGACCTTTTTAAGATATAGGGTTAGGGGAATTTGATTTTTGATGTTGGTGACGGATTGAGCGGAGTGAAAGGGGTTTTGTGGTGGTGGTGGAGGGTTAGGGTTGGGTGGAATGGGGTTAGGGTTGATTGGGTTGATAATCTCGTCGGTAGACATCGAGAAGGGGTGGGAGATTGCGGCGGAAGGGAGAAAGGGGGAACAAGGGGCGGCGGCGGCTGTAGGGAGCGGCGGCGGCGGCAAGAGGGGGAGGCGGCGGCAGCAGGAGGCGGCGGCGGCGACGGGGCTAGCGGCGGCTGGGAAGGCATCGGCGGCTAGGGCGTGGCGGCGGCGACTTGGGGCTGCGGCGGCTTAGTGGATCGTTAGGTGTGAAACAAAAAATTAGGGTTTCACACAAAAGCTTGATACCATGTAAGTGTTTGGAGAACTGAGTCCTTAACGGATCTCAGAGACCTACTCCTGTATATATATCAATGGGTGAAAACCCGAGGGTACAATGGTAACTGTACATGTATAAATAATATAATGCTAACACGTTTATTATCCTTCTTATTTGTTGTAATGTTAGAGATGGTTTTTGGTTCCATATTCTTTATTTGAGGTACAATTCAATGCTATTATAGGTAAATAGTTTAGTGAGTATCCATGTACCTCTTTACATAAATTCAGATAAATGTGATTTGAGGGAGAATTCAATGCTATGTAGGTAGTTTATTGAGCATCTATGTACCTCTTTACATGAATTGAGTTAAATTAGACTAAATAATCTTTATTATATAGTACTCATAAACTTATGAGAAAGAACTAATTGGTAAAGGGCCGGTTAATAGTATCCATGTACCTCTTCTTTGAGTCTTAAAAGATTTGAAGTAGAGATTGAAAGTAGGGGGGCTATGTTTGGCTTTTAATGGCTACCTTTTTTGTAGCATCCGCTGCATCATCACGACATTGTTCTTTTAAAATTTATTTATTTTTTGAAATCTTTTAAAAAAAAATTTTAAATTTTTTTTTTTAAAAAAAATTAAGACACTTAACATTTTATAATACTAGCAAATGAATGTATGTTAAAAGACAAAAACTCATCATAGAGAATTGTTTGATTATGGGTTCATGAAAGGGTTAATTTTATTCAAATCATAACCGAGCTACTGCGTTTATGTGCGCATAATTTGTCGGGTTTTGCATTTACTTTTACTTCGATTTCTGTCTATATTTTATACTTTTTCGTTAGAAAAGTATGAGATTTGTGTAGTTTATGTTTATTTGCATATATGGAGGTCTACACAAGTTTCTGTTTAATATCGCAGAAATCAGAAGCATTTTTGGAGCAATTCGGAGAAGAAGGAACGAAGTTGGATTTTCACTCGATGTCTACTGATCCACTAGACATTTACTGGAGTGAAGCCAAAATTTGGCTAAGTGTTGGAGCAAGCAAATCTACTGAAGTTCAGTCGACGTCTACTGAAGTGAGTCGACATCTAGTGAAGTTATGCAACACTCAAAGCCAGAAGGAAAGAAGAGCACTCGACATCACACATCCCATTCGATGTCGAGTGGAGGCACTCGAGACAGAACAACATGACTCGATATCGACTCATGCACTCGAAATTGAGTGAAGCTACAACATGTTGGGACACGTTTTTGGAATCCGGATTCAAGGGGAATTGCTTAGCCACAAAGTTGAAGATCTTTTATCTCTTTTTGAAAACTTCTATCCTTATGGGTTAATTTCTATTTACCCTAGCGATTTTTATTTCTTTTATTTGTTTTATTTAGGAAGAAGACTTCTATCCTTATGGGTTAATTTCCACTTACCCTAGGGATTTTTATTTCTTTTATTTGTTTTATTTAGGAATGTTTTATCTTTAAGAAATAGATAGAATTGCTCTTTCCTTGACTAGCAAGGATTGAAGCCTATAAATAAAGCCCTTGGGGGCTGGAATTCAATCATCCTAGCACACAAGCAATTGTGCACCCATAGAGTAAAGAGAGAGAGTTTAGGGCAAGTGAGGTAGAGCAAGGAAAGACGGTTTGGCTTTGTTCGGTTGTAAGTTCTCTTTTATTTCAATTCAAGTTAGTTATTTTATGTCAATTATGATGATGTTTGTTATGATGAAGCGTGAGTAGTCACCTTACTTGTAGGGTCGGGGTGAGCCCGACGATAGCCATGTAAGTTTGCTTAAAGGTATGATCTTTATTTGACTTTCATCTTCTATCCTATATGCATAATTCTTCTACGAGAGTAGTGGGTGATTCATATTTATAATATTGAAGCAAAAATGATGTTATTATGATTTGGATTAATTATGAAATTGGGACAGTAACACTTAGGGTTTATGCGAGAGTCTCTATATTCCTATTTCTAAACGACAAAAGTTATTTGATGAAAAGCATGCATCTTTCATAATTCAAGCATATTACTTATATGGTTATCGTTGTGGTAAAATCTCTGGCTTTGGAAGTCTTTTAGTTATTTGATATCAACAACAATCTACGATATTTCTGTTCATCTTTCGTTTCAATCCTTACACTCTTCGAACGTTTTTTTTTTCTGACACTCTTTACTTTCTGTTCATTTTCTACATATTGACTCGAGATCAAATCTGTTGAGTCGATATCGAGTGTTTTGAGTTGATATCGAGTGTTACACTCAACGTCGAGTTGTTGTTTGTGTTTTGCAGGGAGAGCACTAGGAATCAACTACCTTGACTAGACATCGACTGACTTCAGTCGACATCGAGGGGCTTCTGGTTGACACAGAGGGCTGTTTTACGAGACTAGATCGGTGAGCGCTGACACACTTCCTTGTAGATCGATCCTGACCTCTTCCACTACAGCGAGAAGAAGTCTTGTATTTTATTTACGAGGGACTAGGGATTCGGTTTGAATTTATCTTTAATATTATTTCATACTCGATATCCTCCGCTAACATGCATATACTAATATCATAGAAAAGTGTTGCAGTAAAACATAATTTGGAGCTATTTGTGATGTTGCTGCTGGTTTAACCGTTTGATCATGCCCGAGCTGCTGGATCTGTATTATGTCTATTGTTGGTCCATTTTTGCTATTGTTTTGTTGTCAGCTATGCCACTGTTGTCATATACTAACTAATGAGAAAGAGCTCAAGAGCTCATATCTTCAAAGGTTATGGCAACTACTACGGTTAAATTTTGCTGATTGTTCAGATTAAATTCACTATTGCATGCATGTTTATCCTTGAAGTTTGTGGACAGATTGTGATGTAAATCATTGTTGTTTGCATACGTGTGGTATATGCGAACATATCTTTTATTTTGGCAATAGGTATGTAATATTCACCTCTTAATCACGCTTATTGTGAGTAAGTGTCCAAAAGGAGATGATGGAGCCAGAAACCATGTAGGTGCTCTCTTCACTAGCGCAAAAACTAAACCCCCGTAAGCTCCCAAAATCTAGTTATGGTATGCTTTTTATGAAGATTAGAGTTGATTGTGTTATTATGCTGTCAACTTTGATGCAAAAATCTTATTGGGTATAAACGTTTGGTGGTAGTGTCAAACTAATCTGACCAGCTATTGTATAAAAGAGTTGGGGTTTCCTTGTATGATAGAAAATAAAAAGGAAAGTAGTGTTTAGGTAGAACAGTTAGAGTTTTATGGTTTCTATCGGGCAATGGATACATCTGATAATCTAAACTAATGCAAATATTGAGGTTTATTGTTTAATATGATTCAATCATTCAAAATGTCTTAAATACGATCCTTTCCCTTTCATGGTAATTTGCTCAAGTTGAATGCTATAACTATCTCTTTGATGCTGCTTGTCTTCAACTTTTGTATTTTTTCCTTTCCTCTATTTCAAATCCACATATTTAGCAAACTTGTCATGGCAATCCCAGAGACAGTAAGAAGAAGAAAAGTCTTTCACAACCTGAGCTCTTAGGCACAAAGGTAGATAATGGAGTTGATGGCTGATTTGAATCTTCATTGTAATTGTAAAGCTCCTTGTTTTAAATTGAGGATTTTGGGGTTGTTAGATTCCTAACCAAATGAGATCAAATTGAGCTAAAGGGGTGTGACAACTTCATGTTAACTGGAATTGTTAGCTTTGTTCTATATCAATTGCTGACGTTCTAAGAAGACGTGTAAAGTTTTATTTGAAAATTTCTTTACTGATTATCAGAAGCTATTTGGCGATCTGGTTTTAGGACTTTGAAGTTGAGGCCTTAGAGGTTGAATCACTACATACTTTTGATATATGTTTTTATTAATTAAAGTACTAATAATTTAGTTAATGGAGCTTTAATATGTGTGGGATCGAAATGGATTGAGAAAATGAGAGATTCATAGATCATTTAAGCAAATCAATAAATAATGAACCTTTAATGACATTAAAAGAAGGGAGCTAACTTTTTTCCATTTTCATTCTCTAATGCATTTCCCTCTTCATTGCTATTGCATAAAACTTGGTTTGTTGTTGTTCTTGCTTATTGCTTCATTTTCAGTGGTTGTATATTATTTCGTTATCACTTTTTTGTTCCTTTTGGATAAAAATAGGTTAAATTGCAGTAAACCACCTTAAAATAGAGCAATTTTTAGTGGTTGTATATTATTTTGTTATCGCTTTCTTCCATTGGAATTTTTTTATTATTTACAAGCTCTTAACATGTTTGCTCTTACTTATTCCTTTCAAAATTAGTCTTCTTTTTCAACTCCATCAATAAGTCAATTTTATTTTCTTTACTATGCACAAGGGACCCTGCACATTGTTCTTGGGGTCCAATGAAGTATTTTT
Organism: Persicaria tinctoria; assembly: GCA_037127255.1. Taxonomy (NCBI): domain Eukaryota; kingdom Viridiplantae; phylum Streptophyta; class Magnoliopsida; order Caryophyllales; family Polygonaceae; genus Persicaria; species Persicaria tinctoria. Next base: position 52,882,055 of record JBANSL010000014.1, on the reverse strand, counting down.
CTCGTCATCACTTAGGCTATCACCTGAGCTTTCTTCTCAGATAAGCCTACCCCTGTATTCATCTTCTTCATTTTGAATGATTGATTTAAGTCAATCCCTTCAACCTGCTTTTTTACATCAGATTCGCCATTTGATCTTGGCAACAGAAGCTGAATACCAGTTTTTGCTTCGACTTGTGAACAACCAATGCATCTCACATTTTCACCTATGGTTATATTATTGTTTCTAGAATCTACTAAGCTCAAACAATAGTGAAAGAAACATACCATGCCAACTTGTAATCTTGTGGCGGGCATCAAACGAGATTGAAGAAGCCTAGCATTGATACGACTTGTCATAGTCTATAAGCATACATGAGAAAATTTAGCAAATCTTAATGATCAAAATAAAGAACGCAACAATAAAGTACAGAGGGCAATAAATATTGGATTACTAACTTCAGTGTTGGACGGATAACGCTTTGAAGGTCCTAAATGCACCCCTTCGAGATCCGCTCTTACCAAGTGTGATATGTCACCAAGTACTTGAACGAGATCTCAAACAGCACTTGAAGCTTCCTGTAGTAAACCAGAATAGAGCTGGTTAATTCCAGTTGAATGTCTGTAGCTAATTTTGTTTTGAAATTATCTTAATGGATCACCACAAATTAAAAAATGCCAATTGTTGTATGTTTTTCATTTGTAAATCAACTATCGAGTACATAAATTTGATTGTTGATCCTGATGCATCATTTATTTATTTCATGGCCCTTATATGAAAATATCGTGTTGCTTTACCTTGTCTGTATATATATTGGTCAGATGAATTCAATATATATATATATATATATAGGTTGGGTCCTGTGTTAACATCCCTTATTGTGTTTTGTGTTAACAAATCTGGGCCTTTGATTGATTAGAAATGGATGAGTGAGATTAATTGAGATTTTTTCTTTTTATTTAAATAAAAAAGAGTAGGTCCCACCACTTTAATAGCCAACTTGCTGTAGAGGAAGCGCGTGCGTTGATTTTTTTAGGTAACATTTTTTTGTGGGGACGAGGAGATTTCGTTTCCACTATGCGTTCGATGAAAATATTCGCTAGGATAATAGTAATTATTCGCTAAATTGATTGTTATTATTCGCCTATAAATATGAGATATCAATAATAGCAAAATGATTGGTCAATTTTTCAACTATTCGCTAGGCTAATAGTAATTATTCGCCAAGTTGACAATTTTGCCTTTTTTTCTTTAATTAAAAATTAATGGGACCCACCTCTTTCCTTCCCCAGTTGTTAAAGCGGTGCACTGTTTGAACTATTCGATAAGGTGATATTAAATATTCGTTATCCTATAGTTATTATTCGTGTGTAAAGAGGATTTATCATTTAGATATTGGCAAAAGAGTTGCTCAATTTTGCAACTATTCGCTGGATTGATTGTAAATATTCGTTAGATTGATAGTAATTATTCACTAGATTGATACTAATTATTCAATTTAGCGAATAATTACTATGAATTTAGCGAATAATTACTATTTATCTAGCAAATAATTACTATCAACCTAGCGAATAGTTGCAAATAATATCAAAAGGGTTGATCGATTTTGTAACTATTCACTAGGATTATAGTAATTATTCGCTAAATTAATCTTATTATTCGCTAGTAATTATTAGTTAAGCACAAAATTGACAAACACACAAAATTGATTAATCGCACTACATATACAGATTAAAAACAAAATGCAATATGGAGTTAATCCATATATTAATCCACAAATTGCAATCCACTAATCAGTAAGTCACTACATGATTAAAAACAAAGGCTTACTCAGATTCATTCAAGGTCATCATCGCCAACAACAATCATCGCAATTGAAGGTCATCGCCATCAGCAAAAAAAAAGGAGAAAGATTACTGCGCACACCAACAAATCGCCACCGAATTGAAGGCCATCGCCAACATCAGTCATCGCCACCGAAGGTCATCGCCATCACCGACGGGTACTGCGCCATCCCCTCTGCCTTCGCCGACCGCAGCATTTCATCGTCATCGTCATTGTCACAGGTCGCCACCTAGGGCTCTGGTGTTTCTTCGAGGAAGATGGTTGCAGCAGTGGCAGTTTCTGGCGATGTGCGATTGTTCCGCAGCGGCTCCGGCTCCGGCGTTTCATCGAGGAAGATGGTTGCAGCGGCGGCGGTTTCCGACGACGTGCGATTGTTCCGCAACGGTGTTTCTCTCGATCTCTGCTTTCTCTGTTCCGCGGATGTCGCCATCTAGGGTTCCGGCTACGACGATGCTTGCCATCGGCTTCCTCAAATTGAGAGTCGAGAAGGGAGGTCGGTGCTGGCCACCATCTCGAATCCGAGCGAGGGAGGCCGTCGGGGTTGCGGCGAGGCGAGGAGGGAGATAGAAGAGATTGTGTTCCCAACGCCATCGCTTCCGCCTTTTGAAGATGATGGATTGTGGTTAGGGTTGAGATTGTGATACACACGACTTTGTAGAGTTATGGGGTTTATTTTTTTCATTTTTATTTTTAATTAATAAAAATTATAGAAAAATCTCAGCCTTTCATTTTCACTCAATCAACGCCTCAGATTGGTTAACACAAAACATGTTAAGACTTGTAAACATTTGATCCATTCTCTCTATATATATATATAATTTTTTTTTTTTATCAAGCGCTGATCTTTCAGATTTACCGAGAAAAAATACAACACGTTTTCCATTTTGTATAAACCATTACCATTATAAATATACTTGGATGATTCTATTTGGGTGATTTTTGATGTGCCTTCCAATTCATTTGACTCGATATTGATGAAATTGATATTTTGAGTTTATAAGTCGTTGTCAACTCCTTGTATCTTATCCAAGTAAAATGATACGGAGTATTTCTTACGCTTTTGCCTTTTTCCCTTCAATTCAATCCACCAAATTTCTTGTCATTAATTTTTCGTGTGGTTTTGCTTCCAATAACTACTCGGTTATTTACATGCAATAACTATTCAGTTGTTTATTTCTCTTGAATATAGGTCTATTTTGAAATGATTGGAAGAGTGACGATAATACTCGTTCAACTAGAAAGTACCATCACTCTGGAGTATTAAACTTAAGTTTCAAGAGTGTTTACATTAATAACATTATACTCTTAATATTCTTTTTGATGACACACTATACTAACTGACAACTGGTTGTAAAAACATCTCAACTGATAATAACCTCCGAGTTTGGGAAGTATGTCTCCGAAATTACAAGCGACCGTTTCCGGTTGCAGTAATTCCTGCTGTGTCTTGTGTTTGTACTAGATTTTTTTTGTACTAAATGTTTTAGTTCTTCTCATTATCAACACTTTTGTAAAGACTCGGAATTTTAAAGTATTATTTTTTAAATTTAGATTTAAATTATGATTTAATGTTGACTTAGATTATGTTTCAATTATAAGGATTCGGAAATTTTTTAAAATGTTTGCCCTCAAGAAATTTAATTATTCTAATTCTTTCGAAGCAAATTCCGACATCATTTTAAACTAGATTTCAAAATGGATTTTTATCCCTCTTTCGTGTTGTAAGACTTGAAATATCTTTTGGGATTCCTCTATCATTTTGAATTTAAGAACTTATTTGAATTGAGTCGGGATAAGGTCAAGAGAGCGGGTTTCGAGGTTTATTTTCGGAAATTTGAGTTTCAATTTTTGGGACCACTTGAGGTTGTCTACTTCTCCCTCTCTCACACACAAAATCTGATTTCTCTTTCCCCTTACTCTCAGCACAAGCAGCCCACAATAATAACAACACACCCCACAATCCCCTATCCAAATTGGCTAAACACCCACACAAACACACACCACCTTCACCCTATTGTTCCTTCCTTTTTTGGGCAAAAAGCGAAGGCCTCATCACCCTTATCTCCCACCGATTTCTGCATCCATAAAGCCCTCCATCCTCTTTAAATTGGGCATCAAGCAAATCCACAAGACATCAATAAAACAACCCTGATAATGCATGCTTTTTATAGGTAATTTAGGTCATTCTTAAGTCATATAGGCTACATTTATTTAGGTTTTTGTCATAAAGTACGTTCATCGCCTTGAAAGTTGCAAAGTTAGGAATCTATGCGTTTTATCCCTATTTATACAGATTCTTAAGGATCAAGATAAATGAGAAGAAAAAAAGAAAAGAGAAGAGATATCATACTGCAAGAGAACGACGTCCACCGACTGCAATGACCAGTTGAAACCGAGGAGCCAAAGTGGATCGGCGCCCGCTGATAGCTATTTCCAGAGATTCTACGCGTGGCTGAATCTGGCCCATTGGGATTTTCTGCTACCCTAAGATCTACAATTTCTACCCCTTATATGCCTATAAATACAACTCTCTTTAACCACAATAGAGACACACAGACAACACACACACATCAATTACATCTCATATTTCTATACTTTTCTATTTTCCGCTATTTCGGTTAGCCATGCTTCGCTAAACCTTTATAGTTTTTCTTATATTTTATGCATTGGTTAGACACATGTGAGGGTTGTTTAAATACTATGTTATAGTTATGGTTTATGCATATTTGGTTATTTATTAATCTTGTTCTTATATGTTAAGTTTCTTACTTGTCTTAATTGACCACTAAGATAGATAATCAACATGCTAAGAGACTATAGCTAAATCCGCTATTGTTGGCTTTAATCCGATATGTCAAGAGGAAGAATTGATTAAATAATTTTAAACTAGATGCAAACCAATCCTTGAACCGCGCAAATAAAATTACAAGACTTCCTCCCGTTGTAGTGGAAGGTAATCAGGATCGTATCCACGAGGAAGCGTGTCAGCGCTCGCCTTTATAGTTCCAAAACAGCCCTGTTGTCGACTTCAGAAGATCACTGGATGTCGAGTAGAAGTACTCGATGTCGACTTCTTAGTCGATCTCACTTGTAAAGCTACACAACAAAAGACAAAACAAACTCGACGTCGAGTAGAAGTACTCGATGTCGACTAGGTTAACTCGATGTCGACCAACAATAGTCGATGTCGAGTGTGTTTGTGCAGAAAAATCGTAACTTGCAATAAAATAAAGTCGGAAAAGATGTCCAAAGAATATAGGATGGATGCGAAGAAGAGGAACAGAAATAAACACATGTTTGGGGTAATTTAATTCAATAAGATAAAAGACTTCCAAGATCGGGGTTTCAATGCCACAACAATAACCATGTAAGAATCATGCAAAGGTATAAAAGATCATGCTTTTTCATCAAATAACTTTCGTCGTTAACAATTAAGAATATAAAGGCTTTCACATAAACCCAAATTGTTACTAACCCTTTTTAATGATTAATCCATATTCATATTAAGATCACTTTCGCTTCAATAATACAAATAAGGATCACCTACTACTGTCATTGAAGAATCACAAATTTGGATAGAAGATGAAATCGCAATAAAGATTGTACCTTTGATGAATAACCCTACATGGCTACCGTTGGGCTCACCCCGACCCTAGAAGTATGGTGACTACTCGCTTCTCATCATAACAAACATCAATAACATAAAAGAAACTACTTTTATTAAAATAAACGAAAGCTTACAACCGTTCGAAGCCAAATTGCTCTCACTCCTACAACTTCAATCGACCAACTCTCTCTATCTCTACTCTATGGGTGCACAATTGCTTGTGGAATGGAATGCCTAAAAACTCAGCCCCTAGGATCTTATTTATAGTGTTGAACCCTAGCTAATCTAGGAAAGAACAACTCTATCTTCTATCTAAATCAATCTATCTATTTCCTAAGATAAACCTTTGATAAATAACTAAATGGAAATAATTAAATCCCCCCTTGTTAATTAGGGAATTAACTAAAGTGGATAAACATCTTCCAATATGATAGAATCTCCTTTGCTTCATGTGGAATAAATCTCTCACTCGGATTCTTACTAGATCTCGATCTCGACTCGAGTTCAGCTCTATGGTCTACTCGACATCGAGTAAAGTGGTTGACATCAAGTACATGTGTGGTGTCTCGGCTCAGCTTCACTCGATTACGTCTTCTTCACTCGATCACGACTCTGGGCATACTCGACATCGAGTAGGTTACTCGACGTCGACTTCAAATGTCGAGTGATGTGTCTTCCTTGCTTCTGCTTGATGTGCATGGTCCAACTTTTACTCGACGTCGAGTCACATGGTGGACGTCGAGTGACTCTACAGTAGACGTCTAATGGTTTTCCAGCTTGAATTCTGTCTCTCTGAATCGTCCCGAAAATGTCTCGATTTTTGCAGTATTAAACAAAAACTAGTGTAGATCTCCATAATTGGCAAATAAACATAAACTACACAGATTCTGTATAAATCAAACCCATAAATATAAAATATGTACAGAAACCAGTATAAAAGTTAGTAGAAAACATGACAAATTAAGCGCACATTAAACACCTCATACTTAAGCTTGCTTGTCCTCAAGCAATACTTTTAATGGTCACATAGGGGAAGAAATCAAAACTCTCAACATCTTAGATCCATTCTCATATAACCCTGCAATCAATTACCATCCTCGAAATGGTACTAATGTCACCAAATCCATGCATGTGAATAAAAGCAAAATCTACACACAAAAGGAAGGGTTATGCAAAAAACAATTTCAAATGTGACAAAGCATTTGATAATCAAGAGGACTTTTATCCCATGGTGAAGAAAGGGTAAAAGGCATAGTGGTGGGCTATATTTGGGAAATGTGGTGCAAAAATCCGGGGAGAACTTTTCAAACTTGCTTTCTTGCTTTGATGCACTTTCCCTGTTCATATGATATTCCACATCACTCATCATCTCATAATTTACTCTTTGCTTTTTTTCACTTATATGCTTTTACCTCTCTAACCTCAGCACTGCCTTCTCGCGAGTCGCAAACATGGGTGTCATGAATGAGCCCGGATACTTAGTGCTTCAGACTCCTCACCTTGGTGTCCCATCCCGCAGAACTAACATCTCAACGGAGGCAGGGTCGATATACCTTTATCTCCTGAGGTGACCAGATTTTCTTTCGCTCATTAAATTTTTCATAATATGATTCTCCTGCCAAACTCCAAAATAATGATACAACACAACAACCATATAATAATCTCCATAATATGACATCAATTTTTGAACATACTACCGGGATGGCTAACAAGGTAAAGAAATAGGCAATATATAGATCATGTGGAGCAAATATGAAATAGGGCATAACATGGCTTTGTCATGCATAAGCATAGGTAAGGCTAAGATATGGTAAGAATGTATGGAAAATAAAGTCATCCGTCCTCTTATCATGTATATGTCAAAAGCAACTTAAAAGTTTTCCTCCTTTCATGGTTTTTAAGAAATAATGCACTTCATTGTGACTTCCATTTATTTGGCAATTTCATACTATATCTCTAATGAATACAACTTTTCATTATCGAGTTCAATATAAGCTTCCATGACACTAATAAAAAATTTTGAATGGGGGTGATAAAATAAACATTGGATAAAAATCTTATAAACACATAAATAAATATGAAATCCAAACTAACCATGTATGAACAATTAAAGAAATATGATAAAACATGCACAAAGTAAGTCTTTCCCCTACCCCATACTTAGATATTACAGTGTCCTCACTGTATAAAAACAAGGGTAAAGAACGAAACATACTAAACAGACGTGCAAATCCTCGAATGAAGTACTGAAGAACGCTGCAGGGTTAGTCGATGATGAGTGGGTCAGTTCGACGTCGACTAGACTCACTCGACATCGAGTGTCTTGAAGCCTCAGGGTGGTTTCACGTCGACCACATGCTCTTCTTTACTCGATATGTGTGGTCGTCATCGAGTAGTCTATTCGATATTGAGTCCTTTTTTGCAAATTCTTGTACCTGCAAAATTATTTTTTTTTCCAGGAAAATAATTAAACAAAAAGCAAATGTTCAAAACCAAGTATAAAAAATTAAATGTCTAATACAAGCTCTAGATTTTATAGTCGCTAGGCCGACTTCTTCTTTGTCGCTCAAGGTGGCATCTACAGGGCCCACGTGGCTTGGGCCTCGAATAAGACTCCATTATTGTCCATGGGCTGTAGTCCTCTAGAATGGATCTTATGCACCGTTAAAGGTCCCATCTTCTTATGGTTGAATTTGTTGGGAAACCAATGATTCTTTGATTTGGAGATATACACCTTGTCTCCTACTTTGTATTCCTTTGAGTCATCATTGGAAACCCTGCATAATCTGACATTCCAAGGCAAACCCCTTCCATGTATAGATAGATCTTTAATTGAAACAAGAGAAGAAAGGTTCAAACCTCGGCTTACCTTTGCGGAGCTTTCCTTTTCTTTCTGGGGATCTACTCTACATCGAGTAGAACTACTCTACATCGAGTAGAACTACTCTACATCGAGTCACTGTTGGCTTCTGAAGTTGTTGATGTTGGTGCTGGAGAGGTCGAGTCGACATCGGTCACTTGACATCGAGTAACTTGACTTGACGTCGAGTAGTTTTCTGCTTTTCTTGGTTGCTTAGTTGATGGAGGCTTGATATTTAGGTCGATGTCGAGTGGATCACTCGACGTTGAGTGAGTTATCTCGATGCCGACCCCATACTTAAAACCTGGCACATAATCTGAAAAATTGTTAGTCGACGTCGACTTACCCTGGTTGACATCGACTGGACTTTCTGTCTCCTCATTCAAGATCACTATGATTTCCTCCACTTGGGCTTCCATAGCCCTCTTTTTCAGCTCTTGGGGGGGTCATTGTTCTTACCTTAGGCTCCCCGTAAGTGATGTACCCTCCTGTAATAGATTTTACCTCCATATGACCATTGTGCCTTTCTGTTTTATTAAGGGAATACTCAATTACCTCGTCGCTGATGGTGAATGTGAGCATTCCTTTTCTTACGCTTATGTTGGCATCGATAGTCGCTAGGAAGGGCTTACATAGAATAATGGGACAAGCAGGGTCGTCTGCCATATCAATTACTAGAAAATCAGCAGGGACAAAGAACTTACCTACCTGTACCGGTACATCGTCTACCATGCCTGTTAGGATGACCACAGTGTTGTTTGCCATGTAAAGTCGGGCATCCACAAGCTCTAAGGCTCCTATATTGACTTTGGACCAGATGGATAATGGCATGATGCTGGCGCTAGATCCTAAGTCACACAAGGCATTGAATTTATGTTGACCAAATCCAATAGTGATAACAAACTTACCTAGATATGGTTTTTTCTCTAGCAGCTCCATCTTGCTGCATTCCTCTGCGATCTCAGCCATCAACTGTTTCTTGCTCGGGATTTCTTTGAGGAACTTTACATATGAAAGCATTTCATGAAGAGCTTTTGTGAAGGGAATGGTGACGTTGAGTCCTTAAAGCATCTTCACAAAACACTGACAATTTGTCTACACTGGGTCCTTCAAAGATTTCTTCGGGAATGGCAGCATTTTCTTCTTCGGTGGTGCTGCTGGTGTCGGGTGAGTTGACTCGACGTCGACTGGTGTAGACTCGACGTTGAGTGAAGTTGTAGGAGGTTACTGGTTTTGTCGAAGGGGTGACTCGATGCGGAGAGGTGACTCGACGTCGACTGGGTCAGCAGCTTCCTCCTTCGTCATTTGTTCGGGAGTTTGCAGCTGATGCCCACTCCTTAGGTTCACAACAGCCACTTGACCTGCAGATTTATCTTTTGGGTTCGGTTCAGAAGATCCAGGGAGCGATCCTGGCGGTTTGGGGACTGATGTAGCCAGTTGCTCAGTCTAGAGCTCGATGTTGTTCCTCCAAACGTTGATCTCTCCCATTCGCGAGTTGATGCCATGTAGTTGAGTATGGACGGAGTTGTTTGCTTGTTTGAATTCTGCGTGGTTTTGTTGCATCTCGTCGAGGATGATGGGTAGGTCACCTTTCTTACCTTCTCTGTAAGGATGACCAGGAGCTCTGTAGGGCAGGGGATCTCTTTGATGATGGGGTTGGCAATAATAGCCCCAGTTTTGTTGCTGGTGTTGCCCTGAATAGTTCCCCCCTGCATAGTGCGCCTCTTCGTGGGTTTTCGCAAGTTGCACTTGGTCGACATGTGGGCACGCAGTAATGTTGTGCCTCACAGACCTACACTCCAAACAAGGTTGGTTATTAGAAAGAAATTTTACTTGTTTGGGAAGGCTGCGTTGGTGGGATGAAATGTCGTGTGTTTCACCTCGCCAAAAATAATAATTCCCAAACTAACAACTAACTAGTAAACTAGCGTAGTGGATAAGTAAGGGGTCGAACTCACAGAGAGAATACCTTTCCTATCTACTCAAATTGCTATCAAACTAATGAAATTGAAGGTAATTGAGATGATCAAAGTAACCAAATAAAGTAAAAGTAGCAATGGTGATTGATTGATAACAATAGGGATGAAGTAGTTTCACCTACGAATTCTCAACAATGGTTGGTTTATTGATCCTTGACTCTCTTTCTAGTTATTCTAATTATTTGGATTAATCTGACTTTGGTTTATATGGATTGAAACTCTTCGCAGAGATGACAATCTCTTACATCTATAGGTAAAACTCTAACCTTGCAGGATTCAACATACAAATAGCACTAATTCCCAAAGTTCTAGGTTGAATGGTCGCCCAAACTGTCATTACCCTACACAATCAAGATCATCCTCACAGAATCACTTGCTTGTGGTTGCTACAAAAGGCACAATTACTCTCGCGAAACAATTCACACCCTAGCACGATGCAATTCTATCAAGGATGCGAATCAAAGTAGAATCAACAACACAAAATCAGCGCAAACGTAATGAATCAATCATTGGAATAACATAGAATTCAAGTCTCACAAGTCAACCAACCATGTCTCTAAATTGTAGGCGAAACTAAAGACATTTAGTGAATCATACCAAAGTAGAAAACCTCCATTCTTCTCTCCATAGTTGTCTAATGAATGAATAATAAAAAGAATAGTCTTTAAAGGCTCAAAACCGGCCCTTGAAAACCCTAGGAAAAGATAGATAAAAGTTCCCATAAAAATAAACTCGGGCCGCGTATCGCAAAATCCGGATATGAGAGGACGGCGAGCGCCATGGCAAAGGCGGTGGGCGCCGTCTATGAAATGGTGACAGGTCGAAATTCGCATCAATCCTTCATTAGGGAACTCTCCTAGCCTCTCTGGTTGCTCTCCCCCACCATCAGTTTTGTAAATTCTGCTTAGGTGGTCAGCTACCAAATTCTCTGCTCCCTTCTTGTCTCTGATTTCCAAATTGAATTCCGTCAGAAGTAGAGTCCATCGAATCAATCGAGGCTTTGCGTCCTTCTTTTTCATCAAATAATGGAGTGCCGCTTGATCACTATAAACCACTTCTCCAAAGCAAAAACCACAGCTAGCAACTCTTTCTCAGTAGTAGCCTAATTCCGCTGAGCCGTATTCAACATCATAGAAGCATAGTAGATCACATGAGATGCTTTTTCAACTTTTTGTCCCAAAACAGCCCCAACATCATAATCACTAGCATCACACATCAACTCAAAAGGCAAAGTCCAAATAGGAGCCTGAGTAATAGGTACTAAAGTCAACTGATTTCTCAACTCATGAAAAGCTTTCTTACAATTATCATCAAACACAAAGGACACATCTTTCTTAAGGAGTTCACATAATGGGGAGGTTATCTTAGAAAAATCCTTAATAAAGCTCCTAAGAAAGAACGAATCTCACGCACATTAGTAGGATAAGGTAAAGACTGAATCAAATCTATCTTAGATTTATTTACCTCAATGCCTTTCTTGGACACAATGTGACCAAGAACAATCCCTTGTTCAACCATAAAATTACACTTTTCAGAGTTCAAGACAAAATTGGTTTCAACACATCTCTTAAGCACTAGTGACAAATGATGCAAACAAGAATCAAAATCATTCCCATGCACAATGAAATCATCCATAAACACTTCAATGAAATGCTCAACATATTCAGAAAATATAATCATCATGCATCTTTGAAATGTAACAGGCGCATTGCATAATCCAAAAGGCATTCTACTATAAGCAAAAGTACCAAAATGGCATGTAAAAGTGGTTTTCTCCTGGTCCTCATGTGCAATAGGAATTTGAAAGTATCTAGAATAACCATCCAAAAAGCAATAATAGGACCGACCGGCAAGGCGCTCAAGCATTTGATCAATAAAAGGGAAAGGAAAGTGGTCCTTACGTGTCGCAGCATTGAGTTTGCGATAGTCAATGCAAACTCTCCAACTAGTCTGTACCCTCATAGGTACCATCTCACCTTCTTGGTTCTCAGAGACCGTGAAACCTCCCTTCTTAGGGACAACTTGTGTAGGACTTACCCATTGACTATAAGAAATAGAATAAATTATACCTGCTTAAAGGAGCTTTAAGACTTCCTTTTTGACGACCTCCATCATCGAGGGATTCAGCCGTCGCTGAGGTTGTCTTACCGGCTTCAAATCGTCCTCCATGAGTATCCGATGCATACACATACAACGTCGGGCTGATTCCTTTAATATCAGCAATGGTCCATCCTAAGGCAGTGCGATGTTCCCTAAGAACATCCACCAACCTTTCTTCCTGGTCAAAAGTAAGCTTGTTAGAAATAATCACTGGAAGTGTATTACCTTCTCCTAAAAATGCATACTTCAAATGATTAGGAAGGGGTTTCAATTCAACTTTAGGTGCCTGAATGACAGACAGAAGAAGTTTCTCACAAGAAGGATTCAATGGTTCAGTTTTATAGCAAGGGGACCAATTCCCTGAATTTGCATCCATAGCCACAGACAATTCATGTAGGTTGTTAGGCAAAGCATAATCAAGAGATAACTCCCCCAAAGAGGATTCCAAAACAACCTGTAACTGGTCAGAACGATCAATACTCATGAGATCCTTAGCGAAAATATCAACAACATCAACCAAATTCAAAGAATATGCAACAGATTCCCATCAGAGATCAAATATTCAGCCTTTTTCCCATCAACTTCCATAGTTAAAGACCCAACAAAACAATCAATTTTCGCTTTAGCAATTCACAAGAAAGGTCTACCTAGTATGATGGGTATCTCAGGTATACCAAGGCCCATATCAATCACATAAAAATCAGCAGGAAAAATCAAATCATCAACCATAATCAACACTTCTTCAACTACCCCCTAGGGTGCAGTTGAGAGCGATCAGCAAGCTGTATAACAACCATAGTTTCATTCAGAAGCCCCAGTCCCAAATCATCATATAACTTGTACGATATCAGATTAATAGATGCACCAAGGTCAAGCATGGCAGTTTTGAATTTAACTTCACCAATCGTGCAAGGAAGAGTAAACATACCTGGGTCTCCGCACTTTTGAGGCAATCGCTTTTGAAAAACTAATGAAAGATTTTCTTGTAGTTCCTTACCTTCTCTTTCCTTGTCTCATTGTGATCTTTTGGTTGTGCAAACTTCCCGAAGAATTTTGGTATAACGAGGAACGGATTCAACTAGATTAAGGAGAGGAATATTTACCTGGCGTTTGGTGAAAGTATCGAGTAAGTATTTGTTGTTTTCCCACTTACGATCAAGATTCAAGGCATGAGGAAAGGACGGTGCAGGTCTTGGAACCTTAGAAGACCACTCCTTGGATGATTTCCTTGGGGATTCAACAACGTCAAAAACAGGTTTCGTCACTGGAGAGGGTAGCGGGCGCCGTGGTGAGGGGCGACGGGTGCCGTCTTCACAGTGTGGTCCCGTCTCGTTATTTTCTTATTTTCCCACATTAATCATCTCTTTAGGCCTCTCTTCTAAACTTTTATTGGAAAAATTCAAATCATTACCTCCAAGAACCATAGCCATAGAGTCACCTCTGGACAAATCCTTTCTCCAATTTCTCAATTTGAGTTCTTGTAGCTCTCTAGCCATTTGGTTTATTAGCTTCATTGATCTTTCATCATGTCCATCGGGCTTCTTTGAATGCCACCTCTAGGTGAATTTTCTTGAGAGGACTCTTGGGGTAATTCAGGGACAGAGCTCCCTATAGCGTTGACCTATTCAACTCCATCCTTTCTATCTCTGAGTGGTGGTTGCAACTGAGATATTTGAGTAGCCATGATTTTCACAATCTCTGTCAACTTAATAACTTCTTCTCTGCAGCTCCTTTGAGATTTATCCAAACTGTGAATCTCCTCGATTCCTTGAGAGTTTCTATATTGTTGAGAAGCAGTAGATAACCCATCGAAGATTTGCATAGCCTCTTCAGGGGTCTTGTCTAGAATATCTCCTCCACTAGCAGCGTTGATGAGGGTGCGCTCATGATCAAGTAACCCTTCATAAAGATAGAGAATCAAATCCTCCTCTAGTATACCACGTTGAGGACAACTTGCCTTGAGTTTCCTAAATCTCACAATGTAATCATATAGAATCTCCTTAGGGGATTGCTCTATGCTTGACAAATACTTCTTCAGTTTGCTCAAACACGTAGCAGGGAAGTATTTTTGCAGAAAAGCCTTCTTCAGGCCTAACCATGTAGTGACGCTTCATGCCGGCAAGTAGTGGAGCAAATCGCTTGTTGTGTCTTTCAGGGCGAACGAAAACAATCTCAGCATAAGTTGATCATTAGTAAATCCTTGAGGTCTGATTTTGTCACAGACACTAATAAACTCCATCAGATGCTTATTTGGTTAATCTCCAGACACTCCACGGAAGATTAGGAAAATTGAAGACCAATCAGATTTGTATCCAAATTTGGAGCCCTCAGGGAGTTTAGGTAGTTTGATTGCAAGACTTTGCGAATTCAAATCATATTCCTTTAATTCTCTCAATGTCCTCTTGAGAGGGGGATGATTTGTTTCATCCATCTCTGTCTATCAAGAACTTCAATAAAGATTGATTAGTAGCCAAAGTGCGATCCACCGAAGTGAATCACACTATAGATAGCAATAAAAGTAAACAAAGAAAATAAAGTAATTCTCCCCGACAACGGCGCCAAAACTTGATGGGATGAAATATCGTGTGTTTCACCTCACCAAAAATAATAATTCCCAAACTAATAACTAACTAGGAAACTAGTGTAGTGGATAAGTAAGGGGTCGAACGCACAGAGAGAATGCCTTTCCTGTCTACTCAAATTGCTAACAAACTAATGAAATTGAAGGTAATTGAGATAATCAAAGTAACCAAATAAAGTAAAATTAGCAATGGTGATTGATTGATAACAATATGGATGAAGTAGTTTCGATCACCTACGAATTCTCAACAATGGTTGGTTTATTGATCCTTGGCTCTCTTTCTAGTTATTCTAATTATTTAAATTAATCCGACTTTGTTTTATATGGATTGAAACTCTTTGCAGAGATGACAATCCCTTACATCTATAGGTAAAACCCTAAGCTTGCAGGATTCAACATACAAATAGCACAAATTCCCAAAGTTCTAGGCATAATGGTCGCGCAAACTATCATTACTCTACACAATCAAGATCATCCTTGCGGAATCACTTGCTTGTGGTTGCTACAAAAGGCACAATTACTCTCGCGAAACAATTGAAACCCTAGCACGATGCAATTCTATCAAGGATGCGAATCAAAGTAGAATCAACAGCACTAAATCAACGCAAAGGTAATGAATCAATCATTGGAATAACATAGAATTCAAGTCTCACAAGTCAACCAGCCATGTCTCTGAGTTGTAGGAAAAACTAAAGAGATTTAGTGAATCATATCAAAGTAGAAAACCTCCATTCTTCTCTCCATAGTTATCTAATGAATGAATAATGAAAGGAATATTCTTTAAAGGCTCAAAGCCGGCCCTTGAAAACCCTAGGAAAAGATAGATAAAAGTTCCCATAAAAATAAACTCGGGCCGCGTATCGCAAAATCCGGATCTGAGAGGATGGCGGGCACTGTGGAAATGGTGGCGGGCGCTGTCCGTACAACTTGACAGCATCGACAAACTAAATTGTAACGCACTTTGCACTGTCATCTTTCATCCGATTGACGCATATGCATATGCGTTGGAAAACTCTTTTCAAGCACTACAATTCTCATGAAGACCGCAAAAGCTAATTCCAACTTCTTAGAACCTAAAAGATGGGATTTCTCCAAGTTCTCCATTTCCGCTCTTGTTCCTTAGCTCTTCTTTTATCCATTTGCTCCATGCTTTCTCCACCTTTCGAGTCCAAATCATAAGACCTACAAATAAACACTAAAAACCGTAGATTCCGAACTTCGAATACCAAATGATCAAGAATATGAATTAGCCATAAAACACGCAAGAAACATACTCTAAATGCATCTAAAACCATCTATAGTGCCTATCTAAAATATGCATTATCAGGCGTACCTGGTATTTGTGGAATTGGTCCCTGACATCTGGATCAACCTCTTTTGATGGATCGTAGAGTGGCATAGAAGGGCAGGCCTTTCATCGGGGGCCGCAACAGTCCCATAAGTGTTGTCATAGTTTGCCAACGTCTCTGACGAGAGGGTTTCTCGACCAAATAAATTTATAGTCAAGACCCCACTATAGGATATTGGAGTCAGGTTTGTCCTCAGGAGAGAAGTCAGCTCTTCTAGGTTTAGCTGGATTCGGGGTCAGGGATAACGGGAAAAGGTGGAGAGGTTGTTGTCGACGTCGGATAAGAGTTGGTCAATGTCGAGGGATGGAGAGGGAATGGTGGTTTGATGTCGAGTGGCTGCGCAACAAAAAACTTTAAAATAACAAAAATAGAATAATAAAAGTGCAAACATCCAAGGTCAGGGATCACCACAAAATAAGTATATGTGTAGATTATAAATCACATAAAGATGCATGCTTTATATTAAATAACTTTCGTCATTAACAAATTGGAATATAGAGGCTCTCGCATAAACCATAAGTGTTACTATCCCTTTTTGATTATTAATTCATAATAAGATCACTTTCGCTTCAATATCATAAATAAGGATCACCTACTATTCTCGTAGAAGAATTATGCATATAGGATAGAAGATAATAAATACATACAAATTCATAAATAAAACACACATATCTATGTTGGAATTACCGCAACCCTAGAAGAGGGAAATTAGAAACAAAACATAATGAAAGAGAACAACTTTATCATCAAATAAAACTAAAACTTACAAAACCTTCCAATCTTTCCTCCTCTTCTCCCACTCGGCTCCTCTCTCTCTCTCTCTCTCTCTCTCTCTCTCTCTCTCTCTCTCTCTCTCTCTCTCTCTCTCTCTCTCTCTCTCTCTCCCCTTGCGCCCAAAG
Organism: Persicaria tinctoria; assembly: GCA_037127255.1. Taxonomy (NCBI): domain Eukaryota; kingdom Viridiplantae; phylum Streptophyta; class Magnoliopsida; order Caryophyllales; family Polygonaceae; genus Persicaria; species Persicaria tinctoria. Next base: position 52,864,856 of record JBANSL010000014.1, on the reverse strand, counting down.
ATGACTTGACTTGAATGTATGAAAAAAAACAGCCCCTAGGGCTTTATTTATAGTGCTCCATCTAGCTAATCTAGGAAAGAAACAACTCTATCTATATCTAAATCTATCTATCTAAATCCTAATATAAAACATTGATAAATAAATAAAATAAAACAAATAAAACTCCCCCTAGGTAAATTATCGAATTACTAGATAGGATAAAGTCTTGCAAGTTGATAGATCTTTCGTTCCTTCATGCCTATGCATTCTCACATCCGGACTCCTACTCGATCTCGACTCCGATTCATCTCTGGGCTCTATTCGACATCGAGTAAGTGTACTCAACGTCGACCAGATCTTGGCTCCAGGTCAAATCTTCACTCGATCTCGATCTCTGAAGGTGATGTCGACCAGATTAGTACTCGACATCGACCAACTGTAGTCGACGTCGAGTACTCCTGTCATCTTTCAGTATTCTGCTTCTTCTTGAAACGCACTTTTCTGAGCCTTTTTTCGTCTGATTGACGCATATGAATATGCGTTGGAAAGCTCTTCTAGAACGCTTCAACTCTCATGAAGATATCAGAACTTGATTCCGAATGATGATTGGTGAAAACTGACGTTTTATCTAGTTGCACCATCTTGTGCTCTTCCTTAGTTTCTCCAATGTTTTCATAAATTTCCTTTAGTCTCCAAAGTGCGTCCGATTTCTGCGAAATTAAACAGAAATTTTGTAGACCTCTTTATATTGCAAACAAATATAAACTACACAAATCTCATGCTTTCCCAACCCAAAAACATAAAATATAGGCAGAAATCAAAGTAAAAGTAAATGCGAAACATGGAAAATTGAGCGCCCATCAACACCCCATACTTGAGTTAGCTTGTCCTCAAACAATACTTTTAATGCTCATAAAGAGGAAGAAACTAAACTCTCAACATCATAGATTCATTCTTATATAACCTTGCAATCAATTACCATCCTCGAAAAGGTACTAGTGCCACAAATCCATGCATGTGAATAGAAGCAACATCTACACACAAAACAAGGGTTATGCAAAGAACAATTTATTTGTGACAATTCAAAGCAACAATTATCAAGAGGACTTCATTAAGCTCAATGAGGAGTATATTGATAAAAGGCTTAAGGTGGGATATATTTGGTCATGTGGTGCTAATGATCCGGGAAAACGGAGTAATTTCCAAACTTTCATACTACACATTTCTTCTTCCTTTGATTTCTTACCTTTCGCTCATCGCTCAATGCTTTTTTTTCATTATATTTATTTTATCTCTCTAACCTCAGCATTGCCTTCTCGCGAGTCGAAAAATGGGTGTCATGAATGGCCCTAGATACTTAGTGCTTCGGACATCTCACCTTGGTTTCCCATCCTGTGGAACTAACATCTCAACGCATGCAGGGTCGATCTACCTTTATCTCTTGAGGCGACCGAATTTTTTTTTTTCTCTCATTAAAATTTCCATAACTTTTCAATTCCTACCAAACTCCAAAATATAATGATACAACACAAAAACCATATAATAATCTCCACAATATGACATTAATTTCTTAACAAAACTCCCCGGATGGGTAATAAGGCTCATAATATGGCTTTGTGGTGCATAAGCATACGTAAGGTTAGGATCTGGTAAGAATATATGGAAAATAAAGTCCCTCGTCCTCTTATCATGCATATGTAAAAAGCAACTTCAATTTTTTCCTCCTTTCATTGTTTTCATAAAAATATGCACTTCATTGTGACTTCTCTTTACTACGCAATTTTTTGATATATCTCTAATGAATCCAATTTTACATCGTCGAGTTCAATAAAAGCTTCCATGACACTAATAAAAAAAATTCAATGGGGGTGATAAAATAAACTTTGGATGAAATCATGAAGCATATATATAATTAGACAGATCCAAAGTAACCATGCATGAGCAATTCGATAAAAATGACATAAATATGCACAAAGTAAGCTTTTCCCTCACCCCATATTTAAAGATTGTAGTGTCATCCATGTATAAAAACAAGGGTAAAGAAAGAGAATCACTAGACAGATGTGCAGAAGCTCGAAACAAGTGTTGAAAAGACGCTGCAGTGTTAGTCGATCTCGAGTAATTTAGTCGATGTCGACCAGACTTACTCGACATCGAGTGTTTGGGAACTTCAGGATGGTCTCTAGTCGACCACAAGCTCTTTTCCTCTTCGTGTGCAGTCGACATTGACTGGGTCCCGTCGACGTCGAATAGACCATCTGAACTCCGGATCTGAAAAGAAAACAACTTTTGCACAAACTAAAGAATATAAAAGAAAAACAAATTTAACTAAATAAGAAATAAGAAATAGCGGGTTGCCTCCCATAAGCGCTAAATTTTAAGTCTTTAGCTTGACCTACTTCCCTTTTAGTCTTAGCCTGGCTCATCTTTGTCCGGAGATATAGGTGGATCTGGTGGTTTCTCCGGTGTTGGGAAGCGTGGAATGTCATCCGGTGGCATCGTGATGAGAAGTTTAAACCTCCCCGAGTGAACGCTCCATGGCTTCACCCATTCGTCTTCCTAAGCCTCATCTAGCTTGCATAAAGGAAGACATAAAAAAAGTGTACATACCTCATAGTCATACCTCTTCCGCTTCATATGTTGATTTGTTTGCACATTTCAACCATAGAAAAATGGTGGAGTGGAAAGAGATATTTCCACCTCATCCTGCAGAGCTCCATACCACTTTACTAGGATCCCATACTTGAATATGAACATCGGTTGCCTAAAATCATCGGGGATAGCCTTCACCTTGTAAGGTTAAAGCAACCTTGGAATACCCTGGGCAACAATGTCCAACTTCTTCTCTTCTAGCGCTTGGGATCTTTCAAAATATTCATCAACAATAAGTAGCAAAGTAGGAATCAAAATTGAGGAAGGGCTTACCTAGCGGTCGAGATCGAGTAGAGTGCAGTCGACATCGACCGGGTTGCAATCAACATCGACTAGATTCCACTCGACATCGAGTGGGACCTTTGGAACAGCTCCTCCAGAGGGCATGGGTGTCAATTTAATGCAGTCGACATCGACTGGGGTACAGTTGACGTCGAGTGCCTCTAGTGGCTCATAGAAAAGAACGTTGTCCAACCAACCTACTTCTGTCAGAGTTGGGTCAATTGGCTCGTGGGGAGGGGGTCATGGTCCTTTAGACTGAATAGAAGCCTCAAGTATGCGGATTTTGTCTTCCAGCCAAGCTATTTCCCTTAATCGTGCCTCCTCCACTACGATCCTATTTCTCCGCATCATATCTCGGACATCTTCCGCTTCATATGTTGATTTGTTTACACGTTTCCACCACAACAAAATGGTGGAGTGGGAAGAGATATATCCACATCATCCTGCGGAGCTTCATGCCACTTTGCTAGGACCCCATACTTGAATATGAACATCGGTTGCTTAAAATCATCGGGGATAGCCTTCACCTTGTAAGGTAAAAGCGACCTTGGAATGCCCCGGGCAACAATTTCCAACTTCTTCTCTTCTAGCGCTTGGGACCCTTCAAAAGATTCATCACCAATAAGTAGCAAAGTGGGAATCAAAATCAAGGAAAGGCTTACCTGGCGACCGAGATCGACTAGAGTGTAGTCGACATCGACCGGGTTGCAGTCGACACCGACTAGATTCCACTCGACGTCGAGTGGGGCATCTGGATCAGTTCCTCCAAAGGGCATGGGTGTCGATTCAATGTAGTCGACATCGACTGGGGTCCAGTCGACGTCGAGTGCCTCTAGTGGCTCGTAGAAAGGAACGTTATCGAACCAACCTACTTCTGCCGTAGTTGGGTCAATTGGCTCGTGGGGAGGGGTGCATGGTCCTTTAGACTAAATGGAAGCCTCAAGCCTGTGGATTTCGTCTTCCGACCAAGCTATCTCTCTTAATTGTGCCTCCTCCACTGTGATGCTATTTCTCTGCATCATATCTCAGACCCATCTTTCCCATTCGCGATCTCCTTCCCAAAAGTCTTCCATCTTTGTACCTAAGCTTTAAATTCACACTCAAAAACACAAATTAGTAGCAAAAGCTCGGCACCTAGTTGGTACCGATGAGGTAGGTGGTGGTAGGGTAAGAAAAAGGGATGGGATATTCCTAAACCTTAAACACAACTGAGCTAGGCGCGATTGATATCTCCTCGGCAACGGCGCTAATTTGGCGAGAGGGTTTCTCGACCAAATTTATAGTCAAGACCCCGCTATAGGATTGTGGAGTCAGGTTCGTCCTCAAGAGAGAAGTCGGCAGTTCTCGGTTTAGTTGGTTTCGGGGTCCAGGGATAGCGGGAAAAGGTGGGGAGGTTGCTGTCGAAGTCGCCTAATAGTTGGTCGATGTCGAGGGATGGAGAGGGAATGGTGGTTTGATGTCGAGTGGCTGCGCAAAAAAACTATAAAATAACAAAAATAGAATAATAAAAGTGCAAACTTCTAAGGTTAGGGATTACCACAAAATAAATATATGTGTAGATTATAAATCACATAAAGATGCATGCTTGATATAAAATAACTTTTGTCATTAACAAATAGAAATATAGAGGCTCTCGCATAAACCCCAAGTGTTACTATCCCTTTTTCATTATTAATCCAAATTCATAATAAGATCACTTTCGCTTCAATATCATAAATATGGATTACCTACTACTCTCGTAGAAGAATTATGCATATAGGATAGAAGATAATAAAGACATACAAATTCATAAATTCATAAATAAAATTATAAAACACAGATATCTATGTTGAGATCACCTCAACCCTAAAAGAGGGAAATTAGAAACAAAACATGATGAAAGAAAACAACTTTATCCTAAAATAAAACTAAACTTACAAAACCTTCCAATCTTTCCTCTTCTTCTCCCACTCGGCTCCTCTCTCTCTCTCTCTCTCTCTCTCTCTCTCTCTCTCTCTCTCTCTCTCTCTCTTGCACCCAAAGACGACTTGGCTTGAATGTATGAAAAAACCCAGCCTCTAGGGCTTTATTTATAGTGCTCCATCTAGCTAATCTAGGAAAGGAACAACTATATATATATATATATATATATATATATATATATATATATATATATATATATATATATATATATATATATATATATATATATCCTAAGATAAAACATTGATAAATAAATAAAATAAAACAAATAAAACTCCCCCTAGGTAAATTTGGGAATTACTAGATAGGATACAGTCTTCCAAGTCGATAGACCTTTCGTTCATTCATGCCCAAGCATTCTCACATTCGGGCTCCTACTCGATCTCGACTCGGATTCGTCTCTAGGCTCTATTCGACATCGAGTAAGTGTACTCGACGTTGACCAGATCTTGGCTCCTGTTTTAATTCTTCACTCGATCTTGATCTCTGAAGTTGATGTCGACCAGATTTGTACTCGACATCGACCATGTGTAGTTGACGTCGAGTACTCCTGTCAGCTTTCAGCATTCTGCCCCGTCTTGAAATGCACTTTCCTGAGTCCTCGTTCGTCCGATTGACACATATGAATATGCGTTGGAAAACTCTTCTTGAGGGCTACAACTCTCAGGACGATATTAGAACTTGATCCAGAACTTGATTCAGAATGATGAATGGTGGAAAGTGGGGTTTTCTCTAGTTGCACTATCCTGTGCTCTTCCTTAGTTTCTCCAATATTTTCACGAGTTTCCTTTCAGCTCCAAAGTGCGTCCGATTTCTGCGAAATTAAAAAAAACTTGTGTAGACCTCCATATATTGCAAATAAACATAAACTATACAAATCTCATGCTTTCCCAACCCAGAAGCATAAAATATAGACAGAAATCGAAGTAAAAGTAGATGCAAAACATGGCAAATTGAGTGCACATCAGTCTCAAAGGTATCCCAAGCATGTCGTGGGGTGTAATCGAGATACCTAAGCCCTATAGTTGTTGATCCCTTCCTTTGTAGGTATATCCAGGTAGTTGAAGATGATCTTATGGATCACATAGGGTGCATTTCCATGCGTAGGACAAGATTTTAGTAGTCATTTGTAGCTCTCCCAGACTTGTCCTAGTGTTTCCCCTGGCTTTTGATTGAAAGTCGTACGTAATCTGCTGTCTGAGCTGTGTTGTTTTGGCTAGAGAGAAGAACTTGTTAAGGAACAAATCCCTGAGTTCGTTCCACGTGTGAATGGATTGTGGAGCCAAACCCTTGAACCAATGTGAAGCTTTCCCTACAAGCGACCAATGAAAAGCCTTTAGTTTTAGATATTCCAGATTAGCGTCATCAGCAATAATTTTGCTTAAATCGAGAAATATAGTTATGTGCTCTAAAGGAAATTTGTTGGGTCTCCCCTGAAATTGATTCCTCCTAATTTCAGAAATAAAAGAAGGATGAATTTCAAAAGAAATGTGAGGGAGAACGATCGGTGATTCTGGAACTTCCAGAGTGGGATGCAAATATTCATTCGCGTTTGCAGGGATGTGCTGAAGTTATTCATCGAGTGCTTTCCTGGCTTGAGCTTACTCTGCTTGCCTGGTGGTGAGCTCTTCTACTTGCATGTGGAGTTGCTCAAGCTTCTGTGCTAGTGTGAGCTGTACCTCGTTCTCGTCATTGATCGACATGAGTATTTTCCTTAGCCTTTGCTGGCGATAAAAGAAGCGTTCTGGTTCGAGAAGGGGATCAAATCTGGGTGAGCGATCAGTTCTTCGCATACAATTGTAAAACAAAAAGAAAAAGAAAAAGAGAGTAAAAATGAATTAAAAAGGGCACGATTGATAGCTTCCCCGACAACGACGCCAAAATTTGTTCTAAGGAAGAATTGATTAAACAATTATAAACTAAATGCAAACCAATCTCTGAACCGCGCAAATAAAATTACAAGACTTCCTCCCATTGTAATGGAAGGAAATCAGGATCGTATCCACAAGGAAGCGTGTCAGAGCTCGCCTTTAAAGTTCCAAAATAGCCCTACTGTCGACTTCAGAAGATCACTCGACGTCGAGTAGAAGTACTCGATGTCGACAGCTCAGTCAATCTCACCCGTAAAGCTGCACATCAGAAGACAAAACAAACTCAACGTCAAGTAGAAGTACTCCATGTCGACTAGGTTAACTCAATGTCGACCAACAGTATTTGATGTCGAGTGTGTCTGTGCAAAAAAATTGTAATTTGCAATAAAATAAAGTCGGAAAGATGTATGAAGAATATAGGATGGATTCGAAGAAGATGAACAGAAATAAACAGAGGTTTGGGGTGATTTAGTTCAATAAGATAAAAGACTTCCAAGATCAGAGTTTAAATGCCATAATAATAACCATGTAAGAATCATGCAAAGGTATAAAAGATCATGCCTTTTCATCAAATAACTTTAGTCATTAACAATTAAGAATATAGAGGCCTTCGCATAAACCCTAATTGTTACTAACCCTTTTTAATGATTTATCCATATTCATAATAAGATCACTTTCGCTTCAACAAATAAGGATAACCTGCTATTGTCATAGAAGAATAAAAAATAGGGATAGAAGATGAAATCACAATAAAGATCGTACCTTTGATGCATAATCCTACATGGCTACCGTCGGGCTCACCCCGACCCTAGAAGTAGGGCGACTACTCGCTTCTCATCATAACAAACATCAATAACATAAAAGAAACTATTTGCACTAAAATAAACGAAAGCTTACAACCGTTCGAAGCCAAATTGCTCTCGCTCCTACACCTTCAATCAGCCAACTCTCTCTCTATCTCTACTCTATGGGTGCACAATTCCTTATGGAATGGAATGCGTAAAACTCATCCCCTAGGGCCTTTTTTATAGTGTTCAATCCTAGCTAATCTAGGAAAGAACAACTCTATCTTCTATCTAAATCCATCTATCAATTTCCTAAGATAAAACTTTGATGAATAACTAAATGAAAATAATTAAATTTCCCCTTGGTAACATAGGGAATTAACTAAAGTAGATAAAAATCTTCCAATATGATAGAATCTCATTTGCTTCACGTGGAATAAATCTCTCACTCGGATTCCTACTCGATCTCGATCTCAACTCGAATTCGGCTCTATAGTCTACTCGACATCGAGTAAAGTGGTCAACATCAAGTACATGTGTGGTGTCTCGGCTCAGCTTCACTCGATCACGTCTTTTTCAGTCGATCACGACTCTGGACATACTCGACATCGAGTTGGTTACTCGACGTCGACTTCAAGTGTCGAGTGATGACTGTGATGTGTCTTCCTTGCTTCTTCTCGATGTGCAGGGTCCAACTTCTACTCGACGTCGAGTCACTTGGTAGACATCGATCGAGTGACTCTGCAGTAGACATCTAGTGGTTTTCCAGCTTGAATTCCGTCTTTCTAAATTGTCCCGAAAATTCTCGATTTCTGTAGTATTAAACAAGTACTAGTGTAGATCTCCATAATTGACAAATAAACATAAACTACATAGATTCTGTATAAATCAAACCCAAAAATATAAAATGTGTACAGAAATCGATGTAAAAGTAAGTATAAAACATGACAAATTAGACGCACATCCCAATATAGTAGCAAACATATCTTGATGAACATGTTGGAATTCATGAATATGAAAGAGTAATAACATATGGTTTAGTGTTATTCTTAGTGGATGTGATAGTTAGGTTGACAACTAGGTGACATGTTGAATATGTAAGAATTACATGAATTATGTGCTTATGTGATTAGGGACTTATTGCTTGTCAAACCCCATGCAAGAGTTTAGGGAATTGATAGTGATCGAATCAGGAAGCTATTCAATTCTTTGCACAAACCGACACTAAGATATCCAAGCATAACCAGCCAACCCGATGATCATGGAACTACCAATGTTGCGAATATAAGTGAAACTATATCCTCTTTCTTATTATTTACTTTGCAATCATTACATCGTTTACTTTATTTCTACTCATCATTACTTTCCCTCTCATTACGAATTTCTCGCTTTCTTAATACGGTTGACCAAAGTCGCATGTACTCTCTGTGGGATCGACATGTACTTGCTGTTAATACTAGTTATTAGTTGAAGGTATATAATTCAGATTTGGGGTGTAGAACACACGATATTCTGCACGCACCAAACTCTTGGCGTTGTTGATGGGGAGTGCCGAGTTTTTTGATTAAGCGTATTTCATAAGTTTCTTTTGGATAAAAAATTTTTTTGATTGGGAAATAATTCGAGATCAGATATACCTGAATCTCGATGGCCGACAAGTCGGCAGACGGAAACCCGTCAATACATACAAACGAAAACGAAACCGAAAACAAAAAGCGGAGCAATACAACAAGTGAAAACGCACCCTACAAGAAAACGAGCCAAGGAAAACTAAATCTAACATGAAGGGGACTTAGCGGACGAGAGCCAAGCACCATCCTAAAACAACACCGCTGGCCGGCGATACATCAAGAATCCCTGTGGGTAGTGAAGACGAACCTCCTGGAAGTTTCTTCCCGTACACAGAGTCGCCCCATACACACTACCTCGATCCCAGCCAGACCCGACTCCGACTGCCAGAACCCCAACATAGAAGAAGAACCCCCAGCCGCAGCAAAGCAGAGACGCACGCCCCCCGAGCAAAGCAAACCGCGAAGGACCGGTCACAACGGACCGGTCAAGCCCAAACTAGATTTAATCCAAGCTCTTTCGAGCAGTGTTTCAAGCCCTTGCGAGATTTTAAATAATCCCTTTCGGACGATTTTCATAGTTTTATTTATATATAAATAAAAACCGATGATTTTTATTATTTTTATATAAATAAAAGATTTTATATTCTATTTATTTCATTTTATTAACTTTTTTCCAGATTTACCTTATTACGGGCCAACTTTGGGACCAAGGCAAATGCCTTGGGCCCAAAGCACAAGGAAACCAGGCTGACTCGGCCCAGGTGACTGCACACAAAACACACAGTCGCAGAAAAGGGGTAGACCCTACCAGCTGCGACGCAGCATATCCCACGGCAGAGGAGACATCAGAGGAATGAAGTCGACACGTCGGAGGCGCCACCGCACGAGCCAATGATGCACAAAACAGGGCGGCTACGCCAAGGCCAGTATCAGCTAGGCACATGCCGGACGAAAAGGGAACATTAGATGGTTCAGAGGCGCGGATCGAATCGAGCAAGAGAACGACGAAGGGGAACCAGTTGGAGGCAGCAGCACCAACATGATCGAGGTCGAGATAGAGATCAGAGCTTCGAAAGAGAAGAAGAACCCCCAACCGCAAGAAAGCAGAGACGCACGCCACCCAAGAAAAGCAAACCGCGAAGGACCGGTCACAACGGACCGGTCAAGCCCAAACGGGATTTAATCCAAGCTCTTTCGAGCAATGTTTCAAGCCCTTGCGGGATTTTAAATAAGCCCTTCCGGACGATTTTTATAGTTTTATTTATATATAAATAAAAACTGACGATTTTTATTATTTATATATAAATCAAAAATTTTATATTCTATTTATTTTATTTTATTAACTTTTTTTTTCCAGATTTACCTTATTACGGGCCAGCTTTGGGATCAAAGCAAAAGCCTTGGGCCCAAAGCACAAGGAAACCGGGCTGACTCGGCCCAGGAGACTGCACACAAAACACACAGTCGCAGCCAAGGGGGAAACCCTATCAGCCACGATGCAGCAGATCCCACGACAGAGGAGACATCGAAGGAATGAGGTCGACACGCCGGGGGCGCCACCGCACGAGCCAATGACGCACAGAACATGCCGGCGCTGCCAAGACCAGTATCAGCAAGGCACAGGCCGGACGAAAAGGGAACATCAGATGGTTTAGAGGTGCGAATCGAATTGAGCAGGCGAATGACGAAGGGGAACTAGTTAGCGGCAGCGACACCAACGTAATCGGGGTCGAGATAGAGATCAGAGCTTCGAAAGAGAATGAAGAAGCCGATCTACAGAAGTAAGTCGATTAGGGAACGAAATCAAAAGCCCCAAATCGAATGAACGAACGGGTAAATGACTTGCTAAGCCAAGGCCAACGACCGACCCGGCCGAAGGACAACACAGGCGGGATCGAGTGTGGACCAACGCACTCCTAGCAGCGGGATTGGAGCAAGGAGCAAGCACGCTGGAGGTAGCAATGGCCGAAGCCAAGATGATTCACGCGGAGAGGCGGATTTGTGGCTCCCGGAGAGCAGCCCCAAACATCGAAACAGATGGACCGGGGAGGAACTACAGTAGCCCATCATCAGGGCATGAACCGACCTCCGAAGAGGGGATTACGATTAAAATTTTTATCTTAATAACTTCAGTGTAGGATGGATAACACCTTTGAAAGTTTGATGCCACCTAAATTTTTATGTTGTAGTAAAAAAACAAAAGAAGTAAAAGAAGAGGAACAATTTAAAAGTCTAGAATTCCCAACTCCCTATTTATCTCGAGTCAAATTTTCGTCATTAGGGGTGGGAAAAAATAATTGAAATTGAAAAACTGCTCCATTTTACAATTAATTATTTTAAAATAAAGGTATACTAGTCATTTTCTCGAACCATATTCGGGGTTTTTCAGTATATTTTTTAATGGACGTCGATTTTCAACTAACACATTGTTTTGCTCATACTCGTCACCTTGTCGTTCTTCGAAATCCTTGGTTGTCATGGTGAATTCTTTTATCTAGATAATCGATACTTAATACTTGTTCTCATGGCTATTCTATCAATGAACCGAACAATACGAATATTGTGTGTTATGAACTGTTTTGAGGCCATATTTTTATCTATCGGAGTCTAATGACACTATATCACATTCAATTAATAATATTTTTTATTTCCCTTTTTTTTACGACCGAGTTTTATTTCATGACAATGTTGTGAAATTTTCTGCAAATCTTTATAAAGTGTGTTATTATTTTAATTATTGCCCTAGTTATTTTCTTAGTATGGCTATGAAATACCAATAAAATTGACAAATTCAAGAAAAAGTCAAAACTTTCCCGTTGAAAAAATTAGTGATAATAGCTTGAGGAAACTGACAAGTCTACTTTAACAAAATCACACATGGATATGAGCTTTCCATATACAACTTACAAATTTATTCTAATTCATATACAAATAACTTGTCACTTTAAAAGATAATCTTTCAAATCTGTGGTTTTCAACAGTACTATAAATTATTGGTCATATGTGATACGGAGTAGTTATTTTGCAAAGATTCAAAGGCAACCACGAGCCTCATCCATTCTCCCCATCCAGCTCTGGCGGCCTTACCAAGCAGCAGTTCTGGTCAATGAGATGGGTTCAAAGAAGTTACACGATCTATGATTATTACAAGGATTACAGCAGAGACCATCCCTTACACCTGAGTGTAGGTGGCGCTGAAGAAGAAAAAAACAAGCAAACAAATTAACAAATTGTGTTGAATACTTGGTTTGGGATAAGTTACCTTAGATCTCATATATATGAAAAAAAAATGTTGAGGTTTGCAAGGAAACTGAACAGGGTGAGAAAATAGAAGAAAAAATGTATTTACTTATTTGCCCATTTTTTCTTGATTTTTTTTTTAAAGTGGCCTTTGTAAAGGAGGTACCTTTGTGATGAATTCCACCTTGCAATAATAGATGCAAGAACAAATTTGCATCCAAACCTCCAACAAAAAATTGTCCTTCACTATATTGTATGTTGTGTGATTCAGATGCCAAAGTTAAGCCTCTAATAAATCGGTCTTTCTATGGGCATAGGATAATAAACCTAATTGGGAAAGATTCCCTGCCAAATAAAGCATCGACCCTAAAAACTAATTTTTTAAAAGGCTAAAATAATTAAACTAAGGGAAATCATTCCTAATTAGGCTTCTTATCCTATGCCCCAATGAAATAGGATATATAGAAAATCCGCGAATAAACTCATTGGTATGTGAAATCAGAAGATCGGATCACATTACTTAGGCAAACTTTTATACGAGGTCAAACACAGATACGGGAAATGTCTATACAAAATCATACATGGATATGAGCTTTCCATATACAACTTACAAATTTATTCTAATTCATATACAAATAACTTGTCACTTTAAAAGCTAATCTTTTAAATACGTGGTTTTCAACAGTAATATAAATTACTGATCATATGTGATATGGAGTAGTTATTAACTATCCATCAATTCAGCACATGCTCATGAGAGGCCATAACTCAAAGAAACTGCTAGGCAAGCATTCCACCATATAAGCTGAATAAATTCAGCACAGAATCTATGAGATATTTCATGGTATAAACGAAATCTTAGTTCATCCACTGAACTATGAGATATTGAGATGAAACGTTCATGTCCCCTGTAGTTACTATTTGTTAAAATAAACAATTTGTCAATGGCATGAAGAAACATTAATCCCGAAAAAAGATCACACAATTCTATGTTCTATAACATTTCCTTGACCCTATAGTACTCCCCTAAACCAGGTGTGCAACTGATTATTACTGGCCGGAAAATAAGCTCACCTTTGAGAACCCTATGCAAAGGACAAATGTGATGAGTGATAACTTTTAAGCTTAGATTCCAAACTAATTTTGGTTGTAAGGAAGATTTTAAAACAGTAATCCAAACCATGTAGACCAAGTTCAAGACAAGTGTCGTTTGTCCTCAAAATACAACATGGCTTCTTTGCTGAGATGCAAGCTTCTATCCAAGGCATAGTTGCCACACAATCATGAACCGATGGCACAACAACAATTCAAAACACATACCAACAGAACAATTCAAATTGAATACACATGCTAATAGGGTATTCTCTTACTATCATTGCATCTCTTAAACTCAACCTATCAATGAAACTTAATTCAAAATCTCTCAACCCCAAACTCTCATAATAATTGCCATCATACCCCGAACAACTAATTGATTACAACAGAACAATTAAAAGCCAATACACGTGCTAATAAAATTGAAACCTATGAGTGAAATACCGACAAAGAAAAGGAATCGAATATCGTACCTTGGAAGATTGAGGGGCATCCCCGCTAACTCTCAACCTTTTCTGCAACGTCTTCAATATCGTCATCTATTTCACTGTTGGCGTCGGCGTTAGTCGTCTAGCCCTTGTTCTCCCCACCAGCATTGATGTTCAGTGAAAGACTAACAAATTAATTACCTTAAATAAGCGGAAAAAGAAAGGCTAATCGAAGAGCTTCCATAGAAGTAGGAGGAAGAATGGACCCCCGAACATGATAATAGAGGGCAGAGAAAAAAATCAAGAGCAAGAAAGAGAGAGAGTAGGGAAATCAGTAATCAATTCAAGCAAGGTATCAAATCAAACTAGCAAAATTGACGAAATGGAGCCTCAGCGTGCGCTAATTTAGGGACATAAAAGCCCTAGTCTCCTGAGAGTGGACTGCACTTGGTATCCGATGCCAAAAAACATCATCTCTGGGCAAAAATGATGCACGCGGTTATGGTCGATAGGTGCGTCGTCAGGTGGATCTTGACTGGATGCACTCGATCGGAGTAGGAGTGAATCAATCGGAAGACGAACCGGTAGCATCGATGGTGCTTGCCGTAGAGACGAAATAAATCATTTAGTTTAAGAGGGGCCAGATCTGACTTTTAAGGTGGTGGGAATCGGAAGAATACGATGAATTCTTCGAGGATTAGGTTTTGTAGAACTCAGGGGGAGAAGTTGAGGTGAAGAGGGAGATTAGCGTTGTTCTTCTTCATCATGAATTTGGGAGCAGTTGCAGCCTTGCAGGGAGAAAGTGGGGGAGAGAGGGTTGAAATTTTTTTGTTTTTAATTTTGCTAAAAGAAGGACACGTTGCTCATTCTTTTACAAAGAGGTTGCTTCTAGTTTTATAAGAATTAGTACAATTCCTGCGCCATGGCGCGGTTTTATAAAACTAAAATATTAATAATATATATAAATATATTATAAAATACTAATAAAAGTTAAGATAAAAAAAAACTTTACCATAAATGTATCTTATAATTCTGAAATAATATTTTTATATCTCGTCTAAAGTATAATACATAAATGTAGATATTTTAAATCACCCAGTAATAATATCAATGTTTTGAATTATGAGGAAGATTGGACTTAAATGTGATGTGTCACAACTAATAATTTTAAATCACACAGTAATAATATCAATGTTTTCATATAGTTTTATATCTCGTCTAAAGTATAATACATAAATGTAGATATTTTAGAAATTTTGAAATCTGAATCATGCATTTAAATGTGATGTGTCACAACTAATAATTATATATTCAATGTTTTGAATTAAGCTCAATAGTTAGTACATAAATGTGAGTTAAGCCTAATGGTTATATTAGATTGAATTCAATTTTTTGAATTAAGCCCTATTGTTAGTAAATATGTTAAGAATAAAAGAGAATGGAGGATTAAAAAAATTAATGGAAAAAAAGAGAAAAGGAGAAATAAAAAAATAAAGGAAAAAAATATAATTGGTCAATATTCCTAAAACTTCTCTAATATTGACACGTAAGCAAAGTCTTCTAAATTAAGGTTATATTGTTAGTATATATGTTAAGAATAAAAGAGAATGGAGGATTAAAAAAATTAATGGAAAAAAAGAGAAAAGGAGAAATAAAAAAATCAAGTAAAAAAACATAATTGGTCAATATTCCTAAAACTCCTCTAATATTGACATGTAAGCAAAGTCTTCTAAATTAAGGTTATATATAGATATATATAAGGGGTGGATTTTAAAATTAAAACAGTTTATTGATTTGTTTTTATTTTTTTCAATTTAAAACAATACTCCATCCGTTCCAAAATACATGGGTTTTTAGTTTTCGACACGCTTTTTATGGAGTGAAAAACTATATGAAATATTATTTTTTTAATTAAAATTTTTATATAATTTGATACTTATTAGTAATAAGTATCAAATGATATAAAAAATTTAATTAAAAAAATAATATTTCATTGAGTTTTTCGCTCTTTACAAAATGTGTCAAAAAGGAAAAGCCCGTGTATTATGGAACGGAGGGGAGGTAGTACCAATTAATTGGTACAATTACTTGTTTAGTTGCTCAAATAGAGCTGTTGTTGTTTGGATTTCCTCTCAGCCCACCTTCCGCCTCACCCTCCCCTGCTAGTCTGCTACTCCTCCATGGCCCATCTCCTCGCCTTCCACTACCTCTTCCCTCAATCCTACTCCTTCCTCGTCTTCGTCGTCTCCCGCAAAGGTAAGACTCCACCTTTTGAATCTTTTGATCTTCAGTTCCGTCGAATTTCTTGTATAATTTGCCGATGGCGCGCGCTCGTCTTCAAATCCAGTGTTGTTGACAACACCTAATCTCAAATTCTCGACCAATTCAACTGTAACATACTTGAAAATGGTGCGACTGCCGTTTATCCGGTGGACCCACAAACATTTGGATCTAGAGAGCTGAGGAACTCGGAGGAGGAGGAGGGGGAGTCGTAGCAGAGGTAGCAGCCGTCGAAGAAGAGGTTGTCGGGGGATCTAAATCTTGATCTGACCAAAGTAGAGGTTGCAGTCTATGGAGGAGAGGTCGCCCAAGCGTAGATGGAGTGATTGGCGGAGCCGTTGGAGGAGGAGCCATGTGGTGGAGGGAGTCGAAGGAGGCGATGAAGTTAGAGACAAACAGAGGCTTCTTTGGCTTTGGGGTCACATTCAGTTTGCTAATTGGGAGATTAACAATTACTCCTATTTGCCATGGCACTTAAATAATGAATTGGATTGGAATTAATTGTTCGATACAATTCAAAAAGTTATTGAAATTTTAGTAATTGAAATATAAATTAATTACTTTACAATTAAATGAAATTGCATTTAATTGAAAATGCCCACACCTATTTGCCATGGCACTTATCTCGGATCTGAACTTCAAACTCATATTAAAACCAGTAACCAATCTCTCTCTCTCTCTCTCATTCATATTTTTGAAGCAAAAACAAATTAACCTCCCATCCGGCATCCAATCCCTGGGAAAGGAAAGGAAAGGAAAGAAAAACAGACATATCTAGAAACAGTAACAAGAAGAAAAGCATCGATCATGGAAGATGGACCTCTCCTACCAATGCAGAACCCAAACAGATCGCAACTTCTCCTCCCGCCCCTCCCCGAAGACGAAGAGATCATCCCTCCCTCCCCTCGCGATCTAATGACCCCTTCCTCCCTCAAAAACCGCCTCATCTTCGGTCCTTCCTTCTCCGATCCCCTAACTTCCACTCCTGCCCCTTCTTTCCCTCCTCCCAGGCCCCCCTTCGACCCAGGTCCCTCTCCTCTCCGTAAGCACCTCCACCGCTCCAAGACCGCCCCCGCCATGGCCGCCATCAACGAACTCCACTTCCCCAAGGTCAAGGCCGTCCAGTCCCAATTCACCTCCCAATCCATCGTCCGCCAGGGGATCGCCCTCTTGCTTGTCTACCTCTCTCTCGGCATCGCCATTTACTGGATCAACCGCAACCACTTCTCTGCCTCCGAGACCCATCCCATCGTCGACGCCTTGTACTTCTGCATTGTCACCATGTGCACCATCGGCTACGGCGACATCACCCCTGATTCCGCCATCACCAAGGTCTTCTCCATCCTCTTCGTCCTCGTTGGCTTCGGCTTCATCGACATCCTTCTTAGCGGGATGGTCAGCTATGTTCTTGATTTGCAGGAGAACTACCTCCTTAGGGCTGTTAAGACCGGCAAGGATTTGAGCTCCATTCTGATTGACGTCAAGAAGGGCAGGATGAGGATTCGGATGAAAGTGGCGTTGGCGTTGGGTGTCGTAGTCCTCTGTATCGGCGTCGGGATGAGTGTCATGCACTTTGTTGAGCGCCTTGGGTGGTTGGATTCTCTGTACTTGTCGGTTATGTCGGTAACTACGGTCGGGTATGGCGATCAGGCCTTCAAGACTGCCCCCGGTCGGATGTTTGCGTCCATTTGGTTGCTCGTATCGACGCTGGCGGTTGCGAGGGCGTTTCTTTATTTTGCTGAGGCTAGGGTTGATAGGAGGCATAAGATGATGGCCAAATGTGTTCTTGGTGAGGATATGACCGTTGCACAGTTTCTTGCCGCCGACATGGACAACCATGGATTTGTGAGGTATGTCTTCAATATCATCTGCTACTCATTTTATCTTTTGCTTGGATTCAATTTCAATGTATAAACATGTTATAGTTCATATCTTAATTTGGGGATTGCATTTTTTTAAATTGAACCTGAAACTGCCAACAGTTTGTGTATTTAAATTTTCAACTAGTCTAGTCTAGTAAATTATACATCATTGGATGATCACATTAAATGTCCGATTGTTTGAACACTTTGAAAGAGCTACGTGAATTAGAAGTCCATTATTTACTATACTAATTAATAAAATAAAATAAAAAAGGATTTTCTTCCATCATTCCGAAGGCACAAATGAATCATCAAATATGTGACACAGTAGGAAGTTTTGGAAGACACGCAACCGTGATCTTTGATGATAAAATGTTCGCAAGCGTCAGAATCCTGGAAAATTTGATGTGTGGGTTTTTTTTTTAAGGGAATGGAAGGAAATGGAAGAGGAAGTAGGGAAGAGAAAAGAAGTGAAGGGAAGCAGAAGAATTTTAACTATTTTATTCTTGGGTATCTGGGAAGAGAAAATAAAAGATACTATAAATGTTGTTTGGGTATTTGGTGGGAAAAGATGGGAAAACAAAATTAAAAAAATGTCAACTTAATATAAATATAAAAAGAATATTATAAATATTATAAAATTTGTTTTCCTAGGTAGGTTATTAAAAAAAAAAGTATTTCTATACCTTATTGCAATTTTTAGTATCATGTAGCCTAACTATTTCTATGCCTTATTTTCTTTTACTTTGGTCTCATTATAATCCTTGCAAATATATCATAATTTGCCGATGATAAATTGAATAAGTGAATATGTAAAACATTTGAGGACGATCATAAGTTTTTAGTATTTTTCACGTTTATATTGTTATATTATTTTAAAATATAAATTGAGGGGCATGGAGGAATCATTCAACATATATTAAATTGTCTAAAACATTACAAAGGGCTATAATTATTCAATTAAAAATCCCTGAACTGTAGCTGACTAAGTGACTAGTCTGACTCTAGCTTTTAGGAGGGGAGGTTGCAGCGAGAAAAACAAACAAAAAAGGAACGTTTGATGAATTAAAAAAAAAGAAATAAAGCTAATGTCGAAAATCCCCACCAAATTCCAATGAAGGAGTGGTTTGTGAAATCCTAGCAAAATCCACCTTATTTTTCCTTCTAATTATCACGGTAACTTTCTCTTCCCCCTAACCAACTCTCCCAAACACCTCTTTTTTTTCCAGTTATCTTCTCTCCCCTTAAAACCCCCTCTAATTCCCTTATCCAAATAGATTGTAAAGGAGTTTTGGAATCCACCAAGAGATAAAAGATAAGACCTCTTTAAGGTTTTAATTGAAATATCAAAATAATGATTATAGCTCAAGCCTAAAGGTGATTGTATTGGAAACAAACCCAAAGAAGAAAAAAAAGAAAAGAATCTACGAAGATAAAAATCCTAAAACATAAAATATGGAAAGTCATGATTATCTTAAAAATATTCTAAAAATACTTAAAACCACTACTAAAAATATGTTATTTCAAATAAGGTAATAACTTATGTTTTTAAAAAAAAATCGATGTCTATGTGGGTGATGTCGAAACTCAAAAGTTTTTCAGATCGACCATAACCCGATGTCTTTGTATATTATACATTGTTTATATTTTTTAACCCAATGTCTTTGTTATCCTATAACATTGATTATAAAATACTCCCTCCGTTCAACAAAACTTGACGTTTTACTATTCATGCACGCTTTTTTAGGAGATAAAAACTATATAAAATATCGACTTTTTAAATATTTTTTTTTAACAATTTCGTAGTTATTATTAATAAGTACAAACTTGTTAAAAATTTTTTTAAAAAGAATGAATATTTTATATAGTTTTTATCATTCTAAAAAAGCGTGCGTGAATAGTAAACGACAAGTTTTGTTGAACGGAGGGAGTATAACATAACAAAGACATCGGGCTTCAGTAGATATATGTTATACAATTTTTAGTTTGAACATCATCTACAAAGATCGATTTTGAACATTAGTTTGTAGCTGATGTTAAATGAAATATTTCTTTTTTTGTTAATGTAGCCTATGCAGTATTTGAACCCGCATCTTTGTACTTTACCACATCGCTCTACCAATTTGAGCTAATAGACTTTAAGTTAGCAACAATAAAAATAAATTAATGTATCATTTACTAATCCAATACTAATTATTGCCAAAAGAAAACACCAAATAGATTATTCTAGATTCACCCCAAGCAAACTATGCTCTACTAATGTATCATAAGTTTTAGTTTAGTACTATACTTATAATAGCGGACAAAAATGATGTTATCTTACAAGCATACCACTCTGGATATTAAAACTGACATTGTCGACATCGGGAGCCTAGGATGCCTTAGAAATCTCTCCTTATGCTTTCATATTCATCTCCTCTCTGTTCTCATATGCCTACAAAAGAATAATGCATGTTTGGTACTTGCTTATTTCAAATCAAATCAAAAGAACATTTAGAGCCTCCAAATGGCCTCAAAATCAACAGATCATCAGCACACAATACCATGAAATAATGCACGACAATGTGCTTTCAATACCAAAACAAAGAGTACCAATTTGGGCTATGAACAAGTACAAGAACAAAGCAATATGTCAAAAACATCCTTCCCTTTCTGCAAATGTAACAATGCTCTTGGAAGGAACAATTCCTAGATGAAACTGAAGCTCTGTGCAAATGCTGCATAACAGAAGAAATAATACACACTACAAAGATTAAGGTTTACCATTGTTCAACTTTTCAAGGTTATTGATGGGTGGTGCGGGACGAACGTCGTTGGCTTTTTCATCCTTTGCCAAATAGTAATATTATCCTAGCTCAAAGTTCAAACCAATAGATTAGTAAATCAATGAATTGATAAACCAACAAACTAGTATAGCGATGAAGTCCGGAGTCGAACCCATAGAGAGAACGGGTACTGTGCAATGTTTCTAACAATGATTCTTATGAAAAAATCAATGATTTGTAGCAAATTGATAACAAGACAGAGAGAATATTTCACCTGTAATTCTCGACAATGGTTGAGGTTCAAGATACTAGGATTGATTCAATAGTTATTTCTAAGCATATGTATACTTGACTAAAGTTTATAGATCCGCAAGGATACAATCTTCTTATTCAGGATCACTAAAGAATAGCATTAAACACTCAAGTTCTAAGACCAATTGACATATCGATTCAATGCAATTAGAAGACAATAGGAGCAAACCATAATCGGCCCTAATCAACATCTAACGACATAGATCAATCGAAATGATCCACTACAAAGACATAGAAATGTCACTACTTTAATGGCTTCTCTTTCTAACTAGAAAACAACAACGAATTCATAGCTTAGATACAATTCTTAATATGGTGATCAATCATAGAAAGGAACACAAATATAATCAATAAGAACAAGATGATAAATATACTCATAAATAACTAATAGAAATCAAATTCTCACAATTCATTAAACCATGTTTTCGAATCACAGGCTAAACTATGAGTTTAGCAACTCATAAGCCAAAAAGCTCTCTTCTCTCTAATTGTGTTCATTGTCTCCATAACAACTACTACTTCTAAATATGGAAGAAATAAAACCTAAATAGGTCTTACAAACCCCAGGAAATATAATAATAATATAATATATAAAAGGTATCTTCGGACTTAAATCGTAATCGTAGTACACGGACAAGCGGCGTGCGCTACTAGAATACCGTCGGGCGGCACCCTATGCAATGACCAATTCTCCTCTTAACTTCGACGTTGTGCTTCCTTGCTCTTTCATATGCTCCAAAAAAAGTCCTTTAAGCTCTTCCAAGATCCCATACAAGGTCGGAATATAAAACTGTAGAATAAACACTAAAAAGGCGTAGATTCCGAACTCGAATACTTCACAAGAAAGATATGAAACTAGACCAAAACATATGCAAAACTCCTATCTACATACAATAAGAAACACTTGTAATGCCTATATGAAATATGCATTATCAAATCCCCCCACAATTAAGCTCTTGCTTGTCCTCAAGCAACCATAAAACAAAGACATCATCTACGCATCCCACAGGAGATTCTTTCATAATTTTACTCATCAAAAGCAACATCAATAATAGTACAAATATAAATAAGGCATATAAACATCATAACATGTATATATGAGATCAAGTATAGCTTGCATGCTTAAAAATCCAACCTCACCAAGGATAATGTGTATCTCTCACTCCCATGTGTTTAGGCTTTAAGCATACACTCACCTCAATTCCATATACAAGCATCAAATCAAATATTTGCATTTATATCCAAAATCTTCACCAGATACACCAAAATAAAAATAAGAACATCAAGAGGATTTTCACTCAATGGAAACCTTCTTAGAAGATTCCATTCGGAGGGGTTGTAATGAGGCTTGGTACGAAACATAAGGGCAAAGAATTGTATTTGGTCATGTGGTGCTATTAATTCCGGGAAAATAAGATTCCAAAACTCCCAACATAACACAAACCAACTCAATAATACAAAAGCTTTCAATAACACAACATCTCATAAATATATCAATAAGCCCCAAATCCT
The DNA here is from genome assembly GCA_037127255.1 of Persicaria tinctoria. NCBI lineage: Eukaryota > Viridiplantae > Streptophyta > Magnoliopsida > Caryophyllales > Polygonaceae > Persicaria > Persicaria tinctoria. Next base: position 52,842,260 of record JBANSL010000014.1, on the reverse strand, counting down.
CCATAAATCTCAACTCTCAAAAGATATATCAATAAACTCCATAAATATCAAAATAAACTCATAATCTCATAATCTCATACTCATCTCAAAATCATGCACACATATGCATATACAACACCCAACCAATCTATCTCTCAACCAACATAAATCCAATCTTCCTCATTATGCAAAAATGAATAAACTTGGCTCTTTTATTTTTTTTTTCTTTTTCGAAAGTCATTTTTTTTTCTTTTTTTATATGAGCCGAAAAAAAATATATGCATAAAAATGAGGGAACTATAAGCACATAACATTACATCTTCTCAAACCATAAACCATAAAACTCGCACTTTAGCTTCTTTCCTCCATCAACTCCAAATAGACATCCATAATCCACTAAAAATCTTAATTTCCCCGAAAAAGGGTAAGGTTTGTCATAAGCTAGGAATAATGCAATTTTGTGGAGCTTATAAAAAAAATAGGCTAAAGACTCAAATTGGCTTCAAGGCAAGATATAACATAAGGTAGACATGGATAAAATGTGGCTAAAAGGTACCTCTATCATTTGAACTTATCAAGCAATGATCATGTATATAATCGGTCATGAAAATAGATAACCATTTCAATACTCAAAGATAAATGCATAGGAAGAGTAAATCACACAATACAAGCAAAATCAATATATATGTAATCCCTTCTGTGGCAAAAAATATCTTACTAGGACAAATTTTTGTTGAATATCAAGCATGCTCACAAACTTAGATCATACATGCTCAATTACATATGCCAAATCATGTTTCACATAAAAACCAACTTTAAAGAAAAGGTCAAACCATTTCAGAATTCCATGGGATATATAAGATCATGCTAGCATAAAGTTAATAGGACAAACTCAAACTAGATGAGTATCTTTGATAACACATATATGCAATGCATGAATCTTTTTTCTCATTTTTTCGACATTTTCTAATTTTTTCCCCATTTTTGACATTATATATAACAAATAAACTAAATATGATGCATGAATTACAACTAATTTCAAAATAAAATAAAATAACTGAAAATTTAAATATGAAACAAAAAATAAACATGAACTAACCTAAACAATTTACTTCACTCGTCCCCCAAACTTAAATGTTGCATTGTCCTCAATGCATAAACATGAATAAAAAGGAACAATGAAAAATATAAAATAGAGAGTTGAAGGAAGCAAATAAACTAACCAATCAGTGTAAAGGCGGGGTATGGTATCCAGATCGTTGGTGGATACTATCCAAAGCGAGCAACAACACTGTTTGAAAAATAGCAAGCTTATCAGCAATACCAGCGAGCTTGTCTGCAGTGCTCACCTCAAACTCAGCAAATCCACGCTCAAGATCATCCAGAGTAGCATAAATAGGCGCAACGTCATCAACAAAGACTTCTTTTTCTACTTTTTCTTTTCCATTCTCACTCTGCTCATTCCCTCTTGCCCAACCATATTCATTAGGACTATGTCCCTCATAATCATCCTCAATCAGGGCAAGGGACAACAGTTATGACTAACACTAAAATCTGATATCCTGAATAAAAAAGGTAGCCCCGCAGGTCGATACAAATGATGCCCACTATGCTCTCCTGCAACCCATCTGAAACGTTCTGATCCATTAGGATGCGGAACACGAATAATAATACCTCCCTAGTTCAGGTTACCAATATTGTAGACCTTATCATCCGAATAGGGGTGCAAATCATCAAGACAAACTCCTAATCGACGAGCAATCAACAACACCAAATCTTCAAAAGCAATAACATATTAAGTTCTCACATGAGTAGCCCTAATCACCTCCAAACTCCCTAGAAATAATTGAACCCAATCAGGAATATGCAAAACATAAGGGGTCAAATAGTAAGTATAACTCTAGGATCTCATAGTAACCATCTCAGGATCAGCAATAGCAAAGAAGCAAGTACTCAAAACTCTGTAACTCAGTCTCAACGGAGGATGGGTAATCATATAGTTAAGGAATTTACCGACCGACCCAAAGGATTGACCAATCGCCTCTTTCCACGTATCACATGGATGTGGGGAAGCCTACTCAAACCCAGCAGCATCAGCAGGCATCTTGGTAACACCAAATGCTTGTGCCATGAGATCCTTAGTCACCATGAACATCTCACCCCTCAACTGGAAACGAATCTCCAATTCAGAGAAATAATCCAAAGTAGCCAAGAACTCTCTCACCAACACCTGATAGGTAAACTCAGCAAGATCCAGGAAATCACTCAAGCCTCCTTTCTCAAGGAGCAAAGAGACATCCCTAATCAATCCCAACTTATGCAAAGTCGGGAGATCAATGAACAATCGATAATCGCTTTTCTCAAGCTTACCCCAACACTCCTCCTGCTCCAATGTCATAAAGCTAGGCATCTCCATAGAAGGAACATAATACATGATGCACAAACTAAAAAAAAAAAGGGAAAAAACACCACAAAACAACCGAAACTCCTTCTCTACAGGCAGCGGCGGGCGTCGGTTTTGGGGCGGCGGGCGCCGGTGTACACAACACACGAATCCGAGTTGAAACGTTGAAGAACCAACGTTTAAACCCCTCCAAACTGAAAATTGACGACCAACACTTGGTTTCAAAGGCTTTCTTTGGTGGTAGGTATGGGAATGGTAAAGAAAGGATTGAATTTGATGGATGAAGGTATTGATGGATGTGTTTGATGGGTAAGAAAAGCTTGATTGAAACACAAGGCTCTTTAGGTATTTGGAATGAACTCAAGTAGGAAATTAGGGTTTATGTGTATTGTTAGAGACAAAGGCTTTGAATGATTAAAATAGGGAATGGGGAATATATGGCTAATAGGAGAGGGAATGATCATCTATTAAAAGAAAAAGAAAATATTAGAAATGTAGAAATATAAAAGAAATATAAAATAGATAGAAAGATAAACAATCTAATCATAAGATAAATAGAAAATACACTAAGATAAATCAATCTAACCTAAGATAGATAAAACTAACCTAAGATAGAATATTATATAATCCTAAAGATAGATAAAATAAAATCTACTCATAAAATAACTAGATAGGAATATAGAATCCTAAATAAGATAGAAAGATATAAACTAACTTAAAAATTGGAAATGATATAAATACATAGATAAAATAGGATAGAAAATACTCTCTTCCAATGTTACAAAAATTCGGAACGCGTCTGTCAACAGAGGGTGGCGGGCGCCGGTATGTGCAGAACGAAAATTCGTCATTCGATCAAGCAAATTTCGCCTACCAATAAGGTTCTAACACAGAACTACTTCAATGTGCAACAACTAGATTAGTCCTACTTTATTGAATTGAAAAACTAAATGCGAAAATGAATAATGTTACCTAATCTACCTTGGGTTGCCTCTCAAGAAACGCCTTTGTTTCATGTCTTTGGCTCGACGTGATGCATTTCCTGATCAACTTATTCCATCAAGATCCTCCACACTTGTCCTTTTCTTGACAAGAGGGGGAACCTTAGGAATTTCTCCAATATGTTCATTCATTACACCGATCAATTCCTTATTAAAATGAGTTTCTGCTGGAGGTTGCCCTGAAATGGCAAAAACCTCAATATTATTAGGAATCAACTTCTCATAGGGAAGAATAATAGGTTCATTTGGATTAGACACATTCTCATGTGGCTCAAACAAATTCTCAATTTTCATTTCGATTTCATCTTTCCCTACTTCAAGTTTCTCATTGCTAGAAGACTCAATAATCAATTATTCATTTTGAATAGAAGCATCTAATAAGTTATATGATTCATTCCTGCAATCAATATCATTAGAGTCAAGAACATTCACAGAATCATTAGGAGAAAGAGTAATAGGCTCAAATGTAGAAAATTTAATCTTTCTACCGTCAAACTCCATTGTTAGTGAACCTTCAAAGAAATCAATCTTAGTCTTGGGCATTCGCAATAATGGTCATCCCAGGATAATTGGGGTTTCAGGCGTACTCTGTTCCATGTCTAATATAAAGAAATTAGCTGGAAATATCAAATCATTACCCTTAACTAAAACATCTTCAACAACTCTTCTAGGTTTAATACTAGAACGATCAGCGAGTTGTATAGTAAAACCAGTTTCTGACAAAGCATTGAGTCCTAAGAACAAGTACAAGTTGTATGACATAAAATTGATTGAAGCTCCTAAATCCAACATAGCCTTAGTGAATTTAACATTACCTATTACACATAGGATAGTAAACATACCTGGATCTCCACATTTTTCAGGCAATCTTTTTTGTATCAAAGAAGAAACATTTTCAGTCAAACTTACCTTTTCCTTCTTTCTCATCATTTGCTTCTGTTTCATAGTGCATAGTTCTTGCAAAAACTTAGCATATCAAGGTATGGTTTTAATCAAATTCAAAAGTGGAATATTTACCTCATAATGAGCAAAGATGTCATAAAGGATTTGTTCATCTTTCCACTTACGATCAGGTTGTAAGGAATGAGGGAAGAGTGGTGCAGGTCTTGGAACCTCATAAGACCACTCCTTTGATGGTTTTTTCCCAAATGACTCAACATCAAAATCCGGTTCAGCTACTGTATGGGGGTGGCAGGTGCCGTTTGGCGGTGTGCTTGTTTCCAAGTTGTTATTGTCTCCATCACTCATGTCGTCACCTCCTTAGGCCTTTCTTCAACATTCTTAGTGGGTATATTCACTTCTTTTCCACCTCTAAGGATCATGTCACTAACATTCTTCTTCAGATTAACTACCACTTGTGATCGCAACTTCCCTGAATCTTTTGCTTTCAACTCTCCAATCTCCTTAGACATTTGACTTAATAATTTCTCCTAAACAATCATCTTATCCAACAATAACCATAAAGTTTCATCTCTATCCTCTTGTTGAATATTTCTCTAATGATTCTAAAACTGCCCTCTTCCTTGATAAGGAACTTGTTGCTGCTGGCCCCTTCCGTTGAATCCTCTTTGATAATTTGAATTGTAGCCCTGATTGTAGACATTGTTACCAAAGTTGTGGAGAGGTTCATAATCCATAGCACTCAAATCACCGACATCATCTAGAATCAAAGGACACTTATTATTCGGATGAATTGGATCTCCATAGACATGACAAGGTCTAGGCTGTTGAGGTTGATTCATTTGCATTGCCATCTTGTTCACGGCCTCAGTAAGCCTATCTAAGTCATCCTTGCGACAATCTCTAGAATTATCCAACTTATGCACTCATCTAACTCATTGGTGTTTCCCATATTGTTGCGATGCATTAGCCAACCCTTCAAAAATCTGCATTGCTTCCTGAGTGTTTTTTCCAAAATATCTCCTCCACTAGTAGCATTGATGAAACTCCTGTATGTACCAAGCAAGCCCTTATAAATATATAAAACTAAATCATCCTCGGGTATACCATGTTGTGGACAACTACCCTTAAGCTTCTTGAATCGCTCAACATACTCATCAAGACTCTCCGTAGGTGATTGCTCAGTACTAGATAGCTCGTTCTTGAGTTTGTTGAGGTGAGTAGTAGGAAAATACTTTTGAAGGAAAGTTTTCTTCAACTCAACCCAAGTAGTAATGCTGTCGGGGGGTAGGTATTATAGCCCATCACTAGCTGAATCTTTCAAGGTAAAGGGGAACACTATAAGCATCAATTGGTCATCAGTAAGGCCTTGGGATCTAATTCTATCGCACACACTATCAAAGGTTGCAGGGTGTTTGTTTGGTTCCTCCCCAGACAATTCATGAAAGTAGGGTAAAATAGTAGACCAATTCGACTTATACTCAAACCTTGAACCCTCAGGGAGATCAAGAAGTCTAATTACAAGAGGTTGAACACTCAAATTAGGTTCCTTTCACTTTCTCAGGGTCCTTCTTGGAGGATTAACAACTTCGTCTCCCATCTCCTTATGTGTGTCAAATTCGATCCTCTTTTTCAAATTTAAAAGAGATCTTTCAATCTTACGATCAAAAGACAAAGGTGATGGATTAGAAGAACGAGTTTGAACCATACAAGGAAAAAAAAGACTCAAAGAAAAACAAAAACAAAAAGGAATCAATGATAGAAATAAAGAAAAGAAAACTCTCTTCTCCCCGGCAACGACGTCAAGAACTTGGTGCGGGACGAATGTCGTTGGCTTTTTCGTCCTTTTCCAATAGTAATATTATCCTAACTCAAAGCTCAAACCAATGTATTAGTAAATAAATGAATTGATAAACCAACAAACTAGTATAGCGATGAAGTCTAGAGTCTAACCCACAGAGAGAACGGTTGCTAAGCAATGTTTCTAACAATGCTTCTTATGACAAAAGCAATGATTTGTAGAAAATTGATAACAAATTAAAGTAAGAGAACGATGATTGCAAAGTATTGATAATAAGATGATTGCAAAATATTTCATCTGTAATTCTCGATAATGGATGAGGTTCAAGATACTAGGATTGATTCAATAGTTATTTTTAAGCATATGCCTACTTGACTAAAGTTGATAGGTCCGCAAGGATAAAATCTTCTTATTCAATATCATTAAAGAATAGCATTAAACACTCAAGTTCTAAGACCAATTGGAATATCGATTCAATGCAATTAGAAGACAATAGGCGCAAACCATAATCGGCCCTAATCAACATCTAACGACATAGATCAATCGAAATGATCCACTACAAAGACATAAAAATATCACTACTTTAATGGCTTCTTTTCCTATCTAGAAAACAACAACAAATTCATAGCTTAGATTCAATTCCTAACATGGTGATCAATCATAGAAATAAACACAAATATAATCAATAAGAACAAGATGATAAATATACTCATAAATAACTAATAGAAATCAAATCCTCACAATTCATTCAACCATGTCTTCAAATCACAGGCGAAACTATGAGTTTAGCAACTCATAGGCCAAAAACATCTCTTCTCTCTAATTGTGTTCATTGTCTCCATAACAACTCATACTTCTGAATATGGAAGAAATAAAACCTAAATAGGTTATGTAAACCCTAGGAAATATAATAATAATATAATATATAAAAGGTATCTTCGAACATAAATCGCAATCGCTGAACATGAACAAGCGGTGGGCGCCGCTAGAATACCAGCGGGCGCCGCCCTATGCAGTGACCAATTCTCCTATTAACTTCGGCGTTGTGCTTCCTTGCTCCTTTGTAACTCCTTCCTCAGCGTTCATAAGCTCCAAAACATGTCCTTTAAGCTCTTCCAAGATCCCATCCAAGGTTGGATTGTAAAATTTCAGTATAAACACTAAAAACGCGTTGATTCCGAACTCAAATACTTCACAAGAAAGATATGAAACTAGACGAAAACATATGCAAAACTCCTATCTAAACACAATAAAAAACACCTATAATGCCTATATGAAATATGCATTATAAATGGGGTATATCAATTTTCACAGAAATGATAAACAAAAGCGTAAAGTTGGAAATAAAAGATGTTGCACCTGTTATGAACGAGCTCATTTCTGGAAAGTCTGTTCTTTATGAACAACAACAACTTGTATAAAATGTTCTATTCTATCAAAAAATACCTGAACATGCAAAATTAAGATACATGTAAATGTAATAAACAAATAAAAAATGAAAATAACGAATAAAAACATGAAATACCAAGGTTTTTTTTTTTAAAATAGCAAGATTAACACAGAACAAATGAAGGAAAAAACTTACATCCTTACCACCAGTAAGGTAACCCCCAATAGAATTGAACTCCTTTTGGTAAACATGCATCAGTAGATTTATGGCACCCTAGAACATAAATCACTACATTAGTCCCTTTCAAACATAACATGTCATGAGAAGAAAACTTTATCCACGGGGTCCCAAATAGGGCATAACCTAAGACAATTCCATGAATCTGAGACAAGAAAATCAGTACAGGAGGTCAAATCTTTAATTAGTGGCACGAAGGGAAAATGAAAGGGTAGATCCAAAGAAAATAATTCGGAAGCACTCAAATTAGTCCAACCTTATCCAGAGGTTTGCCGCTTCACCGAATGATTTCAGCTCTCAAACCATCTCAGCGAATGCGGTATCTAGTTCATGTTACTTCACATGTTGACTCTGAGTAGCTACTAACCAAGTTTGACAAATGGAAATTTCCCTCCTAGCCTCCTAGGTGAACCCACTTCTTGACCAACAACCCAAAACTATTTCACCCTCACCGAATAATTTTTTTTGTTATTGTTTCATGACTCCACTTAAGCATTGCCTTCAATTTAATCATATATTCATTCTACTCATATCAAAGCTATCATATTTGGCTTCTACTTAAGCAGCCAAACCAATGAAGCAATCTTTATCACAAAACTAAGGAAGCAATCAATCCAAACATCAAATTCAATTCAATTCAATTCTAGCATAAAACTAATAATTTAAATAGGCTATAATGCAAATTAAGGTCGGCTAGATATTACTTGTTACTGATAACATCAATCTCCTATAGAGTTACACAATACAAAATCTCCTTCCTCTACTAGACCTCATCATCAGGGCACTGAACGAAGTCCCTCTAGGGCCCCATGGCGTCGTAATCCCTAGACCTTGAAAACAACCTCTCAAGCTTCGCAATCTTACCGAATGCATTTTCTGTTGGGGCTAGAAACCACTTTCCAACAACTCACTCGGAAGCGAATTCGGGTAATTAGAGAACAAAAAACAATCAGCCAGCAAACCAATGACCAACCGATAATGTCCAATCCATAAACCACACAAACAAGAAACCACAAACACAGATAAAAGCACAAATATCGACATAAGATTTACGTGGGAAAAACCCTCTCAAACCAGAGGATAAAAAAACCCACCTTCCGCCCACCAGAGCAACCAATCCACTAATCAATAGGCCAATACAAGTGTTTAACAATCCAGTCTCAGACCGAGACAAACAAACATGGAGATTTCAAACACCTATCTAAATACAACCCGATCTAAAAAGGATTCATCTCCAAAGCCTAGCTAAACACTTGTAATCAGGAGGAGAAAGTACCTATCAACAAACACTCGTTGTTGACTTGCCGAAGGAAGAAGACGGATCACCAGATCAAGAGACGAAACACCCGCTTAAATCTTCTATCTTTCCTCTCTTTTCTTCCTCCTCTCTCTCTCTCTCTCTCTCTTTTCTCTCTCCGTTTTCTTTGGTTGCTGGCGGCACTCTCCTTCAAGCAAAAAGAACCATTTGCTTTGCTCCTCCTTAGGGGTCCAAAACAAAGGCAAATGATGCCTTTAATAATAGACAAAGAAAGAGCTCCTTTGGGTCGGACTCTCATGGGCCACTTGGCCCAACAATTTCAATGGAAACAACATCGCTACTCTAAATCTTCTCCTTCCCATGCGTCTCGATCATCTTCGCCCCCAAATCGTACACCGTCTCCATCTATTGTGGTATCCAGCGTCAATCTCCTAGTTTTTGAGGTGGCAGCAGCCATCGCAAGGCGGTCAAATTGGATCTCGACCGCCCACCTTCAATTATCTCGGTCTTCTCCTTTATACGGACGCCAATGGGCCTGTAAAACGCCTAGGTTAGGGCTTCGGTCTTGGACATCTCGAGGGATAAGCTCTCGGAGCCGAAGAGCATTGAAAAGGGGGTTTCTTTGCCGATAGACTTTGTGAGGCCCATTGCGATGGCAGTCTTGCCGGTACCGGGCTCGCCAATGATGATGACACCACGGCTAGTGATTTCACCCGCCTTGTGGATTTGGAGGATGACGTTGGCGGCATTGCGGCCTTTGACCCGGCCAATGAGGCCCTCGAAGGAGGCGCGATGCTTTAGGGTGAAGTCGAGGCCCAGGACGTAGATGTGCAAGTGGGCCCCTATGTGCTTGATGCAGGTAAGGTCATGACTCTTCGAGACCCTGATCTCCGCCATGGCTTAAAAAGGAAGCAAAAGGAAAGGGTTGGTACTCTAAAGCTAAGAAGACAGCAATGGCAGCCACTTTGTACTACATCTGGAGATCAAGAAATGAAAAAGCTTTTGAGAACTCAAGGAAGAGTGTGGAGGAGATTGTGCATATGGTCAAGCTACATGTCTACAAATACCTGACACATGACTTTGGTTTACAATTCAGGCCTGCAACTACTCTTCAAGAAGGACCGATACAGTCAAGATATGAAATCATAAGAGGCTGATTTTGGTGATCATTGAACTCTAGGAAGGTTGTACTTCAAATTGTATTTTTATCCTACTATAAACCTTCCATAGCCTAGACATCCTAAGGCTTACATGCCGGATGTAAACTGGTAGTTCATATCTTCCCCTGGCTTTAGGCCATTGATTTGGTGTGCTAGATTGTGGGTGTGTAAATCCCTTGATGGCATAGCCGAAGGGGGATTTATACCCTCACAATTCTAGGGGGTAGGCCCGACTTCTGATAGCCCTGGCTTGAAGAGATATGGGGTTACCCCGAGCCTTAGGCTCAACACACTAAACCATACTTTTGTTCCATGATTTTGGTAGCCTCAGTATAGTGATCCACATCACTAAACCATACTTTTGTACTATGTAATTATTTCCTTTCTTGCAATATATTAACCTTTAAAATAAAAATAAATAAAAAAGACGAGAGGGGGACTGGGGAGACCTTGATCTCCGCCATGGAAGATTATGGAGGATCTCCACCATGGGAGATCGACAACCGAAAGGAGGGAGGCACAAGCTTTCTGCTCCATTTGAGCATGAGGACGTCGAGGTGGGGGATTCGATATGAAGGAGCAGACCATGGAGCTCGAGGTGAGGAAGCGAGAACAACAAGGGGTTTGTTCCCAACCTTCAATTGTAAAAAGGAATTTGGTAGATCGATTTAGGAGAATAAAATAGAGATGGGAACCCCTCGTTTGGATATGCAAGAGAGGAAAGAGAAAACTGGGGCTTTTTTTTTCTAAGTGTAGGATTTACTCAGGCGGGTTTTTAAATTAATTCAATATTTCAATTCCGCGCTATGCGAAATTATTTGGAAAAAGTTTTTAAAATCGGTCGAAAATTTTTGGTGGTTTCTTTCTAATTTTAGACATCTCAATTTTAAGAACTGATGTTGAAAATCTATTTAACATTATGTGTTTTTCTAACTGATGTTAATTCCCCGATATTAAATGATAAAATTCTAGTAGTGAACATTGAAACCCTAATTTGATTCTCTAAACAATCCTAAATGGCCAAAGTCACTCATAGATCACAACATGATAGTAGTGAGTCTTCTTCGGGGTGCGATTCCTTATCCAAAAATGTATCATAATAGACAATTGGACACCAGATGACCGGACATAGTGCAAATGTTTGCTTGTATTTTGCAAGAATTCTTTCTTTCTTGCTCTTATATATATAGACACACACACACACACACACACACACACACACCTTTATACTACAAAAGAAAAACAAAACTTACTGTAATCCATTATTGAGCTATTGATAGTTAATGCTATTTCTAAACAAAATAAAACTTTCATTGATTAAAGTTAAAACATAAAACTATTAGTGCATAAGTGCATTCTATTGATCAAAGTTAAATTTACCATAACTTTATGGTAAATTTGAGGACAATTTTGAAACAAAACAAAATAAGCCAAAGTCCATAGCAGTAACTCAATAAGTAAACACAAGTTACACAACATCGCTTCAACTTTTAACAACTAGGCATCATGACAGCGAACAAAAAAAGTAGCAGATCAGCATGATAACTAATAATCGGAGATGAAAGGAATACTTTAAACGCATCAAATATTCGAATCCATCGAATAATTGAAGTGGAATTTATATATGATTAGTAAGGTAATCTTCTTTAGTTATTTTCATATAGGCAATAAATTGTTTGCTTTATCAGTGTTCAATATTAACTCACAAAGGAGTCGGTTTACCAGATTACTCAAAACTCCAAAAGTAATCAACTCATAGTATATTCATATAGATTGACGTAAATCATTACTCGTTTACTCATTTAATGAATTATCGACTTGAATTCAAAATTCTCATTTCTCACTAATAAAAGATGAGTACAATGAGGATATTATAACTTGAATCATATGCGTAGTGAAATTTCTTTTGAAAACTACTTTTTGAAAGACACAAATAACAATTACACAAATATCGTGAATTATCTTTTAGATAGGAAATCAAGTATGATTTTGATAACAATATAATGCCAAATTTCAATGACATTAATGATAAATATAACGAGCTTACCAATGCTATTAAAATCAGGATTCTAAATCAGATCGAAAAAAAGGTGTAAGGATCGGATCGTAGAATCGAATTGTAGGATTGTAAGATCCCGCCACATGGATGACAATTTTTTTTAAATGAAGTTGATATGTTTAATGTTAGATAATTATTATGTTAAATCACAAAAAATACCCATAAAGATTGTGAAATTTTAAAAATAAACTAAATATAATATAGATTAACTAAATATATTATAAATTTCATGGATTTAAAGTGTAAATATTAGAAATTTTTTATAATAGACATTTAATAGGATCATTAGAATCGCAAAAAGGATCGGGATCGTTTGTCCATTTTTAGATCGTAGGATTGTTGGAACTTGAAATCGTAGGATCGAATCGAGATTTTAACAACATTGGAGCTTATAGGGCAATGCGTAGATTATATATTGAATCATATTTAATTTTACTAAAAATACTTTTTGAAAAACACAAATAACATGAATTACATATTCAATTTAATAAAATTGATTGCCCGAAAGTCTCGAACGAACATGATTCAACAAATTCAACCCAAACAATTAAAAGTTTGAAACAATTGTAGACACGCTTCTACTTGAAACCTGAATGACACAGACCCGAAACCCAAACGAGACCAACCCGATTCTGACCGAAAACCTGAATGGGTCCAACCCGATTATGACCGAAACCCGACCAATCATAATTTCATTTTGACCGAATCCAACCTGACCGGCTGACCCGACCCGACCAAGTTTGACACAGAAATTTTAATCGAGTTAACTTGACTCATCACTGACCCGACCTGAATGTGACTGACCCGAACCCAACCGGATAACCCGAATTACCAGCTTTAGACACTTTCTTTTTAGATCCAACCAACAAAAGTATTACATTTAATGTGCCATCCAATGAAATTTCTTACTCAGAAATCATGAACTTAGTCAAGCAACTCCACTCCGCGATGAGCCATACCATGAACTATGATGGCATGACTGCTTTCAATTATGTCATATCATTCTAATTATTGATCATCTTTAGTTAATGAAGCTACTTGGTATGATTGTCTTAATTGCTAACATGCTCATAAAGAAATGCACTGATTATTCATTCAAATGCGCCTTATTTTATGGGTCCACCTAAATGCATTGTGAAAACCTCGTCATATACATGGTATTGATCACAATTTTAGAAGTTGTCAGAAATCCTAGTTGATTACAGTTTCCAAAACCGTGAAAACGTCACTTGTTATGGTTTTGAAAACTATAGAAATCTAGGTAATCACGATTTTCAAAACTGTGAGAAACTTAGCTCATTCCAATGCAATGACCATTTGCCTACCTCGTTCTATCGGCCCAACACATTAATCAGTGGTTTTGAACACAATGGGAGCATATTTTCTCACGGTTCTGAAAATTGTAGCATCTACCATGTGTTCGGCGAGATTATCACCATAACCATACCATGTCTTAATGTTTTCAAAACTCTAACAATAGATTTTTTTTCATGGTTTCAAAAACCATAGCAGTTACCATGTATTTGACGAGATTTTTACAGTTTTGTATTTTAATGAAGATAAGCTAATAAAAAGACATTAAAAAGTGTTTTTTGTATCTTTTGCGGGTGCAGTAAATCAGAATTTGTGCTATACAAACTCAAGGAGCTAGGCAAAGTATCAGACAGAGACGTGCTTCAAATATGCAGGAAGTTTGAACAACTCGATGCCGGGAATTGTGGAAGGATCACACTGGCTGATCTAATGGAAGGCCGAGGCAATGAAAGAGGATTGTGACCTTCAACGTCTTGATCTTCTAATTAATGAAGTTGTGCAACAAGGAAGAAGTTAACTTGTGTGTTGATGTACTTTGTACACACAAATGTATGTAGAGAGAAACGCAATTGTGGTGTTCGATATGATTTAAAGTAAATGGAGAGGATGTCATTTAAGCCGCTCCTTTGATGGTTGGATCCTATTTAGAAAGAATTATTGTGTAATTCGTGAGCAAATATGAGAGTTTGATTAAAAAGATCAAATGAATGAAATTAAAAGTAATTTTTGTACAATAAGATTATTTGTAGGTACTAAATGATTATTCGTACATAACAAAGTCATTATTCGTATGTATAAAAAAAGTGTAATTATTCGTATTTAACAACATGATTATTAGTATATATATACGTACGAATGATTACACTTGTTTGTATCTACCAATAATTAATTTGCGATGTATGAATAATTATGATGTGGGATTATCCAAGACACCTCCAGACACACCTATCTTACTTAATGATAGATCTATGACTTGAGCTCGTGCCAAAAAGCTTCAAAGAGATCTATTCGTGTTCATGAGCAATGTCTTAGCATCAAGAGCAGCCCAACTACAAGAGGAGCCCATATTGAGAGCTATTGTATGGACTAGGACTAACACATGAGACCGGTTCCTATTAGCCCTAGCCGAGCAGCCTATGGTCAGTTTTCGAACTCCTTGGAGAGAAAGTTTAAGTGGTTTTAGGACTCCTTGGGCGTCAAGTTTTGACTCCTTGAGGAGCAAGTTTAAGCTATTTACATGTTTTAGTTAATTATTTTAAAACACCTTTTATTATTTGTTTTATGATTATCTTTTGAGTCTCTAGGAGTATAAGTAAAGGCTTCATGGTTTGGTAGAGACACATTATTCACTATTAATAATCCAAACAAGATTTTGTGTGAAAACACTCGAGTGTGCAATCGAAAAGCCTAACCTTTTCGGTTCATTGGTGATTGTTTTCGATTGGTTTGCCTTGTCTTTGTCAATCTTGCAAAGCATTGGTGATTCTTGGTGTCCACAAGCCTGCCTCCTTGTGCTTCCCAGTAGCCGTCTTGGTTGTGTAAGGTTGTAGAGATTGGTTAGTTGGGTATTGGCTTTGGTTCTTGGCTTCTTGAATCAAGGGTCCTTTCCTTATTCCAATTAATTCTTCTCATTATCTATCTTGTCCATTCCATATCTCAGTTTCAAGTATTCTTCCTTATTGCGTTAGTTTTTGCTTCTAATTCTTATTGGATTTGGTTCTTGGCTTCTTGTTAAGTCTTGTCGTCGAAGATCGGGTCACCCTACGGCTACCTCCTGTCACTCCTCTTGTAGTTGGGATGCACTTAATATTCAGTCTTATCGGCTTGTCTCTCCATTAAGAGAACACAAGGTGAAATCCTCACCAAAACACTCTCTAAGGTGTGCATAATTGTTGGAAGCAAAATATGCCTATTTCCTCCATAGAAATTGGATTAAATACACCTTTATTGCATAAAATTCAATCTTATCGTCTTCTCTCTCTCTCTCTCTCTCTCTCTCTCTCTCTCTCTCTCTCATATTTTGGGAACACAAGGTGAAATTCTCACCAAAACACTCTCTAAGGTGTGCATATTTGTTTGAAGCAAAATCTACCTATTTCCTCCATAGAAACCGGCTTAAATAAACCTTTATTGCATAATATTCAGTGGTATTGGCTTCTCTCTCTATTTTGGGAACACAAGGTGCAAGCCTCATTAACACACTATCGATGGTGCGCATATTTGTTAAAAGCAAAATCTTCCTATTTCCTCGGTAGAAATGGGCTTAAATAAACCTTTATCGCGTAATATTCAGTCCTGTCGGCTTCTCTCTCCGTTTTGAGAGCACACTGTAAAATGCTCACCAAAACACTCTCTAAGGTGTTCATAATTATTGGAATCAAAATCATGCTATTTCTGATGAGTTTCGCGTTGAGGATCCTTAAATATCAGTACAAAGTAAGTCAGAACAAGCCTCGAACCATCCGGTCGAAGATAAATGATAGAGATGGATTTCGGTTGAATACGTTTGGTATTTTTGTGATAATGATGAAACTCATATTTAAGGGAAAACAAACTGAATTTTATAGAGGTTAGGTGAAAAACGAATTTTACGCATGTTATTGAATATTTAAGGGAAACTCATATTTAAGGGAAAACAAACTGAATCTCAGTACAAAGTAAGTGGATATGACTTTCCACATGTTCTTGAATATAGATCAAGTGCAAACGGATATTACGCACCAAGAATACAAGATCGGACCTTCGACATGACTCATGAAGGAGATGAAGTTTTCATGCTTCAAACTAAGGATATAAACTTGGTTTTCGATGATAAATAGCGTGCCCTCTAATGGCTACAAGGGCTGAATAATATAGAGGAAGTTTGTGAACAACTTGTGCATGCTTGGGAAAAAGGTGGCTTGCTTTAAATGCAATCTTGGAAGTTGTTCTTTGCACAAAAGCACCAGATGCATGAGGGATGTATTCCTTGATGTCCTCTCTTCCCAATGTGCCTTTAAATGCATGAGAAGTTTGAATTTGGATATGATTTGCCTCTATAATCATTAGCTGGAGACGAGGCATTTCCGGGCTTCTTGGGCTTCTTCATAGTTCAGGGAAACGGTTAAGATTCCTTGAAGAAGGTCGGTTTGAAGACCTGTTGCCCGAGCTCGAGTGATGGAACCAAGAGGCTCCTCATTTGACGTATCATTTGGAGCTTCGGTAGGTCTTGCTTCTTGATTGATAATAGGTGTGATCACATCATCCTCTCTTCCTTGAAAAGGATTCGACCTCGAATTAAACCCGTCATCTTGTTCATCATCACCTACAACAATAAGAGACAAGTGTTAGAGGAGTAAAGTATATAAATATATATGAATATAATCTCAAGCAAACCACTCCTAATCCTAGCAAATAAAATTACAAGACTCCCATGTTGTAGTGGAAGAAAATCAGGATCGATCATCGGGGAAGCTAGTCAGCGCTCGCCAAAGTAATCCAAAATTAGCTCTATGTGTCGACCAGAAGCTCTCGATATCAACCAAGATCAGTCGATATTGACTAGGGCTGTCAATCTCTCCTTAGCAAATCCTGCACAAACACAAACAAGGAGATCAACGTGGACTTGATAAGTCGATGTGGAGTAAGTAGCTCTCGATATCGACTAGGTGAGTCGATGTTGAGCATAGTGAAATGCAGAACAGTAACTTTTTGTTCGACAAAGAAAGGTCGAAAGGTAAAAGAATGAATAAGAAGCAATGATCAGATATACCAAAAGGATTTTCACCAATAATATAAAAAGCTTCCAAGGTAGGGATTTACCGTGACAATAACCATGTATGAAAATAACAAGAAGCATTAAATATTATGCTTTTATCATCTTAAGATAGCTTTCGAATCAACAAATAGATAAATAGAGGCTCTCGCTTAAAAAAACCTATTTATTTCTATCATTTTCATAATTATGTTTTAATCAACTTTCGCAAACCATTCCGAATTACTATACAAATTCACAATTAATTCGCTTTTGCTTCATAATCGCAAACGAGAAATCATCCCCTACTTTCACAGCGGATTAAGCATGGGATAGACAATGATAAACTCATAAGAACAACATAAATTCAAGCATACTTACATGGCTATTGTCGGGCTCACCTCGACCCTAGAAGTGGGACGACTACTCACCCCTCATCATAGCGATCATCATAGACATAAGAAATAACTTTGAATTTGAAGGTTCGACAATGTATAACAAAGTAGAATAAAGATACTCTAGAAGGGGGGTTGAATAAAGTATGCCAACTTTTCTTTGATAATCTCAAGACTTTTGAAACGCTTGCAAAACCCTTTGAGATTAGACTTAATTCTTTCCTCTGGAAAACCTGAATCACAAAAGGGTTATACAATTCGAAACAAGTGCGGAAATATGGTAAAGCTATAAGTAAAGAAGGCAACGGATTGTTAACGACGTTCGGCTCCTCTAAGGCTTAGTCCCCGCCTAGTGTTCTTCCACAACCCTAGGATTCAACCGGCTTTATTGATTCACAAGACTTAGGATCCTAATAGCTCACCGAGAAGCATCTGTCCTATACAATTGAAATCTGGTCAACACACGTTCCCTTGGAGTCCTAGACCAATCTAGAAGAGCCCCACCTCTCTCAGCTATCTAGTACAATCCTCTTACATTTCGTTAATCAATCGCCTAGTGTCCACTTCTTGAGTTACAAACTCTCGAGTATAACACTCTCTCGAAATATATCCTATAAGCTCACTATGTAACTCTCAAATGCTTTGAAACAAAAGATACAACTCTTAACACCTAGCAGAGAGTACACGAAGAAGACAGATTGACCTGAGGGCTTTGTGTTCGATGTAGATCAATGAGGCTTTTGTTTTTAACACTTGTAATGTCTTCTCTTCTTTTTCTCCTTTTTACACTAGATCAAATCGGCGCCTCTATTCTGGGAAGACAGATTGACCTAATGTCTTCTCTTCTTCTTCTGGGAAACGGCTAGAACAGATCACGACATTCTTCACAATCTTCTATTCTGGGAAACTCTGAAGCCATGATGCACCAGATTTGATCTTCTCGTCTTTAAGCTTAAGGTAGGAGATTTTCTTTCGAAATACTTGTTGCATTGTTAGTGCATAATATATAACAATATCTGGAAATATATATAATAATAACATATAATAACATCCGGAAATAATATGTAAATAATACAGGTTTTGTGTTTCATCAACACAGCTGTAGCTTCAAGACCTTTGACACAAGCTTTGTGTCAAAGCCTTTGAAACCATTTCCGATTTTCATCAAGGAAGTGGAGTTATCAATCTCTCCCTTGATGAAAGACAAAACCTGGGCAACCCTGTAACTTATTCAAGAAGATATATTACAAGGCAAAATTGGACTAAGTACCTGCATGAGTTAGATAAATGTTGGATCATAAGTTTTTAAAGCCAAAGAGAAACATCCAACAAAACAAAACAAGGTCTTCCAAGACCCTGGTTCACAATAGTTTCAAAGTCTAAAGCATCAAACCATCTCCCCCTTTTTGTCTTTCAATAAAGGGAGGAGGATAAAAACAGTAACCAAAAGCTTGGAAAAAAAAACAAGGTCAGCAATGTTTAGATCATGGGCTAGGGTAGGGGTTTAGGATTCATCATCTTGAGCACCATCTGTGAACAACAACTTCAGCTCATTCAGCAACTTAGCCACCCCGCCCATCTCCAGAAACAACTCTCGATGCAGCTCCTTGACGTCCAGGCGAACTTCCTCCAAACCCAACTCCAGATTTTCCATGCGCTCATCGATGGAAGAGGCAGTGGAAAGAGTTTTTAAGGGAGAGGCAAGAATCCAAGTCCCTTGGGGGGACTGAGTGATGCCAATCTTCTCAAAGCTCTTGGAGTCGAATTTACCCATATGATGTTGTTGTTCTTCATTTTCAAAATCAATTTTAGAAGCTTTGAAGACATGGGTCAAAAGGTTTGCGAATGGGAGGGGAGTTCCTTTTCTGGCTTTGCAGGTGTGAGCCATGGATCCTAGAATTGTATTGGCCAGACAAAGATCATGGCCATTCAATATTCGGTATTGGAGGACCATAGCGTTGTTAGTAAGGAGGGAGCCAGAGTTGATTTGGGGTAATAAGCATCTCACAATAATGTTGAAGATGATTTTGGCTTCAAGTGTGAGGAACGAGTGGGTGAGTTGTTTGGTGGTGCTGTTTGATGCTTCGTGGAGCAGGTATTTGGATCGGGCAAGAGCAACACACTGATCTTTTGTGGGGGTTTCAGGAGAGGGTGGACAAGGTTTAGGAAGGCCAAGGAGATCAGCGAAGTCAAGGGAGTTGAAGGTGATTCTAACTCCTTTGACGACTGACTCTAGAGACCAACCATCAACAGTGAGTTTGGCTTTAAGGTTTATGTAAAATAGACGGGTGAGTTGGGGGTAGTACACGAATTCAATGTTCAGAAGGGTCCAGGCAGAGGTTTGTTTGAGAAGAGAGATGCAGGGTAGGTCCAAAGCTTCTAAAAAA
Organism: Persicaria tinctoria; assembly: GCA_037127255.1. NCBI lineage: Eukaryota > Viridiplantae > Streptophyta > Magnoliopsida > Caryophyllales > Polygonaceae > Persicaria > Persicaria tinctoria. Next base: position 52,822,242 of record JBANSL010000014.1, on the reverse strand, counting down.
TCAAGATCAATAAAATCAGAACAACAAATCTTATGAGTTCTAAACTCGTCTACCCACTTTCCATCCATCTCGCCATTCTCAAACCAGGATCGAGGAGGGTAAGGATTGGTTTACCTGGATAAGTGCAGGCGGATCGGTGTTCTTCCTTCGAGCTTTTGTGGGAGCAATCGTCTTGACAGGCGCGTCAAAGCATCTGAGAGTGGCTTTCCTTGAGCGCTTGGGAGGTGGAGACTTCTTGGCTTTAGTGGCTTTGCGCTTATTCGGAGACGGGGGAGGAGGAGGAGGAGGAGTAAGAGAGGGAACAAGTTATGGCTCCTCTTCCTCTTCTTCCTCAGACCCCGAGTTCTCAGCAGACACTTTAGCATCATCTCCTTTGGCCTCCTCGTCATCATCAGTCTCGTCGTCATCCTCTTCCTTTGGTTCCTCTACAGCGGGAACCTCGTTCTCTGCTTCTCTTTGGGCCTCTTCCTCGTACTCTTTCCTTGCTTTCTCAGCCTCTTCCTCGATCTTTTTCCTTGCTTTCTCAGCCTCTTCCTCGACCTTTTTCTTTCTCTGTGCCTCTTCCTCGGCCTCTTTTGCAGCCTCTCGCACTAGATTCTCATCAAGATCCTCCTCTTCCTCAGCAATGATCTTTCTCTTCCCTTTTAGCTTTGCACTGAGAGGCTTTTTCGTTGGGCGCTTCAAAGACCGCTTGATTTCGGCAATGGCGCTCTCAGGGACGGTGCTCGGGACAATGCTTGGGACAATTGCTTGAGGAGTAGATTCGGGTTGAGGGGAAATCACAAGAGGGGTCTGGCGTCCTTTGGGGGTAGCGCCAAGACGTTTGGGTAAGGAGATCTTCTTGGATTTGGGTGCCATGGATGGGATTTGGTGAAGCTTCCAGAAAAAGGTTGACGGGGAAGGTTAAAAGATGGAGGGTTTAGGTAGTTCTGGAGAGGTGATGAATAGTTAGGGTAAGAGTGTGTGGTTTAAAAAGGGGCAAGAGGGTAAGTCGATGGGACATGTTTATGGTTCCAATGGAGATAATCATAACACCACAACAAAAATTAAAAGATCTGTTATAATATAACGAAGAAAAAGAGAGTATGGAGGAGATATAGGAGAGATTTCTATTTATTTGTGTGTTCCTTCTTAGAAGACTTACATGTCTTTATATAGACAAGAAAACAAAATATCAAAGGATGGCTTTATGGTGGAGGTTTAAAGGAGGTGAACCATCCATCCAAACTAGGACTAGGGGAAAATTGTCTCGTTAAAAACCTCGCCTAGAAAACCCAATGGGACAAAAACTAGGACTAGGGGAAAAAGAGTACATATGTCGTTTGATACGATGTGGTGATACTGCCTCGTTAAAAACCTTGTCACGAAAACCCAGTGGGACAAAACCTGATCGAAGGGAAGAAGAGTGCAGTGCGTATATTCTCCCCCTGAAATCAACATTCTTCTTGCAACTTTCTTATCCTGATAAGCTCTTCGAAATTCTTGATAATACTTACTTCATGAGTTGCATTATCGAGTCTGAATAATATCTTCGATGTGTGCAAGCCGAAATGTCTTCATGTATCACACCCAAGTTCGATGCGATAGACTTCCTTGTCTTTGGTGATGAGCTGCTTTCAATGAACAAATATAAGGTACTTTCGGACCTAGTGTGCTTTTCATTGTTTGATGCGGGGGATCTGATGTATAGATGGTGTATAAGTTGCCTCATTAAAAACCTTACCTTGGAAAAATCCAGTGGGATAAAAACCAAGATTAAGGAAAAGAGTACAACGTTGTGTATAGTACTTCAGGACTCAATACACTATGTCACCACTTACACAATACTTCAAGTACTATAAGCACTCTTTGGCTTAATCGTGTACATATGACGAGGCTTTCATATTGATGCTTCGGGCATTTCAAATTAATCGATCATTTTACTTACATTCTTCTATTAATGATCAACTTGAGTATACAACTACTATACCCGTCAATTATGGTTAGAGTCGGTTCATCGACAACCAAAGATTATATCCACAGCTGGTGAATATGTTTTCATATCATCCACTATAGACTTTTATGCAATCTATCTTGTTATAGCTTCATTTCGCTTATTGCGGTTTTGTATAAACACTCACTTAAAACCAATGATGTTATACATCCCGATGTTGGAACTGCAGGTCCAATAACATCAGGCTTAAAGAATTCATATTTGTAAGAATTTTTTCTTCATATCTCTTTTACCATCATTTCGATGTCGACATCCATGATTTGATTGGTGATCATCATATTTCCATGAGCTCTTTCCACTTTTGGGGAATCCTAGAGTGAGAGCCTAGTGATTTTCAACACTTTTGGTGTATTTCAGACTCACTTGATTTTGTTGGTTTTCGGAGTTATTTCTGGAACCTTCAAATGAGCTAGTTAGTGCAATATACGTGACTTAGTCACTCTCTTGGCCTTAGTAAATGCATTCGATGGCTTTCTACTAAAACATATAATTATCATTGGGTGTACATAAGTGTTGAACTTCTAGTTCACTTTCATTTATCCGCGGATCCCAAATGATAGAGAAGTTGCTTCCATGCAATCTCTTACTTTAATATAGTCTCGTTTCCTCTCCCCCTAAATACCGAGCATTTGATCATCTTTATAAAGCTCGAGGTATTTGATATCATTAGGGACTCAAACCCCATGTATCATTCAACTTCTTTGTGGTCTTTTAGTTAATTTTGGAGGAGGCATCAGAACATACACTCTCTTTTGGAGATAATTTGAGAGAAGTTATTGCGTCAAATTCGAAATGCAAAATTGCATGGTCCCGTTTGACTACTGACTCTTTTAGGTCGTTGTGAGCTATTATATGCTCCACAAACATTCTCTACCTTTTCATATGACCAATGTGTTAAGGCATCTATATTGGAATAACATTGGTCCATATGATGATGTTTTATCTTCGTATTTGTCTCATTGAACTCGGTCAAGAGACATAAGAGACTTTGCATTTACTCTTTATTATAGACGGTCTTGTTATTATTTTTGCCAAGAGAACAAACCGTACATGTATGGTCACCCTTATAGAGGATCTTCTGGTCCTAGGATCTTCTAGTCCTTTTGGTGGGTATTCATGTGAATTTTAATGATCCTTCAAATCATCGTTTTACTCGAGCGACCAAATGCCACAAAGAATAAGATTTTATCATCAAATAACTTCTGGTTAGTGACATCATAAGTTTCAATGGTAAAACATTCTAACCATTGAACTTTGTACATGGTGATCCATTTATTTAATCAGATGCCATTAACTGGGTATTTTCAGAACTTCTATTGGAGTCATACTACAAGTATGAAACTAACGACCATTATTCATAATATTCTTCAGGACATTAGAAATTAACCTTACGATGATGACCTAGTTATAAGCCACGACAATAACATTGGTTGCGCGCTTAACCATTACCTCTTTTACACTCTCTATGGGAGGGGCATGCTTCAGGTCATGCTTAGAGGATTGTCAGGAAGTGGCCTTGTAAACCAGATAATGTTTTGTGGTTATTTATATTGGTTGTACTAACCAAATAAAAATAGTTCTGAATATGTCATAACCCATATTCCATGTACTTCTTTAAGAGTACAAATGTTTAAAATAATAACTTATATACTCTTCTAGAGTTTGAAATTAGAGTCTTCAAGCTCTTATGCAGATTTTGATGAACTCACAATATGCTGGATTGTTTACAAATGGTATCGAGACTCTGAACTCTTAATGCGATAAGTGTCACAATCGACTGGATTGTTTAACCATTGAGTTTATGAACTTCAAGTCCAACCACAAAATAGGTGTAGAAAAACTCACAATATAGTGGATTAAGAGAATAATAATAATAAATCTATGTAAAAGCTAATATTAAATAGTAAAGCATACTACTGTTAAGAAACAGGAATATCAATAACAACGATATTAGAATAAACTTAAAAATCAATGTCAACTTCCGAGTGACAAGAAAGTTGGCTATAGATCTTCAAGACCTTTTTATCACCTACGCCAGGAGGTGGTCTTCTTATATACAATTTTATCGTTTACTGTGGGAAACTGATGGAGAAGACATTAAGACTCAGGACCGATTCATCCATACGAGGGTGCGGCTTATCATTCATCTACTTCGGGAGATGTCCACTCATCTACCAAAAGATGTGTTTTTCATATATTTCAACTCTTCAAGAGATATATCTATTCATCTACTTTCATCAAGAGATGAAGAATAAAAATATAATATATACAAATAAAGATAAATAATACAAAATAAAAAGTTAATCATTGATGCATTACTACAGGGATGGAAATATTTTGTTCATCGCTTAAGGGATGAAATTAATCGATCTATCTTGAAGATACGACTTGTTCATTCACCTACTTCTAGAGATGAGAACGTTAATCTCTTTCGAGAGATGTGCCCGTTCATCTACTACGGAAGATGAGGGAAAACAAATATAGTTTAAATAAACAAAATAAAATAACATACATAGGAATGAAATAAACATAAACAATAAATATAATTTCTTCACTGCGGGGATGAGATTTATCGGCTCGATCATCTCTGCGGGGATGTGATTTGTCCATTCGTCTACTTCGAGAGACGTATACATTAGTCTACTCATGAGATTCACCGTTTCTCATCGAAGATGTCAATTCATATTATAATATCATTTTGTTGATCATTTTACCCACTTCAAGGGATAACCGCTTCGGGGGTTGATATATTTGATGCATACGCAAATACACCTCATCTTCGAGGGATACGTTTATCTATTTCACTAGTTAAATCTCTATCACTTCGGGGATGGAGATCGGAACCAGACAAAATTTGCAACCGTGTAAGTTTGGGTATTTTCAATAATTATCTAAAAAGTAAAGATCGATCTGCGAATTTTGAGAATTCCGGGGCTGGTCTGTAATTAATTCAAAATTGCAATGAATTCCTTGAGCCCCTGTTTGGTATCCATATACTGATATCAGATATGGGTATCGGTATTAGATATCGATATCGGAGATATGGATATCAAATCTGATATCTGATATCCAATATCCGCATTTGGTATTACCTGGTATTAGACCTGTCAAAAGACAACCCGACCCGGTAACTCGACCTGACCGACCCGAACCCGAAAAATCAGACCCGAGTTTTTATTTCGACCCAAACCCGAAAACCCGATAAATTTTCGGGTCAATCGGGTCCGGGTCGACCCGATCGGGTCGGTGGTTATCAAGAAAAGGGACGCCGCAAAACGCAGCGCTCTGTCGCTTGCCCTAATCAGACGCCTCGATCGCTCCTTCGTCCCGCTGCTCGCGACCGCCTCCAGTGCTGGCTTGCTCGTCTCGCTCCTGCTACTCCGTCAATCTCGGCGTTCCTGCTGCTCGCTCGTCTCGCTCCTGCTACTCCTTCAATCTCGGCGTTCCTGCTGCTCACTCGTCTTGCTCCTTGCTCGTCTTGCTCGTCTCGCTCCTGCTGCTCGCTCCTGCTGTTCGCTGCCTCCAATCTTGGCATTCGCGACCCGTTCTGTGTCTTCCACTGCAGCCTTCAGGTACTCGTCTCTTATCCTAGTCTTATTCCGAATTGTTCTTCAATTTCGAGTTATTTTCTTTCTCTGCGGTTTCTCTGTGTTCTTCAATTCCGAATTGTTCTTCATTATCAAGTTGTTTTGTTATGACAGCAAATGTGTAATATATGTGCTCTTGTTTAATTGTAGGCTTCTTCAATTCCGAATTGTTCTTCATTATCAAGTTGTTTTGTTATGACAGCGCTGTGATAGGTTTTGTTATGACAACGCTCTTGTTTAACCGTAGGCTAGTTAGTTTTAGCTAAACCTAAAAGTAAACTAACAGTTGGCTTGTTTAACAGTAGAATAATGCAAGGTTAAATTCATACATGAGGTTTGATTCTGCTTCTATGAAGAATTGAAGATGCTTGATGAAAATCTAGTTCCATATATGAAAAGATGTGCAAACATCATTTATATAAGATTTAGATAGTAACACGACAATTCTACTAATATTACCTTAGATCTATAAGTTCAAGTGCTCAACAAAATTTCATATGTCAATCTATGTTGCTATAACCAGCAAGGCAGCAAATTACAATTTACAAACATGATGAAAAATGGCATGGTAACAAGCAAACAACCCACAGCCCTTTAATGGCATGGTAACAGGCAAACAACCCTTTAACTCCATTCATGAGGTTTTGTTTTCTTTGTCACTGAAATATTGTTGAATAGAAGCTCCGAGAAATAACAACACAACCACCATTTAAGCAAGTGCAGCCTTATGTAGAAGAGCACATATATAATATATTACACATATTTTGATTTCTTTTGAGTTGCTTATGTTTAATCCCCTCTTTATGTTTAATCCCCTTTGAGATATCTCATTTGTCTTTGTTTGTGACTGTCTTTGGACCAAGAAATGGAAACTGACAATTATCTTACATTCCTCGTGCAGGAAACATGCCCCCACGTACGCGAGTTCCATCAAAAAAATGTTCGACAAATACACCAAGTGAACTTTTGTTGCCAATGCCATTTCGAGCTGGATTTGGACTCCATTCTACTGTCATGCCATCTCCATCCTCACCATCACTCCAGATTCCGAATCAAGGTAGTTAAGTGTCTCATAATTAATTTATTACAAATTTGAAAATGTATTATTAATATTATTAATTTATGCGTTTTTTGTGCTTATGTTATTTTGTAGGAGCGTCTTTATCATCTTCGAGTCATTCTCTTACTCCTACTAGTGCAAATTTGGAAGATTGCGTCTCTCCTACTACTCCTACACTTTTACCAACTCCAATGGAAGATACGGGAAGTAGGATTGGGATTTCTGAAACTTCTGAGCATTCTGAAACGTCCGAAACAAAAAAGAGGAGATGGAGTGCCAAGGCTTGGTCTGAATATGACTTATATGATGGAGACATGTTTGAAGATGGCATAGCCAGGGCTCTTTGCAAGTATTGCCAAAAAGGACCGGTCCTTGCAGGGTCTGTATTTGGCACCTCAAATTTTACACGTCACACTCACAATTGCAAAGCACGGTTAGTTTTGCTTGATAAGGAAGGCCTAAGAGTTGAGGATGGGAAGGTAACTGCAAAATTTGATCAATCTATTTATAAGGAAATGGTTTCGCTTGCTATTATTAGACATGGATACCCTTTTACCTATGCGGAGCATGAGGCAAATAGGGATCTTCATGAGTTTCTAAATGCAGAATGCAAACCCATATCTAGAAATACCGCCAAAAGTCATGTCATGAAAATTCATATTAGAGAGAAACATAAGCTTAGAACTTCCATGATGAATATTTCTGGAAATATTTGCTTGACTTCTGATATGTGGACTTCTGTTGTTGGTCAAGGCTACCTCTCATTGACTGCACATTATATTGATGATGAATGGAATCTGCATGCTAAACTTCTGAATTTCTGTCATGTTGAGCCACCTCACACTGCAGTTGTGTTGCATGATACCGTGTTTGCTCTCTTAAAGGAATGGGGAATTCATAAGAAAGTGTTTTCTGTGACACTAGATAATGCTAGATGCAATGACAATATGCAAGACTTGTTATCTGAAAGTCTCTCATTGCATTGTCTTTTGCCTTGTGGGGGTGACTATTTCCATGTGCGTTGTAGTGCTCATGTTTTGAATTTAATTGTTCAAGATGGTTTGAAAGTAATTGTCGATGAGGTGAAGAAGGTTAGGAAGTTGGTGACCTATAATGTTGCTTCAGAGCGTAGAGTGTTGAAGTTTATGGAAGTTGCTTCTGCCGCTCATGTTGATCGTTCTAGGACTTTGAGCTTGGATTGCCCTACTAGATGGAATTCTACATATAAAATGCTTGAAAGAGCATTGGTATATTGTGTCCCTCTGTCAAGGAGATCTGATCGGGACTATCCGGAAATTCTAAATGAGGAGGAATGGTGCAGAATAGAAAAGATTTGTGCATTTCTAAAGCCTTTTGATGAACTTACAACTCTTATGTCGGGAAAGAAATATCCAACATCCAATCTTTATTTGAAAACAGTGTGGAAGATTGAGCTTCTATTACTCAGGTACGCTTCTTGTGAAGAACAAATCTTGAAAGACATGGCAATGAAGATGAAGGAGAAGTTTGATAAGTATTGGGAAACATATAGTGTTGTTTTCTCCTTTGCTGCTATATTGGATCCTCGCTATAAGTTTCAGTTTGTAGATTTCTGTTTCCAAGAATTGGAAAAAGTGTTGAATACTACAACTGCTGCATCAAAGGGTGATCTTGTGATGAAAGAGTTCTGTCGGTTGTTTGATGAGTATGCAAACCGCAATGCTACTCAAACAAGTGGAGGAAGCATACCAGATAACCAAAATCATGATGAGGATGAGATGGCGGTAAACGAATCTAAATTACTATTTTAAATTTCTTTGTTTAGTTGTTTTCATTTTTGTATTTATTACTTCTTTAGTTATTGTTAATCTACATTGGTTACTTCTCTAGTTTTTAACATATGCATGATTTTGGCACCTCTCATTAACATATACATTTTTTCTGTTTCTTCTTTAGGCGTTTGCTAATTATGGGGATTTTTCTGAAGAAAAAACTGAGATAGAATCCTACCTAGATGAGTCGAGGTTAAGTCACACTACAGATTTAGATATTCTCATGTGGTGGAAAGAAAATTCTTCCAAATATCCTATACTCTCTCTTTTGGCAAGAGATATCTTAGCGATTCCCATTACAACTGTGGCATCTGAATCTTCCTTTAGTATGGGAGCTCGAGTTCTTACGAAATGGAGATCATCTCTTCATCCGTATACAGCAGACGCGCTATTGACTACTCGCACTTGGTTGTTTGGATTTCATGTCGATGAAGGTACGCTTACTTTGTGTGTTCTAACTTGATACTTTCAATTGAATAATTGATTAGAGTTTTAATTGAATATTTATTACAATACAGATAACAATGAACACCAGGATGTTCGAGGAATTGAGTATCAAATGAAAGAGACGGGGATCTAACACTTGAATGAGTATGCCGCTTGTGTTTTGTGGTTGTATTGTGGCGTATTTCTGATGTAAAAGGTGTCATTCTAATAAGTTTCTATTGAACCCTATCGTGTGTTTGAATTAGAGGATTTTTAAACGTGTATTCAGAATCTTGAAATGATTGGATATTTTGGATGTTTTTAGAAATTAGTTATCTCATCTTGTTATTTTTTGTATGGCTGACTTGTAATATTTGATGATGTTAGCGTTTTTGTCATCTTATCTTGTTGTTTAGTACTTCTTTGCATATAGGCAACAAAAGACAATTGACAAGAATAGAAGCAACAAGCAAGTAACCCAACAATAAGGTACAACAATGAAACTAGTTATATTGAGTAAGGGCTACATATTATATACATATCAAACTAGGAAAACATTACAAATCCATATAGTTTTTTTTGTTATTTTCGGCAAATTAGGCAAGTGTCAATTACAAATTTTACAATCTCAAAAGTCAAAATCAACCCGAAATCGACCCGAAATGACCCGAAACCGGGTTCAACCCGACTTTGTTTCGACCCGATTTACCCGAGACCCGTTTGACCCGAAACCCGAAACGACCCGACCCGAACCCGACCCGAATGACCCGATTGACAGGTCTACCTGTATGGATATGGGTATCAACCCTAGCCCATTCCCCTTTCTCCATCCCCACTATGCAGCTCCACTCCCTCTGTCCAACCCTAATCACCGCTTCCGCCGCCGCCTCTATGGTCTCCGGTAATGCTTCCAACCCTAATCACAAATGAAGAAGAAGGGCGATTTAGATTCAACAGATGAAGAAGAAGGGTGATTCGGGCTCCACAAATGAAGAAGAAGGGCGATTCCAAGTTTCCAACAGTTGAAGGAGGGTGAAGAAAGGCGAAGAAGAAGGAAGAGAAAAGCATAAGAGGAAGGCGATTCCGACAGTTGCAGAAGAAGAAGGGTGAAGAAGAAGAGAACAGCAGGAGCAGTAGAGGAAGAAGAGCGCAGATGACGTTTGAAGATGAATAGAAGATCCTGATATCTCAATTTTTTGGGGTATATCAGGAAGGGATGATTTACAAAGGAAGAGGGATATGGGGATATCAAGTTGATACCCATATACCCTCATACCAAACAGGGATATGGATATCATTGATATCCATACCCATACCTCATATCCTGATATCAATACCAAACAGGGGCTGAATTGATATCGTCTTCTTCAATTCATGGTATCTGCAGAGTCTTCTTCGATTGATTTGCAAGGAGCGCGGCGTCGGAGCATCGTCCCAACTCCCAACAAGACTCGCCGCTTTACACCTCCGTCGATCTGCGATTTTAAAACAATTTCAGGCCTTTTTAATTAATTAAAAAAAAACTGAAACGAAAAACCTTTCTTCTTCGTTTTGTATAGAGCGACGTTTCCGTTCTGATAGTCCTTGGCTTCAGCCCCATCGGTCTACCGCAACATAGATCAATCAAGCTACTTATGAGGCCAAGCTACCGGATTTCCGACTATGCTTTCACCGTCCGCCCTTTCCTTCCCCGATACTGCTCAAGTCGAGGCTCGTGTGGAGGTCGGCGGCGTCGCCTCACCGTCGGCAGATCCGAAATCGAAGACCTGCTGAGGCCCGTTTGCTTTCCTCCAAGAGACTATGAATCCTGCACACTATAATCGAACACCAATTACTCACAAATCACAATTACAAACTCAATAGGATTATTGAACCCTTGAATAATAATCGAGCGTTGTATCCGAAGCCGCCACGACGGCCGCCGTCGGAGAAGTTACTGTCTCTCCTTTTATCAGCAGCCAGGGGAGCCCCGTTCTCGTCATACTTGCGATGAAGACGATGGAATTGAGGATCTGTACTTCGTGCATCATTCCCAAATCTAATCGGAGGGGTTTAGATCCCTAAAGGATTGCGACACGGTCGAATCCAGCAGAGGGTGGCGGTGGTTGCAGCGGAGGGTGACGGTGGTTGCCGTATCCGTCGCCGTTCTTGCCACGACGGAGAGGAGCCACAACCACTGAGCGTCCATGCCGGTGACGAGCCAAGCACCACTCTTTCCCTTGTTTTGTGACGGTGGTTACAGACTGAAGTGATGAAACTACGGTCGAATTCACACAAACAAATTAGCAAATTTGATCAGTAATTTAGTCAGTATGAATAACTAATACTTCCCTCGTTGACGCCGTTGCCGAGACTATCGTGCTGATAACGTGTTGTAATATAACGAAGAACAAGAGAGTATGGAGGAGATATATGAGAGATTTCTATTCATTTGTGTGTTCCTTCATAGAAGACTTACATGTCTTTATATAGACAAGAAAACAAAATATCAAAGGATGGCTTTATGGTGGAGGTTTAAGGGAGGTGAACCATCCATCCAAACTAGTGGTTTCATAACAAGATCTGATTTGTCAAAATTTCAAAATTCAAACCATCCTTTCACATTTTAAAGGCAATAGAGAATAAATCCGAAAAAAATAATTTCCATAAATAAAATATACTCGGATATAAGATTTTTGGAAAATAAAATCGGTAACAAATAAAGAAGGTTAAAATCCATTAAAACTATATTTGATCAAATATCTAATAAGATATCAACCAAACATATGATCCGTTATATGTGCTCTATCATTCAGTTCACAAACTTTGACATGAATCTCAAAGGTTTTGACACTGAGTATAAGTTCTCTTTCGTAAAGGGAAAGCTCCCCCTATGAAAGTGCATCCCTGTTAAGCATTCCGATCTCACGTCTAACGAAGGTGAACCTGTCTTCTAATGAAGGATATGGACACATCACCTTTTTCGACATGTTCTCTAATAAAATGATGCCTTACATAAATATGTTTGGTCCTTGAATCCTGAACATGGTTCTTTGTGATGGAGATAACACTTGTGTTGTCACACTTAATGAGAATGTCTTTGAGGTTGATGCCAAGATCTCTCATTTGTTGAGCTATACAAAGGATTTGGGAGCAACATGCTCCAACGGCTATGTATTCGGCTTCGGCAATGGAAAGAGCAACTGAGTTTCGTTTCTTTTAGTGCCAACTAATCAAGGATGCCCCTAAGAATTGGCAACATTCCGACATGCTCTTCCTATCCACCTTATAGCCTGCAAAGTCTGCATCAGAATACCCAATTAGTGTAAAATCCCTTAGCTTCAGGTACCACAAGCCAAGCTCTTTAGTGGCATTGAGATATCGAAAGATCCTCTTCACAGCTACGAGGTGAGATTCTCTAGGGTCAGCTTGAAACCTAGCACACATGAAAACACTAAATATGATGTCAGGTCCACTATCAGTAAGATATTATAAAGATCCAATCATCCCTCGATACTCCTTTTGATTGACACTCTTCCCGATCTTGTCTTGATCTAGAGATAAAGTTGAGCTCATGGGTGTCTTGGCTGCTTTGGATTTATCCATCTTGAACTTCTTCAAGAGATCCCTAGTGTACTTGCTTTGGTTGACAAAGATCCCTTTCTTAGATTGATGAACTTGCAACCCCAAAAAGAAGTTGAGTTCACCCATCAAGCTCATCTCAAATTCACTGCACATAATGTCAGAAAATTCCTTACACAAAGTTGTGTTAGTGGCCCCAAACAATATATTAGCAACATATATTTGAATAACCAAAATGTCCTTTTCTTTGGTCTGGATAAAAAGAGTCTTATCGATCAACCCCCTTTTAAAATTGTTTTCTAAAAGATATTTTGACAAGCGCTCATACCAACCTCTTGGGGCTTGTTTCAAACCATATAGCGCTTTGTCTAGTTTGTAAACATGATTAGGAATTTCTGAACTTTCCAAACCTGGGGGTTGAGCCACATAGACTTCTTCCTCTAAGAAACCATTAAGAAAAGCACACTTGACATCTATTTGATATAATTTAATGCCCAAAAAAGATGCAAATGCTAGTAAAATACGAATGGCTTCAAGCCTGGCTACGAGAGAAAAAGTCTCCTCGTAGTCAATACCTTCCTTTTGATTGTAGCCTTGAGCAACAAACCTTGATTTGTTCCTTACGATCTTACCATTCTCATCTAGCTTGTTCCGAAATACCCAACATGTGCCAATGATTGATTGATGCTTTGGCCTAGGCTTCAAGGTCCAGACTTTGTTCCTTTCAAATTCGTTAAGCTCACTTTGCATAGCAATGATCCAGTCTGGCTTTTGAAGGGCCTCATCTACCTTCTTTGGTTCTATAAGAGAAACAAAAGCATGAAAAACACAGAGATCTTTAAGTTTAGAATGAGTTTGAACAATAGATGTAGGGTCAGAGATGATATCCTTTAATGAGTGTGATGAGGAGTATTTGAACTTTCTCTTGCTAGTCTCAGCTCCCTGGTTTGTCACATCAACATGATTGATTTGTGTTACATCTGACTCCATGGATATGTTGTGCTCAGTTACTGTAGTTTCTGAAGTTTCAACACTTTTGGATTGGTCGCCAAGGGCTTTGGACTGAGCTTTAACACCTTGGGCAAATTCTTCAGTGTTATGATTCTGATCCTGCATGTTCCTCTTCTTTGTGTTCTTGGTAGCAATATCATCACCATCCTCATTCTCTGTATGGGTGTTAAGATCTAGATCTGCAACACTTTCACTTAAAGAACCGTCACTGCATTAATCAAATATAACATGTATACTTTCCCCAACCATCTTAGTCCTCTTATTGAAGATTCTATATGCTTCGCTACTTGTGGAGTAGCCAAGAAATATATCTTCATCATTACACGCATCAAATTTCCCAAGGTTATCTTTTCCATTGTTATGAACAAAACAAGTAAAGCCAAAGGGTTTAAAATACGATATAAGGGGTTTGCGGCCTTTGAAAAGTTCATAAGAAGTTTTCTTTAAGATGGAAAGAATAAGACAACGATTCAAAATATAGTTAGTTGTGTTAACAACTTCAGCCCAATTGGTTTTGGGCAATGCATTTTCTAAAAGCATAGTCCTGGCCATGTCCTCTAGGGTGCAGTTCTTTCATTCCACAACCCCATTTTGTTGAGGTGTCCTAGGAGCAGAAAAATTATGGGAGATGCCATATTTAGAACAAAACAAATCAAACTGAAGTTGATCAAACTCCCTACCATGATCAGTTTGAATTGACACTATGGGCTCGTTTCTTAAAGTTTGCAACTCCTTACAAAGTTTTGAAAACTCAAACAACGCCTCTGATTTTTCTTTTATAAATGCAACCCAAGTATATCTCGAAAAATCATCAACCACAACAAGCATGTACTTTTTACCATTGGGAGATTTGACTCGCATAGGACCACATAAATCCATATGTAAAAGTTCAAGGGGTCTAGAAGTACTTACAACCTTTTTGGGTTTGAAAGAGCTACGTGTTTGTTTACCTCTTGTGCCAGCTTTACACATATCAATACCTTTGAAGTCCATCTCAGGTAGTCCTCTTACAAGCCCTTTGGACACAAGCTTTTGTAGTGTATGTGGGCTTACATGACCGAGTCTCCTGTGCCAGAGCTTTGGATCATCCGTCAAAGCCTTTAGGCAGGTTAAGCTTCCTTGTTCCACTTGCTCAGTATTCACAGCATAGATGTTGTTATAGCGATAGGTAGTTAGAACTATTTCACCTATATCTTCTCTGCGCACTAAACATCTTTTCTTGTTAAATCCAACATCATTACCACTATCACATAGTTGAGAAACACTAAGCAAATTATACTTCAAACCATTAACAAGATAAACATTTTTATTGCTATGGTTAGGAACACTCCCAACACTACCGATACTAACGATGTCACACTTTCCTTTGTCACCAAGAATGATTGTTCCAGTGGATTGCTTCTTCAGTTCATGGAAGAGAGACCTCTTCCCACTCATATGTCTCGAGCATCCATTATCAATAATCCATTTTTGCTCCTTCATCTTGGTGATCTCCTGCAAGACAAAAATCAACCTTTGTGGCTAGACTAATAAGAAAATTTAGATCCATTATTGGGACAAACCATATTTGGTAAAATAGTGCATTTGGGGACCCAAGCTTGTGTTATCCGTTCTTTTCTCAAGTGAACAGGAAAGGTATTGCGAATGATATATGGATCCTTTCTTCTATAGGGGCAGATCTCTCTTACATGTCCCTTTCTTGCACAGTGGTGACATATAGGAGAGGTTATGCTTCCTTTTGCCTATACAAAAGTGGTAATGTGTTGCTTCTTTAAAAACCTTGGATTGTAACCAATACCACTTTAGTTTAGAGAACTTTGTCGCTCACCCAACATCCTATCAAGAGTGCCTTTGTACTTGTTAAAACTTATAAGGGATGTATGTTGGTCTTGAATCTTCTTATTCAGGGAAATCTTCTCGTTCTCTAAGTCATGATGTTCATTTCTTAGAGACGAGAAATCTTGCTTGAGTTCAGATTTCTCTGAGTCAAGAGTTTTGACATTAATGTCAAGACCCGAATAAGAGGTTTCAAGACTTTTGACCATCATAGACAGTTTCTCAATAGTTCTTTCCTAGTCCATAGTTTTCTTAATAAGAGTGTTGGTTTGGGCAATAAGTTTCTCTTCATTGGCAATCTTATTAGAAAGAAATTTCCGATAGTACCTCTTTTGGACTAGCCATAAGCTCTCTTACAGTTACCTCAAGTTGCTCATCGTGGGATTCCTCTCCTGAGGCCATGATACAAAGGTTGGCCTTTTCATCATCGGAGTCCGAGTCACCTGAGTCAGAATCACTCCAAGCTGCCACCATGGCTTTCTTCTTCCATCTATCAACCTTTTGAACTAGCTCTTCTTCTTTTGAGGGCAGTCTTTCACTAGATAGTCTATTTCACCACATTCATAACAAGACAAAGGTTTACTCTTCTTATCATATTTGTTGTATTGAGACTTACCTCGAAATTTAGATGACTCTGATCAATCTTTGTTGTTGAATTGTTTCTTTATTTTGAGGATTCGAGAAAGACCCCTTGTAATGAGAGAAAAGGGATCATCCTCATCATCATCATCGTCCTCAGAATCAAACACATATTTGGCCTCATCCTTCTTAGACTTGAGTGCCAAGTTCTTAGTGCTTGTTGGAAGTTCTCCATCTTCTTCATTGAGAATCATCTCATGTGTGATTAGCTTCCCAAGCAAGTCATCAAGGGGTAGAGTGGTGAAATTCTGGGCTTCTTTTATGGCTGTCACTTTCGGACCCCATTTGATCTTTGGGAGGCACCGCAATATCTTCCTCACTTTCTCAACATTCTAAAAGGTCTTGCCGAGAGAGTCAAGGTTGTTCATGATTTCTGTGAATCGTGTGAACATGGCCTTAATAGACTCATTAGGCTTCATTTTGAAGAGTTCATACTTTCGAAGGAAGATGCTGATCTTGGTGTCCTTCACTTGACGGGTACCTTTGTAGGTGACAACCAGCTTGTCCCAAATCTCTTTAGCCGACCTACAAGATGAAATACGATTAAATGCATTAGTACTAAGACCACATTATAGTAAGTTAATAGCCTTGTAGTTCTTGGAGACGAGTTCAAGATCCGCTTGGATGAACTCAGCCTTGGTCTTCACGATATTGCTTCCATTTGGTCCTTCTTTCATAGGAATCTTCGGACCATTCTCTATAATGTTCCAAAGTTCCAGATCTTGATCTATAATGAACATTTTCATCAAAGACCTCCAGTGGACGAAGTTGTTTCCTACAAAGAGTGGTGGTCTACTGGTAGACCACCCTTTTGCAAATCCTCCGCTTGCTTCACCAGACATGATAAAAAAACTCACAAGATTGTTAAATAAAAAGCAGTGAGTAAGGCTCTGATACCAATTTAAGGTTAGATAATGTATAACAAAGTAGAATAAAGATACTCTAGAAGGAGGGTTGAATAGAGTATGCCACCTTTTCTTTGATAATCTCAAAACTTTTGAAACGCTTGCAAAACCCTTAAAGGCTTAGTCCCCGCCTAGGGTTCTTTCCTCAAAGAACCCTGGGCGGGGTTATACAATTCGAAACAGGGTTATACAATTCGAAACAAGTGCGGAAATATGGTAAAGCAATAAGTAAAGCACGCAACGAATTGTTAACGAGATTCGGCTCCTTAAAGGCTTAGTCCCCACCTAGGGTCCTTCCACAACCCTAGGATTCAACCAGCTGTATTGATTCACAAGACTTAGGATCCTAATAGCTTACTGAGAAGCCTCTCTCCTATACAATTGCAATCTAGTCAACTCATGTTCCCTTGGAGTCCTAGACCAATCTAGAAGAGCCCCACCTCTCTCAGCTATCTAGTATAATCCTCTTACACTTCGTTAATTAATCGCCTAGTGTCCACTACCTGAGTTACAAACTCTCGAGTATAACACTCTCTCGAAATATATCCTATAAGCTCACTGTGTAACTCTCAAATGCTTTGAAACAAAAGATACAACTCTTAACGCCTAGAAGAGAGTACACGAAGAAGACAGATTGACTTGAGGGCTTTGTGTGCGATGTAGATCAATGATGTTTTAGTTTTTAACACTTGTATTGTCTTTTCTTCTTCTTCTCCTTTTTATACTAGATCAAATCGAAGCCTCTATTCAAAGAAGGATCTTCTCTCAACGGCTAGAACAGATCACGACAATCTTCACAATCTTCTATTCTGGGAAACTCCGAAGCCAAGATCCACCAAATTTGATCTTCTCGTCTTTAAGCTTAAGGTAGGAGATTTTCTTTCGAAATACTTGCTGCATTGTTAGTGCATAATATATAATAGTATTTGGAAATATATATAATAAAAACATATAATAACATCCGAAAATAATATTTAAATAATACAGGTTTTGTGTTTCATCAACACAGTTGTAGCTTCAAGACCTTTGACACAAGCTTTGTGTCAAAGCCTTTGAAACAATTTCCAATTTTCATCAAGGGAGTGGATTTATTAGAATTGAACTAAACAAAAGAGGACAGCAGAAAACCGTCTCCAAACCTCTCTCTCCACTCTCGGCCAACTCTCTTTCTATGTCTCTCTACTCTATAAGTTGATTGCTCAAGTGTGGGGATGATTCAAACCCTATCCCTAAAAGCTTTATTTATAAAAACCTAAACTTGGATACTAAGAAAGTAAAATCTATATATCTATTATAGAAAACATAAAACTTCTATCCAAAAATAAATATCTCTAAATAAAATCACTAGGGTAAATAGGAAAATACCCATAAGGAAATAAGTATCGAATGAGAAAAGATAAATAAATAGCATGGCTAAGTAATCTCCAAAGATCCAACCCAATCCTCGCAAATCTGTAGCGTGTGATCTTACAGTTGACGTCAAGTAGAGCATTCGACGTCGAGTGCATTGGTCGCCCTGAGGTGGGCTGGTCGACATTTGCTTCTCTTCCTTCTCTTTAGCACGGCTTCTTCCTCGGGTAAATAATACATAGTTAGATAGGCATTATAGAGTAGTTTTAGGGTCATTTAGATGTACATATTGCATTTTAAGGGGTTAGTTAACTTGTTTGCTCATTTGGTACTTAAGTGCGGAATCCACACAAGTTTAGCGAGTAATTGCAGATTTTGGATTCGAAGAAGGGAGGTCATTCATGAGAGTCATATGGATCATATGGAGGCAAGAACGAGCTAGAAAAGCCAAGTTGGAATGCACAAGGAAGAGGCGACAAAGGGCATACAAGAGAGAAAACGGCACCCGCGGCCAAAGGAACAAGGAAAGACAGAAACCACACCCGCGGCCATTACAGTAGAACACCAATTCGAGGCAGCACCCGCAGCCTGGTCACGGTTTTCCTGGGCCGGTTCAGCGCCGAGTTTCTTTTCTTCTTAAGTCGGGCCTATCTTTGGAAAACACTTTCTAGGGTTTTATGACGGTACTTAGGGCTATATAAAGACTTATTTTAGATGGTTTTTAGGAATCTTTTATCCTTTGAAGAATTGATAGACGACGTTTGGAAGAATGAGCAACTAAACTCATCTTGTTTTGCCTACGATCAAGACTTGGTTTTGTTGAGTTGTGAGTTTGGAATTCTAGTTGTTTTCTATTATCTACTTCAATTTCTTTGTGCTTTTATTGCTTATGGTGTTGATTCTATCTTGATTCGCGAACTCGTTAGAATTGCATCATTGCTAGGATTTTGATTCATACGTTTGTGAAACCTAATTCAAAGTAGCAAATACAGTTGAGTGGATCTCATAGAAAAGCTTGATAGTGTAATAAATTGACTATAGGTTAAATGTTAGTTCTTTAGGGAATTAATATTGCTTACATGTTTTATTTATCTTGAGACTTAGTGCTATTCCTACGATTAAACCTTAATCCGTGTTAAGATTGCTTAGGAATAAGGGATTGTTAGGACTCATAGGACTAATAAGCTATTTAAATTAAGATAAGAGTGGATTGATAGAAAAGACACAACTAGAAAGAAGAACTATGGTCAAGGAGACAAACCAAAATTGAGAATTGTAGGTGAAACATCTCATTCATCATTGTCCACAACCATCACCATTATTTAATTATTCAATTCTTTGCATCTTCACATTTCTACAATCCCCCTTGTTTACTCTTGTTGGTGATTATAACTCATAATGTAACCGTAGTTCCCTGTGGATCGACTACGGACTTACTAGCTATACTAGTTGGCTAGTTTGGATATTCTTTTGATAGGAACCCGACGATTTTGTCCTGTCAAAATTTGGCGTCGTTGTCGGGGAACTATTATTTATTTACTTTGTGTGTTTAATTACTAACCTTGGTGTGGACCACTTTCATGGTCCACACTCGTGCTACTGACTAATGTTGAAGGTGAGATTATTGCAGTTACATTAAGAGAGTTTTCATCAATACTTTACCAGATTGCAGGAGTACATTAATGATCTTTATTCATGGGGTTATCAAGCTAGTACAAGGGAAGTGCTTCTATGCATCTTTGATGGTATGACTGCTGAGACACGGAGCCTTGCTGAGCACATGACTGATGGAGGTGTATTAGATATGGGACTCTAGGAGATATGAGATTTTTTCTGCTACATGGATTTTCAATGTGCGCATAACGAGTCACTTCCCCAAGTATCTCAAATCATTGAGACTTCTGTTTCACCTATTGAGGTCATTGCGGGGAATCATATTGAGAAGATGGAGGAAGACAACACTCCATTTAACGAGATCACCCCTAGCTCGCCCGTTGATGAACCAAGTCTGGAGCGAACTGTTGAGGCGGCTCAAGAGGTAATGAAGGTCAACTATTGCGACTGGGAAGGTAGTGGTGATCATAACGATCCATGGGAGCATTACTTCAATGCACCACCAATGGAACTGTGTTGGTGGCCTTACATACCCTCGACCGAAAGCCAGGCTCAAGAATATGATGAGTTGGTAAGATTCTTGAACTCTATACTATTTTCTATCAATTTTTTCATATTTTGTATCCGTTCATCTCTTGGATGGGCACGAGAGTTTGATTTACTTTTGAGGATGCTAACAATGTCTGTTTAAGTCTTAAACGGACAACCAAAATGAGTCGAGCCAACAACAAGAAACAAAGGCGCTTTTTGGGAGGCAACTCGAGGTAAGTAGACTATAAGTTTTCTTTTCTTTATTAATTTTTCATTTTTCTTAGCATAATTAGAATCGTCGTAGATTTTAGGAAGTTGTTTTCCGCCATGTTAGACTAACCTTTCAGGGGGGAAGAACGAAGAAGGTCAGAAAGGCAGCGCCCGCTGCAAATCAAGGCAACAACAAAGGAAGCCGCACCCGAGGCCTTCTCGCAGCCTCAGCCCTGCAACCTCCTTTTCATTCATTTTCTTCGCTCTTGCTTTCGTGCCCACCTCCACCTCCACCTCCGCCATACCAGTGATCACGTGAGTTTTACTTTTCTCCTCCCTTGTTCTTTCTAATTTTTGTTGTTTTTATTTCATTGGGACAATGAAAGTTTCAAGTGTTGGGGAGGGGATTAGTGTACATAGTAGGTTGCATTGCATATCGAGCATGTTTAAATTATTCTGCATAACATTCATATTTTAATGCTTCGCATCTTAGTTTTATTTTAAGAAAAAAAAAATTGATAAAGAAAAAAAAATCATGCATTTGCATAGAATATGTCATTGTCTAAACAACCACCAAGCCAAGTGAGTCCTCAAAATTTTATTGAAATTATGATCATTTAAGTCCCATGACATGTTTGAATTGTTTTAGCCTTATCCCACTTATTTTTTTTAGGTGAAACATAGTTAGGTGAACATAATTGAGCTTGTATGATCTAAGTTCCTAGCATGACTGAAAACCAACAAAAATTTAACCTTGTGAGATTGATTTTTGGCCTTATTGGGATTGCACTTCATTGAGTCCTTTTTGCTCTTGTTTCATGTGTGTGAATACTCTCCAATGCTTCTACCTTTTGGAATTGATTTTGTTATCTATGTCAAGGTTGTACTTATATGTTTGTTATTGGTGAATTTCACATGATCGAGGCACCTTTATTAGCCCTATTTGACTCTATTCCACCTTTATTAGCCCTATCTGACCCCATCCGGGAATTAGGAATGGTTGGTGAATAATTGCTAGTACATTCATTACTTGGACCTAAGGAGAATAAAATTTACTTAGGGGTAAAAGTCAAGGAAAATCATTTTGATATAGCATGAAAAAAAAGGGAGAAAAAAGAAATGAAAAGAAAAAATTTAAAAAAAAAAAGAAAAAGAAAAAAGAAGAGGAAATAAAGGAATGAGTTGAATATGGTTTGTAAAGTTATATGCTTGAGATTGGAGTTGTATTACATTGTAGAGTTATGGTATGAGTTTATGAGTGGTATTGTGATTTGGCTGCTCCCTTAGTTCCCAGATTATTATCACCACATGGCCTAAATTGTTCCATACCTTATGTTTTCTACCTTGGCCCCATTACAACCCATAAAAGACCTCATGATGATTTTTGTTGGTAATGACATCCACGGTGGAGATTGTGATTCAATTTAAATTCTTATGTAGCTTAGTTGCATTTTGGATAGAGTTTAAGTGGTCATTGATAAACCTAAACACTTGAGTGAAAGCGAAAACACTTTATTGCCGGTGAGGTTGGATGTGTAAGCATGTGAGTTACTTCATCATATAAATACTTGCTAGGACATTTGTTTGCCTTGTCTATGTTTGCACTTTGATGAGATGTTGCTTTTGATGAGGCTATTGCATGAAGGATTGTGTTTGTGGGATGAATGACTCATAAATGTTTTGTTTTGCTCGAAGACAAGCAAAAGGCTAAGTGTGGGGGAGTTTGATAATACATATTTAGAGAGGCATTATAGAGTAGTTTTAGGGTCATTTAGATGTATATATTGCATTTTAAGGGGTTAGTTTATTTGTTTGCTCATTTGGTACTTAAGTGCGGAATCTACACAAGTTTAGCGAGTAATTGCAGATTTTGGATTCGAAGAAGGGAGGTCATTCATGAGAGTCATATGGATCATATGGAGGCAAGACCGAGCAAGAGAAGCCAAGTTGGAATGCACAAGGAAGAGTCAAAGGGCATATAAGAGAGAAAACGGCAATCGCGGCCAAAGGAATAAGAAAAGACAGAAACCGTACCCGCGACCATTACAGCAGAACACAAATTCGGGGCAGCACCCGCGGCCTGGTCGCGGTTTTCCTGGGCCGGTTCAGCGCCGAGTTTCTTTTCTTCTTAAGTTGGGCCTATCTTTGGAAATTATTTCTAGGGTTTTATGACGCTACTTAGGGCTATATAAAGACTTATTTTAGATGGTTTTTAGGAATCTTTTATCCTTTGAAGAATTGAGAGATGACGTTTGGAAGCATGAGCAACTAAACTCATCTTGTTTTGCCTATGATCAATACTTGGTTTTGTTGAATTGTGAGTTTGGAATTCTAGTTGTTTTCTATTATCTACTTCAATTTCTTTGTGCTTTTATTGCTTGTGGTGTTGATTCTATCTTGATTTGCAACCTCGTTAGAATTGCATCATTGCTAGGGTTTTGATTCATACGTTTGTGAAGCCTAATTCAAAGTAGCAAATACAGTTGAGTGGACCTCATAGAAAAGTTTGATAGTGTAAGAAATTGATTATAGGTTAAATGTTAGTTCTTTAGGGAATTAATATTGCTTATAAGCTTTATTTATCTTGAGACTTAGTGCTATTCCTAGGTTTCAACCTTAATCCGTCCTAAGATTGCTTAGGAGTAAGGGATTGTTAGGACTCATTGGACTAATAAGCTATTTAAATTAAGATAAGAGGGGATTGGTAGAAAAGACACAACTAGAAGGAAAAAACTATGATCAAGGAGACGAACCAAAGTTGAGAATTGTAGTTGAATCATCTCATTCATAATTGTCCACAACCATCACCATTATGTACTTATTCAATTCTTTGCATCTTCACATTTCTACAACCCCCCTTGTTTACTCTTGTTGGTGATTATAATTCATAAAGTAACGGTAGTTCCCTGTGGATCGACTCCGGACTTACTAGGTATACTAGTTGGTTATTTTGGATATTCTTTTGATAGGAACCCGACGATTTTGTCCTATTATAAACATTGAGGGGCAGTAGTCGATGTCGAGTGTGTCGAGTGATGGTCGATTGCTAAGATGAATTTTGACCACTCTTCTCTTCATTATAATAGCTTTGCTTCTCAACATTTACCCAAATTCAGTATCTCTTGTGATCGACGTTGAGGGAGCTAGGTCGACGTCGAGCTCCTTCTCAGCTTGTTCCTTTCTTCTCTTACAATTGCTAAAAAATCATTCGAAATCATGCGAAATTAAACCAAAACTTGTGTAGACCTCCATATCCTGCAAATAAGCATAAACTACACAAATTCTTAACATTGCCAACCCAAAGTATAATATATGAACAAGCATTGGGCTAAAAGTAAGCACAAAACATGGTATAAACTAGGCACATCAAACACCCCATACTTAAGCTTGCTTGTCCCCAAGCAATAACTTGGATGGTGATATAGGGGAAACCAACTAAACTCTCAACATTGTAGATCAATTCTCATATTACCACTACAATCAATTACCATCCTTGCAAAGGTACTCATGCCATCAAATCCATACATATGAATAAAAGAAACATCTCACACAAAATGAGGTTATGCAAAATAATTTTGCTGCTACAAAGCAACAGTAATTAAGAGGACTTTTATGCACATGGAGAAGTAAAGGTAAAAGGTATAGTGGTGGGCTCTTTGCTCTTTTTACTATAATGCTTTTATCTCTCTAACCTTAGCAATGCCTTCTCGCGAGCCGCAAATATGGGTGTCATGAATGGCCCCGGACACTTAGTGTTTCAGACTCCTCACCTTGGTGTCCCATCTCTCGTGAATTTTATCCTCCGTAAGCAGGGTCAAGCATCCTTTATTCCTAAGTGACCGGATTTTCTTTTACTCATTAAATTTTCCATTATATAATCATCCTTCCATCAAACTCCAATAATAATACCAACATAAAGCAATCATATAACATCTCCAAAAATGACTTCCATTCTCTTCCAAACTCCCCAGATAGGTCATATCATAGAAAATAGGCAATATAATGTATGTGGAGCAAAATAAAGTGTAAAGCTCATATATGGACAATTGTGATGCAAATAATCATAGGTCATGCTAGGATATATAAGAATAAACTTATATGGAAAATATAAAGTCCTCCATCCTCTTAATGTGCATATGTAAAAAACAACATCAATTTACCTCCCTTTTGTGTTTTTTTTTCAAAAATATGGACTTCATTGAGACTTCCCTTTACTAGGCAATTTCATGCAATATCTCTAATGAATCCACCTTTTGCATCATCGAGCCTTCTCAAAGCTTCCATGACACTTTTCTATTTGAATTCACAAGTAGGGTGATGCATAACTCTCAAAAACTTCTTTAGACAAAGACATCAAGCATAAAGACACACACACACACACACACACACACACACACACACATATATATATATATATATGCAAAGATAGGAAATAATGCATATGAGTGTAATCATTTAGTCGATGTCGGCTGCAACTCCTTCCCAAGGATAGTTGATGTAGCATTAGGGGGATCGAGATCGACCACTACTAATCGATATGGTTCCTCGATGTCGACCATGATGGTCGATGTCGAGCTGTCTTCAGTACTCCATCCTTGGTTCATCCTTTATTGTTCTTGCACCTACAACTTGTTAATAATAAAAACTCCAAAAATAGTGCAAAAACTAAGTTTAAAACCAAAACAAATATCCGAAAGTGGAAACCAAAAAGCAAAATCCTAACTAAGAGTCTATGGACATGCTCTAGACTTTAGATTCGCTAGGCCGACTTCTTCGTGTTTACCCAAGGAGGGACATGTAAGGTCAACAGAGCATGGACCTTCTATTCTGGGCTCTCGAGCTCAACTTTAAAGATTACTTCTTTCTTGTCCTTGAGCTCTATCTTCTCTGGGTGGACGCGGTGTACTCTTACCACTCAACCTTTCTGAAGGTTCGATAATATAAAACAATGTAATATAGAAATACTCTAGAAGGGGGGTTGAATAGAGTATGCCCGTTTTTCGCAGAAATCTCAAGACTTTTGGAGCTCGTATAAAACCCTTTGAGATTAAACCTGAATTACAAAGTTAAACAATCGAACCAAGTGCGGAAATAAGGTAAAGCAATAGATAAAGAACACGAGTAATTGTTTACGAGGTTCGACACGAACTTGGCCTACGTCCCCGCCTAGGGTTCTTCCACAGCCCTAGGATTCAAAAGGCTTTATTGATTCGCTTAGCTTAGGATCCTAATAGCTCACCGAGAAGCCTCTCTTCTATACAATTGCAATCTAGTCAACTCACGTTCCCTTGGAGTCCTAGACCAATCTAGAAGAGCCCCACCTCTCTCAGCTATCTAGTACAATCCTCTTACTCTCACAAATCAATATATCCTATAGTCTAGTGCAACTTCCTGAGTTACAAACTCTCGAGTAACACTATAAATGAATATATCCTATAATCTCACAGTGACTCTCAAAGGCTTTGAAGTAAACCAACAGACTCTTGAGCGCTAGTAGAGAGTACACTTGGAAGTCAGATCTCGCTTGATTGAATGAAAGCTTGTGTAGCACTTGTGTGTTCTGTCTTCTTCCTCCTTTCCTTTATAGAAGTAACATGGCGTATAAGGACCTTCAACACCAGATCTTCAACAACGGCTAGTTTGGATCATGGCGCGCCCGGATCTTCTATTTTTGGACACTTCGAAGACATGATCTCTCAAAATGGATCTTCCTCAATATGCACCATAAGGAAAGAAGTGATTACGAAAATACTTCCTAAAAGATTAGTTATACATATATATAATATAAAGGAAGTATATAATAATATTAAATACTATTCGGACATATAGAGTAGGTTTTGGATTTCATCAACTGTTAAAGCTCCAAGACCTTTGACACAAACATCATGTCAAGGCCTTTGAACCTTTATTCCGATTTTCATCCAGGGAGGGAGTTATCAATCTCCCCCTTGATGAAAGACAAAACCTGTGCATCCCTGCAACTTAGTCAAGCATAAATAATATAAGAGAAATCAGACTAAGTAACTGCATGGGTTAGACAAATGTTGGATCAAAATTTTTAAAGCATGCAAAAGCTATCCAACCGAAAACCCAAAAATCAAAAACCAAGGTCTTCCAAGACCTTCAAGCAGAAAGGTTTTCAAGTCTAAACAACCACAGATCATCTGCCCCTTTTTGTCTTTCAACAAAGGGAGGAGGTAAAACAGTCACCAAAAGTTTTGAAATTGTTTCCAAAAACCAGCAATGTATCAAGGATATAGATAGGATAGGGTAGGGTAGGGTTTAAGCTTCGTCGTCCAGAGCATCATCAGTGAGCCTCGTCCACAGTCCTTGCAGCATCTTGGATATCCCTCTCATCCTCGTCCCTTGGGGAGACCGAGGGATGCCAATCTTTTCAAGGCCCTTGGAGTCGAACTTACCCATATGACGCTGTTGTTCTTCATTTTTGACATCAATTCCAGAAGCTTTGAAGAGTGGGGTCAAAAGGGTGGCGAAAGGGAGGGGAGAGCCTTTTCTAGCTTTTCTAACATGAGCCATGGTTCCAATGATAGTGTTGCCCAGATTAAGGTCAAGGCCATTTAGGATGCGGTAGAGTAGGACCATGGCATTATCAATAAGGAGTGAGCCAGAGTTAAGACGGGGTAAGAGGTATCAAACAATGATGTTGAAAATTATTTTTGCCTCAAGGGTTAGGGATGAGTGGGTGAATTGCTTTGAGGTGTTGTTGGATGCTTCGAGTAGGAGGTACTTGGCTCGGGCAAGAATGATGTAGTTTTCTTTTGAGGGGTGTATTTCAGAGGGTGGACATGGGCTAGGTAAGCCAAGGAAATCTGCAAAGTCATTGGAGTTGAGAGAGATTCTAACCCCTTTGACAACAGACTCCAAAGACCAACCATTGGCGTCGTGTTTGGCTTTTAGGTTAATGTAGAACAAGCGGGTAAGCTGGGGGTAGTAGACGGTTTCAAGATTGAGAAGAGTCCAGGCTGAGGATTTTTTGAGAAGATCAATGCAGGGTAACTTCAAAGCTTCGAAGAACTCAAAATCTAAAAAATCAGAACAGCAAATCCTACGAGTTCGAAACTCATCTACCCACTTACCAGCAGTCTCAGCATCTTCAAACCAAGAGGAGGGCAAGGATTGATTTACCTGGATATAGGCGGGTGGATCAGCATTCTTCCTGCGAGCAATCGTTGGAGCAGCTCTCTTGACAGACGCTTCAAGACTTCTGAGGGTGCCCTTCCTGGTTTGCCTGGGAGATGGAGGCTTGACAGCAATTGGGGCTTTCCGCTTATTTGGAGACGGGGGATGAGGAGAAGGAGAGGGAGATTCTTCCTCCTCTTCCTCAGACCCCGAGTCCACACCGGACCCCGCTCCATCTCCTTCTACTTCCTCGTCCTCTCCAGATCCCTCTTGCTCTTCGTCTTCTTCCTCAGGCTCCTCCTCAGATGGAACCTCCTCGGCTTCGGCTTCCTTCCGAATCATCTCAGCTTCCTCATCTGCCAGTTTCCTTGCAAGCTCGGCCTCCTCATCGGCCTTTATCTTCTTCAAGGCTTCCTCTTCGGCTTCCTTGGCAGCATCTCTTTCCAGAAAAGCGTCGAGATCCTCTTCCTTGTCCACCTTCTCAGCTAAGATCTTCTTTTTCCCTTTTTTGTTTAGCACTGAGGGGCTTCTTAGAGAGCGCTTTTGAGAGCCCTTGGTGACAGTGGCCGTGCTCTCAGCGATGGTGCTCTGGACAACAGTTGGGACAATGGCTTGAGGAGTGGGTTCAGGTGTGGGAGAGGTGGCAGTGACCTAACGTCCCTTAGGGGTGGCGCCAAGTCGTTTGGGTGTGGAAGCTTTCTTTGTTTTGGGTGCCATGGAGGAAATCGGCTAGGGTTTTCTTTAGAATAGGTTGAGAGGTTGAAGAAGAAGAAAGTGAAAGGGTTTGGATAATTTTTGAGAGTGTGATGGAATCGGGTACAGACTTGGGTATAAGTAGAGAGAGATGATGGAGTGATGGGACGGGTTTAGAGTTCCAAGAGAAGAAATGATATCATTGCCAAATTTTGAAAGGTTTCCATTTCAAAATTCAAACTTTACCATTAAAATCGAACTGAATAACTGAATGATTTAGTTCCAAAATTAAAATATCTCAACGATTTAAAATTATAATTGATTAAATATCTAAAAAGATATTAACCAAAAATATGTGATCCGGTATATGTAATCCACCATTTAGTTCACACACCTTGACATAGTTCTCAAGGGTCTTGACACTAAGTAGAATTTATCTTTCGTAAAGGGAATGCTCCCCCTACGAAAGTGCATCATTGTTAAGCATCCCAATCTCTCGTCTTATGAAGGTGAACCTGTCCTCTGCCAAAGGCTTAGTAAAAATGTCAGCCCATTGATAATCAGTTCAAATAAACAAAATGGACACATCACCTTTTTCGACATGGTGTCTAATGAAATGATGCCTTACATCAATATGTTTGGTCCTTGAATGCTGAACATGATTCTTAGTGATGGAGATGGCACTTGTATTGTCACACTTAATTGGAATGCCTTTGAGGTTGATGGCAAGATCTCGCATTTGTTGAGCTATCCTAAGGATTTGGGAGCAATAGGCTGCAGCTGCAATCTATTCGGCTTCTACAGTGGATAGGGCGACTGAGTTTTGTTTCTTTGAGTGCCAACTGATCAAGGATGCTCCTAGGAATTGGCAACATCCTGATGTGCTCTTCCTATCCACCTTATAGCCTGTAAAATCTGCATCAGAATATCCAATTAATGTGAAATCCTTTTGCTTTGGGTACCATAGTCCAAGCACCTTAGTGCCATTGAGATATCGAAAGATCCTCTTCACAGCCACGAGGTGAGATTCTTTAGGATCAGCTTGAAACCTAGCACACATGCAAACACTAAACATGATGTCAGGTCTACTAGCCGGGAGATATAATAAAGATCCAATCATTCCTCGATACTCCTTTTGATTGACACTTTTCCCAGTCTTGTCTTGATCTAGAGACAATGTTGAGCTCATGGGAGTCTTGGCTGCTTTGGATTGATCAATCTTGAACTTCTTTAAGAGATCCTTAGTGTACTTGCTTTGGTTGACAAAGATCCCTTTCTTGGATTGATGAACTTGTAATCCCAAAAAGAAGTTGAGTTCACCCATCAAACTCATCTCGAATTCACTGCACATGATGTCAAAAAATTCCTTGCACAAAGATGTGTTAGTAGCACCAAATAATATATCATCAACATAAATTTGAATAACCAAAATGTCCTTTCCTTTGGTCTTGATAAAAAAGAGTCTTGTCGATCAACCCCCTTTTAAAATCATTTTCTAAAAGATATTTTGACAAGCGCTCATTCCAAGCTCTTGGGGCTTGTTTCAAACCATAAAGCGCTTTGTCAAGTTTATAAACATGATTGGGAAATTCTGAACTTTCAAAACTTGGGGGTTGAGCCACATATACCTCTTCCTCTAAGAAAACATTAAGAAAAGCACACTTGACATCCATTTGATATAACTTTATGCTCATAAAAGATGCAAATGCTAATAAAATGCGAATAACTTCAAGCCTGTCTATGGGAGCAAAGGTCTCCTTGTAGTCAATACCTTCCTCTTGATTGTAGCCTTGAGGAACAAGCCTTGCCTTGTTTCTTACGATCTTACCATTCTCATCTAGCTTGTTTCGAAATACCCATCGTGTGCCAATGACTGATTGATGCTTTGGCCTAGGCTTCAAGGTCCAGACTTTGTTTCTTTCAAATTCGTTAAGCTCACTTTGCATGGCAATGATCCAGTCTGGCTCCTGAAGTGCCTCATCTACCTTCTTTGGCTCAATAAGAGAAACAAACGCGTGAAAAGCACAAAGATCCTTAAGTTTAGAACGAGTTTGAACACTAGAAGTAGGGTCAGAAATGATATCCTTTAATGAGTGTGATGAGAAGTATTTGAATTTCCTTTTGCTAGTCTCAGCTCCTTGATTCGTGACACCGGTAGGATTGACTTGTGGTACATCTGACTCCGTGGTCCTATTAGGTTCAGTTACAACATTTTCTGACGTCTCAACACTGTTGGATTGGACACCAAGGGCTTTGGACGTATCTTCAACACCTTGGGCCAATTCTTC
This sequence comes from Persicaria tinctoria, assembly GCA_037127255.1. Lineage (NCBI taxonomy): Eukaryota > Viridiplantae > Streptophyta > Magnoliopsida > Caryophyllales > Polygonaceae > Persicaria > Persicaria tinctoria. The sequence goes on along the minus strand of JBANSL010000014.1, from coordinate 52,791,587 downwards.
AGTGTTAAGAATTTGTTCTTGCATGTTCCTCTTCTCTGTGTTCTTGGTAGCAGCATCATCACCTTCCTCGTTATCTTCATGGATGTTAAGATCTATAACTGCAACACTTTCACTTAAAGCACCGTCATTGCATTCATCAAAAATAACATGTATACTTTCTTCAACTAACTGGGTCCTTTTATTGAAGATTCTATAAGCTTTGCAACTCGTGGAGTAGCCAAGAAATATACCTTCATCACTACGCGCATCAAATTTCCCAAGGTTATCTTTTCCATTGTTATGAACAAAACAAGTACAACCAAAGGGTTTAAAATAAGATATAAGTGGTTTGCGGCCTTTGAAAAGTTCATAAGGAGGTTTCTTCAAGATGGAACGAATAAGACAACGATTCAAAATGTAGTTAGCTGTGTTAACAGCTTCAGCCCAATAGGTTTTAGGTAATGCATTTTCTAAAAGCATAGTCCTGGCCATATCCTCAAAGGTGCGGTTCTTGCGTTCCACAACCCCGTTTTGTTGAGGTGTCCTAGGAGCAGAAACGTTATGGGAGATGTCATATTTAGCACAAAACAAATCAAACTAAAGTTGATCAAACTCCCTACCATGATCACTCCAAATTGACACTATGGGCTCGTTTCTTAAAGTTTGCAACTCCTTACAAAGTTTTGAAAACTCAAATAAGGCCTTTGATTTTTCTTTTAAAAATGTAACCCAAGTATATCTAGAAAAATCATCAACAACAACTAGCATGTACTTTTTACCATTGGGAGATTTGACTCGCATAGGACCACATAAATCCATATGTAAAAGTTCAAGGGGTCTAGAAGAACTTACAACCTTTTTGGGTTTGAAAGAGCTACGTGTTTGTTTACCTCGTGTGCATGCATTGCACATATCAATACCTTTGAAGTCCATCTCAGGTAGCCCTCTTATAAGCCCTTTGGACACAAGCTTCTGTAGTGTATGTGGACTCACATGACCGAGTCTCTTGTGCCAGAGCTGTGGATCGTCCGTCAAAGCTTTTAGACAGGTTAAGCTTCCTTGTGTCACTTGATCATCATTTACGGCGTATATATTGTTGTAGCGATATGCAGTCAATATAACTTCACATGTATCTTCTCTGCATATTATACATTTTTTCTTGTTAAATCTGACACTGTTGCCACTATCACATAATTGAGAGACACTAAGCAAATTATACTTTAAACCATTAACAAGATAGACATTTTTAATACTATGGCTGGAATCACTTCCAACACTACCAATACCAACGATGTCGCATTTTCCTTTGTCACCAAAAGTGATTGTTCCCATGGATTGCTCCTTTAGATCATGAAAGAGAGAACTCTTCCTACTCATATGCCTCGAGCATCCACTATCAATAATCCATTTGTGTTCTTTCACCTTGGTGATCTCCTGCAAGACAAACATCAACATTTGTGGCTAGACCAATAAGCAAATTTGGATCCATTGTTGGGGTAAACCATATTTGGTAAAATAGTGCCTTTTGGAACCCAAACTTGTGTTATCCGTTCTTTTCTCAAATGAGCAGGAAATGTATTGCGAATAATATATGGATCCTTTCTTCTATAGGGGCAGGTCTCTTTTACATGTCCCTTTCTAGCACAATGGTGACATGTAGGAGAGGTTCTGCTTGCTTTTGCCTTTACAAAAGTGGCAATGTGTTGCTTCTTTAAAAACCTTGGATTGTAACCAATACCACTTTTGTTTAGAGAGATTTGTTGCTCACCCAACATCCTATCGAGAGTACCTGTGGATTTGGAAAAACTTATAAGGGTTGTCCATTGATCTTGAATCTTATTATTCAGGGAGATCTTCTCGTTCTCTAAGTCATGATGCTCATTTCTTAGAGAGGAGAGATCTTGCTTGAGTTCAGATTTCTCCGAGTCAAGCGTCTTGACTTTAATGTCAAGACCTGAATAAGAAGTTTCAAGACTTTTAACCCTCATAAACAGATCCTCAATAGTTCTTTCTTGGTCCACAGTTTTCTTAATAAGAATGTTAGTTTGGGCAATAAGCTTCTCTTCATTGGCAATCATATTGGAAAGGAATTCCGATAATACCTCTTTTGGACTTGCCATAAGTTCTCTTACAGTAGCTTCAAGCTTTTCAGCGTGGGATTCATCTTCTGAGGCTATAAGACAAATATTGTCCTTCTCATCATCGAAGTCAGAGTCGGAATCGCTCCAAGTTGCCACCATGGCTTTCTTCTTCCATTTGTCACCCTACTTGGGCTGGCTTTTTGTCTTTTGAGGACAGTCCTTTACAAAATGATCTATTTCACCACATTCAAAAGAAGACAACGGTTTAGTCTTATTTTCATACTTGTTGAATTGAGGCTTACCTCGAAATTTTAAAGACTCTGATCCATCCTTGTTGTTGAATTGCTTCTTCATTTTGAGAATTCGAGCAAGGCTTCTAGTGATAAGAGCAAAAGGGTCATCCTCATCTTCGGAATCAGATCCATCTTTTGGCTCATCCTTCTTCGACTTGAGTGCCAAGTTCTTAGTGCTCGCTGGAAGTTCTCCATCGTCTTCATTAAGGATCATCTCATGCGTGATCAGCTGCCCAAGAAGGTCATCAAGGGGTAGAGTGGTGAGGTCCTGGGCTTCCTCTATAGCTGTTACTTTTGGACCCCATTTCTCTTTTGGAAGGCACCTTAGTATCTTCCTCACTTTCTCAACGTTGGTAAAGCTCTTGCCGAGAGAGTCAAGGTTGCTGGTGATTTCTGTGAATCATGTGAACATGGCCTTGATTGTCTCATCAGGCTTCATCTTGAAGAGCTCGTACTTTCGAAGGAAGATGCTGATCTTGGTATCTTTAACTTGGCTCGTTCCTTCATAGGTGACGACCAGTTTGTCCAAAATCTCTTTAGCTGACCTACAAGATGAAACACGGTTAAACTCATCAGTGTTCATACCACAATAAAGTAAGTTAATAGCCCTGTAGGTTTTGGAGACGAGTTCAAGATCTGCTTGGTTGTATTCAGACTCCTTCTTTGCAATTTTGGTATCATTTGGTCCATCTTTCTCTGGAATCTTCGGACCATTCTCTATAGTGTTCCAAAGCTCTAGATCTTGGTCTATGATGAACATTTTCATCAAGGATCTCCAGTGGACAAAGTTGTTTCCTACAAAGAGTGGTGGTCTGCTTGTGGACCTTCCCTGTGCAAATCCTCCGCTTGCTTCACCAGACATGATCGAAAACTCACAAGATTGTTAGATCAAAAGCAGTGAGTAAGGCTCTGATACCAATTGAAGGTTCGATAATATAAAACAATGTAATATAGAAATACTCTAGAAGGGGGGTTGAATAGAGTATGCCCGTTTTTCGTAGAAAGTGTCAAGACTTTTGGAGCTCGTATAAACCCTTTGAGATTAAACCTGAATCACAAAGTTAGACAATCGAACCAAGTGCTGAAATAAGGTAAAGCAATAGATAAAGAACACAAGTAATTGTTTACGAGGTTCGGCACGAACTTGGCCTACGTCCCCGCCTAGGGTTCTTCCACAACCCTAGGATTCAAAAGGCTTTATTGATTCGCTTAGCTTAGGATCCTAATAGCTCACCGAGAAACCTCTCTCCTATGTAACTGCAATCTAGTCAACTCACGTTCCCTTGGAGTGCTAGACCAATCTAGAAGAGCCCCACCTCTTTCCGCTTTCTAGTACAATCCTCTTACTCTCACAAATCAATAGCCTAGTGCAACTTCCCGAGTTACAAACACTCGAGTAACACTATAAATGAATATATCATATAAGCTCACAGTGACTCTCAAAGGCTTTGAAGTAAAACAACAGACTCTTGAGCGTTAGCAGAGAGTATACATGGAAGACAGATCTCGCTTGAATGAATGAAAGCTTGTGTAGCACTTGTGTGTTCTGTCTTCTTCCTTCTTTCCTTTGTAGAAGTAACATGGCGCATAAGGACCTTCAACACCAGATCTTCAACAACGGCTAGTTTGGATCATGGCGCGCCCGGATCTTCTATTTTTGGACACTTAGAAGACATGATCTCTCAAAATGGATCTTCCTCAATATGCACTATAAGGAAAGAAGTGATTACGAAAATACTTCCTGAAAGATTAGTTATACATATATATAATATAAAGGAAGTATATAATAATATTAAATACTATTCGGACATATAGAGCAGATTTTGGATTTCATCAAGTGTTAAAGCTCCAAGACCTTTGACACAAACTTCCTGTCAAGGCCTTTGAACCTTTATTCCGATTTTCATCAAGGGAGGGAGTTATCACTTTCCTTTTCCCAGTGTACTTCAGCTTGAATCCTCTTGTGCTTAATTTGGCTAAGAACACTTGATCACCATCCTTATAATCTCTTTATTATTCATCCTTGACTTTGATAAGATGGACAAACCAAGGAATCAGTCGCATAGGAATATTATTAATTAAATCAAGAGGGGATAGATCCTTACCTGAACTTACCTTGTCGGGGATGAAAGAAATACTCTTTGTTGTTGCTTGGGGAAGTGGTCGATATCTACTGGTGTCAGTCAACATCGATTGCAAGTGCTCATCCTCCTTCTCTTATGTAGTCGATAGAGGTGCTGGAGTCGATGGTGGCATATCGACGTCGACTAGTAGGTGTCAACATCGACTGAGTACAGTCGACATCGAGCGTGATGGGTCGATGTCAAGGAGATCGGCCTCATACTTAACTTCAGAAGTATGTCCAGGCTTCCCAAATGTGGTCGACGTCGACTTTGTGTGGTCGATATCGACTGCTGTCTGAGTAGGTTGTTCGTCTTCCTGATTCCATATCGCCAAGATATCCTCCAATTGAACATCCATGGCCCTCTTCTCTACCTCCTCTGAGGTCATGGTCCTCTTCGTTGGTTCCTCACAAAGAAAAACTTCTCCCATTGCATGTAATTACTTGACCTCTATACTATTGACCTCCTTCATAGTATGATTGAAGGAGAACTCAATAATCTCATTGCCAAGTGTAAAATATAGAATTCCATTCCTTATGCTTATGTTGGCGTCAGTTGTAGCTAAGAATGACCTGCCAAGAATGATAGGGAAAATAAGATCCTCCGCCATATCAGGCACAATAAAGTTCGTGGGCGCATACAGCTTGCCCACCTTGAATGGGACATCATCAATAATTCTTATGGGCTTTACAAAGTTGTTGTCAGCCATATATATGGCGGGATGAAATGTCATGGGTTTCACCTTGCCAAAGATAATAATTCCCAAACTAACAAACTAACTAGTAACATAGTATAGCGAATAAGTAAGGGATCGAACCTACAGAGAATCAAGAATTTGTATTGCAATGTGTATTTATTAATATGAAAGTAAAGACAAGGTATAAATGTAAATAGGCAATAAGGAATATAGATGAAGTATTATGAATGTTAGTAAGAGCGAATAAAGGGTAGAAGAAGAGTGTAGTTTCATCTACAATTCGCAATAATGGTTGGTTTTACTCGATCCTCGACTCAATTCCTACTCTTTCAATCTCAATTTTATATTCTGACTTTGGTTTATATGGATTGACGTTCCTTGCATAGATGAAAATCCCTTACATCTATATGCAAACTCTAACCCTGCAGGATTTAACATACAAATAGCACAAATTCCCAAAGTATCGGCAGAAAGGTCGCCCAAACTGTCATTACCATACACAATCAAGATCATCCTTGCAAAATCACTCAATTATGCTTCCTATAAAAAGGTCTAATTATTCTCGCGAAGCAATTGAAACCCTAGCTGATGCGGATTAAGATGACCTTCTATGGGTCAAACTATGATCTTGATCCAAGTGAGCTCTCAAGATCGATTCGAGAGCAATTGATGGCAAAGAGTGTCTTCTTCAAGAGAAAGAAGAAGGCGTCACCATGGATTGAATAATAGATATTTTATTTATTTAATTATTACTAGTTTGAGGTTCTTTCCATATTTAGTAACTCCTATGTTAGTTGGAGCTATTTATGGAATGTCTTATTTTTAGTAATACTTAGTTAGGTGAATAAAGGTGGAAAATGAAAGTTTATCTCTTCTAGATATTTTCCTTGGCCACTAAGTAGGAATATTTATCTAGGATTTATTTATTATTATTATTAGGATTTAATATTTTTTTTATCTAAGCCAAAACTCTATTTTTTGCAAAGATATAATTGGTATGTTTGTTATTTAAACCATTTTCATCATTCAATAAAATTAGATGGGAAAATTATATTGAAGAAACCTTTTTGGCTTAGGATGTTTTTCAATTCCCCCATCCTAAAGCTTTTGCATTCAAGTTATTGTTCGATCAATCATCCGATACCAATCCAAACCCTAAATCCCAAACAAAAAGGAGAAACCCATCATGAGAAATCGTCACTGAACCAGTGTTCTTGTCGGTGAATCTGCCAAAACCGTCGCCAGCGTCAGGGCCTCACCCGCGGCTCTCTTGGCCGCGCCCGCGACTTTTCCAGTAGTGTTGCAATTGCTCTCTTTGTGTTGTTATTTGTGTTCTTGATTTCCTTCCGCCATTCCCACACCTTTCTTACTTCAAGACACTTGTTCAATAACATTAGATGGGAAAATTATATTGAAGAAATCTTTTTGGCTAAAGAGGTTCTTCAATTCCCCCATACTAAAGCTTTTGCATTCAAGTTATTGTTCGATCAATCATCCGATAGGCAATCCAAACCCTAAATCCCAAACAGAAAGGAGAAACCCATCCTGAGAAACCATCGTTGAACCAGTCTTCCTGTCGGTGAATCTGCCAGAACCGTCGCCAACGTCAGGGCCGCGCCCGCGGCTTTTCCAGCAGTGTTGCAATTGCTTTCTTTGTGTTGTTTCTTGTGTTCTTGTTTTGTTTCTGCCATTCCCACACCTTTCATACTTTCAAGACACTTGTTCAACATCAAGGATAGTTAAAAGATAGGGTCATCAACAAGTTGGTATTCTTCATTCTAAGCCCACAGGCGTGGCCACGGGTCAGACCCGGTGGGTCGACGGGTTCGACCCGCCGGGTCAAGGGTCGGGGGAAGGCGACCCAAACCCTAACCCGGGATTTCCACGGGTTGGCAGGTTCGGGTCACCCGGCGGGTCGTCGGGTCGACGGGTTGACCCGGCGGGTTTGACCTGCCGGGTACCCGCCAGGTCGACCCGACGAGTTGGAACCCGGGTTGGACGGGTTTGCACATGTTTCGGACTCGGAATCTGAATTGTCGGATCGAATTTGTCGAGAAAGGGAACGGAAATTGAACGCCTATGTGTTTGACAAATATCCTCGTGTTCACAAATCATACCTTGACTCTTTAGTCTTTATGTACAAAATACAATATGTAATATTATATCTTATAATTTTCAAAACTAAAAAGTCTACAACTTATAACTCTATAAGTTTTACAAATTACAAAAAAGTTGTACAATATTTGTATTAGGGAGTGTTGGGGGGGGGAGGAAGAAGGGCTTGAATCGGTTTCCCGACTGCCTACGTATCCTCACGGGGGTGAGGAATCAAAGCCCACGTAGTTCTTTTACCTGTATGTCTGAACCCCGGCCCGGTTACCTCCTCTTCTAGTCTTCTTGATCGTCGGATCCTCCACCACCTCCTGAGCCATGTGTGACCGTGCCATCAATGGAGCTCCCAACGGACTCTGTCTCTATTCCGTCATCATCCTCGGAATCAATCCCCAAGTTGTTCTTCTGCATCCGCATCTCCGCCTTCTTCCAATCTGCAAGGCAAACTTGGGCTTCGAGGTTCTCGGGAAGCAACCTTGATATCTTCTCCGAAAGAATCTGACCTCCGCGACTAAAAAGCTGCTCGACGGCTACGGTGGAGCAAGGTGCCCCAAGTATTCGTCGGAGTTCCAGCTTGGGGGGTGGGGGTCCCTTCGGCCTCGAGCTCCGCCTCCTCCTTCTCCTCGATCTCGTCGACGTGGTCGGCGAGAAGAGCATCATCTCGACGACGCCGGGATCCGCTCGCCGCCGAGACCGATGCACTTCGACGAAGGCTTGGTGTCACCGCCGGGTTCGACCCGCCTCCTCCGACACTCGGGGTCGATGAAGATGGGGCTCCACTAACACTCTTGCGACCCCTAGTAACTCGGTTAGTAACTCGGTTGATGAAACCCGACATTTTGAATTGAAGAGACTTAGGAGATTACAAGAGACAAGATCGAGCGATTAGAGAGCGATTATAGAGCGATTAGAGAGATTGAGATGAGATTAGAGGAGATGAGTGAGGTGTGGGTTGGAATTGGGAGGGAAAGGGGCTATTTATAGAGCCAAAACCGAGCCACTCGAGCCCGAAGCGCCATCGTTCTTAATCTTCTCGGGATGTTTTTTCGTGATGTGATACTTCAAATTACCAAGGGCCAAGGTTATTCCGCATCTTGTACCTTTTAGCACAATGACGACAAACGGCTACGAAAGATCGATCGGGTTGCACATCCGCCTTATCATAGTGATCTTGAAACAACGCCTCTTTGAGGTTGTCACCGGACATGATTACAACGTAGGAGCTTCTGAAAAATCAAATTGATAGAATGATAGGTGATTGATGGATTGGATGGGATTTGTGATATGAGGAGTCGGGTATTTATAGCCCCGAGTCTACTAGCCGTTACAACGGCTATATTTAAAAAAAAAAATAGCTCCGACCTGTGGGCCCTACCTCCAACGGTCGTTTTTTTAAAATAGGCCGACCCGACGGGTCACGGGTCACTAATCTCCCTACCCTAACCCTAACCCGCTACCCGCCCCTACCCGCCAACCCGGCAACCTGGACCCGGCGGGTCGTTGACCCGTACGACCCGGCGGGTCACGGGTTGACCCGTAACCCGTGGCCACGCCTAGATTTAAGAATAGATATTTTATTTATTTAATTATTACTAGTTTTAGGTTCTTTCCATATTTAGTAACTCCTATGTTAGTTGGAGCTATTTATGAAATGTCTTATTTTTAGTAATACTTAATTAGGTGAATAAAGTGGAAAAGGAAAGTTTATCTCTTCTAGATATATACTTAACCACTAAGTAGGAATATTTACCTAGGATTGATTTATTATTATTATTAGGATTTAATATTTATTTATCTAAGACAAAACCCTATCTTTTACAAAGATAGAATTTGTATGTTTGTTATTTATACCCTTTTCATCATTCAATAAAATTAGATGGGAAAATTATATTGAAGAAACCTTTTTGGGTAAGAGGTTCTTCAATTCCCCCATCCTATAGCTTTTGCCTTCAAGTTATTGTTTGATCAATCATCCGATACCAATCCAAACCCTAAATCCCAAACACAAAGGAGGAACCCATCTTGAGAAACCGTCCCTGAACCAGTGTTCTTGTCGGTGAATCTGCCAGAACCGTCGCCAGCGTCAGGGCCTCACCCGCAGCTCTTTTGGCCGCGCCCGCGACTTTTCCAGTAGTGTTGCAATTGCTCTCTTTATGTTGTTGTTTGTGTTCTTGATTTCCTTCCGCCATTCCCACACCTTTCTTACTTCAAGACACTTGTTCAATAACATTAGATGGGAAAATTATATTGAAGAAACCTTTTTGGGTAAGAGGTTCTTCAATTCCCCCATCCTATAGCTTTTGCCTTCAAGTTATTGTTTGATCAATCATCCGATACCAATCCAAACCCTAAATCCCAAACAGAAAGGAGGAACCCATCTTGAGAAACCGTCGCTGAACCAGTCTTCCTGTCGCCGAATATGTCAGAACCGTCGCCAGCATCAGGGCCACGCCCGCGGCTTTTCCAGCAGTGCTGCAATTGCTCTCGTTGTGTTGTTTCTTGTGTTCTTGTTTTGCTTCCCCCATTCCCATAACTTTTATACCTTTAAGACACTTGTTCAACATCAAGGATATCAAGGATAATTGCAATATCGGGTCATCAACAAGTTGGTGTTCTTGATTCTAAGCCCACAGGCGAAGGATCGGGTATCTCAAACGTATCAAGAACACCAACTTGTTGATGGCCCGATCTTGATACGTTTGTGCTACGCCCTTTGTTTCATTGAGTTGATGTTACTAATGTTTTTGATTTGATGGAATGGGAATTTCGGGATGATTGGGATAATGATCCCGATCCATTGGAGGAATTCTTCGCTCTCGAAAGGGCGGCCCGTCAGCGTCAACAACAACGAGAGGCTCAAAGGCACCGACTTTGGCTTCAACGACAAGAGAAGGAGGAAGAGAAGAGGTGTCAACTACAACTTCAACATCGCCGTCAGATGTGGCTTCTCCAACAAAGAGAGGATGAGGAGGCACGACAACGAGAGGAGGAAGAACGACGCCAAGAGAAGGAAATACGTCGATATTGGGAGGCTTGGTTTGCGGACGCCTTTGCTCCACCTCCCACACCATCTTCTGAGGTTGTTATTTCTTCTGCCAACTAGGAGGTCGTGGATATTGAGACCAACGATGCAGCCCAAGTTGAGGTCGAAATATTTGCCTAGAAAATAGCACAGTGCGACGATTTTGTTTCGAAGTTTCCCGTTGACTCCAACCTCGGAATTGAGTAAATGCAGTCTTGTTGGGAAGCTGACTCGACGAGCTTTCCAATGGTTGGTTACAAGATGCAAGACTCCCCCAGGAAGACCTAGGAATCTTCACTGAAAGTTGACTGTAGTGCTGCGTAGGAGGTGGTGCATGTCTCCATTGTTGACAACGATGAGGTAATTGATAAAATTTCTCTTAAGTTAGGTATCATACCTCTTGAGAACGTTCATGTAGTTGTCAATGCTGTAGTTGAAGTGTTTGTTGAGCCTAATCCCATTGAAGATCAAGTCCGTTGATCATCATGATGTCTGAGGGTTCCTATACCTCGAAATCTTCTGGCACCTATTTTGCCCATACCTCCATCGTCATCATGTCTGAAGGTTTATGTTCCTTCCCCTTTGATCATCAATGACTCGATTAGAGGACGAATCAAAGCTAATAGGGGGAGAATGAGGCGGATTAAGATGGCCTTCTGTGGGTCAAACAATGATCTTGTTCAAGGTGAGCTCTCAAGATCGATTCGAGGGAAATTGATGGCAAAGAATGTCTTCCTCAAGAGAAAGAAGAAGGCGCCACCATGGAATGAAGAATAGATATTTTATTTATTTAATTATTACTAGTTTTAGCTTATTTCCATATTTAGTAACTCCTATGTTAGTTTGAGCTATTTATGGAATGTCTTATTTTTAATAATACGTAGTTAGGTGAATAAAGGTGGAAAAGGAAAGTTTATCTCTTCTAGATATTTTCCTTGACCACTAAGTAGGAATATTTATATAGGATTTATTTATTACTCCATCCGTCCAAAAATACATGGGCTTTTATTATTTATGCACGCTTTTTTAGGAGCTAAAAACTATATAAAATATTAACGTTTTCATTAATTTTTTTTAATAATTACAAACTTATTATCAATAAGTTTGTAATTATTAAAAAAATTAATAAAAAAGTCAATATTTTATATAGTTTTTACCTCCTTAAAAAAGCGTGCGTGAATAGTAAATCCCATGTATTTTTGGACGGAAGTAGTATTATTATTAGGATTTAATATTTATTTATCTAAGCCAAAACTCTTTCTTTTGCAAAGATATAATTGATAGGTTTGTTATTTAAACCCTTTTCATCATTCAATAAAGTTAGATGGGAAAATTATATTGAAGAAACCTTTTTGGATAAATAGGTTCTTTAATTCCCCCATCCTAAAACTTTTGCATTCAAGTTATTGTTCGATCAATCATCCGATACCAATCCAAACCATCAATCTCAAACACAAATCAAACACAAAGGAGAAACCCATCCCGAGAAACCGTCGTTGAACCAGTGTTCCTGTCGCTGAATCTGCCTTGGCCGCGTCCGCTGCTTTTCCAGCAGTGTTGCAATTGCTCTCTTTGTGTTGTTGCTTGTGTTCTTGTTTTGCTTCCGTCATTCCTACACCTTTCTTACCTTCAAGACACTTGTTCAACATCAAGGATATCAAGGATAATTGAAAGATCGGGCCATCAATAAGTTGATGTTCTTGATTCTAAGATCACATGCGAAGGATCGAGTATCCCAAACGTATAACGAACATGATGCAATTCTACAAAGATGTCTAGTCAAATTAAACTAAAAACCTAAATCATCGCAAGGACAAATAAATAAACATGGTTATAATATAGAACTCAAGTCTCATGATTCAACCAACCAAGTCTTAAATTGAATACGAAACCACGAGAATCCTATGTATTCATGACGTACCTTGGATCGCTCAACATCAATCCTCTCATCTCTCTTAGTTAGTCAATTATTGAATGAACGAGACCAGCTGAAAATAACCTAATATAAGCCTCCTATCGTAGAACAAAACCTAGAGTAAGTTTAGATAAAAGTTTCCACAAAGATAGAATTGGGCCGCATTGCACAGATCCGGAAACGAAGAGACCGGCGGGCGCCGTTTATGCAGTGGCGACAGCTTCGACAAACTGAACTTGTAACACACTTTCTAGAGTGATCGTTTGTCTAATTGACGCATATGAATATGGGTGGGAAAGCTATTTTCTCGGACTACAACTCTCATGAAGACGTCATACGCTAATTCAACGTTCTCAAAACCTTAAAGATGGAATTTCTCCATGTTCTTCATTTCCGTGGCTTCCCAATTGAACTTCCAATCCTTCCTTGGCTTGTCCCATGCTCTTTCATGGCTTGTCCCTTTGATCTTCTTAGCTCCATTTTCTTAAGATTTCTCCACCAACATTCCTCCACCCAAGCGTGAATCTCTAATCCTGAAATTAACCAATAAAATGTGTACATTCCGTGTCTTTGAATATAAATGATCAAGATACGAATTAACTCTAAATCATGTAACATTGACTCTCTAATTGCACTAAGACGTACCTATAATGCGTATATGAAATATGCATTATCGAACTCCCCCACACTTAAGCTTCGCTAGTCCTCTAGCAAACAAAGAGTAGAGCATAGGGATAGAGGCTTCTTTATGTAAAAACAAATTTTTAAAAAAATATATCATAGCAAGTGCAAATTAAACATGAATTAAGCGTAAAAATTGTCTTAACTCTTGTCATAACTCAAACTCCCCCACACTTAAGCCTTTGCTTGTCCTTAAGCAAGGAAAAACAAATATAGAATTAAATATCCCACAAATAATATCTTCAAGCTATAATTTTAGAAAAACAACATCAAGCAATAGGAGCCATGAACAAGAGAACAAACGTCCTAGCACATATATGAGCGATCCAAGGCAGTTTAATCCAACCTTAAATTTGATGCATTTCAGGTTTATCAATTTAAGCCCACTCAATCCAATATGTCCTAAGCTACATAGAAATTGAAAGCCATATAACAAATCTCAACCATGAATGTCATTACTTGCAAGCACATCATGAGGACTTATATAGGTTATAATGGGGCATTGGTAGGAACATAAAGCCTGGGAAACATTTAAGCTTGTGGTGCTTTAGATCCAGGAAAAAGGGTTAGTTATATACAACACCAAAACCTCTATATTTCGCAAACCATTCCATTGACAAAGACTCCAATAAATAGAAATAAGCTCTTCATCGTTCAATAGCCAAACATAACTTCATTATTCAATGCAAATGATGATGACTTTTTTTTTATTTTTTTTTCTTTCAAGCTTACTTTTGCCCGTAGGTGAATTTTATCATCCCCATGTCTAAGCATCCTGACTTTTGCCCTAAGTGAATTTTATCCTCCTTAGGTCTCAAGTTACTACACTTTTACTCCTAAGTGAATTTTACCCTCCTTAGGCCCCTAGTAATTTTTTATTTGAATTATGCAAGAAAGGCTACCTTATTTCGGATATGCCTCTCGCTATGTGAAATCATACATACATCAACTCAACTCAAAACAACTCCAATATAAAGATTTTTCACTAATTCTCCTCCTAATTCCCGGATAGGGTCATGCTAATCATTGGCTACAATATGTTTTGTGGAGTTTTTTAGGAAAATTGTCTATTAGGCTCAAAGGGCTTCAAGCAGAATATATATATATATATATATATATATATATATATATATATATATATATATAACAAACATGTGTGATATGGTCTCGAAAATAGATAAATCAATCAATCTCAATAGGTAGAACATACGGAAAGTAATCACACAAGAAAAATTAACGTGCAAGTGTTATGTTTTATAGGATTTCAAATAACCTTAGGATCATACATGCTCGATTATATTCTCTAATCATGCTCCAATCAAAATTCATTTCAAGCAATCAAATCATAGGACTTATGCAATTAAGATCATAAAAATAATTTAGAAGACAAACATGATAAGATGGGTATTTGAGTAACACATATATACAATGCATGATATTTTTATATTTTTGACATTTATTTCATCATTTTTTTTCTAATGCAATAAGACAATGGAAAAGTACGTGAACATGAATATATGACAATGCAAACAAAACAATAGAACATTAACATGAATGCATGAATCTAATAATGCAACTACCCTCCCCCCCCCCCCCCCCCCCCCCTACACTTAAACTTTTCATCAACCTTAAATGAAAATCAAATAAAGACAACAAAATTTAATATAAAATCACAAGTGTGGGAAAAGGGAAACCTACTTTATCATGGTAGTGGAACTCTATCATTTTATTGAATTTGAAAGACTAAATATCTAACTAGAATTTGTAAAACTTGAAAACGAAATAACTTACCTTGGGTTGTTCCCCAAGAAGCATCCTTGGTTAATGTCATAGACTCGATGGTTTATTCTTCCATTCCTTAAAGACTCATTCAGACATTGTTAACGCCCTTAAAAGCAAACAAATTCACTTACCCAACCATAATTTGAATGAACACTAAATAGGAAGAAATTGGCAATTGAGGATACCTTCTAGAGAAGCTTTGACACTTCCCCATTTACCTGAGTTCGATCTTCTCTAGAAAGAATGTAAGACCACCAACACAGTTCTGCCGGTGTTTTGTGTAAGTAATGCTCCCAAGGATCTAAATATTCACCATAATCGACAAAAGTGTTAGACATTTCATTACCTTGCTCAGGAGCAATAGAGATCGGCTCTGGACTTGGTGCTTTGATTGGCACGATTGAGATGATTTCTCCAGATGACTTAGGCACTAAAACACACGGATCCTCAAAATATACTAGTGCATCAGATGAAGTAGGTGGCATAACATATTATTTAGAAATAGGCATATTAGATGACAAGGAAGATGACACAACATATGATGGGGAAGAAGGCATAAAAGATAATGGAGAAGGAGGAATAACAGATGAAACCTCACGCGTCAACTCAGGAGACTCCGTTTCAGGAAGCACTAGATCTTCTTCTTCATCCCAATCATCATCAAAGAAGCCATATGTCTCCTAATATTCTTGCTTAGTTAGTATCCTTTCCTTTGGGCATTCTGTAGAGACGGTGGGCGCCGGTTCTGCAAAATCATCGATTTCCTCTAATGTCCGTAGCAAACAAATATAGCAACCTAGGTTTTGGATAAATTCCCATGCTCTTGACGATCCTAGGTAGCACTTGCCATTTTTTACAAGTTTTTTCATTCCAGGTTGTGCACCCTTAAGAACATAAAGCACCTTATCTCGCGCACTATCATGGATACCCCGTGATTTACAACCATCCACTAATTATTGCACTCTTGCAAGGTAGTGGTGAAAATATTCTCCCTAGTCCTGATATAATCTCAACATCTTGAAAAAAAAATAGTAGCGAGGTGTTGGGAACCGTAAGATAGGTTCACAACAAGGTTAGATGTATAAACAAAAATCAATAAATACCAAAAACAAAGAAATAAACTTCATTCCTCGACAACAACGCCAAAATTTGGTGGGATGAAATGTTGTGGGTTTCACCTCGCCAAAGACAATAATTCCCAAACTAACAAACTAACTAGTAACCTAGTATAGAGGATAAGTAAGGGTCCAACCCACATAGAATCAAGTATTTTTATTGCAATGTGTATTTATTAATATGGAAGTAAAGACAACATATGAATGTAAATAGGAAATAAGGAATATCGATGAAGTATGATGAATATTAGCAAGAGCGAATAAAGTGATGCGGATCAAGATGGCCTTCTGTGGGTCAAACAATGATCTTAATCCAGGCGAGCTCTCAAAATCGATTCGAGGGCTATTGACGGCAAAGAGTGTCGTCCTAAAGAGGAAAAAGAAGGCGTCACCATGAATTGAAGAAAAGATATTTTATTTATTTAATTATTATTATTATTACTAGTTTTAGGTTCTTTCCATATTTAGTAACTCATGTTAGTTGGAGCTATTTATGGAATGTCTTATTTTTAGTAATACTTAGTTAGGAGAATAAAGGTGTAAAAGGAAAGTCTATCCCTTTAGATCTTTTCCTTGGCGACTAAGTAGGAATAATTATCTAGAATTTATTTATTATTATTATTAGGATTTAATATTTATTTATCTAAGCCAAAACTCTATCTTTTCCAAAGATATAATTGGTATGTTTTTTATTTATACCCTTTTCATCATTCAATAAAATTAGATTGGAAAATTATATTGTGCAACCTTAATAGGATTTTAAGGTTTCTACAATTCCTCAAATCCAAAGGCTTTCTATCCCCTTATGTTCTTGGTTACCATCGGTAAAATCCAAACCCATTCCCTATTCAATCAACAAACACAAAACAAAACACAAACCCACTGATTTCTGTCGCTGGATGATAATGCATATCTTCGATAGGCATTATTAGTTTAGTTAGGTTGCATTTCGTTCATAGTTTGTGGTTAATTTGCATCTTGTGATTATTCTGGAAAAGTTCGGATTCTGCGCAAATTTGTGTTTATCTTGCAGATTGAATCCTAACACATTTGGGAGATGCAATATCTTGAAGAGGAATACAAGAGACATTGGAAAGAAGCAAGGATGGAAGAGAAGCACGGACACTTGGAGATACCCGCGAAGCTAAACAAAAAGACACGGCTGCGAGACATGTCGCGGCCGCAGCATGCGTGCCGCGGCTGCAGCAATAGAGAGACGCCGCGGGTTGGAAAAGGATGCATGTGCCGTGGTCACAGCACTGGTCGTCAGCGACGCCGTTTCGTTTAAGAAAACCCTAGTTTTGTTAGATGTTTTATGGCCGACTTAGACTTTTAAAAGGCCGATTATTGTTTATTTTCCTTTCACTTCCATTCTATTCTACGTTCATCAGACAATTTAGAGATTTGAGCGGTGTCTTCCATGAGGAACTAAACTCATCTATTCTACCTGCAATTTGAAGCCTTATTTGGATTGATTGTGAGTTTCTAATTCTCGTTCCTTGTTTCTTATATTGAATGTTTCGACTTCTTTGTGCTTGAATCACTACTAGAATTATGTAATTAGACATCACGTATTTTAAGTCTGTCAATAAAACACCTGATGTTAAATTAGTTTCTTACGTCAATTATTAAATTTTTCATGTTAAAAAACATTTAGAAAATTGTCAAATTTTTTGACAGATGTGAAATTGTTCATTCTTAAAATAAAAAAATGAGCATGGGTTTAAATTTTCTAAGTTAAAATAAGCGGGATTGAAACACTTAGAAAAAGTAAGAGGGTTTTCAAATTTTAGGTCAAAGTTATAACACTGGCAAATTTAATGGGTGTCCACATTTACTTTGCTGAATCCCGAGTTCTCGACCCCGACTTTGCTCTTACTCTCTCCATTCTTTAGATCTCAATCACCTCCACTTTCCTCCATCTCCGGTGACGTTCCACCTCTCTGATGACCTTCCTACACCTCCTCCTCTCCTCTCCTCTCTACTCCAGGCGCCTCCCCCGCTCATCGCCTCCATCCTCTTCACGTCTTCTTCAACCATATCCTGACCCCGACCTCTCTCTTCCTCTCACTAGGTCTCAAAACAAAGTCTCCCCTCTTCCCGCCCCTAAATCCCTCCCTCTCCCTCCAGATCAGAGAGGGTTTCTCTCTCGATATATGTAAGGTTTTTCATCTCTTCACCGTTGCTTGTTAATTATGTTGATTCGCTAACCCATGACACCCTCGCACCACCACTTCACCTCCTCGCCACCGCCGGGATTAGATCTTTCTCTATCCTCAACTCCAGCACAATATCTCCTCTTCCTTACCCTTCAAACCTTCACCAGCGACCACCGAGCCTACCGATCCATCTTCTCTGGCTTTCGCAGAGCTCTGGCAGGTCCTCCGTGCTCGAGAGTATAGTTGGACGCGATTTAGGAGTTGTATTTGGAGTCTGAGAGGAGTTTGAAAAACAGCAGCTGCTTATTTCTGAAGTTTTGTTGGAAGACTTGAAGAAGCATGTGATCTTTGTAGTTTTGTATGAACACATTTGGACCCTCTTATAGGCTAGAAGACTTGAAGAAGCATATGATCTTTGTAGGTCTGCTGAATAAGTATTCTTCACCTTTCTTATTATTCAAGAGAACCGGAAAAAGAAGATGGATTAAATATTGTTGATATTTAAATTAAAGTAATGTTGTGTTAAGGCATGAAGGGCTGCAACTTTGAACCTATTTGGAAAGTTGGATCATATTTCATCCACTGAAGCCTTGAGAAAAAATGGAAAAAAACAGAGTCTTGCAAGCTATTGAACTTGAAAGTGGCCTTAGTAGGAAATGACGCCCTTAGAAATGGGCATCTTATTGTGTCGGAGGTAACATTATTACAGACTTGTCGTTGTGATGTTTCTCTTTTGTGGGTTTTGATAATGATAAAAAAAGAAGAGAAAGAGTATTGTGATTTTTGAGCTGGGATTGGTTTCTGATTGGGTTTTGTTAGTTATATGCTGGTAAACTAAGATGGCTACTCACTCGTGCATCTTATTGACATCCGTACTTTTATGACACTAATGACATAACTAAGTTCTTGGTAGAAATCGATAGTTTACTCAATATTGTCATGTTGTAATCTGATGGAATACTTTTCTAATTGGCATGGAGGTAAAAGCATTTGTGACATTAATTTTGGGACCAATCTTAATTGCATCTCCCTACAGAGAACGTGAGAAGCATGTCAATTGTATTGAATCTTGCGTGCCTGTATTTAATAAGGTTGTCATATTGAATGTTATTACTTTCTACAAAACTGACAGTCATGGAAGTTTAGGATCCATCTATTAATTGCTGGTACAGTGTAGTGAAAGCTCCTCGACTACTGACATCACTCATACTTTTGCTCCTATGGCTTCTCAAAAGTTGGTCAACGTTCTTGAAGATTCTATGAAGGTATCTGAAAAGATAATGGTCTCATGATTTTAGTACCTTTTTTGCTTGTTAACCTCGGCTACTGGAAGTACATGAAGTCAACTAGTGGTCCATGATTAGTAACATTAGTTTCATATGATTGATTCAATTGTTATCAAATTTTTCTAGTTCTCTTTCAGGAATTCACTCTGCTGAAGTGATCAAAATCTGTTTCAGGATATACACATGTTGTAGAGGCCCTCAAAGTACCTCTTCGTATATTTTTCATAATGTCATAGACGTATGTTATTCTCATGACAATTCACTTAAATTATTGAAGAACACCAACTCCTTTTGTGATTAATATGGTATTTCTCCTCAATTACAGGATAACTAGTGAATTTCCACATCCACTATATCGTGTCATACAACCTATTGCGAATAGGGTAACCCTCAGTTGTACATTATTATGTTAAACATCAATTCACTTTGAATAGAACTACCATTCTAATTTAGGGATTGAACAAGTTTTTTAGCTGTCGTATCATGTAGTTGATCAACTTGATCGGGATGCGGGATATCATCAATGATTTTAGAAGAAGAAAAAAATTGAAGCTGAGACGTGTCTCGTATCAGAGTGGCTCATATGGTTCCCTTGATTTTCCTTATGGATATATTTGGAGCCCTCGTCTCGTTCCCAAACCCAAAGGTCAAGAAATTTAGACTTATCAGTTGAATATCGTTTACTTTCAATACATTCTAAGAAGATTCTGTTGATTTATTGTCTATGTACTTGTTTGACTTACTTGATTGGAGATATCTTGTCATATTTAGTGCATATTCTTATTGTGATTCAGGTTGTTTTGCATTCTTGGAAGAAATAGAAGAGCTACATAGTGCTTCATTTATGTCAGAATTCCTTGCCCAATATTTTGGATTGTGATTTTTCCTTCTGTAAGGAACAAAATAAAATATAGATACTAGTTTGAAATGTCTACTTTTTGCACAATCTTAAAGCTTAAAGTTCTAGCATTCAATCTATGCTCATACTTTATTGTTGGTTAATGAAGTGCATTTCATTAGATGCTCTAAGGTTAACAAGGAAATATGACTTGAAAAATAATCATATTTTGTTTTTTCCGGGCAGCTTTGTTGGAAATCGTGATATATGTGGGAAACAAATCAGCAAGGCATGCCAAGATGGTGGTGGATGTGGGGAAAACTCACCTTCAGGTACAATGATTTTTTGTACAGAAAATTTTATGGGCTTGTTGTTTTAAAACATTCGATGCATGTATCTGAAGATTTAACTTTTCCCCCACCGGATACAAGAAACTTTTCCCTCACCTCTCTTCTCCATTTTAGTTTGAAGTTCTATAATAATTGACCTTATTAACACTTATGAAAACTATCATGAAGGAACTTGTAATTAATTCTTGTTTAGCTTACCATATGAGTATGCCAGATTTCCTTAGGGATAACGGGAGAAGTGTTATTGTGTTTCTAATTATCTCGGGGAAAATGCATACAAACACACTATTGCCCATCCTGGCTTGTTATGGTTTCATGAAGCATTACTTCATTGTTTTTCTGAGTAATTGTCGTTCAGTTTCATCTTATTGTTTGTTTCCTTTGCTATTTTATTTCGCTCTGGCAACTCTCCTCAAATAGTTTGGTAAATGGTAACGCTTAGATTGATTTGATAACTCAGCGACATCCAAGAATTATTATTGTCTAAATTATTGTTTTCTTTGTTGCTGTCGTTGCATATATTGTTGTGAACTCATCTTGAAATTGAATTCAAACACTATGTTGAGGAAAGTGGCTTGGTAGCAGACAAATACATTGTAATTGGGCAATTAAAGGTGCTACCTCGAGTGACGATAAGCAGGGATCTGATAGTAAAAGTGTAGCTGAGTAATGAAACTTCAGGTTTGCCTTAATGGCACATCTAAAGTTTTTCTACACTGATATTATGTCTTTGATTTCAATGTTCAATGCATCTTTTGATTAGAATTTTTGCATTAAGGTTCCAATTCTTGGATAAAAAGAGCAGATCAAGTAGGTTAAAAAGAGTTGATTGTTCATAGTTTGGTCTTTTTTCAAGGTGTTGCGCTTATTATATATGCAGGAACTTCTTTTAATTGCAAATGTGATTAATTACTTTGGACTGGTTTTTTAGCAGTAGTTGGATTGGAGATTGAAGATTTGGAAGTGTGCCCAGGATAGTCATCATAAGGGCTACCAAACTATCCTTTCACTACTAAAAACGCAGGAAATAGCTACGGAAAATAGCAACGACATTGGCCACAAATGACCGTGGCTAACCGGTTTAGCCACGGAAATAGCCACAGGTGGGCCATCCGTAGCCATATGCCTCGTGACTAATAGCGACGGTTGTTTAGCAATGGATTTAGCAACGAATTGTCAGGTCGTGGCTAAGCTCGTGGCTAGTGATGGACATTTGAATCTCGTGGCTGAGGCAACGAATTCAGCTTCGAAATTAGGCCACTGCTGAATATGTGGCTATGTTCGTAGCTAGATTCGTTTCTACAAATAGGTCATGTGCCTTGCTGATTTCGTGGCTAAGTCGTTGCTATGATTGTTTCTATCATTGTTGCTCATTTCATTGGTAATGTTGTTGCTAGAATTGTTGGTAACGCCAGTATTTGTCCTTGCTATTGTTGTTGCTTATTTTATTAGTAATGTTTTATATACTTAAAAATGTACAAAACTTTTATGAATACATCCAAAGCAATAAGAAATCTAAATGTACATAAATAGGGTACAAAAATAAAAAATATATTCTATATACAAAAAAAAACCCAAACTACAAATGAACAAATCAAAACATCCAATTTCTTGTTGACACAAACTCATGTTTATAGCATTCCTTGAACCAATTGGCACCCCAATAACCTGAGCAGCCTGCAAGATGAAATACAATATTGTAAGATGAAATAAAATATTATTCAACTAGTAATCCCCAACTTATTTAAAATAAATAAAGTATTTTGAGATGTCGTTTAACAGGATTGGAGCAAGAAAGTAAACGAAAACAAAATTAGGTATTAAAAAATCTAGACAACCTAAGTTTATACCACCTGGAAACGAAATTTAAACGAAATTTGTGTGAAACAGAAAAACGTATTGAAGAGGGTCACCCAGACTATCAGGATAACTAATTCATTGCAATTCAGCTATAAACTTTCGAGTTCAAACTTGCAGTTGTAAAATTTCAGCTTAACAGAACTAATTTGTTGCAATTCATGTGTAAAATTTTAAGTTCAAACTTTCATCTGTATAATTCCAACTTTACAGAACTAACCTGTTGCAATTCAGTTGTGAGATTTTAGATGTACACAACTCGTTTCTAGAAGTTAAATTGTACACTTTCAGCAGTAAACTTCCTATTAATGACAGCTGCAATTTTTTTTTTTTAAAATCAATAAGAATTTGAAACTAACCTAAAGCCACACAATGCCATATAATGCATACTTGCAAAAATTGCCTGAAATAAGCAAGGAGATTTTGAACGGTAAGCTAAACGTCTAATTAAAAACCAAGGTCAATGCCCATTTTCAGACCAAAAAAAAAGACTAGGAAATTGAAAAATCGAAAAGAACCAAAGGAAAGGGACAACCTTGGAGTATTCAGCACCGGAAAACCACAAACCCGGTTGCTAATCGAAATTTCTATCGCTCGCCATCGACCTATCGGACGGAAGCTGTTGGACATTTTCGGTACCGGAAAACCACAAACCCGGTTGCTAATCGGGAGAAACGGGACTATGTGAGAGAGATGGAGTGAGTACCGGTCGCCTGGTTCGATTTCGAGGATTTCAAGAATAGATTTCTTTCGTTTATTTTGTGCTTTGTTTATACGGAGGAGAGATGGGGAAGAAGGGGAAAGAGGGTGACGGTTTTGAAAAAACAATGAGAGGGGGGGGGGGGGGCGACTCTACCTTACTGATTGGAAGCAAGGAGGGAGCAGAAGGCGTGAATTTGGGCCAAGATCTGAAATTTTGGGGAGAGAGAGATCTTGAATGAAGGGCTAGAGGGAGGACTGAGGGTGAGCAAGAGGGAGGAGCCGAGGAATGGTGGAAGCCATGAAAACGGAAGGTCGAGCGCACAGAATAGGCGGCCATGGATTCTGGGAAGCGAAAGAAAATCAGTGAGGAGGGAGAGAGGAAAGGGAAACTGGATTTGGCTTGTGGGAAGCGGCGCTTTAGGGTTAAAAGCCTCTTTTTTTCACCGCTTTGAATTTTGGCCTAAATTTTTGGGGGGAAATTTCCCGCTCAAAAATACATTGGGCGCAAACAATAATTTTGACAATCTGAATTGCTTTTTTTCTTCATAATTTACATTTAGAAAATAAACCTACCAATACAACAATTTATTATAAATATATATATTTCCAATAAGTTTTAATCAAATTTAATTAGTTATCTATATATTTTTATAAGATTTTACCCAGCATCTTTAAACTAGTTTAATATCTGTATCTTATGCGAATTTTTTAAATATCAATTTTAATATTTATAGGTTTGGTATAAAATAAATTCATATAAAAAAGTTTTGCCCAAATCTTAGAATAGGGTAATTTTTTTCTAATAACATACGTAGGTTTTTAAAATTCATATATAAGATTTTATTCTAATAAGAATTTATTAGTCAATATAAGGTTTTATTAAACATTTAATCATTACTTATATGAGTTTTCCTCAAAACATACCCTTATAGTATTCTAACGAGAATTTATTAGTTAATATAAGGTTTTATTAAACATTTATTTGATACTTATTTGAATTTTCCTAAAAACATACTTTAATAATATTCTAATAAGAATTTATTAGTCAATATAAGATTTTATTAAACATCTATTTGTTAGTTATTTGAGTCTTCATCAAAACACACTCTTATAGTTTCTTATAAGAATTTATTACTTAGCATAAGATTTTATTAGCTACTTATACGAGTTTTACTCAAAACATACTCTTAGTGTATTCTAATAAGAATTTATTAGTTAATATAAAAGTTTTTTAGTTACTTATATGAGTTTTACTCAAACCATAACCTTATAGTATTATAATAAGAATTTATTACTTAGTATAAGGCTTTATTAGCTACTTATATGAGTTTTTCTCAAAAGATAAACTTATCGTATTATAATAAGAATTTATTATTTAGTATAAGGTATTACTAGTTACTTGTATGAGCTTTCCTCAAAACATAACTTTATAGTATTATAATAAGAATTTATTACTTAGTATAAGGTTACTTATATGAGTTTTCCTCAAAACATAACTTTATAGTATTATAATAAGAATTTATTACTTAGTATAAGGTTTTATTAGCTACTTATATGAGTTTTCCTCAAAACATAACCTTATGGTATTATAATAAGAATTTATTACTTAGTATAAGGTTTTATGAGTTACTTATATGAGTTTTACTCAAAACATAACCTTATAGTATTATAATAAGAATTTATTACTTAGTATAAGATTTTATTAGTTCTGAACCGGTAAATATATAGATGAGGCATAAGCCGAGTAGGAAACAAAAGACAAGCCCATACAAAGGGACTTGTGTAAAAAAAATTGGGTTACCCCGCAAAAGAACCTCCACCACTATGAAACTTGTCTAGCGCCCCTTAAAGAGTAACATACCAAAACTGAACCGTGTAATGCCCCTCTTAAATTTAACATATAATACAAATCATGGTATTATATGCTAAATAAAAAAGGGGCCAAACTCAGTTAGGAGATGTTAAGCAAAAGGGCAGCAATTTTCTACACAAGAAATTAGCCCATCCCAATAATATACTTCTAATATTCCTATCCATCTATCATATCCCTATACCCCTCAAAACCGGCCACTGTGACCTTCCAAACCACAAAAGTATGACACTAACACCAATATCACCTAACCCATGACAGTAGCTCACACAAAAACTTCAGCATCCCATACGAGGAGGTAGAGAGATCAACCAGGCTGATATTGCCCATCATCGGCCAAGCTCTCATCGTCCTCCTCGATTTCCGAGAGTTGCGCGAAGTACTTCGCAACCTTATCCCCCGTCGACGGATCTTTGATAGCGGATAGGGCGTTGTAGAGCTCATCCATGGTCAAGGAGACACGGATGTCCCCGAGGATTCGATTCTTCGTACCTCTTAGCAAGTAACTACCTTTCTTAATGCCTCCCACGGTCTGTCATCGCTTCGGAGCTGGTGTTTTCCTCAAAACACCAGCTCTAATAAGAATTTATTACTTAGTATAAGGTTTTATTAGTTACTTATTAGTTACTTCGGAGCTGGTTTTATTACTTATTAGTTACTTATATGAGTTTTCCTCAAAACATAACTTTATAGTGTTCTAATAAGAATTTATTGCTTAGTATAAGGTTTTATTAGTTACTTATATGAGTTTTCCTCAAAACATAAGTTTATAGTATTATAATAAGAATTTATTACTTAGTATAAGGCTTTATTAGCTACTTATATGAGTTTTTCTCAAAACATAACCTTGTAGTATTATAATAAGAATTTATTACTTAGTATAAGGCTTTATTAGCTACTTATGTGAGTTTTCCTCAAAACATAACCTTATAGTATTATAATAAGAATTTATTACATAGTATAAGGTTTTATTAGTTACTTGTACGAGCTTTCCTCAAAACATAACTTTATAGTATAATAATAAGAATTTATTACTTAGTATGAGGTTTTATTTGCTACTTGTATGAGCTTTCTTCAAAACATAACTTTATAGTATTATAATAAGAATTTATTACTTACTATAAGGTTACTTATATGAGTTTTCCTCAAAACATAACTTTATAGTATTATAATAAGAATTTATTACTTAGTATAAGGTTTTATTTGCTACTTGTATGAGTTTTCGTCAAAACATAACCTTATAGTATTATAATAAGAATTTATTACTTAGTATAAAGTTTTATTAGTTACTTGTATGAGATTTCCTCAAAACATAACTTTATAGTATTATAATAAGAATTTATTACTTAGTATAAAGTTACTTATATGAGTTTTCCTCAAAACATAAGTTTATAGTATTATAATAAGAATTTATTACTTAGTATAAGGCTTTATTAGCTACTTATATGAGTTTTCCTCAAAACATAACCTTGTAGTATTATAATAAGAATTTATTACTTAGTATAAGGCTTTGTTAGCTACTTATATGAGTTTTCCTCAAAACATAACCTTATAGTATTATAATAAGAATTTATTACTTAGTATAAAGTTTTATTAGTTACTTGTATGAGCTTTCCTCAAAACATAACTTTATAGTATTATAATAAGAATTTATTACTTAGTATAAGGTTACTTAGATGAGTTTTCCTCAAAACATAACTTTATAGTATTATAATAGGAATTTATTACTTAGTATAAGGTTTTATTAGTTACTTATATGAGTTTTTCTCAAAACATAATTTTATAGTATTATAATAAGAATTTATTACTTAATATAAGGTTTTATTAGCTGCTTATATGAGTTTTACTCAAAACATACTCTTAGAGTATTCTAATAAGAATTTATTAGTTAATATAAAGTTTTATTAGTTACTTATATGAGTTTTCCTCAAAATATAACCTTATAGTATTATAATAAGAATTTATTATTTAATATAAGGTTTTATTAGTTACTTATATGAGTTTTCCTCCAAACATACCCTTATAATATTTTCATAAGAATTTATTAATTAGTTAATATATTTTTTGTTCAGCACTTGTTAATTTATATAAAAAAATTCATAGGCGCGTTTGGGCCCGTTAATGGGCCAATCGGGGAAAACATAGTCATATTTGGGCTGATTTAGCCACGGATTCAATCGTCGCTAAATCACCACTTCATTCAATGGGCTGAGATAAGATAATTGGGCTTTCACTAGTTTCTATTGGGCCGAGCCCATAAATTTTAGGAGAGTTTGTACCCGGATTCAGCCACGGATCGAGTGCAATCGGATAGCCCATTCATGATATATATCCGGCCCGCCTATAATTAGTGACCCAAGGCGCACTCACCACATATGTTCATTTAATTTCCGATGATTAATAGCCACGGATTTTGCGACGGATATTGTGTTGTGGCCATATAGGTGTCGAAAACAGCCACGACAATCCTATTCGTGGCTACGTTCGTGGCTATTTACTAACACTGACACATATCGAGCCACGAAATCAGCTACGGACATCTGGGTTGTTGCTAATAGCCACGAATGTTTTGGCATGTCAGACCAGGATGAGTATTAGCCACGAATATAGCCACGGTCAGAAACAGTCGTGACCAATGTCATCGCTAATGGCCACGAATACAGGGTCGTCTATAATCCATGGCGAATCATCTGTAGCTATTTCCCCTTTTTTTAGTAGTGTTTGTACCCATCATTTAAAAGAACTCATCATTTGTAAAAGTGTATCTTTCAAGTATCTATCCTTTGTAGAACATATGTTCGTTAAGTACCCATCATTTGCGAAATCTTATTATATGAACAAAGGGTGTACTGTATCGAACGAAAAAACATCGGATTATAGATATAAAAAAACATTGTGCCTAAATAGCTATGAAATCGAACCATAGCATAAAAACGGATGCTAGTATTATTATAGACATCGTCTAAAAAATCTAAATTAATGTGTAACATGTACTTTTACATCACAATGTTAATATAAATTGATATATATTACTAACAATAACATCTTTATATAAATGTAACATGATGTCCATGTCATATTAATACATCATTTATGTACACATGCATTTCATACGATATGTTATTTTAAAACAATAAAAGAATCACTAATTATATATATGAAATTAATATACACAATCAATATAATAAAAAAGATGTCTATTTTCTTTTAATACATTGTTTATTTTAAAAATAGTGATGTAAATGTAAAATTAAGGCATGGTGTGGACATCTTCAAAAGCGTATAAATGAAAAATAATGAGGCTTTAGCAATACGTGAACATGTCAAAAATAAATTTGAGGGACTGATTTATATCTATATTAAAAATAAAATAGATGTTTTATCTAAGAAAATACATCAGCCTAAAACTGATGTAGAAATTGATCTTTTACTACACGCACAAAGAGATCGCAATTTTTTTTGAAAGACATCTGTTGTGAGCCGATGTCTAATTGCAGTTTTCTAGTAGTGAATGTTTGATTGTTTTATTCTATCTTGACTGATCAACTTGGTAGAATCAATTCAATTGCTAGGGTTCTGTAGATTCCTAATTGTGAACCTTAAACAAGTAGCAAACGTATCCCTTTAGGGCTGAATGAACTAATTGGATAAGTAGAAAGTTGGATGTGTTGTTAAATCCCTCTTTAGGGACTGCAAATACCTTGGTTAATCTCTGGTCTTAAAGCTATCAATTGGGTTAAATCCTTCTTTAGGGACTGTTTGATTGATAAGGGTTTCTAGGACTGATTGGACTAGTAACTATATTAGGTCAGGACAAGGGCATTCATAGGAAACATAATAGGAAGAGAAGAAGTCACAAGAATCGCTTCAACCAAATAAAGTGGAAAATTGTAGGTAGAATTGCTTCTCATAATTGTTTAAACCAAGTTCACTTACTTTGCTTTCATCAATCCGCTTTGATAAAAGGCAGAACTTTCACACTTAAAAACCCCCTTCTTGGTTACTTTAATTAGCATCTAAATCATACTTGGATAATAAATTTCCCTATGGATCGACCTCTTAGTTATAGGTTTGAGTTTTCTTTGACGGATCAACGACAGGTTTTCCCTCCATCACTGGAACCATCAGAAACTATCGCAGAACCCAGGGCCCCTGTCGCTGCTTCGCCCCTGCACTCGCTGGCAGTGGCCGCTGCAGACCTAGCTGCGGCCGCGGCACATCCTAGCACCCCGCAGCACCCTCTTGCAACGTCCGTTGCCTGTGTTGTTGTGTCTTGCCGTCGTTGTATCTTTGCCTTAGTTTTATTTGTTTGTTTTTTCGTTTCTTTCGCAATAGTTGAAACCTTTTATTGTAACTACTTGTAAACATCAAGGATATCAAGAATATGACAAGATCGGGCCATCAACAAGTTGGTGTTCTTGATTCCGAGCCCACATGCGAAGGATCAAGAGCCGTAGATTTCGAAAGTTCTTGTCTTTTTCTTGATGTTCCTAATCATTTCATTCAATGGTTGGTGCTATCTAGGGCGATTGGGATGATGATCCCGATCCATTGGATGAGTTCTTTGCTTTGGAACGGGCTGCATAACAACGACGCCGACGAGAGTTGCAGAGTCGAGCTATGCAACAACAACGACATGCTCAAAGGCGCCGCATTTGGCTTCAACGACAAGCGAAAATCGAAGACGAGAGGTGTCGACAACAACTACGACATCGCCATCAGATTCGGCTTCTCCGACAAAGGGAGGTTGAGGTGGCACGACGACAAGAGGATGAAGAACACCGATATTGGGAGGTTTGGTTTGCGGACGTCTTTGCTCGCTGATAATGCATATTTTAGATAGGCATTATAGGCATTTTTAGTTTAGTTGGGTTGCATTTTTTTCATACTTTGTTGCTAAATTGCATCTTGTGATTATTTTAGAAGAGTTCGGGTTCTGCGCAAATTTGTGTTTATCTCGCAGATTGAATCGAAACACATTTGGGAGATGCAATATCTCGAAGAGGAACACAAGAAACATGGGAAGAAACAAGGAAGGAAAGATGCAAGACAAGAGGAGAAACCTGCAATTGAAGGAAGAAGCTACGGCAAAACAGCATGCCGCGGGCGCCGCAAGCTTGCCGCGGGCGCAGCATAGCCCGCTGCAGCGGGGAACGAGAAGCTTCAGTGTGCGGCGGGCGCAGCACATATGCTGCGCCCGTAGCATTGGCCGTCAGCGTTTATACGCAACGTTTTGAGGAATTAAAAAAACCCTAGATCTATTTGTTTATTTTGGGGCCGACTTTGGATGTTTAATAAGGCCAAGTTTTATGTTATTTTCACTACTTCTATTCTATTCATTCATCGGACAATTTAGAGATTTTGAGCGATGTCTTCCATGAGGAACTAAACTCGTCTATTCTGCCTGCAATTTGAAGCTTTATTCGGATTGATTGTGAGTTTCTAATTCTCGTTCCTTGTTTCCTATATTTGAATGTTTCAACTTCTTTGTGCTTGATTGTTTATTGTTTTGTTCTATCTTGTCTGGCCAACTTGTTAGATCAATTCAATCGCTAAGGTTTTGTAGATTCCTGGTTGTGAACCTTAACCTAAGTGGGAAACTTGTTTCTTTAGGGCTGGTTGAACTAATTGAATGAGTAGGAAGTTGAATGTGTTGTTAAATCCCTCTTTAGGGACTGCAAATACCTTGGCTAATCTCTGAACATAAAGCTATCAATTGGGTTAAATCCTTCTTTAGGGACTGTTCGATTGATAAGGGTTGCTAGGTTTGGTTGGACTAGTAACTATATTAGGCCGGGACAAGGACATTCATAGGGAACTTAATAGGACGAGAAGAAGTTACAAGGATCGCTTCAATCCAATAAAGTGGAAAATTGTAGGTAGAGTTGCTTCTCCTAATTGTCTAAGAACCAAATTCGTTTGCTTTGCTTTCTTTACATTGCTTTGATAAAAGGCGAAACTTTCACACTCAAACCCCCCTCTTTGGTTACTTTGATTGACACTTAAGTCGTACTTGAGTTATAATTTTCCCTGTGGATCGACCTCTTGCTTATCGCTACACTTGCTATAGGTTTGAGTTTTCTTTGGCGGTATTCAACGATAGGTTTTACCTCCGTCAAATTTGGCGCCATTGCCGGGGATTTTTATTTAATTCTTGTGTGTTTTTAGTGTTAATTTTGGTGTGGATCGTCTTATATGGTCCATACCCGTGCTACTAATTCTTCTTTGTTGCCGTTAGATACAGAGATTGAAAGGACCCTTGCCGCTCTAAGGCAAGAAGCTCGTGATCGCTTTCGCGAACTCCCTTTTGATCAAGAAGAACCTACAACAGAGATGGCTAACGACACGAACCGCACTCTTAAGGAGCTTTCTGCTCCTGATCTGGCACAGCAACCCTTGGCGATCCAATTCCCTGCGCTTGCAGAAGGAGTTAAGTTTGAGCTGAAGTCGGGGGTAGTTCATCTTCTACCCAAATTCCATGGGTTGAGTGGGGAGGACCCCCACAACCATCTGTCTGAATTCCATAGGGTGGTTGTTGGGATGAAACCAGAGAACGTAACTGCAGAGCAAATCAAGCTGAGAGTTTTTCCCTTCTCTTTGAAGGATGAGGCAAATGAATGGTTCTTCTATCTACCACCTGACTCTATTTCTACTTGGGCTGAGATGAAGAGAGTCTTCCTAGAGATGTACTTCCCTGCAACAAAGCTCAATGCTTTGAAAAAGTCAATCAGCAGCATTGAGCAGTACGCAACAGAGTCGATACATGAGTACTTTGAGCGCTTCAAGAAACTCTGCACCAGCTGCCCATGCCATGGGTACTCTCAAAAGGATCTGGTTCTCTTTCTCTTTAATGGGTTGAATGATATAGAACGCAAAATAGTGAATTCTGCTTGTGGAGAAAACATGCTGAACAAGACGCTTGCCGCAGCTTGGGATGTGTTTAAGGAGCTATCTGAGGGCTCCAGACAGTTCAACAAGATCCCTCGTGCTAGGGGTGTACTCGTTGTTGACGCTCCTGTGGCTGCACTTCAGACTGATATGGCAGAGGTAAAGGAGATGATGAAACAATTGGTCATTGATAGAACTCCTCAACAACTGAAGGCATGTGGTCTTTGCAATCAATTCACTCATCCTATGGACATGTGCCCGCTTCTACAAGACCCTAATGTTGATTTGAATTCCATTGGGAATTTCGCTCAACAAAGGCCTAGGCAAGGCAATTATGGAAATCCTGGGTATTTCAACAACAACAATTACAACAGAGGCTATCAGCAAGGCTATGGGAACTACCAAACCTCTTTCAATTAGCAATGGGGGCAACAGGCAAGGCCTCAACAACAATATGAACCTCAACAGGGAGGTCAGCAGCAATCAAATAAGGATAATGAGGATCCACTACAGAAGCTGTCCCGATTGGTCTTAAAGAATGAGAAACAACAGTCAGAGCGGATGACAAATCTAGAAAAGCAACAATCGGATCGGATGACAAATCTTGAGAATCAGATGAGCCAACTCATTCAAATCTTAAGTGCTAAGGAGGCAAACAATCCAGGAAAGCTTCCATCACATACCATCAAGAATCCAACGAAGGAGAATGTCAGTGCTGTAACACTTAGGAGTGGCAAGGAACTGGTTGTCACACCTCAAAAGGATGAGGAGGAAATAATGGACGAAGAGATAGAAATAATATAAGAAGATGATGGGACGCATACTGTGCGGTGCCCGCAGCACCTTGCAGCGCCCGCCGCCAGTACACCCGCCGCTTTCTCGTTGTCAGGTACGCTTCTTCCTCCTTCTTCACCTCTTCCTCCTTCTTCCCCTCTTCCTCCTTCTTCTTCTCCTCCTTCTTCCTCCTTATCTATGGAAACTCCAAAGCCCATTCCGCCTTTCCCGGAAGCCTTGAAGGATACAAGAAGGTATGAGAACGACAAGGAAATCTTCGAGACATTCAGTAAGTGTGAGGTAATCATTCCTTTGCTTAATTTAATCAAAAGCATTCCTAGATATGCTAAATTCTTGAAGGAACTTTGCACTATCAAGCGGAACCAGAAGCTAAAAGGTAAGCAAAAGGTGAAGGTAAGCGAACATGTCACTGCTTTCTTTCAAAAGCGTATGCCTGAAAAGTGTAGTGATCCTGGTATGTTTCCTATTCCATGTGTGATAGGTGATACTAAATTTGACAAAGCTATGTTAGATTTAGGAGCATCTATTAATGTTTTACCTTCTAATGTTTATCATGCTTTGGGATTGGGACCTCTGAATGATACTAGGGTAGTAATTCAACTTGCTGATCGATCTACTATCTACCCGAAAGGGATTGTTGAGGATGTCTTGGTTATGGTTGACAACTTGATATTCCCTGCTGATTTCTTTGTGATTGACATGGGTCCTGGTAACAATGAAGGCCCTATTCTGTTGGGCAGACCTTTTCTGAAAACTGCTAGGACTAAGATAGATGTCTATTCAGGATCTCTTACTATGGAATTTGATGGTCAAAGAGTTGAATATAATATTTATGATTCCATGAAATTTCCATCTGATGATCCTTCTCTGTGCTTTGTGGATGTTATTGATACTATGGCACAAGATTGTTTTGATTTGGAGTGTGTTGATGAGATGAAAGTTGCTTTACAGGCCCCTATAGATGAAATTGCTAGAGATTATGTATTGTCATCTGATTTGCAGGAAGCTATAGTAGCTTTAGACCATCGATCTCCCACCTATGTGCTACCAAGGGGAGACCACATCGAGCTGACCATTCCTACTGAAAAGTTTCTTCCATCTATAATCCAAGCGCCTGATGTTGAATTAAAACAACTTCCTAATCACCTTAAATATGCTTTTCTTGGTGAAAATGATATTCTGCCTATCATTATTTCTAATAAATTGACCTTCGGACAGGAGGAGCGATTGGTGACTGTTCTAAAGGAAAACAAGGAGGCGTTAGGATGGACAATAGCGGACATTAAGGGCATCAGTCCTACCCTCTGCATGCATAGGATACTATTGGAGGATGATGCCAAGCCATCTAGACAACCTCAGCGGAGACTCAACCCGCCAATGATGGAAGTGGTAAAGAAGGAGGTGCTGAAGCTCCTTCAGGCAGGTATGATCTTTCCCATATCTGACAGCAAATGGGTGAGTCCTACTCAGGTTTTCCCTAAGAAGGGAGGTATTACTGTTGTTGAGAATCAGAATGGTGAATTGGTCCCTAGCAGGGTACAAACTGGATGGAGAGTCTGTATTGATTATCGAAAATTGAATGCAGTTACTCGCAATGACCACTTCTCCCTTCCCTTTATTGATCAAATGCTTGAGCGCCTTGCCGGCCGCTCCTTTTATTGCTTTTTAGATGGCTACTCAGGGTATTTTCAGGTACCAATAGCACCGGAGGATCAAGAAAAAACGACATTTACATGCCCCTTTGGCACTTTTGCATATCGTAGAATGCCTTTTGGGTTATGTAACGCACCTGGGACTTTCCAACGGTGTATGTTAAGCATATTTTCTGAGTATGTTGAGCGCTTTATAGAAGTATTTATGGATGACTTCACTATGATTTTGATACTTGATTTTGAGAAAGAGCTTCTGGCTGTGGTCTTTGCACTGGAGAAGTTTCGCTCCTATCTCCTAGGAGCTAAGGTAATTGTCTTCACTGATCACGCTGCTCTTCGATATTTATTGACTAAGAAAGAAGCAAAACCAAGATTGATTCGTTGGATTTTACTTTTGAGTGAATTTGACATTGAAATCAAAGATAAGAAAGGTGCAGAAAACTTAGTAGCAGACCACCTCAGCAGACTTGTCCAAGGAGAGGACAAGTCGGAAGATCAAAGACCCATTCACGGTGAGTTCCCTGACGATACACTATTTTATATCACTCATACCCTCTCTTCGCAGCTGCAAGAAATAACAAAAATGGAGGATGCTGCGCCCGCCGCAACCTTGCGGCGCCCGCGGCCATGCAATCTTGCTGCGCCCGCCGCAAAATAATCAGGCCTCCGTTCAGTCCTTTTCCCTCCCATCCGACGAGGTAAGTCCTAATATTCCTGAATTGTTGATGGGTGTCCATACTCCTCGACTCTGGTTTGCCAATATGGTGAATTTCTTGGTCACGGGAGAATTTCCACCGAAATTCACAAAAGCTCAGAAGGACAAGATTCGACATGACTCTCGCTTCTATGTTTGGGATGACCCCTACCTTTGGAAACATTGTGCTGATTAGGTAATCAGGAGGTGTCTGCCGGACAATGAGGTACAATTTGTCCTTACTTTTTGTCATGCTCATGAATGTGGAGGCTACTTTGGTCCTCAAAAGACTGCTAGGAAAGTTTTAGAAGGTGGTTTCTTGTGGCCTCACTTATTTAGGGATGCTAATGCCTTTTGTAAATCATGCGATAGATGTCAAAGGGTGGGGAACATATCTGCTAGGAATGAAATGCCACAAACAACTGTCATATTTTGTGAAATTTTTGATGTTTGGGGTATCGATTTTATGGGTCCCTTCCCTAGTTCTTTTGGGAATATATATATTTTGCTTGCGGTGGACTATGTTTCCAAGTGGGTGGAGTCAAAGGCCACCAGAACTGATGATTCTAAAGTAGTTGCAGAGTTCCTGAAAGACACCATTTTCGTAAGATTTGGGGTGCCTAAGGCTATAATTAGCGACAGAGGGACACATTTCTGCAACAGGACGATCACTGCCTTGTTAAAGAAGTACCATGTCACACAGAGAGTGTCCACTGCCTATCATCCTCAGACCAATGGTCAAGCGGAAATATCAAATAGAGAGATAAAGACCATTCTGGAGAAAACAGTGGCACCTAACAGGAAGGATTGGAGTCTACGGCTGAATGACGCTCTTTGGGCCTATCGGACGGCCTATAAGACTACTATTGGTATGTCCCCTTATTGAATTGTCTTTGGAAAGGCATGTCATCTCCCTGTAGAGCTTCAACATAAGGCGTATTGGGCTGTAAAGAATTGCAATATGAGGTTGGATGAAGTGGGTGAATTCAGAAAGCTTCAACTGCAAGAGCTGGAGGAATTGCGTCTGGATGCTTATGATAATGCAGTGGTCTACAAGGAGAAGACCAAAGCTTGGCATGACAAACACATCCTGCGGAAAGAGCTAACAATAGGAGACAAGGTCCTTCTATACAAATCACGTCTGAAACTCTTCCCTAGAAAGCTTAGATCAAGGTGGGAAGGACCCTACATCATCTCAAGGACTTTCTCTCACGGAGCAATTGAACTCTATGATCCCAAATATAATGAGCTCTTTAAGGTTAATGGTCATAGGGTTAAGCCATACTTTGAAAACATTCCACATAGTGAAGAGGAGGAGTTGGTGCTTGCTGAACCAACCGACTAGGCCACTCAAGGGCCATCACGTCGAGCCAACGACTTGAAACAAAGGCGCTGCTCGGAAGGCAACCCGAGGTAATTTCTTCTTTCTTTTTCATTAGTTAATTATTTTTGGATTAGTAACATATGTAGTTTTAAAAAAAAAAAAAAAAAAAAAACGAAGCATAATGGCCACCTCTCTTGCGGCGGCCGCAGCAACCCATGCGGCGCCCGCCGCAAAGCAAATCCACAACACCCCTCTCTGGCGGCGGCCGCGGCAACCCATGCGGCGCCCGCCGCATCTCAGACCCGTGAACATTCTTAAAAAAAAAAAAGGAAAAAATAAAATTAAACCACTCACGGGAGAATCTATGTCTGAAAACCCTACCTCCCTTACTCTCATTCCCAACCGCCCCATTCAAAGAACTCCAAAAACTCCATTGTTGCTCCCTCTTTCATCACCTTCTTCACCAAATCCAACCACCTCGCCACAACTTCTTCACCAACCCGGATCCAACCCCCCCTGCGCTCCTCGCACCTGCAGCAACCCGGAAATCGAACTCGCGCAGCCCCCTTCTCGCCGGATCTGCATCACAGAGCTGCTGCGCCCGCCGCCGCTGCCCACCGCCAGTCCTGCACCGGATCTACCACCAAGAGCCCTTAAATTGCTATATTTTCAAAGTTTCCTCCTTCTTTTACAACTCACATGGTATGATTTCTCCCCTATTCTTTCCAAATTTCAGATTTTAATATGCTTGAGAATTAGGTAGATATTTGATATTGAGTTGCTTATTCATTGCTTAAGGGGTGAAATTTGTGCGGGATATTTTTGTTGTTCTTTAAGGTATTTGGGGTATGATTGTTTATTGGAAAGATATTTGTGTTGGGTTTTGATTTGAGGTTCATGAGTTACTTGCGCTGTGTTTGTTTTGAGTGTTTTGTTGATTGGTTTGGGTTGTGTTGACGGTTTGTTGTTGAATTTTGGATCTGTTGGGGTTGTTGATATCTACTGCTGAGATCTGATAAAGATGGTGCGCCGCTTGAGGAATGCGTCTGATGAACAGAGGAAGTTCTTTAAAAGCTTCGATCCAAAATGATTCGTTCAGACGAAGTTTTTCCATCTTCCGACCTTACAGACATTGGGCATGTTAGATGTTACAAGGCGGATGCTTAGCCAGGGCGGTTTGGGGGGATTTATAGACCGCAGTGCCCCTACTTATCCTGAGCTGGCATGGGAGTTTCTAGCTACGTTGCAACAGGTGGATAACTCGAGGATTATGTTCACTTTGTTGGATCAGCCTCACGTTTGCACACATGACGAGCTAAGACAACTTTTTGGGATCTCTCGGGCGCCCACCCCAGATTGGTATTTTATGGAAACATAGCAGCAACGCCATGATGTATGGTTCAAAGTGACTGGAACTGAATTTGACGGCCACAAGGGAGAGTATAACTACAATTTCGTCCACCCTTGCCTCCATCTAGTTCCCAAAGTCTTGGCCATGTCTTTCAGCGGCCAAGGCGAGGTGAACAAAGTGCCTGCTGGTGATCTAGCTTGGTTGTAGAGATTTGCTCCCCAGTCTCGTGGTACGCCGGACTGGGTTGAGATCATTGTAGAGAGCTGCGTGAAGATTCAAGGGAAGTAATCAGGGAAGATTGGTTTGGGAGGCATGATTAGCCTCATCGCCTACCACTTTCTACAGCCTGAACAGTGCGGTGCACCCATGTCTGGTGGGTACACCTATACAACAGAGCAGCTGAGGAGGGCTTTCGTGCTCGAGGGCTCTGATGTGGCAGGCTGGTTTTGGAAATCGGGGAAGCGTGGGGATAACCAACTACGCCTTCCTAGGCCCTTACCTTATGGGCCTTCCAACAACACCCTATACATCGCAGCTGACCAGGAGCAGGCAGAGGATAATGATGAGGATGATGAGGACGATGCTGAGGAGACTGCCCTTGCACAGACGGACTATCGTATGGGGGATGCGCAGCACGCTGCTGGCCCTTCTTCAGGGCCTCGCTTCTCTTCTTCTGGGGACGACCCCTTGCGGGACTATTTGAGCACTGAGTTCCACCGTATGTCCTTACGCCAGGATGCCTTTGAGTTCACCCTCAACGACATCGGTCGCACTGTGCGGGAGACGGACTACAACGTGGAAGCGATGCGGAGTGAGACGAACTACCATTTGGAGGAGATGCAGAGAGAGCAGACTTACTACTTCCGCCAGCAATACCCTCACATCCCGCCGTACCAATCGCCGCCATACCAGCCGCTGCCTCGGTGAGTGGTTAGTTCTACCTCCTTCACCCTGTTTTTTTATGTTTATTTTGGTTGTCTGTACTGTTTCAGTGAGGACACTGAAAATTTTAAGTGTGGGGGAGGGGATTTATATGTACATTATGTCAATTCTGTCATTTCTAGGACCATGTTTAATTTCTGCACAACATGTTAAGTTCTGTAATAATTAGTTTATTTCATTTCTGTTAAGTTTAATTTTTGTCTTTTATTTATTTAATTTTTTCTGCATTTTCGGAAATTAAAAAAAAAATTTCGAAAATCCAAAAATAGAGCATGCATTGCATACATATGTGTTATTCAAATACCCATCTGTCTTAGTTTGTCTTCTATTTTAAAATTCAAGCATGATTCATAAAAATCCCATGGAGTTTTGGATGTTTTGATTATTGTCTTTATTTGATTTTTGTAGAACATGAGCTAGCAAATATAACTGAGCATGTATGATTGAGCTAAAGTATGATTGAAGTCCTAAAAACATGACCCTGTGAGAATGTTTGGCCTTATTTGAATTCTTTTGCTCAATTGTGTGCATTACTCTCCTAGTGTTGCTACTTCTTGGCATTGACTGCAGTATCTATTTTTAAGGACCGATGCACATGTTTGATTGTTTGCGGAGTTTATGTTATATATTGAGTCTTTTATTTGAATTTATACATAGTTAGTGAATAAGGTGGCAATGGTTGATGCACTTAGTAACCAGATCTATGCATAACACCCATGGGTATGATTCGCGCAAAAAGGTGTTGAAAACTATCCACTGGGAAAGAAAGCTTGATCATTGAGTAACCAGGTTCATTCATGACACCCATGTTTGCAACTTGCGTCAAAAGATGTTCAAGTGAACTTCATTTTATTAGGTTAAGGTGTTGATAGACCGGGGCCATTCATGACACCCATGTTTGCGCTTCGCGTAAGTAAAGCACCAAGACACGAAAAAGAAAAAAAAAAGAGAAAAGAAAAAAAAAAGTGTTGCATTTTATTTTACTTATCGTGTCCCGTAAGTAATGACATTTCGGTAAAGAATTGGTGATATGGTGGTCAATGTCTATGAGCTTAGTGCATGATTGGTTTGAATTGACAGTTGTATCTTAAAGCCTAAACACATGAGTGAAACACATACTTCTGGTGAGGTTGGACAATGTCTACTTCTAAGCTTTTGATCACTATAATACATGCTATGACGTTGGTTTGCTTGATTTATGTTTTCACCTGTTATGATGTTGCTTTTTGATAAAGTTGAAGCTTGAAGGGATTTCCTGTGGGATACATTGATTCATGTTCATTCTATCATTGCTTGAGGACAAGCAAATGTTAAGTGTGGGGGAGTTTGATAATGCATATTTTAGATAGGCATTATAGGCATTTTTAGTTTAGTTGGGTTGCATTTCTTTCATACTTTGTTGCTAAATTGCATCTTGTGATTATTTTAGAAGAGTTCGGGTTCTGCGCAAATTTGTGTTTATCTCGCAGATTGAATCGGAAAACATTTAGGAGATGCAATATCTTGAAGAGGAACACAAGAAACATGGGAAGAAACAAGGAAGGAAAGATGCAAGACAAGAGGAGAAACCTGCAATTGATGGAAGAAGCTACGACAAAGCAGAATGCCGCGGGCGACGCAAGCTTGCGGCGGGCGCAGCATAGCCCGCTGCAGCGGGGAACGAGAAGCTTCAGTGTGCGGCGGGCGCAGCACATATGCTGCGCCCGCAGCATTGGCCGTCAGCGTTTATACGCGGCGTTTTGAGGAATTAAAAAACCCTAGATCTATTTGTTTATTTTGGGGCCGACTTTGGATGTTTAATAAGGTCAAGTTTTATGTTATTTTCACTACTTCTATTCTAGTCATTCATCGGACAATTTAGAGATTTTGAGCGATGTCTTCCATGAGGAACTAAACTCATCTATTCTGCCTACAATTTGAAGCTTTATTCGGATTGATTGTGAGTTTCTAATTCTCGTTCCTTGTTTCCTATATTTGAATGTTTCAACTTCTTTGTGCTTGATTGTTTATTGTTTTGTTCTATCTTGTCTGGCCAACTTGTTAGATCAATTCAATCGCTAAGGTTTTGTAGATTCCTGGTTGTGAACCTTAACCTAAGTGGGAAACTTGTTTCTTTAGGGCTGGTTGAACTAATTGAATGAGTAGGAAGTTGAATGTGTTGTTAAATCCCTCTTTAGGGACTGCAAATACCTTGGCTAATCTCTGAACATAAAGCTATCAATTGGGTTAAATCCTTGTTTAGGGACTGTTCGATTGATAAGGGTTGCTAGGACTGGTTGGACTAGTAACTATATTAGGTCGGGACAAGGACATTCATAGGGAACTTAATAGGACGAGAAGAAGTTACAAGGATCGCTTCAATCCAATAAAGTGGAAAATTATAGGTAGAATTGCTTCTCCTAATTGTCTAAGAACCTAATTCGTTTGCTTTGCTTTGATAAAAGGCGAAACTTTCACACTCAAACCCCCCTCTTTGGTTACTTTCATTGACACTTAAGTCATACTTGAGTTATAATTTTCCCTGTGGATCGACCTCTTGCTTATCGCTACACTTGCTATAGGTTTGAGTTTTCTTTGGCGGTATTCAACGATAGGTTTTACCTCCGTCACTCGCCACCGTCAAGGCTTTCCTCCACCTCCCACACCATCTTCTGAGGTTGTTATTGCTCCCGCCAATGAGGAGGTTGTGGATTCTGAGACCAACACCGCAGCGCAAGATGAGGTCGAAATCGTTGCCCAGAAAACAGCACAGAGTAACGATTTTATTTCGCATATTCCCTTTGACTCCGACCTCGAAATTGAGTCAACTCAGGCTTGTTGCGAAGCTGGCTCGAGGAGATTTCCAACGGTGGGTCACATGCTGCAAGACTCCCCCAGGAAGACCTCAGAATCGACACTGATAGTCGACTGCAGTGCTGCGCATGAGGTGGTGCATGTCTCCATTGTTGACGACGATGAGGTAATTGATGAAATTTCTCTTGAGATAGCTATTGTACCTCTTGAGAATGTTCATGAAGTTGTCAATGCTGAAGTTGAAGAGATTATTGAGCTTATTCCCATTGAAGATCAAGTCCATTCAACAATCATACCTAAAGGTGTTGATTTTGGGGTTCCTATACCTCGAAATCTTGTGGAACCTATTTTGCCCATCCCTCCATCGTCATCATGTCTTAAGGTTGTTGTTCCTTCCCATTTGATCATCAACGACTCGATTCGAGGACGAATTGAAGCTAAGAGGGGGGGGGGGGAATGATGCGGATCAAGACGACCTTCTATGGGTAAAACAATGATCTTGATCCAAGTGAGCTCTTAAGTTCGATTCGAGGGTTATTGACAGCAAAGAGTGTCGTCCTCAAGAGGAAAAAGAATGCGCCACCATGAATTGAAGAAAAGATTTTTATTTATTTAATTATTATTATTATTACTAGTTTTAGGTTCTTTCCAAATTTAGTAACTCCTATGTTAGTTGGAGCTATTTATGTAATGTCTTATTTTTTGTAATACTTAGTTAGGTAAATAAAGGTGGAAAAGGAAAGTTTATCTCTTCTAGATATTTTACTTGGCCACTAAGTAGGAATATATATCTAGGATTTATTTGTTATTATTATTAGGATTTAATATTTATTTATCTAAGCCAAAACTCTATCTTTTACAAAGATAGAATTGGTATGTTTGTTATTTATACCCTTTTGATCATTCAATAAAATTAGATGGGAAAATTATATTGAGAAAACCTTTTTGGCTAAAGAGGTTCTTCAATTCCGCCATCCTAAAGCTTTTGCATTCAAGTTATTGTTCGATAAATCATCTGATAGGCAATCCAAACCTTAAATCCCGAACACAAAGGAGAAGCCCATCCTAAGAAAGCTTGGTTTGCGGACGCCTTTGCTCCCTTTCCATCAAGGCTTTCCTCCACCTCCCACACCATCTTCTGAGGTTGTTATTTCTTCTGCCAACGAGGAGGTCGTGGATATTGAGACCAACGACGCAGCCAAGGTTGAGGTCGTAATCGTTGCCCATAAAACAGCACAGCGTGACGATTTTGTTTCGATGTTTCCCGTTGACTCCAACCTCGGAATTGAGTCAATTCAGCCTTGTTGGGAAGCTGACTCGACGAGTTTTCCAACGGTTGGTCACACACTGCAAGTATCCTCTGGGAAGACCTCCGAATCTACACTGAAAGTTGACTGCAGTGCTGCGCAGGAGGTGGTGCATATCTCCATTGTTGACGACAATGAGGTAATTGATGAAATTTCTCTTGAGTTAGGTATTGTACCTCTTGAGAATGTTCATGAAGTTTTCATTGCTGCAGTTGAAGTGTTTGTTGAGCCTTTTCCCAGTGAAGATCAAGTTCATTCAACAATCATGCCTAAAAGTGTTGTTTTTGGGGTTCCTATACCTCGAAAATTTCTGGCACCAATTTTTCCCATACCTCCATCGTCATCATATCTGAAGGTTTCGTTTCCTTCCCCTTTGATCATCAATGACTCGATTGGAGGACGAATCACAGCTAAGAGTGGGAGAATGATGCAGATTAAGATGGTCTTCTGTGGGTTAAATAATGATCTTGATCCAGGTGAGCTGTCAAGATCGATTCGAGGGCAATTGATGGCAAACAATTTCTTC
This sequence comes from Persicaria tinctoria, assembly GCA_037127255.1. Taxonomy (NCBI): domain Eukaryota; kingdom Viridiplantae; phylum Streptophyta; class Magnoliopsida; order Caryophyllales; family Polygonaceae; genus Persicaria; species Persicaria tinctoria. Next base: position 52,748,453 of record JBANSL010000014.1, on the reverse strand, counting down.
CTCAAGAGAAAGAAGAAGGCGCCACCATGGATTTAAGAATAGATATTTTATTTATTTAATTATTACTAGTTTTAGGTTCTTTCCATATTTACTAACACCTATGTTAGTTGGGGCTATTTATGGAATGTCATATTTTTAGTAATACTTAGTTAGGTGAATAAAGTGAGAAAGGAAAGTTTATCCCTTCTAGATATTTTCCTTGGCCACTAAGTAGGAATATTTACCTAAGGTTTATTTATTATTATTATTAGGATTTAATATTTATTTATCTAAGCCAAAACTCTATATTTTACAAAGATAGAATTGGTATGTTTGTTATTAATATCCTTTTCATCATTCAATAAAATTTGATGGGAAAATTATATTGAAGAAACCTTTTTGGCTAAAGAGGTTCTTCAATTCCCCCATCCTAAAGCTTTTTCCTTCAAGTTATTGTTTGATTAATCATTTGATACCAATCAAAACCCTAAATCCCAAACACAAAGGAGAAACTCATCTTGAGAAACCGTCGCTGAACTAGTCTTCCTATCGCTGAATATGCCAGAACTGTCGCCAGCATCAGGGCCGCGCCCACGGCTCCCTTGGCCGCGTCCGCGTCTTTTCCAGCAGTGTTGCAATTGCTCTCTTTGTGTTGTTTCTTGTGTTCTTGTTTTGCTTCCGCCATTCCCACACGTTTCATACCTTCAAGACAGTTGTTGAACATCAAGGATATTAAGGATAATTGCAAGATCGGGTCATCAATAAGTTGGTGTTCTTGGTTCTAAGTCCACCGGCGAAGGATCGGGTATCCCAAACGTATCAAGAACACCAACTTGTTGATGGCCCGATCTTGATACGTTTGTGCTACGCTCTTTGTTTCCTTGAGTTGATGTTACTAATGTTTTTGATTTGATGGAATGGGAATTTTGGGATGTTTGGGATAATGATCCCGATCCATTGGAGGAATTCTTCGCTCTCGAAAGGGCGGCCCGTCAGCGTCAACACTAACGAGAGGCTCAAAGGCACCGACTTTTGCTTCAACGACAAGCGAATGAAGAAGAGGAGAGGCGTCAACTACAACTTCAACATCGCCGTCAGATGTGGCTTCTCCAACAAAGAGAGGTTGAGGAGGCACGAAGACGAGAGGAGGAAGAACGACGCCAAGAGGAGGAAAGACACCGATATTGGGAGGCTTGGTTTGCGGACACCTTTGCTCCCTACCGTCAAGGCTTTCCTCCACCTCCCACACCATCTTCTGAGGTTGTTATTTCTTCTGCCAAGGAGGAGGTCGTGGATATTGACACCAACGATGCAGCCCAGGTTGAGGTCGAAATCGCTACCCAGAAAACAACACAGCGCGACGATTTTGTTTCGAAGTTTCCCGTCGACTCCGACCTCTGAATGGAGTAAATTCAGTCTTGTTGTGAAGCTGACTCGACAAGCTTTCCAATTGTTATTCAAACGCTACAAGACTCCTAAGGGAAGATCTCCGAATCTGCACTGAAAGTCGACCGCAGTGCTGCGCAGTAGGTGGTGCATGTCTCCAATGTTGACGACGATGATGTAATTGATGAAATTTCTCTTGAGTTAGGTATCGTACCTCTTGAGAACGTTCATGTAGTTGTCAATGCTGAAGTTGAAGTGTTTGTTGAGCCCAATCCCATTGAAGATCAAGGTCGTTCAACAATCAGGCCTAAAGGTGTTGTTTTTGGGGTTCCTATACCTCGAAATCTTCTGGCACCTATTTTGCCCATACCTCCATCATCAACATGTCTGAAGATTTCTGCTCCTTCCCCTTTGATCATCAACTACTTGATTCGAGGACGAATCAAAGCTAATATGGGGAGAATGATGCGGATTAAGATGACCTTCTGTGGGTAAAACAATGATCTTGATCAAGGTGAGCTCCCAAGATCAATTCGAGGGCAATTGATGGCAAAGAATGTCTTCCTCAAGAGAAAGAAGAAGGCGCCACCATGGAATGAAGAATAGATTTTATTTATTTAATTATTACTAGTTTTAGGTTCTTTTTATATTTAGTAACTCCTATGTTAGTTGGAGCTATTTATGGAATGTCTTATTTTTAATAATACTTACTTATGTGAATAAAGGTGGAAAAGGAAAGTTTATCTCTTCTAGATATTTTCCTTGGCCACTAAGTAGTAATATTTATCTAGGATTTATTTATTATTATTATTAGGATTTAATAGTTATTTATCTAAGCCAAAACTCTTTCTTTTGCAAAGATATAATTGGAATTTTGTTATTTAAACCCTTTTCATTATTCAATAAAATTAGATGGGGAAATTATATTGAAGAAACCTTTTTAGCTAAAGAGGTTCTTCAATTCCCCCATCCTAAAGCTTTTGCATTCAAGTTATTGTTCGATCAATCATCCGATACCAATCCAAACCCTCAATCTCAAACCCAAATCATACACAAAGGAGAAACCCATCCCGAGAAACCGTCGTTGAACCAGTGTTCCTGTCGCTAAATCTGCCAGAACCGTTGCCAGGGTCAGGGTTGCGCCCGCAACTCCCTTAGTCTCTCCCGTGGCTCCCTTGGCCGCGCTCGCGGCTTTTCCAGCAGTGTTGCAATTGCTCTCTTTGTGTTGTTTCTTGTGTTCTTGTTTTGCGTCCGCCATTCCCACACCTTTCTTACCTTCAAGACACTTGTTCAACATCAAGGATATCAAGGATAATTGCAAGATTGGGCCATCAACAAGCTGATGTTTTTTATTCTAAGCCCACATGCGAAGGATCAGGTATCCCAAACGTATCACTAGCATGATGCAATTCTACAAAGATGTCGAGTCAAATTAAACTAATAACCTAAATCATCGCAAGGACAAAGAAATAAACATGGGAATAATATAGAACTCAAGTCTCATGATTCAACCAACCAAGTCTTAAATTGAATACAAAACAACGAGAATCCTAGGTATTCATGACGTACCTTGGATCGCTTAACATCAATCCTCTCATCTCTCTTAGTTAGTCAATTATTGAAGGAACGAAAGCTGCTGAAAATAACCTAATATAAGCCACCTATCATCGACCAAAACCTAGAGTAAGTTTAGATAAAAGTTTCCACAAAGATAGAATTGGGCCGCATTGCACAGATCCGAAAACGGAGAGACCGCGGGTGCCGGTTAAAAACCCGCGGGCGCTGTTTATGCAGTGGCGAAAGCTTCGACAAACTGAACTTGTAACACACTTTCTAGAGTGATCGTTCGTCTGATTGACGGATATGAATATGGGTTGAAAAGCTCCTTTCAAGGACTACAACTCTCATGAAGACTTCATAAGCTAATTCAACGTTATCAAAACCTTAAAGATGGAATTTCTCCATGTTCTACATTTTCGTGGCTTCCCAATTGGACTTCCAATCCTTCCTTAGCTTGTCCAATGCTCTTTCATGGCTTGTCCCTTTGATCTTCTTAGCTCCATTTTCTCAAGATTTCTCCACCAACTTTCCTCCTTCTAAGCGTGAATCTCTAACCCTGAAATTAACCAATAAAATGTGTACATTCCGAGTCTTTGAATATAAATGATCAAGATACGAATTAACTCTAAATCATGTAACATGGACTCTTTAATTGCACTAAGACATACCTATAATGCGTATATGAAATATGCATTATCGAACTCCCCCACACTTAAGCTTCGCTAGTCCTCTAGCAAACAAATAGTAGAGCATAGGGATAAAGGCTTCTCTATGTCTAAACAAATGTTTTTTAAATATATCATAGCAAGTGCAAATTAAACATGAATTAAGCGAAAAAATTGTCTTAACTCTTGTCATAACTCCAACTCCCTCACACTTAAGCCTTTGCTTGTCCTCAAGCAATGAAAAACAACTATAGAATTAAAGATCCCACAAATAATATCTTCAAGCTATAATTTTAGAAAAATAACATCAAGAAATAGGAGCCATGAACAAGTGAACAAACGTCTTAGCACATATATGAGCGATCCAAGGAAATTTAATCCAACCCTAAATTTGATGCATTTCAGGTTTATCAATTTAAGCCCATTCAATCCAATACGTCCAAAGCTACATAGAAATTGAAAGCCATATAACAAATCTCAACCATGAATGTCATTACTTGCAAGCACATCATGAGGACTTATATAGGTTATAAAGGGGCTTTGGTAGGAACATAAAGTCTGGGAAACATTTAAGCTTGTGGTGCTTTGGATCCAGGAAAAAGCGTTAGTTATATACAACACCAAATTCTCTATATTTCGCAAACCATTGCATTGACAAAGACTCCAATACATAGAAATAAGCTCTTCATCTTTCAATAGCCAAGCGTAACTACTTTATTCAATGCAAATGGTGATGACTTTTTTTTTTCCTTTTTCTTTTCTTTCAAGCTTAATTTTGCCCGTAGGTGAATTTTTTCATCCCCATGTCTAAGCATCCTGACTTTTGCTCTAAGTGAATTTTATCCTCCTTAGGTCTCAGGTTACTAGACTTTTACTCCTAAGTGAATTTTACACTCCTTAGGCCCCTAGTAATTTTTCATTTGAATTATGCAAGAAGGGTTACCTTATTTCGGTTATGCCTCTCGCTATGTGAAATCATACATACATCAACTCTACTCAAAACAACTCCAATATAAAGATTTTTCCACTAATTCTCCTCCTAATTCCCGGATAGGGTCAGGCTAATCATTGGCTAGGATATGTTTTGTGGAGCTTTTTAGGAAAATGGTCTATTAGGCTCAAATGGCTTCAAGCTGAATATATATATATATGAAGAGTGGATGAGGTAACAATTGGCTAAACGAAAACATGCCTCAATCATATGTAACTCACAAATAACAAACATGTGTGATATGGTCTCGAAAATAGATAAATCAATCAATCTCAATAGGTAGAACATACGGAGAGTAATCACACAAGAAAAAATAATTCGCAAGTGTCACTACTAGAAAAACACAATTAGATATCTGTTATGAACCGATGTCTTTCAAAAAAAATTCCGACCTCTTTGTGCGTGTAGTAAAAAATCAAAATTTTCACATCGGTTTTAAGCTGATGTCTTTGTGCCATCAAATTTATCTTTGACATGTTCACTTGTTGTTAAGCCTCATTATTTTTCATTTATAAACATTTGAAGATGTCCACACCAAGCCTAAAGTTTATATTTACATCACTATTTTTAAATTAGTCAATGTATTAAAACAAAATAGACATCTTTTTTATTATGTTGATTTGTGTGTATTAATTATATATATAATTTGTGTTTTTTTATTATTTTAAAATAATCTATCATATTAAATATGTAACTAACTAATGCATTAATATGATATGGACATCATTTTAAATTTTTATAAAGATGTTGTTAGCAATATATATCAATTTATAGTAACATTGTGACGTAAAAATATATGTTACACGTTGATTTCGATTATCAAGACGATGTCTATAATGATAATAACATCTGTTTTATGTAACGGTTCGATTTCATAGCTATTTAGGCACAACACTTTTCATTTATAATCCGATACTTTTTCGCTTGATACACAACACCCTTTGCTCAATATAAAATAAGATTTTCCAAATGATGGGTACTTAATTTAATGAACATGTACATTAAAATAAATTCAAAATCAATACCTTAAAATGTTTTACAAAGGATAGGTACTTAAAAATACACAACCCAAGAGACCCTGACTGTTCTCTCCACAAACAAAGAGGAAGCCGTCAAGGTTGACAAATAATGAAGGACGGGAATTTACGAGAAGTTGATATGTTGAAGATGCAAGTTTTATCTCCCATATGGCCACATCCCAGTATGTTCACAGTCACTTAGCAAATAAATTCAAGATACACGCTAAGCTGTCAGAATGCCCAGGTCACCATAAAAATAAAAAAAGACGGATAGTTTACAACAAGGGAGGTGGGTAGATGAATTAGAAAAATAAGAAAAATGATAGCATTCAACATAGTTGCTAATTGCTATCGATAAATGGTTGTGCAAAATCAAACAAACAAGAAAGATTGTACCATCAAACAAACAAACAAAGTTTCTGAAGAGTGACATGCATAGTTATAATAATAAGAACAAGAAGACACTTCACACTCCAAGCATTGCAAATATGATCAAACTACACAAATGTTTTGATCAAGTTTAAGAGCTTTTGGATTCACATTTAGGTAAACTGGAAAGGACATTTAAAAAAGGAGAACAAAAACAAGCAAGTTGAGTAATGTCAATTATACATCAAGAAGATCATGTAGGCCCTGACTTCAAGTAGTGACGGAATAAAGACTTATCAAGCAAGCCTAAATGCATTTATTATGAGCTAACTACCAAATTTTTATTAACTTTTGAAGCTTGAGATACATAAATAAGCATTCCAACTTCCAAGGGATAACAGTTGATGTATATGTATTGAGCTGAGATCATTCAACACATAGTTATCAATCTAAGATGATGAGTCATGACTAGTACCTCTACAGATTTGTATGTTTGAACTATGGTATTCATAGAACTCACAACTCTATATATTCTCACATGCCAGAAAAGCAATGTTGACGAAAGAGAGCTTTGGCGGAGTGAATATGGAAACCTTGCTAACAATGCCTAATGATCCCTCGCTTCCTGCACCAAAGAAGCCGAGTAAATCAAAATTCATCAGGGGAAAAATATTAATTTGCTTTCTTATGGTATAACAATTAGAGAATAGAACAAACATATAAATAAATGCTTCAAATCGTACCAAGTATTATCTTAACGTAAAGTCCCGACTCCCTAGCATGTCCAATACTATACCATAGAACAACTTCAATGCCTAGCACACATTCCATAATAAAATATGGATGATAAAGATATAGTAAAGGCGAGTAAATCAAAATTCATCAGGGGAAAAATATTGATATGCTTTCTTATGGTAAAAAAATTAGAGAATAGAAAAAACATATAAATATTGATCATCTTCTACTAGTATCTCTCTGCGAATGGAGAAAAATAGAAGAAAGCAAAAAATCAATACAGTTTAGAAAACAAGGATGACAGTTCATGACAGCAAGTCTAGAAGTAACCTCATGATTAACCAATGCTAGTTTCATTTGTCATCAACACGGAGAGAAAACAAATAAAGCAAGCAGTCAAACAATCAGTTGCATTTCTCATCACGGAGGAGATTGAGAAGGCTGAAGGCATAGATTACAATATCAGGAATGTAGCATATAGATATATCATAATTTGTCCAAAGCATAAACAAATGTAAAGGAGAACTAAAAACCTGGCCGATGGTAGTGCCGGTAGTGAGGACAATCTGTGTGCAAGAAAAAAGGAGTTGGAGGATAAAATTGTAGAACTGGCTAATATGAGATAAATTGTTACAATGGAAATTACTCACCCTGTTAAACTAGCTAATATGAAAGTTGAACCAATATTAATAGTGATACAACACCAATGTTAATATTGATACAACTTTTAACCTTTGGCAAATCACCTCCATTCTCTCACAACAGCAACACCTTGCACTACCAAAAACACAGGAAATAGCCACGGTCAAATAGCCACGAATTGACCACGAATGACCGTGGCTAAACGGTTTTGCCACGGGCATAACCATGAATTTGACACTCGTCGCCATTCGAGGCTATATGCCTCGTCGCTAACAGCCACCAACCCAATATCCGTGGCTAATAGCCACGATCTGACAAGTCCGTGGCTATGTTTGTGGTCGGTTCAAGATCGTGTCATTCGTGGCTATAGCGATGAAGTTAGCCACGGTGCATGTCGTGGCTGATTTCGTGGCTTAGCACGTGCGGGATGTCTAGCGTCTATCGTGGCTGATTTCGTGGCAATAATCGTGGCCAATTAGGTGGCTATGTTCGTGGCTTTATTGTTGGCTATGGTCGTGGCTATTCTCGTGAAGCTATTCGTGGCTAAATTCGTGACTTTATTGCTGGCTATCGTTCTATGAGCTAGGAAATAAATTTAATATAATTTTACAAATCTGTCACACAAACACATCCAAAATACAACTATAAATTACATCATTCAAAACACATCTAAAACACATTCAAAAGTTCAACAATACAACATGTATCAACATACACGAATATGACAACGACGCCCAATAGAAGCTTGGATTTAAACTATACGAACACAATACACCCAAATGAGATGTCAGAGCACCTACATAACAAAAATGAGACAACGAACCTTTCTACAACCTCGGCTTCCCCTTGTCTCTTACACAATGATTGCTTCTTCTTGTAGTATGCCCATGCAAGCCTTGGAAACTTGCACTTGTAGTCTTCCTCATACTCGGTCTCGGTCTTCCCCTCAACCAAATCTAAAAAATCTATTAACTCAGCTAGAGATAACATACTACCTTCCCCTTCCCTACACAACACAACAAAAATCCCAATATAATTAGCTAGGGACATAACAATATCTTTCTACAACTTAACAATGCATTAGTTGATTTCTTTCTACAACCAAATCTCAAACCGTGTATCAAATTCAATTTCAGCATAGACAATCTAAAACAAAACTGAATTTTAGCATCAAATTAAAGTTGTGTCTAGACTAAGTTTTACAAAAGGTTGTTCCCTGCATTATCATAGGTTACGAGACGGTTAGTCTTTGACTGTGTCATGACGACAAACATTCCACAATCTGCAGATTTTTAAAACATTAATAGAAGCCAATTTCAAGCATTACAAAGAATATAATATGTAAACATAATTTTCGGACAATAGAAACAAGATTGGAGCATAAATACTGCAAAAAATAATTATGTTGTAAAAAATGCAGTCTGCACACGCTCAATGAAAGTGGGTATCTTCTGAGATATTATAAATTGATCTTCTCAAACAAGTCTTCCCCTAGTCATTCTCTACTAACAGTTTTCTTCCCACACAAAACTGCATAAGATGCCATGATTTTTATTTGCATAAGATGCCATGATTTTTATTGAGAAATTTCAGCAAAGCATAAAAGTGACCTATAATCTCAACAAAGCATCAGAACATGAACAAATTAGTCCAAAAACCAAAAGAAGTGTGTAGCTATTGATAATTTTTTCATTTTAACTTACAATCTATCAATTGAACAACTAATTTGTTCAAAATCAAACAAAAGAAGGGGTCAAGTTTTACCATATGCTGAACCACTGTCTGTGTTATGAGCTAAGATGGGTAAACTTTTTAAGTGTATTCACACAGTAGATGAAACAAGAAGAAAGCGAGTTGTAATAAGCAAATTAAGCAAGAACCCTAATCTACAAATTCATCAGAACAATAACAAATTGGTCCTGCACAAATTCCCACAGAGAAGAGAACTGAAGAAGGAGATTACAGAAAATTAAGCAAAGGAAGAGAAGAGAAAGAGATTAACACAAAGAAGGGAAGAGAGAATGGAGAGGTGGGAAGAAGGATAGGATGCCTACCTCAAGAGCGAGCGAAGAGGGAGCACCGAGCAGATTTGATGGGGCTACTAGCGGCACATCAGGCAGCGGCTGGTGAAGGTATGGACACTCTGAGCGAGCGAGCTGCTTTCATGAGGGAGTCGCTCCACAACATCCAAGCGATTACCGAAAAGGGTTCTCGATCTTGGGCTCCTTCGACCACCGCCTCTCCGACCTAGAGACTACCAACCATCTCTTCACCTCCCATGACTGCTCACTTGCAGATTCGAAGGAAGGAGTAAGCAGAAAACTTCAATTCCTCCCGCCGATGCCAGAGTGCAGAATGACGACTAAGGGAGCAGCGAAAGGTCTGAATTAGGGCTAAGATCTGAAATTTTGGGGAGAGAGATCTTGAATGAAGAGGGAGAGGTGAGAGGGGATAAAGAGAGGTCGGGATCTGTAGACTACGAATCAGAGAAAGGGCGAGAGGGAGAAGCCGAGGAATGGTGGCAGCATGGAAGCAAAAGGCCGAGCGCGCAGAAGAGGAAGCGGCCATGGACTCGCAGATCTAACGAAGGGACGAATCAGTGAAGAGGGAGAGAGGGAAGGGGAACTGGATTTTGCTCTAGGAAGCGTCGATTCTAGGGTTAAAAGTCTTATTTCTTACAGCTTGAATTTTGACCGAAATTTTTGGGGGGAAATTTACCGCTCAAAGATGAATTGGGCGCTAACAATAATTTTGCCAATGTGAATTGTTTTATTTTTTTTCACAATTTACATCTAGAAGATAGAAGTCATAGAACTATTACTACAACTATTTATTATAAATATATATTTCAAATTACTTTTTATCAAATTTAATTAGATATCTATATGTTTTTATAAGATTTTACCCAACATCATTAACCTGGTTTTTTACCCGTATCTTATGCGAATTTTTTGAAATATCAATTTTAATTTCCTCAAAACATACCCTTATAGTATTCTAATAAGAATTTATTACTTAATATAAGGTTTTATTAAACATTTATTAGTCACTTATATGAATTTTCTTCAAAACATACTCTTGTAGTAATCTAATAAAAATTTATTAGTTAATGTAAGGTTTGATTCAAAATTTATTAGTCACATATTTGAGTTTTCCTCAAAACATACTGTTATATTATTCTAATAAGAATTTATTACTTAATATAAGGTTTTATTCAACATTTATTGGTCACTTATACGAGTTTTCATCAAAACAGTCTTATAGTATTCTAATAAGAATTTACTAGTTGATATAAGGTTTTATCCAATATTTATTACTCACTTATATGAGTTTTCCTCAAAAACTGTTTTATAGTATTCTAATAATAATTTACTAGTTAATATAAGGTTTTATTAAAACATTTGTTCGTCACTAATATGAGTTTTCCTCAAAACATACTCTTATTGTATTCTAATAAGAATTTAGTAGTCAATATAAGGTTTTATTAAGCATTTGTTCATTCCTTATATGATTTTTCCTCAAAACATACTCTCATAGTATTCTAATAAGAATTTAGTAGTTACTATAAGGTTTTATTAAACATTTGTTAGTTACTTATATGAGTTTTTCTCAAAGTATATTCGTATATATAGTATTCTAATAAGAATATAATAGTTAATATAAGGTTTTATTGAACATTTGTTAGTTACTTAAATGAGTTTTTCTCAAAACATACTCTTATAGTATTTTAATAAGAATTTAGTATTCAATATAATGTTTTATTAAACATTTGTTCATTAGTTATACGAGTTTTCTTAAAAAAACTACTCTTATATTATTTTAATAATAATTTAGTAGTCAAAATAAGGTTTTATTAAACATTTATTCGTTACTTATATTAGTTTTCCTCAAAACATACTCTTATAATATTATAATAAGAATTTATTAGTCAACACAAGGTTTTATTAAACATTTGTTCATTCCTTATATGAGATTTCCTCAAAACATACTCTTATTGTATTCTAATAAGAATTTATTAGTTAATATAAGGTTATAATAAGCATTTGTTCATTACTTTTATGAGTTTTTCTCGAAACATACTCTTATAGTATTCTATTAAGAAATTAGGAGTTCAAATAAGGTTTTATTAAACATTTATGTGTTACGTATATGAGTTTTCCTCAAAACATACTCTTATAGTATTCTAATAAGAATTTATTAGTTAATATAAGGTTTTATCAAACATTTGTTAGTTACTTATAGGAGTTTTTCCTTAAAACATAATCTTATAGTATTTTAATAAGAATTTAGTAATCAATATAATGTTTTATTAAACATTTGCTCATTAGTTATATGTGTTTTCTTAAAAAAATACTCTTGTAGTATTCTAATAAGAATTTAGTAGTCAAAATAAGGTTTTATTGAACATTTATTCGTTAATTACATGAGCTTTCCTCAAAACATACTCTTATAATACTCGAATAAGAATTTATTAGTTAATATAAGGTTTTGTTAAACATTTTTTGGTTACTTATATGAGTTTTCCTCAAAACAAACTCTTAATTATAGTATTTTAATAAGAATTTAGTAATCAATATAATGTTTTATTAAACATTTGTTCATTAGTTATATGAGTTTTCCTAAAAAAATAATCTTATAGTATTCTAATAAGAATTTAGTAGTCAAAATAAAGTTTTATTAAAGATTTATTTGTTACTTATATTAGTTTTCTTCAAAAGATACTCTTATAGTATTATCATAAGAATTTAGTAGTTAAAATACGGTTTTATTAAACATTTATTCCTTAATTATACGATTTTCCCTCAAAACACTCAATTAGATTATTCGAATAAGAATTTATTGCATAATAAAAAGTTCTATTCCACAATTATTAGCTACTTATATGATTTGTTTATCAAGATAAACTCTCATAATATTCTCATATGAATTTATTAGTTAATATAAGGTTTTATTCAACGACTATTAGTTACTTATATGATTTTTTCCCTCAAAACACATTTTATTTAACAATTTTTTTTTTATATTCTAGTATTTATTTAGATATAAATACATATACCATTAATGTGCCTATTGGCGAAAATTATAGCCGTATTTGGGCCCATAATAAATTAAAGCACATTAGAAATTAAAGTGTGTCATTTGAGGTTAACTGGAAATAGCCACGGCATTAGCCACTGATATGACCGTGGCTATTAATTGGGCTTCTTAATACGTCGAGAGTTATTAATTGGGCTTACATATTCATTGGGCTTTGACTAATACTAATGGGCTTGACCCTTTTTGGGCTTTGACACTCTAAAATTGTGTTTGACCATCTATAAGCCCTACCTTTTTTTGTTGAGATTTTGGGCTTAAAAATTGATATTTTCTTTCAAATTAATTTGCTTTAATTTTTGAATTTCCTCAATTCGGATACACCAAAGTGATAATGGGCGTCTCCATGTTAGCGTCGAATACAGCCACGGATAATCCAACAGTGGCTAAATTCGTGGCTGTTCACCTCTAACTCGAGTCATAAATTGCTAATTGCCTCACATTCATAGCCATGAGTACAACAACAGATATTATTCGTGGCTAAATTCGTGGCTACACTGACATGTCGGGTAAGACTCGCCAAAAATGGCGTCGAAATCGGCCACGGAAAAGGTGATTGTGGCCAAAGTCATGACTAATAGCCATGATACCAGCCATGACACTTATATTCGTGGCTAAAAACCCCGAAATTTCGGGCACGAAATTATTTCTTCATCCCTAGCCACGGGCTTTGCCACGAATATTTTCATTCGACGCTATTATAGCTACAGCTTGTCAGGTCGTAGCTATAGTCGTGGCTATCAGCTACGGATTTGGCAACGACTGTACGACGTGGCTAAAATTTCGTGGCTATTTCCTGTGTTTTTGGTAGTGTTGGAGTCGTGTCATGTTCATGGGAATGATGAAACTCAAGAACCATCCACAACCAATCTCTGTTATGCAAACAACACAGATCTTGCAATAGAAGGTTCAGAGTTCAGTACACAACCAACATAGAATCTCACTGTAGGGGGTGAGAAGAAAAACTAATAAGGAACTTGTATCCAAAAGGATAGAACAAATGAGATGGATGAATTTCAGGTTGGGGTTGTGGTCGGAATGTGGTTCCATGATCATGATGGGGAAGAGATTTCATATTCAAGCTATATTGGAGTGCTCTAGCAAGTTGCTCATCTTCCTCCATATGAGAATCATTATCTTAATGAATCATTTTGTGAAACATTTTTTCAAAAAGGTTCGTATACAACAGTGGATTCACCTTAAAAAAATGTTCTTGTGAATACAAATCAGCTAGCGTTGATACGAATCTGAATAGCAGTATGTATACCTAGAGAATTTTAACAGAAGCATATCATATGCTAAAACTTTGAAAGCTACTACACGGAAAAAATATATAACAAGTTACATCATAATACAAAAGAGAGGTATAAAGATATACCAAGATTACTATAAAACAAAAGAAATGTGGAAGGAAGTAAAGGAGCAGCAGAGCTTCAGAAGATTTATTCACTAAAGGATGCTCTCCTGAATGACCCATTCTCTACTTCAAGGAAAGAAAAGAGAGCACATTCCTTCCTTCCTCGTTTTAACAATAGTAAATTACCTTCCTCATTTTCCATATTCCCATTCCTCTCAGATTTATATTCTTGATCTGAACCCAACTCCCATATAGCAGGCTTTCCCTGTTGTGGTGGGAAATGCCTAAGAAACCTGCATGTTGCAGTCATTATGAGGAATTTAAATGCAGTGTAGATGTAATGGATAGTTTTACAAAAGTAAAACAAAACATTTGTTTTACACTATCAAGAGTTTCATTAGTACATTTATTTTCTGGTTGATTCATTTCTAAATTGTCTCTACATATTTAATATCTTTTGATCCATTTTATCATCTTTTGGAAGATTTTTTAATTGTTTACCCAGAATTTTTGTAGTGGTTTCATAATTATAACTAGTTATCTCCAAATCATAGCTCTTGGTACTAGACCTAAATGCCCTACTTTCAGAAAGGATAATGATAGTACCATAGAATAAGCAAATGTACAGCTGTAGGATTAATGTCACATAGTTTCATGCATCTTCTCAATTATTCATTGTCTCCCACCAAGCATTTAAAATCCACAGATTACACATTCATCGCAATACTCATCAAAATTTTAGACTGAGCAATTCTGAATCTCACAGCTCACTAACAAGTGAAACTAAAAAACTAAACTCTCTTGATAAAAACATTTTTCTTGGCCATCTCAGTGTGCAATACAACCTTTCGTTTCGACATCAAAAACCATATCCTAGCAGATGAATCAAAAACGAAAAAATTAGCATCCAAAATCAGAAATTGGAAACCATTTAATAAATCTAACTCTAGCTAATCCCTAGTAGACCGGAAAGGGAGAAGGGGAAAACCTGGCGAGCATCTTTGGAGGTGGTGCAGAGAGAGGCAGATGGCGGCGAGGAGGAGATGAAGAGACGGTGTGAATGTCCAGGAGAAGGAGAAAAACTCATATCTGAAGGGAGGAAGACGACGTCGAGGAGGAGGTGAGGAGAGGGTGTGGGTGGCCGGCGAGCAGAAGAAAATCTCAGATCTGGAGGGAGGGAGACGCCGATGAGAAGGAGGTGAAGAGACGATGTCAGTGGCCGGCGAGGAGGAGGAGATCTCGAATCTGGAGGGAGGGAGACGGCGGCGATGAGGAGGTGAGGAGATTGTGCGGGCGGCCAGCGAGCAGAAGGACTTGAGGGAGGAAGATGACAGCAAGGAGGAGCACTGAACCGAGGAGGATGGTCACCGGAGAGAAAGCTCGGATCTGGAGAGAAATGATCGGAAATGGAGGATCTGGAGAGAGATGGTCGATGAAGGAGTTGGGGATTTGGGGGCTCGGGTCTGGAGAGAGTAGAACGTGTTTAGAGGGAGTGAAGAGAGAGAGAAGGCTCCAATTTTTTTTTAAGTGTACCTTCAAATTTGGAAGCCCGTGCTACACAAAATTTCTAAGGGTTTTAATCCCGCCCTTTCCCGCTTTTATGTCTTTTTTCGAATTAACAATTTCACATCTGTCTAAAAATTTGACCATTGTGTAAACCGTTTTAAACATCACAAATAAAATTATTGATGTCATAAATTAATTTCACATCTGTTGATTTGATGGCAGACTTAAATCATATGATGTCTAATTGCAGAATTCTAGTAGTGTGTTATGTTTTATAGGATTTCAATTAACCTTAGGATCATATATGGTCAATTATGTTCTCTAATCATGCTCCAATCAAAATTAATTTCAAGCAATCAAATCAAATCATAGGACTTATGCAATTAAGATCATAAAAATACTTTAGAAGACAAACGTGATAAGATGGGTATTTGAGTAACACATATATGCAATGCATGATATTTTTGTATTTTTGACATTTATTTCATCATTTTTTTTCTAATGCAATAAGAAAATGGAAAAGTGAACATGAATATATGAATATATGACAATGCAAACAAAACAATAGAACATTAACATGAATGCATGAATCTAATAATGCAACTACCCCCCCCCCCCCCCCTACACTTACACTTTTCATTAACCTTAAATGAAAATCAAATAAAGACAACAAAATTTAATATAAAATCACAAGTGAGGGAAAAGGGAACCTACTTTATCATGGTAGTGGTAATTGCAATCGTCGGACAAAAAAGCTTTGGAGAATCGAGGGCAGCGGCGGGCGCTGGTTGTTTAGCGGCGAGCGTCAATCAGTTGGCGGTGATGCCAAATCCAAGATAACTTTCCTGCATTAGTTAACTCAAGACTCCTCACACACACACACACACACACACACACACACACACACACACACACACACACACACACACACACACACACACACACACACACACACACACACACACACACACACACACACACACACACACACACACACACACACACACACACACACACACACACACACACACACACACACACACACACACACACACACACACACACACACACACACGGAACTCATTTTATTGAATTTGAAAGATTAAATGTCTAACTAGAATTTGTAAAACTTGAAAACTAAATAACTTACATTGGGTTGTTCCCCAAGAAGCGTCCTTGGTTAATGTCATAAACTCGACGGTTTTTTGTGGATACCTTCTAGAGAAGCGTCCTTGAATAAGTAATGCAATTGAGGATACCTTCTAGAGAAGCTTCTATAGAAGGTATCCCCAAGAAGTGTCCTTGAACACTAAACAGGAAGAAATTGGCAATTTAGGATACCTTCTAGAGACGCTTTGACACTTCCCTATTTACCTGAGTTCGATCTTCTCTAGAAAGAATGTTAGACCACCAACACAGTTATGCCGGTGTTTTGTATAAGTAATGCTCACAAGGATCTAAATATTCACCATAATCCACAAAAGTGTTAGAAATTTCATTACCTTGCTTAGGAGCCACAGAGATCGGCTCTGGACTTGGTGCTTTGAGTGGCGCGATTGAGATGATTTCTCCAGATGAGTTAGGCACTAAAACACATGGATCCTCATAACATATTAGTGCATCAGATGAAGTAGGAGGCATAACATATTATTTAGAAATAGGCATATCAGATGATAAGGAAGATGACACAACATATGATTGGGAAGAAGGCATAAAAGATAATGGAGAAGGAGGAATAACAGATGAAACCTCACGCGTCGACTCATGAGACTCCGCTTCAAGAAGCACTAGATCTTCTTCTTCATCCCAGTCATCATCAAAGAAGCCATATGTCTACCAATATTCTTGCTCGGTTAGTATCCTTACCTTTGGGCATTCTGTAGAGATGGTGGGCGCCGGTTCTGCATAATCAACGATTTCATCATTCATTAACTCGACCACTTCCTCACAGTCTTCCTCCAATTTCTGTAGCAAACTAATATAGGAACCTAGGTTTTGGATAAATTCTCATACTCCTGACGATCCTGGGTCGCACTTGCCATTTTCCACAAGTTTTTTCATTCCAGGTTGTGCACCCTTAAGAACATAAAGCACCTTATCTCGCGCACTATCATGGATACCCCGTGATTTACGGCCGTCCACTAATTCTTGAACTCTTGCAAGGTAGTGGTGAAAATATTCTCCCTAGTCCTGATATAATCTCAACATCTTGAAAAAAAATAGTAGCGGGGTGTTGTGAACCGTAAGATAGGTTCACAACAAGGTTAGATGTATAAACAAAAATAAAAAAATACCCAAAATAAAGAAATAAACTTGATTCCCCGACAACAACGCCAAAATTTGGTGGGATAAAATGTTGTGGGTTTCACCTCGCCAAAGAAAATAATTCCCAAACTAACAAAGTAACGAGTAACCTAGTATAGCGGATAAGTAAGGGTTCAACCCACATAGAATCAAGTATTTTTATTGCAATGTGTATTTATTAATATGAAAGTAAAGACAACATATGAATGTAAATAGGAAATAAGGAATATAGATGAGTATGATGAATGTTAGCAAGAGCGAATAAAGTGATGCAGATCAAGATGGCCTTCTGTGGGTCAAACAATGATCTTGATCCAGGCGAGCTCTCGAGATCGACAAGAGGGCTATTGACGGCAAAGAGTGTCGTCCTAAAGAGGAAAAAGAAGGTGTCACCATGGATTGAAGAAAAGAAGGTGTCGTCCTATGTTAGTTGGAGCTATTTATGGAATGTCTTAGTTTTAGTAATACTTAGTTAGGTGAATAAAGGTGGAAAAGGAAAGTCTATGCCTTTAGATCTTTTCCTTGGCGACTAAGTAGGAATAATTATCTAGAATTTATTTATTATTATGATTAGGATTTAATATTTATTTATCTAAGGCAAAACTCTATCTTTTTCAAAGATAGAATTGGTATGTTTTTTATTTATACCCTTTTCATCATTCAATAAAATTAGATTGGAAAATTATATTGTGGAACCTTAATAGGATTTTAAGGTTTCTACCAATCCTCCAATCCAAAGGCTTTCTATCCCCTTATGTTCTTGGTTACCATCGGCAAAATCCAAAGCCATTGCCTATTCAATCAATAAACACAAAACAAAACACAAACCCATTAATTTCTTTCGCTGGAACCATCATAAACCGCCGTAGAACCCAGGGCCCTTGTCGCTGCTTCGCCGCTGCACTCGCTGGCAGTGGCCGCTGCAGGCCTAGCTGCGGCGGCGGCACGTCCTACCACCCCGCAACACCCACTCGCAGCCTCCGTCGCCATTGCTATTGTGCCTTGCTGTCACTGTTTCTTTGCCTTATTTTTATTTGTTTGTTTTTTCGTTTCTGTCACAATACTTTGAA
This sequence comes from Persicaria tinctoria, assembly GCA_037127255.1. NCBI lineage: Eukaryota > Viridiplantae > Streptophyta > Magnoliopsida > Caryophyllales > Polygonaceae > Persicaria > Persicaria tinctoria. Next base: position 52,729,776 of record JBANSL010000014.1, on the reverse strand, counting down.
ACCTTTTATTGTAACTACTTGTAAACATCAAGGATATCAAGAATATTGCAAGATTGGGCCATCAACAAGTTGATGTTCTTGATTTCGAGCCCACAAGCGAAGGATCGGGGATTCCAAACGTATCAAGTGGCATTAGAGTCGTAGGTTTCGCAAGTTCTTGTCTTTTTCTTGATGCTCCTAATCATTTGATTCAATGTTTGGCGCTACCTGGGGTGATTGGGATGATGATCCCGATCCCTTGGATGAGTTCTTTGCTTTAGAACAGGCTGCACAACAACGACGCCGACGAGAGTTGCAGAGACGAGCTTTGCAACAACAACAAGCCGTCGAGCGACAACGAGAGTCTCAAAGACGCCGCCTTTTGCTTCAACGATAATCGGAGATCAAAGACGAGAGGTGTCAACAACAACTATGACATCGCCGTCAGATTCGACTTCTCTAAAAAAGGGAGGCTGAGGAAGCACGACGACGAGAGGAGGAAGAACGCCGATATTGGGAGGCTTGGTTTGCGGACGCCTTTGCTCGCCACCGTCAAGGCTTTCCTCCACCTCCCACACAATCTTCTTAGGTTGTTATTCCTCCCGCCAATGAGGAGGTCGTGGATTCTGAGACGAACGCCGCAACCCAAGAGGAGGTCAAAATCGTTGCCCAGAAAACAGCACAGAGCGATAATTTTATTTCGCATATTCCCGTTGACTCCGACCTCAAAATTGAGTTAACTCAGGCTTGTTGCGAAGCGGACTCGAGGAGAATTCCAACGGTGGATCACACGCTGCAAGACTCCCCCGGGAAGACCTTAGAATCTGCTGTAAAATTCAACTGCAGTGTTGCGCATGAGGTGGTGCATGTCTCCATTGTTGACGACGATAAGGTAATTGATGAAATTTCTCTTGAGTTAGCTATTGTACCTCTTGAGAATGTTCATGAAGTTGTCAATGCTGAAGTTGAAGTGATTATTGAGCTTATTCCCCTTGAAGATCAAGTCCATTAAACAATCATGTCTAAAGGTGTTGATTTTGGGGTTCCTATACCTCGAAATCTTCTTGCACCTATTTTGCCCATCCCTCTATCGTCATCATGTCTGAAGGTTGTTGTTCCTTCCCCTTTGATCATCAACGACTCGATTCGAGGATGAATTGAAGCTAAGAGGGGGAGAATGATGCGGATGAAGATGGCCTTCTGTGGGTCAAACAATGATCTTGACCCAAGCGAGCTCTTAAGTTCGATTCGAGGGATATTGACGGCAAAGAGTGTCGTCCTCAAGAGGAAATAGAAAGCGCCACTATGGATTGAAGAAAATATATTTTATTTATTTTATTATTATTATTATTACTAGTTTTAGGTTCTTTCCATATTTAGTAACTCTTTTCTTAGTTTGAGCTATTTATGGAATGTCTTATTTTTAGTAATACTTAGTTAGGTGAATAAAGGTGGAAAAGGAAAGTCTATCCCTTTAGATCTTTTCCTTGGCCTCTAAGTAGGAATAATTATCTAGAATTTATTTATTTATTATTATTAGGATTTAATATTTATTTATCTAAGCCAAAACTCTATCTTTTGCAAAGATAGAATTGGTATGTTTGTTATTTATACCTTTTTCATCATTCGATAAAATTAGATTGGAAAATTACACTGTGGAACCTTAATAGGATTTTAAGGTTTCTACAATTCCTCCAATCCAAAGGCTTTCTATCCCCTTATGTTCTTGGTTACCATCGGCAATATCCAAACCCATTCCATATTCAATCGACAAACACAAAACAAAACACAAACCTACTGATTTTTGTCGCTGGAACCATTAGAAACCATCGCAGAACCTAGGGCCCTTATCGCTGCTTCGCCCCTTCACTCGTTGGCAGTGGCAGCTGCGGACGCGGCACAAATAGGTGAGGAGTACGAAGCACTAAGTATCCGGGGCCATTCATGACACCCATGTTTGCGACTCGCGAGAAGACAATGCTGAGGTTAGAGAGGTAAAAGCATAATATTGAAAAAAGCATTGAGCGAATGAGAGATAAGTGAGAAATCTAGAGAAAAAGGAATGTGGTATGAAGATTTGGAAAGTACTCCATTTCCCTGGATCATTAGCACCACATTGTCAAAAATTGCTCACCTTTAGCATTTTACCAATCTACTCCTTATTGAGCTTAAATTAAAGTCCTCTTGATTATTAATGCTTTGTCACGAATGAATGTTTTTACATAACCCTTCTTTTGTGAGTAGATGTTGCTTTTTATTGCACATGCACAGATTTGTGACAGAAGTACCTTTTCGAGGATGGTAATTGATTGCAGGGACATATGAGAATGAATCTAAGATTTTGAGAGTTTTTAATTCTTCCCCTGAATGACCATTAAAAGTATTGCTTGAGGACAAGCAAGCTTAAGTATGGGGTGTTTGTTGTGAGCCTAATTTGCCATGGTTTATACTATCTTTTATATCGATTTCTGCGGACATTTCATACATTTGGGTTAGAATAGCACAGAACTTATGTAGTTTATGCTTATTTTCCAAATTATGGAGTCTACACTAGTTTATGTTTAATTTCGCAGAAATCGAGGCATTTTACAGCAATTCAAATAAAGGAGGAAAAGCTCGAAGTCAACTACTGAAAGTCCAAGGTCAAAGAGTAGCGGAACCAGGAAAAATCGAGCTGAAAACGAAGAAAGCACTCGACAAAAGAGGTCGATATCGAGTGGATCAATTCGAGCCGAGATGCCAGGAATCGACCAGAAAAATGGAGCAGAAAAGGACAGGTTGATATCGACGACATCTGGTCGATATCGAGTCAGTCTAGTCGAAAATTCTCCTAAAGCCTGAGATCGAGTAAAGATCGAGTGAGGAGAAGAAGACATGTCGATTTCGACCATATTGGAGCGATATCGACCAAAGCTAGGTCGAAATTCGTGTCAGAGGCCGAGATCGAGTGTCAGAAGACGGAGATGAGAAGACGAGGTCAATATCGACCTATGTTGGTCGATATCGACCGGCATACAAAGGCCGAAATCGAGCAGATCCGAGTTTCGAGTGCTGAGCTGGCTTTCTTCCACATGAAGTAAGAGATATTCTATCAACTCAAGAGGATATTTATCAAGTTCTTTCAAGATGGAAGGGATTTATCTACTTTAGATATAGTTTCCTTGTTGATTTATTTCTTTTATTTCCATATTTTTATCTTTACGTATTAGATAAATAAATTTAGATATAGATATAGTTTTTCTTTCCTAATTAGCTAGGGAATGAAAACTATAAATAAAGCCTTGGGGGCTGAGTTTTATTCATTTAATTTTACACACAATATCCAGTAGGAGAGTAGAGAGAGAAGCTTGTGGCCGAGTGGAGCAAGAGAGGCGAGAGCGGATTGAGCTTTGTTCGGTTGTAAGTTTCTTTTCTTTTATTTAATGCAATTTAGTTCCCTTTTATTATTGATGTCTTTCTTGATGATGAAGAGCGAGTAGTCACCCAACTTCTAGGGTCGGGGTTAGCCCGACTGTAGCCATGTGAGGTGATGCGGTAAAGGTACAATCTTTTACGAAAGTTGAAGGTGATCCTTGTTTGTGTTATTGAAGCGAAAATGATCTTAATACAACTTGGATTAATTATGTGAAAAAGGGTTAGTAACAATTAGGGTTTATGCGAAAGCCTCTATATTCCTATTTGTTAATAACGAAATTTATTTGATGAAAAGCATGATCTTTTATGCCTTGGTGTTATTTTACATGGTTATCGTTGTGGTGTTGATACCCTGATCCTGGAAGTCTTTAGTTTATTGATTTATTTCGAGTTTTGTCTGCATAAAGTTGCGATCTTTGGTTTCTGTTTTGGGTCGAAATTGAGTTACTGTTGGTCAATTTTTAGAGGTCGATATCGAGTCATTAGGTCAAAATCGACCAGTCTGTGTTTTCTGTTTTCGTTTCTGTTTTCTGCGTCTTACAGGTTGCCGACAGTGTGGTCGATATCGAGGTAAGTTAGTCTATATCGAGCATTCTTCTGGTCGAAATCAGTGAGTTTTCTTAACTGAAAAGGTGGGCGCAGACACGCTTCCTCGTGGATCGATCCTGACTACCTTCTACTACAGCGGGAGGAAGTCTTGTAATTAATTTGCGGAGACCGGGGAGTCGAATTTGGAATCTATATTTCATACTTGATTTTCCTCCTAACAAATTTGGCGTCGTTGTCGGGGAAGCCATCAATCGCGCCCTTTTTAGTTATTTTTCTCTTCTTTATATTTGTTTTTGCTTTTTAGTTCCTTTTTACTTGTTTCTCTTTGTTTTTGTTTTTCAGGTGCATGCGAAGAACTGATCGCACACCCATTGACCCAATTCTCGAACCAGAGCAATTCTTTCATCTTCAGCAAAGGCTTACGAGAAGATTCATGTCGCAAGTCAACGAGAATTTGGGCTAGCTCACACCTGCACAGGAGCTTGAGCAACTCCGACTACGGATAGAGGAAATCACCACCAGAGAAGCACAACACGCCCAACGAGATGCGGAATATGCACAAAATCAGCAACGGTGGGAGGAAAGGGTAGATCGCAAGATCAACGCAAGAAGGGAACTTGAGAAGCGGATTGGGCATATCCCATCCAACGCAAAGGAATATCTCCATCCTACTCTGGAAGTTCCAGAATCGCCGATCGTTCTTCCCGCTATTAATTTTGAAATCCGTCGTTCTTTTATTATTGAAATTAGGAGGAGTCAATTTAGGGGAAGAATCAATGAATGTCTTTTAGAGCATGTTACTACTTTTTTAGATTTATGTGAGGCAATTGCTGATGGTGCTAATCTAGAATATTTAAAACTAAAGGCTTTTCGTTGGTCCCTTGCAAGAATCCCATAACAGTGGCTGGAAGGATTGCCTGCACAATCAATTCGCACATGGAACGAACTACATGACCTTTTCCTCAACAAGTTCTTTCCTCTTGCAAAGACAACTGCTCTCAGACAACAAATCACAGCTTTCAGACTGAAGCCAGGGGAAACACTTGCACAGGTCTAGGAGCGCTACAAAAGGCTTTTGAAATCCTGTACTACACATGGACAACCGCCCTACGTCATCCAGGAGATCATCTTCAACTGCCCGGATGCGCCTACTAAGGATCGGATCAACAACTACACCGCCTATGGGTATCTCGAATACACTCCACGACATGCATGAGAGGTGTTTGAGATGCTAGCCAACTACGACAACACATATGGGATTTCTGCAGCCTCTTCTGACAAAAGGTATGAAAGGTCTGCCCCATCTATGTCGTTGTATGTGCCCCCAAAGGAGGTTGATCCAGACGTGAGGTAGCAATTCCAAAATGACCAGGTACGCCGTCTTACCAAAAAAGTTAAATTCCTCTATAAACATCAGCCTTGTTTGGAATGTGGGTCTGTGAGGCACAACACCACTGCGTGCCCACATGTCGATCAAGTACAACAAGCAGAAACCCACAAAGAGGTAAGGTATGCTGTGGGACACTACTCAGGGCCACATCAGAACCAGAACTTGAGCTACTATCGCCAGCCCCAGCATCAAAATCCCCCACCCTACAAAGCCCCTCGTCACCCTGACAGAGAAGGTAAGAAAGACGACCTGCATACCATTCTTAAGGAGATGTGGAGGAACCATTTAGACACCAAGCAGTCTATCACTTCCATCTACAATCAAATGCATGGTGTCAACTCTAGGCTTGGGGAAACCGATATCTGGCGGAAATCAATCGACACCCAGATTGGTCAACTGGCAACATCCGTCCCCAAACAATCAGGTACGCTCCCTGAAACCCCTAAACCTAACCCTAAAGGTAAATCTACAGGACAGGTAGTGGCCATGAACCTAAAAAGTAGGCGACAGATGCAGATGCAGCAAACGACGGAGAAAAAGGGCATTGGAGACCAGTCGATATCGACCAACCCAGTCGATATCGATTAGTCCCCAGTCGATATCGACCCCTCCCTGGTCGAAATCGACCCAATTCCTCCACAAAGCCCGAGGCCAGCAAATCCAGTCAATATCGACCAGACACCACTCGATATCGACTAGACACAGGTCAATATCGACCCCCTCCACTCGACATCAACTCCGCCGACGAAAAAGAAATTGCCTTTTCCGACGAAATCTCCAAGGGACCCTGCAGAGAAGAAGTTCCAGCGTTTCATTAAGATGCTTCAAAAGTTCAATGTTGCGATACCCTTCACAGAAGCTCTTAATGAGATGTCATCCTATGTCAAGTTCCTCAAGGAGATTCTGAGCAAAAAGAGGTCAATGGCTGAGATCGCAGAGGAGTGCAACCAAATGGACGTTCTTGAGAAAAGGGCAGATCTAGGTAAGTTTGCTATAACCATTGGATTTGGTCAATATAAATTTAATGCTTTATGTGACTTGGGAGCGAGTGTGAGCATAATGTCTTTATCAATCTAGTCCAAGAATAAGATAGGTGCCCTAGAGCATGTGGATGCAAACCTTTACATGGCGAACAACATAGTGGTCATCCCAACAGGCATGGTGCACAATGTGCTAGTGCAAGTAGGTAAGTTCTTTGTCCCTGCCGATTTCTTAGTTATTGATATGGCGGAGGACCCTGCTTGTCCAATTATTCTAGGGAGGCATTTCTTGGTGACAGTGGATACCAACATAAGCGTAAGGAAAGAAGTGCTCACTTTCAACATCAGCGATGAGGTAATTGAGTATTCCTTTAATAAAACTTAAAGGCATTTAGGTCTCATGGAAGAGGTCAAGTCCATATCAGCCAGGTACATTACTTGCGGGGAGCCTAAGGTAAGAAATATGACCCCCGAAGAGCTAGAAAAGAGGGATATGGATGCCTAGGGGGAAGAGATCATGGCCATACTAAACGAAGAAGCAGAGAATCCATTCGACATAGACCATGATAAGTCGATATGGACTAACTATTTTTCAGATGCTTTGCCAGGTTTTAAGTATGGTGTCAAAATCGAGCAAGACAGGTCGATATCGACCACTACAGGTCGAAATCGACCAGCCCATATCGACTCGATTCCACCTGTCAAGCCAAAGCAACCTGATTTCGAGCAAGACAGGTCGATATCGACCACCCTTGGTCGATATCGACTAGTCCAAATCGACCCATCTTCGTCTGAATCGACTTAGTCTCCACCAGAACAGCAGCAGTCGATATCGACCACTACTACTCGATATCAACCAGATCCTCAAGAGGTCCCTGATTCCGATTATGTAAAGGTAAGCCAAGATATGGATCTTTCTTCTCCTATTTCAATTAAAGATCTATCTATACATGGGAGGGGTTTGCCTTGTTATGTGCGCTTATGCAGGGTTTCCAATGATGAGCCCAAGGAAAACGAAGTAGGAGACAAGGTCTATGTCTCCAAATCAAGTGATCATTGGTTCCCTAACAAGTTCAAGAAGAAGAAGATTGGGCTCTTCACGGTGAACAAGATCCATTCAAGAGGACTGCAGCTGATGGACAAAAATGGAGTCTTGTTTGAAGCCCAAGCTACATGGGCCCTGCAAATGCCACCTTGAGCCCAATAGAGAAGTCGGCCTAGCGACTATAAAGTCTAGAGCTTGTAAATAGACACTTAGTTTTTTTTGGGATTTTTTTTGGACATTGTGGCTTTTGGTTTTTGGTTTTGGACATTATCTTTAAGTTTTTCTATTGTGGGTATATCTCTTCTATTGTGGTTTTTGGTTTTGGAAGAAGCAACTCGAAATCGAGTCACCTAGGTCGTTATCGACCATGGCACTCGAAATCGACCAGCCCTACAGAAGCAAAGCACTCGATTCCGACAATTCGCACACCTGTCTAGTAAGTTTCTTTCTTTACCCTTACAGTGAGGACACTGTAATGTTTAAGTATGGGGTGGGGGAAGGGCTTACTTTATGCATATTTGACTTTATTTGATCATATGTGTGCGTATTTCTAGTTTAGTCCTTGAATTGCTTATACATGGCTATTTTTGAATTCATTATTAATCTATGTGCTTACATGCATGATTTTCAAAGTTTGAAAAATGACCCCCATTGAAAAATTTTGATTAGTGTCATGGAAGTTATATTGAACTCGACGATGCAAAATTACATTAATTAGAGATATAGCATGAAATCGCCTATTAAAGGAAACTCACAATGAAGTGCATATTATTTATTAAAAACCATGAAATGAGGTAAAATTTGAAGTTTCTTTTGACATGTTGCATGATAAAAGGATGGAGGACTTTATATATCCATATAATGCTCATATTGTTATATCCTAGCCTTACCTATGCTTATGCATCACAAAAGCCATATTATGCCTTACATTATACTATGCTCCACATGTTCTAAATATTGCCCATTCTTTACCTTGTTTCCTATCCAGGGATTATGTTGAGAATGATGTTACATTATAGAGATTATTATATGGTGTTTGTGTTGTTATCAAATATGGAGTTTGGCAGAAAATTGAAAAAATATGAAAAAATTAATGAGTGAAAGAAAATCTGGTCACCTTAGGAGACAAAGGTAGATCGACCCTGCTCGCTGAGATAATAGTTCAGCGAGATAATAGTATTCGGGGCCATTCATGACACCCATGTTTGCGACTCGCGAGAAAGCAGTGCTGAGGTTAGAGAGGTAAAAGCATAATATTGAAAAAAGCATTGAGTGAATGAGAGAAAGGTGAGAAATCAAAAGAAGAAGGAATGTGGTATGAAGATTTGGAAAGTACTCCATTTTCCCGGATCATTAGCACCACATTGCCAAAAATTGCCCACCTTTAGACATTTAGCAATTTACTCCTTATTGAGCTTAAATTAAAGTCCTCTTGATTATTAAGGCTTTGTCACGAATGAATGTTTTTACATAACCCTCCTTTTGTGAGTAGATGTTGCTTTTTATTGCACATGCACAGATTTGTGACAGAAGTACCTTTTCGAGGATGGTAATTGATTGCAGGGAGATATGGGAATGAATCTAAGATGTTGAGAGTTTTTAATTCTTCCCCCGAATGACCATTAAAAGTATTGCTTGAGGACAAGCAAGCTTAAATATGAGGTGTTTGTTGTGAGCTTAATTTGCCATGTTTTATACTATCTTTTATATCGATTTTTGCAGACATTTCATATATTTGGGTTAGAATAGCACATAACTTATGTAGTTTATGCTTATTTGCCAAATTATGGAGTCCACACTAGTTTCTGTTTAATTTCGCAGAAATCGAGGCATTTTACAGCAATTCAAATAAAAGAGGAAAAGCTCGAAGTCAACTACAAAAAGTCCATGGTCAAAGAGTAGCGGAACCAGGAAAAATCGAGCTGAAAACGAAGAAAGCACTCGACAAAAGAGGTCGATATCGACTGCACTAGGTCTATATCGAGTGGATCAATTCGAGCCGAGATGCCAAGAATCGACCAGAAAAGTGGAGCAGAAAAGGACAGGTCGATATCGACCACATCTGGTCGATATCGAGTCCGTCTAGTCGAAAATCCTCCTGAAGCCTGAGATCGAGTCAAGATCGAGTGAGGAGGAGAAGACAGGTCGATTTCGACCATATTGGGTCGATATCGACCGAAGCAACGTCGAAATTCGCGTCAGAGGCCGAGATCGAGTGTCAGAAGACGGAGCTGAGAAGACGAGGTCAATATCGACCTATGTTGGTCGATATCGACAGGCATACAGAGGCTGAAATCGAGCAGATCCGAGTTCCGAGTGCTGAGATGGCTTTCTTCCACATGAAGTAAGAGATATTCTATCAACTCAAGAGGAGATTTATCAAGTTCTATCAAGATGGAAGGGATTTATCTACTTTAGATATAGTTTCCTTGTTGATTTATTTCTTTTATTTCCATATTTTTATCTTTAAGTATTAGATAGATAAATTCAGATATAGATATAGTTTTTTTTTCCTAATTAGCTAGGGAATGAACACTATAAATAAAGCATTAGGGGCTAAGTTTTATTCATTCAATTTTACACACAATATCGAGTTGAAGAGTAGAGAGAGAAGCTTATGGCCGAGTGGAGCAAGAGAGGCGAGAGCGGATTTGGCTTTATTCAGTTGTAAGTTTCTTTTATTTTATTTAATGCAATTTAGTTCGCTTTTATTATTGATGTCTTTCTTGATGATGAAGAGCGAGTAGTCACCCAACTTCTAGGGTCGGGGTTAGCCCGACGGTAGCCATGTGAGGTGATGCGGTAAAGGTATAATCTTTGGATGCAATTCATCTTCTATCCCTATGAGCATGATTCTTTTGCGAAAGCTGAAGGTGATCCTTGTTTGTGTTATTGAAGCGAAAGCGATCTTAATACAACTTGGATTAACTATGTGAAAAAGGGTTAGTAACAATTAGGGTTTATGCGAAAGCCTCTATATTTCTATTTGCTAATAACGAAAGTTATTTGATGAAAAGCATCATCTTTTATGCCTTTGTGTGTTATTTTACATAGTTATCGTTGTGGTGTTGATACCCTGATCCTGAAAGTCTTTAGTTTATTCATTTATTTCGAGTTCTGTCTATGTAAAGTTCCGACCTTTGGTTTCTGTTTTTGGTCGAAATTGAGTTACTGTTGGTCGATTTTTAGAGGTCGAAATCAAGTCATTAAGTCGAAATCGGTCAGTCTGTGTTTTCTGTTTTCGTTTTTGTTTTCTACGTCTTACAGGTTGTCGACAGTGTGGTCAATATCGAGGTAAGTCAGTCAATATCGAGCATTCTTCTGGTCGAAATCAGTGAGTTTTCTGAACTGAAAAGGCGGGCGCTGACACGCTTCCTCGTGGATCGATCCTGACTACCTTCTACTATAGCGGGAGGAAGTTTTGTAATTAATTTGCGGAGATCAGGGAGTCGAATTTGGAATTTATATTTCATACTTGATTTTCCTCCTAACACTTGTCGTCGCTGTTTCTTTACCTTAGTTTTACTTGTTTATTTTTTTCATTTCTTTCGCAATAGTTTTAAACCTTTTATTGTAACTACTTGTAAACATCAAGGATATCAAGAATATTGCAAAATCGGGCCATCAACAAGTTGTTTTTCTTGATTTTTAGCCCACAGGCAAAGGATCGGGGATTCCAAACGTATCATAAAGGGTAGAAAAAGAGTGTGGTTTCATCTATAATTCGCAACAATGGTTGGTTTTACTCGATCCTCGACTCAATTCCTACTCATTCAATCGTAGTTTGTTATTCCCACTTTGGTTTATATGGATTGATATTCCTCGCGGAGATGAAAATCCCTTACATCTATATGCAAACCCTAACCCTGCATGATTTAACATACAAATAGCACAAATTCCCAAAGTATTGGCAGAAAGGTTGCACAAACTGACATTATCCTACATAATCAAGATAATCCTCGCAAAATCACTTAATTATGCTTGCTACAAAAAGGTCTCATTATTCTCGCGAATCAATTGAAACTCTATCATGATGCAATTCTACAAAGATGGCGAATCAAAGTAAAACTAATAACTAAATCAACGAAAGGACAACGAAATAAACATGGGAATAATATAGAACTCCAGTCTCACGATTCAACCAACCAAGTCTTTAATTGAAGATAAACCCATGAGAATCCTAGGTATTCATGACGTACATTGGATCGCTCAACATCAATCATGTCATCTCTCTTAGTTAGTCGATTATTGAATGAATGAAAGTTGTTGAAAATAACCTAATATAAGCCTTCTATCGTTAGCGAAATACTAGAATAAGTTTAGATAAAAGTTTCCACAAACATAGAATTGGGCTGCATTGAGGAGATCCGGAAAAAGCAAGACCGGCGGGTACCGGTTAAAAACCTGCAGGTGTCGTTTATGCAGTGGAGACAACTTCGACAGACTGAACTTGTAACACACTTTCTGGAGTCATCCTTCATCTGATTTACGCATATGAATATGGGTTGGAAAGTTCTTTTCAAGGACTACAACGCTCATGAAGACTTTAGAAGCTAATTTAACGTTCTCAGAACCTTTTCCTCCATGTTCTTCATTTCCGTTCTTGTTCTCGTGCTTCTTACCTCCGCAATTCGATTTCCAATCCTTCCTTGGCTTGTCCAATGCTCTTTCATGGCTTTTCCCTTTGATCTTCTTAGCTCCATTTGCTCATGATTTATCCACCAACATTCCTCCTTCCAAGCGTGAATCTCTAATCCTAGAATTAACCAATAAAATTGGTAGATTCCGAGTCTTTGAATATAAATGATCAAGATACAAATTAACTCTAAATCATATGATATGGACTCTCTAATTGCACTAAGACCTACCTATAATGCTTATATAAAATATGCATTATCAATATAGTTTCAGGGCTTTGGTAGGAGCATAAGGCATGGGAAACATTTAGGCTTGTGGTGCTTTGGATCCGGGGAAAAGGGTTAGTTATGTACAACATCAAAACCATCATACTTTGCAAAACCATTCCAATGAAAAAAAAACTCCAATACATAACAATAAGCTCTTCATCTTTCAGTAGCCAAATACAACTTCTTCATTCAATTCAAATGATGATGACTTTTTTTTTTCTTTCAATCTTACCTTTTCCCCTAGGTGAATTTTATCCTCCCCATGTCTAAGCATCATGACTTTTGCCCCTGGATGAATTTTATCCTCCTTAGGTCCCATTTTACTAGAGTTTTACTCCTATGTGAATTTTATCCTCCTTAGCCCCCTAGTAATTTGTCATCTCTAATATGCAAGAAGGGTTACCTTATTTCGACCATGCCTCTCGCTATCTGCAATCACACATACATCAACTCTACTCAAAGCAACTCCAATATTAAGATTTTTTTACCAATTTTCCTCCTAATTCCCGGATATGATCAGGCTAATCATTGGTCAGGATATGTTTTGTGGAGGTTTTACGAAAAATGGTCTACTGATGTAAGAGAAAATCAAGTTTAATAAATATAAATATGAATCAAACCGAATTCGTGCCCATGCAAATAAATACAAGACTTCCTCTCGCTATAGTGGAAGGGAATCAGGTTCGATCCACGAGGAAGCGGGTCAGCGGATCCCAGATAGCTCAATGTCACGTTCTAATTCAACTCAGAAGCTCACTCGATGTCGACTGGATGAATCAATGTCGAGTCTAGGAAGTAGTCGATCTCGGCAATTCCTGCAAAACAACACTAGTAGACTCGACGTCGAGTCTGCTAGTGTTGTTTTTGCAACGATAACCAAACACGCAACGATAACCAAACACGCATAAGATAAGATAAGACGGATGATTATGTAATCACATCAAAGAAGCAAGATTTTGCCTTTTCCAACAATTAAATTGAACTCTCACAAGTAACCCTAATTGTATCTACCAATTTTATGTTTATAATTCAAGTTGTTAACATGAATCTCTTCTCCTTCGACAAGGGAATAAACATATAAAAGGTAGTGGATGATCAAAACATAACAAATATCAAAACTTACCTCAGGTGTGCATGGCTATCGTCGGGCTCACCCCGACCCTAGAAGAAGGGCAACTACTCGCTCATTATGACAGGAAACATGATTGATGAAAGGAAATAACTTTGCATTAAATTAAATTTGCAACCTTTACAATCCCGACACTCTAACTTTCGTAAGAACATCAAAACCCTAAAAGTCTTGAACTTTTAAATTTCTACTTGCTATGGAGATTGAATCTTTGAAATTGAATGACTAAAATCCAGCCCCTAGGACTTTATTTATAGGCATTAATATTTGCTAATCAAGGAAAGGAAATTCTATCTAAGGATAAAAGATATAAATCTAGATAAAAAAGAAAATAAATCGAAATTGGTAAATAGAAATTCTCCTTTAGGTAAATAAGTCTTCTCCCATGTGGATTGAACTTAGATAGATGATAGAAACTTTGTGCTTATATCTTCCTCTCTCGGATCCGTCTCGGCCCAACCGAAATTGTAATCGACATCGAGTAGGTCCACTCGACGTCGAGTCGTCCACTCGACATCGAGTCATGCTTAGTCGATGTCGAGTCCTTGTGTTCAACTCCAAGTGTTGTGTCCAAGATTCACTCGATATCAGGTCCTCTTCACTCAATGTCGAGTCGCTTCAGTAGACGTCGAGTGACTTCAATGGAAATGTACTTCTTGGTTTTGCTTCGATTTTGCTGCAAATGCTGCAATATTAAATAGAAACTTGTGTAGACCTTTATTTCTTGCAAATAATCATAAACTACACAAATTCACTATATTCCTAACCTAGAATATATAGAAGAATAAAGTAAGGAGCGAAATTAAGTACATAAACATGGTGTAAAACAGGGACATCGATCAAATCATACCATACTAAAGCTTTCTTGTCCCCAAGCAATAACTTGGATGATCATTCAAGGAAAACCTGCAAAAACTCTCAACATAGTGAATTCATCCTAAAAAATGTACTAGTGTCTTCAAATCCATGCTTGTGAATGAAAAGGAACATCTCACACAAAAAGAGGTTATGAAAACAATTTTCCCTGCGACAAAGCAACAATAATCAAGGAGACTTTATGTAAGCTCAAAAAGGTTTAGATTGTTAAAAGGCTAAAGGTGAGATATATTTGGACATGTGGTGCTAATGATTCGGGGAAATGGAGTAATTTCCAAACTTTCATACCACATTCCTTCTTTTTAAGATTTCTCACATTTCTATCACCGCTAAATGCTTTTTTTTTCCACTATAATGCTTTTACCTCTCTAACCTCAGCACTGCCTTCTGGCGAGTCACAAACATGGGTGTCATGAATGGCCCAGATACTTAGTGCTCCGGACTCTTCACCTTGGTATCCCTTCGTGCGGAACTAAAATCTCAATGCAGGCAGAGTCGATATACCTTTATCTCCTGAGGTGACCGGATTTTCATTCACTCATTAAATTTTCCATAAAATGGCCATTCTCCTACGAAGCTCCAATAATGATTATGTAAAAATACAAATAGCCATATAACTTCTCCAAAGATGATTTCCATTCTCAACATAATCCCCGGATAGGAAATAAGGAATAGAAAGGGCAGTATATAGTATACGTGGAGCAAAAATAATGTAATGATATATAAGGCTCATATATGGCTTTTGAGATGCAAATAGGTATAGGTATAGCTAGGAGTATAAAAATGAGCATTATATGGAAAGTATATAGTCATCCCTCCTCTTATTGGGCAACATGTCAAAAGCAACTTCAAGTTTACCTCATTTTTATGGTTTTCTCAACAAAAAATGGCACTTCATTGAGACTTCCCCTTACTAGGCAATTTTGTGCAATATCCCTAATAAATCCACTCTTGCATCGTCGAGTCCTGATTTAGCTTCCATGACACTATTTCTCTGAACATCTTGCAAGCTTTGGGCGATGTCTCATAAACATACCTTTTTTTTATGACGAGGAACCCACCTTCGGTGGCAAACCCCGAACACGTGACCCAGCCGACAAGAGCAACGTACCAGGTAAACCGGCTTGCGCCGACTGGCTCGACGCAGTGGTAGAGAGCAAAGTGAAACCTTGGGTTTTCACCCAAGGAAAGAGGCGGAGGAAGGTATCGAACCCGGGACTTCCTTACTCCTCCCCTTACTCTTTACCACTAGGCCACCCCGAGTGGGGCCATAAAACATACCAAGGGTTAAGCAATTATGCGTAAAAAAAACCCCAAAGTTTACCATGTATAAGCAAAATCAAGAATACTTGTATATAATAAAAAAACGAACTTTTCCCCCACCCCATACTTAGAATATACAGTGTCCCTGCTGTATAAATCAATATAAATCAAGGGTAAAGGAAGAAACTTACCGAATAACAATGCTAGGGTTTTTCAGCAAAATTTGAGGCAAATAAATACCTTAGAGATCTAGGGTTTTCGACACATCACACACATCTCATACACAACAACACCTCTCAAAGATATTTCATAGTATGCATCTTTTGTTAGTTTTCTGAGGTAAGCCATGCTCGGCTAACCTCCTTTATAGCTTTACTTACATTTCAAGACATGGTTAAGGATATGCAAGGGTTGTTTATTGCTTTATGTTTTCATGAGTTATGCATTATGATTATTTTAACTCTCTTAATTTGTTCTAATATTACTTATATGTTGTTAATTTATCTTACCTGGCCATTAGGATAGATTTGCATCATGCTAGGGTTATAGCTTAATGCCGCTATTGTGGACCTTAATCTATAAGTAGCCAGCACTTTAGAAGAACACGGGACGAAACTCCTGAATTATGTAGGAGAATTGATAGGTAAATGTTATCTCTTTTAGTGGAATATATGCTTGGACCTGACGCCCCAAATGTGAAGTCAACGAGACGGGAGATATGATATTTATTTGCTAGGTGTTAGGGACTTATTGTTACTCGGCCCACATGCTAGAGTTTATGGATTTAGATGGTGTTATCGACCAGTTCGTCCTATATGTTTCCGTGCTTAAACCAACCCGAGTAATTACATAACCAATCTACATAACAACCCAATTGATACGTTTGGATTCCCCGACCCTTCGCCTGTGCGCTCAGAATCAAGAACACCAACTTATATTTGGCCCGATCTTGCAATTATCCTTGCTAATCTCGATGTTTACAATCAATTACAATTAAATTCTTTGAACTAATGGGAAAGAAACGAAAACAAACGAATAAAAGCAAGTGAATAAAGGAACTGATTTGGCGACAGTTTGTACTTAGAAATTCCAGCAACTATATAACACACGAACAGCGACGGAAACGAGCAGGGAAGCAACCTCATGCTGCGCGTGTGCTGCGCCCAGGCTGCGGGACGTGCTGCGGCCGCAGCGTGGCCTGCTGCGCCCGCTGCCAGCGACTGTAGCGAGCGAACAGCGACGGTAGCCCTCTTCTCTGCGACGGTTCTGGGCAGCTTCTTGCGACGGTTCTGGGCAGCTTTTGTCTTTCTTGGGTTGACGTGTGTTTTGATGAATGGGGTTTGGATCTTTGTTTGAATTGAAAAATAAGAACAAAAGAGAATGTGAAGGCTTTTGGATTGGAGGATTGAAGAACCTTTTTAGCCAAAAAGGTTTCTTCAATATATTTTCCAATCTAATTAAATCAATGAAAATACAAGAGTTTAAATAGGGAACTATACAAATTCTATCTTTGCAAAAGATAGAGTTTTGGCTTAGATAAATAAATATTAAATCCTAATAATACTAATAAATAAATCCTAGATAAATATTCCTACTTAGTTGTCAAGGAAAATATCTACAAGAGATAAACTTTCCTTTTCCCTTTTACTCACCTAACTAAGTATTACTAAAAATAAGAGATCTATAAATAGCTCCAACTAACATAGAAGTTACTAAATATGGAAAAAACCTAAAACAAATAATAATTAAATAAAATATCTATTCTTCAATCCATGGTGGCGCCTTCTTCTTCCTCTTGATGATGACACTCTTTGCCGTCAATAGCCCTCGAATCGATCTTGAGAGCTCGCCTGGATCAAGATCATTGTTTGACCCATAGAAGGCCATCTTGATCCACATCATTCTCCCCTTCTTAGCTTCGATTCGTCCTCGAATCGAGTCGTTGATGATCAAAGGGGAAGGAGCAACCACCAAAAAGTAACTTCCTTGACAATCAACTTGAGATGGCGCCAGCAGAATTTGAGGCAAAGGAACCTCAAAAACAACACCTGTCATAGAGAACACTGAGCAATCAAGAGGAACAATATCATTAGGCTCAATAACCCTATGAACTTCAGAAGTCTCAACATTAGGACCAATCTCAAGAGGTACAATATCTAACTCAAGAGAAGTGTCCCCAACGTCCTCATCGTTGTCGTCAGAAGCAACCAAAACATCATGCAGAATATTACAGCCAGCTTGCAGATCCGATTCGTATGCTTTCCCTGAAGAGTCTTGCATGACGTGACCCACTGTTGGAAAGCTCGTCGAGTCAGCTTCACAACAAGACTGAGTTGACTCAATTCGGAGGTCGGAGTCAACAGGAATCTGCGAAACAAGTTTGGCGCGCTGTGCTGGATCCGGGGCAACGAAACCAACGGAAGGCTCCATCACGCCCTTCATGAACTTGACCATCAATTCCTCCATGGCCTCTTTGCGTCTAGCCATTATTTTGGCATCTAGGTTGGCTTGACGTTGTGCCTCTTCCACCTCGAACTTCGCCTGTGATCTGGCATAATAGGCATCTAGTTCGGCTTCAATTTAGGCTGTAAGTTTGGCTTGAAGTTGTTGTCGACGTCTCTCCTTTTTTATTTTCGCTTTCCGTTGAAGCCAAAGGTATGTGGTGCCTTTGAGCCTCTCATTGTTGCTCTAACGCTTGTGGTTGTTGCAAAGCTCGTCTCTGCATCTCTCGGCGGCGTCGTTGTTGTGCAACCCATGGGTCGGGATCATCATCCCAATCGCGGTAGATAGCCCAAACCATTGAATCAAATCGTGAATGACATCAAGAAAAAGACAAGAACTTGCGAAACCTATGGCTCTAGTACCACTTGATACGTTTGGAATCCCCTTCCTTCCCCTGTGGGCTCAGAATCAAGAACACCAACTTATATTTGGCATGATCTTGCAATTATCCTTGCTAATCTCGAAGTTTACAATCAATTACAATTAAATTCTTTGAACTAATGCGAAAGAAACGAAAACAAACGAATAAAAACAAGTGAATAAAGGAACTGATTTGGCGACAGTTTGTACTTAGAAATTCCAGCAACTATACAACACACGAACAGCGACGGAAACGAGCAAGGAAGCAGCGTCGTGCTACACGTGTGCTGCGCCCAGGCTGCGGGACGAGCCGTGCAGCTGCAGCGTGGCCTGCTGCGACCGCTGCCAGCGACCGATGCGAGAAAACAGCGACGGTAGCCCTCTTCTCTGCGACGGTTCTGGGCAGCTTCTTGCGACGGTTCTGGGCAGCTTTTTTGTCTTTGTTGGGTTGACGTGTGTTTTGATGAATGGGGTTTGGATCTTTGTTTGAATTGAACAATAAGAACATAAGAGAATGTGAAGGCTTTTGGATTGGAGGATTGATTAACCTTTTTAGCCTAAAAGGTTTCTTCAATATATTTTCCAATCTAATTAAATCAATGAAAATACAAGAGTTTAAATAGAGAACTATACCAATTCTATCTTTGCAAAAGATAGAGTTTTGGCTTAGATAAATAAATATTAAATCATAATAATACTAAAAAATAAATCCTAGATAAATATTCCTATTTCGTGATCAAGGAAAATATCTAGAAGAGATAAACTTTCTTTTTCTCTTTTATTCACCTAACTAAGTATTTCTAAAAATATGAGATCCATAAATAGCTCCAACTAACATAGGAGTTACTAAATATGGAAAGAACCTAAAACTAGTAATAATTAAATAAAATATCTATTCTTCAATCAATGGTGGCGCCTTCTTCTTCCTCTTGAGAACGACACTCTTTGCCGTCAATAGTCCTCGAATCAATCTTGAGAGCTCGCCTAGATCAAGATCATTGTTTGACCCACAGAAGGCCATCTTGATCCACATCACCAATGATCATGGAATTAATATTGTTGCGAATGTGAGTGAAACTATATCATCATCATTATTATTACTTAATCATTTCTAGTTTAGTTCTTTATTGCTTTCTTTTATATTGCTTTCAATACTTTGCTACTTTGTTGTTAAACACCTTTAAGAAGTCATATGTACTCTTTGTGGATCGACCCATTGCTTGTTCACTATACTCGCTTTAGTTAGTTGATAAGTTTGGGCATTACGTACTATTTGCTGTCTCTGAACCACGACATTCAGGCGCGCATCAGTTGTATTAATTGCATGTGTATTTGTATGTTTTAAATAGAAGAAATTATGGCCTATGGATATAATGGCATGGAGGAAGGAATGATTTAGGTAGTTTTTGGTGGAATTCCGAGCATTGGATCATGGGCTGATAAGAAATTTGTTGTGATGTGTTTGGATACAATATCCATCGGTTTTAGGAAGGTATTTAGTGAACCCATTACTAGAAAAATGCAATTAGACATCTGTTGTAAACAGATGTCTTTCAAAAAAAAATTCGATCTCTTTGTGCATGTAGTAAAATATCAATTTTTAAAACCGATGTCTTGTCTTAGTTAAAACATCTGTTTTATTTTGAATATAGATATAAATCAGCCCCTTAAATTTATTTTTGACATGTTCACTTGTTATTGAAGCCTCATTATTTTTCTTTTATAAGCTTTTGAAGATGTCCCCATCAAGCCTAAATTTTACATTTACATTACTATTTTTAAAATAATCAATGTATTAAAACAAAATAGGCATCTTTTGTTATCATATTGATTTTGTGTATATTAATTTCATATATATAATTTGTGAATTTTTATTGTTTTAAAATAATCTATTGTATGAAATATATACATAAGTGATGTATTAATATGTTATGGACATCGTTTTAGATTTTTATAAAGATGTTGTTAGCAATATATATCAATTTATATTAAAATTGCGATGTTAAAATATATGTTACACATTGATCTATATTATTCAAACGATGTCTATAATGATGCTAGCATCTGTTTTTATATAGTGGGTCGATTTCATAGCTATTAAGGCACAACATTTCTCATTTATAATCCGATACTTTTTTGTTTGATACACAATACCTTTTGCTCGATATAAAATATGATTTTGCAAATGATGGATACTTCAATAAACATATACATTAAAATAAATATGAAAACAACATTTACAAATGTTTTACATAGGAGGTACTTGAAAGATACACAACCAAAGAAACCTTGATTGTTCTCTCCAAAACCAATGAGCCGTCAAGGTTGCCAATATATACAAGACCTTAACAATCTTTGAATCTGCCTACAACCCACAACTGCTTCTTCTTGACATGTGCAAATAATTCACCCACTACTATTTGTCACGTATTGTCTCGTTCTGTCAGACCATTAGGGAATCTTGAACAAAATCTACATAAATTTCTTGTTATTAGGGAGCTAACAGTGCAAAAAGATAGTATATGTCAATACTAGGAACTAATCAATTGCAGAGGCAAAAGGTGTTCGGTTGCCTGGCTTGCCCCAAAACAAGGTGATCTAAAATTAGCTATGAGAATTGAGCATTTCAAAAAGTCAAAAATCAAGGAAAGCTGATGGATTTGAATAACATGATTAACTAGCTACATGAACTAAACTCTTTATTACTGGCCAATTTAGCTAAAAGTTGCTACAAAATAAACAAAGTGGTACAAACTACTCATAGCCCATCAGGTGCATTTTATCATAATAAGCTTATGACTATAGTAAAAAAAAACTTTAACCCAATCTACTCACTACTAATCAGGCAAAAAAGAACATGGCAACAAATTGGGGGGAAAAGAAGTAAAATGCAACAATAGTCAAGTGCATGATGGAGCATTAAGCCTTATTTGTTCCTTGATGATGGAAAGATATTTTAGCTTTAGGCTCATTCTCGTTTACCTTAGTCCAATTAACTTGATTATGTGCTTTCTACTTTCTTAATGAAATGAATACACACACCTTGAATCTCTTTATTTGAGAAACTTACGGTCCTATTTGAGCTTATAGATCATTCATTTCACTTTTCATCAAGGAGATGACCACCAAACAACCCCAAACCTGCACTATATAGACAACAAAATAAGATCCCAAAACTGAAATTAACTGTGTAAAACAATCAACAATTGACTTTTGATATCCCATCCTTGCAAACAGCTCAAGAAGTGCAGAAAATAAAACTCCAACAACCCAGCAACAAGCAAGTTCAGCACAGGAAACCAACCTCGTCAGCTGAAGTAAGAGAAACCAACCTCGTCAATAGAAAAAAACAACCCCCAAGTAATGTGTACAAATTCTGAAAAATTCAGCAAACACCTTCTTCAATTGCCTTTGTTCATAAAACCACACAAATATTGAAACTGAACAAGAGAAATCATAAATGAAAGGAAGATGAAAGACATTTGCAAACAAGCAAGTGCAATCAAAATCTAAGAGCACAAAAAAAAGAAGCTGCAAGGTGCCCATAACTAATAGAAAATGCAAGCAGTAAAGTTTGTAATCATCCAATAACAATATTTCAGATTGATAACAACATTTTAGATTGTTGCAATACGAGTAACAAGATAATTATCTGATGTATTCATGCTAAGAAGTAAATTGACCAGCTAAATGTCAAATAAGAAGCATTATATGTGAAAAAGTACCAAAGATATATTACCTTCTCCGATAGGAAATAACCATGGTCAATTGGATTTAATCTGAAATGACCATATTTGTTCCCATGACAGTAGAGTTGCCTTGGTGAAAACAAGCACTTGATCAACAAGTCCAGTTGAGATGCTCGGAGAGAAACAGTATGCCTAGTTTGTCCAATAATCAAGGAGCGGTATAACATGATGCTCAATGCTGCAGCAGTTAAAATCTTATACATTTCATTCCCAAAACCAGCTTCTGACGCCTTTCCTATGACAAAATTATGTCTATAGAACTGGTCATGAGGAAGGCTTGAAATTCTTGAAGCACCTATATTGAAGTAAAGTATGTGAGGGGTGACAATAGAATTTCACTTGGTGTATATATGAGGAAGTGAAGTTATGTCTATAAAAAAACTCTAGACAACTGCCAAGTGCCAGCAATCAAGCCACGAAGACAGCATGTTACGCAAAGACCCAATCAACTATAAACGAACCATGTAGGAATCACTTACAAGAAAGTGCAACCCCTCAATAAAAATTTTGCTTAATTAAATGCTAGTATTTCATTCTCAGCCCATCTCCAAGATTAAGAAGCCAATTTGTAAACATGTATCCATTGCACTTAATCAAATGGAAACAAGTAAGTACCTACTTCTATTAACAAGTAAATAGATGTACTTTGGATCTTGAGATGCACAGGTCGATGTCTGTAAACAATCAATGTGGCATTTTAAATCAAAACTCAAGCCATAATCGAAACAAAACAAGTTCAATTGATGTAATTTGTAAAATCTACAAGTACCCACTAGTATTATTCTTGATTGACACACAAACAAGTTAGAATTAAGCTCAACCCCATTCTCTTCAAACAAGTTCAATTGAAGAAACCCTTGATGTAATTTGTAAAATCTGTAATTTTTAAAACATGTACTAAAGACGAAAATATGTAATCTGTAATATTTGCTAAAAAATCTGTAATTGATAGCTCTTTCAAGGTCGTCCAATATACTATCAGTATAGCCTCTTAACACAAGCTAAATATTTAAGGATTAAATGTACACGCTTTCCTTTTAGGAAGATATGCAAAACATTAAAATGAATAAACTTTAGAACATGCTAAATATTTAAGAGCAAACAAGAGCAAGCAGGCATGAACATGATTTTTTATAAAAAAAATATAGTAACAATGCCAACAAAGTTGAGGCTGTAATTGAGCATTTGATTTCACTCCCTCGTCGTTCTATCAGATCATAATATGACTAGGGTTTAAAGGTAAGGATGCTCACTTTTCAGGCTTGTTTTGGATATCGTTGAGGCTGTAATTGATTATCCGAATGAGACCTAGATTTGGAATAGAACCAGAACCAACCATGCCAGCAAAGTAAGGATCCCTTTGAGTTTCCCTTTTCAATCATTAGCACTAAACCTGAGGAACATAGGAAGGGCAAGAAATAAATCAATGGATCCCTTTAAATATCTCAACCAAATATTTAACTCTCTAAAGTTTGACAAACAATTGAAATCAAATTAAGGTTTCTTTGCATCAAATTGGAGTTGGCTGAAACAACAAGTAACACATTAAGCCTAATATCCACATATAACAACTGGAATCCAAATCAAATGCTCAAAGGAAACCCTAAACCTACGAATTTCTCACCTGTTTACAAGGGAATTGATAACTCCACTCCCTTGATGAAAATCGGAAATAGTTTCAAAGGCTTAGACACACAGTCTATGTCAAAGGTCTTGAAGCTACAGTTATGTTGATGAAACACAAAGCCTGTACTTTATTATATTATGTCCGAATATTATTATATGTTATTATATGCTTCCAGATATTATTTTATACACTAACATATGTAGCAAGTTTTTTAATAATATCTCCTTCCTTGGGCCGAATAACGTGGAGAATAAAATCGGAGATTATGGCTTCAGAGTTTCCAAGAATAGAAGATCGTGAAGAATCCCTCTCAAGCCATGATCTGCTCTAGCCGTTGGTGAAGATCCTTAGGTGCCGATTTGTTCAATATAAAGAAAAGGAAGAAGGGAATACAGACATACATTCGTTGAACACAAGCACTCATACACTCAAGCATTCAAGTCAAATTTGTCTTCCTCGTGTGCTCTCTCCTAGTTCTTAAGAGTCATTTCTTTTGTTTTAAAGCATTTGAGAGTTACATGGTGAGCTTATAGGATATATTTCGAGTGAGTGTTATACTCGAGACTTTTGTAACTCAGGAAGTGGACACTAGGCGATTGATTCATTAAGTGTAAGAGGATTGTACTAGATAGTTGAGAGAGGTGGGGCTCTTCTAGATTGGTCTAGGACTCCAAGGGAACGTGAGTTGACTAGATTGCAATTGTATAGGAGAGAGGCTTCTCGGTGAGCTATTAGGATCCTAAGTCTTGTGAATCAATAAAAGCCGGTTGAATCCTAGGGTTGTGGAAGAACTCTAGGTGGGGACGTAGGCCAAGTTCGTGCTGAACCTCTTAAATAATTCATTGGTTCGAATTATATAACTCTATTGTGATTCATGTTTGCCAAATGGAAGAATTACGTCTAATCTCAAAGGGTTTTGCAAAAGCTTCAAAAGTCTTGAGATTATCTACGAAAAACCGGCATACTCTATTCAATCCCCCTTCTAGAGTATTTCTATATTACTTTGTTATACATTATTGAACCTTCAATTGGTATCAGATCTTTACTCACTGCTTTCGATCTAACAATCATGTGAGTTTTGATCATGTCTGGTGAAGCAAGCGGAGGATTTGCACAAGGAAGGTCTACCAGTAGACCACCACTATTTGTAGGAAACAAGTTCGTCCACTAGAGATCATTGATGAAGATGTTCATTATAGATCAAGATCTGGAACTTTGGAACATTATAGAGATTGGTCCGAAGGTTCCAGAGAAAGACGGTCCAAATGGAACCAAAGTTGCAAAGACTGAGGCTGAATACATCCAAGCGGATCTTGAACTCGTCTAAAAAAACTACAGGGGTATTCACTTACTATATTGTGGTCTTATCACTGATGAGTTTAACCGTATTTCATCTTGTAGGTCAGCTAAAGAGATTTGGGACAAGCTGGTTGTCAAAATGAAGTCTAACGAGTCTATCAAGGCCATGTTCACACGATTCACAAAGATCACCAACAACCTTGACTCTCTCGGCAAGAGCTTTAAGAACGTTGAGAAAGTGAGGAAGATATTGAGGTGACTCCCAAAAGAAAAATGGGGTCCTAAAGTGACAGCCATAGAAGAATCCTAAGATCTTACCACTCTGCCCCTTGATGACTTGCTTGGGAAGCTGATCACACATGAGATGATTCTTAATGAAGACGATGGAGAACTCCCAGCAAGCACTAAGAACTTGGCGCTCAAGTCTAAGAAGGATGAGCCCAAAGATGTGTCTGATTCTGAAGATGAGGATGGCGATGAGGATGATCCTTTTGCTCTTATCACAAGAGCCCTTTCTCGAATCCTCAAAATGAAGAAACAATTCAACAACAAGGATGGATCAGAGTCTTCTAAATTTTGATGTAAGTATCAATACAATAAATATGACAAGAAGACTAAACCTTTGTCTTGTTTTGAATGTGGTTAAACAGACCATCTTGTGAAAGACTGCACTCAAAAGACGAAGAGACAGTCCAAGAAAGGTGATAGATGGAAAAAGAAAGCCATGGTGGCAACTTGGAACGATTTTGACTCAGACTCCGATGATGAAAAGGCAAATGTCTGTCTTATGGCCTCAGGAGACTAATCCCACGATGATAAGCTTGAGGTAACTGTAAGAGAGCTTATGACAAGTCCAAAAGAGGTATTATCGGAATTCCTTTCTAATATGATTGCCAATGAAGAGAAACTTATTGCCCAAACTAACACTCTTATTAAGAAAACTGTGGACCAGGAAATAACTATTGAGGATCTGTCTATGAGGGTCAAAAGTCTTGAAGCTTCTTATTTAGGTCTTGACATTAAAGTCAAGACTCTTGACTCAAAGAAATCTGAACTCAAGCAAGATCTCTCCTATCTAAGAAGTGAACATCATGACTTAGAAAACGAGAAGATCTCCCTGAATAATAAGATTCAAGACCAATAGACATCCCTCATAAGTTTTACCAAATCCAAAGGCACTCTTGATAGGATGTTGGGTGAGCAACAAATTTCTCTATACAAAAGTGGCATTGGTTACAATCCAAGGTCTTTAGAAAAGCAGCACATTACCACTTTTGCTAAGGTAAAAGGAAGCAGAACCTCTCCTATATGTCACTATTGTGCGAGAAAGGGACATGTAAAAGAGACCTTCCCTTATAGAAGAAAGGATCCACATATCATTCGCAATACATTTCCTGTTCATTTGAGAAAAGAACGGATAATGCAAGTTTGGGTCCCCAAAGGCACTATTTTACCAAATATGATTTATCCCAATAATGGATCTAAATTTTCTTATTGGTCTAGCCACAAAGGTTGATGTTTGTTTTGAAGGAGATCACCAAGGTGAAGGATCAAAAATTGATTATTGATAGTGGATGCTCGAGACATATGAGTGGGAAGAGTTCTCTCTTTCATGATCTAAAGAAGCAATCCACTGGAACAATCACTCTTGGTGACAAAGGAAAGTGTGACATCGTTGGTATTGGTAGTGTTGGGAGTGATCCTAACCATAATATTAAAAATGTTTATCTTGTTAATTGTTTGAAGTATAATTTGCTTAGTGTTTCTCAACTATGTGATAGTGGTAATGATGTTGGATTTAACAAGAAAAGATGTCTAGTGCGCAGAGAAGATACGAGTGAAGTAGCTCTAACTGGATATCGTTATAACAACATCTACGCTGTGAATGCTGAGCAAGTGGCACAAGGAAGCTTAACCTGTCTAAAGGCTTTGACGGACGATCCAAAGCTCTGGCACAGGAGACTCGGTCATGTGAGCCCACATACACTACAGAAGCTTGTGTCCAAAGGGCTTGTAAGAGGATTACCTGAGATGGACTTCAAGGTACTGATATGTGCAAAACATGCACACGAGGTAAACAAATACGTAGCTATTTCAAACCCAAAAAGGTTGTAAGTTCTTCTAGACCCCTTGAACTTTTACATATGGATTTTTGTGGTCCTATGCGAGTCAAATCTCCTAATGGTAAAAAGCACATGCTTGTTGTTGTTGATGATTTTTCTAGATATACTTGGGTTGCATTTTTAATAGAAAAATCAGAGGCCTTATTTGAGTTTTCAAAACTTTGTAAGGAGTTGCAAACTTTAACAAACGAGCCCATAGTGTCAATTCGAAGTGATCATGGTAGGGAGTTTGATCAACTTCAGTTTGATTTGTTTTGTGCTAAATATGGCATCTCCCATAACGTTTCTGCTCCTAGGACACCTCAACAAAATGGGGTTGTGGAACGAAAGAACCGCACCCTAGATGACATGGCCAGGACTATGCTTTCAGAAAATGCATTATCTTAAACCTTTTGGGCCGAAGCTTTTAAAGCAGCTAACTATATTTTCAATCGTTGTCTTATTCGTTCCATCTTAAAGAAAACTCCTTATGAACTTTTCAAATGCCGCGAACCACTTATATCTTATTTTAAACCATTTGGCTGTACTTGTTTTGTTCATAACAACGGAAAAGATAACATTGGGAAATTTGTTGCGCGTAGTGATGAAGGTATATTTCTTGGCTACTCCACAAGTAACAAAGCTTATAGAATCTTCAACAAAAGGACCAAGTTAGTTGAGGAAAGTATACATGTTATATTTGATGAATGCAATGATGGTTCTTTGAGTGAAAGTGCTGCAGATTTAGATCTTAAAATCCATACAGAGAACAAGGATGATGATGATGCTACCACCAAGAACACAGAGAAAAGGAACATGCGGGATCAGATTCTCAACACTGAAGAATTGGCCCAAAGTGTTGAAGATTTGTCCAAAGCCTTTAGTGACCAATCCAAAAGTGTTGAAACGTCAGAAAATGCAGTAACTGAACCTAACAGATCCATGGAGTCAGATGTACCACAAATCAATCCTGTTGGTGTGACGAATCAAGGAGCTAAGACTAGCAAAAGAAAATTCAAATACTTCTCATCTCACTCATTAAAGGATATCATCTGTGACCCTACATCTAGTGTTCAAACTCGTTCTAAACTTAAAGATCTTTGTGCTTTTCATGCGTTTGTTTCTCTTATAGAACCAAAGAAGGTAGATGAAGCCCTTCAAGAGTCAGACTGGATCATTGCTATGCAAAGTGAGCTTAACTAATTTGAAAGGAACAAAGTCTGGACTTTGAAGCCTAGGCCAAAGCATCAATCAGTCATTGGCACACGTTGGGTATTTCGGAACAAGCTAGATGAGAATGGTAAGATCGTGAGAAACAAAGCAAGGCTTGTTGCTCAAGGCTACAATCAAAAGGAAGGTATTGACTGCGAGGAGACTTTTTCTCCCGTAGCCAGGCTTGAAGCCATTTGCATATTATTAGCATTTGCATCTTTTATGAGCATAAAGTTATATCAAATGGATGTCAAGTGTGCTTTTCTTAATGGTTTCTTAGAGGAAGAAGCCTATGTGACTCAACCCCTAGGTTTTGAATGTTCGGAATTTCCTAATCATGTTTACAAACTAGACAAAGCGCTATATGGTTTGAAACAAGCCCTAAGAGCTTGGTACGAGCGCTTGTCAAAATATATTTTAGAAAATGATTTTAAAAGGGGGTTGATCGACAAGACTCTTTTTATCAAGACCAAAGGAAAGGACATTTTGGTTATTCAAATATATGTTGATGATATACTGTTTGGAGCTACTAACACATCTTTGTGCAAGGAATTTTCTGACATCATGTGCAGTGAATTTGAGATGAGCTTGATGGGTGAACTCAATTTCGTTTTGGGATTACAAGTTCATCAATCCAAGAAAGGGATCTTTGTCAACCAAAGCAATTACACTAAGGATCTCTTGAAGAAGTTCAAGATGGATCAATCCAAAGCAGCCAAGACACCCATGAGCTCAACCTTATCTCTAGATCAAGACAAGACTGGGAAGAGTGTCAATCAAAAGAAGTATCGAGGGATGATTGGATCTTTACTATATCTTACGGCTAGTAGACCTGACATCATGTTTAGTGTTTGCATGTGTGCTAGGTTTCAAGTTGACCCTAAAGAATCTCACCTCGTGGCTGTGAAGAGGATCTTTCGATTTCTTAATGGCACTAAGGAGCTTGGCTTGTGGTACCCAAAGAAAAAAGATTTTACACTAATTGGATATTCTGATGTAGATTTTGCAGGCTATAAGGTGGATAGGAAGAGCACGTCGGGATGTTGCCAATTCTTAGGAGCATCCTTGATTAGTTGGCACTCAAAGAAACAAAACTCAGTTGCTCTTTCCACTGCCGAAGCCGAATACAAAGCAGTTGGAGCATGTTGCTCCCAAATCCTTTGGATAGCTCAACAAATGAGAGATCTTGGCAACAACTTCAAAGACATTCCCATTAAGTGTGACAAAACAAGTGCCATCTCCATTACAAAGAATCATGTTCAGCATTCAAGGACCAAACATATTGATGTAAGGCATCATTTCATTAGAGATTATGTCGAAAAAGGTGATGTGTCCATATCCTTTATTTCAACTGATTTTCAATGGGCTGACATTTTTACTAAGCCTTTGGCAGAGGACATGTTCACCTTCATTAGACGTGAGATCGGAATGCTTAACAAGGATGCACTTTCGTAGGGGGGGCTTTCCCTTTACGAATTAAAGATAAATTCTACTCAGTGTCAAGACCTTTGAGAATTTTGTCAAGGTTTGTGAACTAAATGGTAGAGCACATATAACGGATCATATGTTTGGTTAATATCTTATTAGATATTTGATCAAATATAGTTTTAATGGTTTTTAACCTTCTTCATACATTACCTATTTTATTTTCGGAAAAATCTTTTTATCCGAGTATACTTTATTTGTGGAAATTATTTTAAAATCGGAAAAATCTTTTCTTGTCTTTATGATTTGAAAAGGTCTTTTTGAATTTTGAAATTGTTTTGGTAAGTCTGATTTTGGAGATTATTTTCACGCTTCTCCCTTTGTTGAAAGACAAAAAGGGGGAGATGATATGCCAATGGTTTAGACTTTAAAACTGTTGTGAACCAAGGGTCTTGAAAGACCTTGTTTTGTTTTACTTTGTTGGATGTTTCTCGTTGACTTCAAAATTATGATCCAACATTTGTCTAACCCATGCAGGTACTTAGTCAAATTTTGCTTATGATATAATTACTTGACTAAGTTGCAGGGATGCACATATTTTGTCTTTCATCAAGGGGGGATTGATAACTTCACTCCCTTGATGAAAATCGGAAATAGTTTCAAAAGATTTGCCACACAATCTCTGTCAAAGGTCTTGAAGTTACAACTGTGTTGATGAAACACAAATTTGCAGCAAGTTTATTATATTATGTCCGAATATTATTATATGTTATTATATGTTATTATATTACAGCGTTACTTTATTATATTATGTCCGAATATTATTATATGTTATTATATGCTTCCAGATATTATTTTATACACTAACATATGCAGCAAGTTTTTGAATAATATCTCCTTCCTTGGGCTGAATAACGTGGAGAATAAAATCGGAGATTATGGCTTCAGAGTTTCCAAGAATAGAAGATCGTGAATAATCCCTCTCAAACCATGATCTGCTCTAGCCGTTAGTGAAGATCCTTAGGCGCCGATTTGTTCAATATAAAGAAAAGGAATAAGGGAAGACAGACATACATTCGTTGAACACAAGCATTCATACACTCATGCCTTCAAGTCAAATCTGTCTTCCTCGTGTGCTCTCTCCTACTTCTTAAGAGTCATTTATTTTGTTTCATAACATTTTAGAGTTACACAGTGAGCTTATAGGATATATTTCGAGTGAGTGTTATACTCGAGAGTTTGTAACTCAGGAAGTGGACTCTAGGCGATTGATTCAGTAAGTGTAAGAGGATTGTACTAGATAGCTGAGAGAGGTTGGGATCTTCTAGATTGGTCTAGAACCCCAAGGGAACGTGAGTTGACTAGATTGCCATTGTATAGGAGAGAGGCTTCTCGGTGAGCTATTAGGATCCTAAGTCTTGTGAATCAATAAAAGCTGGTTGAATCCTATGGTTGTGGAAGAACCCTAGGCGGGGACGTAGGCCAAGTTCGTGCCGAACCTCGTAAACAATTCATTGCGTCCTTTACATACTGATTTACCTTATTTTTGCATTTGGTTCGAATTGTATAACTCTATTGTGATTCAGGTTTGCCAAAAGAAAGAATTACGTCTAATCTCAAAGGGTTTTGCAAAAGCTTCAAAAGTCTTGAGATTATCTGCGAAAAACCGGCATACTCTGTTCAACCCCTCTTCTAGAGTATTTCTATATTACTTTATTATACATTATTGAACCTTCACGAATCATACTAATCTCACTTATGGCCTATAAAGTGACACAACATGACCCGCAGTGGCTAGATCTAGGAATCAAAAACCCTGAAAGAGACAACAATAGAGAGAGGTAGAGACTCACATGAATCTGCTACCAAAAGACTTCAGATCTAGAACTTGGACAACCAACTCCGGAACATCAGAGGACGAATCTGGCAATGGCTTTGACAAAATAGTCGCAATAGCGTTTTGAGTCCCACTGACTGCCATCTCCTTGTCTCTCGTTGTCGGTGTGGAACAAGAATGAAGAAAGGTGAATGGGGGTGTAGGCAAGATGAACGACAAGGTAGTGGAATGGGGGAGAAGCTAGGGTTTGTTTTTGTAGAAGGTGAGTCTCCGGAGGAAGTAGGGAAGGAGGCCGGTGGTGGCTGCGAGGTGAGAGAGATCGAAGAGTTTTTTTGTTTTGTTTTGTTTTCTGAGTTAAGAGAACGAAGAGCTTTGGATGAAATGATCCATTCAATGCACACTAGCTTCTGTTTTGATTAAGTATGGGCGGGTGTTAAAAAAATTTTCTAAGTATGGGCGGGCATTTAAAACAATTAGAAAATTTCATTGGGCGCGCGTTTAATTTTTTTTTATAATTAAACATTAAACATCTGTCAAAAAATTCGACTGTTGTCTTAACTTTTTTTAACATCACAAATTTATTATTTGATGTAATAGATGAATTTAACATCGGTTGCTTTGTAGACAGACTTAAATCATATGATGTCTAATTGCAGTATTCTAGTAGTGACCATATAACCCAACATTTGTAAAAGCCCATTCATGTGGCTTTATCCTTAGCCCAATTCATCACAAATGTAATGGTGGAGAGTTCTGGAATTAGGGACCACTTTGAGATGTACTCATCCTTGGGGAGCAATCCCCCTCTGCTATATATATTGTAATGATGCACAAACAGTAAATAACAAGAACATTGAATTCTCAGTGAATATCAAAACTCATTTCACACTATGGTATCAGAGCACAAAAGGACAAACGTCCAGAATCATCCCTAATCCCCAAAACCCTACTGAAACTATCTCCTTTCTCAATCGGCAACCATGGCTCTCATCCAACCGAACCCAAATTCCCCCTTTTCCTCCTCCTCCTTTTCAACAGCTTCCCATGTAATCACTGAGAAACTCTCTCATAACAATTTTCTTATGTGGAAAACACAAATCTTTCCCTATCTCAAGGCTACTGGCTTGTTTCCTGTTCTTGATCGAAGTGAACCTTGTCCAGGCCCGATTCTCAATGGAGCACCAAATCTAGAGTTCAAGAAATGGCATACAAAAGATCAGACCATTATGGCCATCCTCACTTCATCCCTCACCACCGACATCCTAGCACAGGTCATCGATTGCACCTCTTCTACACAAATCTGGGAAAGCATTCACGAGCTCTTCTCTGCGCAGTCCACCGCTCAGATTGTCCATTCTCGCTTGCAACTCGCATCTCTAAAAAAGAGAGCTCAATCCATTACAGAGTATTTCAACAAGGCCCGCCGACTCTCTTCCCATCTCGCAGTTGCCGGGCAACCGATTTCCGACACTGAGTTTGTCACATACCTCCTCGCTGGCTTGGGAAGTGACTACGATGCTGTCGTCACCTCTCTGTCTACACAGTTGGACTTTCCCAACTCCACTCAGACCCTATCCCATCTCCTCAAGTTCGAAGCTAGACAAACTCGTAACACCGTTCCCGTCGACAACATCTCTGTCAATAGCACCACCACAGAACCCAACTCACAGGCGAACTTCACAGCAACCACTCGAGGACGGGGCAGAGAAAGCACTAGAGGTGGCGGCTATGGTCGAGGCGGAGGTTTTCAATCAGGTCGAGGCCGAGAAAGAGAGTCCAACAACACCAACTTCAACTTTTATGGTGCCCCTGACACACGACGTGTCTGCCAGTTATGTAACAGGCGCGACCACACCGTCATTAAATGTTGGCATCGCTTTGACCACTCCTTCCAAGCATCTCCTCCGCCATCTTTCCAAGCCAATTTTGCTGCAAATCAGACCCCCTGGTTTCTTGACACAGGAGCTACACATCATTACACACCCGACATTAGCAACCTTCGCATCTCCAACTACCCTTATGAAGGCATCGATAAAATCTCTCTTGGTGATGGCTCTCAAATTCCAATTCTCAATTATGGTTCAGCCTCTCTATACTCTTCTAATCATCTCTTCAACCTTACTAATCTTCTTCACTCTCCTGCTATTACAAAGAATTTGTTATCAGTTAGGCAATTTTTCCAAGATAACTTGGTATTTTTTTAGTTTGACTCGAATTTCTTTTGTGTGAAGGACACTCGGACCAAGGCGCTTCTTCTTCAAGGCCCCGTTAAGCATGGACTGTATGAGCTTCCGGCAACTACCACTGCCCCGTCACCGCCACCGTCTCCTTAAGGCTTAAGCACACCTTACCGTCTCCCCAGTTGCTTCTATTTGGCACTCTCGCCTGGGTCATCCATCCTCTAGGGTTACTTCTCATGTTTTCACTAGTCTATCAAATAATGCTGGTCCTTTTGGCTCTTTTGGTCCGAAAGATTGCGCTTCTTGTTCTTGGGCTAAAGCCCATGCTCTTCCTCATCCAACTAGTCATAGTAACTCATCTAAGCCATTAGAACTTTTATTTATGGATGTTTGGGGCCCCTCCCATCAAATTTCAATGAATGGACATCGTTACTACTTAGCCATTGTTGATGACTTTACCAAATGTATTTGGCTCTTTCCTTTTTCCACAAAAAATATTGTCCCTCAAATTGTTCAAACTTTCATTAATTTCATCACCAAATTTTTCCAGACACCTATTAATTCCATTCAAATAGATGGAGGCAGTGAGTTCAAGCCTTTAAAAGCCACGCTTCAATCATTGGGAATTGCTCACCGTATAACTTGTCCACACTCTCATCAACAAAATGGGAGTGTTGAAACTTGGCATCGTCGAATCGTTGACACCGGCCTCACTCTCCTAAAACATGTCATTCTCCCGCTATCCTTTTGGGATTATGCCTTTGAGACCACCACCTATCTCATCAACCGTCTCCCTACTCCCCTTCTTGACCACAAATCACCCTTTGAAACCCTCTTTCACAAGCCCCTAGATTACAACTTTCTTAAGGTCTTCGGTTGCCTTTGCTTTCCGAATCTTCGTCCATATAATCACCATAAGCTCTCTTTTCGTTCCACCCCTACAATCTTCCATGGCTATGCTCCAAATTACAAAGGATATCTATGTTTTGATTGTGCTGCAAATCGAAAATACATCTCACGAGATGTTATTTTCCATGAACATCATTTCCCTTTTGCCAATGTGCCAACAAACCCGACCCCTCTTCCTGGTCTTTTACCCAGCCCCACTTATTTACCTCCCCTTTTACCCACTCCTCCTGGTCCACCTCCAGTCCCTCCGTCCTCACCTACTGACTTTGAGTCCAACTCATCTCCCTCCTCTTCATCCCCACTTTCATCCCAACACATTTCCCCACTAGCCCTACCCAATAACCCACCTTCAACTCACCCTATGCAAACCTGTCTATGTGATAACATCACAAAACCTTTTCAAAGGACGGACGAAACGATTCCTTGGCCACCACCACAATGTTCCCTCACCACCTCCACTCCAGACGAACCACAAAATTTCACAAAAGCCTCCATGTATCTCGAATGGAGGGCTGCGATGGATGCAAAATTTCAAGCCCTCCTATCTACCAAAACATGGACCCTCGTTCCACCTCAATCATCCTCTAATGTTCTTGGAGTAAAGTGGGTGTTCAAAACGAAACGACATGCCGATGGACAAATCGAAATGCGTAAAGCACGATTAGTGGCCAAGGGTTTCAATCAAGTTTATGGCTTAGATTATGGGGAGACTTTCAGTCCGGTAGCTAAGCCTTCTACTATTCGTTTACTCATGTCCCTTGCGGCAATAAGGTGGTGGTCGATCCTGCAACTTGACATCCAAAATGCTTTCCTTCACGGGACTTTGACAGAAGACGTCTTTATTCAACAACCCCCAAGTTTTTCACATCCCTCTTTTCCTCATTACATTTGTAAGCTTCAACGCTCACTTTACGGGCTAAAACATGCCCCTAGAGCGTGGTTTCATTGCCTCAGTGATGCTGTCATCACTATGGGCTTCCTACCCTCACAAGCTGGTACTTCTCTCTTTTGCCATCACCATGGTGAACAATCGGTCTTCGTATTGGTTTATGTTGATGATTTACTTGTTGTTGAGACTAATGATGCACCGATTTTAGCTTTTATTCAGACTCTGTCTCAACAATTTCCCGTCAAAGATTTAGGGAATCTCACCTACTTCTTGGGCATTGAAGCAAATCGCAACTCCGACGGAATTTTTCTTTGCCAGTCGAAGTACATCAAGGATCTTGTGGGGCGAGCCAATATGAGCTCATCAAAAGCTGTTTCAACCCCAATGTCGCCAACCTCTCTTTCAACAGCAGAGGACTCTCCCCTGTTTCATGATCCTTTCCGCTATCGTAGTATTGTTGGCAGGCTCCAATATCTCGGATTCACTCGGCCGGACATATCCTTTGCCGTTAACCGTGCCTATCAGTTTATGCACAGTCCTCAGGAGAAACATTGGCAAGATGTAAAACGCATTCTTCGCTACTTGAATGCGACAACTGACCTACAATTCCTGATTTCCTCAAAAGGGAATATCCACCTGGAGGCCTACTCCGATGCGGACTAGGGAGGTGACCCAGCTGACAGGCACTCCACTACTGCATATTGCATCTTCCTTGGCCCCAATTTGATATCCTGGACATCAAAGAAGCAAGACATGGTCACTCGATCATCAATCGAAGCGGAATATCGAGTTGTTGCACACGCCACTTGTGAGGCCCTTTGGCTACAATCCTTGCTCAGAGAATTGAGCTGTAATCATCCTTGGGGAGCAAGCCACCTCTGCTATATATATTGTAATGATGCACAAACAGTAAATAACAAGAACAATGAGTTCTCAGTGAATATCAAAACTCATTTCACACTAGTATTTTTTTAAATTATTTGTTATCGTTTTCCATATATATCTATAATAGCCCTTAACCTTCCATAACTGTTCAATTTCCCATTCCACAAATCTCTCACCATTTCTCTCCTATCAAAATCGCTTTTTTACTATTTGCTACCTTATTTCAATAAACTAAAACTCGTTTTCGTGTTTTTCGATCTTGTAGCCACCACAAAAGCTCAATGTATCCCAACAACATGGGCCCAATAACTACATCCTTCCTTTCAGCCCTGTTGTGAGAGAAGTTCTTGTCTCACTTCCCTTGAAACCATGCAAGCCATCTTCAACCCTACATCCACAAGTTCTCCTACAAACCTATCTCCGCATATCACTCCCCCCATGATCCCATCACTCTAATGGATTAAGGCCCTGTTGATGTTATAACTCTAGCACGATGCGATTCTATCTTAGTGGTCAATTAAGACACAACTAATAGCATTAGAAATATCGGAACAAAGAGAATTGAAATAAACTAAACAGATTTAACCAAAGATCGGCACTCACATTCCATCAACCATGTCTTGAAATGGAAGTAAAACAAACAAAAGGATTTGCCACTCATGGCTTACCTCAAACTACAAAGAACTGTAAAATTGTCTGTCGAATACAGTGTAGAATGGTGTGTGTATGGTTTTGTGTTTGAATGATGAAAAACCCTAGATGAACTATCCTATGTATAATGTCATGTTGGCCAAAAAAACCCTATAAATACTGGCCAAAAGTGATAAGAACGAATCTTAAAGGATAGGAATAAATATATTTGGATAAAATTTTGAAAGATTCACCCAGATCTGGCTTTATCCACCATCGACAGGCGCCAATCTTTAGTGTCTCGGATCTCTCATCTTCGCTTCTGTGCATTCAGCTAACTCCTCGCCTCGCCTCCATTTTATCTTTTGCATAGTATTGTATTAGCTTTTTATGGTTAGATTTACATCTTTAGCAGGTTTACTTCGTGTTCTAGTTGAATGGTTACGGTCAATAAGTTAGTATGACAGTTTGTACTAACTAGCAAGTTTTAGGTATTCCATTCAATAAGATAAGTAGATCTATTCAAAATCCTCCGGAAGGCCCGATATGATAGTTTCATATCGCACTAGCTACATCTAGATCGATTATTTACACCGAAAATAAATTGTTTATTTGTGTTTTTTCCGCGTAATTACTTTAGTAGCAATAGCACAAAGTCAAGTGGATCGCCCAATTTAACAAAGATAATATGCACATGCTGGGAAAGGTCCACATTGATCCTCAATAATTAATAAACATCTCTGGGGATCCCGGTAGTATTGGAAATCAAAATTGACATTTGATAAATAAATAAAATAATCAAATATGGAAAAATTCTACGAGATAGAGTTGCTTTACAGCTTCGTTGGATCCAAACTCGATTGCTACTCAATACAGATCAAATGGAATCACAAGCTTACAACACAAAATTTTCATACGTAGATCTTATATGTGGCCCACGAGAACCCCCATCTTTAAGAACTTCAATACAGTAGATATATATATATATATATAGGTGAGAGGAATCAAATCAAATCAAATCAAATATACAAACGAAACCCCAAAAAATAAGAATAAAAAGTATTGTAGGTAAAGCTTGGACATCAGTCTAGATTAGTATCAGAAAATCAAGTCCACCAAACATGTTTTTCAACAAACAGATTAATAAAGGGAATTAGGTTCAATAATACCCACTCAATTAAGCACATACTTATCCTCTAATTACAACTTCAAATTAACATCATATTGGAAGCACAAGTGTTAACAGAGAAATAACCTCAATAAACATACCGATCATCTTGAACATATATACAACTGCAATCAACAAATTAAACAGCCTCATAGAGTCTTTGCTGCAGCTGTTCGATATCAATATCGATACATCTTGTTGTGTCATTAACCTACAATTAGGTAAGCAAAGCCATACTGATTATTATTCAAAAACACTCTTAATTGTGTTAATTAATAAGTTAAGACAGTAGTTTAATTTGTTAAGCTATATATATCACATATACCTGGCATTGAATGTTGTGAAAGAAGCCCTCATTCGCTCGGTTGGAAACACAACTTACAACTTCTAGGTCTTCATCATTTAGAAACTTGAGTGCAGCTGAAAGTGCAAATCTGTGCTCGCTTAGGCGAGTGAGAATTTGTACTTGTAGCCCAACTGCGCTCCTATAGACAGCGATGTTGCAGGCATTAGTAGTTGTTGACGAACACCATGCATGCTTTCTGCCATCACCGTCACCAGATTTGTCATCTTGTAAGGTTTTAAGGTTATCCCTATGCACGCCCAACTCCTTGATGTTCTTCTGCAAATCTATGATATAGTTGACGGACTCCCCTATGTGGTCACTCATGGACCGCTTTCCCTGCAAAATTGATCCCACAAAGTATATATACAAAGAGAAGCCTGTGAATTTAATCATCTAGATCGTTAAAAGCCAAATTAGGGGAAAGAATTAAGTAATTGATGATACAGTTTTTAAGGCAAAATTAAGAGAGTTTGAAATTAGGTTGAAGTGTTTAATATTAATATATAGCGAAACCCTAATCTTGGAAATCGGGCATCAAATTACATAATTTAGAGTCGTTGAATCTGCAAATAAAAGTAAATTGATTGAATCTGTAAAAAGTTACAAACTTTAGGGCTGCTAATTGAGGATTCAAATTGAGGGCACCTTAATATAGGGAGGAGGGAGGAGGGAGCGGAGGGAGAAGAGAAGGCCGGACATCTCTTGCCTCCTTTGCCTCTCAATCTCTCTATGAATCATCTTCTTCGTCGACATGTCGTTCTCCGCGTTAACGTTGACCCCAATTTCACCAACAGCATAACCGCTGCTACTGCTAGAACCAGCTGCACCGGCTCTAACATCTGCCAGCCATGACTTCCGGCCACGACCCCGAGCCCGGCCTCTTCCCTTGGCAGTATTGGCAGTGGACGGGTTGTTTAGGGTGATGGCTGCAAGCAACTCATTCTGAGGGATGAGATCTTGCTCGATATTGTTAGTCCCATCACCCTGGAATGAGATCTCACCAGTGTGCTCAAAAGGAAACATATGCACTGTGTGTCAGTGTGTGTGTTTGAGAGAGAGAGAGAGAGTGAGGTGCATGTATATATGAAGTGTTTTGGTGCAAAAGTGGCCAATAATTATAGCATTTTACTCATTTCATTCTTGCATCGAACTCAAATGCTAATATTTTTTTTACGGGTTTTTCTATACGAGGTTACAAATAGAAATATTTTTTAAATTTATATGATTTTAGCCATTTTTAATAATGTTTTCTTAGGATCTATGCATTCAAATAAGAGAATCTTTTCCAATATAGGTTGCTTCAATTATTTATTTGTATATATTAACAAACTTTTTATATTCCCTTAAGATACGGGATAGAAAAATCGTTTTATTTATTAGGACAAATATGACAAATTAATTAATTTGATTTTGGCCTATTGTTTATTCGAACATAACAATATAATTGTTTGCCTATATAATTATTTATTTGTATATATTAACAAACTTTTTATATAAAAATTATTCGTCGGTTGTAACACTACAAAAAAAAATTGCTTTTGCTACCAGGCCTAGCAACGGCAAGAATATTTCGTCACAAATATAGGGTTTTTTGCAACGGCTGTGCGACGGTGATGGTTTCGTTGATGATATTTGTGATGGTAAGGCGTTGATAGTGCTAACTTTGCCACGGCAATGTGTTGCCGTTGCAAAATATCGATTTAATCAATTAAAAAAATAGAAAAAGAAATAAAGAAAACCCTTACCCTCCTGGCGGCCTCCTCCAGTCCTCCTAACTCGTTTTTTTTCCATTCTCTCAGATCTAGGTCTAGAACCACTCCCACTCTCAATTCCTCCTCCCTTAATCTCGTTCTTCATAAACATGTTAGAAATCAAAAGCTTGAATGCCCAAAAAGAAACTCTAATTTCAGAGAAATTATTCTATCCGGCGATTTATCCACCATGTCATCACTTTCTTCCTCTTCTATTTGTCGTTTGCAATCTGATACTTCAACTATCGCCTGCATCTGCACATCCACGGTATCCATCGACTCTCCCTTGCTTCGTCTTCACCCGACTCATCTGATTCCTCTTCTGTCTCTCTCTCTCTCTCTCTCTCTCCCTCTCTCTCTCTCTCTCTCTCTCTCTCTATCTCTCTCTCTCTCCCCCCTTTTATTTCCTAACATCTTCTTTTGACATTTGAATCTGACTGCGAGTAATAACTGATTTCTCAGGTAATGCAGCAGCAGGATAGAAGCATGGCCAAGGTGTTCACAACTTTAGGGATTCAAGCCAAATATTGGTGGAAATCAAACCGGCGGTATCCAATTTCTCATTGTTTCACTACTCATGGAGTGGTTGAGTCTAGTGGATGGAAGTTGGCGGCGAAATGGTGGCCGGATCTTACAAGCGCAATAGTACTGACAGACGACAGTGGGGTATTGTTCTCTCAACACTTCATGTTTCTTATTTTTCAGATCTGGCCTTCGTTTTCCTTAATGATGTTTCTGATTTGGTGGTTTCGTTTTATATTCTGTAGTTAGAGTTGTGTCGTAGTTTGTTTTGAATTGTGAAATTTTAGTTTTTTGCTCATCATTTGGCCACATGAGTGGTCTGCATGACTGGATCTGGCTATTGTATTGCTTAGATTTCTAATTTTTTTTCGATTTGCTTGTGCCTTGTGTCTAATTTGCTACTTGAAACGGGCATTTTAATTATAAGTGTTGATTGGTGGGCGTCTTAATCCTTCCTATGGTTGAATATTTGGCACTCAACATTAATCTTTTGTTAAGCTAAGTAATTGTAATGGTTTATAGATTTGGTCTTCTGAAAAATGAGGTATTTCAAGGTATTCGTTGATTAATGTTAGGTGGTTATGAGTGATATCAGAAATGAAATTTGAAAAATACACCGTTGCCATACGAAATACAGAGAGTAATATCTTGTCTCTCTTAGGTTCTATATGTTCTTTATTTTGGTACTATATCTAAAATTACTATGATTATACAACGATTGAAATCTTAAAAATACACCGTTGCCTATTAATAATGTATTTTTTTGAAAAAAAGTGAGCCTTTTTA
Source organism: Persicaria tinctoria (assembly GCA_037127255.1). NCBI lineage: Eukaryota > Viridiplantae > Streptophyta > Magnoliopsida > Caryophyllales > Polygonaceae > Persicaria > Persicaria tinctoria. The sequence goes on along the minus strand of JBANSL010000014.1, from coordinate 52,688,065 downwards.
ACTAATTTTTTAAAAACATTTGTAACCACTCCTTATGTATTACTAGATTGTATAAAAAATGAAGAGACCAACGACTTGATACTTAGTGAACGAGAAGTATGGGTAAGATTCTCAGTATTCACTACTAAAAAAACAGGATTTAGCAACGGAAAATAGCAACGAATTTGGCATCGAATGACCGTGGCTAACCGGTTTAGCCACGGACTCAGCAACGGTCGAGCCATCCGTAGCCATATGCCTCGTGACTAAATTCGGGTCGATGTAGCAACGGAAAATAGCAACGAACTCATACCGCCGTAGCTAATTCTGTGGCTGGGTATGACTTTTGAATGTCGTGGTTGTGGCGACGATGACAGCGTCGAATATAGTCATCGCAAATGTCGTGGCTAATTTTGTGGCCAAGTTCATTGCTAATGTTGTTTCTTGTTTTAAGGTGGGCATCGTTGCTAGGGTTGTGGCTAAATTCGTGGCTTACGTTGTTGCGATTATTTGAATGCGCTATTTATACAATAAAGAATATATATAATGTTATAACTAATGCATCCAAATACAAAACACAACATCGATCATGCACATAATGTACAACATCCAGAAATACTACACTTAACTAAGAAAAGGCACCAACACATCTTAAGAATCTAGACACTAGTTTGAGCACTTCTGCCTTGTTCTTGCACCCAATGCTTCACCCTCGACCAGCTAGAGATTGAACTGCAATGAGGGCAAGTATCCATTTTTTCTACCCAGCTATGAAATTGAATGCCCTGTTCAATTACAAAAATACACAATACAAATCAAATACTAAATTTCATAAATAGCAATGGCAGATTGAATAAGTAAATAATTTATTTTTTAAAATAATAAGTTCATAAACAAAACCATTAGAGATATACAATGCATCGATTCAAAATAACTCAGATCCAACCTCAATTAGACCAAATTCAACTGATACACACAAAAAAAGCTCACCACTTTCTAACCATGAGTAGGAAATCAGTATACACACAACGGATACAAGCAGGGAGAATTTCATAAATATCAGATTCAACAGATAGACACAAAATCCCAATTTTTTTACTCTTTGATTTCGTATTGTATATCAAGTATCAACCCAAAAAGAGAAAGACAAGCCGGATAGAGAGAGGGGGAGCAGAATACTTCACCTCCCATGGCTTTTCCCATTGTCGCTTTCCTGTAATTCCCAAAATATGTCAGATGAAAAAATGCAAGCAGGGAGAATTCGATTCTAGGTATAAGCTTCTCTGTCAGATTTAGGATTTATCCCCAAAATCTTTGTCAAATATAGAAGAAACTCATAAGAATGAACTCAGATCTGGAGAGAACTCATAAGTAAGGAAGAACTCGGATCTTGAGAGGACTAGAACCTCAACGAAGTAAGAAAGAACTTAGATCTGGAGAGTGAGGGAGTACCTTGGCTTCACAGGTCACCACAGCCGGTGGAAATACTCCCGGACAGAGACATAATCGGGGCCTTCTCACCGCTACTGGAGGCGGTGATAAAAATACTAGAGGCGGCGCTACTGGAGAGGACATAACTGGAGGCGGCGCTACTGGAGAACCAGGGAAGAACCTCAAAGGAGGCGGCGCTCCCAGCGGTGAAGAGGTTGTCGGCGTCAGAAAGGTGAAGCGGTTGTCGGCTAAGAGGTTGTCGACGAAGGGGTTGCCGGCGTCATGAGCACGGTCCGTGGGAGGAAAGACAGGAAGGCGAAGAGGATGTCGGCATCATTCTCTGTCGGAGGAAGACAGGAAGGCGAAGCGAGGCGGGGGAGATGAGATCTGAAATTTTGGGGGAGAAAACTGAAATTTTGGAGGAAGACAGGAAGGCGAAGCGGGGCGGGTGAGGAAGAATGGATGAGGGGCGGCGAGAGGTGTGTGGTGACAGAATGTGTGAAATTAGGGTTATAGCGTTTCTCAAATTCAAGCACGGGAAATTTCCCACTCCAAAATCAAATAGGCGCTAAAAAAAATTCGACAAAGGCTTCTTTTTTCACAATTTGCATCTAGAAAATAAAACTATCAATACAAATATTTATCATTAAAAATATATACTTTGGGTAAGTTTTTTCAAATTTAATTATATATCGATATGTTTTTATAAGATTTTAGCCAATATCATTAACCTAGTTCATTACCCGTATCTTATTAGAATTTTTAAAATATCAATATTAATATATATCGGTTTGGAATAAAAACAATTGATAGAAAAAAGTTTGTAATTGCATAATATTCATACCAAAACTTATTTCTTAGTTAATATAAGGTTTTATTAAACATTTACTAGTCATTTATATGAGTTTTCCTCAAAATATACCCTTATAGTATTCTAATAAGAATTTTTTAGTCCATATAAGGTTGTATTAAACATTTATTCGTTCCTTATGTGAGTTTTCCTCAAATAATACTCTTATAGTATTTTGTAAGAATTTATTAGTTAGTATAAGGTTTTATTAGTTAGTTACTTATATGAGTTTTCCTCAAAACATACTCTTATAGTATTTTAATAAGAATTTAGTAGTCAATATAAGGTTTTATTAAACATTTATTCATTACTTATATGAATTTTCCTCAAAACATACTCTTATAGTATGCTAATAAGAATTTAGTAGTTAAAATAAGGTTTTATTAAACATTTATTCGTTACTTATATGAGTTTTACTCAAAACACACACTTATAGTATTCTTATAATGCAGTCATTAGGTACATATATGATTTTCCCTCAAAACACTCACTTATATTATTCTAATAAAAATTTATTAGTTAATATAAGGTTTTACTAAACCTTTGTTAGTTACTTATATGAGTTTTGCTCAAAACATACTCTTCTAGTGTTTTAATAAGAATTTAGTAGTTAATATAGAGTTTGATTCAACATTTGTTCATTACTTATATGAATTTTCATCAAAACATACTCTTTTAGTATTCTAATAAGAATTTAGTAGTCAATATAAGGTTTTATTAAACATTTATTCATAACTCATATGAATTTTCCTCAAAACATACTCTTATAGTATTCTAATAAGAATTTAGTAGTTAAAATAAGGTTTTATTAAACATTTATTCATAACTCATATGAATTTTCCTCAAAACATACTCTTATAGTATTCTAATTATAATTTAGTAGTCAATATAACGCATATGATTTTTCCTCAAAACATACTCTTATAGTATTCTAATAATAATTTGGTAGTAAAAATAAGGTTTTATTAAACATTTATACATAACTGTTATGAAATTTCCTCAAAACATACTCTTATAGTATTCTCAGTGTTCTAAAAATCGCGCCTAGGCGGTGAGGGTCCTCGGAATTTTTTACTCTGGGCGGGTATCTAGGCGGAGCTGGAAGCTAGGCGAGTTAGGCGCCGCCTAGGCGGCCGCCTAGGCGCTTCTCAGGCGGAATGAGCCGCCTAGGCGGGCTAGGGTTTTACTTTTCCCCCAAATGGGCGCTCTCCAATTTCAGCTCTTGTTTTCGACTTCCTTGGCCGCTCCCCACAATCAGAAAATCGGCGTTCCTTATCGTCTCTCTACTCTCAGTCTCTCACATCGCCGTCGATGACAGTTCCCCGACCGACGACATCTCCTCTTCATCTCTATGCTGCTGTTAACTTCCTCCTCCGACTTCTTGTTCCAGCCTTGCAAGGTATGAGTCGTATCGTATGTCCCGCTATCTTCTACTGATTTTCTCCTCCTTCTTCACGGGATGTTCTCTCAATCTCTCATCTTCTTCCTCGTTTGAAATTGGGAATCAGACTCCTCGGTCGTCACCGTCCTCTCCGCTCATGAATTTCTGTCAATTTATCAACCATCACTCCTCGCCGTCCTCGCGACCCTTCAGGCACTCTCTTCTTGCACTCTCCTCTCTCTGATATGCTCGAGTGCTCGACTGTTGTTGATATGCTCGATTGTTGCTGCTATGCTCATCAATCTGTCATTGTGAATCTGTGATTTTTCTTTTTTTTTTTTTGGATTAGGGTGAATCTGTGATTGTAAATTTAATCAATTTATATTTTTTTTATTCAACTTTAATCAATTGATACTAGAATGCTCGAAAGTGTGTAAAAATTTGGGTTCTGTGTTTGTTTAAGTGTGTAAATGACTGCTGCACTGTTTTGTTCTGTGTTTGTGAATCTGTGATTTTGTTGCCTCTTGTAATTGTGTTCCATAGTTGCAGAGTTGTTTTTTTGCCTCTTGTACTTGGAAATTTGGAATTGAGCTTTCATTGTGATTGTGTACAATTCATTAAAATATTAAATGGAATTTAATGACTTATGTTGTTACTTGTTATTGACATTGTTCACTTAGGTAATATCTAGTGGCGTTGATTAACCTTCCTCAAAGAATTCTAACGTTTTAACGTATAATTCTTCGCAATTGGAGAGAAATAGTGTTGTGCTTTGTAATCCAATTAATCAAATGGAAATGTATTTAAGTATTTTATTTTGACTTGAAACCTTGAACTTATGGTTTTAGATTATGTATTTAAGGTTTAAAGTTGTCAATCGACTCAATCAGATGCGTGTTTTTGTGTTTATTTACTCTAGTACGAGTTAGGGACCCTAAATTTATGTTTATGGGTAATATTATGGTTTATTATTATATTATATGAATTATTGACATGTGTAAAATATTAAAATTTAATAAAATAATCAACTTTTTTCTAACTCCGCCTAGGCACCGCCTAGGCGCCCGCCTAGCCGCCTAGGCGCTAGGCGGCCACCCACCGCCTAGCGGCCGCCTAGCGCCTTTTAGAACACTGAGTATTCTAATAAGAATTTAGTAGTTAAAATAAGGTTTTATTAAACATTTATTCATTACTTATATGAGTTTTACTCAAAACATACTCTTATATTATTCTAATAAGTATTTACTAGTGAAGATAAGCTTTTATTCAACATTTATTAGTCACTTATATGAGTTTTCTTCAAAACATACTCTTATTGTATTCTAATAAGAATTTACTAGTTAATACAAGCTTTTATACAACATTTATTAGTTAATTATATGAGTTTTCCTCAAACCATAACCTTATAGTATTATAATTAGAATTTATTAGTTAGTATAAGGTTTTATTAGCTACTTATATGAGTTTTCCTCAAAACATAGCCTTATAGTATTATAATAAGAATTTATTACTTAGTATAAGGTTTTATTAGCTGATTATATGAGTTTTCCTCAAAACATAACCTTATCGTATTATAATAAGAATTTGATTAGTTAGTATAAGGTTTTATTAGCGACTTATATGAGTTTTACTCAAAACATAACCTTATAGTATTATGATAAGAATTTATTAGTTAGTATAAGGTTTTATTAGCGACTTATATGAGTTTTACTCAAAACATAACCTTATAGTATTATAATAAGAATTTATTACTTAGTATAAGGTTTTATTAGCTACTTATATGAGTTTTCCTCAAAACATAACCTTATAGTATTATAATAAGAATTTATTACTTAGTATAAGGTTTTATTAGTTAATTATATGAGTTTTCCTCAAAACATAACCTTATAGTATTCTAATAAGAATTTATTACTTAGTATAAGGTTTTATTCAACACTTATTAGTTACTTAAATGAGTTTTCCTCAAAACATAAACTTATAGTATTCTAATAAGAATTTATTAGTTCATATAAGGTTTTATTAAACATTTATTCGTCACATATATCAATTTTCCTTAAAACATGCTCTTATAGTATTATAATAAGAATTTATTACTTAATATAAGGTTTTATTAAACATTTATTAGTCAATTATACGAGTTTTCCTCAAAACATACCATTATAATATTCTCATAAAAATTTATTAATAAGTTAATATATGTTTTTTTCAACACTTATAATTTATATAAAAAAAATTCATAGTCATATTTGGGCCCGTCAATGGGCCAATCTGGGAAAGTATAGTCATAGTTGGGCCCATAATAAATTAAAGCACATTTGAGCTCAACCGTAATAGCAACGGATTTAGCCACGGATCGAGTCGTTGCTAAATACACATTTCATTCTACGGGCTAATAAGGTAATTGGGCCGATCATTTCTAATGGGCTATTGATCCATGCCGAGCCCATAACATTTGTTCTTCTTTGTTGGGCACGAATTCAGCTACAATTCAAGCCCACTCACCCTATGTCCAACCCGGCAACAATAACCGATCCAAGCCCACTCACCTCGTGTCCATTCAATCGTTGGATTTCTGATGCTGAATAGCCACGGATTTAGCCACGAGGTTGATGTTGTTGTCAAATCAGCATCGAATACAACCACGAAATAAGCATTCGTAGCTAGTTTCGTGGCTAATTACCACTAGCATCCACTTCTTCAGCCACGAAATCCGCCACGGACATTGTGTTCATTGCTATTAGTAACGAATTTGATGATGTGGCATTCTTGGGTGAAGACCAGTCACAAAAATAGCCACGGTCAAGAACAGTCGTGGCCAATGTCATTGCTATTGGCAACGAAAACAGCGTCGGCTGACATTCGTGGCTAAATATTCGTAGCTATTTCCTATTTTTTTAGTAGTGATTTTGTGCTCTTACTTTATCTAGTTGCACTCGAATTATCATTTGTATTTTAGTACCATTCTTCATGAATAAGATCAATGAAAGGAATTACTTAACTGAACTTTCAGGAGAAAGTGTACCTCTGAGAAGGAACTCTTCTAGAAGGAACAATCAGAAAGATTTTCCCATATGGAGTGCAAGTAAGGCTAGGTGCAACAAATAGAAGTTACAGTTTGAAATTTTCCTTATCTTTTTCATTCTTTGAATTTGGGTAAGGGCTTCTAGGGGTGAAGAAGCATAGGTGTTAGAATTACTAAGTAATGTTTAGAGAACAAGTGGTTGTAGTGAACGTTGTGGAAATTTTGAAAGGTTCCTCGGTTGCTCTTTTATATTCTTGTCTTAAGTTCCCACTTCTATTGAATGTGGTTCTTGAAGGTAGGTATTTTCTCTCTGAACATCTCCTATTTGAGTTGGTTTTGCCCTTTATGGCCATCATCTTCTACCCCATTAACTGGCCAATTTAATCATATATCAATGATTAATATCTTTTTTACTCCTGTGTTCTCAGTGGGCTGCTGCATGTGTCAAATATTAGTCGTGAGAAAGTTTCTTCAGTTGCTGACTTTTTAGAAGTTAATGAGAAGGTTAAATTTCTTGTGTTGAGGTAATTATTTCCAGGCAAGATCTCTCTCGGGTTGGCAAGCAAAGAAACTTCTTTAGCTACATTTCATGTGTAAATTAATACTTGTTAAGATCACCATACAACACATCAAATTGAAACTAGTCAACAGATAGCTACAAGTAGAATAAATTGAAACGAGCTGAACACCTTTACTTTTTTTATATTATCATCAACTAGAGAGGGCTATAATACTAACAGAGTAAATTGAAATAAGCAGTTGCACACAATTATGCCCAAATAGGTACGTCTATTTAAAGTCTTCTTTGTTTCAAACTCTATTTAAAGTCTTCTTTGATTCTTAATGCATCCATTCACGTGTCTCTCTTAGACCTGGACATAAAAACCTTGAAAATATCTCCTCTTTATAATGATTTTTAGGGAGATTAGTAATATGATTTTCATGACATTCTTCCAGGTTGAAGAGTATCATAGTTTGACCTGAGGGGTGAGCTTCGGAAAAGATCAACAACAAGAAAATATTATAAGTATTTTCACCTAAGCTTCGGAAAAGAGCATCATAGTTTGACCTGAGTGTTTCAGGCCAAGGGTTTATTTAGTATATCAACCGGTTGTTTCTACTTTGTTGTGATTCTACGAGGATATAAACTTAAGCAATAGAGGAAATTTTGATTTCTTCTCTATGTTCCCTAACATAGATGTTTATGTGCAGAGGAAAATCTGATTTCTTCTCTAGGATGATATAAAAACAATCTGATGTCTTGAGGTTAGTGATAGGTAATCTTAGGAGTGAAGTGTTTCTAGTTTTACTTGCATTTGTATTACAACTAATGCTGCCTTTCTTTCAAATGAAGATGTTGCATTTATGTGCATTCTTGGTTGCGAGGAAAATGATGGTGATGATTTTCATGACAATTTTCCAGGTTGCAGAAATGAAATGCTTTCTATCAAGAGGTACCTAACCGTAATTTGAATTCTAATTTGTTATTACTTGCCATAATTTATTTACTAGTTACTACAAAGAGGTTTATGTCAATTCTTGCTTAATCCAAAGTGTGCTTTTTGCAATTTTGCTTTGTTCTACAACTTGTATTTCTTAAATGATAAAATTGAAATTGAATCTAGGATGCACAAATGCACGTGGTTCTTTCCTACTCGTCTCTTTTATGATATGGGTGTTAGGATGGCAATAGTGGATACACCCATACAATTCACCTTGGTTTTGTGAATGAAGTTCTCTTTCTCCTTCTTGCTCATTTTCTTCCAACTATTTTCATTTTGCTCAGTTTCTACTACTTTTTTGTGGTTCTTTGCTAGGCATTGTCTTTGCTTTATTCACATATCATTTAGCTTATTGATCTATGACCATCCTTAGTTACTAAACGAGTTAGTAACTTCCCGCTATTGTCTATACTGCGAAAGAACTAATGATTTATGTAAGTGCTATTGTTTTTTTTTTATAGAATAAGCCTGACACTAGGATAACTAAGGTTACACTTTTTCTTGTCTAATTAGCAAATAAATAAGGACTAGCTTACGAAGTTCTTATTGTATATTTTCTAATGTGTATTTCTCAAAGTGAATTATTTTGAAGCATGTCGATTCATTTATTTGATTATTGGCGAAGTATTGTGCTTACCGGATTGAGAAAATATTTTTACACTTGTTTGCAACCAAGTAGTTGGAAAAATACGTACTATAACACATTTGTTATAGATGAATGACATAATAGAGTTGCTCTCCTTAATTTATAAGCCTATTAGCTCAAATGGTAGAGCGATGTGTTAATATGCACAAGGTGCGGGTTCAAACCCCGCATAGGCTACTGTTGCACATTTGGGGGTTTTTTTTTTCATTTGAAATATCCATTAGAAACGGCATGTTTACCATCACAAAAGTTCATGTTGTGCCAGAAGGAAAAAGGCGGGAAAAAATGGCGGTAAAAGGTATTTTCAACAATTTAGCTAAATTGCAGGTGGCAGAACAGGCCGTCACAAATATCAGTCGCTAATAATTTACGACGGTAATATGTCGTCGCTCAAACTTATTTGCTACCCTAGGGCTAGCGACCAACGATTTGCCGTCGCATAGCCGTTCCAAATGATTTTTAGCGACGACAAACCTAGTTTTTGCAACGGCACAGAGCCGTTTCAAAAGTAATTTTTTTTGTAGTGTAACATGATTCTTTGTATAAGAACTCATTTGGTTGGTAACCCAAAAACCCAGGAAGTTCTCGGGAAGTTGAATTCCCTCAAAATGGAGGAAGTTCACTTACCTAGACTTCCCTAGGTAAGTTCAACTTCCATCATTTTGTATTTGGAAATTTTCAATTCTCCTTTTTAATCATCTAAAATAAAAAATTTAACCAAACACATTTTCACAATTTCCATCAATTGGACTTCCCGAGAATTCAATTCCCATGAAGTACCTTCCTTAAAATTCCCACATTGAACCAAACGAACCCTAAGTTATGTATGAATAATAATGTGGTTTTAGATCAATCATTTTGCTCCTCAAATATGTTTTTTCTTTTCAAATCTCAGATCTATGTAATCCAACGCTACAAATTTGTTCATAAATTAAACCATAAGAGGTGCTCACCCGCAATATTTTGTCAAATTCACTTAGACTTTTGCTTTTCTTACTTTCCCCATTCAAAAATTGTGACCGTCATATATTCTAATTAAAAAATTCATAAATTCTACCGAATAATACACTGGAGTTAAATGAATAATCATAAAACTTGCCTAAACGTTTCATAATTAATGTGTTAAAATTAAAAAAAATAGCATCTATAAACGAATAATCATTAGAAATTCAGCAAATAATGTTTATTTTTCTGTTCAGTTCAGATGAAAAATTACAAATTCCACTGAATAATTTGTCACATGCTACCAAATAATGTTTTATTTTTTTATCATCCATTTTATACAAAAAAATCTCCAATTCCTTAAACAACACTTACTATTTATACGAATAATGCTTCATATTTCACCGAATAATGTTTAACATTTCGTCGAATAATGTTTAGTTGTATAGTTATACTCATGCGATGAAGGGTTTTTTTTTTTATTATTTATCAAACCGGACATTCTATTATTGACGAATAATGAATCAAATTTTACCGAATAATTAACCAACTCATTATGACTAGTAATCGAAATTCGATATATACGCCTGAATAATTGACGAATAATGAATCAAATTATGCATCTAAAAAAATCTACCCCCTCCCCCCTCCCAAAAAAAAAAGATAAAAAGATGGATAAGTCCTTCACCTTCCATGTGTTAATTAAGTCCGGCTAAGGCAATTCTTCAACTTCACATTGTTAATGGATGCCTGAATCTCGACGGCAACACCAAACGATCAAAGTCCATAGCAGCCTCTCGCAGTCCCTTGGCCTCGATTCGCCCGGAACAAAGACCCTAGCACCGCCTCACCTCGCCTCCGCCTCGCCTCACCACCTCGATTCGCCAGGAACAGAGACCCTTCGCCGCCGATAGGAAACGGCACAGGTCCGGTTGAGGCTCCACGGTCCACTCGAATGAAGAAGAAGACAAATTGAGATCTATTTGGTTCAACGGGTCACGCACTAACAGTAGGAGTTGTAGATTAGGTGTCAAAAAAAAACATTCACGGGACACGTGGCAACATCATATCCCTCTATTTTATTTCGATCAAAGGTCGAGATTTGTGCACAAAATACACTGTAACGGTTGTGCACAAAAGATACATACTCAGGTAATGATTCAAATGAAAAAAGGTGTTAAAATGAAAATATGCTTAAAGTGAAAATGGCACACGGACTAAGACGACGATTTGAACTGGCCCGGGAAAAAAGTTCCTCCCCGTTCATCGTCTCCCACCCGTTCATCTTCATCGTCTTCTTCCGCTCTCCAGTCCTCCTCGCTCCATCGCTTCAATTGATTGCCAATCTCCAGACCTTGCGAGCTTCCTCACATCCGATTCCTTTCCCCACTCACTTTAAGCCCCTCCTCGATCGATGCAGTTTTGATCCTTGGATGCTTTCTCCTCGGCGAGCAGCGCCGGTGACCAAGACGACTATGGGGAGGTGTTTGTCTGTCTGACACTGTTGCTTGCGCGCAGATTCTCTTTATCTTGGCTTTTCTCCTCGCTTCATGAGGTAAACCCTAAGCTCTAAGTCTGAACAAATTCGTGTTCGTAAGTTGATTTTATGATGTTTTGAAAGTTTATTGTAGTTTTGAGATTGAATTGATCGAACTTGTAGTAAGTCAAGCTTTCATAATTGGATTGAGATTGAGCTTTTTGGATTTGAAATTGAGATTGAGATGGGATAAATTCATGCCTTCTAGGTGTTTGATAAAATTCCTAGGAGAGAAAGCCAGATCGAGTTGTGGTTAAATCCATGCGTAATTACTAGGTGTTTGAGAAAATGTCTATGGCAGAAATAGTATTCTTGACTGAGATTTTAGCTTAAATTTCAGAGCTTTTGTTTGTTAAATTTGACATGTCATACACTAGATTTCTTCATGAATAATCATCTCCTTGTTATGTTTGAAAGTAGCATCTATCAATTCATCAGAAAATGTTGTTAGGTTAAGTAAATTTCTCTAGAGCTTGGAAACTATGTGAGTTGAACTAAAGATATGTGAATTGTTCAGTTCTTCAAGTGTTTGTCTTGGAATGCTTATTGTTTGCGGCTCTTTGTCTTGGCTCTTGATTCGTAGCGGGCAGGCCTGGAGCTAATGGATTGCAGGTGAAATTTCTAGTAATTGAGTAAAGAGTAAACAAATAACATGGAAGTACTCTGTTCATAATACATGCCCCTCTTGTTGTCTAGGGATTGTGAGTTCGATTGTTCTTCCTTAGTTCTGTCTTTTGTTGTTTTTTAATTTAATTGGGTTATTTCTGAATTTGCTTATGCTATTTCTGAATTAACCTTATTGTTCATTTGGATTGAAGTAACCTTATTGTTCATTTGGATTGATAGGTTGCAAAGTGTATTGAAGTTGGGCTACCAGAGCTTATACTTCTTTTGATATTTTCTCAGGTAAGGATTTTCCACCTTGTTGAAGTCTCTCTCAGGCAAGTATTTTTCACCTTGTTCAAAGTCTCTTGGTGTGATTTTGCGTAAGCTTGAGAAGCTATGTTTACCGATGCAACGTATAAATGCAATATGTACCTCATATGGTGAAGAGCGAGAAGCATGTGTTTGACCGGTTTGAAGTCTTGTTCTCGGTGATCATTGTCTGGATTTATGCTCATCTTCTGATAGTAGGTGATGCGTACAAGAACAGGCCCCTAATTACGCAACTAAGTTGCAGAACAGATCGTGCTGGACTTATTGGTTCTGCGCCATGGTAAACACCCTTCTCCTAACACTGAACTCTGAATGTACTTTGATAAGTAACATAAGATGTTCATGTGGCATGCATTTGTGTATAGGATAAGTGTTTCTTACCCATTTCAATGGGGAGCTTCGACATTTGATGCTGGTGAATGCTTTGCAATGATGGCTGCAACATTCATCTCTCTTGTGGAGGTTTCTACCTTTTTCTGTTTGCTGCTCAGTATGTTCATCAACTACATTAACCACAAATTCTTGTGTTGCAAGATACGCAAGTGCAACACCTATGCCACCCTCCATTCTTAGCCGTGGCATCGGATGCCAGGTAAATTCATACATATAAAAAGGCTTAACATTTTCTCCATGGTTGCATACTTACCAAGGCTTAACATTTTCAATTCAATCTAAAAAACTGATCTTTGTAGAGTTGAATACTTCAGACTTAGGCTTTCGAGCTTTGGTCAAGAAATTTAGTTTGTTTTGTTTTCTCGGATTAGCTTTCCGCAACTCAATAATGTATGTTGTCTTCCCTGCATTCTCATTCAAAATCCTCTTCGTTTAGAAGGAGCTGCCCCCCAAAATGATTCTGTTATTTCAATCTTGTTCTTGTAATGCGGTTCTTATTTCAAAAACGACATTGGTTTTCAGTTCACAAATGAATTGTTGATGCACATATCGAAGCCTTAACATGAATTTTTTCACCCTGTTGAGCTCAAAGCTTAGTGCAACATTGTTGTGTTGTATGTTCTCGAGATGTATGAACTGAGTTCGATGATTTATGTTTAAAACAACAAAAAATCTGAAATTATCAATTAGGTTAGCAACCTGAGGTTTGGTTGAATGCTGAACAAAATTAAAATGATAGACGTTGTAGTTTTTCCTCACTTTATCAGTGGAGACTACACTTTGTGGCCTTATCTGCTCATGGAAGATTTGTGAATTACATCCTCATCCATATATAGTCCTAAAAAAGTAGTTTTTGGAAGTCGATTGAGGAATGCAGTGACACAAAGCCAAATTTTGTTTTACTATTTTAGAAACCAAGTATAATATTTGGCTTCTACTACTTATTGGCTTCAAATTGCACAAAATATATCTTATTTTTTCACTTTATATAGTTCAGATTGCACAATTTTATTCTAAAATTGCATTAATATGCATGATGTGCCATTAAAAGCCTATTAGCTCAAAATGGGAGAGAAATGTTCTATGCACACAGACGCGGGTTCAAATTCCGTATAGGCTATTTATGGGTGTCTTATTTTTATTTCCGTTCATGAATAAGATTATAAAGTGCAAGAATAAAATGATAAAGTGAATAAATAAGATGTTAAAGTGCAAGAATAAAATGATGAAGTGCATAATTAAGATTATGAAGTGCATAAACGAAATGATAAAATGCAAGAATAACATCAAGTTATGCTAGCGAACTGAAATGCTTTTACAGAAGAAAAAAAATGACAAAGTGCAATAATAAAGTGATGAAATGCATGAATAAGATTATGAAGTGCACAATTAAGATTATAAAGTGTATAAATAAAATGATAAAGTGCAAGAATAAAATGATAAAGTGCATGAATAATAATATGAAGTGCACGAATAATATTATGAAGTGCATAAATAAAATGATTAAGTGCAAAAATAAGATTATGTAGTGCACGATTAAGATTATGAATTGCATTTTTATCGAACACACATCTTTGTGCATAAACACATTGCTCTATCATTGAGCTAATAGGCTTTTAAAGCATATTAATTACAAGAATAGATATAAGAATAAAATCATTCTACCATATTATACAAGTGAAAAAATAATACTATATTAGTGCAATTTTAGAGAACAAGAGTGCAAAAAATAAATACAGAACAACTTCTTTTTACAAAGGAACTCGAGTAAGCAAAGGAAAGCAGACAACAAAAAAGCAAGCAACAAATGAGTTTATCTACCTTCAGTTTCACATGAGAAATTGATCTTATAGGTAATGTGAGGGTGAGATTCCTTGTTAGAAGACTTATAAGTCAGCCCCTCTCCATCATGTTGTATGCTTTGGCTCTCGCTTTCAGCATATGTTCCCCCATTTTCTTACTCATCTCACTCACTGATTTGTCCATAGAAACACCATTATCACACCCTTTTCCATTAGTTTCCCTTGCTGTCATACTCTCAACAATGCTTTTTCCTGCTGTTGTTGTCATACTCTCAATTACTAGCGGAATATGTTATTAATTTCGGTTGTAAATCAAGCATGCTAATTCAGAGCCACACAAAGGCGATCAAACAATAAAAATTAGTTAATGACCATCAGACTTGCACATTTAGAAACCAACACAGTAATTCAAACAGACCAAAACGAAACACTAGCTTTTGCTCTAATCAAGCCAACATGACAATATACAACAGCATATGTCAACATTAAATTCTAGGGTGTAAGGTAAATGCACGTTTTTAAAACACAAACTGGTAAATGCACAACAGAAATAATAACTCGCAGAAACCAGAAGCATCAAAAAATCAGAAACCAGCATCATTTCGAGTATTCAAAGCAAGCAAAACCTAATCAGAAACCGACAGTATTTCGAGTGTTCAAGGCAAGCAAAACCTAATTAGAAACCGACAACATTTTGAGTATTCAAAGCAAGCAAAACCTAATTCGCCTCAATGCCTTCCAACTTCAACCCTAGGCCTACAAGTTCGAATTCATAATCCATTAAAAACAATAAGCTGGAGGGAGGATGAGTATAACGCATACATCAACTTCTTTTCCGGGAAGCACAATAAAATAAACCCTAATTTCTTCAATTTTGCTTCCAAATTTTGAATGTGAAAAGGACATTTCCGGTGTCGGCAAAGAGCTTCAGTAAGCGGTGATGAGATGGGAAGAGAAGAGGAAAAGGAAGACAGACCTGCGGATGAGATCGAAGCCGGTGTCGGAGAGCCTGTGATTTCGAAGCCGCTATCAAGCTTGAGAATAGGTACCAAGTGCCGCAGAAATCGAAGGAACTTTGAACAGGGACAAATCCGCCATCGAGCTTGGAATTTTTCGAAGCAGGTGGACTTGATCGACCGGAATCGACACCGTTGGAGATGCTCAACTTAACCTCGACCACCCTACCACCGACATCACCATCATCGGCAGAGGATGTGGTTCTAGGCTGCTGCGCATGCGAGGGAGGTTGGTCGCGAAAGAGGGAGATACGCAAGCAGTTGTCGAGAGAGAAGACCGAGAGAGGCGGCCATGGATCCAAGTTCCCGGCTATCAGGGACGCTGCTGCGAGGCTCAGGCGCAACGTAGACTAGAGAGGCGAGGGGGAAGGAAGCCGTGATGCCATGATATTTGGGAATTGAGATGGATGATGCATGAACCAAAATTGAAAGGATTAGCATGTAAATGAAATATAAAAATGTGGTGGACGCAATACTAATGTACATGTTTTTAATTATGGGAAATTTTAGTATCGAATATGCAGATATTTTTTGTGGATAAGAAGATTGATGGGACCTATCGATTTAGCATACAAAATTTGACTCATGGAGAGAACTATACTCTATTCCTCTAATTTTACTAGGTAGAAGGCCGTGCGATGCACGACTTAATATGTGGTTTTATACAAGAAAGAAATGACAACATAAAGTAAAGACTTTCATAAACAAAGATTCTAAAGGAACTTGAATACCCACATCCTATAAAATAAAGATGTTGTAATCGAGCAAGTTACATTAACCATCTCATTGAAGGCAATCAAAAGTTCATTCACAAGAGTAAAAGGCAAGAGGTAGAAAACAGAAGAAAACTTGAAAGAAGAGGAAAACTCACAAGTTCATTCATAAGAGTAGTTGTGATTCTCTTCCCCAACAAACTCAATTGTTCTAACATAGTTTCTGCATCTCGAAGTGAACCATCAGCATGTAACGCAATCAATTCCAGTGCATCAGGTTCAACCTCCAAATTCTCTTCAACTGTTATTCGTTGCAATTTGGTCACAATATCAACATCTTTGATTTTGTAGATGTTTCTGACACCTTAAGAGTACGATACATGGGCACATTTTCAAGGTCCGTAGTGATGAATACGAAGACGACTTGTGGGAGTGGTTCTTCAAGAAACTTGAGAAGGGATGCCCATGTCTTGGAGGGCAACAAATGACACTCATCAGTAACAAAGACTTTGTAGCATGAGATAGCCGACGGGGGTGCCACTGCTAACCTTTTCAGCGGGTATCTAACATAATCAATTCCTTTCTTATTTGTCCCATCAACCTCCATGATATTTCTACATTTGCAAGAGATAAAATTAGTATATTCCCGGCAGACCCCACAAGGTTTAGTGTCCTCAATTTCATAACCTAAATTAAAAGAGAAGAAGAAATACAGTAGGTCCTAAAAACCATTAGAATAAATCAATTCATTGGAAGCTTAGCTTATTATGCAGCTTTGTGTTGTTTGCCCTCATAACAACACAACAAGACAGAAGCTACCTAGTTCATTCTACAATGTTTCCCCTCATAACAACACTACATAGAGATTTCGAAAATTTCAGGCTCAACTCAAAGGTTTTGATACCGCCGTTTCTATCCAACTAAGCCTAACCAAACTAAACTATATTCATATTAGGGAAGTCAACTCTAAGGTTGCAATGAAGTTTATGTTGATTGAACTGTAATGATTTTGCACTGCCATTGAGAAGCAACTACACATACTCACAGATGAATGAAGGAAAATGATATTAAGGCAAAGTCAGACATGAAGTTTGATCCAACTAACAGATCCAACTAATAGTATATTCATAAGTATTTATCCTTTACTCCTAATTCCGAACTATGCCAGAATCAAAATCGAGTGCCTCTCAGGACTATCCTGGAATTTAAGCAACAATCTGCCTACATGACTATAATCTTTTAATGCATTTTTTGGGGGGTAAGAAACTGGAGTACAAGGTCATTAATGGAATTCATTTAGGTTTGGATCTGAAAAAGCTTGTCCCCCTGTGAGAAAAAGAAGCCAAAGTGGGAAATGCAAAAAGGGTTCGATCTGAAAAAGACGAAATGGAGTATAAGGTCATCTTTACCATTCCAAACAATGTTTTTTTACTGTTAATCAATTATAATTAATCCCCTAAAATCTTAAATAATAAATGCATACAAATAATGCACAATAACAATCAATCTTAATCACGTATTCCTGAGCTGCAGATTCTTATCAAAACTATTACCAGTTAGAGCAGAAGTGTCTCCAGAACTGGCTCCCCACGGCAGCTGCAAGATTTGGAAACCACCTTGAATTAGAAAGGTAAGAAGAACTTAGAAACTAACCGAAGGGGTTGAGGAAGTAAAAGCAGGCCATGAGCTACTGCATAGAAAAAATATATAACAAGTTACATCAGAAAACAAAATAGAGGTTCAAAGATATACCAAGAATACTATAAAACAAAAGAAATATGGAAGGAAGTAAAGGAGCAGCAGAGCTTCGGAAGACCAATTCATTAAAGTATGCTCTCTTAAAGGATCCGTTCTCTACTTCCAAGGAAAGAAAAGAGAGCACATACTGGCATATTTAGAATCAACAAATTCAGCAAAGTAAGGCGAGGATGAAATCAACATATTCATACAAGCAGAAATAACAACCATATGAAAAATATGTGTTTTAGTGCAATTGAATGAGTATCCTGACAAATATGCCAGGGCAGAGCTTCAGAAGAACATACCCCTCATTGGATTGACTGAGAGGGGATGGAAAAAAATGCAATGAGACAACGAGCTGGACAAAGTGCATCTGCATTACAACTAAATTAGATAACAACATACAGTTCCGGCGCTGTTCTTCAGTCTGCCATGGTTTTTCAGGTGATAGAGGAGTTTTAGACGAGGATGGAAGATCTTCACAACCAGAAGGCCCTGCCTCACCATTCTACTTCCTATCATAACATTCTCATGCAAAGGAAGAAAGGAACAAGATCAAAGACAGGAAAACATGAAAGAGAGGATAATGTTTTCAAAAAAGGGAGGAGAAATTTCCGGTAAAGAAAAAGGAAAGTGATAGTGGCAAGTATAAAAGATGCTACCTTTCCGAGGGAAATATCATCATTATGCTTCACCTTCTCACATGATTGAGATTTTGCAGAGAAATAGGCATTATCTTCCATATCATTCTGATGATACAGAAATATGATTCCCCGGTATATTTGCTTGACAGTGCCTTTCTTATCGTAAAACCATGAGAGAGTATTTCTTTATTACACAGTTTCTTAGACAAGTTATACTCTTATTTCCATTTCAATTAGAGTACAGTCATATAGCCCAACCTTCAGTGGTCCATCCAAAATTTTAACATCATCATTGGCAAATATGGTCTTCATCCGATGATCTAAAGCATTAAATTTCTTCTCTAGGTTAAAATTCTTGAGATCTTTTTTTGCCAGAGATTAACCGTTGATCCTTCTAAACCATATTTCAAGATCTGTAGGGAGAGAAAATTGGATTTAGATGCATACATACAAATTGAAAGAAGGAAGAAAAACTATAAGACAAAAAAGATGAAAGTGAAAATAAGGAAATTATAACCTTGTAGCTTTCATCCTTTCCCATGCCTATCACCATTCCAAATTCTCCTTTTCTACAATGAATTCACAATTTTTTAATAAAAAAACATAGAATAAGTAAATAACGAGCAATCTTATAAGCTCCAAGGAAGATTCCTATTTAGGGAGAAAGGGGAGGAGTTTGAAATTAAGGCCCTACCCAAAAAGAACAAGGTCATGCACTTCAATGTCTTCTTGTTCTTTGGACCCGGATGTGTCTTCTCCCTTACCACCCACTTGGACAGGCTTCAAAGTGGGGTTGTCCTTCTTATCACCATAGAGTTGTGAAAGAAACTCCACGTTCCCAGAATCCTCATTAGTAGAAGTTCTGAACTTTTGAAGCTCTTCTATCAAAGGGTTTACATCACATATTCTACAAGAATCAATAAATACTTTCTTAAACAAAAAAACTATCATTCAACATCATGCCATCCAGCACCTCAAAATGCATCCCCGTATCACGATCACGTCTGTATTGTATGAGGGGTCGAAACTCTCTACAAAAAATGAGAGAAGGGCAGTTTCTTAAGATCCACGTGATAAAAAAAAAAAAAAGAAAAAGGAACCATAGGTGTAATAGATATATCATAAGTACAATGCTTCAGTTTAAAATCTCCCACAAGTCCAACAAGGAGAAAACTATACCTTAAGATTGGGATGGCTAGAAGCAAGTATATCAAGCTTCTTTTTCAGCAGTATGTCATCTGGGAAACGCTAGCATACAACAATGACCCCAGAAATATGTATAAAGCCAAATTTTAATATAGCACACCAATAGGTTCTAATATTACTTTGTACAATGACCATCACTAAATATTTCAGTATAATTCCCCCCAAAAATTACTTCCCTAAAAGTACAATGTTTTAGTGTAATATCTCTCACAAGTCACAAGGAATATTGTGCTATTATAAAGGAATTAAAATAAGCAGAAATGCAGAATATAATATTACGAAGATGTAAGAAAAATCAGCAAATTTGCAGCCAACCTGGGTGATGTCATCAGGGTTCAGTAGAATTGCCTCAATCACCTGAAGCATTGGAGTAATGCCACTTCCACCAGCAATCTGTGACCAAAAATAGTAAACAGATTGTTTAAGCAATGCACACCATTACAAAAAATGTTGTACCATATTATTCCAAACAAACTTTACTAAACATCAGAATTAAGATTATTAACAATGCTTTACAAAATACAAATTATAAGACGTCTCTCTCAGCATGCATTTGTTTCTTCACATTTGGAGTATATCTAAGCTTCTCAATTGGTCTGCAGGAAGTAATTTAAAGATATGATGGTCAATTTAAGAATTCATTCACTCTCAGTTAAGTAGCCAAGACAAGTTATAGTGAAGAGTTTAACCTTTAACTTCTAGCACATCCCCAGCTTTCAGTTTCGCCAAATGTTGGCTCATTTTCCCCTCAGGATATATCTGTAAAAAGAAAAATAAACCAACCAGTAACACCATAAGATATACAATTAAATGCATCAGCGTGCGAATATCAAATATAGATGAAGGGTTATTAAATCGAATATCACAAACCTTAACCAATAAATCAAAGTATCCTTTCGAATCCGGATTTGAAATGGGAGTATACCTAAAGAGCATGCTAATTGAGCATCCAAAAAATAACTCAATACAAACCATTTTTTACTTCATATTTCAGCAAATGCTATTATGGCTAAAGAAAAATGGCACTACATAACAAGTACTTCGTATTCTTTTCGATAGGCAGAATTCAGAATGTGTTTCAGTATTTGTAGTTTTGTACAATAAAATCAGAGTCTGGAAACATACAGACAGAGATTCAATATCCTATGCCATTCTATTCATAGATATTTGATCATAGGCCGTAAAATCTTTGCAAAAATAGTATTTACAATATAAAAAATATTACACCAAACATAATAACCTTCACTGAGGAGACTTACGGTCAAATGACATATTTGGTCTTCCCATTATCATCCTCTCCAAGTGGTGCCCTACATTTGAATGAAAAAAAATAAGTAGGAAACTTATATGGACATTTACTCCAGAGTTATAAATATCTCAATGCTCTAATATCCAAAGAAATCGCCAATGGACAACAGGAAACTAATGAGTCCAAACTCAAGTGGCAGTCTTACACCTACCTTGTGAGAAGGCAGGAAGCAATATCAAGACCCAACTTGTCATTTGGATCCAATGTGAACCTGCAATAACAAAGAGTTTAATAAGTTCATACATGAAACATGTTACCTATTTATTTGCCTCATAAATAAGCAAATTTTAAATTGGAGAAACCAAACTACATAGCATCAGATGTTCTACGTAGCTGGGTTCTTACAATCTTATTTCAGCTTACACAGGGAGTATGGAATGGACTCACAATGATTATTAACCCTTTTGGAATATGTCATAGACAATAAGTAGGATATGTTTGTACAATCTGTTAAAGATGTTGATTTATTTTCAACAGCTGCAATGAAGGGCTAATAGTAAAGAATTTTCCCATTCTGACTATACAACTTTCATTTTACTTCTAGCTTTGCTCAAAAGCCAATACATTCTCAAAGAGCCATCCATAAATTATGTCTTAGCCTACTTTATATCCACTGTTCACGTATAATTTTTTTTGGAGTCGTTTATCCCTTCTAATTTTTTGGAGAGTCATTTCAGCTTACACAGGGAGTATGGAGAGGGCTCACAATATTTATCCAAGGATTTCATGGCCATGGAATCACAATGATTATTAACCCTTTGGGAATATGTCATAGACAATAAATAGGATATGTTTGTACAATCTGTTATTTATCCCTTCTAATTTCATTTAAGTCTCTCTTTGACACACTTACATAAACATGTGAGAGCAAAGATGTTGATTTATTTTCAACAGCTCCAATGAAGGGCTAATAGTAAAGAATTTCCCCGTTTTGACTATACAACTTTCATTTTACTTCTAGCTTTGCTCAAAAAAGCCAATACATTCTCAAAGAGCCATCCATAAAATATTTCTTAGCCTACTTTACATCCACTGTTCACATATAATTTTTTTTTAGAGAGTCATTTATCCCTTCTAATTTCATTTAAGTCTCTCTTTGACACACTTACAGAAACATGTGAGAGCAAAGATGAGCACCTGAACATCTTAGTGTTGTGGCTGACTTTTGCAGTCTCATGGAGTCTAAATTCAATCCACTTATCTGGATTTAGCGCTGCAATTTAGGTTAAATCATTAATTAGTTTGAATAGAAATGCAGAAATAATTTAACTTAAAAAAAGGTCACATCTATAAGAAGATAAAAAGTGGATACCAACACAACATCACATCAACCCATGTGTGGGTTCACAAGAATTAAGGGTCGACTCAACGACTCTATTCCAGAAAACTTATAATCCTATAAAGCTAAAAAAATCATAAAACTTATATTCAGTGAGCAAAGAGTTTAAGAAAAGCATTACTCTTAACACTCAAGGGAGAAAAACAAGATGCATGGCTTGTAGTGATGGGCAGAAAGGGGCAATGACGATGTAATAGAGGTGAAAAAGATACAAGAATTAGGCATTCAACTAATTCATTTGTTGGAGTCTATGTTTTTGGTGTGTTTTGTAACTTTCGTTTCCGGTTTGATTGATGAATTTATAGAACAGGTGTACATCAATGAGGTACAAGTTTGATTTTTTTTTCAAGACATTTCAATTTATTTCTCTATTCATTATTCATTCAAGGAGTTGTATTGTATCCAGTCTTTGTATGATTCACTTGATTCATCTAGATCATCAATATAGAGCTTGATTGATTAAGAAATCTTCATCTTTAACTTCATCTAGAGCTTGATTGATTAAGAAATCTTCATCTTTAACTTCATCTGTATCCAAGATTCCTATAAGTTACTAAAATAACAAAGTACTCGAACAAGAAGATCGCGGCTTGAAGGCAACAAATTACTAACCAAAATCTTTATTGCTTAGATGAGCAAGAGATTGAAGGCAACAAGAATGTGCAATATCACCCAAAAAGCTTTACATCAAAACCTAATTTCCAATTTGAAGATCATGCTTTGCAATTTCAAAACCCAAACTCAAAATCTCATGGAGTGAATCCTCAATTCCTAGCCCATAATCCTCAATCTGAAGACTGTAACCCTGAAAAAAAGTCCCCAATTTTCACCTTAACCCTCAATTTCACAACACCAATCCTCAATTGCAAGGCCATAACCATCAATCCGAAGATCTCAATCCTCAAGTTGAAGGTCATAAGCCTTCATTTCAAGGCACAAATCCCTAATTTAAAGAGAAAGCCTCTCAATTCGATCAGAAACAATTCCAACTACAACTCTAACCCTAAAAAAAATTGATTTTAAAACCCAAATCTCAACAAAGATAGAGATAGAGATCGAGATAGAACTCCTTGGTGTGATAACTTTTAGACGCATCCTCAGCCGGGAAGCCATGCCTAATCTAGAACTCGCAAATAAGGAAAAATCTTCCTAATTTCAAAACATAATTAGAGAATCAATCAAAACAGAAAGGGTTGAGAACACGAGATGAAGAAAGGAGAGGCCTAACCTTGAGTTCCTCGACTTCGAACCCTAAAATTTGAGTATGGCCAATGACAAAGGAGCTAAATGCAGCGAGATTGAGAACACGAGATGAAGAAAGGGTTGGGAAAGGCATACGAAGGGCTTGCGAAGGGGTCTGACCGAGAGCACCTAGATATCAGATGTTGCACAGAGAATCAACGACAGAAACAGAGATCATCAAATCTCGCATGCATAAAATAGAAATCGCATAACTCTATATTGAACCTAATCACCGATCGAAGGACAAAATCGCTTGGGGAAACATGAACCGAGTAATTACAATCAAATCGAAATCGCAGAAAACCGAACACAGGTGGAACACATACCTGAGCCAAAATACAAGACGGGATCAGGAAAAGCCCCCAAGATAAAGATGCATACAGACGAGCGGTGGGGAGGAAGCAAGAGTTGAAAAGAAGAGAGAATTAGAGTCGTAGAAAGCAGGAGGTGGAAGAGAAGAAGCAAGAAGGAGGCAGCCATAACCTACCTCAGTCGCCATAGATGGAGCAAGAGGTGGCCGGAGAAAAGGACATCGACGAAGAGGAGGATGGTGAGTCGGTGACCAAGGAGAGAGGGTGAAGAGGATGAATGGCAACCTACGAGAAGACGGATATCTCCAGGTAAACAAAAAAATAAATAGTTTTAAATTCAAAATTTCGAGGACAAAATAGGCATTACACCCTGCAATCAATCCTGACCCTGGAAAATTTTAACCAAATCACTATCGACGGTCCAAAATCGATCAGAGCTTTTTTAAAAATCTGAAAGAGTTGCCTTGGGGCTCAGATGGATTATGGGCCGTAGATAATTTTAACATTAACAACTGAGATGTAATTCTGTGCCCACGTTTAAAGTAGTAGGGATTTGTTGATGACTAAAATTTAGAGTGGGCTCCTAATAAATGTTTCATTATAATATTAAATAGGTCCCCTAATCTATTAAATCCTCCATAATTCATTTACATACCTAGTGTTTTTACCCGAATTTATGAATGTCGTTTTAAGATGTAAATCTTATTAGGAAAAACATGTCATTTTAGATATTTTGTCATCTACTTTATAAAATTGCGATTGTAATAATTAAATAGGTGTTAGTTATAGTTTTCAATAAAGTACAAAAATAAAGTAATAATTATGGTTATAATTGTATTTTTGTTTATTTTATTAAAAAGTGTGCAGATTTCTATAATGACAAGTTTTAACTAAAGGATGGAGTATTAGTTCGTTTATCATTTAAAATGACTTGTGTACCCTAATCTTTTGTCTCCTATTTCTTGAATAAGTAAATAAAGAGCGGTCATTCCGGGGTTCGAACCGGGGACCTATGAGTACTACCCACAAGTCCTTTTCGGTGAGCCATTCTTGAATGGTAAAACTTTGGTAGGGTAAAAATTTTATAGTGACTGGCCCCACCGCTTCGTGGCCCCATACCCAAGAAACCGCCTGTGGGATTTTTTGAGGATGTTCAGTACCACTTTCGCAAAGTGTGATCCACGGTCGCAACCTCACCTACCTGCCCACATACCACTTTCACCGCTCCCGCTTGACCCTTGTCTCCTATTTCTCATGTCTAACAAAAATTGATACAAGTAGTTTTCACGTTATCTTTTTTTTTTTCGACATGAGAATATATAACAAAAATGAATCATTTTAAACGATAAACCGTTAAATATTTAACGGAAGAGCTATCTATAAACTCGATACATGGTAAAATATATGTTGTGAACTAGTTATGAGTTTTAGTCTTTGTTGCTTCATAAGTACAAACATGATTATAGAGACGGAATTTGGCACGAAAAAACACCAAATTGAGTGATGATAGTAAGAAAAACCAGCTGTGCTACAATGCTTTATGTGCTAATTTAGCCTCAATAGACTTAAATTGATTTTTCCTTGTGGGGGTTGGCTGGGCTTTTTTATTTTTCGGGCGGGCTGGGCATGTACATGAAAAGTAAATAAAACTACACGGAGGGGAGTGCTTTTTATGGTATGCTAAATAAGTATACACAAACTACACGGAGGGACGAGCTCCCTAGTCGGCAGCCTCGGATGCAGGTGTCGGACTCCCAGATCGGCAGATTCCATAGAGGTGGGTGAGTGGTGTGTTTGTGTGGTGCACAAAGTGGGGGCGGGGCTCCCTCATTTTATAGCAAGTCGCCACCACCCTTGCCGATCCGGGAGCTCGGCAGCGGCACCTCGAAGGATTGGACGTAAAGTTGCAGATTCCCTGCAGCTTTGCAGACCTGACGACGATTAGACATTGCCGGTTTCGGAGCTCGGCATCGGTGTCAGGGAGCCGTCATGATGTGACTCGGCGTCAGGTGAGGTGACTCGGCGCGCCTGCAAAAGCTGCAGATTCCCCTGCCCTTTGCCAACCTGAGAGTCCGGCATCGACATCAACTCCTGCCGAGTTGGGAGTTCGGCACCGATACCGTGCCGATGACGAAAAATTGCCCGTGCAAATATCAAAACCGTAAGTATATTATGTAATGTATTCTCTCTACGAACACGAAATAACTATTAATAATAGATTTAAAATAGTTTTATTTAAAAATAAATAATGATCCAATTATGTCGAAGTAATATCTAAAAAGATTTAATTTATTACTTAATATGCATGTTTATATGTCGAAGATCTAAAGATATTTATTATTAATTAAACATACATGCTTCAATTTATCTTCTATAAATATAGGTTAGAAAACTTGTTCATGAAATACTCTCCCTCTGATAATTAAATCATGATATTTTACTATTTATCCACACTTTTGTAGATATTAAAAAAATATAACATATTAACTTTTTAAATAATTTCAAACTTATTACTACTCACTCCGTTAATTAAAACTTTCGTTTTAGGAAGTAAGTCTTGTTTTAAAAAAAATATGTCATTTTAGATATTTTGTCATCTATTTTACGAAATTGCCCTTGTAATGATTAGATAATACGTTGTTAGTTGTAGTTTTTAAGAAAGTTATAAAAAATAGAGTAATAACTAGGGGTATAAGTGTATTTTTATTTGTTTTCTTAATGAGTGTTTAGATTTCTAAAATGACAAGTTTTAATTAACGGATGGAGTATTAAGTATGAATTTATCAAAAATAAATATTAAAAATAATAATTTATATAGTTTTTATCAATCTAAAAAAGAATAAATGAATAATAACCGACATGTGTTAATCAACCGAAAATGCTCCCTACTACAGAGTATTTCAGTTAGAGCTGGGCATAAATTGGATCGGAACGGAATCGGACCGGGATCATAATGGAAATTACGGTCTTAAATCGGACCGGAAGTATTACGGTCTGGTCCACGGTTAAAGGAATCTAATTCCGATTTCCGGTCCAAACCCGAGACAAGACCAGAATTTTCGGTCCGGACCAGAATAGGACCGGTATTAATTTTTTTTGAAAGCCAGGTACTGATTTTTATTGAAGAAAAAATAAGGGGTGCACTGTGCAATAGCATACTAGGCTACTGAGTACTGCCTACTACTCTACTCACGTGCCTACAACCCAACCTTTTTTTTATAAGGAACTAATTTGAGGCCGGACAGGCCCGGACCTCGATTGGCTGACAAAGTCGGCAGACGACAAGCCGTCTAAACATACAACAACGAATTAGAAAATATAACATAAAATAAATCAAAAGAGCACCCAAAGTAAACCCGGAAAAAACCCAAGACCTAAACAAATCAGCGGACACAACATCGAGCGGAAGGAAGTCGTCGCGGAGAAGTGGATAGCGAGCGCATGGGACAGCTCTAGCTGACACGATGTCTCGTCGCCGGAAAGACGGAAAGCAGAAATCCTCGTAAGACAAAGGCGACTCCTAGGAAAGTGTGGATCACACGACGTTCCCCCCACCTGAATGAGGGATCTTCGAAGACCACAAACAACACCAACACGATCACGTCGATCAACCAGGGCCACATAACTGCTCCTCAACCGAAACTAACCACGGACCAACAGAGGGGCACCAAACCACACAAGCATATGAAGCACAGCCACAAGGAGGACGAAGTGTGCGGGAAGAATCCGGAATTAATTAATTATATGTAAACATAACCTTTTTTTCATTTTTTTCTCTTTTTTATTCTCTTTGTTTTTATGTTTTTTTTTTCAATTAGTTCAGACTGCCACGGGCCCAAGGCTAAACCTTGGGCCCAAAGCACAACCCGAAAGTCAGGAAACCCTAAGCCAAAGTAGCTACCAGCCAGCAGTAGCCAAACAGTAACAAAAGGCTGATGGAAAACGTCGTCTCTCTGGCGACCACCAAACCAGGAAAGGGATGGCATAACACCAGGGCGGGGGAATTCACAGCCGCGCCATCCCGAGCCAGAGCCATTGCGGCGCTAGCGGTGTGACGGAGGAGGTGAGGAGCCACGAGGTGGAGGAGAAACCGTGGGGAACCAGAATCAGAGAGCCTACGAGGCAGGCGGGGAAGCGACGCCGCTGAAGACCGCTAGAGAGGTCGATAGCCGAGCAGACAACGACACCGAACAGCCCACCGGCGGGGGAGGAAGCAAGTGAGAGGGTGATGTAGAACCATGAGCTATGGGTCTGCGGTTGGGCTGGGGAGAACACCGACGACGGGAGAAGACCCCAGGTCGGAGAAACCCAGACCAACACCGATTGGGAAGGGAAAAACAATACCGGAACAATCCGACAGTAAGCAAAATGAAAGATGGGTTGAGATCGGAGCGCAGGCGGAAGGAGGAGACGATTCGATGCAATCGACGCCGAACAGACCACCACCGGCCGGATGCAAGTCTAAAAAGAAGGAGCTTGGCAGGGTGGGGGCGGACGTCAAACGGAGCGAGCCAAAAAACTCAGCACCATCGACGACAACCAGAGAACACACCACCAGCACTGAGATCAAATTTCATCCGAAAGGCTTAATTGGGGAAAGATTGATGAATTTATGCTCAATTAGAGAATAAATTTAGGGCTCCCAAAAGAGATTTAGTGCTCCCGGATGAGATTTGGGGCACCCAAAGGGAGAATTTTCTTCTTATATACCACGCTTGAGAAAGATCTTTCTTGAAGATCACATGTTCTTTCAATAGATGGATTATTAGTTGTTGTTGTTGATTGTACTTGTTGTTGAACAGAAGGGAAGAAATCCAAGATTTCACTTAAACTGAGTTTTTGTTTTGGTTTTCCTCCCTGTCTCTAGAAATCTAGAGAGAGGAGCTCTCTTAGGACATTCCAAGTAGTCAGGATTTGTGTAATACCAATAATGGCCTACAACCCAGCCACAAGTACCAATAATGGCCTACCTTTTCTTCTTTAAATTTTTTATATAAAAAAACACAGTCTCTCGATCTCGACTCTCTCTCTCTCTATATATCACTCTATCTTCACCGCCTTTCGCCCAATCGCCATCACCCTTCTCCGCTGCCTATCACCACTGCCCTCGCCCTTCGCCACCGCTCATCAGTCATCGCCCTCACCAAGTTGCCCTTCGTCTCGTGTGACAACTCTCTCCCCTCTTTTTTCATATTTTTATGTCTCATGCTCGCCCTTCGTCCTGTGAAATTGTAGGCATCGTCCTCGCTTCTTGTCTTTAGATTTGGAATTTTGGAGAAATCTTAAACATCAAAAATTAATAATCTCCTCTCGATTTCAGATCTAGGATTTTTCAAAAAAGTTTCAGTTTATACTTCCAACATTTTCAAATTTAGGTTTCGATTAGCCTTTGGAGAAATTCCGATTCAACCGGTCTTTACGATCCGCGGACCGGAAAACCTGGAACCATATTTCTCGGTTCCGGTCCGCGATACAAGTTTCTCAAAATTTTGGTCCATCGAATCGGACTGGGACCGAAATATTCGGTTTGATCCGATCTAGATCAGAAGCCCAACCCTAATATCACTAGCTAGACTTCTCTTTTTCAGCTCTACCGTGGCTACCGGTAAAGATCTTCAGGATCGAATGCAAATATGCCAAATTTAAAGAACTAAAAGGCAATAACTTCATTTTGTAAAGTTAGTATGGGCAAAAGCATTCACTACTTTTTCAAAAATAAAAAGTTTTCTTATTTAATATTTAAGGTGCTTTGACAAAGGGATCTTTTCAACTAAGGTGGTCGGTCAATTAAATTTATTGTTTGATCTCTTCAATTTTTACTTGTATAAAAACAATATTTTTATAAAGGAAAATTTTCAAAAAAAAAAATCCTTAAATATGGAAATTTTTACTTAATTCACCCTTAAATTCAAAATTGCATAAAATTAACACTATTTAAATGCGGCGGCCGCCGCAA
Source organism: Persicaria tinctoria (assembly GCA_037127255.1). NCBI lineage: Eukaryota > Viridiplantae > Streptophyta > Magnoliopsida > Caryophyllales > Polygonaceae > Persicaria > Persicaria tinctoria. The sequence continues at coordinate 52,658,168 of JBANSL010000014.1, read as the reverse complement.
CGCTAATGCGGCGGCAGCTGCATCGGTCTTTTATAAAAAAATCTACTTTGAATTAGCCCTCGACGTCATTAGGAAAGTTGTAGCTCTTTAATAGAGCTTTCTCGATGTTATCAGGAAAGTTCAGCATGTCTGGCGACAACTTCTGCATACATGTTCTTCGTTTAGACTAGCTCGCTTCTTCTTCTTAGGACCTCTTTAGATCTTCATGTATGCTTCCTCGATCACCTAGACATTCTCATCTAATGTGTCATCAACCCATGTCTCCTCCTCGGATCCACAGTTACCTGAAATAATCAATAAAAACGTGTAGATTCCGACTCCACCAACATTGAGAGCAAATAAGCAAATTCTACTTAAACCATGCATGATATGCATCTTAACTAAGCTAAATGCAACCTATTATGCCTACCTAAATACATGCTATCAAACACCCCCACACTTAAGCTTTTGCTTGTCCTCAAGCAATGAAAAACAAATTTAGAATTAGTCATCCCACAAATAAGATCTCCATGCTCTAGTTTTAGAAAAGCAACATCAAGCAATATGAGCCATGCATAAGATAACAAATATCCTAGCAAATATATCAGCGATCCAATAGTAAATGCAAATTTAATTCAACCTCACCGGGATAATGTGTTTCACTCAAGCTCTCATGTGTTTAGGCTTTAAAGTCCAACTCTCAACTCAATCCAAAATGCTCTATACACCGTGAAAGTCATCACTTGCAAACCACATCATGAGGACTTTTATAGGGTTGTAATGGGGATTTAGTAGGAACATAAGGCATGTGAAATATTTAAGCTTGTGGTGCTAAAAATCCGGGAAAAAAGGAACAACAATTAGCCAGAACAACACCAAAACTTCCACACTTCGGAAACCATTCCAATAACATAAACTCCAATAACATCAATAAGCACTCTACGATTTCAATAGCCATACAACTCATGCAATTTTTCCATTTGGATGATTCCTTCTTTTCTTTTCTTTTATGTTTATTTTTGCCCCTAAGTGAATTTTATCCTCCATAGGTCCAAGCTTACTAGACTTTTACTCCTAAGTGAATTTTATCCTCCTTAGTCCCCTAGTAATAATTCATCTCTATTATGCAAGAGGGGTTACCTTATTTTGGCTATGCCTCTCGCAATGCACAACCATACATACATCATCTCTACTCAAAGCAACTTCAACATAAAGATTTTTCACCAATTCTCCTCCTAATTCCATGATAGGGTCAGGCTAATCGTTGGATATGATATATTTTTTTGGATCTATAAAAAAGAATAGGTTTTACGGCTCAGTTGGGCTTCAAGCAAAGGATAATGCAAATGGTAGATAAGGTATAATACGCCTAAAAAAGACATGCATCAATCATTTGAAATTCACAAGCAATAAACATGTGCAATATGGTATTGAAATAAGAAGCATATGGAGGGTATAATCACACAATAAAAGCAAAATGAAATAATATGTAAAGTCCTTATAAGACCAAAAAAAACTCACAAGGGTTATATTTTTGCTAGATTTCAATTAAACCTTAACTATGAACCATACTTGCTCAATTATATGTTCAAGCAATTCAATCAAATCATGGGATTTATGCAAGAAGATCATAAAAATAAATTAGAGGACAAACTAAACCAAGATGAGTATCTTTAATAACATCTAAATGCAATGCATGATAATTTTGCGATTTTTTAAAATGTGATATATGAGTAAAAATAAATATAAAGACATAAATAAACATGATATGCAAAATCTATCTATATGCAATGCAATCCCTCCCCATACTTAAACCTTTCATTATCCTCAATGAACATAAAAGACAACAAAAACATAAAAACATAGAGGAAGAGGTGAATGAAATACTCACAATGTCGTGGACGAATAGGCTCATGAACAAATACCAACCCTATGGTTCGACTGGGCCTTGCGGCGGCCGCTGCCTGCCTGCTTCAGCTGATTCCTGCGACTTTTCCTGAAAAGCTAGTCTATCCAAAAACTAAAAGCAACTATCTAATGCCTAATAGAAAACCTAATTATTGAAAAGAAAACTAGCTAACTAGGAATTGAAATAACTAAATTAGAAAACTTAACTCGGGTTGCCTCCTGAGAAGCACCTTTCTTTAATGTCATTGACCTTACTTATTCTCAATCTCAAGATCTTATCTATCAGACATCATCAAGGCCCTCAGTAGCTTATCATATTTCTGTGCACAGATCTTACAAAGCACATCATAGCATAATAAATTGAAAGTGTAAAATATGGAAATAAAGAACCCTTTCAATCTATCAAAGAGTCTAGCATGGCTCTCTCCTGAAGGAATATGATACCACCAACAAAGTTCCGCTAGTGGCTTCTCAAATTAGCAATCAAAAGGATGAACAAAAGCACCATTACCTTCAAAATTGGAAAAGTTTACCTTTGTTACCTCTTGAGCCACAGCAGATGGCTCTAAACCTGGTTCATTGATAGGTGAACTCATAATGGATGTGTCAGATGGAGTCGGAACCAAAACACATGAAACCTCATGCATCGACTCCTGAGATTCCAAGTTAGGAAGCACTAGACTCTCTTCTCCATCATCTAAGAAACTATCGTTGTCTTCAAACAATTCCTTCTTATTCAACACATCATTGTCGTGTTGAAACCACATATGAGGGAATGAATGTAGCAGAATGACTTTGATAGGATATTCTGCTCTTTCGTCCTTCAATTCTTCAAGGTGTGGTGGGATGGGTTTCTCAAAATCAAGAGAAGAAGACGTTGGGTTCTCGTCAGTAGCACTGCAGCGATCGTCGCCTGGCTGCGTCGGTCGCCGCTCCTTAGAATTGTCACCCTCCGTTATGACTTCAACTCCTTCTTCTTCAAAGCCCCTTTCCTTCTCACCTTTTGCACTTAAAGTTTGAATGAGTTTGTTTATAGTTTATTTTGTTTTCTTTCTTATTTCAATCAATCAAAACCTCCATTTTATCTAATTGATAAATACACATTGTTCAGACATACTAGATTCTCTGTGGGATCGACCTCTTACTTACTTGCTATACTAGTTTGTAGGTTTGATTTATATTTTGATAGGAGACACAACGATTTCCGCCCATCAGTCAGCAACTTCGGCGTCGACAACTTCAGTGTCAACAACTCCGGCAACCGCAACTCCGGTATTAGCAACTCCGATGTCAGCAACACGGTGGACATTTTTATGCAACTCTAGTGTCAGCAAAACGGTGGACATATGAATAGGTTGGTGGCCGCTCTTATGGTATTTTGAACAAAAGGAAGTACAAAGTTGGCTTTATGGTAGTACAATTAGGAGTGTTATTCGAGTTGAACGAGTCGAGTACTAAGGTGCTCATGTTCGACTCGTTTTTAATCGAGTCGAGTTCGAGCCTGATTTTTTTTTTCGAGCTTAGTTTTGTGTTCATATTCAGCTCGCGAGCAATCAAGCAAGCTCAAGCTCGAGCTCGTTTAGATCGTTTTGTTCGAGCCGAGCTCGCTTAGCTCATTTTTGAGCTCTTTTATTCGTTTTACTTGTTGGGCCTGTTTTTCCTCATTTGTTAGATTTTGAGCTCATTTATTCATTTTAATTGTTGGTCCTGTTTTTTCCTCATTTGTTAGATTTTGGGCTCATTTAGGTTAAACATACAACAAAGTCTTTGAGTTGAAATTATTCATTCATTCACCCGTGAAGAAAAGAGGTGGCATGTCATTTACAATTTACCCAAAATTTCAACTTGAAATCTAAAATGTTCTAAAATGTTACACAAGTGTGAGATCTACAATTGCCATTTTCACAGATCTAAATTTGTTAACTACATTTTCACAGCTTCCAACCTGTCCACAAGAAAAAATAAAAATTATGAATTTTATGAAAGGAAGGGTTTCGTAAAAAGAAAGGGGACTAAGAGCATCAACAACGGTGGGCCTTTGAACTGTTACACCTGCCAAATCAGCAAAAGAAAAATTAAAAAAAAAGGAAAGAGCTATGAGCCCGAGTGCAAAGTCCCGCCTGCAAGTGCCCAAATTCAGAGGTTCATAGCACAACTTTTGATGGCCCGATGCGTTTTGCAACTCAAATGGGCAAGTGGGCAACAAACAAATGCATTTGTTTGGAACGTGGCTCTACAGAGCTTCGCCATGTGGCGAGCTTATGTATATATATATCTATTTAAATCAATTTTGATGCATTTTTTTAAATTAAAAAATATAATAAAAATTATTTTTGAACGTAATTTAATTTTATCTACTCATAGACATCCATATTGTATATGTTTGGAAGAAAAAAAATTAAAGAAATAATACCCATTTGTTCTTTATCAAAAATTAAAAAAATTATTTTTTACTTACATTTTATTATTAAATAATAATAATAATAATAATCGAATTATTAAATAGTTGGGAAAAAAAAAAGTAATTTAAGGGCCCAAGACCCGGGCTCACGAATGAGAGTACAAATAAATAAAAGATGAACTGGAGCCCTTAAACTGATGTGGCAGATAAAAAGTAAGTTAAGAGTCCGGCTTGGGGCTCACGAATGTGCATGCTCTAAGTGAAAAGAGGGGTTTCAAAATCAACGAATCAAAGGGCGGAGGTAGCGACTCCGATAAGCCATTAACGTCAGACGCAGCCGGCAAGATGGGATCTGAGTGTGGGAAGTGAGAAGGACAAGGGCCAATGGAGACGGAGGTGACCGAATGAGTGAAGAAACTAGAAGAAGAAGAAGAAGAGCTAAGAAATGACAGATTTTACCAGATTGGAGGCGGTAACCCCGGGGAGGCACTGAGGATGGAGGCGGCATGGCTAGATCTGAAAGAACAAGGGTTAGAATTAACATAGAAGGGTGTGATAATGACGAGAAAGTTGAAGTGAAGAAGGAAGATAACCTGAGGATGTAGGCAGCAACTCCGGCGAGGCACCGAGGCTGTAGGCTGCGACTCTGATGACGCATCAAGGATGGAGGCGGCGACATTGGTGAAAGGGAATCTCAGATATGTCCTCTTGTGGGGAGGGTTGTGTGGCTTTTTATACATGGAGGTAGAAAACCTAAAAAGGAGAAAAAACCCTTAGGACAAAACCGTAATTATGCATGTAAAACGAGTTATACGAGTAGCTCGAATAAAGCTCGAGATCGGCACGAGCTCGAGAAGCTGCTCGTATTCGGCTTGTTTTCAAATGTAAACGAGCTCGAGTCGATTTGTTTCGAGCCAAGTACGAGCCAAATTCGAGGTACTCGTGTTTACATAACACCCTTAAGTACAATGCCGTGATTTTCACCCAAAAAAAAAATTAAAAAATTAAACAAAACAACACCTTGATACTCCTTGAGTAAGCTCCAATTCTTGTTTTGGGCCTAGAAGCCCGAAGTTTAAAAAAAAAAAAAATATATATATATATATTTTTACAATTAAATAAAAGGTTTAATTTATAAAATATGGAATAAAAATCCCGTTTAGGATCCAAAACCTCACTCGAAAGGGTGTGTTCGAAATCTCGTTAAGGACGGAAAATTATATGTATATGGAATAATAGTGCTCCTCGAATGTTCTGTTTGGTTTCGGGAGCTCCGTTCACATTTCCGACAGTTAATCGATCTTCCCTTTCCTAGCCCGTATTTGCTCCGTCTTCTGGCGTCAGGTCTGTGCTCTGGTGTGGTTGTGTTTGCTTTGTGTTGGGTTGCAGTATCGGGCGTCCTGTTTGATCGAGAACGAAACGTGGTCGTGTTTGTGATCTTCGAAGATCCTTCATTTGGATGGGAGCAACGTTGACGATCCATACATCCTCAGGAGTTGCCCTTTCCGGATGGGGTACTATAGAGAGTCTTTGCACCCTCCCACGTTTTGGCAGTTATGGGGCGTCTAGGTTCTCCATCGACTTCTATTTTGGCAGACGTCTTGTATGGGTTGTTTGGGTTTTTCCTTCTTCTCTATTGATTTGTGTTATTGTGTATGGTTTGTATTGACGATTCTCCGTCTGCCGACTTGGTCGGCCATCGAGTTTCAAGTCTATTTGAACTCGAATTTTTACCTAATAAAAAAATGTGCTACATCTCGTCTCCCACCTATGGCTTCCCGGGTCCTCACAAACCCTCTTGCAGGCCATCACAGGCCATCACTGGCCAGTCTGCCATCGCCTCCCCCTAGCAGCCCACCGTCGACCCTCTGAGCTCCTCAACCTCGTCTATGTGCTCCTCCCCTCCCTATCGCTCTCCTCCTAGCCATCGTCTTTCACATGTGCTTTCTTTTTTTTTGTTTGAACTGTGAAAGCAGATGTCAAAGGAAATGGCAAGGAGGAGAGAGATGGAGAGGGGAGGAGCAGGCGGACCAGGCTAAGGAGCTCGGAGGGTCGATGGTGGGTTACGAGGGGGAGGTGGTGGTGAATTGGCCGGTGATGGCCTGCGGTGGGCTGCGAGAGGGGTGGCGGTGCGCAGTGGCGGAGACACACAGAAATTTCGGAGGGGGGCACAATTACAAATGTACGACATAGTTTGGGATTAATTAATATAAAGAATTATATATATAATATGATAATAAATGATGTTATTTAAGATAAAATGTCATCGGTTTATGATAAAATGCAATCATTTTTTCGCACCTAAAAAAAGGAATATAAATATATAAATGAAATATCCGGAAAAAAATGAACTTATAAGTATAGGAAGCACCATATAATAAACATTAAGTTAAGATTATGACTGTTATATGAGTTAAGCAGCTAGAGCTTGACTCGAGTTTTGCTCAATAAAAGTTGCTCGGCCATCATTTACAAAATAAGTTAATTATGAGCACATTTTTATGCTTGATTCAAAGCTCGGCTCGACTCGATTGACACTCAAATAGCACGAATTTTAATTTGTGAAATTTACAAATTTTCTCTTAAGTTACTATGTCATTAGCAAGTAAAGTTGCATAATACTTGGAAAAAAATCAGCTCAGTGTCGATTATTTACTAAACAAGTCGAGTATGAGCACAAGTTTAGATATAGGTTCGACTCGAGCTTAACTTGTTTCACTTATAACAATGTATAAACATATATAATTAAACAATACTAGACTTGTTTGGCTCGAATAACAACTCTCGTTAATGTAGAGTATAACTTGTTGCACTTATAACAATGTATAAACATATATATAAAAATTGAAACTTGCGTAATTTCTTATCTAATTGCCGAAATAATTAGTATAACCTCTCATTTTGAAGCTCTCGAGATGAATTATGGTATGTGAATGTTAATTTAAGTAAAATATAAAAGCATTATAGTCTATTGAAACAAAATTAAAGTGATTAATATGCCTTCAATTTTTAAACAGTTATAACTTTTTACTCAGATGTCGGATTAAGACGTATTATATATCAAAACGAATCTATCGACGAGGAGAATACACCTAGGTAGTTTGTCAGATGAGAAAGGGGGCACGTGACCCCCTAGGCCCCCCTTAGCTCCGCCTCTGGTGGTGCGAGGACCCGGGAGGCCAGAGGTGAGAGACGGGAGATAGCACATGACTCGCGGTTTCAAGCCACGTTTCATAATTGTTTTTTTTTAATTAAAAAAACATATGGATATAAATGCGGTTTGAGATCACGTTTTACCCAAAATTAATTATAAAACACGGTTTTAAACCGCCTTTCTTTCGTTTATTTTTTTTTTCAAGTTCAGATCATTTTCAAATTATGAATGCATGAAAATGAAACGCGGCTTCAACCCGCATTTCTCTGACTCCCCTGCAAAAAAAAATTAATGTAAATTGTTTGAAATTGTGAATAAAATTGTATATTTTTAATTTTCATTGAATATTTCGAAAAAAAAATTCATGTGTAAAAGGTTTTAAATGTAATTCAGACTTATGGTTTGTTTGGCAATGCAGATAGCTTTTCACAACTTTTGATTTTAATATTATATTGTTTTAAATTATGTAAATGTAATATTTAAGTTTAATTAGCTTTTAAAATAGGATTTTCAACGGCTACTGATGAGCGGTTTTTAGTCGTGTAAACCGTATCAAAATAAATTCGAACTTACTAACTAATGTAGTGTGGTAAGCACGAGTCGATCCCACAGAGAATCAAGTTATTCCTAAGTTAAGTTTATTTACCAATTAGTATGAAACGAGGGTTTTTGGGTGGTGAAAATAAGAAATAAAATAAAATAAACTATAAACAAATTGATGCAGAAAACGATTAATAAAATAGTTTCATCTACAAATATCCACTTTATTTCGTTGAAACGATCCTTGTAACTTCTTCTCATTCTTTTAGGTTTCCTATGAATGCCATTGTCCCGACCTAATATAGTTACTAGTCCAACCAGTCCTAGAAACCCTTATCAATTGAACAGTCCCTAAAGAAGGATTTAACCCAATTGATATCTTTAAGGTCAGAGATTAACCAAGGTATTTGCAGTCCCTAAAGAGGGATTTAACAACACATCCAACTTCCTACTCATTCAATTAGTTCAACCAGCCGTAAAGGAACAAGTTTTCCACTTAGGTTAAGGTTCACAACCAGGAATCTACAAAATCTTAGCAATTGAATTAATTCTACCAAGTTGATCAGACAAGACAGAATAAAACAATCAACAATAAAGCGCAAAGAAGTCGAAACATTAAATATAGGAAATAAAGAACAAGAGTTAGAAACTCACAATCAATCCAACTAAAGCTTCAAATTGTAGACGAAACGGGAGAGTTTAGATCTCCATAAAAATAAAACAAAGTAATTAGGGTTAAGAGTGGTCACGGTCGTCGACCGTATGTTCGGCCTCCTCCATTGTTCGTATTAACGAATGTGCATATATAATAAACATATCCTAATCTATCTATCATAGTAAAGATATATAATATTAATATATAACTAATCCTACCGATCTCCTAATATATCTAATTTGAATCTAAGATATAATAATAACAATAACATCACATGTATGAAAGAACGCATCACTTGTAATTTGCACGCCACATGACTCCTTCCATCGGCCCAACTACTAAGCTCGAGTTAATCAGCCCAAGTATCGATCCACGTCGGCCTCTTGTCTTCCAAATTGTAAAATAGTCCGTCGATCTCCGAATTCATACGATCCAACTCGAAAATACCTGAAAATACTAGTGTAGACTCCGAAAATCAAATAACACAAATTAAGCTATAAATTATATAAAAATGCTCTAAACTAATATGCAAATTTATACTTAAACATGGCTAAAATATACTCTATCAAACTACCCCATGCTTAGACTTTTGCTTGTCCTCAAGAAATGAAAAACAAATACATATTTGATCATCCCACAAATAAGATTTTCATGCTATAATTTCGAAAAGCAACATCACGTAGTAGGAGCCATGAATAAGAGAACAAATATCCTAGCAAGTATGTGAGCGAATCAATAGTAAAGGCAAATTTAATCCAACCCCTCACCGGGATAATGTGTTTCACTTAAACTCTCATGTGTTTAGGCTTTAAAGTTTAACTCTCAACTCAATCCAAAATACTCTATACACCCTGAAAGTCGTCACTTGCAAATAACATCATGAGGACTTTTACAGGGTTGTAATGGGGCTTTGGTAGGAACATAAGGCATGGGAAATATTTAGGCTTGTGGTGCTAAAAATCCGGGAAAAAGGAACAACAACCAACCAGAACCACACAAAAACTTCCATACTTCGCAAACCAATCCAATAACATAAACTCCAATACACATCAATAAGCACTCTTCGATTTCAATAACCATACCACTCATGCAATTTTTTTCCATTTGGAAGATGACTTCTTTTCTTTTCTTTTATGCTTACTTTTGCCCCTAGGTGAATTTTACCCTCCCTAGGTCCAACTTTACTAGACTTTTACTCCTAAGTGAATTTTATCCTCCTTAGGCCCCTAGTAACAAGTCATCTCTATTATGCAAGAAGGGTTACCTTATTTTGGCTATGCCTCTCGCAATGCACAACCATACACACATCATCTCCACTCAAAGCAACTCCAACATATAGATTTTTCAACAATTCTCCTCCTAATTCCCGGATAGGGTCAGGCTAATCATTGGCTATAATATATTTTTTTGGAGCTATAAAAAAGAATAGGCTTTAAGGCTCAGATGAGCTTCAAGCAAAGGATAATATGTAAGGTAGACAGGGTATAATATGGCTAAAGAAAACATGCCTCAATCATTTGAAATTCACAAGAAACAAACATGTGCAATACGGTATTGAAATAAGAAGCATATGGAGAGTATAATCACACAATAAAAGCAAAAGGGAAATAATTATGAATAGTCCCTATAAGGCCAAAACAAACTCACTAGGGTTATATTTTTGTATATTTCAATTAAACCTCAACTATGAATCATACTTGCTCAATTATATTCTCAAATCATGCTCCAAAATCATTTTCAAGCAATTCAATCAAATCATGTGATTTATGCAATTAAGATCATAAAAATGAATTAGAGAACAAACTAAACCAAGATGGGTATCGTTAATAACACCTAAATGCAATGAAATGCATAACAAAAATTGAAAAAACAAAAAAAAAAAAAACAGAAAACTAAAATATAAATAAAGACGGAGCTACACTTGAATTCCCCACCCCATGCTTAAAATATTACTTTGTCCTGAAAGTAAATAAAATAGAATAAAATAGAATGGAAGAGGTAGAGGAAACTTACAATGTAATCAGGCATGTAAAGACAAGCTCTCAGCTCAAAAAGAGGTAGTGGTGTAGCCTCCGAATAGACCCAAAGAATCAACAACTTCTCATAGTGAAAAGACAGATGAAGATTCGAAGCACAGTATTCGCCAGCCACTCCCTCCTGGATGCAAGATGCATTTTTGAACCTTCTTGGAGTTGGATACATATAGGCCTATCATCCCTGCAAAACGCCTAGCCAAGGCAGAAGACAAAAAAAATGCACTAGAAACAAACACATTCCAACATCCAAGAAAAATATATCATCCAAGAATACATGTACCAAAACTAGTATAACAAAAATCAGCTTTCAGGCTCATCCATCTTTCAGAAGTAAAATCATGAAAAATTTGATAGATACAGAGAGCATGAGACAAGCACCAATCATATAAATCACGTAGGCTAATGTAAAGCACAACCCAACTATTTAGAGAGTAGCAAAAAGAACTCGGCTGATGTTAAACATAACAAGAAGAAATCGATCAGCTCCAGAGAGTTTACAAAAAGGAGTTTTAAAATCATTATTGAGCCATCTCAACAAAATCAATAGTAGATCGACACAAGAGCAAACAAACTCAATGTAAAAAATCTCATAACAGTCCAGGAGAATGCTCAAAAGCCCGAAAATCATAGCACCTATTCCCTAAACAAACTCATCACAAGACACACCTAAACAAACTCATCAGCGCGGCAAATTGCGATAATCCTATCAAAATTTCGTGCACTTGTCAAAATTGGGTCCTTAGACAGCTCCTATCTTGCATATGAAAATCATGAAAAATCAATTCATTGATTTAGAAGGACCACAATCAACCCAACATATACAGTAAATCCTAACAAATTAGGAGCAGATTTCACTTGATAAGTTCACAATCGATAAATCAACAAGATAAATCAACTCAATCCCCTCCCAACGAGATAAATCAACCAATCAACTCAATCAACAAGATAAAAAAAAACATACATGTACTTACCAGGAATCGACGACGGGCTGCTGCTGGTGGCGGATGGTGATTGCTGGCGATCGGCAAGAGATCGGTACGACGAGGCGACGAGGGTAGCCTCGGAAAAGGGATGCAGCGGTGGGAGGCAGTAGGGGAGAGAGCTTGATGCGAACAACAGCGAAGAGGCGATGAGGCGATGAGGGAGGTGGAAACCGGCGGAGATCCGATTGAAATCCAAGCTGATGTCTCCTCTGGTGGTCCCGCGGTGATAGAGAATCATCCAGAAAATCGAACTCCTCGTTGTCAAAGTCACAAACCGAAATCGGAGTCGAGATGAGAGGAATTACGGCCACCCGGAGCAACGGAAACCATGGCGAATTGGACGGCGAGGCTTCAGATGGCCGAAGTGGGGCGTGCAGGAGAGGGTGTGGAGGGGTACGCCGGAGGGTGTTGGGGATGGTGATGTCGGAGATGCTGCTGGGAAGGAGAGGAAGGCCGAGGGGAGATCCCGACGATGATGCCGGTGGAATCCGGGAGGCGGCGCTCAAGCGGACTCACAGAGAAGGGAAAGAACGAGGAGACGGATGGAGTTTCTATATTTTTCTTCTTCTTTTAAAAAAATAAAAACAGTAATCTATCACCTTGGTTTCTTCTAAGGTCGATTCAGACATTGTTAAAGCCCTCAATAACTTGTCAAATACTTGGGCACATATCCCACATAAACGAACATAGCTTTCTGCAGAGGATATGTAATACCACCAATTCAGTTGCATTGATGGCTTCTCAAAATATGCGCTCCTCTTTTGCCATCTCTTAGCTCTTTGTCCGTTTGCACCCTCATCAAATTCAAACAACATAATCCACTTTGTCAAATTTTCCTCATCCTGCTCATCTATCCAATCTTCTAAGATCTCATCGTTAAGAGAGATGATAGCGTAGTCGTCACTAACAACCACCTCAGTTTGCCTAGGAAAAAATCTCTGAAATAATTGGAATTTTGATTTGTTGAGCCACTTGAATCCGCATCAACTCGTTATTGAAATCGGTTTGGATCATTATAAGTTGGGACTCCATTGCAGCAAAGTGCTCTTCCATACGGGGCAACATAGACGATTCTTGTGATATTTGCGGAGCCAGAGCTCTAATTGGAGCTCTAATTGTGCAATCTCATGTACGATATCCATCTCACGAGAAAGTTGAGCTTTGCACAAATGATGTACTTCCATAACCATTCCGATCGGAACCCTGAACACTGGACAATCTTTAAATACATGATTAGAAACCCCGCAAAAATCACAATATAAACCATGAGTCGTCTTTACAGGGAACCACCTAGAGACAAACACAAATAGTTAGTAGCACGGGTGTTATGAACCGTAAGATAGGCTCACAACAAAGTTAATTATATACAATAAATGGCAAACACACAAACAAAGAAATAAACTTTGATTCCCCGGCAACGGCGCCAATTTGATGAGCGGTTTTTAGTCGTGTAAACCATATCAAAATAAATTCAAACTTACTAACTAATGTAGTGTGGTAAGCACGAGTCGATCCCACAGAGAATCAAGTTATTCCTAAGTTAAGTTTATTTACCAATTAGTATGAAACGAGGGTTTTTGGGTGGTGAAAATAAGAAATAAAATAAAATAAACTATAAACAAATTGATGCAGAAAACGATTAATAAAATAGTTTCATCTACAAATATCCACTTTATTTGGTTGAAACGATCCTTGTAACTTCTTCTCGTTCTTTTAGGTTTCCTATGAATGCTCTTTTCCCGACCTAATATAGTTACTAGTCCAACCAGTCCTAGAAACCCTTATCAATTGAACATTCCCTAAAGAAGGATTTAACCCAATTGATAGCTTTAAGTTCAGAAATTAACCAAGGTATTTGCAGTCCCTAAAGAGGGATTTAACAACACATCCAACTTCCTACTCATTCAATTAGTTCAACCAGCCCTAAAGGAACAAGTTTGCCACTTAGGTTAAGGTTCACAACCAGAAATCTACAAAACCTTAGCAATTGAATTAATTCTACCAAGTTGATCAGACAAGACAGAATAAAACAATCAATAATAAAGCGCAAAGAAGTCGAAACATTAAATATAGGAAATAAAGAACAAGAGTTAGAAACTCACAATCAATCCAAATAAAGCTATAAATTGTAGACGAAACGGGAGAGTTTAGGTCTCCATAATAATAAAACAAAGTAATTAGGGTTAAGAGTGGTCACGGTCGTCGACCGTATGTTCGGCCTCCTCCATTGTTCGTATCAACGAACGTGCATATATAATAAACATATCCTAATCTATCTATCCTAGTAAAGATATATAATCTATATACCTATACTAAAACTGATGCATAGCGTCCTGCGTGGCGGCGCGTGAGTGAATTTGCCTACGTGGCGGCGCGTGAGTGCGTCTCACAAAACTTTCTCCCGTCAAAAAGGAAATCTAATAAAAATAACACGCGAATCTGCATACGTGGCGGTGCGTGAGTGCGTCTCACAAAACTTTCTCCCGTCAAAAAGGAAATCTAATAAAAATAATTATTTTATTTTTCCATTAACTCTTATAATTGGATAGATATGAAATATCTTATAAGGAAAAAATTATATCAATATAGCACAATCAATATAATTAAACGTACTAATAATAATAATAATAATAATAATAATAATAATAATAATAATAATAATAATAATATATCTCCCACCAAAAAATTTTGTCATATAGGCCGTATGTATAATTGTATATACAAGTTATATATTAGATAATTTGCTCATAATGTATATTCGCTCATTATGTATATTCGATATAACTAGATATAATTAAACACATTGTATGTCTTTACTCTATTTCAATATAATTAAACATATTAGTAGTAATAATAAAACTAATTAAGCTATCATTTTGACGGTTGTTAGATTCAAGGTTTGAGTGTCTAATAGAGTTTTAGAAACACTTTGTAATCTATATCTATATTTTTTATTCGATTCTATATACATATACTAAAATCGATATATACCATTTTATGTGGTGTATTGTGGTTGATTCTACGGAAAATTAATATGTTATCATAGTTTATAGAAAGTTGTATAAGTACCAATCTATCTATATATATATTTTAGTTAATTTACAAAAATATAGATAAAAAAATATTTCGTGGTCATACTTACCAAAAATATTAATAGATAAATATGTTATATTTGTTAGGTTCTATTTTATTTATATCTAGATTATTTTTTGGTGGAAATAATTATTTATATCAAAACCAATCATTTAATAATTGTTATTTTATTTCTATATATATTATATTTGAGGAAAAAATAAATAATTAAGATATTATATAGCCATAATATGTAGCTATAATCCATCCGTTTAGAGATATTTCAGTAAACTTACGTACTATATATTTAATAAAAAAATAATATTGAAATATTTTTAAAAAACATGTATCTATTAAATTAAATGAGATTCAATTAATTGTAGAGTAGAAAAAAATTACCTTATAAATGTGAATTTTATTTATATTTTGAGAGAATCTAAATAAAAGATATTTAGATTTTTATAATCTGTCGAACTAATTTTATTTATATCTATATTAATTTTTGGTGAAAATTTGATATATATTTATATTTATATTTTGTTATTGAAATCTATCTAAATTATTTATAATATTGTACTAATATATTCCCCGTACATGGGACGGGGCCTACACTAGTATTAATATATAACTAATCCTACCGATCTCCTGATATATCTAATTTGAATCTAAGATAAAATACTAACAATAACATCACATGTCTGAAAGAACGCATCACTTGTAATTTGCAGGCCACATGACTCCTTCCATCGGCCCAACTACTAAGCTCGAATTAATCAGCCCAAGTATCGATCCACGCCGGCCTCTTGTCTTCCAAATTGTAAAATAGTCCGTTGATCTCCGAATTCATACGATCCAACTCGAAAATACCTGAAATGTATGAAAATACTAGTGTAGACTCCGAAAATCAAATAATACAAAGTAAGCTATAAATTATGTAAAAATGCTCTAAACTAATATGCAAATTTATACTTAAACATGGCTAAAATATACTCTATCAGCTACTCACCCCAAGATTTTCAGAACACTATTCGATCATTTTCTCATATTTCATTAATTAGTTTTTATCAGCTACTATATCAGTTGGGTTAACAAATACCTTACTAGCTTATAAACCCTCCAATTTAAATTTTTCCTTGTCTACCATCGCTCATCTACCTATGGACCTCCATTGCTTTATTAAGTTTATTTTCCTCTTTATTGTTATTTTTACCCTTTTCTTCATATATGTTTTTGATTATTTGTCCAACACTAATCCTTAAACTTTTCAATTTATCGGGTCTCTATATGATACGTCGAATTTCTTTCCCTTAAAAAAATGCTATCGTGTAAAAAGTGGAGAGGGCCGGCAGGCGGCAGGCGGCAAAAGCAATAGCAGCGAATCCTACAATGCAGTATCATAAGAATTGATTCCCGGTCGGCTCCCATCCCGTTCTAATTTAACTGTAGCATACGGTTGGGGCATTCTCCACCCTTGATCCTAACCGATGGCTAGGATAATTCTACTTTTTAATTTTTTAATAAATAAATAAGTTTTACAAAACTCCTAGCTACCTTCCCCAAATTTCCTCCTTCCCAGTTCGTATGGTGATATACCTAGGTACCGACGATGACAAAAAGGAAACTAAAGATGACATAGACGATTGAAGGCGGAATTATAGAGGCGCCGACGCTGGTGTGGTGCGCGAGAGAGGACGCCGAAGAAAGGTATGTTTATCCATTAATTTGGGGTTTATGAGAAAATTAGGGTTTAGTTTGAAAAAAAAAAACAGGGTTTATGGGTTTGGCAATTCGCAATTTGTGATTGAATACGTGGAATTGAATGAATTTGTAGGTAAAATTTAGGGAGTTTCATGGGTTTGGACAAAATTAGAGTTTATTGGTCGGTTTGGAGATTTATGTGCCGTGGTTGAATTTGTGGATCAAGTTTAATGGATTCATAGGTCAAATGTAGAGAGTTTTTGGGTTTTATGTGTTTGAATTTGATATCAAGTACTTTCTGCACAATCGGAATGGGAATCGTAAGAATTGAATTTGTGAAATCGAATTTGTGAAATCGTAAGAATTGAATTCATGTTTGAGTTTTTGGGTTTTATGTGCTCTTTGGTATACAAATTGAATCAAATTGAATTTGTGAAATCGTAAGAATATTGGGTTTCTTTGTGATGCACATTGCAATTCGATCAAAAGTAATGGATAATGTTGTACAAAGAGCACATAAGTTGAATACTTTTTTTTATTATTAATTTCTTTAACTGATTCATGATTAGTATCTTCTTGTGACCGGACTGCTAAGCAGGAGAAACACCAGCTCTTGCCTGCGCTGATTTGTGATGTAAAAGGGCATGTTATGGGGCTGATTTGTGATGAAAAAGGGTTGTCCAGGTCTATCATAAGATTCATGGTTGCAATTGGATCTTCAGGCATAATCAGCCCACCTATGACCTTGCTGCTGAATTTTTTACCGTTGCTTTACAAAGAGCTGCTCACCAAGTGCAGTGAAGGTGCTATATCCTTTGTATGTTTTGGTTATGGTTTACAATTGCTTTACAAAGAGCTGCTCACAGTGAAGGTGCTATCTCCTTTGTATCTTTTGGTTATGGTTTACTGTCATATGAAGTCTTGGGGAAAGCGTTAGATTTTCACAAGGTATGCTCATATTTTAGTGTCGTCTTTTTGCTGAAATAAGTGCATAAAATCGGTTGTCAAGTGATAAAAATCCATTGTCAAGCATATCATTTAGCAAACATACCATCTGCTGTGATAGAATTATGAAACTGAAATTAATGAAGATGATGACCAACACCCGGAAGATAATTTTTAGATTTCATGTATATTCAGTAAAAAAAAATTTAGCCTATTAGCTCAAATGGTAGAGCGGTGTGCTCATGCACAAAGATGCGGGTTCAAGTCTCGTATAGGCTAATGTTGTAAAAAAAATTGAGTATAAAGAAACATGATAAATCTCACATCAAAAGGACAACTACAGTACACAATAATTCATTTTGTAAAAATACTCCTAGAAACAGAGGTCTGTTTGTTCAGTACAAGGGTAAACAATGCTCCTAGAAACAGAGCTCATTAACTTGAGGAAAGATTCTTGTCCACCATAATTCATTCTGTAAAAATACAAGATGAGGTGAGAAAATTATTAAAACTAATGTGAGGAAACATAGTTGCAACACTAAGATGCTGAGTTCATAAACAAACAACACTAAAAAAACTGTAGACATGTCTTTCTGCTCAATCATATGCTGAATTCTGAAGTATAACTTGAAATTTGTAATCAACCATCATAACCCTGCATTAAATTTTTACCCGTTAAAGTTGAACTACACTACATTTCATCAAAAAAAAAATACCATTTATTTGGCATATATACTTACATGATTATGTGTTGAACCATTCTGTAAAAATCCTTGATGATTCTGATTTGTAAACTCCACATTCATAGCCTATAAAAAAGCAATTCTTATTACAATAGTTATAAGCAAATTTAGTTTATATAAAAATTTCAGATGTGATTAGTTTATGATTTTACCTGACCAAATAAATGGGAGTCTTGCAAGTGATGGAAAGAAGACATCATCTGATCACTTCCATTCTTTGGTTCCTAATAAATCAGATATAAGTTCCTTTAAAAAATGAAATAACCTAAAATTAATGAACTTTACCAGTTTACCTGCAAGAATTGAGTAGAACTAATATCATAATTACTCAAAGGTTGCTCTGGAAAAATCTCATGATACATCATTTGGCGTGTATTGTCATAGATGTGGGGGCTTTGATATATATCCATCTGATTCATCATTTGGCAAAATATCCTCATCTCCAACTTCCTGTTAAGACCATACAAATCAGCAACACATACATATATACATGTGATAATTTAAAATATGTTTTTATTCCATTTTCATTTCATATGCATACACAAAACATACCTTCAACGATTGATTTTTCTGAGTTGGTTTCTTTTTTCTTTTATTTTGCATAGCTGATTGACCCTCTGAAGCTTGAATCGGATTCTTCTTTTTCATTCTATGTAATTTTTCATTCCAGCCTTTTAACCGTCTTCCTCCTTTTTCTCCCTTCTTTTTTCTTCAAGACAACATTGGGAGGAAGTATTTCACTACTCTTTTGAACACTTGCATTCAAATCAGGAATTGACAAAGTATCTTCATGCCCTTGCAACTGTAAGTTGGACAACATCTTATCAACCTCTTCAATTACAACACTCAACTTGCTATCCAAAAATAAGGACGATTCTTCAAAATTGGAAGCACGAGAAGCTATATTCACAAATTTGTGACACAAATCTCTATATCTCCGTGTAGTTTCCACCTGAGGATCCTCAACAACAATCCTCCCACTGATATCTTGTACAATTCCACTCCGTGCTTCTTTAGTCCATCGTTTGAGAATATATTTTTCAAGAACCAATTTAATGTTCATTGCATCTAGGACCTTTAAAGCGTGAGAACATAGTATTCCCAATCTATCAAACACCTTTAAATGCTTGGTTGCATTTTGCATTATGTGCCATGTGCATAATCCATGAGAAGTTTCTGGCATGATCTCCTCTATAGCTTTTCCCATGGCTATGTCTTGATCTGTGAAGATAGTTTTTGGCTTTTTATCATCATGTGTTGCTAGAAAGGTTTCAAACAACCACCTAAACGACTCTGTAGTTTCATCATAAAGAAGTGCAACACCAAAAATGACAACTTCTCTGAAATGGTTAAATCCAACAAATACACCAAGGGGCCTATGCTCCTTATTTTGTACCAAATGTAGTGTCAAAAGCAACTACCTCCCCAAATAAAGCATAATCAATAATCATTTTTGCATCAGCCCAGAAGATGTTTGTTATTTTCTCTTCATTGTCCAACTGAATAGAATATTGAAAGGAAGGATTCTCAATAGTTTGAGTATGAAAGTACCTCAATAGACTTCCAGCTTCCCCGTACATCAAGTTCCGTTGTCGCTTTCTTTGCAGGTAGTTTTTATGATCTCTGTGTGTGTAGCCAAGATTGGTTGATCCACCAACATGTGCTCCTATAAACTCATGCGCTGCTTTAGGTTTGATTCCAGAGTCATCAGCTAATTCAATTTCAACTGCCTGAGCCTTCGAAATTTTTCTTTGCGACGACAATAAGTGACTAGTCTCATGTAAATGCAACGGATGGTTATGCTCGGATACTAAATCATGTACTTGATATTTTCCCGTCTCCTTGTTCAACTGTATCCCGATGCGAGCTTTACAACCGGTTCTAGTTTCAGCCCGGAAGCGTTGTTGTAAATTGTCTGCCTTGCCAATCACACGATGCCCTTCCTTTGCACATACATATGTTCTTGAACTGACCACTCTCTCCTTATTCTTGTTTTCGTATTGCCTTCGTACATTGAAACCCATCTTGCCTCCATATGCTAGCCAAAACGTCCAACTATCTTCTATGGAATCGAACTCCATACCGACTTGAGGGATCCAAATCGCAGAACCCTCCATACTCATGGATTAGCTTTCAACGAAAATACTTTGAAGGCAAATTGTAAGGATAGGGAATACGCATAATAGGTTTTTACTTTGAAGTTGATTTGATAAATTCAAATACAATAGTTTAAATTAACGTAGCAAAGTAGATAAACTAATTGAGTCAAATTTTGATTATGCAAATCAAGTAGTTAGGGCGAATAAGTTTTTACCTTTCTTAAGAATGGGCAAGGACTCTAAATTTGCACATTTTTAAAAACAAATAAAAATACAAGTATACATATAATAATTACTCTACGTATTGAAACTACAACTAACATCTCCTTTTATGATGACAATTTTAAAAAATTAACACAAAGATCCCTTTTTTTTTGTATGATCACAAAGATCCCTAAAATGATATTTTTTAACAAAATTTTCTTGACATTTTTTTATCAACCTAGAGGGAGTATATAAAATATCAAATTTTTAAATATTTTTAAAATAATTTTATACTTATAATTATTATTAAGTATGGATTTATAAAAAAGAATTATACAAAAAAGTTGATCTTTTATACATATTTTATTATTATAAAAAACGTGAATCAACAGTAAACGACATATGTTAATTAACTGTAGAGTATTTTTTTATTAGGAAATAAAACTTATAAGGAAAATGCTGAACTCTCAAAATAATTAAAAATTAGCTAACACTATGCCAGTTTGATGTTCTAAACACGGTCAAAAGTGAAGCAAAGAAGCAGTGCAAAACCCAACAGAAGTTGCAATCAAGTTCGTGTGTATTGTCACCTACCTAGATCGCCAACTGCTCAAACCTGCACTTCGGTAGGGAAGTGTTGAGCCATCAACCTCTCAAAGTGTTCCATTGGTTCCTTCATCTGATCATATTTATCATTGGCTAGCTTGGCATCCTCCTCACCCTTCCTTGCTCGCTCATTAGCCTCCTTGGCTTAGTCTTCCAGCTCTTGTCTTTTTGCCGCGCCTATAGTGGACCAATCATCAACTTGCTTCCTTGGAGGCTTCCTCGGAGATGCGCCCATTCCTAATTAAGGCAAAGCAAGTGAAATTTACAAAGATATAAAAATTAAAAAAAATTAGATTGATAACATTAAAAATGACAGTATCACATAGGTTCATAAAATCTGATTATAAAGTTCCTAAAATCAATTGGATTTCATGCTCTTATTCAGTTGGATTTCATGCAGTCATGTAGCTCTTAAATGATGTAAAATTACGAAAATCTGATTGTAAAGTTCCTAACTCAGTTTGAGATGAATGAACTTATATATAATTGAACTCATTTTAAAGCTTTATATAGTTATATATATAACTGATAGTAAAGATAATATATATAATCATCAAGTTATACATAACTGATCAATTATTAAACTCATTTTAAAGCTTTATATAACTTGGTTTACCTCGTACAGAAGTGCCCCTCCTCTCTCTAAAGTCCTTGACGATTATCTCACACTGAGTAGATACTGGTATGACATCATGATCTTCTTCCTCTGGTCACGAACTCACATAGTCTTCAATTGCCTACTTCATAATTTCCTAGGAACACAAACAAAACATTATCATCATACATAATAAAATCATCCAAGTAACTCAACAATCACATCCTAGACGTCAGAGATAGCTAAATATGTCAGTACACACTCACCACCATCGACTCGTCTTCATCATCCTGGAGGTATTCGTCTATTGAAGCTAGCTTGCACAAAAGGGGCCAAGTGTCCATCCTTGTAGAGCTGCTCTGCCCAGTAGCATACATGTCTAGGCTCTAAGTGATGCTTGATAGGCTTGGGATTCTAAGTTTTATTAAGCTTGTTGTGATTGCTTATTGCCTCCAAAGACACAAGAACATATAAAAATCAGAGAACACCAATACTAAAGCTATAGAAACAGTTGAATGAAAAAGAAACAAAAAAGCTAACCTGTTTCTCAGGGGCGAGGAACTCCTTCTCCACAAAGTAGTGCCATTGCTCAGGACGGAGTTTGAACTTAAGAGGTATGGATGGATCATGCTTCAAGAAGTGGGAATGATACCTGTACTTCCAACTGCGGTATCTTGACGCCGCCTGAGTCTCAATGTACTTCTTCAATTTTTCATCATCAAAAGATACAACGTACATATTCTACATAAATAAGAATGCAATTACATATATCAAATACCCGTTTTGAAATTTTAGATGTAGTAATATAACTTTCTTTATACTGGAAAAACTAACTATCAACACATATCAAACTTGATGATGAATTGAGCTTGATGAAGATTGAGATCAACCTTGATCATACAGAATGCAAGTGAAGAACACAGAACAAGAGAGAACGAGAGAGAGAGAGAGAGAGAGAGAGAGCAAAATAGTTTCTTGGATTCAGTGAAAATGAACAGATGATGAACAATGGGCAAAGAAAAGGGTATTTAAATCCTAAGACATTGACAACTAACTATCAGCAACTACCAAACTCCTCAAACTTCTAAAACATTATCATATCATTATCAAACCATTATAAAATTCAACAAATACCAAACTAAAAGCAACTGTGAAACTCCTAAAACTAACAGCAACTACCACACTCCCAAAACTCCTAAAACTCCTAAAACATTATCAAAATTCAGCAAAAACCAATCTCTTAAAATATAATAAGATCCAGCAAACTAAACATTTTAATATATTGACAACAACTCCTAAACCAACAGACAAAATAGTAAAAGAAGGAAAGAGAATAATTGATTACATCTAGATAAGCAGCAAGCATATCCTGGTGCTCCTTCTCAAGCTTCTCGAAGGAGGAGGCTAGGACTGGCACATGTGTCTTCACACCAGTCCTGATGTCCCTGATCAGCAAGATGTATTGGTTGAGATCACGGTTTCCATGGAACTCCAACCACGAAATTTTGATCTTTCCAAAGACTCTCACTATCTGCATAGTCTTGTTACTCACCACAATTATTCCTTTCCCTACAAATAATCAAGAGCACGATTGGGAAATAAAAAAAACCCAAAAAATCTATGTTCTATCTGAAATCATCAAACACAGATAAACCCTAAAAATCGGGGAATAAAAAAAACCTAAAAACTCTGAAATTATAAAAAAACCAACCTTGGATTGGTAGATAGACCTTTTGGGATGCTTCCTCGAGCTATTCTCCACCAACGGAGAGAGGTGGGTAGAGAGGTGGTCAATCGAGCCCGTGAGGCACTGAATGACGTAAAGAAGGCTGGAGGGGTGGTAGATCGAGTCCGTGCACCACCAACATACGAAGAGGAGTCCGGAGGGGGGGGGTCTCAACTTTCGCTACAACCACTGATAGAGGGGGGGGGGGGGGGAGGCGCTTGTTGGGTGATTGCCGTCGATGTTGAAGAGGAGGACATGGTTTCCGACGATGAAGAGCTGCCCCGTACCAGTCATATCATCCTAGGTGGTGGCTTCCGAGGAGTTGCTGTCTTCCGAGGGCTCCTCCGAAGTGGTGGGGAAGTGGGCTGAGTTGGCCTCCCAGGTGGTGGTGACGCCGACTCGTTTGCACTCCCAGGTGGTGGTGATGCGGGATGGGTTATCCCCCGAGGTGACCTTCGAGAAGTGGGGGCCTCCGAAGTGACGTCCAAAGAGGGGGCCGGTGGTGGAGTGGCTATCGGGCTCGAAGAAGGTACCACCAGCGGTGGTGGAGTAACCCTTGAGGGAATGTGAACCTTCTTTGCCTTCTTTGGTGGCATGATGGAAGAGGAATCGGCGGTGGTGAGAGTGAAGAGGGTTTGGGGTTTGATGGAGAGAGAAATGAGAGATGAGGAGGCCGGAATCGGAGGTGGTAAGAGTGACGAGGAATCGGAGGTGGTGAGATTGAAGAGTGAACAGGAATCGGCAGTGAGGGTTAGAGAGAGTGGAGGGCTTGGGAACTTTAGGGTTTCAAAAATGAGATAGAGTTAGGAGGGTTGGGGTTTCAGAAATGAGAGGAGGGTTTGGGTATTTGGGGTTTGACCCGAACAAGAGTGTATGGAAATCAGTGAAAATATTGGGGGGGGGGGGAATCCCGCCTTAATTGAAATTCATTCAAGACACGAACGAAGGTTGTATTGGTCCCTTCAATAATCAGTATTGACCAATACAAGTCCATAAGCTGGTCGACTTTGACCTACCCAATAGAAGTCATATGTTTTACTTCATTCTTCATCCTCGACGTCTTCCCCGTCCTCGTTTTCCGTTTCAATCCCATCCTCTTGGTAGGTTTCTTCTTCAGTTTCGACCTCGTAGTCTTCCTCTACTTCGGTTCCAATCTCGTCGTCTTCTTTATCTTCGCTCTCTTCTTCATCATCGCTCTCTTCTACATGGTTGAATAGCTGGAGATCAATGACAATGTTAAAATGCCCAGTAATGACAGAGACGTCCTCTTGATAGGCTTTATCTCTGCCTGGAATGATATCATCTTCAATTTTTGCCAAGGTTCTAGCATCATAGATGTTCCTATGTGACATTACATTGACAACCTTCAATCCATCGCCCACCTTTGGGTCATCAACATAGAACACTTGCTTTGCCGTGGTTGCGAGACAAAATGGAGATTCATCATACCAACTGCTATTCGTGTCAATAGATAACAACCCATGATCGAACATATGCGTGATACCAAGATTGTTGGGATTAGTGTCATACCATTTACACTTGAATAGCACCACTGGCATTTCGTTGGCGTACAACAGTTCAACCACAACTTCAAGGATCCCGTAATAGGTGGTGTCCTCTGTACTTACCATCACTCCACAATTTTGGGCAAGCAATTTTCTATCTCTATTCCACAACACGAACTTCACCCCATTCACAACACATGATGAGTAAATCCCATGGAGTTGGGGTTTTCTCGCCAAATTAAGAATCACTGTTTTAGCATATGCAACCTCATCTCTTTGGAGTCCATAGATATGTCAATAAGTGTACATTAATTAGTGCAACGATGACAACAATGTCATTAACCCACGAATAACATAAATACGATGACTGCTTACCCATCCGATTAAATAGCGATGGAAATGCAACCTGTGATCCTTGTCATTGTGATATGGGTAATCACTACTACAATTCCGACCTTTGGCAGCGGTCAAAAACCGCTGCCTAAAGCCATATAACCGCGGCCTAAACCCTTTGGTGGCGGTTATCAGACCGCAACATCTGCTCCCGTCGCTATATACCTAAGGCAGCGGTTTAAACAGTCTAGGGCAGCGGATATTGTAAGAAGGTAAGACCGCTGCCAAAAAGCACAAAGAACCTCTGCCAGAAAGTCTAAGGAGACATTTGTGCGAGAGAACAATGGTAGGGGGTAAATATGGTTTGGGCAGCGGTTTTGAAAGGGCTAGAGAAGCGATTGATGAGCCCTGTGGCAGCGGTCCAAACTCTTTGGCAGCGGTTTCAGTTGTCTATAGCGACGGTTCTTGAGATTTGGTGGCGGTTTAATGACCCTTTGGCAGCGGTTCCCTAGTAAGGGAAAATCCTCCTTGTATCCTATAGAGGCGGGTATATGCATCTGTGGAAGCGGTTTTGGTACTCTTTGGCAGCGGTTATTGTGTGTTGCGGGAACAAAAATAAGGACCTATGGCAGCGGTTTTATATGGCTTCAAAATGAAATGATTTCCCAGCGGTTTATTTAGAACACACATATATACACCCCTGTGATATGATATTAATAGAGATATTTATATATATTGAAATCATAAATTTAAAATAAACAAAAAAATAATATAAAATGAAAATGATGGACTTTCATTGCATTATAATAATTACTAGCAAAGTTTCATTACAAAAGTGTGGTTTCCTAAGGGTTAGCTATATCATATAAACAAAAGGCTATACCCAAATTGTCAGCGCGCAAAATGTGCAATGTGCAGGTCTGTAATTAACCTAGGCAGAAAGTGGAATCCGAGCAAAAGTATAGCAATACATGCAATAGGGACATTATAAGTCGATTAGCAAAATGTCATCGAGCTAGAGACCTGCAAATTAAAATGGTTGTCAAAATTAGCAACAAAAATGAAGTATGACATTAAAGAAACAACATTTGAATGGAAAAAAAAAGCAACAAAAAACACAGTGCTAGTGCTATAGCTTACAGCTGCTTACAACTCTAAGGAATAAAAATAAGGGGATATTAACAATAAAAATATGTAAGCATGTAAGCATGCCATTAGATGAAGCATGTAATCATACCATTAGGGGATATTAACAATAAAAATAAGCTATACAGCTCTAAGTAATATAAGGGCAAACAAAATGAGGCATTCAACCCAACCAACATCTCTAAGTAATATAACTTGGATCCCTAAACAGAATGAGGAAAGCAGCCATAATATAAATGAGATAATGGATCCCCAAACAGAGGCAAAAAGGCAGAATACAACTTGAACATAAATGCATTCGGCTAATACAAAATTCAACTGATATAACTTACATGAAAAGAATGTAAGCATGCCATTAGATGAAGCTATACTAGAAAGTTTTCCTTACAAAACCAGAAATTCAACTTGAACATAAATGCATCTATGTATATATCAAAGTAATATAAGGGCAAACAGAGGGAGGAATTCAACCTGACCAGCCTCTCTAAGTAATATAACTTGGATCCCCAAACAGAATGAGGAAACCACATCATGACAGTGCGATAAAAAGCTAAAGTGATCAATTTTGCAATAACAATCAGTCAGATGTCACTACCAAGTGTAGTCGAAAAGCAAGGCTAGGGAAATGGTAACCAAAGCATATGTCAACAAAAGCACAATAGAAAAATCCACTCACTACCAGATTCAGCTTTATGCACAAGACAAAATCATGAGTAAAACAAATACTAAATCTTGCAATCATACTCAGTCACATACATCCATAAAAAATCAATGAGTACAGGTGACTTTAGGGAGCATGAAACACACCAAAATCAGCCATTAGGAATTTCAGAAATGTTTCTTTGTATGTTGTACCAAGCAACCAATCGGGAATTCCATGAGAAGATCACATAGGCAGCATAGAATCGGCCAACACCAATATGATCAACCAAAGCCCAACAAACTCACAATGTAGGGAAAGGCCTCACTTTCATCTCCTCGTGCTTCATTTGCAAATGCCTTTTCTATATACTTATCCACTCCTTTTGAGTATTCCTTACTCGATCTCGGAAACATCCACCACTTCATGCTACTTTTGACCATGCCTAATAAATTTTATTTTTAACAAAAATTCAGTATAGCAAGGACTATATTATATGAGTTCTTAGATTATTGTTTCACCTACGATTTTAGTTAACTTTTTGAAGGGGTGCATTGCAGCCAGCAGTGAACAGAAGAGGGAATTAAAGGCTGCTAATGGCTTTTTTCTGTAGTTGCAGGCTAGAGTTGGTATTTTAGATTAAATAAGTTATGTTCCATTATAACTTAGAGGAGGACTGCTAATGGGCTTTTTTCTGTAGTTGCAGGCTAGAGTTGGTATTTTAGATTAAATAAGTTATTTTCCATTATAACTTATAGGAGGAAAATCTACTGGACAAGATAAACCTTGCCAATTAGCATATCTTGACCGATTATAGATATTCTACAAAGTTCCAATCAATCAAGAAACAAACAAAACAAGGCCAACAAAGAATACTTTGAAAGAAAGACATAAAAATGTAGAAATTATGACAAAAAATAGAGCAACTAAGCAAAACCACTAAGAAATGATGAAATAAAAGAACTTCTAATTTAGCAAAGCACTTTAAAGCATATATTCAAGGCCTTAACAGTTTCTGAAATTTAAACATTTTCCATTTCATCTCATAATATATTGAAAAATTAAAGCTCTAGCCTAAGTTTACATTTACCTGCATGTCCCTTTCACAAGATTTCAAAGTTACACCAAGGCACTGGGCAACTCTCTTTTGATGTTCCCTAATTTGAATAACCTTCTTCTGTAAAAGAGAGAGAGAGAGAGAGAGAGAGAAATGCAAGGTTTAGAGATAAATATCCCTTGTAGATATTCAGGAAGCTTTGAATGTGTTGTTAAGCCCTATGTGGCTATATATAGAGAGAGGGATCAGAGATCGATTAGATAAAAAGATATATAAAATATATTATAGATTATAGATATATTATTTATATGTATCCTAATTTAATAAAGGTAAAGATAAACTATCCATATAAAATATATAGATGTTAATTTCCTAATATAGTAATATCAAAATATAAATATATCTTAATATATATAGGATATATGTCTATAGTATTACAGAATATATACAAAATATATTTGAATTATTATATATCTATGTAAATCTATTTCACGATTTTCACTTTTGACCGCATTCTAATATAGAAAAATTATCAAGTTAGATAATCAAACACCTAACCACGTACTCATGGCTTATGCAATTTACCAATTAGGCGTACTGAATGAACAATTTTCACCAAATTACTTTCATATATATATTTAGCAATATCTTAGCAAATACACATCCAAAAACAAAATTGAAGAAAACTATTTTGATGATTGTTGTTCTGAAAAGAATAACCTTAATAAATATATGCCTTACTGCAATTTAACAAACTCAAAACCATAGCCTCTATACCTGTACGAAAAATGATTTACTATTATCAAATACACACAGGAACCATTCGGTTCTTGTCTGTAGCTTACCATCATTTTTAGCATTCAAGGTTATGAACTCTTTCTTGTCTTGAGTTTTTTTTTATCCAGTCACTGTAAACAGCATTTATTCGAACATTTTCCCTTTTGGCGATCTTTTATTTTCTTTCAGTTAATGGCCGGAGATGCATATTGATGGTTGAATGGCATTTGCTTTTGAGTTCATCATGACTTACAAGAGGATCAACACCTTCTTAGTTTCGGTCTATCTTATTCCGCCTGATGCAGGCATTCTTTATTTGTTACTGTCTCAATGAGCAAGGCTTCTTGTTCTGGTCCTTCTGGAGTGACATATGGCTAAAAGGTAGGGCAATATCTTAACCATGAATTTTTATTTCGACGTTTGAGATGTTGTAATATGGCTAAAAGTAGGATCTCATGAATCTGTGCAATTAGGCTGAGTTGGTGTTCTTGGGTGGTGAAGAAGAGGGAAAATGGAAGAAGGAAGGTCTCTAGCTGATACCCCAACCTGGTCAGTTGCCACTGGCACCACTGTAATGGTGTTTGTTTGTTTTCGGGTGGGGAGATCCATTTACAGATTTGGGAAAGTAAGCTATTGAAACCCTAATTATTTTCACACTAAACATGAAAATGGCAATTCATCTCTGATAAAAATAGCCCCTAATCAAGTGACCAACTAAGCACCAATATCTACTCATCGACACATATGAACAGCCAAAGTTGCCCTCAACAAAATTCTCATCCCTTTCAAAATAAACATGAAAATGGCAAAGCAAAATAAACACCAGAGATTATACACCAAGCCACGACATGGCAAAGAAGAACAGAAACCAAAATACTATACCTTCAGGCTTGAGATACACAGCCAACCACGAGAAAAGCAAAACAGAATGCAACACCAACTCCAATCCAGAAAACCGGACAGCCACTAAACCAAAACATCCGAGATTAAACAAAAAATAGCTCCAGTTCATCACATAAAAAAATCAGAGGATAGGCTTTAAAGAATCGATCACCTGTTGTAGGTAATCCCTTGAACTTGAAATTGCTTCGCCCTAATCCTTCACCCAATTCGATTTACTTCAAATTGATTCGCCCTAAATCCTTAGCCCACATCGATTCACTCGCAATTGCTCCCCAAATCGCTGTTGAGCCCTAGTGAGACCCCTAATCGATCGATTCGCTCTTCGCCCTAAACCCTTACCCCAAATCGATTCACTCGTACCCAATCGATCGATTCGCTCATCGATTTTCCCCCAAAACCCCAAAGCATCTAACCCTCGAACTTCATGTGTTTCCCCCAAATCATCTAAACCCTCGATGAGCACTGCATGTGTTACTTTTCTTTCAATGTACTGTTTTATTTTTTTTAGCAGGCCTTTTGAGATTTGGGGAAAATTAAGGCGGGCCGGAGTATTGTGAACCCGCCAAAAGGACGAACCGCTGCCTTAAATATATTTTTTAAGTGGGGTTTGGGTGAACCGCTGCCCTAGCCATTTTCATTTAAATGAACCGCTTCCACAATATACTTGAACCGCCTCCATAGGCATATGTTCTAAAAACCGCTGCCTAAACCGCCTCCATAGCCTAAACCAATTCTAATTACGTCAAATTTTCCTAAACCGCTTTTCTGAACCGCCTCCTTAATAAACCGCTGCTCAGAACCGCCACTTTTGCTCGGAATTGTAGTAGTGAATGTTGTGTGTAGAGCTCCTCATGTGCATTTAAGTAGTTTGACACTTCCTCACCATTAAGCAAGACTTTCCAATGAGCCTCTAGAATCTTCTCTCCACTTAGTCGTGCACGTGAAATATAGCTTTGTGGGCGCACAAGCTCGAAAACAACAGAAATATCGAACACATAAGGAGTAGTGGTTGATGTCCCATGCTGACCTTCTCCAACCTCTAAGTACAAATTACAATAGGTCACTGCCTCTTCTGCAATGTAACATGTGGTAATGGTCCCTTCTGGGTAACGAGGATTGACGACATATTTCTTGTATGCGCCAAGTTGTCTGAAATAGGATGGGCGACTTTCAATGCAAAGATATGAACTAAAGGTATAAATTAAACGAAATTAAAGATGATATTAAGACACATACCGTTCTATTGGATACATCCAGGTGTAATGCACAGGGTCAGTGAGCAACACTTGGCGAGGAAGATGAACTAGGAGATGGACCATAATGGTGAAGAAGTGCGGAGGAAAAATCATCTCAAGGCTACATAGAATTTGTACTATCTCATCTTCCATTAGTCAAACTTCCTACTTCCTTAATTCTCTAGAACATAATTTGTGAAACCATTTGCAAAGGGCCACTAAATTCGTTACAACGGAAACTGGTAAGTACCGTCAAATTATGAATGGAAGAAGACGTTGAAGCATTACATGGCAATCGTGTTTCTTCTATCCGATAAACTTTTTTTCTCGTAGACTTACCCTATTTTTCAAACATCCAGCGTAACCATGAGGATACTTCACATTACCAAACCATTCAAACACCTCATGAAGATAATCTGAATGGACTGTGTATGGTGCAGAAGGAAGCTAATTATTACCTCTTGCATGTAGAGCTTTCTGCACCTCTTGCATGTAGCGAAGGGATCTCACGGACAGAAATCGACTTCAGGGGTACTCGACCTCGACTAAGGGTAGTCGACAGGGGCCGTGCACAGTCGAATCCGAGCAAGCAAGGTTACTAGAGTTGGTCTACATCGACAAGCGATACTCGACGTTGAGTAGGTTGGTCGAAGTCGAGTAGCCTGCCAAGTACTGCAGAGACACAAGCAACAACCATCTTTCTCGATCGAAGGTCAGTAGTCGACGTCGACCAGATTTGGTCGAAATCTAGGAAAACATAAACTTAAACGAATGCAAATTTCGAACTTTAAACAACATATGAAAAAGACTTCCAAGATCGGGGTTTGCAACAACAATAACCAAAAATGCATAAGGCAAGATAAAGAAAAATAATCATGCAATCACATCGAATGATCAAACTTTCGCCTTTTCCAACAATTAGACAACTCTTTCAAGAAACCCTAATTGTATCTACCGATTTCATGTTTATAATCCAAGTTGTTAACATGGATCTCTATATTAATAGGTAATAAACACATAAATGGTAGTAGATGTTCAAAACATAATAAAGGTCGGATCTTTACCTCAAACACACATGGCTATCAGCGGGATCGCCCCGACCCTTGAAGTGGGTGGACTACTCGCTCTTCATCGCAATCGCATACATCATTGATGAAAAAGAAATAACTTGCATTAAAATCAACCAAAGCTTACAACCGATCGAAGCCAAATTTCTTTCTCTCCTTCACTCCTCTCTCTCTCTCTCTCTCTCTCTCTCTCTCTCTCTCTACTTACTACCTCTTCTCCTTCTCTAGAATTGAATTGTATGATGGAATTCATAAAAACCAGCCCTATAGGCTTTATTTATAGACCTTAATCCTTGCTAATTAAGATAAGGAATATCTATCTAATATCTAAAGATAAAACTAGAAGATATAATTCTACTTAGGAAATAAATAAATCTAAATAAGTAAAACTAGATAAATCCTAGGGTAATTAATTGTTCAACCCTTAGGATAGATAAAAAGATAAAAAAAGATAAAATATCTAAAATCTTCATGTGTTGGGAATCTTTTCTCGGAAATATCTCTATTGGATTCGGGATAGAACCTTAACAAGAACTTGGACTAGCTCGAAATCGGCCACTGTGGTCAAGTCGATATCGACTAAGGTCACTCGATATTGACCTGTGATTTCTCGGCTTCAGCTCAGCAACTCGATTCCGGTCTCCAGAATGAACATCGACTAGATTGAACTCGATATCGACTTGACTTAGTCGATATTGACCTTCACTTTTCCTTGCTCAGCTTCCTTGTCGATTCCTGGACTTTGACTCGATATGGCTTGGTCGACTTCGACCAGTTTGGTTGACGTCAAGGAAAGTTGCTCGATCGTGGCTTTTCCTTGTCTTCTCGAGCAGCATCTCCTTCCTCGAGCTCGGGTGTTCTTCAGGGTCTTGGTCGATGTCGAGTAGGTTTGTCGACATCGAGTTGAGTCGAGCTCGAGTTCTTTTCTTCTCCTTTCCTCGATCAAGCTCTGCTCTTATTTCAAGTCGATGTCGAGGAAGCTTGCTCGAGATCGAGTAAAATGCAGCTCTTATCCTCTCTTCTTGTTTTCATCCCGGAATGGCTCCAAATTCTGTAATATTAAACCAAAACTTATGTAGACCTCTATTTCTTGCAAATAATCATATACTTCATAAATTCAACATATTCCCAGCCCGAAATATGCAAAGTATACAGAAGAAGGAGCTAAAATGTATATAAAAACATGGTCACTTTAGTGGACATCATAAGGCAATCTCCAAAATATGGATCTATGAGTCCAACAAACTCTATAACTAGAATTCTACGGAGCCTTGAACTGCTCATGCGAACTAAGGGTGGGGTACATGCAGCTGATAAAAAAAATTATAGAAATGATGAAAAGAAATGAATGTAACGATGGAAATGAAATGTACCATAATGACAAAAAGAATTTTGTACCTTTCAATTTGTGCTAGGAGTTCCTCCTCATCAAAAGTGCGTGGTCTTAACCGCAGCTCAGATTTCCCATTGAAAGCATGACCTGGTTTCCGCCAAGGATGGTTGAACGTAATCCATCTGCGGTGACCTTCGTAATCATTCTCCCGTATTCAAATGTTGATGAGATATCACCCAAATAGGTAGGGCATGCTTTATACCCCTTAGTGGCTGACCCTACTAGCATCCTTAAACCAGGAAAGTCACTAATAGTCCACAAAACATCTACTTTCATTGTGAAAGTTGATTGCGAGTAACAATCAACCGTACAAACTCCAGTGTACCATAATTGAAGCAACTCGTCGACCAAGGGAAACTTTGAATGAGCTCAACGTCTAGTCAACTACTGAAACGTGGGTATGTTGAATTGGGCTGAATCTATTTAATTGATCTTTACAAATTTAATGGCCCATTGTTTTGTAGCCCAAATATAACACACTTGGAAGCAACAATTATATATGAATCATATGATACAAACCCTACTTGACTTAATGCTAAATTCAACAAACCGATATCCGAAATGCTATGTTCAAGAAACCGACATAGTAGCTACAATACGATATAAAAGCCTTAAGTTAGAACAGTCTAGTTGCCTTGTTACCAAATCCTACAACAAGAACGACAAGATTACATGAATTAATACTCAATTACATAAGGTGAAGGCCATGCCTACTTCTTCACAAATGCAAGGAAGAGTTCTCCCATCTGACGTTTGCGGTCGGTTAGATCCCGGTTGCGGTCAGTTAGCTCCCGGTTGCTCTCCGTTAGACACCGGTTGCGTTCTTCCACTTCATGTAGCCGCTCCATTAGATGCCGATTGCGCTCGGTTAGATCCTGGTTGATTTCTACCATCTGATGGAACAATGGGTACGGTTCTCGCTACTAGTTGCATCATCCTCCTTAGCAGTCGTGACATGGTACGTTCTTCTTCTTTTTTTCCCCGATGCACTTCCTCCATCTCTTCACTGTAGTCCATCCACTACGAATCATGACATTATATTTATAAGCATGACCTTATATATAGATGCAATCATACTGTCATTTTACGAAGATACTAATATATGTATTCATACAATGTATTGGATGATTTAAAGGCGAATAAGTTCCTTTCAAGAGCCATATGCACCAAAGGAACAAGAGTACTGAGAAAAATCCAATGGGCACAAGAGTAAGCGCTTCACGCGTGGAAAGCAGAACCCCCTATCTCCTCAAAGAAAAAAACCATGTGGAAAAAGTTCTTGCCATCTTTCTCTTGTGTCTGCAAAATTGTACATCCCTTTTTTGATCTCCCTTCCTTGCGACTGATTTTGGTGGATAATCTCACCTTAACCATGATTTGGTTAGCGTTATCTAACCAGTACCCTCGCGTTGGCTCCGTTCTAGTGGTGATTTTCGTTTTCCCCAAATCCCTGATAGTGTACAAGGGGATTCTTAAGCCTAATTTGTTCAGATTATCCCTTCGGTGGTACGATTCTTGGATTAAAAAGTGGAGATTTGTTGGGGTTTGGTCTAATCGACCCCCTCCTCCCTTGGCCGAATCGGAGGTGTACTGTCCCTATGTGTGAAAAATGTTCAGTCCGATTTCGGTTGGCTCTTGGATCTGCAAGAGGGATGTTGAGGAGTTTGGTTACTGTTGCAAGGAACTGTGGATGAGGGTGAATGGGTTGCTCGGCTGGGTGAAGAAGAGCTATACTGTCCTCAATCGTAGAAGGCCCACCTCCTCCTTCTATATAAATGGTGGGCGTTGGGGTGTTTCCCTGCACCTCATCTTCTTTCTTCTTTCTCTCCTTTTCTTCTCATATCATACTGTTGTAGCAGGAAATTGAGACTTGCAATAAAATATAAATAAATCAAAGCAAACCAGATTTCGTCCCTTGCAAATGATAACAAGATTCCCTCCCTATGCAGTAGTGGGAAGTCAGGATCGATCCACGAGGAAGCGTGTCAGCGGATCCTACGCAGCGGTGGAATCTCACTGACAGAAGTCGGCCACAGGTTGTCGATCTCGACTAGGGTTAGTCGACAGAAGATCGGATAAGTCGAACAGCGTAGCAGCAGTCACAGGCGGTTTTAGTCGATATCGACTAGCCTTTACTCGATATCGAGTAGAGTTGTCGATGTCGATGAAGCTCTTGTCGAGTACCTGAACAGGAGAAGCTACGACGATCTGGATCGGGGATCAGTAACTCGATATCGACCAGAAGTTGTCGATATCGAGGAAGGCAAAAACTTAAAACGAAAGAAAGTAAAAACAAGGCTTTGGAATTCTCGAAATAAACTATTATGTGAAAGACTTCCAAGATTGGGGTTTGCGACAACAATACCCAAGCATGCATATGGCAAGAATAAAACAGATAATCATATAAATCGCATCAAAGGATCAAGCTTTCGCCTTTTCCAACAATTAGACAACTCTTTCAAGAAACCCTAATTGTCTCTACCGATTTTATGTTTACAATCCAAGTTGTTAGCATGGACCTCCGATTATGGGTAATAAACATATAAAAAGTTGCAGATGCTTAAAACATGATAAAAGTCGGATCTTTACCTCAAACACGCAGGGCTATCGTCGGGCTCGCCCCAACCCTAGAAGTGGGTGGACTACTCGCGCTTCATCGCATTCGCAGACATCGATTGAAAGGAAATAACTACTTGCATTAAATCAAACAGAGCTTACAACCAAAGGAAGCCAATTCCGCTCTCGCTTCACCAACTCCTCTTGGCCACTCACTCTCTCTCTCTCTCTCTACTACTTCTCCTACTGAAATTGAATTTTTGTGTCTTGGAATGAATAAAACTCAGCCCCCTAAGGCCTTATTTATAGGCTTCTAATCCTTGCTAATCAAGGAAAGAACAACTATATCTATATCTAAATCTCTATATCTAAAAGCTTAAGGATAAATAAACGGAATAACATAAATAAATCCAAAAAGGAAATTATATCTAAAATGCTAAAATATCTTCAAGTGGATAAATCTTCTCTTCAATGGATGGATCTTGATAGACACAGATAGACTCGGACAACTTCGGCCCCAAGCAAGCAAAACCCGTGTCAGACTGCTCAAACCGCGTACGCGGCTCCTGGATAGATCTCCTTGATATCGAATAGTCTCCTCGATATCGAGGAAAATGGACATCGACTTCAGCTTCAGCGGCATGCTCGACTAGCTGGTCCTCGACATGGCTCGGGTGCTGGCTCTCAGGTATTGTCGATATCGAGTAAATAACTCGATATCGAGTAAAGTAGCTTCATCGACTTGGCTGGCTTGGCTTAGTCGAGCAACTCCCTTCGACAGTGCTCGGCCAGGTGCTTTGGGTTTGTCGATATCGAGATTTTTCCTCGATATCGAATACTGGTGTCGCTCACTGTCCGGTTGTCTGGTCAAGTCGAGTAGCTCTCCGCGGCATCCTCGATCAGGCTCACCTTGACTCCGGGCTGGTCTTCAAGGTTTTGTCGATATCGAGTAACTTACTCAATATCGAGGAGTGTGCTGGAGTCGGGTTGGTTTGTCTTCAGCTCCTCGATCAGTGATGTGCCCGGACATGTTTTGTCGATATCGAGTAAAACTCGTCGATATCGAGTAGCTTCAGCCTCCATCTTTGCTTCTTGGTTTTCTCCCGAAATGGCTCTATATTCTGCAATATTAAACAAAAACTTATGTAGATCTCCATTTCTTGCAAATAAGCACATATTACATAAATTCGACATATTCCCAACCCGAAATATGCAAAGTGTATAGAATATAAAGCTAAACTGTGCATTTCAACATGGCTATTTTAATATGCATCAAATCACCCCATATTTAGACTTGCTTGTCCTCCAGCAATAACCAAACAATAACCAAGACCTACAACACATCCCTCAAGTCTTCTCCTTTGTCAAAAGCAACATCTCAAGTAGTAGCAATGTAAGACAAGTGAATTTAACGTCATCACACATATATGAGCGATCCATAGGCATAGGCAATATAAATCCAACCTCACCAGGGTAAAGTGTTTACACTCAACTCTCAATGTGTTTAGGCTATGAAGATCAACTCTCAACTCAATTCCATATACAATCTCATAAACATTGCAATTTAAATATAAATCCACTTCGCAACCAATTATGTAAATGCAACTAGAATTATCAGGAGGACTTCGCTCAATAGGAGTCTTCAAAGAAGATTCCATTCGGCGGGGTTGTAATGGGGATTGGTAAGAAATAAAAGGGTATGGAATTATTTGGCCATGTGGTGCTTGATAAAATTTGGGAATCAAGACTCCTAAATATCCAACACAACTCAACCAAACCATAACTCTCAATCATATGCATCAACCAAACTCTCCAACTTATCTCAATGAAGTATGTAACCTTTCAAACTTAATTAACCTCTCCAAAGTATGAATCTTGCGAAAATGAAAGAAATAAGGTAAATTTGGCTCATGCACTTTATTCACAAACTTTTCTTTCTTCTTTTTTTTTGATTTTTTTTTTGAAACGAAAATAAGATAAGACTAGTGCATTTATAGGGTGAGCCAAAGATCCTTTTACATAGTAGGCATAACAAGATAAAAATATAAAACCAACCCATATCTTAATAAATTCAAAAATCCTTCTCACTTGAAATGAAACACAAGCTCATTCTTTCCACAAACCATTATTTCAACCAACTCTAAGTCTTAATTCCCAAATGGAGGTCATGCTCAATTTGGCGAAGGATAATTTTGTGGAGTTTATAATAAAAGTCTCAGGCTAATGTTCTGGCTTCAAGCAAGGATAATGCAGGGTAGGTAAAGAGAGGATAAAATTGCCTTAAAAGGTGCCTCCGTCATTTTAATTCTCATTCACATAAACATATAAATGCATTGGCTTTGAATAACTGTCACAACATTTAGAGATGCATAGGAAGAGTAAATACACTCAAGAAAGCAGAGGAATTTTTAATGTTCTCCCTATAAGGCCAAAATTCTCACTAGGACAATTTTTTGTTGGATTTCAACCTTTAGCTTAGGATCATATGTGCTCAATTTCATCACAAGTTCACAATCCACATAAAAACAATTTCGAGGACTTAGGCTAGACTTTCCAAACATGTCATACGATTTACATGATCAAGTCAGTCATTATTTATCATCATAGGACATCTAAGTTAGGGTATAAAAACTAAGACAATGCAAAAATTTAAAAACTAAGATAATGATAATGAGCCCTTCCCCCACCTCATACTTAAAATTTACAGTGTCCCCACTGTATCAAATAAAAACAAGAGTAAAGGAAGGAACTCACATAATAACGCATCGAGGAGGGAATTACAGGGCATGTCGAGTACTAGTCTTGTCGATATCGAGTATTGTACTCGATATCTAGTAGGCTCTCTGCGTCCGGTGGAATCTGAAGTCGAGGAGACTCTTCTAGCTTAGTCGATATCGAGTTGGCCTACTCGATATCGACGAACTTCTAGGCTGCTTCTCTTGGTCGTTTTCGAGTTGGCCTTCGTCGATTCCGACTGTTCTTTCAGGGACTTCTTCATTCCACCTTTTGCGATCCTTTTGTGCTTGCTGACCTAAAAGTGTTAGATTGCACACAAAGACAAGACTTTCCACATGAAGTATTCTAAACAACCAAAAAACAAAAACCAAAACCAAAATCAAAAGTTTCAAAGTCCACAAATTCATGATGTTTTATATACATGCTCTAGATTTTAGTGTCGCTAGGCCGACTTCTCTGTTTGCGCTCAAGGACCATTAATGTGGGGCCCACTTATGCTTGGCCCTTCTCCTGGATCATCTAGGTCCTGATTGTAGTATGCAAGCTCAGCTGACAGGTAGTTGCTTGCATAATCCTTCTTTTCTTTCTTCTTTTTCTTTCCAGCTCTCAGCTTCCGCAGATTCTCTCGCCACGGGGCCTTACCTCCCCTTAAATTATTGATAATTTTCTTAATGGACTGAGGAGGAGTAGGATTCATACCTGAACTTACCTTTTCGGGGCCAAAACATAAATCTTCGGGCTTAGGGTTAGTCGATATCGGACAGAACTGGTCGATATCGAGTACAACGACCCCATACTTAGGCTCTTGGCAAGTCTGGTGCTCAGCAGAGGAAGTCGATGTCGAAGAAGCTTTGTCGATATCGAGTACAGGCTTGGTCGATATCGAGGACGGGTTGTCGATATCGAGTTTGCCTCTGGTGCTTTCCTCCGTTGCTTGCTTGGTCCCGTGGTTGCTGATGCTTTTCACCTCCAGCCATGAAATTTCCTCTTTTGCAGGGCCAAAAGAGAAGTCTAAGACCTCATCGCCTATGGTGAAGGTGAGCAATCGCTGTTTGACACTAATCTTGGCATCTGCAGTAGCTAAGAATGCTCTACCAAGAATAATAGGGCTAGTAGGATCTTCAGCACAGTCTATAATAAGGAAATCTGCTGGAACAAAGAATTTACCAACCTGGATAGGGACATTCTCAACTATACATGTAGGGATGACCACTGTATTGTTTGCCATGTATAGCTTAGCATCCACATGCTCTATGCATCCTATTTTTACCTTCCGCCAGATTGATAAGGGCATGATGCTCACACTTGCTCCTAAATCACACAAGGACTCATATTTATATTGTCCAAAGCCCACAGTAATAGAAAACTTACCAGAGTCAGGTCTCTTTTCAGGGAAGTGGAGTACTTTGCATTCGCCGGCGATCTCTGAGATAGATCGCTTCTTGCTCAGGATTTCCTTCCGGAATTTGACATATACAGGCATTTCTTGCAGGGCTTCTGTAAAAGGAATAGAGACATTCAGTGTTTGCAGCATATTAACAAAACGTTGGAACCTACCTACAGTGGGATCTTTCAGTGCTTTGGAAGGGAAAGGCAATGTCTTTTTCTGCTTCGGAGCCAGATCAAACGTCGAAGGTGTTGCAGAGTCGTCGACATCGGCCAGGTTTTTGTCGATATCGAATTGAGCTTCCTCGATATCGAGTAGGTTTGTCGATCTCGAGTTGCTGGGTTGTGCAGTGGAGTCCGAGCTTGGCTTCTCCTCTGTGTCAAGGAGATTGTTGTCGATATCGACCAAGGGCTCCTCGATATCGAGTTGCTGCTGCTCGTTGTCGAGTTGCTGCTCTGCCTTGTCTTTGTGCTTTCCGACCTCTAGCTCGTGTAATTGGTGCCCAATTCTGAGTTTGATAGCTGCGACGTGTCCGGTCTTCCTCTTAGGATTTGGTTCTGTTTGCCCAGGGAGTTGTCCGGATGGTCGTGGAATCTGCGCCGCGAATTGACCCATTTGAGTCTCAATGCTTCTCTTCCAGATGTCCAGCTCTCCAAATTTTGTATTGATTTTTTGGAACTGGTTGTTGATGGTGCCTTGATTCCGGCGCATCTTTTCAAGGACGAGTTGTAAGTCATCCTTCTTTTGATCCCTTTCTGGATGTCCTGGAGCTCTGTATGATAGGGGGTTCCTAGGAGGACCTTGGTTCCACTGTGGTTGATAGTACCTTTGATCCCTCATATAGCGATTGGGACCCCTTGCGTAAGCTATCTCTTCGCGTGTCTCTGCCATCTTGACTTGCTCTCTGTGTGGGCACTCAGTAGTGGTGTGCCGTTGTGATCCGCATTCGATGCAAGGCTGGTTGACCGAGAGATACTTGACTTGCTTGAAGAGCTTGCGATTCTGGTCTTTGTAGAATTGCTCCCTGACATCTAGGTCAATCTCCTAGGAAGCTTCATAGAGGGGCATAGATGGTGTTGGCCTGGCATAAGAGTTCTCCTCATAGTTTGTGGTAGACCCATACTTGTTGTCATAATTGGTGAGCTTATCAAGTACACCCCATGCGTCATTTGGTGGCATCGTCAGATACTCATATCTAGTATACTGATTGATCCTGTCCTTAGTGACTTGGTCAAGAGAGTTGAAGAAGGTCTCGTGAATGACGTAGGGGGGTTGTCCATGAGTAGGGAAAGATCACATCAGTTCTTTGTATCGTTCTCATGCTTTCGCTAGCAGCTCCCCAGCCTTCTGTTTGAAAGTTGTAATCTTCTAGTGGAGCAGTGCTGTCTTGGCAGGAGGGGAGAATTTGTTGAGAAACTCTTGCTCTACTTGGGCCTATGTTGTGAGGGATCTTGGTTTCAGTCCTTCTAGCCACTTTAGTGCAGGTCCAGCGAGAGACCAACGGAAGGCCTTCATCTTGACATATTCCAGAGTAGTACCTTCAACAAGAGTATGACACATGTCAGAAAAATTTGTAATATGTTCAAGAGAGCATTCATTAAATTTTCCATAAAAAGCATTATTTTTAAGCTCTATAAGGAATTGAGTGCTAATTTCAAAAGAGTTTTTAGGGATTAGAATAGCCGATTCAGGCACGACGAGAGTCGGGTGCATATAATCCTCTGCAGTGGTAGGGTATTGGGCAAGCTCAGCTTCTGCTTGCCTTGCGCGCTCAGCTTCCTGTTCCCTGGCTGCTCTCTCAGCAATGATAGTAGTATCCTTTGCGGCTAGTTCCCTTGTAAGCCTCTCAATAAGTTGTTCTTGTGTCTCTACAGCCGCTATGGCTCTTTTCAGTTTAGCTTTGATGTGTATAAGGCGCTCCGGTTCGCCTAAGGCGTCAAACTCAGGTGTTTGACCAGAACGGCGCATATAACTGTAAAGTAACTCAAAGTAGATGTGAGACTTTACTACCTAAGGCGCGAATGATAGCTTCCCCGGAAACGGCGCCAATTTGTTGTAGGAGGAAATTGAGACTTGTAATAAAATATAAATAAATCAAAGCAAACCAGATTTCGTCCCTTGCAAATGATTACAAGATTCCCTCCCTATGCAGTAGTGGGAAGTCAGGATTGATCCACGAGGAAGCGTGTCAGCAGATCCTACGCAGCGGTGGAATCTCACGGACAGAAGTCGACCACAGGTTGTCGATCTCGACTAGGGTTAGTCAACAGAAGATCGGACAAGTCGAACAGCGCAGCAGCAGTCACAGGAGGTTTTAGTCGATATCGACTAGCCTTTACTCGATATCGAGTAGAGTTGTCGATGTCGATGAAGCTCTTGTCGAGTACCTGCACAGGAGAAGCTACAATGATCTGGATTGGGGATCAGTAACTCGATATCGACCAGAAGTTGTCGATATTGAGGAAGGCAAAAACTTAAAACGAAATAAAGTCAAAACAAGGCTTTGGGATTCTCGAAATAAACTATTATGTGAAAGACTTCCAAGATTGAAGTTTGCGACAACAATAACCAATCATGCATATGGCAAGAATAAAACAGATAATCATATAAATCGCATCAAAGGACCAAGCTTTCGCCTTTTCCAACAATTAGACAACTTTTTCAAGAAATCCTAATTGTCTCTACCGATTTTATGTTTACAATCCAAGTTGTTAGCATGGACCTCCGATTATGGGTAATAAACATATAACAAGTAGCAGATGCTTAAAACATGATAAAAGTCTGATCTTTACCTCAAACACGTAGGGCTATCGTCGGGCTCGCCCCAAGCCTAGAAGTCGGTTGACTACTCGTGCTTCATCGCATTCGCAGACATCGATTGAAAGGAAATAACTACTTGCATTAAATCAAACAGAGCTTACAACCAAAGGAAGCCAATTCCGCTCTCGCTTCACCAACTCCTCTTGGCCACTCACTCTCTCTCTCTCTCTACTACTTCTCCTACTGAAATTGAATTGTTGTGTCTTGGAATGAATAAAACTCAGCCCCCTAAGGCCTTATTTATAGGCTTCTAATCCTTGCTGATCAAGGAAAGAACAACTATATCTATATCTAAATCTTTATATCTAAAAGCTTAAGGATAAATAAATGGAATAACATAAATAAATCCAAAAAGGAAATTATATCTAAAATGCTAAAGTATCTTCAAGTGGATAAATCTTCTCTTCAATGGATGGTTCTTGATAGACACGGATAGACTCGGACAACTTCGGCCCCAAGCAAGCAGAAACCGTGTCAGACTGCTCAAACCGCGTACACGGCTCCTGGATAGATCTCCTCGATATCGATTAGTCTCCTCGATATCGAGGAAAATAGACATCGACTTCAGCTTCAGCAGCATGCTCGACTAGCTGGTCCTCAACATGGCTCGGGTGCTGGCTCTCAAGTGTTGTCGATATCGAGTAAATAACTCGATATCGAGTAAAGTAGCTTTATCGACTTGGCTGGCTTGGCTTAGTCAAGCAACTCTCTTCGACACTGCTCGGCCAGGAGCTTTGGGTTTTTCGATATCAAGAAGTTTCCTCGATATCGAATACTAGTGTCGCTCAATGTCCTGCTGTTTGGTCAAGTCGAGTAGCTCTCCGCAGCATCCTCGATCAGGCTCACCTCG
Organism: Persicaria tinctoria; assembly: GCA_037127255.1. Taxonomy (NCBI): domain Eukaryota; kingdom Viridiplantae; phylum Streptophyta; class Magnoliopsida; order Caryophyllales; family Polygonaceae; genus Persicaria; species Persicaria tinctoria. The sequence continues at coordinate 52,614,419 of JBANSL010000014.1, read as the reverse complement.
ACTCCGGGTTGGTCTTCAAGGCTTTGTCGATATCGAGTAACTTACTCGATATCGAGGAGTGTGCTGGAGTCGGGTTGGTTTGTCTTCAGCTCCTCGATCAGTGATGTGCCCGGACATGTTTTGTCGTTATCGAGTAAAACTCGTCGATATCGAGTAGCTTCATCCTCCGTCTTTGCTTCTTGGTTTTCTCCCGAAATGGCTCCATATTCTGCAATATTAAACAAAAACTTATGTAGATCTCCATTTCTTGCAAATAAGCACATATTACATGAATTCGACATATTCCCAACCCGAAATATGCAAAGTGTATAGAATATAAGGCTAAACTGTGCATTTCAACATGGCTATTTTAATAGACATCACATACATCGATTAACTTTCTTCTTTTGTGTATTCTGAGCTTGGATCCCACTGAATCTGACAAGGGCAAACACCCTCTAATGGTAGATGATCCTACCCCGGATATTGAGAAAACCAAAAAGCCGAAAGGCTATAATCTCAAAGAGCAAGTCCTTCAGTGTAAAGAAGCTGGTGGCTCCTAGCTCTGCAGGGAAGAGTGCAAGAAAACATATCGGCTCTGAATCAATCATCTCTATTTGCCACAATTATTGGAGATCCTCTGAAAGCGAGGGAGGTCCGGAAAAGGGTAAGATAGGTAAGGAAATTCTTGACTAGCGGTGTTCTCCCTAACACTAATAAACCTACTCAAACAAGTTTACGTGCATATATTATGGATAATTAATCTGAAATTAGCTTTGTAAAGCACTCCAATAATGCATCTTACTTGTCTAAATTAATCATCAAAAGGAACCCTCTAATCTATTATTTTAGGATGTTAACTATTGATAAGAATCTCCCTACAATCACTATCCTGTTTAAGGACTTGTATTCTACTTACTTCTGTAATGGGTGTCAAAATATTATTGACTGGATTAGCAAGTTCACAAATGGATTGCTTGATAACAATTGGGAACAAGGGATTAGGAGATATAATGTGAAGCGAAGTATTAATCAAAAAGATAAAAAAAAAAGGCTATGGAACCACTCTCTTAACAATAATTTGGATGTCTAACCCCTGGTTTTGGTGTTTGTTTGGATGGATAAACTAATCCTCTGTGCATCTGTCTTTTTGGAAAGGCTATGCTCATCACTTAGTCCCCTAAGGAGTCTGTTAATATTGACCAATCATCAAGGTGAGTTTAACTCTATAATCATATCATCTAATCACTTCACACACCGCTTGCTTAGCTCTACAACTTTCGTTATGCACTGCTGGGAAAAAATCAAAGAGATCACCGTGTACTGTAATCACCTCAACACACTCTCAGACACATGTTATCACACAAGAAACCATCCTTGGATCAGAACTACACACAGTAGCACAAATACACCACCAAACTCAACTGAACTTTCAATTAACAGCTCACTGGGTACTCGGGCTAAGCCATCCCTTAGGCTAACATTTTATCGCAGAATTAAAATGAATTCTATTAGCATTAGGAAACACTACAATACCATATCATATGGACTCTTATATGGAGAAAAACATGTACACTTAGAGTGTACTAATTCTCAACTGAATAAATGTTCAATCACATTTTGGAGTCCCAAAAATTTCTTATTTACGAATAAGATTTGGGGAAATAGTTTTCACGATAAATGTCGTGGTAGCAATCGGAAGGAGGTAGGAATTTTGATAAAAACTATTCTAGTGAAAGCTCTCTTCAAGAAACAATGGCCGTTGTCAGGCTTAGAATACCCTAGCTTCCTGACAGCTTCGACACGGTTATTATGAAAATCTGCTTCTGGAACATTAGGGGATTATGAAGACCTAATATGTGGACAGATCTCAAAGTATTACGAATAAATGAACACATATCGCTTATGGCCATAGCGGAGATCAGAACTGACAAAATACCACTGGATAAGGTTTGGCAAACGAGTGGTTTTAATAAATCAATATGGTCAATTGGTAATGGCAGATCAGGCGGTATCGGTTTACTTTGGAATGAGACTCACTTATTAACAAATCAATCAAGGTGGAAATAATAATGCCAAGAGTTATTAGAGTTAAATATTCGTGTATAGATAAGAACTTCATGGGTGTCATTTTTTTCGTATATGCCCCACCTCATGCGGTGGATAAAGAAGCTTTCTGGAATAGTCTTACAACAATTATAAGTGAGGAGCACCTTCCATGCTTATTTATGGGGGATATGAACGAAATTTGTTGTAGTGATGAAAAGGAGGGTGGAGTAACAACTAGTTATAATAGATTCTCGAGATTAACTCAATTCAAGAACCTATGTTCACTGTCAGAGATCTCGTACTCGGGTAACAAATTTGCTTGGAGGAAAAAGGCTGAGGGGGAAGATAACATCCATGAGAAACTTCACCGGGTCCTAGTGCAACACGAGTTTCTTCAAGAATTCCCTGATCTCTTAGCTGTCAATGGTGCCTTTTCATCCTCTGACCATTGTCCTGTTTCTTTAAGTCTAAACACGGAACATTCTTTTAGACCACCTCCTTTCAAATTTGAAAATATGTGGCTTCAAAGAAAGGATTTTCGGAATATTGTTAAACACGTCTGGCGAAATGATTATAGGGGATCAGGCATGCTCACACAAGTTTGTAAAACCAAAAATTTGAAAGAAAAAGCCAAAGAGTGGAACAAAGTTACATTTGGTAACATCTTTAGGCAAGTACAGGATGTGGAGAGAGAGCTTGTCAAGATGCAAAGTATAAGCATTTTTAGGAATGTAGCAAAAGAAAAACAGTTAATCTCCAAAAAAGAGAAATTACTCCAGTTTCAAAGGGAATACTGGTGTCAAAGAGCCAAATCCAAACATCTCAAGTTAGCTGATTCTAACACAACCTTTTTCCATCGTGTAGCCTCTGGCAGAAGAAATAGAAAAATTATAAGGAACATTTCTTCTGATTCAAGAACCTTAATGTGTGGAGAGCACAACATTCGATCTGAAATTAGAAAGGATTTTGTCAAAAGATTCTCGAAAGAACCAATCAATACAAATTTCTTGAATAACTACCTTGAGCTTATTTCTCCATCTATTTCCGAGGATGAGAATAGGTTCTTGTGCAACCAACCATCTAATGGAGAAATAAAGGAAGCAGTTTGGTCTTTAGGAGCCAATAAATCCCTTGTTCCTGATGAGGTGACGACTGAATTCTACAAAACTTACTGGAACATCATTGGTAGCGACGTTATTAAAGCCCACTAAGTCTTTCTTTCATACGGGGAAATTACTCCGGCAAGTAAACCACACCTTTATCACCCTACTTCCTAAATGTGATAACCCATAAAAAACTAAAGACTACAGACCCATTAGCCTATGCTCGACAGTATATAAGATAATATCTAAGATTCTTACGGAGCGTCTAAAAAAGGTCATAGGAAAACTAATACATCCTTTTGAAGGGGCCTTTGTTTCTGATAGATCTACTCAAGATAATATCCTCATAGCCCATGAGATTTTTTACTCTTTCAAAACTCGCAAGGGGTCGGAAGGTTGGCTAGCTATTAAGTTAGATATGGAAAAAGCATATGACATGGTAGATTGGCACTTTAGAGAATCGGTAATGAAGAAATTTGGCTTCGATAAATTTTTTTATGGATTTAATCACGGAATGTGTAACAACGGTGTCTTTCTACGTTTTAGTCAATAATGGCCCAATAGAATTATTTAGACCAACAAGAGGCATCAGACAGGGAGATCCTCTTTCTCCGTTTTTGTTTATCCTAGGTGCGGAAATGTTGGCTCGAAAGCTGAGTTGGGAATCCAATTTGGATCAGTCCAGCATCGGATTCTGATTTGGCCACTCAAGACCAAAAATTCCCTTTCTAGCATTCGCATATGACATTATTATTTTCTCTAAAGGAAATTTAACAACATGTGGCAAAGTAAAAACTATTATTGATGACTACTGTCAAATTTCAGGGCAAAAGGTCAACTACCACAAATCGGCTTTCCAAGGTTCTTCTAGCATTCCAGATACTAGGATACCTGTGTTGGAGGGTTGCCTAAACATCTCTAGACAAATTAAGCTAGATAAATATTTGGGATGTCCTATTGTGAATGGAAGAGTAAATAAAACTACATTTGAGGAAATCATTGGCAAAACAACAAGCCAGCTGACTAAGTGGAAAGCTGATGCTCTATCTCAACTTGGAAGGTCAGTTTTAATCATTTCAAATCTAGCCTCCAAACGCCTATATTCCATGCAAAGTTTATGCTCCCAGTCTCAATACTCTCGAACTTAGACAAGATAAACATAACATTCTTCTGGAATAAAGACCTTCAATACAAACCCCTAATAAGCTGGGATAAAGTCTGTCGAGTAAAATCTAAAGGTGGAATGGGACTTAGAAAATCCAAGGACATGAATGAAACGCTTCAAATGAAGCTTCTATGGAAAATTATTGCAGAGCCGGATAACAGTTGGGTCAAAATTATTAAATACAAGTACCTAAAATCAACAAATTTGCTAGAATTTGAGGAGAGAGATAACGCCTCTTGGCAATGGACTCAGCTAAGAAAACTAATTAAGCCATTTAAGAACGGTCTAGCCTGGGCAGTAGGGGATGGAAAAACCATAAAGTTCTGGAAAGACAAATGGGCTCCAGTTAATGACATACAAAGCCAGTGCATAATACCAGGAAGGAACAATGTAGAAGAAACGGTTGATCAATACATCATTAATGGATAATGGAGTTTAGATAAACTTAAACTAGTTTTGCCTACTGATACGGCTAAGCAAATAGTTGACATACCCTTACCTAAAAATAACATACAAGACAGAATGTACTGGTGGCCGGATAAAAATGGATGGTTTACAACTTCTAGTGCACATGAATTTAACTCAAAACATATGGATCAGAAAGATGATGAGAATACATGGATTTAAAAAATTAATACCCATCCTAAAATTAAAAACTTCCTTTGGAAATTTTGTCACGACGGATTACCAACTGCGGCTCGTTCATCAAAAAGAGGTTTAGCGGTCCCTCTCTACTGTGCAATCTGCAATCACCATGATGAGGATGCTACTCGTCTATTTTTTGAGTGTAAATACTCACTATTCTTCTCCAGTCTCTCGGATAATGTCAAAAATACTATTAGCAACTGTATTAATAAATCTAGGAAAATTGGGTCAATATTAGCAACCATCGCATTGCAATTAACTTCCCAGGAAAAACAAGCTATGGCTTTCCATTGGTGGAATATCTAGTTAATACGAAATCATTGGATCTTCCAACAATAGAAGCTGCCCAATATTGATGGATTCTTAAGAAAGGTTGAAGTAGGTAGGAATGCATGGAGGAAAGCGGAAAAATTGAATAGTAAGAACAACAGTGAACTCAATAGTCACAAAACACCACATAATAGAACGGTAAGGCACAAAAAGACTGACAAATGGAAGAAACCGCCTAGCGGGAAAATGAAATTGAATTTTGATGGGTCCGCCCCTACTCATCGACAAGGGTCAATAGGATATGTAATAAGAAATGACAAAGGACTACGAGAGCCAATGAGTTGCAGTCTAATTGGGAACCAAACGCCTCTGATGGCCAAGGCTCTGGCTCTTAGAGCAGGAATATTGAAAGCAATAGAACTAAAAATTAACAAAATTATTATTGAAGGGGACTTCCTCATAATCATCAACTATTTCAAGAATAATGTCAAATGTCCGTGGGAAATCGAACTAATTATGTCAGACATTAGTTCACTTCTTATAGGGTTTAATGAAGTCTCGTTCTCTCACATTCTTCGTAATGGCAACTGCGTAGCAGATAAGGTTGCACACCTTGCTCATGTTGTCGTTAACCCTTCCATATACACCGATCCAGGTCTTGCTGACCTCATCTGCAAGGATGCTATCGGATAACGTTTATTCGCTTCTGAATTTTTACCCAATCAAAAACAAAAAAATATGCACCAAAGGAAGAAATCAACATTCATGTTCTAGAAAATTACTATTCCTATGAAAAAAAAAATTCCATCTAGAAATACAATGCACCAACAATCAACTCAATGACATACACAACCACCTCAATCAACCCAATAACATACACAACAAAATCATGTGTAGAAGTTCATCTCCAACAACATAAAAATAAAATGAGGGAACAAAGAAGCTAAGGTCAAAAAATTCATCTCCAACAACATAAAAATAAAATGAGGGAACAAAGAACGTAAGGTCAAAAAATTCATCTCCAACAACATCAATCATGAATGAATTACATTCATCTCCAACAAAATCAGTTTTTGCCTTCATTACAAAGGAAATTAAAAGCAAGTTGTTTACCTGACGCCTTATGGCTCATCCCTTTCAATCCATGGGTACTTTTCTGGACAACCGCTCGGCCAACTATCGAAAGTGTCGTACATGCATGTGGACGGAACAACATGGAGTATAAGAAACACTAGATAATTCATGACAACAATCGAAACCTTATGATTTGAGGATATTTCAGTTTTCCCCAATCGAAACCCTTTAGATTTGAACATATTGGTGATTGTAAGCTGAAGCCACACAAACCAGATGAAGCAATGCAGTAGGACTCTCATGCCACAAAGGAAAGAAGATACCAAGTGGTCGAGTGAACTGAAACCAAGCATGTGTGTGTGTATGTGTTGTAACAGAAAAGGCAATGGAAGCCACACAAGCCAAGAAGAAGCAATGCAGTGGAGGACTCTCATGATTTTCTCATTCTCCTCTATAAATACCGGTTGTAACACACTCCCAAATCAATGAATTCAGTTCAGTTTTAAAGATCTGGATGAAAGCAATAGAGGCTAGGGCGATTTGGGTTTCAGATTTCTTTTTTCAGATAGATTTCTTTTTCAGATTTCACATTATATTCCTTTCAATCATAGATTTGGAATTGAAGTCGAAGGACAACAAGTAGGTTATGAATCAAGGACACCAATCGAACAACGAATGAGAAGAGAGGTACTTGAGTGTGAGGGCAAGTGAAGAACAAGGAAGGATATCGAGGACGAGATGCCAAATAGCCGTCATTTTCTGGAATAGACGATAACCCCACTGTCTCGAAGAAGACGATATGCCAAAAACATACGGAGAATCACATATTTTATTTAAAAATAAATTTGATTCAAGGGACGAACTTATATATGTTCTTCCCTTTAATGATGATGGCATGACTAGCATTTGACAATCGTTATTGAATCACCATATTTATCGACGGTCAACGGTGTGATCAACTTCCACTTCTTATTCAAGCAACGGACTTAGTAATTATTCATCTCCTTAAAGGCTCTCTTGGATGGGTGTACGACCCATGCTATGTTCGTCCCTTGAAGTGCATTCCGGCGACGACTAAAAAGTCGTCTATTTCTAGAGCGTGAAATTGGCCTAGTGTAAGTACGTCATCTAGCAAAAATTTTATAAAATCGAAAAGCTTAGCCTATATGTTTGATAAAATGATTAACTATTTCATGAAAATGCTTATAACTAGACATCTTTTAACACGTTATGCCTAGTAGGACTTTGCTTTGCAATAATGTTTACTTACGCTCCAGCAAATAATCAGTATAAAAATGAATTTAAGGAGGGCATCTTCGACAAAGTCTATTCTCACATACTCCTCATCATTCTTATAGGCAATCTAAATGAAATTCAAAATGATACAGTTTTAATTCTTGAAGATCGGTTTATGGTCTAACAAGGTTTCGAAGAATCTAAAGCATAAAAGAATAACTCAATCTCCACATTGTACCTTTTAAAGCACCACACATAAGAACTCTAACACAGACACTACTTATGAACACCTAGATAGAGCCTTAGCACATCCTGACGCCCTAAAAACATTTCATAATCTACATATAAAGAATTAAGGGACAAAGTGGACAAGGTTCAATGGCGGCGTGAGGTTTGGGCCATGGGAAACACGCCACAACTTCATACTCTGGCTGACCACCCTTGGTAAGCTTCCCACTTTTGATAGATTGTTTTACTTGGACATTAACCATATATGCAGGTTTTGCAACGACGACACTCTTGAGACCCATGAGCCCATCTTCTTCGAATGTCCTTATTCTATGAAGATTTGGAGAAGAACAAGAGAGAAGTTCAAAATTCCATTAGAATTCACTAGCATCCTTAGAGCTCTTCGTTGGATAAGAAGAAATAAGAAGGTTAGGGGCTGCGTCCACAAAGCTAGAACCCATGCCCTAGCTGCCGGTGTTTATTATGTTTGCCATGCTCGAAATGCCAAGGTTTTTTATGATAACCGAATTCCGAAAGAGGTCGTTGCTAGGCTGATCACTACACATATTTATAGGCTTCTCCATGATGCATTCCCGCTCAAGGTGGTGGAACAAGTTTAGCTTCTTGGCTTTGGGTCCCATATGCTTGATGGTGCATGCCGCCTCCCACTTGTATTGACCTTCCTTGCTTTGCTCTCTCTCTCTCTTGGCTCCTTGTTTTGCCATTTGTTGCTCGCGTCTTTATAGAGTTTTAGGTAGGTGTCCTAAGGCATGCGTTCCTCCAGAGCATGCATGCTCCTGGGAACATACCTCAATTCCTAGGTGTTTGGCATGTGTCCTGTGAGGTCTATGTGCCCCTTATAACCTATCTCTTATGGTGTATTTTGGTATGTTCTATAGGCATGCGTGCCTGGAGCTTACCCTGTATGGTCTCTTATGGTGTATTTTTCTTGACATTTGTATGTGTCTTGAAGATCTGCGTATCGGATGGAACGTACCTCTTGTGTTTTGCTTTGGATTCTTGCCCTTGTCAAGCTAGGATGTGCCCTAGTTTCAGGGGGTATTAATTAGCCCAGTTGTATGGTACCTTGGCCCCTCCCCCTTCTTTCATTCTTCGAATTTACATGTGCATGGGGTTCATAGTCAGGAGTATAATAATTCAATTTATATTCTTTAACACTAGCTTTGAATCCAACACTTGCTTTAGTCTTTGTTTGTGGTGACATAAGTCCCCCCAAAAAGTGGATCCCGCTCTAATGAAAAGCCAACCCCTCCTTAATGGGTGGTGGTTTTTTCTAAAGTAAATGTACATGTTCGACACCACCCATTCACAATTTCACACCACTACCTAATTACGATTCAAATTATGAACAATTATCGAAAGCATACTCTCCTTTCCGTTTTGAGATGGCATGAATGTCCAAATCGGGATATGACAAGATGATTCACAATATTTGGAAATATAAACTTAATAGATCCTTCAGGTTCAGATTAATCTAAAAGTAAAAATTACTGAAGAAAAGTTTGAAAAAGATGTGTAAGAATAACACAAAAAATATCTCTAGGCAACTATGAAATGTAGATCATGCAATTTCAGAGGTTCAACACTCATATGTATAGGGCACTACCAATATTTATCTTGACAAGAAACTTCAAAGCCTAGAAAGATTTCAATCATCTATTCTACAAACAAAGAGAAAAAATAACACATCTAAAATTGGGTGACAAGAACACAAAATACTACCAAAGTGTTGCTAAAATTAGGAATTTCAATATTAGAACACATGAATATTAAAATCAAGAGGGTTTACTTTTTGAAGACAAATATCAGATATTAGAATAAAGAGGGTTTACTTTTTGAAGACAAATATCAAGTAAAGAGGGTTTAAAATAAAGAGGGTTTAATTTCAATATTAGCTGATCATTTCAAAGGACCAAGCAATTGAATCCCTATCAACACAAACCATCCAGATCATATTTCCCAATCAATCACTCCTAAAGAAAAGAAAATATGCATCACTCCTCCAACATATAAGGAAATTAAAGACACCATTTTCGCAATAATTGAGGACAAACCATCGAGCTCTTATTATTTTCAACCTGATTTCTACAAACACTACTAGTGGTAATACTAAAATAGACAATGACATGAATGTAAATCATTTCATATATATTATCCTCTAAAATGCAATCTACAAAACCATTTTGAAAATCCTAGCCACTAGACTTAAGCTTATTCTCCTCGTAATCATAAGTCCCTTCCTTGGGTGATAGTTGAAGGAATAACTATCTAAGATAATATCCTTGTTGCCCATGAATTTTTCCATAACTAGCTTCCGCAAACAAAAGAGTTGAAAATGTTGGATGACATTAAAACCAGATATGGAAAAAACATATGATAAAATTAGAAAGTTCATTAATAAAACTACCTTTTTAAAATTCCTTGAGGCTGAGGACATCAGCCCCACCTGGGGGTGGATGGGTTATGATTTACATCTCGAGTACCACATTCTCAGCCCCGACCAACAATATTCCTAGTAAATCTTTCCACCCAACTAACTAGGGAAATTCACTAAGGCGATCCTTTAGCAATTTACATCTTTGTCATAACAATCAAACTGCTAGCAAGAACTCTACAAAAAGAATCAAATACCAATGATCCATTAATTAGAATAAAATTAACGCCTAAAGAGACGCCCATTCTCTTCCTCACCTTTACGGACGACACTCTTACTGATAACTCCACTCCCTTGATGAAAATCGGAATAAGTTTCAAAGGCTTTGACAGTCAGTTTGTGTCAAAGGTCTTGAAGCTACAACTGTGTTGATGAAATACAAAACCTGTTATCTATGTTATTATGCTCGAATATTATTTTATATTATGATATGCTTCCAGATATTATATTCTAACATTTCAGGAAGCTTTTCGAAAATTATCTCCTTCCTTAAAGCTTGAAGTTGAGAAGGACACAATCGGAGATCATGGCTTCAAAAGTTTCCAAGTATAGAAGATCTCGAAGATTGCCATGATCAGCCTAGTCGTTGAAGAGAAGATTCGTCTTTAGAGGCGCCGATTTGTTCTATATAAAGGAAAGGAAGAAAAGAAGACATCAAGACATTCGTTGAACACAAGCTCTCATTCGCACTCAAGCCTTCAAGAGAAATTTGTCTTCGTTGTGTGCTCTCTACTAGTTCTTAAGAGTCTGTTATTTCATTTCAAAGCATTTGAGAGTTACAAAGTGAGGTTATAGGATATATTTCGAGATAGTTTTATACTCGAGAGTTTTGTAACTCAGGAAGTGGACACTAGGAGATTGATTCACTAAGTGTAAGAGGATTGTACTAGATAGCTGAGAGAGGTGGGGCTCTTCTAGATTGGTCTAGTACTCCAAGGGAATGTGAGTTGACTAGATTGCAATTGTATAGGAAAGAGGCTTCTCGATGAGCTATTAGGATCCTAAGTCTTGTGAATCAATAAAAGCCGGTTGAATCCTATGGTTGTGGAAGAACCCTAGGCGGGGACGTAGGCCAAGTTCGTGCCGAACCTCGTAAACAACTCATTGTGTCCTTTACTTACTGCTTTACTTTATTTCCGCACTGGGTTCGAATTGTTTAACTTTGTGATTTAGGTTTTCAGAGAAAATACTAAGTCTAATCTCAAAGGGTTTTGCACGAGCTTCAAAAGTCTTGAGACTATCTGCGAAAAATCGGCATACTCTATTCAACCCCCCTTCTAGAGTATCTTTATATTACTTTGTTTTACATTATCGAACCTTCAATTGGTATCAGAGCTATACTCACTGCTTTCGATCTAACAATCTTGTGAGTTTTTTATCATGTCCGGAGAAGCAAGCAGAGGATTTGCATAGGGAAGGTCTACTAGTAGACCACCACACTTTGTAGGAAACAACTTTGTCCACTGGAGATCATTGATGAAGATGTTCATCATAGATCAAGATCTGGAACTTTGGAACATTACAGAGAATGGTCCGAAGGTTCCAGAAAAAGACGGACCAAATGGAACCAAAATTGCGAAGAAGGAGTCTGAATACATCCAAACGGATCTTGAACTCGTCTCCAAAAACTACAGGGCTATCAACTTACTTTATTGTGGTCTTAGCACTGATGAGTTTAACCGTATTTTATCTTGTAGGTCAGCTAAAGAGATTTGGGACAAGCTAGTCGTCACCTATGAAGGAACCAGTCAAGTAAAGGACACCAAGATCAGTATCTTCCTTCGAAAGTATGAGCTTTTCAAAATGAAGTCTGATGAGTCTATCAAGGCCATGTTCACACGATTCACAGAAATCACCAACAACCTTGACTCTCTTGGCAAGAGCTTTACGAATGTTGAGAAAGTGAGGAAGATATTTTGGTGCCTCCCAAAAGAAAAGTGGGTTCCTAAAGTAAAAGCCATAGAAGAAGCCCAAGACCTCACCACTCTGCCCCTTGATGATCTGTTTGGGAAACTGATCACACATGAGATGATCCTTAATGAAGACGATGGAGAACTTCCAGCAAGCACTAAGAACTTGGCGCTCAAGTATAAGAAGGATGAGCCCAAAGATGGATCTGATTCCGAAGATGAGGATGACGATGAGGATGATCCTTTTGCTCTCATCACAAGAGGCCTTTCTCAAATCCTCAAAATGAAGAAACAATTCAACAACAAGGATGGATCAGAGACTTCTAAATTTCGAGGTAAGTCTCACTACAACAAATATGATAAGAAGACTAAACCTTTGTCTTGTTTTAAATGTGGTGAAACAGATCATCTTGTAAAAGACTGCCCTCAAAAGACGAAGAGCCATTCCAAGAAGGGTAATAGATGGAAAAAGAAAGTCATGGTGGTAACTTAAAGCGATTCTGACTCTGACTCCGATGATGAGAAGGCCAATGTCTCTCTTATGGCCTCAGAAGATGAATCCCACGATGAGAAGCTTGAGGTAACCGTAAGAGAACTTATGGCAAATCCAAAAGAGGTATTATCGGAATTCTTTTCTAATATGATTGCCAATGAAGAGAAACTTATTGCCCAGATTAACACTCTTATTAAGAAAACTATGGACCAGGGAAGAACTATTGAGGATCTGTCTATGAGGGTCAAAAGTCTTGAACCTTCTTATTCAGGTCTTGATATTAAAGTCAAGACTCTTGCCTCAGATAAATCTGAACTCAAGCAAGATCTCTCATCTCTAAGAAGTGAACATCATGACTTAGATAACGAGACGATCTCCCTGAATAATAAGATTCAAGACCAACAGACAGCCCTCATAAGTTTTACCAGATCCAAAGGTACTCTTGATAGGATGTTGGGTGAGCAAAAAAGTTCTCTAAACAAAAGTGGTATTGGTTACAATCCAAGATTTTTAAAGAAGCAGCACATTACCACTTTTGTAAAGGCAAAAGGAAGCAGAACCTCTCCTATATGTCACCACTGTGCTAGAAAGGGACATGTAAAAGAGACTTGCCCCTATAGAAGAAAAGATCCACATATTATTCGCAATACATTTCCTGTTCATTTAAGAAAAGAACGGATAACGTAATTTTGGGTCCCCAAAGGCACTATTTTACCAAATATGGTTTATCCCGATAATGGATCTAAATTTTCTTATTGGTCTAGCCACAAAGGTTGATGTTTGTTTTGCAGGAGATCACCAAGGTGAAAGAGCAAAAATGGATGATTGATAGTGGATGCTCGAGGCATATGAGTGGAAGGAGTTCTCTTTTCCATAATCTAAAGAAGCAATCCACTAGAACAATCACTATTGGTGACAAAAGAAAGTGCGACATCGTTGGTATTGGTAATGTTGGGAGTGATTCCAACCATAGTATTAAAAATGTCTATCTTGTGAATGGTTTGAAGTATAATTTGCTTAGTGTATCTCAATTATGTGATAGTGGCAATGATGTCAGATTTAACAAGAAAAGATGTCTAGTATACAGAGAAGATACATGTGAAGTTGTTCTGACTGCATATCGTTACAACAATATATATGTCGTAAATGCTGAGCAAGTGGCACAAGGAAGCTTAACCTGTCTAAAGGCTTTGAAGGACGATCCAAAGCTCTGGCACAGGAGACTCGGTCATGTGAGTCCACATACACTACAGAAGCTTGTGTCCAAAGGGCTTGTAAGAGGGCTACCTGAGATGGACTTCAAAGGTATTGATATGTGCAATCCATGCACACGAGGTAAACAAACACGTAGCTCTTTCAAACCCAAAAAGGTTGTAAGTTCTTCTAGACCCCTTGAACTTTTACATATGGATTTATGTGGTCCTATGCGAGTCAAATCTCCCAATGGTAAAAAGTACATGCTTGTTGTTGTTGATGATTTTTCTAGATATACTTGGGTTGCATTTTTAAAAATCAGAGGCCTTATTTGAGTTTTCAAAACTATGTAAGGAGTTGCAAACTTTAAGAAACGATCTCATAGTGTCAATTCGAAGTGATCATGGTAGGGAGTATGATCAACTTCAGTTTGATTTGTTTTATGCTAAATATGGCATCTCCCATAACTTTTCTGCTCCTAGGACACCTCAACAAAATGGGATTGTGGAACGAAAGAACTGCACCCTAGAGGACATGGCCAGGACTATGCTTTTAGAAAATGCATTACTTAAAACTTATTGGGCTGAAGCTGTTAACACATCTAACTATATTTTGAATCGTTGTCTTATTCGTTCCATCTTAAAGAAAACTCCTTATGAACTTTTCAAATGCCGCAAACCACTTATATCTTATTCTAAACCCTTTGGCTGTACTTGTTTTGTTCATAACAATGAAAAAGATAACCTTGGGAAATTTGATGCGCGTAGTGATGAAGGTATATTTCTTGGCTACTCCACAAGTAGCGAAGCTTATAGAATCTTCAATAAAAGGACCCAGTTAGTTGAAGAAAGTATACATGTTATATTTGATGAATGGAATGACGGTTCTTTGAGTGAAAGTGTTGCGGATATAGATCTTAACATCCATGCACAGAACGAGGAAGGTGATGATGCTGCCACCAAGAACACAGAGAAGAGGAACATGCAGGAACATATTCTCAACAATGAAGAATTGGCCCAAGGTGTTGAAGATTCGTCCAAAGCCCTTGGTGTCCAATCCAACAGTGTTGAGACGTCAGAAACTGCTGTAACTGAACCTAACAGGACCACAGAGTCAGATGTACCATAAATCAATCCTGCTGGTGTGACGAATCAAGGATTTGAGACTAGCAAAAGAAAACTCAAATACTCCTCATCACACTCTTTAAAGGATATCATTTCTGAACCTACATCTAGTGTTCAAACTCGTTCTAAACTTAAAGATCTTTGTGCTTTTCACGTGTTTGTTTCTCTTATAGAACCAAAGAAGGTAGATGAGGCCCTTCAAGAGCCAGATTGGATCATTGCTATGCAATTTGAGCTCAACGAATTTGAAAGGAACAAAGTCTGGACCTTGAAGCCTAGGCCAAAGCATCAATCAGTCATTGGCACACGTTGGGTATTTCGAAATAAGCTAGATGAGAATGGTAAGATCGCGAGGAACAAAGCAAGGCTTGTTGCTCAAGGCTACAATCAAGAGGAAGGTATTGACTACGAGGAGACTTTTGCTCCCGTAGCCAGGCTTGAAGTCATTCGCATTTTATTAGCATTTGCATCTTTTATGAGCATAAAGTTATATCAAATGGATGTCAAGTGTGCTTTTCTTAATGGTTTCTTAGAGGAAGAAGTCTATGTGGCTCAACCCCCAGGTTTTGAAAGTTCAGAATTTCCTAATCATGTTTACAAACTAGACAAAGTGCTATATGGTTTGAAAAAAGCCCCAAGAGCTTGGTACGAGCGCTTGTCAAAATATCTTTTAGAAAATGATTTTAAAAGGGGGTTGATCGACAAGACTCTTTTTATCAAAACCAAAGGAAATGACATTTTGGTTATTCAAATATATGTTGATGATATATTGTTTGGTGCTACTAACACATCTTTGTGCAAGGAATTTTCTAATATCATGTGTAGTGAATTTGAGATGAGCGTGATGGGTGAACTCAACTTCTTTTTGGGATTATAAGTTCATCAATCCAAGAATAGGATCTTTGTCAACCAAAGCAAGTACACTAAGGATCTCTTGAAGAAATTCAAGATGGATCAATCCAAAGCAGCCAAGACACCGATGAGCTCAACACTATCTCTAGATCAAGACAAGACTGGGAAGAGTGTCAATCAAAAGGAGTATCGAGGAATGATTGGATCTTTACTATATCTTACAGCTAGTAGACATGACATCATGTTTAGTGTTTGCATATGTGCTAGGTTTCAAGCTGATCCTAAAGAATCTCACCTCGTAGCTGTGAAGAGGATCTTTCGATATCTCAATGGCACTAAGGAGCTTGGCTTGTGGTACCCAAAGCAAAAAGATTTTACATTAATCGGGTATTCTGATGCAGATTTTGCAGGCTATAAGGTGGATAGAAAGAGCACATGAAGATGTTGTCAATTCTTAGGAGCATCCTTGATCAGTTGGCATTCAAAGAAACAAAACTCAGTTGCTCTATCCACTGCTGAAGCCGAATACATAGTAGCTGGAGCATGTTGCTCCCAAATCCTTTGGTTAGCTCAACAAATGAGAGATCTTGGCATCAACCTCAAATGTATTCCCATTAAGTGTGACAATACAAGTGCCATATCAATCACAAAGAATCGTGTTCAGCATTCAAGGACCAAACATATTGATGTGAGACATCATTTCATTAGGGATCATGTCGAAAAAGGTGATGTGTCCATATCCTTTATTTCTACTGATTATCAATAGGCTGACATTTTTACTAAGCCTTTGGCAGAGGACAGGTTCACCTTCATTAGACGTGAGATTGGGATGCTTAACAAGGATTCACTTTCGTAGGGGGAGCTTTCCCTTTACGAAAGATAAATTCTACTCAGTGTCAAGACCTTTGAGAATTATGTCAAGGTTTGTGATCTGAATGGTAGAGAACAGATATCGGATCATATATTTGGTTAATATCTTTTTAGATATTTGATCAAATATAGTTTTTAATGGATTTTAAACTTCTTTAAATATATCACATATTTTATTTCTCTATCCGAGTATGTGTTTTAATTTTGGGGAAGATATTTTCGGATTTATTCCCTCCTATTTTAAATTGTGAGAAGAAGGTTTGAATTTTGAATTGAAATATTTTCAAAATGGCAATGTTATGATTACCCACATTGGAACCATAAACACATCCTATCACTTCATTATCTCACTTTACTTAAACCCCAAACTGTACCCGTTTCTCTCACCACTTCAGACTTATCTAAACCCTTTCCAATTTGTCTTCTTCATCAACCTCTCAACCTGTTCTGAAACCCTAGCCGAATATCTCCATGGCTCCCAAATAAAAGAAAGCCTCCACAACCAAACGTCTTGGCGCCACCCCCAAGGGACGCCAGGCCACTACTACTTCCCCTGAACCAGAACCCACTTCACAAGCAAACGTCCCAGCTACTGTCCAGAGCACCGTCGCTGAGAGCACGACTACAGTAACCAAGAGTTCTCTGAAGCACTCAGCGAAGAAACCTCTCAGTGCTAAGCAAAAAGGGAAAAAGAAAAGCATTGCTGAGGAGGTGGACGAAGAGGAGGAAGAGGAGGATCTAGATGCGTTTTTGGAACGAGATGCCGCCAAGGAAGTCGAGGAAGAAGCTCTGAGAAAGAGAAAGGCTGAGGAAGAGGCCGAGCTGGCGAGGAAACTGACCGAGGAGGAGGCTGAGAGAGTTCGAAAAGAGGCTGAGAAGGAGGTTCCCACTGAGGAAGAACCAGAGGAAGAAGAAAAGGAGGACGACGAGACCGAAGATGACGAGGATGTTGAATGAGACAACGCTGAAGGGTCCGCTGAGGACTCGGGGTCTGAGGACGAAGAGGATGAGGAGCAAGAACATGTTCCCTCTTCTTCTCCTCCTCCTCCTCCTCCCCCGTCTCCAAAGAAGCGGAAAGCCCCAGCAACCAAGCCTCCATCTCCCAAGCGTACCAGGAAGGGCACTCTCAGAAGCCTTGAGGCACCTGCCAAGAGGACTGCTCCCACACAGGCTCGCAGGAAGAATGCTGATCCACCTGCCCTCATCCAGGTAAACCAATCCTTGCCCTCTTCATGGTTTGAAAATGCTAAGATGGCTGGAAACTGGATAGATGAGTTTCGAACTCGTAGGATTTGTTGTTCTGATTTTTTAGATCTTGCGTTCTTTGAAGCTTTGAATCTGCCATGCATCTCTCTACTCAAACAATCCCCTGCATGGACCCTTCTTAACCTTGAAGCTGTCTATTATCCCCAACTTACCCGTCTGTTCTTGATAAACCTAAAAGCCAAACACAATGCCGACGGTTGGTCTTTGGAATCCGTCGTCAAGGGAGTTAGAATCTCTTTCAACTCCATTGACTTCGCTGATTTCCTTAGCCTACCTAGACCTTGTCCACCCACTCCTGAAAACCCCACTAAAGAACAGTGCATTGCCCTTGCCCGATCCTAATATCTCATACCCGAAGCATCTAACAGCACCTCAAAATAGCTTACCCACTCATCCCTTACCCTCGAGGCAAAAATTATTTTCAACATCATTGTGCGTTGCCTCCTACCCCGTTTAAACTCTGGCTCACTTCTAACCGATAATGCCATGGTCCTTTTATATCGCATCCTCAATGGCCTTGATCTTGATCTGGCCAATACTATTCTAGGATCCATGGCTCACACTCGAAAAGCCAGAAAAGGAACTCCCGTCCCCTTTGCCACCCTTTTGACCTATATCTTCAAAGCTTTTGGAAGAACAACAGAATCGATTTCAAAAATAAAGAACAACAGCGTCATATGGGTAAGTTTGACTCCAAGAGCTTTGAGAAGATAGGCATCACTCAGTCCCCCCAAGGGACTTGGAGTCTTGCCTCTCCCTCAAAAGCTCTTACCACTGCCTCAGCCATTGATGAACACATGGACAACCTGGAGTTGGGCTTGGAGGAAGTTAGCCTGGATATCAAGGAGTTGCACAAGGAGTTTATGACGGAGATGAGCGGGGTTCCAAGCTGTTGCAAGGTCTGAGGTCGCTACTCACAGATGATGCTCCGGACGATGAAGCTTAACCCTATCCTACCCTACCCTAACCTCGAATCTGAAACATTGCAGGTTTTTGGAAACTGTTTCAAAACTTTTGGTGATTGTTTTACCTCCTCCCTTTGTTGAAAGACAAAAAGGGGGAGATAATCTGTTTAGACTTTAAAACTTTTTAACTGCTTTGAACCAAAGGTCTTGGAAGACCTTATTTTGTTTTTGGTTGGATGTTTTTCATGATAAAATTATGATCCAACATTTGTCTAACCCATGCAGGTACCTAGTCCGATTTTGCTTATGATATATCTGTTTGACTAAGTTGCAGGGATGCATAGGTTTTGTCTTTCATCAAGGGGGAGATTGATAACTCCACTCCCTTGATGAAAATCGGAATAAGTTTCAAAGGCTTTGACAATCAGTTTGTGTCAAAGGTCTTGAAGCTACAACTGTGTTGATGAAACACAAAACCTATTCTCTATGTTATTATGCTTGAATATTATTTTATATTATTATATGCTTACAGATATTATATTCTAACATTTCAGGAAGCTTTTCAAAAATTATCTCCTTCCTTAAAGCTTGAAGTTAAGAATGACACAATCGGAGAGCATGGCTTCAAAAGTTTCCAAGTATAGAAGATCTCGAAGATTGCCATGATCAGCCTAGCCGTTGAAGAGAAGATTCTTCTTTGGAGGCGCCAATTTGTTCTCTATAAAGGAAAGGAAGAAAAGAAGACAGCAAGACATTCGTTGAACACAAGCTCTCATTCGCACTCAAGCCTTCAAGAGAAATCTGTCTTCGTTGTGTGCTCTCTACTAGTTCTTAAGAGTCTGTTATTTCATTTCAAAGAATTTGAGAGTTACACAGTGAGCTTATAGGATATATTTCGAGATAATGTTATACTCGAGAGTTTTGTAACTCAGGAAGTGGACACTAGGAGATTGATTCACTAAGTGTAAGAGGATTGTACTAGATAGCTGAGAGAGGTGGGGCTCTTTGAGATTGGTCTAGGACTCCAAGGGAACGTGAGTTGACTAGATTGCAATTGTATAAGAGAGAGGCTTCTTGGTGAGCTATTAGGATCCTAAGTCTTGTGAATCAATAAAAGCCAGTTGAATCCTAGGGTTGTGGAAGAACCCTAGACGGGGACGTAGACCAAGTTCGTGTCGAACCTCGTAAACAACTCATTGCGTCCTTTACTTAATGATTTACCTTATTTCCGCACTGGGTTCAAATTGTTTAACTTTGTGATTCAGGTTTTCAGAGAAAAGACTAAGTCTAATCTCAAAGGGTTTTGCACGAGCTTCAAAAGTCTTGAGACTATCTGCGAAAAACCGGCATACTCTATTCAACCCCCCTTCTAGAGTATCTTTATATTACTTTATTTTACATTATCGAACCTTCAGTTCCTATTACAAAGGCAACAAAAGAAAACCTTCAAACTATTCAGAATATTTTAAATATGTTTTCAAACCTTTCAAGGCTCAAGATTAATTATAATAAAAGTTTCCTTCATGTCTATGATAATCTAAAGTCATTTGTTGCACACTCTATTGTTCAAAAAATAAAGATCCATGTCTCAAGGGAAACGGAGAAATACCTAATTAGGATGCCAATAATAAGTGGTAGAGTAAATATCAGTGTATTTGAAGATGCTTTACATTATATCAAAAAACAACGATCGAAGAGGAAGTCATCCTCTTTTTTGCGAGCGTGTATGACAATATTATCCAAGAAAACAACTAAAAAACAAACTACCTAATATAAAATTTCATGCTACCTAAAGTCGTTCTTCAAAAAACAGATCACATCAACAAATACTTCTTTTGAAACAAACTTTAATCGGATAGATACAACTCGCTTATCAGATAGGATAGAATTGGTACTCACATAAGGTTTGTAGGTCTGGGATTCAAAATAGCCGAAGACATCAACTTGAGCCTACAAATGAAACTCCTATGAAAAATTTATACAAACCTAGATAATATTTCGGTTATAATGACTAGGTAATGACAAAGCTAGAGTTGAAATAATACATCTTCGCAATTTGGAAGACTATTAAACATAAGAAAGTTTTCAGAAAGGCATTCTTCGGCTCATTAGAAACATAAAATCAATAATTGGAATGACCCATGGCTAACTAATTATCCACTTGATTGTTTCTCTATGGGCCATAACAAAAACCTCATGGTAGCCGAGCTTATGAATTGCTAGAAAAACTAGGATACAAATGTACTACAAAATCTCTGTCCACCACATATATTTCATAACATGATAAGCATCAAAATTCTCGAATGAGAAACCCCTAATAGGCTAGTCTTGATGCCAGGAATAGATGGTTACTTCTCAACCAAATCAATGTACAATTTAAACACTCAATCCTCGAGAAAAGACTATGATTACAACTGGATTTAGAAACTAAATATTTCGAAAAAGATTAAAAAAAAAATATTTGGAACGTTCTTGATGCCTTACACATAAAATCCCATCTAAATAGATTTTTTAATCGAGTTCACTCTAAAGGTTGTCGTTACGATCATGAAGAGAAAGATATAAACCACATATTCGTCAACTTCCTTACTACACCCTCAATGATAACCCTTTAAGTTCTAGAACATGCCAAAACTTTATCACACTAACACTAAACTATGACTTCTTGGAAAATCTAACCACAATGAGGGATGTAAATAAACATTTCACCTCTCCATACTTTTTATGACATTCTATTTGAGCTCTATGAAATTGAATTATGTTCAACAAAAGCAAAACTAATATAGTTCAAGAAGTGATCTATCAAACAATCTCGTCAACTACCAATAGGTCACAAGCCCAAATAAAGGATATCAATTCAAAAAAGGAAAAAGCAGAACAAACCATTGAAGAAGCAACCTAGAGGCTTCTACTCTCTCCGTTTTCAAATAAGTGACTTTTTACTATTCATGCACGTATTTTAATGTGATAAAAAAAAAATACTCCCTCTGTTCGGAAATATAAGTCCATTAACTTTTTGGCACGCATTTTAAGGAGTTAAAAACTATACAGTATAAAATATTAATATTTTTATTAATTGTTTTACATAATCTTATATATATTACTAATAAGTACATAGTTATGTCAAAAATTAATAAAAAAATATATTATTTTATATAGTTTTTAACTCCTTAAAAAGCATGCCAAAAAGTTAATGGACTTATATTTCCGAACGGAGTATAATTTTGTAATAATTTTTTGAAAAAATCATACTCCTTCTGATCGGAAATAAACAATGTTTGATTTTTGTACACATAGTTTTATGAGCTAAGAAAATTATTGTTTATTTCTGATCGGAGGGAGTATTTTAATGTCAACTTCGGAAACGGAGTAAACAATGTTTGACTTTCGAGACCATTTTATCACCGGATAAGAAATTATTTTTTATTTCCGATCGGAAACAACAATAATTTTAAATAAATAAATAAAATTAATGTCAACTTCGAGTGAAAAGAAATTTTAACATAGAACCCTAATTGTTACTAACCCTTTTCACATAATTAATCCAAGTTGCATTAAGATCACTTTCTCTTCAATAATACAAACAAGGATCACCTTCAACTTTCGCAAAAGAATCATGCTCATAAGGATAGAAGACGAAATCGCATCAAAAGATTGTACCTTTTCGCATCACCTTACATGGCTACCGTCGGGCTCACCCCGACCCTAGAAGTTGGGTGACTATTCGCTCTTAATCATCAAGAAAGACATTAATAATAAAAGGGAGCTAAATTGCATTAAATAAATTCAAAGAAAGCTTACAACCAATCGAAGCCAAATCGTCTCTCAACTCTCTTGCTCCACTCACCACAAGCTCTCTCTCTCTCTCTCTCTATGTAACTAATTGTAACTAGAATTGAATGAATAAAACATAGCCCCTATGACTTTATTTATAGGCTTCATTCCCTAGCTAATCTAGGAAAGAAACATCTATCTATATCTAAATTTATCTATCAAAAGACTTAAAGATTAAATTTGGAAATAAAACAAATATATCTAAAAGAAAACTAGGATTAATGTAGATAGATCTTCCTTCTCTTGATAGAACTTGATAAATCTCATCTTGAGTTGATAGAATATCTCTTGTTTAATGTGGAAGAAAGCCTGCTCAGCACTCGGACCCGAAACCGCTCGAAATCGGCCTCTGTGTACTGGTTGATATCGACCCAATATGGTCGATATTGACCTGTCTTCTCGGATTTGGATTCTGACACTCGATATTGGGCTCCGAGAGGAAAATCGACCAGGTTTCACTCGATATCGACCAGAGTGGTCGATATCGACCAGAGTGGTCGATATCGACCAGAGTGGTCGATATCGACCTCTCGCTTTCTGCCCCCTTTTTCTGGTCGATTCCTAGTATCTCGACTCGGTTTTCTTCACTCGATATCGACCATAGCGGTCGATATCGACCTCTTGTGTCGAGTGCTTTTGTCTTCGTTTCCAGCTCGATTTGTCCTGGTTCCGCTACTCCTTGACCTTGGACTTTTTGTAGTTGACTTCGAGCTTTTCCTCCTTTTCTCTGATTGCTGTAAAATGTCTTGATTTCTGTGAAATTAAACAAAAACTAGTGTAGATTCCATAATTTGTGTAATTAAGCATAAACTACATAGAATCTGTACTATTCTAACCCAAATGTACGAAATGTTTGCAGAAATCGGTATAAAAGTAAGTGTAAAACATGGAAATTTAGGCTCACAACAAGTAATGATAAAGTTCAAGGAAGCTCCAGATAGGTCGCGAACGAGAAACCATTTTTTCCTCCACTCGGACCTGCTCGATGGCCTTTCTACTATGTTTCCACTCAAGGAGGCGGATACAAGCCCATCCTTACCATGCCACGGAGTTAGGACCGTGAGCAGATGATCCATCGAGGTCCTCTGTTTGATGGAAACACATCGCATAGTATAGGCAGCCAGGTACATCCAAACGTTGAAAGCTAGCTGAGCAGGACATGAGTTTATCTTTGCGAGAAAATCCACATGAAGCTTGGGCAGAGTAAGGCGAAATCCCTGAAGAAGACTCTCTAAATGGACAACAACGTGATTATGATACGCGTTCAAACAACCCCCATTCTCAGAAGCCAAGTCTATTTCCACCCCGGTAGGCCAAGGAAAGATTAGGGACACAAACTCGAGGTGAGCAAGATCCAAAATCGATTTCTCCCCCCTAGTATCAGCTAAAGTAGGGGCCAAACGCTCTTCAAATATTGTAAGGGCGGGTTGGGGGAGGGGGGGGAGGGGAGGGGGTAAAACCTTCACAGAAACTACAGTCGGCAACTTCCTTAAGTTTATAAGTAGGTACGACTAAGTCACCTGGAACCACGTGGGTCATTTTCTGTTTCTTCTTTGACACCTGAGATGATCCTTTCATATTTCCCAAGTCATTAATGGCCTCAGATGTATGGCAATACTCCGGGTCGCCCCTTGAAAGAGGGTGTTTTATGGTTCCAACCATAGTTTTCTTCTTCATCCTTTTCGGGACTACAGGTTCTTTTCTCTATCCTCTGCGAGGCCCCATTTTTGGCCGAGAAAGGTGAGCAGAGGACACTGTTGCCTCTGAATCATCATGCCTTTTCAGATTCTTGAGTCTGCGAGGAGCTAATCTCCTCCCTTATGAGGCCTACGCTTCTATTTTGGCTATCGCTCTCCATCGACATCACTAATAAATAACTTCTAAGAAGAAAATCCCCTAAAAATACGCTACAAGAGAAAATCAACGAAGGGAAATAGTCTTTTTAAAGTCGCGATCAAATGAAATTGGCGCAAAAAACCCTTCAAGAGAGCCATGTTGGCGCCTCACGCGCCCTACTGAAGGACATTGACAAGATGTCTTCCCCAGAGGATGGCGGCTAAAAAGCGCATTTTCATCTCCCCCATAAATTTCTCCTCTTCCCAAGGTAGGAGATGAAGAGTTTCTCTCCGGTAATGAAAAACCCCCAAATTCCCGTGGTCTCCAACCCCACCATAACTCTGTCGCCAATTAAAGCCTAAAAACACCACTGAGGTGATCCTAGCCTATGGGGGAAAAGGAAAAAGAGAGAGCAAAGCACCAGAAGAAACCGCTCCCGCCCTCCGCCACACAACCACCTTGCCCCTCCCCGGAGAAAGGCGGTTTGACCCCCCAAAAAATCTCTCTACCCCTAAAAGGCTATCGTGAAAAAAAAAACCAAGGAAAACAAGCAAAACAAGAAGGTGAAAGAAATCACTCACTTGGAAGAAATGAAAGAAGAGCGTCGAGGAACAAAGCAACAACGAACAACGACTCCGATGAACCCTGACGACGTCCTATGCAAGAAGTTCCTTTTGGTTTCCCTCTCTCAACAATTTTCTCAAAAAATGCGAAGTAGGGATAAATGAAGAAAAAATCTCTATTTATAGGTCTCCGTGGGGTCATCTCCCAAATGAGTTGATTCTCCCATGGGCCAAGATATATTGGGCCTGCACTTGGCCCACCAAAACGATCTCTTGACAAAAGGCATCGCTTTTTATCAAAACCTAATCACGAGTAATTTATCACACGTGATCCAGTCTCGAGGAGATATGGTGATGCCCTAGAAAATAGCCCCCATAATTAATAGGAACATAACGTCATAAATGGACCACCCAACGCAAAAGACATATTAGGCGCGATGTTAATCGTGAAGCCTGAAATCAAGTAAATCCATAACACACGTTCTCCCCTAAATAGAGCAACGCATGAGATCGTCCAGTTCAAGCAATACATAAGATCGCGATCAACATCATAACGTTTACAAGTATGCTGCCAGAGCAAACACGGTCTGCATGCCCTCTCGTCTCATTGGGTAAGAGTAAGCAGCTCGCTTGTCAAGCACCTCTTCTCTAACACAACCACGTATAACCTCTCAACCCTCTGGCATGAGGGCATGCGTTACACGTGTCTCCTGTCAGACCACCGCTTAGAACCCCTATAAATACCCCCCTTGAATCCTCAAGGAGAGGATCCGATTTTAAAGAGAAGAAGAAGAGTTCTACGATTCTCCCTGACATAAAACCCTCAGAGTTGAGTTGTTGAAGTCTTTGATCGAAGAAGAATGTATCTGGAGTAAGAACATCATCTGAAAGATTTCCTCTAAAGACGGCGATTGAACAGTGATTACCTGAACGCGAGCAAACAACATCGTGAGGGCTACCTTGACCCTTAAAGCGCCAACTAACAAAGAAACTGTATAATCATCCACCCTAATTGGCTTTACAGGTAATTAAGGGCATCTGTCGTCACCTTGAGGTATAAGTATAGGTGAAATTCCAAAAATGTTTCACTAGTAATATGGAATACATAAGTATAGGTATCATCATGGTTTATGATTTATGAAAGGTGAAAAGCTGGGGAGGTGAAGAGGTTCGGTAGAGAACAATGCAACCCAATGATTTCATAACAATATCAAGATTTTTTTTTTACCAGAGGAGCACTTTTGAGCCCCTCTCATCCATACCTCTTTTTGATAAAAGCATACGAAAAAATTATACTTTGTCATGGTTGGGCTGGGCGGATTTGGGCCGGGCCTAGATGAAATTCCTGGCCCATTTTAGCGGGTCGAGCTTGAGTCATGTCAGGTTTTTGGGCCAACAACCTTGTCTAAACCCACCCATGTGGGCGGACCGGATAATCCATCGAGTCGCCCATTAAAAGTTTGTGAAATATTTTATTTTTTTGCATTTGATCCTAAACTTTACAATATGTATCCCAAAAAAATTAAAATTTTATACAAAACAAAGGTACAAAACTTTAAAATCACACCTTATAATCTTTAGTTTTGATGAAAATAATTTATTTAATAGTATTGTATTCTTTAATTTATATATGATTTGAATACTATTAGTCATTTATTATTAATAGAGTAATAATAGATTTAGAATTATAAATTATATAATCAATATATCTAATATTTTACTACAATTTTATGTAAACAATATAATTAATACAGTATAAGCGGGTCGGGCCAATCCGCTTGGGCTTGATCCTTGGCCCAAGCCCGGCCATTTAGGCCTACTAGGTCGGGCTTGCCGGCCAGCTTGGACCAATTGTACGTCTTACGCCAAGCTTACAAATTTAGCCGGACGGGTTAGTCTATGTCTATTGAGGTCTAATAAAAATATATTAATATATAGTAATGATTACGATGTGATTGACAAGTCCAATTTATATAAATAACTAAAATATCGTTTATCCTAGTTATATTAGTAAAAGTAAAATTTTATTTTATAGGAGTATAAAATAGAAAACCCCATTATAAATACACCATGGGAGTTTTATACATCAAACAATACAATCTTGAAGAATCAAGTACATGCCCAAGAAGATCTGCATATATGATTTATACGCATTATCTGTTGCTATTTATTTCAAAGACAACTGGATCACCCAACCACATAATATACACATGCTGGAAAAGGCCTACCTTGAACCTCAATAATTGATAAACATCTCTCGGGCCGGGATCCTGCCGGTACACGTTATTATATAGCTGGTATATATTGGAGGAAATTCCAAATGAAATTTTGATATATATAAGTAAAATTCAACCAGATAATTAAGGTTGTTTTACAACTTAATCGAATCCAAACCCGACTGCAGTACTGTACAACACAATATTATATTGCAGATGAAGATCAAATGGAATCAATCACAGGTTACATCCAAAACTGCATATATAAAAGAAGTTTCATGTTTCTCATTACTCCAATTTTTCTATCCCAAACTCTTATCTCAAACCCCTATACCACGAAATTATTGTTTAAAAAATATATATTTAGCTTAAGTATAATCATTGTAACATTTTTTAAAAAAATCTCAATAATTCACTTTGAAAAAATTTAAATTATAAAATAGCATCTTTTTCTATTTTTTCTACATCTTTTAATGTATTACGGAGTATTATTTTTGTTCATTAATTTTTTGACATTTTCTTCAAATTTGTTATAATAATGACCATGCATAAACTAAATATACTTTTTAAAATATTAATTTAGAGACTAAATATTTTTTTGGGGATAAGGATTTGGGTAGATAATTTAGAGCCCTCTGAATGGCAGGGATCCGACGAAAGAATCGAATCAAATCAAATCAAAGATACAAACTAAACCCCCCAAAAAAAAATTAGAGAAAACAAAAGTGTACAGCTTGGAGATTAGTCTCAGAAGATCATGTCCACCAACCATGTTTTTCATCCAACAAAGCGAATTAGGTTCAATACCCACTCAATCAAGCACCTATCCCCTAATTTTAACGTCAAGTACATCAGTAAAGAACAAAACCTGAATAAATGTTGGGATGATGATCTTTAAACATACAAACTTCAACAAACAGCCTCATAGAGTCTTTGCTGCAGCTGTTCGGTGTCAATATCGATACATCTTGTTGTGTCATTAACCTACAATTAGTTCAGCAAATTAAAGCTATACTGATGGGTTCTCCTCCGGATAACATTAACGTGTTACTGTTAATTAATTGTATTAATAAGCTGACAGTAGTGAAGTGAATCACATATATACCTGGCAGTGAATGTTGTGAAAGAAGCCCTCGTTTGCTCGGTTGGATACGCAACTAACAACGTGGAGGCCTTGATCATTTAGAACCTTGAGTACAGCTGAAAGTGAAAATCTGTCTTCACTAAGACCAGTCACAATTTGTACTTGTAGCCCAACTGTGCTCGTGTAGACAGCGATGTTGCAGGCATTATTACTTGTTGAGGAACACCCATGTTTCCTACCACCACTGCCGTTGGATTTGTCATCTTCTAAGATTTTGAGCTTATCCCTTTGCACTCCCAACTCCTTGATGTTCTTCTGCAAATCTGTTATATAGTTGACCGACTCCGCTATGTGGTCACTCATGGACCGCTTTCCCTGCAAAATTGATCCCAAGAAATTAAAGGCTGTACGTGAATTTAATCATCTAAATCACTGAAAGACAAATTAGGGGAAAGAATCAAGGCAGAAGAGAGTGAAATCGGTGGGAGTAATTACTAATTTTATAAAGATAATTAAAAAATAGCGAAACCCTAATTTTGGAAATCAGGCATCAAGCGAGCTAAACAGATTGAATCGACAAAAATTACAAGCTTCGGAGTAGCTGAATAGGTAAAAGTGACAAACTTTAGGGCTGTTGAGGATTCAAATTGAGTGAACCTTAACATAGGGAGGAGGGAGGAGAGAGCGGAGGGAGGAGAAAAGGCCGGACATATCTTGCCGCCTTTGCCTCTCAATCTCCCTATGCACCATCTTCTTCACCATGCCGTTATCTAATTCATTAATTCCCACATCATTAACAGCGGCTGCACCGCCACCAACCGGCCATGACTTCCGGCCACGAGCTCGGCCTCTTCCCTTGGCGGGGGCAGAAGTACTGGCGGTGGACGGCTTATGTAGGTTGATGGCTGCAAGCAACTCATTCTGAGAGATGAGATCTTGCTCGGGATTGTTAGTAGCCTCACCCTGGAATGAGATCTCACCACTGTACTCGAAGGGAAACATATGCACTGTGTTGTGTTTGCGTGAGAGAGAGAGAGAGAGAGAGGGGTATTGAGAAACAGGCTAATGATATAAATGAAAGTGTTTGGGTGCATAGTGGCCAACAATTAGCGTTTTACTCATTTTCATTCGTGCCGTGAATTCTAATGCAATATGTTCACACTTCACATACAGGGTAGGTAAATCACGTGTAATGAATTTTTTTTTTAAAAAAAAAAGAAGAAAAGAAAAGAGGAGAGGACCTTTTTTTATTATTATTTTTACAGTAGGATGACATTGACAATGCAATAATCCCTAATCATCCCGGAAGATGATAGTTCAGGGTTCCATATTCTTAGGGAGTGGTTATATTACAAGTCTTAGCTATAAAGTCAGTACTATGATTTGCTTCTCAATAGCAGTGTCTGACTTGAAAGCTCCTAAAATGATTTTTTAACATCAATATCTCTTCGATCGTTCTAAGGATTTCTCATGGTACTTTGTCAGAATCCCCAATAGCATTGAGTACAGAAAGAGGTGACGAATTAACATTCTAAAAAATTATACATATTTTATGTTATCTCGATGCACCACAAACTTATTTGAGATATAATTTTTTTTTAAAAAAAATAACATTTTAAACTAAATATAATTGATCTTTTAATTATATATTGTAAAAATATTTTTTTCATAATATTTTTTTTTATATAAATGTAAATATAAATGCAGAAACACAAATATAATTTTTAAATTTTTTAAAAATAAAATTATATCTCAAATAATTTTTTGGTGCACCGAGTGGTTGAACTTTGTGTTGAAGGTGATCTTAGCCACTCCGTGTGAGTTAATTAAAAAGGACAAACACTTTCTTAAAAATGAAAGAATTGGTGATGAAGGAGGTGATAGAGGCAAATATGTAAATATTTTGTATGGATATGGACATGATTTAAATCCATTGATTTTTAATGTATAATTATGTTTTTATTATAAAAACATGGATATTGTCGCCAAGCATACTTGAAACTTTGAAGCCAAGGGATTCGACCTTTCGTGAATATCATTTCTGAAAATGACATTAATTCTTAAAAATGATAACATGAAAGTGAAAACTAGGATTGCTCAAACGGCCTAAACCAAAAATTTCGATTCGATATTTTGGTTTTTGACCTGAAACTGAATTTTAGAAAATTAAAGACCGGTCCAAACTAACTTGTATTTGAATTAAACCGAAATCGAATTTTTTGAGTCAGTTTTGGTTTGATTTTTGGATCGGTTCACATTATGAGTAACTTAGTGAAAAGTATAATTTATTATTTTCACAAACTTATTTAAGGATAGAATATAACCTCAATATAACCTCAAAATTAATAATTTAGATTTAATTGCTGAGCTATCTATAGTTAATTCCTGAGCTACCTATAATTTTTGCTAAAAGTGATACTAATGATTTTAAGGGAGTAATAGCTCTATTTTCTTGTTAATTACTTCGATGTTAATTATGAGGTTTTAAAAAAAATCTCAACCAGTGAATTTTAAGGATTGAGAAATACCATTTAAGAGAAGTATATTATTTGTTATTATGATCTATTAAGTTGTATGCATATAAATAGTTCAACAATCCTGTTATTCTATATTCATCGACCCAAAAAAAAACAAAACTAAAAAAAAATTCTACAGTAATATTTGAACAGTTGTAACTCAATATATATATATATATATATACACAATTTTTTTTGGTAGAGATTGTAACTCAAATAATGTGGGTTGGTACAACTTTTATTTTATTTACGGGGTAGTAAAATAATACTACTCGGTAATAAAATAAATAAATACGACACGTGCGTATACTGTAGGAATCCTCCAATGCAAATTGAAGTGGCGAATGGCCGGAGTATATAGCAGCAAAAACTACAGTATGATGAGAGAATTGATTCCCAGAATTGGAAGATTGATTTGAGACCCTTTAACCCTTTTTACTCTTCTTTATCTATTATATACTCCGTCCGTTCGGCAAAACTTGTCATTTACTATTTACGTACGCTTTTTTAAAATGATAAAAACTATATAAAATATTCATTTTTTAAAAAAAAATTAACAAGTTTGTATTTATTAATAATAATTACGAAATTGTTAAAAAAACTATTTAAAAAACTAGATATTTTATATAGTTTTTAGCTTATAAAAAACGTGTGTGAATAGTAAAACGTTAAATTTTGCGGAACGGAAGGAGTACCATTATTATCGCTTAGTTTGATCTGCAACAAGGGAACAAGTCAACAACTACGCAGTTTATCGTGCTCGGAGCAGAATCTGCTAACTTATTAATGGGCTCGTTAATGTGTCTAATATTTCTACCCAAATTTTAAACAGATTTTTTTTTAAAATATTGAACAGTTTATCGGTATTTATAACGATGAAAAAAGAAAGATAGTAGAAACTCTAACATTAGCTTTTATTTTAAAGCATCTCTCATGGTGGTAGGACATCCTATCCCAAACGAAAATCCATTTAATTTGATAATTTTTTTGGCCTTTTTGTAGATGAAAGGCTTGCTATGTTAGAAGGTCTGTGAATATCTTTTTGTAATTATTTAATATGTATATATATAAAACCTTAAACAATAAAACTAGTTATATATAAATTATATAATTATTATTTTTAATTAAGAATAAAAGTTATTGCATTGCAAAGATATTTACGAGTTCTTCAATAAGACTATAATATTCAACATATTTGAATTATCATTGTATAAATAATATTTTTAGAAAATGACATTCATCTTTTATTTATGTATTATAGATCCATCAAAATTATACATAAAAAATAAATATTGAGTTGCGCAAGCTACTAGCGAAGAAAAACAAGTATAAAATGAAACTATCAACTATTGAACCATAATCGCATCTAATACCCGCATTACACTCTTCATGAGCATTCTCTGTGTTCTAAAGCCACCACTTTAATTTTCTTCATGCACGTTTTTTTCACTGCTCGTTCCAAAGTTACCATAGCCAATATTTTCACTACCAAAATTTCCCTACTGACATGCAACTTTTGATTCACTTTGTAATTAGTTAAAGTTACAACAGGCAAATGATCGAGTGACAGAAATGAGATGTGAAATTAGTGAAAATTTCTTTAATATTTATAGATAGTTTTTAGTCCGTCAAAATTGGCCTATGGGGAAAACTATAAAATCAAATGATAAGCTAAAATAGAATATTATATGAAATATTCTCTTTTAGTAGGTGTTTTGACTTGGTCATTATGGCCTATGAGAAGAGCCTATGAGAAGAGATGCCTTTACTAGATAAACTCCTTATATGTCCTATTTTGCTCAACAGTTTTTTTTTCCGAAGCAGGATAATAATTAGGAAAGTCGCCGCCGCCGACCGGACCTCTTTCCTAGCGTGTCCGATTGGACGAGAACATCAAGTTCTGGATCCATCATGCTATCATCGACAAGGATGTTGTAGGCCAGACGTGCAATCATGTCAGCCACCACATTCGAATCCTTGAAAATGTGACGAATAGCAACATGAGACATATAGTTTAAATGAATTTTCGAATCTGCCATTAGTAGATCAATGTTCCAGTGACACGACCAGTCCCACAGGAGAGCTTTTATAATGACCAGACAGTCCCTTTCAATCAGAAGGTATTGAATTCCCAATAGTTTTTCCTTTTTCACACCCATGTAAAGCCCCACAACCTTAGCAAAAACTATCGAACTGTTATTACATCTGCCCGACCCTAAGGAAAAAATGTTGTCATTGTGATCACAAATGACATAACCGTATGAGCCTTCCTCCGACTAGCAATACGAACCGTCGAAATTTAACTTATAATACCCAGAGGGTGGTTTTTCCCAGACTATTGGTTTTCGCAAGGTATATCTGCTCGAACTGGGGTTGTTTGATTGCGCCGGTCATGAACTACAAAGCCCAGAGAAATTTGGGTTTGTTAGTTGAATTCGTACATTCATACCAATTCTGCTTAGACGTAATGCAGAAAAGAGCAATTTCATGCGTCTTGACAGATGTAACATGCTTGAAGACAAGCTAGTTTCTGAAAAACTAAATACCTCACCAAGCAAAGGCTAGGTACCCGGTTGTACTCTTAACTAGATTTGAAAAAATATTGTTTAGAATGGCATTTGGCTTGGAGTCAGCTGTTAAGCCTGCTGTATTAGGTTTACGAATCTGAAGTGCCAAGAACATCTCGTTTGTCATGGGACATTTGATAGGCTAAAACCTGCACTACAAGTGTACGGGTTCAATTTTAATATATCGAGCGTCGTATCCGTAGGGACTATGTGGTATTGATTGTAACTTTAAACTGATTTAACTAAGTCAAGAAAAATAACGGAGAAATAATTATATGGAATCAAGAAAGTTACCAACTAAAATGGATACGAGGCAAATCTAGGGTAAATGATCACCACAACGACGCTTTAGTATATTAAAATTAATATTCGTGTTACATTGTCTGAGTTTGTTGAAGGTAGATCGTCTAAGATAATCGCAAATCTCCTTTCGGAATCAAAGCGAATGTGTCTAAATTGGTTAACAATCTTCTATCGGACTCAAGAAACCAATTTAGACCCTTTAAGTTCGTAGATTTTTAGATGATAATCATATCAACATCGCCTTTCGATCTCGATCGATATCAAAATCATCTAAAATATCTATGACAATCTATAAATCCTCAAGAAATTCGATTATCTTTCGATAAATCAAACTCCAGGTTTAATCTTATGGTTCCGATGGATCCAATAGCTTTTCGGCCTAAATTCACCATCTGAATTCTAACTTAGGGTTTTAGTCTTTTGATTTCAAACCCTAAATCAATTCTAATTAATTTTCATCAACTAGGGCTGGCGCAATAGGATTAATATCAATTTCAACACTACCAAATCATCGTTTGGATCACCCAAACCCTAGAACGGAGAAATTAGAAAAACATAATATAATAAACAAATCAACTAGATTATAAACAGAAATAGATCAAAGTTTAGAGTAGAATGCAAACCGAAATTCCGTCCTCGATCCAAAACTTATACCGTCAAAAACAAAGAACGAAAACTAAACCTAAAAGATTCGGAAGGCCGAAGCCATGTCCACGGCAAAAGTCTCCACTCCCTTTCTCGAGCAATGGTACGGGAGTTATAAAGTTTAAATTTATTAAAATTACAATCTCAACCCATAAAATTAAATAATTAAAAACTAGTCCAACACCCAATTATAAATTTAACTCCACAAAACAGCCCTAAGATTTAGCAACTTCCGCACTTGACAATTTAGCTCATCGTGTCCGATCCCATATGCTCATCGTTCCGTATTAAAGCTTGATTTTCCTCAATATTACCCTCAAAATGTCTGAAACAAATAAAAACCAAGTGTAGACTATGAAAATGCAAAATATAATAAATAAAGCATCAAATATGATACATATGCATGAAAATGACCTAAACTAATATGCAAATGCAACCCTGAAATATGACTAAAATAGATGTTATCAAATCACCCCATGCTTGAACCTTGCTTGTCCTCAAGCAAGAACAAGTGTAAATATTCACAAGAAACATTTCGGCTTTTATCCAAGCAATGTGTTTGCCCATTTAGATATAGACATTGGATTCAAAAACAAAAACAAGCAAAACATAGAAGAGACAAGTCAAGACATCAATTCCAAGACCTCACATAGGACATATTTTTGTGGAACACTCTCACTCATGTGTTTAAGGTATAAAAGTTTCGCTCTAGCTCAAATCTTGAAGACTCATCTACCATAAGCTTGAATTAGCGTCCTAACTCTCCACCACTTGGACTATGCACATAAACATAAATCATGAGGTCTTTTCATGGGTTGTAATAGGGCCATGGTAAGAAATAAAAGGTATGGATTCTTTGGCTATGTGGTGCTAAAATCCGGGAAATAGAACTACTTCCTAAACTTGAACCACAATTGTTCTTTTCTCAACACACATACCAAAGTCCTCACAACAACCACACCGCATAATTAAATAAGCTCAAAACTCTCAAATTTTGATAACCCACTCCCTTTTTACAAAGTATTCTCTAGTGATGAAGAAGAATTTATTCTCTCTTTTTTCTTTTTCTTTTTAAAATTTTTTTTTTTTCATATTTTTTTCTTCATCACAAGAAACTTACAACTTAAACACCCTACCCCTCACTCAATACATAATCACTCAAAGCACATATTCCTTCTTGTCCACAAAACTATAGATAAATATATTTCATCCTAATTCCCGGATGGGTAAACGAGGCTAAAAGGCTTAAGGATAATCTCGTGAAGCTACAAATGAATAGGCAAATAGGCTCAACGGGCTTGAAGCAAAAGATACAATAAATGGGTAGGAAGGGAATAATAGGCTAACAAAAATTGCCTCAATCATGTTTATGCAATGCACACAAGTCATATATGTGGCCTCAAGAGGTTCTAACGCAAGTTCTGAAGATAGAGAAATCAAGTTGAGCCATTCACAAACAAAAGAAAGAGGACTCCTGGATGTCAGTCCTAGGCTCAGAAGCTCACAACTTTTTGTCTCAGAATCTCAATCTCAACAAGTCTCATGATGATTAGTATTGAAAGAATTACAGCATAAACCCAAATATCCAAATCATCACTAGCTTTTAACATGCCTTAGAGGATATCATCAACCAATTTCAATCAAGGAAGTGACATGTTCTTCAAGAAGGGCAAGGAATTTTTATAGGAAGGGTTCATCTCAAGACATCTATATGCAAATGCAATGCAATGCATGAAATGCACATGAAAAAGAAAAATGAAAAAAAATATATGAAAAAACAGAGTCACACAAGAAGTTCTCCACCCCATGCTTAAAATCTACTTTGTCCCCAAAGTAGAGAAATGAAGAGTAAGAGGTAGAGGAAACTTACCAAACAAATGAGGCACTTTGAGCAATTCTTCAAATTAGCTTAGGAGGGAACGATGGGGATCATGAGCACAATTCAGCAACCCTAATCCAAGGTAGTAGTGTAGGGAGTTCATTTGGAACCTTCTGTTATATCTTACAAAATTCCGGCAGCATCTCCTTTGTAATTGGCCTGTACACAGCACAAAAACGCAGCAGACGCAAGCCTAACAAGTATAGCAAAATCACAATAGGAACCAATAACCAATGGAAATCAGCACTACATCAATGCAGTCATCAAAGAAAAATCAGCCCTCTAGATCATGCTCGGCCATAAAGGCTAAATTCATGAAAACTTGATATGGACACAGAGAGCATGAGACAAGCAGAAGAACTCTAGGAGGGACAGTCATAAAAATCACCAAGAGAAGCACCAAACACTTCAAAAACATTAGTGTATATGACTAAACTTCCAAGGCTAAAGTGATCAATTTCAGCCACAAAGATCAATCAAACCACACTCTAAATTCATCAAAAGATTCCTGAAGCAAGAGATTAAAAACAATTCATTCCATGGAATTAATTTCATCCGAACAATTAATGATGCTGAACAGTTCAATCCTCAAAATTTTCTCATGACATTCCCAAATTGCAAAAGGTAAGGGAAACTAACATACCTGCACTTACCATCGAAATCGAAGTCGAGTTGCATCCCGGAGTAACCGCTGGGCCGAGAGAGGGAATGGTGGTGCAACTGGTGTGGCGTCTGGAGGTTGGGAGAGCCGGTGCGGGAGGGAGAGCGACGCGATGGCTGTGCGGGAGAATGAGAGGTAGGAGAGGCGGCCTGAGGGAAGATCCCGGCGAGAAGGAAGGCGGAGGAGATCTGGGTGGCGAGAGAGAGACCAAGAGCAGGTGGTGCGGCACCAGGTTACGGTTCCGGCGACAGAGAGAGAGAGAGAGAGAGAGAGAGAGAGAGAGAGAGAGAGAGAAGAACAGCAAACCCTTGAATTGGTAAATAAAGAGCGGTCATTCCGGGATTCGAACCGGGGACCTATGGGTACTACCCACAAATCCTTTCCTGGACTTATGGGTAGTACCCATAGGACGCGTCTCTCTGGACTTGTGCTAATTCAGAGGGAATTAGCACTCTGGACTTTGAAGAACAGCAAACCAAAGAGAGGAGAAGGACGCGTCTCTCTAATTTTTTTCATTTTTCATTTTTGATTTTTTTTTAGAAAATTTCACTCGACCGAGTGAATAACATACTCGACCGGGTGTCGATCTTACTGCACTTCCTGGAATCCACTCGAGCCAATGGGAAATCCCACTCGACCAGCACCCATCCTTTTTTTCCTTCTTTTTTTTTGACAGAACTATATAATCTTACTAGTTTAGTACTCGCACTTTTGTGCGGTCTATTTTTTTAAATCAATACATTTAATATATAAAGTTAGTTAATTAAATCAGGTACCAACCATATGACTATAATTGACATTTGGACTCGAAATCAAATCAAACTCGACAAATTGAAATCCATGCATCGGAATAGACGATTGCTCAATCTGAGTGATAGAAGTTTTACTGAATAGTAAAATACGATGTTTGAATGGACTGCATCGTATTTTAACGGTGTGTTCGTAGACTTCAAAATCCTTGATGGAATACGTAAGCCCTTCTACCATGTGCTCGACCATGGTTAAATATTTCTTTTTAAAGGACGCTTGTATCTTCGAACCCTGCACATAAATTGTAAATGTAAATGTTTATGGGTGCAAATAAATGTAAACATCGCCCAATACCCAATTTCAATAAATCGAAACTAATTAAAAGATAGACAGCATAAAGTACGAAGGAATCATTAATTGGTACGCATAAAGACTAATTCGCTTAAGCACATTGCTGCTATAAGAAAGGATGGAAAAAAACTAACAAAAGATGATCTATTTATTAGATGAAATGTGTACAGATATGATGATGACGATTTTTATACATTTTTTATTTCGTAGTACGTCTAGGACTTTCCGAATGGTAGTCACCGAAGTTGAAATATAACAAACCCAAAGACAAACAGTAAACACACTGATCAATCTCACTACCAAAAAAAAATCAATCTTTAAACACAAATACGTTTTCATCTATCAAAATAATGTCAATGGAAGGAATTGTTCCAGGATCAGTGTAGCTTAGGGTTTTCGACATTCTTAAAACATGAACAATTATATTCCATCGAATTCTTGAGGTGTTTTCTTGTTGTGGTAGTAACTCGTCCAGGTAATGAAATTGTCCATGGCCTAAAAAAATTAGTTTTATAATAAAGAATCAATGAAGTGAAGAAGATGATTGCAGTATTAATAAATTAAGTATTTAACAATAATAGAGTATAGGGATATAAATTTAACATACCTCTCCTTTTCACATTACCGTTGTTCTCTATGAGCATCTTGCCTTTGTTTTTTTTTACATCGTGTGATTCTCTACATATAGCCGCAGTTAGATCAAAGAATGCATAATTATCTACAAATGCTATAAATCTCAGCATGAACACATATTGTGATAATAGCTAGTCCGAAAGAATTAAAATGAAGAGAGCACAGAAAGGAGATTGACATCACCTTAGTCTTGTTCAACCGGTTGTCTTAGGGGATCCAAATAAATCAATTAAGCAAATTTGTTCAAGAATTTAAATGAAGAGAGCACGGAAAGGAGATTGACATGACATTGATTTTTATAGATTTGGCCGGTTAGGATCTCCTCTAAATTAGATTAGATAAGTTTAGATTTTAACAATAAATGAACAAACAATTAAAATAAATCAATTAAAAATTACCAAACAATTAAAATAAATCAATTAATCTTAAAAATAAAAAATATCTACCGATAGCAGGTTAAGGGGATCAAAATCAATCATATATATTTACATCACGTTGATATTTGAAGATTTGGTTAAGATCTCTTCTAAATTAGGTAAGTATAGATTTTAACAATAAATTAACAATCAATTAAAATAAATCAATTAAAAATTAACAAACAACTAAAATTAATCAATTAATCTTCAAAATAAAAAAGCTACCGATAGCCTCATCCAAATCAATCATATATATATTTACATCACGTTGATTTTTTAAGATTTGGTTAGGATCTCCTCTAAATTAGATTAGATAAGTTTATATTATAAAAATAAAATAAAAAACAATTAAAATAAATCAATTAAAAATTAACAAACCATTAAAATAAATCAATTAATCTTAAAAAATAAAAAATAAAAACGCTACATTAAAGGAGAAGCCGACACATGTCGTAGGCGACTTCTCCTTTAGTATTATAATATAGATATAGATTTTTAAGATTTGGTTAGGATCTCCTCTAAATTAGATTAGATAAGTTTATATTTTAAAAATAAAATAACAAACAATTAAAATAAATCAATTAAAAATTAACAAACCATTAAAATAAATCAATTAATCTTAAAAAATAAAAAAAAACGCTACATTAAATGAGAAGCCGCCACATGTCGTAGGCGACTTCTCCTTTAGTATTATAATATAGATTCTTAAAAAAAATCTACCTTTATTTAGAATAAAATAAAATGAAATAAAAACTCACCTTGGTTGCCTCGAAAGCGTTTGAACCTTCCCGAATGGATGGTCCATGGCCCAATTCATCCATCAAGCAAAGTCTTTTTCAAGCGGAATAGTAGAAATTCGTTGAAGTTCAAGCTCCCAATGAATGTGCTCATCCTCTTCTTAGCATATCGTCCTTTTGTGTCTTCACTAAATCCAAATGAAAACCCCTCCATGAAATTTTTGTCCTCAAGCTCATCTTCCGAATCCTCCTTATTTTCTAAAATTTTCTAGTCAAGAGAAATGACAATTCAATCATCATTGAACTTTATCTCATCGTGAACATGGAAAATTTCAGAAATACTTGAAACATTCATCCGTTGAGTCTCTTGGATCTGCATTAACTCGTTATCGAAATCGGCTTGGATTTTTTTATAGTAGGGTTTCCAAGATATATAGTGAAGTACTCTTCCATATATATCAACTTGGACGATTCTGGTGAATTTTGTGAAGTTTGATCTTGACACCCAGGTGGTGCGTATCCCTCAACGAGATCCCTCTCGTAAGAAAGGTGAGGATGCAACGTGTAGTACACCTCTTGTTCCTTCCCAAATGGAGCTTTCAACAACGAGCAATCACTAGCAACATGACCAAAAAACCCGCAAAACTCACAATAGCTTATACCGTCCATTTGAGCACAACCTGAAATCAGAAAGAAAAGGAAAAAATCAAAAGAAAAAGAATGACTTAGAAAAATTAGTCTAAATGAACAACCAATACAAACAATAGTCCCCGACAACGGCGCCAAAAACTTGATAGGCTAAAACCTACACCACAAGTGTACGGGTTCAATCGCAGTATATCGAGTGTCGTATCCACAGGGACTATGTGGTATTGATTTTAACTTTAAACTGATTTAACTACGTCAATAAAAATAACGGAGAAAGAATTATATGGAATCAAGAAAGTTACCAACTAAAAGGAAGAAACAATACAGAATTGTTAGTAAACAATGGATACAAGGCAAATCTAGGGTAAAGGATCACCACAACGACGCTTTAATAGATTAAAATTAATATTCGTGTTACATTGTCTGAGTTTGTTGAAAGTAGATCGTCTAAGGTAATCGCAAATCTCCTTTCGGAATCAAAGCGAATGTCTCTAAATTGGTTAACAATATCCTATCAGACTCATGAAACCAATTTAGACCATTTAAGTTCGTAGAATTTTAGATGATAAGGATATCAACATCGCCTTTCGGTCTCGATCGATATCAAAATCATCTAAAATATATATGACAATCTATAAATCCTCAAGAAATTCGATTATCTTTCGATAAATCAAACTTCAGGTTTAATCTTATGGTTCCGATGGATCCAATAGATTTTCGGCCTAAATTCACCATCTGAATTCTAACTTAGGGTTTTAGTCTTTCGATTTCAAACCCTAAATAAGTTCAAACCAATTTTCATCAATTATGGCTGGCGCAATAGGATTAAATCTAACAATAATCAAACAAATGAATATCAATTTCAACACTACCAAATCATCGTTTGGATCACCCAAACCCTAGAACGGAAAAATTAGAAAAACATAATATAATAAACAATAAACTAGATTATAGACAGAAATAGATCAAAGTTCAGAATAGAATGCAAACCGAAATTCCGTCCTCGATCCAAAGCTTATACCGTCAAAAACAAAGAACGAAAACTAAACCTAAAAGATTCGGAAGGCGGAAGCCATGTCCACGGCAAAAGTCTCCACTCCCTTTCTCGAGCAATTGTACGGGAGTTATAAAGTTTAAGTTTATTAAAATTACAATCTCAACCTATAAAATTAAATAATTAAAAACTAGTCCAACACTCAATTATAAATTTAACTCCACAAAACATCCCTAAGATTTAGCAAATTCCGCACTTGACAATTTAGCTCCTCGGGTCCGATCCCATATGCTCATCGTTACATATATTAAAGCTTGATTTTCCTCAATATTAGCCTCAAAATGCCTGAAACAAATAAAAACAAAGTGTAGACTCCGAAAATGCAAAATATAATAAATAAAGCATCAAATATGATAAATATGCATGAAAATGACCTAAACTAATATGCAAATGCAACCCTGAAATATGACTAAAATAGATGTTATCATCATTCCAACAGTAAGTGGAAAGTAGATTCCCTAGAGCAATCGCAAAAGCTGCAGCCGGAAGGTACCGCTACATGAGATCGTTCTAATCTATCTGAAGTAGGTAAGCCATCGCGAGACATTTTCCATAGAAAATGTCTAATTTTGAGGGGGAAATTTAGTTTCCAAAGCCAGTTACAGTCGAAATTTGAGTAACTGTCATGAAACGGGATGATGGATGAGGCCGAGCTGGTTGAGAACCAGTCATCCTTACTTGGCCCCCAAAAGAGTCTTTCATGGAAATCGTTGTCAGAAAGTTTAATCTGAATGATGTTGTCAATGATTGCAGTGTTTAGTAAACCTCCTAGGTCCGTATAAAGCGCTAAGACATTCCAATTCTTGTTGGTATCAATGAACCTATTAACAGACCAATTGGCAAAATCATCATCAATCGGTCGGAGAGCGAGATCTGCTAAGGGATTCTATGGAACCCAGTTGTCCCGCCAGAAATTTACCGACAGACCATCCCCAATAGACCATCGGAGGCCTGGTTTAAATAAATGCCTAATAGAGACTAACTTTGACCACTGCAACGAGGTGTTTCCTTTTTTTAGTGTATTTTAGAAGTGTAGTATTCTTTAGATATTTTGTTGTAATTACTTTTACCCAGATGTTATCTCGTTGAGGGATAATTTTCCAAAGCAGCTTCATTTGTAAGGCAATATTCATAGTTTCTGCCTTGTAAATACCAAGACCACCAGACAGGGTATCAGAACAGATCTTATCCCAGCTGATTAGTGGAGTTGACTCAGGGCCTTTGTTCCAAAAGAATTGTATGTACACTTTATTGAGTTCATGCAAAATCAACGTAGGTAACATAAAAGCCTACATTATAAATAGCGGTTGTGCGCTCAAGTTTTCTTTAATGAGGACCTTTCTACCCTCATCAAATAGAGAAGCAGCTTTCCATTTACTCAGCTGTTGTTTGTCTTTTAGGACCACATCCGCAACCGTATCGTGTTTAACTCTTCCATTTATAATTAGGCATCCGAGTTACTTCTCAAGACAATTCGTTTGAGTAATCCCTAGAGTTGAAGCAACCGTGTGAATAGCCATGTTAGGCGTGTTAGAAGAAACTTGAAAGCTAGACTTGTGTAAATTGACCCTTTGGCCCGAGATCTGGCAGAAATGATTGATAGTATCGGTTAGTTTGTTACATATTGACTGGGTTGTTTTACCAAATAGCATTATGTCATATGTGAAGGCGAGAAAAGGGATTTTAACCCCTCTCCGACCCAAGTAGAAACCCATGTCCTTTGACATAGATGCCTGCCGATGTATCGTTTTAGCAAGGACTTCAGCTGTAAGAATAAATAGGAAAGGTGACAGGGGGTCACCCTA
Source organism: Persicaria tinctoria (assembly GCA_037127255.1). Classification (NCBI taxonomy): domain Eukaryota; kingdom Viridiplantae; phylum Streptophyta; class Magnoliopsida; order Caryophyllales; family Polygonaceae; genus Persicaria; species Persicaria tinctoria. Next base: position 52,571,103 of record JBANSL010000014.1, on the reverse strand, counting down.
CCTCAAGACCCTAGTGGGGTTTAAAGGTGTCGAAGGTTCATCATTTATGAGAACCGAATAAGAAACGGTTTGGACACACTCTTGAATCCACCGAATGAACTTGTGGTCAAAGCCGAAGTTTCCCAGAACGGAAAAAAGGAAAGACCATTCAATCCTACCATAAGCTTTTTCCATATCCAGTTTGATGACCATGTAGCCACATCTCGCTTTGGTTGTTCTAAATGAGTTGAGAATCTCATGGGCAATTAGAATATTGTCATGTATGGACCTCCCGTTAGTAAACGCGCTTTGTAAAGGATGAATCAGTTTGTCATAAATGTTTGAAAGTCTAGTAGACAGAATCTTGGAGATGATTTTATAGACAGTAGAGCATAGACTGATCGGTCTGAAATGGTTAACACAGTCCAAGTTTTTTTTTTTTTAATTAATGTAATAAATGTATGGTTTACTTGGCGTAGCATTCTCCCAGAGTGAAAAAAAGCCTTGATGGCTTTAATGACAGATGGTCCCAGAATATTCTAGTAGGCCTGATAGAACCCCGCCAACATGCCATCGGTCCCCGGAGCCTTATCGGGTTTAATAGAAAATAGAGCGGACTTGATCTCTGAATTTATTATTGGGGCCGTTAGAGCCCTATTCTCTGTTTCCGATATTTCTGTATCAATAAAATTCAAATCCTCTCCGAATGAAAGCACATGGTTGTACGATGAGTTGAAGCGGTCGGAGAACTTTGAGACGAACTCATCTCTAATCAAATTATGGTCGGTCAACAGAAGACCAGATTCTGTTGTGAATGTTATTGAAGGTCCTCTTGTGCCACTTTTTCGCGAGGACTTTAAGAAAAGAGGTTTTCTTGACCACTTTGAAAATGTTTGATCCCTCCGGGTTGATGCGTCACGCTTGTTTAACAATATTTTTGAACTCAGGTTTAGTGGTCCAAGCTAATTCGAAGCGGAAATGTCGTTTGTTTATATGCGTTTGTGAACGTAAATCAATTGATATCGGTGCGTGGTGAGAATTTGTAAGAGGGTGGATTCTAACCCTTAATCCATCCTAGGCAACAATGATTTCGGATTGGGCTAGCTGACGATCAAGTTTTGCAAAACTGTTGTTTGGTAATCCCGTTTTTTTCCTTTGCCAGGTATAATTTACTCCATGTGTGGGTACATCATTTAGTAAAATTAAGGTCATTTTTTATCTGTTGTAATCTCCTGAAACGAATATGGGAAGGGACAATCCGCCCCAACTTGTTGTCCGGGATCGCGGTTTCATTTAGATCGCCCAAGATACAGAACGGAAGTAGAAGTTGCAAAGAGTAATGCATTACAAATTCCCAGAATGGGTTTTTCGACTTGTATTCCGGTGGTGCGTACATGAGAAAGAAAGCCATTGTTTCGTTTATGTTGTGATCATGAGATGCGTATGTAGCATGTGTGTCAATCTCCACAATGGTGAGTCGGTGACACCCTCAACCCCGGTCTGACCCTCAGTGGTGCCAACAACGTCACCGTCATCATCAGTCGATGGATCCTCTGAAGACCCAAAGTACCTTGACCCACTGTCCTCAGGCACCTCAGCTTGATCTACTATAACATCTCGAATGGCCCGAACCTAGAAGTAAGCTTACAAGCCTTTAACTTCCATTATCCGACGTCCTCGACTGTTGTTTCACAAAATAATTGTAATTAGAATTTAGAGATTATATATAAGATGTTTGTCGATATATTTCAATAATTTCAATTTTTCTAATTAATTATACTCAACGATTTAAATCGATCTTTTGTTGATTTAATTTTTTCTTCATTATTTTTAACACATTAAATCTAACGATTTTTTAAAGGATTCATTTTATAACTTTGATTTTTTCTATTCGATATTTTTTTAAAAATATTCAAAGGATTTTAATAAAAAAAATCATTTGATGAACTTTTAGTATTTTATTTTTTTCTCGTTATTTTTTAAAACATTAAATGTAATTAATTTTCGCGTTCCCTATATGCACCGCAAATATTTCGTCGGATTCAATGTTGTAGCAACGTTGGATTAGACATTACTACAACGTCCAATCCGACGTTGTTAATTGTGTGCTAATTTCACTTATCGGATGTTATAACGACGTTGAATTTGACGTTTTACAACGTCAAATTGAACGTTGCTAATACGGGTCAGATCGGGCCTAATATACGATATTTAAAAAAAAAATTAATTTGCAACGTCCAAAAGGACGTTGTTTTTTTTTGTGAGTGTGGGTGGGTGGGTGTGAATTTTTTTTTACCCTAGCAACGTCGGATACGACGTTGTTAGCCCGGTTCGGCCCGATCCAATCATTAACTTCACATATTACAACGTTAGATCCGACGTTGTAATATAATTAATGTTGCAACGTCGGGTTCGACGTTGATTAGCACGTCTAATCCGCGGATTCACGGTGTATATAGGGACACCCTTAATTTTTAATGGATTTATTTTATAATTTTGATTTTTTCTAATCGATATTTTTAAACAATCTTTAATGGATTTTAATATAAAAAAAATTATGTGATGACTTTTTTTTTTATTTTATAACTAATTAAGTTTTAAAGGATTTATTTTATAATTTTTATTTTTTCTATTCCATATCCTTTAAAAAATATTTAAAGGATTTTAATAAAGAATAATTACAAACTAATTATGAATAAAACAATCTAATTTCACACAAATCAATACAATTTCAATAATTCAGAAAACGTTCGAAATAACCTAATCTAATTCCGATAAAATCAAAATTAAAATCTAATTAATTCTGATTAAATTACATTAAAATCCTAAAGTAATGAAAAAAAATCTATTTAAAATATATAAAAAAAACTAATCTAATTCCGCTAAACTCCTAATCTAATTCCCCTAGTTCCAAACAAATCCTAAAATTTTCATAAAATATAATAATTTAATCAATAAATCATAAACTAAATTCTAAAATTATATTTAAATTCTAAAAAACCTAATCTAAAGATGATAAATTCTAGAGAAAATGGCACAAATTTTCACTCTAATTTGAGGATTGTCCTACCTTTTGTATTAATTGCTAATCTGTCCGTCTTTTTTAACCTACTCCTAACGGCCTTTCGTTTTTCACTTTATCTTTTATCGTTCTCCAAAAGGGAAAGCTCAAACCTTCCGTCATCTGTGACCGTCGTCACCCCATCATCACCCCCACCACCACCGTCGTTGCCATTGAATCGCCGCCTCCTCCACCTGCAGAAAGCACCTCTTCCGGTCTCCTTCCTAGGGTTTCTCGGCCTCAATTTGTTGGATTGGAGAAGGGCAGCGCCGTTCGGTGAAGATCTCGCTCCTGTGCCGCTCTTCGATCCCGCGCCGGTCGCCGTTCCTGTGTCGTTCCTGTGCCCTCCATCGATCTCCATCGCCCTCCATCGCCGTTGAGAACACTGAACGCCGGCGAAATCAATTGTGAGAGGAAGTGGCTCCTCCTCGCTCCCCCGCAGCACCTTCTCCCCTTTCCTCCTCCTCGCTCCGTTTATCGAAGATCTAGGGTATAACCGACCGGTGGTTTCAATTCCGTCTCTCCGACTCCATCTTTGGGTGCCTGAAGATGATTTCCTCGATTGAGTCCTCTCGATCGACTCCCCCGGAGTTTCTTTCCTTCTGCTGTAAGTATCTCTCCACCGTCGGTGCATTTTTTACATCTAATGATCAGATTGCTCAACAAATTAGGAATCCACAGATTGCTCAAATGTCCGTTCCTTCTCCCTGTTGAATTTATTGATCGACAAATTGTTGGTTCCTGTGTACGAACAAGTTTGCTCTTGAATCCTTGCATCAGGAGCTACTGTGGACTGTTTTTTGTTTCTATAATATGTGATTTTAATTTGAGAAACAATTGGAGTTTGCTATATTATTTCATTTGCTTGTGATGAATAATACAGATGTTTGTTGCAATGCTTTTGATGTGTGTTATTTGCTTTTGATGTGTGTTATTTTCTGAATCTGTTTGCAATTTTAGGTTTGGCTTCAAATTTCTGAATCTCTCTTTTTGAGGCTCAATCTTTTTTTTTTTTTTTTCTGATTTTACTGGTGTTGCAAACATCTAGCTGATATCTTCTGGAAATATTGACATCTTCTTGAAATGCTGACATCTTCTGAAATGCTGACATCTCCAATATAAGATTATATTTGTGTAATTAAGTAGACCATTTCCAATATAAGATTATCAGCTACATATATATAAGATTTAGAAACATATGTGCTGACACATAGTGAATATGTGCTGACATGTGCTATTTTTGTTCAATTCAAGTAGATGTATAGGTTATTTTTTATTTCTAATTGTGTGGAATGATCTCTAGTGCAAATATAACATGTTGACATGGGTTTTGTACACTAGATGAATGAGTTTTTAAATTATTAAAAATCATGTCAGCAAGCTTAATTCGAAACTAGAGATACTTGCCTAATATGCGGTCTCGGTAGAAGTGATATTAAGCATCCGGTGTCGGATTCTCTATTATGATATCTTTCTGGAAAGGGAATCGCACCACGGTTCAAACAATTTTTTTAACAAGGGTTTAAGGGCTTAAAATTCATCTAGCACTTTAAAGTTTCCGGACATGGAAACTAGATGTCTTTTTCAGCCACCGGAGATCATTTAAGGGCTTAAAATTGAGTTTTTATGTTTTTTTCGACAATATCAACAATTTTGTTATTTTATTTTTATTGCTTAACAACTAGGGTTTGGTTCCACTTTTCCTATTTAATAACGTGTTTGTATATTTAAATTGAAATGTCTTGTGATTTCTGACTTATCTAGAGATATTAGCTAGTAGCTCTACAAAGTTTAATTGTGTGCTGACATGTTTCTTTTTTATTTCTAACTGTGTGTTGACATAGTATCTTTTTGTGTTAAAATAGTCTCTTTTTGTGCAATTCAAGTAGATTAATATGTTCTTTTTTTTTATTTCTAATTATGTGCTGACATGATCTCTTGTGCAAATATAACATGCTCAATTCCAATGTGTAATTAACTTGATTTGGCGTTTGTATAAAATTCATCTAGCACTTTAAAGTGTGCTTTCTTTATTTTTCCTTGTCGTTTTTCGTAATATTCTTGATTGATAAGTCATCTTTTTGAGATTTACACTTGCATAGCTCTTTACTAGGCTTATTGCTGGGAGGAATATGATTTTTCACATTATTTGCTTAAAAGTAAGAGGGAATAATAATCTTGCTGACATCCGGTGTCAACAGTTTAAATTTGCATAACAGATTGTTACATTTGCATAACAGATTATTATATGTGCATATCATAAAGTTATATTTGCATAACAATAACTTATATTTGCACAACATAAACTTTATCTTTTACCATTTTTTTGTTGTTGTGTGAGAACATAACAAGGTTTTGTGATCTGTTATGCTAGTTATGCTGTATTTATCCAATTCTCCCTATGAAGTATGAATTCTCTTGCTAGTTATGCTATGTTTTATATCTATTTGACATTTATTGTTCACATGTTATTGCTCTTGCTAAAAGCTACTGATATACTGTAGAATTTGTTAACTATGCTGATTTGAAAACAGATAAACAGAAAGAAAAGATACGTGTGTTGACATGATCTCTTTTTGTGCAATTCAAGTTGATGTATAAGTTTATTTTTATTTATAATTGTGTGCTAACATGACCTCTTTTTGCGCAATTCAAGTTGATGTATATGTTCTTTTTTTTTTCTGTTAGAATGTATATCTTCTTTTTTATTTCTAATTGTGTGTTGACATTGTCTCTTATTGTGCAATTCAAGTAGATTTATAGGTTCTTTTTTTATTTCTAATTGTGTGTTGACATGATCTCTTGTGGAAATATAACATGCTTAAATCCAATGTGTAATAATTAACTTGATTTGGCATTTGTATAAAATTCATTTAGCACTTTAAAGTGTGCTTTCTTTATTTTTCCTTGCCATTTTTCGTAATATTCTTAATTGATTAGTCATCTTTTTGAGATTTACACTTGCATAGCTCTTTACTAGACTTATTGATGGGAGGAATATGATTTTTTACATTATTTGCTTAAAATTAAGAGGGAATGACAATCTTGCTGACATCCGGTGTCAACAGTTTCAATTTGCATAACAGATTGTTATATGTGCATATCATAAAGTTACATTTGCATAACAGTAACTTATATGTGCATAATAGATTGTTATATGTGCATATCATAAAGTTATATTTGCACAACATATTGTTATATTTTACCATTTTTTGTTGTTGTGTGAGAACATAGCAAGGTTTGTGATCTGCTTTGCTAGTTATGCTATATTTATCCCATTCTTCATGAAGTATGAATTCTCTTGCTAGTTATGCTATGTTTTATATTGATTTGGCATTTATTGTTCACATGTTATTGCTCTTGCTAAAAGATACTGATATATTGTAGAATTTGCTTAAGCTTGCATAACATCGGGTTATATTTGCATAACAGAAAGTGCTGACATGTAATTTTTTATTTTTTTTAAATCGAAAAAAAAAATTCTGAATGTTATGTTATAATATAATTAAAAGCCTTTTAGCTCAATGGTAGAGCGATGTGCTTATGCGCAAATTCGTGGATTCGAATCCCGCATAGGCTAAAGTTTATAATAATTCTAGTAATTTACAAAAGTTTCTAATAAATGTTGACATTTAGCTTAAATGTTGACATTTAGATTAAATGTTGACATTTATATTAAATGTTGGCATTTAGATTAAATGTTGACATTTAGCCATTGATGTGCAAAAGATTTATCTTTTACCATTTCTTTTATTAGAGGATAGTAAAAGTTTGAGCTTATCATCTCATGTAATATGATATCAATTTCGAGAATGATCTTATTTGTAAACTTTATCTTTTATTAAATGTTGACATTTAGCTTAAATGTTGACATTTAGCCATTGATGTGCAAAAGCTTTATCTTTTACCATTTATTTTATTAGAGGATTGTAGAAGGTTGAGCTTATCATCTCATATAATATGATATCAATTTTGAGAATGATCTTATTTTTAAACTTTATCTTTTATTAAATGTTGACATTTGGCTTAAATGTTGACATTTTGCTTGAATGTGCAAAAGCTTTATCCTTTACCATTTCTTTTATTAGAGGATTGTAGAAGTTTGAGCATCTCATCTCATGTAATATTATATAAATTTTAAGAATGATCTTATTTGCAAACTTTATCTTTTATTAAATGTTGACATTTAGCTTAAATGTTGACATTTAGCTTAAATGTTGACATTTAGCTTAAATGTTGACATTTAGCCGTTGATGTGCAAAAACTTTATCTTTTACCATTTATTTTATTAGAGGATTGTAAAAGTTTGAGCTTATCATCTCATGTAATATGATATCAATTTTAAGAATGATCTTATTTGTAAACTTTATCTTTTATTAAATGTTGACATTTAGCTTAAATGTTGACATTTAGCCATTGATTTGCAAAAGCTTTATATTTTAGCATTTCTTTTATTAGACGATTATAGAAGTTTGATATTCTCATCTCATCTCATATGATATCAATTTTGGGAATGATCTTATATGTAAAGTTTATCTTTTATTATATGTTGACATTTGGCTTAAATGTTGACATTTAATCATTGATGTGCAAAAGCTTTATCTTTTACCATTTCTTTTATTACAGGATTGTAGAAGTTTGAGCTTATCATCTCATGTAATATGATATCAATTTTGAGAATGATCTTATTTGTAAACTTTATCTTTTATTATATGTTTACTTTTAGCTTAAATGTTGACATTTAGCCATTGATGTGCAAAAACTTTATCTTTTACCATTTGTTTCATAAGAGGATTGTAGAAGTTTGAGCTTATCATCTCATGTAATATGATATCAATTTTGAGAATAATCTTATTTGTAAACTTTATCTTTTATTAAATGTTGACATTTAGCTTAAATGTTTCGTTGATGTGCAAAAACTTTATCTTTTACCATTTCTTTTATTAGAGGATTGTAGAAGTTTGAGCTTATTAGTGTCAGCATCTCCGATGTCGGCGTCAGCCGACAGCAGTGTCAACCAAAATGAGCGTCAGCATCTCCGATGTCGGCGTCAGCCGACATCAGCGGCAGCGCTGACACGAAAAATGTTAGTGGTGTTCGCAATGTTAATGGTGATAGTGTCAGCAGTGTCAACAATATCAGTGCTTACACGAAGAAAAAAGAAGCATTGACACAAAAAAAGCATCTTCGACGTCGGCGTCAACAGTTTTCTTAACATCGATGTCGATCTCAGCGTCAGCAGCGTCAACATCTCCGATGTTGACGTCAGCAACAACAACATCAGTGTCAGCATCTCCGATGTCATTGTTAGCAGTGTCAGGCTGTCTGACGTCAGCAATGTTAGCATCAATGTCAGCATCTTCGATGTCGGCATCAGCAATGTCAATATCAGTGTTGCTGACACGTAAAAAAGAATTTTCGACGCCGGCGTCAGCATCTCCGATGTAAGTGTCAACGGTGTCAAGAATGTCGGTGTCAACAATATCTCCGATGTCGGCATCAGCCGACATCAGCATCTCGAATGTCGGCATCGACAATGTCAGTGTCAGTGCTAACACGAAAAAAAGAAGCGTTGACACGAAAAAAGCATCCCTAACGTCCGCATCAACGGCTTCAGCAACATCGATGTCGAAAAAAACATCCCTAACGTCCGCGTCAACGGCTGCAGCAGCATCGATGTCCGCACTAGCCGACATCTCCGATGTCAGCGTCAGCATCTCCGATGTTGACGTCGGCAACGTAAGTGTCAGCATCTCTGATGTCGGTATCAGCAATGTCAACGTCAGTCCTTCTGACACGGAAAAAAGCATCTTCGACGTCGACGTTAGTCGACATCAGCGTCAGCATCTCCGATGTTGGTGTTAGCCGACATCATCGTCATCCAACAGGAGCGGCAGCATCTCCAATGTCAGTGTCAACCGACATTAACGTCAACGCTGATACGAAAAATGTTAGTGGTGTTCGCAATGTTAGTGGTGACAGTGTCAGCAGTGCCAGCAATGTACATAATGTCAGTGTCAACGGTGTGAGGAATGTCGGTGTCAGCAACATCGACGTTGACATTAATGCAATTTTAAAGCCTCTTAAGTCAATCAATGGTAGAGCGATGTGCTTATGTGCAAATAAGATATATTAATGCAATTTTAAAATACAAATGCATGTGCATATTCTTCCCATAAGGTTGTTTAAGCTTGCTTAACATAATATTATATTTGCATATCTTAATATTATATTTGTATAAGATCGGGTTATAGTTTCATATCTGAAAGTGCTGACATGTAATTTTTTTTTATTTTATTTTTTAAAAAAATGGACACGCGAGGGGGGGGGGGCAAGGGGGATGGACACCTTTGCAAAAATTTTAAATATATGGATACTCATCTAATTTAGCCCATTTTTATGGATATTTCACTAAAGGCCCCTAAATTCTAATCTAATCTCCCTAATTCCGAAAAATCCTACAAATTTCATAATAATCCTGATTTAATTCCAAAAGTTCTAATTACAACTACAAAAAACCTAAATAAATTCAAAAATCCTAATTTCATTCAAATAAATTAAATTATTAAAAGTAAATAATTATTTACATACCTTTAAAGATTCATGACTTCGTTTTGGGACGCCCGATGTCGTTTGAATCCAAACCCTGCCACAACTTTCGGTGCCGACCGCCGAAGTCAAAGCCCCCACCATCCCCACCACTAGACGTTTCCACCACCCCTGGACCACCAGACCTTGTTTCCACCGTCCACAGCATCACTGCCCCTAACACCACCCCGTTTTGCCACCACCGTAGGACCACTGTCCCCGCCGCTTCCACAATTGGAGCCTAGTGTGAAGTGTGAACACCCTCCAAGGATTGAATCAGTCATCACCTCGCCGCTCCCCAAGCCGGCCACGCCTACGAGCTTTCTTGCGACCACGAGTTTCACCGCCTCCACCATCACGAGCTTCCATTGGTTGATTTACAAAATTGCTATTCGTCGCAAGGAGGAAGGAAAACGGAGGAGTGCGGATTGCTTTTCGTCGCCGGTCCTGGACACAAAGGAAGAAAGAAGAAGAAAGAGGAGGGAAGGGGAAAGGGTTCAGGTGGGTTGTTAAAAAATACCTAACCCTCACGCATGGGTTAAAGAATTTTCAAACCCGTACTCCAAAAAGAACGACACACATCTTGGATATCACGTGAATCCTAGATGTCATTGCATCACGTGAATATCTATGAAGGATCACTAAGCTCGAATGAGCTCAGATCCATATGGGAAAAGCCACGAGCTTTCTGGCCACCACGAGTTTTGCCGCCTACGCCATCATGAGCTTCCATTGGTTCATTTACAAAATTGAAAGAGGAAAAAGGGAAGGGAACACAGAACAAAGCGAGAGCAAGGAAAAAGGAAAACGGAGGAGTGCGGATTGCTTTTCGTCGTCGGTCCTGAACACAGAAGAAGAAAGAAGAAGAAGAAGAAGAAGAAGAAGAAGAAGAAGGAGGGAAGGGGAAAAGGTTCGGGTGGGTTGTTAAAAAATACCTAACCCTCACGCATCCTGGATGCGTGCGGGTTAAAGAATTTTCAAACCCGTACTCCAAAAAGAACGACACACATCTTGGACATCACGTGAATCCTGAATGTCATTGCATCACGTGAATATCTATGAAGGTTCACTAAGCTCAAATGAGCTCAGATCCATATTGGAAAAGTTGAAAATTAGAGAGTTTGTTGTGGGAATTTTCTGTTGTTCGTTCATCATCCTCATCATGTACAAACTACCCCTATATATACAATCAAACACTTATTAACTATTGTTACCCAACTAACTTCCTCCTAACCAAGGTTGTAACAACCTTCCACAATGAGACATTAACCATCTATCTTCCATATCCCTCCCTCCCTCTCAAGGTGGACGCGTATGATGAAAGACGAGACCAAGCTTGCAAGCCAACACAAAATGCTACTGAGCCCCTAACGGTTTGGTGAATAGATCCGCCAACTGCAAATGAGATGGCACAAACACAGTAGATATGAACCCTTCTTGCACAAGATCTCTAATGAAGTGACAATCTAATCTAAGATGTTTAGTACGCTCGTGATAAATCGGGTTAGCAGCCAACTGCAGGGATGCTTTGTTGTCACCACATATAGGGATCGGATGAGAAAAATCAGCCATTAGAGCACCCAACACACCAGCAATCCAAACACCTTCGCTCCCAGCATGAGACATGCTTCTATATTCACTTTCTGCAGAAGAAAGAGACACAATCTTCTGCTTTTTCATCTTCCAGGACACCAGACAATCACCCAAGAATACGCAATATTCGGTTAACGAGCGGCTAGTATCCCTACATGTACCCCAATTTGCATCTGAATACGCTCGAATGTTGAGACTGCTATCACTTAGGTAAAACAATGTGCAGTTAACTGTACCTTTAAGGTACCTCAGCAAGAACAGAGCTGCTCGAAGATGTAGTACCCTTGGAGATGCCATGAACTGTTTAAGCAGTTGCATAGTATATGCGATATCTAGCCATGTCAAAGTGAGGTAAAGGAGTCTCCCAACCAATCGACGACAACACTCGGGATCCTCCAACAAATCCCCTTCATGAACACTTAGATGCAAATTCTGTTGCATTGGAAACTTAGCCCGCTTGCAATTAAGCATTGCAGCATTTGAAAGCAAATCAATCACATATTTCCGCTGGTTTAACAAGATCTCAGTGGAAGATCAGGAGATTTCCATCCCCAGAAAGTACCAAGCAGGGCCCAAATCCTTGATTGTAAATGCTTGATGAAGGAATCGCTTAAGACGATCAATGACAACTTCATCATTCCCTGTCACAACCATGTCATCGACATAAACTAATGCAATAGTAAAACTGGACCCAGAAGCAAGCACAAACAAGGAGTAGTCATGACGAGACTGTGTAAACCCAAATTGAGTAAGATGCTTCGTCAATTCTACATTCCAGTGACGACTTGTCTGTTTAAGGCCATAAATGGATCGATTCAACTTGCAAACCTCCATCTTTGGCTTTACCATAACCCGGAGGTGGCAACATACACACTTCCTCATCGAGATATCCATGTAGAAATGAATTATTTACATCGAGCTGATTTAAATTCCACTTCTTAACCAAAGAAATAGCCAACAAAATCCGAACTGTTGCAACCTTAGCAACCGGAGAAAGCGTTTCCTTATAATCTCTATCCTTTACTTGGTTAAACCCTTTAGCCACCAAGCGAGCTTTGTATCAACCTCCCCATCAGCTCTGAATTTTATCTTAAACACCCATTTACATCTTATGGCTTGCTTATCCGGAGGCAACTTAGTGATTGACCATGTGTTGTTGCTCTCAAGAGTAGTGACCTCTTTACTCATAGCCTCCCTCCACTCTTCAATTTTGTTTGCTTGAACAAACGAAGAGGGCTCTGTGATGTGCAAAACACTGAACAAAGAATGCACATAGTCATGTGAATAATCAAGCAAGTCTTCTAGATGGATGACGTAGAACACAGGATAACTAGACTCTACACTTACTGAATCATGACCTCGAGAAGGCAATTTAGAGCAAATAAAATCTTGAAACCTCACAATCCTTCTACTAAGACGTTGTTCAATCACACCAGCAGGAGGAGGATTAGGGAATAAAACCCCATCTGACTGCATAGCAGACTCTAAATCAGGTACTGTGTCTAAGGGATGAGGCACCTCAATCTCATGCCTGATAGGAGAAGACTAAACCTGAACTGCTTGTTGTGCAGGAGCAAGAGGATTAGAATGTAGACCAGAACGAGGACCATGGAAGGATGGACAATCAAACTGACCATTCCCAAACAAAACTCGAGGAAGAGCCATCCTTGGTGAAGTAGAATCAGTAGCAATCTCATCTGAACTCCTTTTAAAAGGGAAAACATTCTCTCTAAACACAACATCCTTACTTACAAACACTTTATGAGTCTCCAAATCAAAAATTTTGTAACCCTTTTGACCCGATGAATAGCCTAATAAGACACAACGCCTTCCTATAGCTTCCATCTTTGATCTATAAACAGTAGGTATATGAGCAAAGCAAAGACACCCCACAACCCGTAAGAAGGAATAATCTGGTGGCCGATGAAAGATCACCTCATGAGGAGTCTTCCAATTCAATATGGAAGAGGGAAGCAAATTGATGATGTAAGTAGCACTCAGAACACACTCACGCCAGAACGGTAGAGGCAAACCTGCACTGATTCTAATGGCCCTAGCAGTCTCAATAATGTGTCTATGTTGTCGTTCAACCCTCCCATTCTGCTCATGAACATAAAGCATCGATCATTGATGTAAAATGCCTTTAGAAGCAAGGAGAGACTGCAATTGTTCATTGACAAACTCATAACCGTTGTCTGTCCTTAGAGATTTGACATTGGTTTCAAACTGGTTTTCAACCTAAGCTATAAATCTGGTGATCACAGCTCTCACTTGGCCTTTGTCTCCCACTTGGTCATTCGTGCCATGAAAGGGATAGGTCTGGCACGGTACGATACCATGGAAAATTTTTGATTACCACGTACCGTACCGATACCATTCGGTATGCAATTTTTCCTATCATGTAACAACCGAAAGTTTCGGTAACCGAAATGATTGGTACCGAAAGGGTCGGTTACCGAACGTCGTGTACCAATGGAACAAAATTCAGTTATCATTTACATGATTTAATATTATGGTATCCAGTGGTACCATATGTACTGTCGGTACCGATGGTACCACCAACACTAAAACTATATATATATATATATTCAGTACCACGGTACCAACGGGATTCTGTCGGTACTGATGGTACCGCCAACACTGAAACTATATATATTTTTTATTTTTTTAAAAAAAATTTATATTCGGTAACACGGTACCACGAGATTTTAATTTTCATTACCGTGTTCCGTACCGGCAATGGTCGGTACCGATGTTTCGGTTACCGATTTCGTCGGTTACCGACTACGTGGTATCAAACTTCTGTTGGTAAGGTTGGTAATTGGTTGGTATGGTAATTTATTTACCACCGCCTAACCCTATTAGAAAGTACCTTGTTCCACACAAGGAATGGACTCTATACTGCCCCCACACAACCATATGTAACAAATCAAATTTCTTAGCAGCAAGAGATCCACTTCTTTCAAAAGAAAGTTTGTGCATCTTAGCCAAGTGACAAATATCACAATCAAAAGTCTCAATGTCTTGACCTTTATCCCAATCAAACAACTTCATCTTGGATACAGATGCATGACCCAATCGACCATGATTTAAAACAAAAGAGTTGGTTGAACTAGACAAAGCATCAAAACCACTCTCATCCTTATTAAGCAAATCTTTATTCCCTCGTCTGATTCCAGAAGGTTGTCCAGGGATGCAATCAAACCCTGAAAACCTGTAGATTCCTCCATTTCTTACTCCAATTGCAATCACTTCATTAGTTGAAAGGACCTGCATCCAACATTTTCATTTGGAAAACACAAAGAGACAGTGCTCATCATCTAGCATCTTGGAGACGGACAACATATATACTATACTTGAAGTTAGGCATAAACAACACATCCTTGAGAAGAACTTTCTTTCTCAATTTTATGTTGCCTGAGTACCTCACTGATTGTGTGATCCCATCAGGAAACCCAATCACAATAGGCCTAGCAAGAAGATGCAAAACGACAAACGTCTCCCTACTGCAAGCTATGTGATCTAAAGCCCGGAGTCAACAATCCAACTGATAGGTAGCTGCTGAACATGATTAGTAGCTGAACAAGAAACCATACTTGGGAAATTCATGTAACCATTACCATGACCACCTGCAGTTGAAGAATCAGTTGGGGCATTCCCTTTCATGGCACGAATGACTTCAGCAACAACTACATTCACCAGCTTCTGATCAGTGTAGTCACCAATCCTAGTTGATGTAGATCCTTTACTCATGTCCAGTGGAGTATCCTCTTCCATCAGATCCTGAACACGAGCCACAATCGTGTCTTCTTGAGGCCGTTTAGGATCTATATACCATTCCTGGAATCCTACTAGCTTGAAGCAATTGTCCTTTACATGACCTCGCTCTTTGCAATAGTTGCTAAAGAGCTCCATCTTTGCCTTTTTGTACTCATTCTTCATATCCTCTTTAGATTTCTAGTTACGAGAAGTATTGCTAGAAGTGTTGTTCATGGTACCAAATGTAGAACCCGAGCCTAAAGCAACTTGAGCACGTTTACCAAAGGATTTTGAGCTTCCCAATCCTCCTGTCCCATTAGAGGCAAAGGATCGAGCAACTAGGACTTCATGGCTCTGAGAAACTCCTCTAGTGATGCCTTTCTAACGTTCGATCTGTGTTACCATGTGAAACGCACGATTGACAAACGGAAGAGGATCCATGGCTAAAATACTACACCGAACACCTTCGTAGGAGTCTGATAATCCCATGAGGAATTGCATCAGTTTAGTAACAGCCTCCCTATCTAGCAATTGCATCATAATCACACACGAACAAGCTTTCAAACCTCCACACATGCAAATCGGCATGGATTCCAACTCAAGAAGCTCGTCCCATGCCTTCTTCCTCTTACTATAATACTCGGCGACACACTGGAATTTCCTTGTTTGATCTCACTTATATTCTTCTTAAGCTGATATATCAGGGGAGCATTGGATTCAACGAATCTGTCCTGAATCTCTTCCCAAAGCTCCTTGGCAGAGTGAACGAACATAAAATTTTCGTCCAGATCTGGTTTCATCGAATTGATGATTCAACTAGTGACCATAAAATCATACCTCAGCAATCGATCATAATCCTCATCGATCTCACATGGCTGCTCACATCTTTCATTGATAAATCTGAGTTTTATTTTCGCGCCCAATGCCATGCGAACTGCACGACACCTGTTATGGAAGTTCTGACCGTTGAGAGGAGTGGACACCAACACCATCCCTGGTTGGTCAGAGTTGGAAAGATAGAGAGGATCTGCTTGATTCGCTCCAAAATTCCTATTTCCATGGGCGGTCGAAGAGCTTCTTGGAACACCATCACTATTGCCAACACCAACACTTCTCCATTGCCAGATTTCACGATTCCGATGAAATTGAAAATAAAAAAGAAGTAACGACGACGATCGAATGAAGCCTAGAACAACCTACATGCATACATCCAGGATGCGTGTAGCCTTTTTTTAATTTAAAAAAAAACAAATGTGATATTTTTTTAAAATTAGAACAACCTGCACGCATCCTGGTTGTTATTTTTTTCAAATATCTTTTTGAACCCGGTTCCCTTATATAGCCCATTTTTTCCATATATGGTTATCGTTGTGACATTGATACTCCAACTTTTGGAAGTTGTTAGCTTATTGAATTAAATTCATCAAATTCGCGTTTAGTTCTGCTTTTATTTTCGATGAAAAGGTTACGTTTTTACCGCACTAACGAACTCCACATCGACTACTTTTTGGTCGACATCGAGTAAACTGGTCAACGTCGAGTACTTTCTACTCGACATTGGCTCTGTTTTGTCTTCTGTTGTGCAGTCTGCAGGAACTCGACAGTTTTAGTCGATATCGAGTACTCTACTCGACACCGAGTAAGGCTTCTGGTCGATTTCGAGAGGATTTGAAACTTGAAAGGAGAGCAGTGACACGCTTCCTCGTGGATATGATCCTGAATACCCTACCACTACAACGAGAGGGATTCTTGTTTTTTATTTGCTAGGATAGGGAGTTTGTTTGATTATATATTTTCATATTTATTTTGATAACTAGTTTCCCACCACAACAAGTTTTTGCATCGTTGCCGAGAAAGCAATCAATCGCGCCCTTTTTAGTTCCTTTTTACCTTTTTCTTTTTCTTTTTTTTTATAGGTGCATCCGAAGAACTGATCGCACACCCATTGATAGAACATATTTAGTAGTGCATAATAGATTGCATTTAGTATAATTTAGGTGTGAATATTGCATTTATTTAGTTGAATTTGAATTATCACTTGTTGAGTTAGAAGAGGCGGAATCTACATGATTTTATGTTATATTTCATGAAAAGTAGATTGGAGGTGAAATAATATTGAAAAGAGAGGAAACAAGTTAAAGAAGTACTTAGGAGCTGCTGGAGACGAAGAGGAAGCAACTCGGAAGAATCGCAGGCCGCCCCGCAGCATCGCTGGCCGCCCCGCGGCTCGAAGGAAGAAACGGAGAAGTTCGCTTATCGCCGGCCGCCCCGCGGCCCGTGCAGAGACTGATCTTCAATTCCGGATTTTACTTAGGGTTTTCATTAAGTTATTTTGGGCCGACTTTCATAAGACTATTTAAGGCTTTTCTAGTTATTCTTTCATTCACCTTATGCACTTTATTCAATTGTTGAGAGCGCCGTTGAGCATGAGCAACTAAACTCTCAAGGTTTCGCCTACAGTTTGGATATTTGATTGTTGAATTGTGAGTTTCTTAATCTAGTTCTTATTCCTATTGCAATGTTTTGACTTCTTTGTGCTTAATTGCTTGAATGTGTTTGATTCTCTCTGGCCTGATCAACTAGTTAGAATAGATTCATTCAATTGCTAGGGTTTTGTAGATTCCTCGTAGCGAACCTTAATCCAAGTGGCAATCATATCCCTTTAGGACTCGTAGGACTAATTGGATGTGTAGGAAGTTGAATATATGTTAAATATCGACTCGTAGCTTGATATTGCATGTACCTTGGTTAATTCATAATCTTAATGCTATCTCTAGGTTAAATCTTAACCGTGTTAGGGTTATTTAGAGATAAGGGTTGCTAGGACTCGTAGGACTAGTAATTTACCTAAGATCTGGACAAGGACATTGATAGGAAAAGACAAGAACTAGAGGCTGAAACAAGGATCGAATTCATCAATCGAAGTGATAAATTGTAGGTGAACCTATTTCTCTCCACTGAATTCTACAATCAATTTCCTTTGTTTGTTTGCTTCCGCTTTGATAAAAGGCGGAGCTTTTACACACTAAAAACCCCCCTTTTCTTCTCTTAGCGATTAGAATTAGACTTGAAATTAATAGATTTCCCTGTGGATCGATCTCTTACTTATACACTATATTAGTTGTGAGTTCGAATATTCTTTAGCAAGAACAACGACATGTTTTCCTCTTGTCAAATTTGGCGCCGTTGTCGGAGACTTCTGATTGAATTGTTGTGTTGTTTTAATTGCTAATTTTGGTGTGGACCACTTATATGGTCCACACTCGTGCTACTAACTCATCTCTATTGTCTTTAGATTCGGAGATTGAGAGGACTCTCTCTAGATTGAGGTGAGAAGCTCGTGATCGCTTTTGCGAGTTACCTTTCGATCAAGGAGAAGAAGAGAGTGAAGAGATGGCTGCTAATGATGATAATCGAACGCTGAAGGAGCTCACTACACCAAACATAGCCCAACAACCATTAGCTATCGTGTTCCATGAACTTGATGAAGGTGTCAATTTTGAGCTAAAGTCTGGGGTGGTTCATCTCTTACCCAAATTCCATGGGTTGAGTGGTGAGGACCCCCACAAGCACTTATCTGAGTTCCATATTGTTGTGGTGGGGATGAAACCAAGCAATGTCACGGAGGAGCAAATCAAGTTAAAGGCATTCCCCTTTTCGCTTAAGGACACTGCTAATGAGTGGTTCTACTACTTGCCACCAGGTAGTGCAACAACATGGATACAATTGAAGCGTTTCTTTCTGGAAAAGTACTTCCCTGCAACCAAGTTGAACAGTCTGAAGAAGGAAATCAGCAGCATTGACCAGCAGGCTACAGAGACACTCTATGAGTACTTTGAGCGCTTCAAGAAGCTTTGCTCTAGTTGCCCTCACCATGGTTTTTCAAAGAAGGATTTAGTGCTCTTTCTATTCAATGGATTGCTTGATGAGGAGCGCAAGACGGTGAACTCTGCCTATGGAGGCAACATCTTGAACAAAACACCCAATGTTGCTTGGGAGGTGTTTTCAGAGGTTGCTGATGGCTCTAGACAATTCAGTAAGGGACTTCATGCTGGAGGGGTACTCGTCGTTGACTCCTCAACTTCCGCATTACATAGCGATGTGGCTGAATTGAAGGATATGATGAAAAGGTTCATGCTACAAGGAACCCCACAACAACTTAAGGCATGTGGCATTTACGCTGATCTTTATCACCCAACGGACACTTGTCCAATGCTGCAGGAGCCAAATGTAGAGCTGAATGCCATGGGGAACTTTGTTCCTCAGCGACCCAGGTATGGTAACTATGCTAATCCCAATCAATACAATAACAACTATAATGCAGGTTACCAGGGGTATGGCTATGGTAATAACCAAGCCCCTTTCAATCCACAAGGAGGACCCCATTTCAGACCTCAACAACAATTTGATCAAAGACAGAGAGGACCTCCACCAGCTGATCATCAATCCAATGAGGATCCTCTCAAAGCTCTTACAAAGATCGTCCTGGGTCAAGCTGATCACCAAAAGAGACAAGATGAACACCAAAAGAATTTGGAGAAGCAACTTAGCCAAATGGCTCAATCATTGAGCGAACTGCAGGCGAAGGCCTCAGGACAGCTACCATCTCAAACGGTGGTGAATCCCAAGGAGAACGTCAGTGTTGTGACGCTAAGAAGTGGTAAGGAATTGATTACCACTCCCCATAATGATACTAATATAGAGAATTTTGAAACAGGTGCGAACGAGGAAGAAGAAGAGGTTCGAAATCGCCAGCCGCCCCGCGGCACCCCTAAGCCGCCTCGCGGCCAAGGCGATTCTGGCGACGCGGAAAATCGCCGGCCGCCCTGCGACCTCTTCAGTGACTCATCTGACGGGTATGTTCGACCTGATTTCCCCCCTCTTAATTCTTTTAAACCTGTTCCTCCCTTTCCTGAAGCACTCAGAGACACAAAAAGACCAGACAATGACAAAGAGATCTTTGAGACATTCAGTAAGTGTGAGGTAAACATCCCTTTACTCAATCTGATTAAAAGTATTCCTCGTTATGCCAAATTTCTCAAGGAACTTTGCACAATAAAGAGAAATCAAAAGTTGAAGGGGAAGCAGAAAATTAAGGTAAGTGAACATGTGTTTGCTGTGTTTCAAAAGTGTCTGCCTAAGAAATGTAGCGACCCTGGCATGTTTACAATTCCATGTGTGATAGGTGAAACTAAGTTTGATAAAGCTTTGTTAGACTTGGGTGCATCTATTAATGTTTTACCTTATTCTCTTTATGAATCATTGGGTTTAGGACCTTTGCATGAGACTAGAGTGGTAATCCAACTAGCGGATCGATCAAATGCTTTTCCTAGAGGTATAGTTGAGGATGTTTTAGTTATGGTTGACAATTTGATCTTTCCTGCTGATTTCTTTGTCTTGGACACGGAGCATGGTAACCAAGAGGCTCATATTCTGCTAGGAAGGCCCTTTTTAAAGACTGCTAGAACAAAAAATGATGTGTATTCTGGTTCTTTGACTATGGAATTCGATGGTGAGAAGATTGAATACAATATATATGATGCAATGAAATTCCTTTCTGATGATCATTCCTTATGCTTTATGGATGCCATTGATACTTGTATGTAGGATACCTTTGACATGAGTTGTGAAGATGACCTGCAGGTAGCTTTAGAAACTCCTATTGAGGAGTTCTCATTGAATTATGCTTTATCCACTAACCTGCAGGAGACCATGAGAGACTTGTCCTCCCTACCTATATAGTCACAGACAGATACCTTTATGGCATTGACCGTTCCCAATGAAAAGCTCCTACCTTCTATCGTCCAGGCACCTGAAGTTGAGCTCAAGCCTCTTCCTGAGCATCTGAAATATGCATTTGTGGGAGAGGGTGACACCTTGCCTGTCATCATCTCTAACAAGCTTACCAAAGAACAGGAAGATAGGTTGGTAGGAGTGCTCAGAGAGCATAAGACAGCTCTGGGATGGACCATAGCGGATATCAAGGGAATCAGCCCAGCTACTTGCATGCACATGATCTTATTAGAAGAGGGAGCCAAACCTTCAAGGCAACCTCAACGGAGACTCAACCCACCTATGATGGATGTAGTGAAGAAGAAGGTGCTCAAACTCCTTCAGGCAGGTATGATCTATCCCATCTCTGATAGTCAATGGGTTAGTCCAACGTAGGTAGTACCAAAGAAGGGAGGCATTACAGTGGTTGAGAATCAAGAAGGTGAGTTGGTCCCTACCAGAGTCCAATCAGGCTGGAGAGTTTGCATCGATTATCGTAAGCTGAATGCGGTAACTCGAAAAGATCACTTTCCCTTACCTTTCATTGATCAAATGCTTGAAAGACTTGCTAGTCGTCCATATTACTACTTTCTAGATGGATATGCATGGTACTTTCAGATAGCCATCGCACCAGAGGATCAAGAGAAGACAACATTCACTTGTCCGTTTGGCACTTTTGCATATCGCAGAATGCCTTTTGGCTTGTGCAACGCTCCTGGAACATTCCAACGGTGTATGGTAAGTATCTTCTCTGAATATATAGAGCAATTTATTGAGGTCTTTATGGATGATTTTACAGTCCATGGTGATAGTTTTGATGCTTGCCTCAACCATTTGGCGCTTGTGCTTAAAAGATGTGTTGACACTAATTTAATGCTCAATTCAGAAAAGTGTCACTTTATGGTTGAGGAAGGCATTGTTTTGGGTCACATTGTCTCCCATAAAGGGATTGAGGTTGATAAGGAAAAGATTGACATCATTCAATCATTGCCTTATCCTACTAATGTGCGTGAAGTTCGTTCCTTTTTAGGCCATGCAGGATTCTACCGCATGTTCATTAAGGACTTCTCAAAGATCACCTCACCCTTGTGCAAGCTGCTGAAGAAGGGGGTTGCATTTGCCTTTGATGAGAAGTGCAGGAAGGCGTTTGATGAGTTAAAGACTTGTCTTACCAGTGCACCAATCATACAAGCACCAAATTGGTCTCAGCCGTTTGAGTTGATGTGTGACGCTAGTGACTATGCTGTGGGAGCCGTGCTTGGACAAAAAGAAGGGAGAAGCTCTCATGTCATATACTATGCATCTATGACCCTGAAGGGAGCTCAAAGAAATTACTCAACCACAGAAAAAGAACTTCTTGCTATAGTTTTTACACTTGAGAAATTTAGATCTTATTTGCTTGGCACAAAAGTTATTGTTTACACTGATCATGCAGCACTTCGTTACCTTTTGACAACAAAAGAGGCTAAACCAAGACTGATTAGATGGATCTTGCTTTTAAGCGAGTTTGACATCGAAATCAGGGACAAAAAGGGTGCTGAGAACCTAGTAGCTGACCATCTAAGTCGTATTGTGCAGGCGAAAAATGGGCAAGAAGGCATAATGGGGAGTTTTCCTGACGAAGAACTCTTTCAAGTCTTCGCAATCGCCAGCCGCCCCGCGGCCGAGTCTTCGGAGGAAGATTTCTCCGCAATCGCCGGCCACCCCGTCGCCACCCCTGGCCGCCCCGCGGCCTTTGCAGATTCCGAAATTGAACAATTTTTCAAGGTAAGTTCTCTCCCACGTTCTTGGTTTGCTAACTTGGTCAACTTTTTAGTGTCGGAAGAGTTTCCACCCAACTTCTCAAAGGCTCAGAAGGACAAGATACGCCACGATGCTCGCTTCTACGTTTGGGATGACCCCTACCTATGGAAGCATTGCACAGATCAAGTGATACGTCGGTGTCTTCCCGACGATGAGGTACAATTTGTCCTTAATTTTTGTCATTCCCATGAATGTGGTGGACACTTTGGACCACAAAAGACAGCTAGGAAGGTACTTGATGCAGGATTCTTTTGGCCACATATATTTCGTGATTCTTATGCTTTTTGCAAATCCTGTGATCGTTGTCAGAGAGTTGGGAATCTTTCTAAGAGGAATGAGATGCCACAAACTCGCATGATATTTTGTGAAATTTTTTATGTTTGGGGCATTGACTTCATGGGACCATTCCCTAACTCCTTTGGAAACCTATATATTTTGCTTGCGGTGGACTACGTCTCCATGTGGGTGGAGGCGAAGGCCACCAGAACTGATGATTCAAAGGTAGTTTCAGGTTTCCTCAAGGAGCTATTCTCTAGATTTGGAGTCCCAAAAGCACTAATCAGTGACAAAGGGACCCATTTCTGCAACAAGACTGTGAGTGCACTCTTAAAGAAATATCATGTGACTCAGAGGGTGTCTACTGCATACCACCCCCAGACCAATGGGCAAGCCGAGGTGTCTAACCGCGAGATAAAGACTATCTTAGAGAAGACTGTTGCCCCCAAATAGGAAGGACTGGAGTGTCAGACTTGATGATGCTCTATGGGCTTATCGAACGGCTTATAAGACTCCCATTGGGATGTCTCCGTTTATATTAGTCTATGGAAAGGCTTTCCATCTTCCTGTCAAGCTTGAACATAAAGCATATTGGGCGGTGAAGCAGTGCAACATGCAGATTGATGAAGTTGGGGAGTTCAGGAAACTACAGCTGCAGGAGTTGGAAGAGTTGAGATTGGATGCCTATGATAACTCCGTCACCTATAAGGAGAAGACAAAGGCATGGCACGATAAAAATATCTTGCGAAAGGACCTCAAAATTGGGGAAAAGGTCCTTCTATTTCAATCGCGCCTACAACTTTTCCCAGGTAAGCTTCGTTCTAGATGGACATGACCATATGTGATTACTAATGTCTTTTCTCATGGTGCAGTAGAACTACTAAATGAGAGGAATGGAGACATCCTCAAGGTAAATGGTCATAGAGTTAAACCCCATTATGAGAATTTTGTCAAACAGGATAGTGATGAGTTGGTTCTTACTGAACCAAGTGCTGAGGATAATTAGGGGGTCATAACGTCGAGCCGACGACGGTAAACAAAGGCGCTCCTTGGGAGGCAACCCAAGGTAATAGTTTAGGTATTTTCTTTTTGCATTGAGTATTTTTTTTTAGTTTATTTCTGGTTTGGTTTGGAGTACTAACGTTGCAGGAAGGAAAAGAAGAAGGAATAGGGTGAAAAAGGACAGGTCGCCCCGTCGCTAGCATGAGCCGCCCCGCGGCCAAGGCGACCAGCGAAATCCTTCGCGGAATCGTTGGTTGCCCCGTCGCCGACCCTGGCCGCCCCGCGGCCACTTCCGGATAGAAAAAATTTTAGGGGCCCCCACTTACCAAACAAAATAAACCCTAGCCTTTCTTTTTCTTCCCATTCTATCTTCTAGCCGCCCCCATCGCCTCTATCCTCTATCTTCTTCCTCCTTCTTCAAGCTCCCTCTTAGAAAACTCCATTAAAACTCCTCCTCCAAGCTTCATTCTTTCACCAAAATCACCCTCTTTCCCATTATTTCCATCCCCCTTCTACAAAAACTCCACCCCACCACCTCATTATTCTAGATCTACACAAAAAATCGTTCCTCCCAAGTTTTCCTAGAGTATTTCCTTCGGATCCACTACGAAGAAGGACGGTTTGGGACATCGGAGAGCAGATCCGACGTCGGAGTACATAGATCCAGAGTTTCTCCGGCCGCCCCATCGCTTGTCCAGCCGCCCCGCGGCCATCCTCGTCGCCGGCCGCCCCGTCGCCCTCCTCGGCTGCCCCGCGGCCTCTGCAGAAGCTGCTACTCCGTGAGTCTTACTTGATTTCCATTCTAGTGGGTATTATTTCGTTACTTAGATTCACGATGTCTAGACCCCACGACATGAGTAAGAGTCAGAAAGAGAGGTGGACTGCTTTGAAAACTAGAAACTTCTTTGTAACAAAATTCTTTCATGAGCCTACCTTGAGATTATTACAGATGGATGCATGCACTAGGCAACTATTAGAGCATGGGGGCCTAGGAGGGTTTGTAGAGAAGAATGCTCCTACTTATCCAAGTTTATGTAAGGAGTTTCTAGCCACTTTAAGTGTGGGACGTACATACATTGAGTTTTGATTATTGGGAAGGGGTCATGAGATGTCAAATGAGAGATTGGCACAGATTCTGGGTGTTACTGTTGTGTCGACTGCTGGTTGGCTTGATGTCTGCAAGGGAGAGGGCCCTGTGGCTTTCTGGATGGCATCTACTAGGGTGCCTTTTGAGGCCAAGAAGGGCCAGTACAATTCCAGCATTCGCCATCTTGCACTACGACTTATTCACAAGGTTCTGGCGAACACCTTCTTTGCTCAGGCGGAGGTCAACAAGATCTCGCTGAAGGATATGTCATTTCTGTGGTGTCTGATGCTAGAGAGCCCTGTAGTGCCAGGTTGGGTGGATCTATTTCTGATGAACTGCAAGGATATCCTGGACAAGCACAACAAGGCGACCATCAGCTTTGGGGGTCTTATCACCCTCATTGCTCGCGCATGCATTGATATGAGCGTTGTCCATGACATTCAGCATGGCTCATTTCTGTATGATGAAGCCCAGCTGAGGAAAACTGGCCACCTGGAGGGTAGAGCACCGATATGGATCTGGACGGCAGGTCATCAGGGGAGGATCCAGCTGAGATTGCCCCGTCATCTCTTTTTTTGCCCTACAGCTGCTGATTTTTATATGGGAGATGAGATGGATCAGGATGATGATGAGGAGGAGGAGGAGGCTCCTGATGCTGAGTAGGAAGATGCTGAAGATGTTCCCAGAGTTTAGACGGATTTTGGAGGAGCTGGACCTTCTGGCACAACTGGAGGTGATGGTCCAGATAACTACTCGTTGGCACGGCAGATGGCTGATATGTGTCTCCAGCAGAACACTATGTGGGAGCATCAGCAGATGATGTCGCGTCGTCAAGACGCAATGTGGGAGAACCAGCAGCGGATGCACCAGCGCTAGGACGCAATGTGGGACCACAACCAGCAGCTGTACGTGGAGGTCGGCGACATTCGTCGAGATGTACGTGGCTTGACTTCCCACCTCGAGGAGGTCTCTGAGAGCCAGGCGGCGATCCGACGGATGCAAGAGCAGATATGGCAGCGGCAAGAGGACTTCTACCGATTCGCCTATCCACAGTTCCCACCATATCCACCGCCTCCACCACCTCAGCCGTGAGCATGTCAGTTGTTTCTTTTCTTTTCCCTTTTTATATTTATTTTGATGTTTTTGTTCTCTTTTCTGCATTGAGGACAATGTCAGAACTAAGTGTGGGGGAGAAGACTTGCAAACTCTATGTATTTTGGTTCTAATTTGCACTGCATTTTAAGTTTTAAGGTTGCATGTTTATTTCTATTGGTTGTATGCATATTTAGTTTCTACCATTATTTCTTATTCTAAAAAAAAAATGAAAAAAAAAAAAAAAAATGAAAAAAAAAAATAGTTTTAGTTCTTGCATTATTAGGAATAGGTCTTATTTTCCCATGTGGATGCCATTTGCCCTCTATATTTTCTATTGAGATTTATGCCCCATGATGTGCTTGGATTGTTGAAGCCTTTGATATATGTTTTCTGTACTATTTGGTGGGCATGATTGATTAATAATTGAGCACATAAAATCTTGAATTTTTGGGTGATCTTGAAGTTCTAGACATGACCTGGTGAGCTTATTTTGGCCTATTCAGGACCACACTTTATTGAGTCCTCTTGCTTGTTGTGTGTACTCTCTTCAACTACTTCCTCTTTGACTTGCATTGAGATATCTTGTCCAAGACTGCATATTATGATTTCTGCACATGACTTAAACATGATTGAGGCACCTTTATTAGCCCTATTTGACTCTATTCCCACCTTACATATTATCCTCTGCTTGAAGCCAGTTTGAGCCTAATTGCCTATTCTTTTATAGCTCCACAACATTTTTCCATAGTCAATGATAGCCTGACCCCATCCGGGAATTTAGGACTAGTTGGTGAATATCTATAGTGTGGATGATGGTTTGTAGTGGTGGATTGTATGTTGGAGGTGTATTTATGAGATGTTTGATTCTTGCTAGCATATTTATTACTTGGGACCTAAGGAGGATGAAATTCACTTAGGGGTAAAAGTCAAGGAAAATAATTTGATATAGCATGAATGATTGAAAAAAAAAAAGAAAAAAAAAAGAGAAAAGAAAGAAGAAAAGAAAAAAGAAAAAAAAAAAGGAATAAAGGAATGAGTTGATTATGGTTTCTAAAGTTTTATGCTTGAGATTGGTGTTGTTTGGCATTATAGCGATATGGTATGAGAAGTTTATGAGTGGTTTTATGATTTGGTAGCTTCCTTAGTTCCCGGATTATAAGCACCACATGACCAAAATTGTTCCATACCTTATATGTTCTACCTTGGCCCCATTATAACCCAATTGAAAGACCTCATGATTTTTGTTGTGTGTAGAGTCACCAGCGGTGGAGATTTAGAACACTGGTGCAAGGCTCTTGTAGCTAAGTTTTTGAAGATTGAGTTTTGAGCGTAAATATTTAACCCTAAACACTTGAATGAGAGTGAAACACATCTCCTTTGTGAGGTCTAGAATGGATATGGTTGCCTGAGTTCATTGATTATTCCAATTATGTGCTATGATGTTATTAATCTTTTGTGTTTGCTAGTTTTCATGCGCTTAAAGAATATTGAGGTGTGGATACATGAATTGCTATTCTGTGGGGCTGCAGAGTTAAGTTTTCTATTGCTTGAGGACAAGCAAAGGTTCAAGTGTGGGGGAATTTGATAGAACATATTTAGTAGTGCATAATAGATTGCATTTAGCATAATTTAGGTGTGAATATTGCATTTATTTAGTTGAATTTGCATTATCATATGTTGAGTTAGAAGAGGCAAAATCTACATGATTGTATGTTTTATTTCAGGAAAAGTAGATTGGAGGTGAAATAATATTGAAAAGAGCGGAAACAAGTTAAAGAAGTACTTAGGAGCTGCTGGAGACGAAGAGGAAGCAGCTCGGAAGAATCGCAGACCGCCCCGCAGCTAGGCCTGGCAAATGGTGCGGAAATTACCATACCAACCACGTACCAACCACAAACCGACTATGTTGGTAACCAAACTTGTGGTAACCAACATGGTGGTAACCACGTAAAGGTGGTACGGTAATGGTAATGAATTCTGAATACCATGGTTACCGAGTATATATATTAATTTTTTTTATTTAGTGTTTTATTGTTATTACCTTTGAGTTTAAGTTTTTAATTTATATTTTGTGTTTTGATTTTGATCTAAAATGACCCTTTCTATTTTTTCTACTAGAAACAGTATGACCATTTTGAATGTTTGAAGACTTTGAACTTATTTTGTTTGAAATTGCACGAACATTTTGAATATTTGAACAATTGAACTTGGTTTGTTTCTTCAAAACTTTGAACTTTGTTGGCTTGAATTGGTTTGTACTTTAGGTTGTGAACAACTTTTAATAGATGGTAAACATATTATTTTGGGTAACCATATTTTTTCGTTCAACTTTGATGACCACCAGAAGATAGTCAAGGGGTTTCAAAAGAATACAAACAAAATTAAAACTTGGTAACCATGGTAATGTACCGATGGTAACCACAAGTCGTGGTTACCACATATGCGGTAACCACGACTTATGGTTGGTACGTGATATGAAAATTTGCGTACCACTAGTTTGTGGTTGGTACGTGGTAATCACTATTTTTTGGTGGTTACCGTACCATGCCAACCCTACCCGCAGCATCGCTGGCCGCCCCACGGCTCGAAGGAAGAAACGGAGAAGTTCGCTGATCGCCAGCCACCCCGCGGCCCGTGCAGAGACTGATCTTCAATTCCGGATTTTACTTAGGGTTTTCATTAAGTTATTTTGGGCCGACTTTCATAAGACTATTTAAGGCTTTTCTAGTTATTCTTTCATTCACCTTATGCACTTTATTCAATTGTTGAAAGCGTCGTTGAGTATGAGCAACTAAACTCTCAAGGTTTCGCCTACAGTTTGGATATTAGATTGTTGAATTGTGAGTTTCTTAATCTAGTTCTTATTCCTATTGCAATGTTTTGACTTCTTTGTGCTTAATTGCTTGAATGTGTTTTATTCTCTCTGGCCTGATCAACTAGTTAGAATAGATTCATTCAATTGCTAGGGTTTTGTAGATTCCTCGTAACGAACCTTAATCCAAGTGGCAATCATATCCCTTTAGGACTCGTAGGACTAATTGGATGTGTAGGAAGTTGAATATATGTTAAATATCGACTCGTAGCTTGATATTGCATGTACCTTGGTTAATTCATAATCTTAATGCTATCTCTAGGTTAAATCTTAACCGTGTTAGGGTTATTTAGAGATAATGGTTGCTAGGACTCGTAGGACTAGTAATTTACCTAAGATCTGGACAAGGACATTGATAGGAAAAGACAAGAACTAGAGGCTGAAACAAGGATCGAATTCATCAATCGAAGTGATAAATTGTAGGTGAACCTATTTCTCTCCACTGAATTCTACAATCAATTTCCTTTGTTTGTTTGCTTCCGCTTTGATAAAAAGCGGACCTTTTACACACTAAAAACCCCCCTTTTCCTCTCTTAGCGATTAGAATTAGACTTGAATTTAATAGATTTCCCTGTGGATCGATCTCTTACTTATACACTATATTAGTTGTGAGTTCGAGTATTCTTTGGCAAGAACAACGACAGGTTTTCCTCTGGTCGACATCGAGTAACCTAGTGGACGTCAAGTACTTTCTACTCGACATTGAGTTTGTTTTGTCTTCTGTTGTGCAGTCTGCAGGAACTCGACAGTTTTAGTCGATATCGAGTACTCTACTCGACGTCTTCTGGTCGTTTTCGGGAGAATTTGGAACTTGAAAGGAAAGCGC
Organism: Persicaria tinctoria; assembly: GCA_037127255.1. Lineage (NCBI taxonomy): Eukaryota > Viridiplantae > Streptophyta > Magnoliopsida > Caryophyllales > Polygonaceae > Persicaria > Persicaria tinctoria. The sequence continues at coordinate 52,541,390 of JBANSL010000014.1, read as the reverse complement.
TGACACATTTTCTCGTGAATACGATCCTGAATACTCTACTACTACAACGGGAGGGATTCTTGTATTTTATTTATTTGGACAGGGAGTTGGTTTGATTATATATTTTCATATTTATTTTGATAACTAGTTTCCAACTCGATATAATCGTTCTAATCGATAATATAGCAAATAGTAGGCCAGTGTTTGCCTATGCACTATTCAAGGTTTCCCAATTGATTGTAAGGTCAGATCATTCTTCTTCAGAAGCTTGTGTGGTTGATTCCAGTTGCCAGTGTGAAATACAAGGGATCAAAGAATCAAACCACTTGAATAGGATACTTGGTATCTAAACACTAAAGGAGACGGGTGAGTTTTGGGGGAATCAAAGTGGTAATATCCTTTGAAAAGAGCTTAAAAGAAGATGATCTACCGTGAATGGCAAGACACCATTGCACTAATGCTACAGCAGTTTCTGTATAAAAGTTCCAATTACAATGTTTGTGTTTGGCTTATGGTTCGATGATATCAAGTTAGCAGCAACCATTGATATCATCGAACCATGGATCATCAATAACTAACATGCTTTTCGGTGAAGTGAAACAGAAACGTACTGACAACCGATTACTGGCACCAGCGGTTTCCCTCGCAATGGACCAAGGCTTTCCTGATGCTCAAGAGCACCTACAAGAACCCAGAACAATCCATCTGACACTGGAGTACATCAACACGCAAAGCTGCAATCCACACCGCAGCTTGAGCGAAAATGGATTATCCTAGAGCCAATACCACTCAACAGAGCTAGAAACAGAAGATAGCTGCTCTCTTCTCATTCTCAGCAAGTCGTTAGAAATTTACCAACACTCCGCTCCTATCATTCAGTTGAGAGAATGTTCTCAAGTTCAATTGATGAAGGTACAATCCCATTCCATTTGAAACGGGGCATTTCAATGGCCACTGCAGGGGAAGAGGGGAAAACCAATATAGAAAGTCACAAGTCTGGAACAAGAACATTCTCTCAACTGAATGATTGAACCAAAGGACAAGGTAAGGTAAACCACGTGATCGAAACAGAAAAATGAAAAACATAAGAAACGTGAATGCGAGCAGAGCACACGCTAGAGTGTCTACTTGTGCACTAGAAACAATCCTTCTTGTTGACATGTTCCACCATTTTATTAACTAACGAAATCTCTTCCACTTTTGCACAAAAAGATAGGAAGCCATCTTATGTAAAGTTTCACATACCTCATATTTGCAGCTTCTGCTGGTTTTCATGTGGATAAAACGAGTTGCTTTGTAAGGGCGTGAGGAAGCAAAATGAAATCAATTCAATACTATCGGCGAGAAATGAAAGAACTGGAGAGTGAGAGGGGAAAAACGAGTATAAATAATGACCAGAGTTTAAATTTCAACCAAATCTTGCTTTATCCTTAAAAAGGTTTTCAAGAAGTGTGTTGACTAGAGTTGCTCTTCAGCAACTACAACCAAGCAGTTAAAGCCTAAGCAAAATAGAACTACTAAATAACTATGCAACAAAGAAGAGACATAAGTGAATGCTCCAGAGCCTAAATTCATTAATTTCAAGCTTTCATTCACTACAACAACCTGTACAATACTCAATTCCATCACCACCTGAAGGGATGTGGGGTTCAATGTATGTTCCTCACTTCCTGAAAATAATTAAAGATAGCTTGTTTCACAGTCAAAAAAGTTCCATAGCTTCAGTACTTGTGCATGCAGGTTCAAATGTAGAATTTAGTTACAGGCTCTCTTACCAACAAGGACATCTCCTGAAAATACAGGAAGCACCAACATCAAAATACAACCTAGTGTAAAAGTCAGATTTCAGCCACAGAAGGAACAGTACAGACCCAAAAAACAATCAGATCCATGGTAGAAGTAACTTCTCTATGATACATTCCTTGAATTTGTAAATAAAGAGCGGCAATCGAGGTTCGAACCGGGGACATTCCGCTTAGAGTCTAGCTAGCGAAACAAATAGCTCACAAAATTGCTGTCAACAAGAAGTAACATATGAAATCCTGCTATTGAGGGTCATACCCAGAAAGAGGCCATACACATCATACTCTGCCAAAACGGAAAGAAGTCATATCCATCATACCTGCCACTGGAGTTTTTGAAAATTTAAATCCTGAAAGTGGAGAAACCAAGAATTTGATGTTGCTCGTGTACTCAAATATCAGTGTGATTTCTTTCTTTTAACATGTTTCCGAGAGGACAATGACATGCCAAAACGCGCTGTTAATAAATCAATATGCACAACAAGCAACAAGACAGTGAGTTCTAGTAAAACCAAATATCATCCTTACACATTTGTAATTCTACTAATTATGCACCATTGCTTTACCATCTCCTGCAGCATATTGTTGGCCACAGGCACATCCGCACATCAAATGTCAAAACTGACAACTTTTGTGAATGAATTCCTTCCAAGGAGCTTCGTGGTTTGTCTCTAACAACCAAATGAAAAATAGATATCAGTAGTAGGTCAGATTCCTTTAAGCAAATCAAGCAGTTGCCTCGTATAGAATGTTACATTGAATTAACTAACCTATATACAGAGTCAATATCTGACCATCTACAACCAGAGAAAAGTTGTAAGGTGAGTCATCCTAATTGATGGTAACGATGACCTCAGAACAAAAGTAGCAAGCATTAAGGAAAAAAATCTCCTGCAATACAATGAAGATAAAGTTTCCGCAGAACTGAAGCAGAAATATCAAAAGGGATGAAATGCATGGTACTCCAGTTCATAAGTCTACAGTTTTGTAAAAAGGACGGAGGAATTGGAAAGCAGATACATATAGCTATACAAGCACGGGTCAAAAGCAATAAGAACAATAATATGACAATAAGTGTCTTATTGGACATACTGAGCTATTGTACAAAGGAAAACAGCATGAGTGAACCTCCCAATTCCCAAATACTGAGTATTTTCCACACTGACATATACCAATCTGATATTACACTGCAAGTTGCTTGAAAATTAATCCAAGTTGACTTGGATAAACATCATGAACAAATAAGTGAGAGAGAGATGAACCACAAAAAAATCCATAACAAAAAGTCGAAAACTACAAGTTCTATAAGCTGACAGTTTTTAATATATATATGAGCTGATTAAGATGATACAGACAAAAACATATCCCCTGCTGAACAAAACAAAAGTAACATTTAATTGTTGGAATTTGGAAGCATCTGCAAATCTTTGGATTGAATAATCAATTCTGATTCGCTACTCAACTATCACTATACAAGAAGATAAATTACACCTAGGAAACCTGAACTACAGATTACCCCACAGAATAAATAGGTTGACAATCTAAAATGATCATCCCACAAAGATGACGAAAAAACAATTGAGTACTCATTCCCATTACAAGCTATGCTCATTCTAATTCACAACGGATGTTCAAGATCTCACCGGGCCTTTCTTATAAGGTAATCGAGATGGCCTTGATGGGGAAAGCTCTGGTGGCAAACAGGGAAGATCCAATTCACCAGTCAGCATCCCCACAATATCTTTCATAGTAGGTCGCCTAGCCGGAAATTTCTGCAGGCAAAGCAGTGCCACTTTAATGCAAACTTCAGCTTCTTCTTTATTAAGAGAATCAATCTTCTTATCAACCAAATCAAGAAGCTTCCCCATACGGGCCAGTTTCCGAGCCCAAGATATCAGATTCGCAGATTTGTACTCTGAAACCGGTGACCCTGATACTTGCAGTGGCCGGCGACCAGCTATCACAACCAGCAGCAAAACCCCAAAGCTGTAAACATCACATTTTTCAGAGAGATCTCCGCCACCACTGTACTCGGGAGCAATGTAGCAAACAGTTCCTCTCATGCTGGGGGTGCTGCTGATTCCACCGCTCTTAGGGATCTCACCACTCATTGAGTCACAGCTGGTGTGTCTGGTCTTCCAGAGATCTCCACTGAGCCCATCCAGCCACCATTCCAGATTCCCACGGCTGTTCTTCCTTCTCTTGCTCTTCACCTTCCTGTCTACATACAGCAATTCATCATCTCTAGGCCACCAATTATCTTCATCGTTATGATCATCACTCACTTCCCCCTGTTGCTGCTTGATCTTCTTCTTCCTCTTCTTCTTGTTCTTCTTTGCCAGCTCTTCTGAGTACTCCTCCTTCCACCATTCCCTAACTGGCTTCCGCCTACCCTTCTTCAAGCTGATGTCGTCATCCATGGCCATCCACCAGTCCAATCTGTGCTTATTGTTCTTGGTCTTCTTCTTTTGATCTGGTTTCGGCACTGTAGCAGAGCTCGTAGAGGCGGCTCCGATCCAATTGCTGTTGGATCTCTCCTTATCGATCTCTGACCCGATCCACTCAATCACATAGTCCTTCACTTTTGCCGGTCTTGGCTCTTCAACGATCTCCACAACCTCCGATGGAGATGCGACGGCTGAGAACATCTCCGGCGACGTCTCAACCGCCGGAACCCTAGCAAAATTCTCCGGGGACTGGTCAAGACAGGTGCTAGCCTCCTCTAACCCTAAAGTTATAACGCTCTCTGTTTCCACATTGGATCCGCAATCTTCCACGACATTAATCCTCAATTCCTCCTTGTTCCCGTTTTTCAGACTCACAAGCTCACCTTCGCCACAATTGATGCTGATTTCACACTGATCGACCAGCTTTAACCTAGCAAGCCCAAAATCCCCAATCTTCGCCGAGAAGTTCATATCCAATAGAACATTGCTGGGCTTCACATCGCCATGGATGATCGGAGGATCGCACTGGTGGTGGAGGTAGGCGAGACCCTTAGCAACCTGAACGACGATCTGTCTCCGGCGGCTCCAGCTCATAAGCTCCTGGCACTTGCGGTGGAGGAGGCACTCCTGGAGGTTTCCGTTCACCATGAGCTCGTAGACAAGGCACATACGGCGACGGCGGCGGTCAGATGCGAAGCCTAGTAGGTGCACAACATGGTCGGAGTCGGCAAGCTTGCTGGCCATGAGGATCTCGTTGTGGAACTCGCGCTCGCCTTGCAGGGAGCCAGAGTCCATGACCTTCACGGCGACATCGAGCTTCCTCTGAAGCTTCTTGTCAGAGAGAGTGCCGGAGTAGACAGCGCCGAATCCGCCTTGACCGAGGCGACGGGAGGAGGAGAAGGAGGAGGTGGCGCGGCGGAGGGAGGAGTAGGAGAAGCGGCGAAGGGATTCGGTAGAGTGATCGCAGGAGGGGGGTGTACGGCGACGAAAGAGGCGGTGGCAGAGGAGGATGAAGAAGAGGAAGACGGAGAAGGAGGCGGTGGCGGCGGTGAGGGGAGCGAGGAGGCGGTGGTGATGCCGGTGGTGGACTGCGGGAGGAGGGAGCTGAGTGGCGTTGTCTAGGGGAAGAAGTGGCTGCGGGATGGGCGGGAGGGAGGCCGGCGGAGGGGACATGGTGGAGGAGGAGGAGGAGGTGACTAGCGCGGCGATTGGAGGTGGAACTCAACGGAAGGGAACATGGTAAAAGGGGTTAGAAGAGAGAGGGATTAGAGCTTCTGCCATGGTATGGGAAAAATATAAGGTATAAAATTAAATATAGCATTTCACATGGAAATATTCTATGGGAAACTTGCATGCAAATTTCATTGGGTTGCCATGGTAAGTTATATGTATAAATGGTAAAGCTTTCAACGGCTCTTTTCACTTTCAAATACAACGGCACTCGGCATTTCCAGTTAATTAATTTACATGTATTGTAATTAATTAAAATGCACAACGGCTATATTCACTTTTAAATTTACAACGACACTCAGCCCTCGGTAGTATATTTAATTAATTAACATGTCAATAGCCTCAGTTAACTTTCTTTCTTACCATTTCATCACCCCCACTCCATTATCAAATTTTATCACATCATTCCTCCATGAATTACTATCAAATTTCATCTTCTTTGTCTTCCTCAAATGAAACTGATGATTATTATCATCAGGTCATGGCTTCATTTGATCAAGAACAAGACTTATTGTTTCGCACTTACGCAAACAATAATGAACTCTTGGCAACGTTGAATGACGAAAAGGATGGCGATGAGGCGGAATCGAGTCGTAGAGGAGCAATTCAAGGGCATAACACTTATTTTCGTGATCGAGAAAAGGCTGCTTGTAATATTTACAAGGATTACTTCGCCGAGGTTCCGGTCTATCCCGAGCACAAGTTTCGTAGAAGGTATCGAATGAGCAGGAGTTTGTTTCTCCGAATTGCAGATGCTGTCAAAGATCATGATAATTTCTTTATGCAACAACGCGATGGTATTGGTAAGCTTGGATTATCCACTTTGCAAAAATTAACTGCTGTTTTTAGAATGCTTGCATATGGTGTACCAGCTGATTCTCTTGATGAATACATAAAGATTGGGGAGTCTACTGCAATTCGATGTTTGAAAAGGTTTTGTCGAGCAGTTATAGAGGTCTTTGGAGATCGATATATGAGAACACCTAATGCGGAGGATGTTGCAAGACTTTTGTATATTGGTGAAGAACGTGGGTTTCCAGGAATGTTAGGGAGCCTAGATTGCATGCATTGGCGTTGGAAAAATTGTCCAACATCTTGGGCAGGCATGTATGCAGGGCGTAGCCGATCACCGACGATTATCCTCGAGGCGGTAGCTGATTACGATCTTTGGATTTGGCATGCTCATTTTGGTTTACCGGGCTCCAACAATGACATCAACGTACTTGAGGCATCTCACCTATTTGCAAATCTTGCAGAAGGTAAATCTCCTCCTACCAACTATAAAATTCTTGATAAAGAGTATGACACCGGTTATTATTTGGCTGATGGAATATATCCCAAGTGGTCTACATTAGTTCAAACTATTCATGAGCCTCAAGGTCCAAAAAATATGTTGTTTGCTCAAAAACAAGAGTCATGTCGGAAGGATGTCGAGCGAGCATTTGGAGTTCTTCAATCTCGTTGGGCAATTGTGAAGGGACCAGCGCGTTTTTGGGATAAACGTGTTTTACATGATATAATGTCTACTTGTATCATAATGCATAATATGATAATCGAGGATGAGCGTGATCTAAGTGCTCCAATTAGAGATTTCAACCCCGCTCCTGAATTGTCTGTTGAGTTGGTGACTAATGAATCTACACGGTTCAAGGACTTCCTCGCTCGACATAGGCAAATTAAGGACAAATCTGCTCATATTGCACTTCGAAAGGCGTTAATTGAGCACCTTTGGAACCAACATGGTATACATGGGTGAAATATATTACATGCTTAATTATCTAGTAGTGTATTTACTTGTCTAGGGTATTGGTTTTATGTCCCCCCTAGACTAATATTTGCTTTGTAATAAGAAAACAAATATTGTTTCCAAAAAAATCCAATCATGTGAATTTCATGAGTGCTTTAGTAGAAGATATATGGCATGGCAAGAATATTGTGTCATTCAAAGTCATTCAACTAGCTATATGTAGTCTGAATGCTTCAGAGGAATATTATATCTTGTCAAAATATTGCACTTCATAGGGGAAGATATATGTCATGCCAAGAATATCATGTCATTCAAAGGCATATCTTCAAATATATATACACACACACACACACACACCATCCTTGTACTAATTACTTGTATCTTTATTTGCACAATCAACATTTGTTTTACACTTCAATGGCATTTTCTAGTTCAAAAAAATCCAATGGTCGAAAAGGAAATTTTTCCATTGAGGAAGATGAACTCTTGTGTCATGTATATCTTCAAATTTCTGAAGATCCTATTGCAGGTATTAATCAGAAGAAAGATAAAGTATGGGAGAGGATAAGCACTTTGTGGAATCAAGAGAAAAATGATCTTCAGATGCGAAGCACCAAATCTCTACAAAGTCGATTTTCAGATCTTACCTATTGTATAGGAAAATTTCGTGGTGCTCTTCGACAAGTGGAGCATCTAAATCCAAGTGGTGCTTCAGAGAAAGATATTGTAAGTTTTTTTTTCAATTATTGTATTATAGTAGCATTTTAGTCTTTAACTTAAAATTTGCAAAACATTTGTAGCATGCTAAAGCAAAACAACATCTACAAGATGATCCAACCTACACAAAGAAGAAACTTCAGTTTGACCATGTGTGGCCTATTCTCAAGGATGCTGAAAAGTGGACTGATAATGGTAGAAGTTCAAACAATCCACGACAAAGGAGCGTTTCAAGTGAAAGATATGATTCAATGTCTCAAACGTCAAGGAGCGGATCATTTGCCGTCCATTTAAATGAAGACGAGGATGAACAAGAGCTACACAATGAGGAGCTTGGTACCACTAGTCGACCTATTGGTATAAAGAAAGCAAAGGCGAAAAGGTACGAGGAAACTGAGAAGTCCAAGCTAGTTAAACAAATCAACGAGTCCAATCAAAAACTAAAGGAGTTATTTGAAAAAAGTTTGTTAGAAAGAAATGCATTTTCTACTATGTATGAGGAACGTGCATCTAGAAAATTAGCTATTCAACAGGAACGTGAGGATAACAAAATCATGCTTACTAGTATGGATTCAATTACCGATCAAGAAGGTCGTGAGTACTTACGAATGAAGAAGGCTGAAATAATGGAGAGAAGAGTTCATCACTCCCAACCACGACAACCACCTACCACATTTGAGATTCCTACTCCACTCCATTATCCAAGTGGATTTACCGGTTATGGACAACACCAAGGAGGAACGGTTACATATGATGGAGTCCCTAATTACGGAGGAAACGGTGGATCTAGTTCAAGTGGTATGCAAGGAACACAACAATTCGATGACTCCGTCAACTATGGCCGGTTGGAAGAACAAAGCAGAAATGATGATGTCTTTCCGGAATACTAATTATCTTCAATAACGTTTTTATTATATTTTTGTATCGCTTTGTTATTTCCTTCCATAAGTGAGTGTGGTACTTTTTCCGAGCTTGGAGACCATCTCCGAGAAGGTTTTGAAGAGGCCCTTATCACATTGTGTAATTTTTTTTATTGTGTTATTAATTAGTATTTTATAATTATGTATTAAAGTAACCTAATCCGATTATATTCAATATTAGGCTCATATGAAAGAGTTTATTACGATTAATATAATGGTATAAATTTTATTATTATCAAACATTAATAAAATTAAATGAAAGAGTAAAATTAAATTGTCAATATAAATTAATAAAGGATATAGTTGTAATAACAAGAATGAAAATGGGTAAAAATGTAAGAAAATAGGAAAACATTAAAATATGGAAGCAATATAGCAAGTGAGTTCACTTGGTATATATAGCACATTGTGAGGATGAAAGGTAAAAAAAATATTTGGGGAGATGGGATATAGGGTATGGTGGGAGTGGGGTATAGGGTATAAATACAGATTTAGGGATATACCCCTTACGATGGCAGATGGTCTTAGGGTATTCCTTTTTGGGGATGTGTGTGAGAGCTGCTAAAGCGTCTTCAGTCTTGTCAGTTTTTACTTTATTTTCCAGCCGCCCTCGCCACGCTACAGCTCAGCTCAGCTCTTGTCAGTTTTTACTTTATTTTCATATAGGTATTATAGGTGCTTCTTATTGCTATTATGTATTGGTTTTTGTTATGTTTTGAGTCTAGTTCCGTTTATTACTTGTGAAGTATTTGAGTTCAGAATCTACGCGTTTTTAGTGTTTATTTTGCAAAATTACATTCCGACCTTGGATGGACTATGAAAAGAGCTTAAGAAGCATATTTTGGGGCATATGGAGGCCGAGGAAGAGCTAAAGAGGAGCAATGAGACACGATATTGGAATTCGTTGAAGGAAAATGAGGAACGTCGAGCCCTGTAGGAAAGGCGTCCGCCGCCCTTAGCACGAAGCCCGTCGTTTACCTAGATCTCGGATACACGGTTTTGGATCCGAAGACTATTATTTTATATTATTTCCTATTGTTTCTACTAGGGTTTTTGCCGACCTTTGAGAACCGATTTAGGTTGTTTTTCAGTTCTTTAGAGATACGTATGACATTAGAGAGAAACTATGAACTCAATTAGAGAGATAGATACAGAGAGAGAGAGAGATAATTGGACTATGAGTTGCTAAACTCATAGTGATTTGAAGACATGGTTGTTTGGATTGTGAGGATTTGAGTTTATGTGATTATTCATGTTCTTAGTTATCATCTTGTGCTTAATTTATATTTGTGTTCCTTTCTATGCCTGATCAACATGTTAGGAATTGCATCTCTAGCTATGAATTCGTTGTTGTTTTCTCGATAGCAAACAAAGGTATTGACGATAGTGATGTCTCTTTGTCTTTGTAAAGGATGATTTAAGTTGATCTATGTTGAGGATATTTGGTTGAGATTGAGTTCGGTATGCGCCTATTAGTCATGATTGAATAGAGTTAATGTGCCAATTGGTCTTGATTACTTGAGTTCTTAATGCTATTCTTTAGTGATATTGAATAAGATTAGTGAATCTCTACGGATCTCTCAACTTTCATCAAGTAGACCTAGGAATATGAATAATTGATAAATCAATCCGAGGACCATGAATTCCAAACATTGCCAGAGAATTACAAGTGAAATGTTCTTTCTACTTTAATATCAATTTGCTTTGTGATTTGCAATCTGGTTACTTTTATATTTGTTATTTGTCCAAAAGATCATTGCTTTGCTTTAAGAGTCTTGTCGAGGGTTATTGAATAGGAAATCGCTTCCGCTATACTAGTAGTTATTTGGTTTATCAAGTGATTGGTTGCCTAATCTATTGGTTGTGTGTTTAAGTTTGGATTTTTATTACTATTTGGCAAAGGGAGAAAGTGCCAACGACGTTCGACCCACACCAAATTCTTGGCGTCGTTGCTGGGGAGAAGAAAGGAGATTGCTTTTCTTTAACTCTATCAAATACTCTTTATTTTAAGTTTTGAAAAGGCCGAAAATATTTTATATATTATTTTATTATGATTTTAATTATATATATTATTTATAAAAGTTAGAGAAAACTCGTCCTCGAGCACCAAGTTTCGATTTCAAAATTCTTCCGGCATCGTTTTAGAATTTGGATTCTTACGGATCTTTTTCCACTTTCGTGTGCTAAATTTTGGAAATGTGATTAGAATTGTTATTTTAATTCGGTTTTGAAAGTGCAATTTGGATTCTATCCGAGTCGGGACAGATTCGAGAGATCGGGTTTCGGGGTTTTTTTTTTGGATGTTAATCTTGAGATTTTGAGTTTGGGATCCATTTTACCTTTGTCCTTTTCCTCCTCAAATTTAAGCTGAAGCAATAGCTGCCAGCCCATATTGCCTTCTTTCTCCTTACTATTTTGTTCAAAAGTTGTACGCAGTGGTAGTACCTCCCGTTGTCCTTTTTCCCAATCAAGCACAACACCATCTCCCATCCTTCTCCCTCACCCTCCTTTGCTTCTCCAAATTCAGCAAGATGCCAAACAGACCTTGCTGTCGCCAACCCATCCACACCTGCAACTCACACGCAAAAATCAGAACAACCCCTTTGCTTTTGAATTGCCAAACCCAAGCCCCACACATCTCTCTCGCTCGGATTTATCTGCAGCCAGAAGGGAGAGCCAAAGCATTCCCCTTCCTTTTATCAAAAGCATCAATGTTCATCTTACTCTCGCCATCTGCTAACACCATCAGTCACCACTAGTGGCCTCCTGTTCCTCGGCCAGCCACCAACTCTTGAGCGTCTCCGAGCGCTTCTCTGTCATCTGAGTGCCAAACACCCTCACCCTCTCTCTTCGAGAAGTAGCAGTGTGAGCTCCACCCTCCTCTTCTCCGATGTCCGCAAGAGCCCGAAGCTGAGCTTAGAGCGTTCCAGGGACCAGGACCGCCGACGCCAAACTCTTCTCGATCTTCCCTGTTTTCCGTTCTGTTGGTAAGCCTTGATTCTTCGTGTTCTAACTCGAAATCATGTAAATGTGGACCTTAATCACCCCTCCACCTTCCTAGGCCCTCAATCCACAGTTCCTCGTGTCCTCGGTGTTAGAGCGCCGCCGTCGAAGCCGGAGTCGCTTTCAGAGTCGCTCGGTAGTCTCTCTAACTCTCCTTCTCCTTCACTCATGTTTAGCTCTCCTTGCCTGGGTTGGGGTTCGTATTGGTCGGTCAGATTGGTTGAGTCTTGGGGTGAAACGAGCCACCGACAGGCCGGGGTCCTCTTACCCTTCTTTTTCTTCCGTTTCCGTCGACGATTGTGCCGGAGCCCTGTTGCGTTTCTTTCGTTTTATCTTCTTCCTTCCTTTTCTGTTTGTTAACCAGAAATAAGAGAGTGGTCCGGGCTTGGGCCTAACTTTCAGAATCCAAATCCATTTCTTCCGGGTATGGGTCAGATCCTCTTTTCCTTCAGCTTCCAGGATGGGTTTAAGGCAAATCGGGTATGGGCTTCCGGGTTGGGCTGAGTTCGGGTTGTGCTCCAGGTCGCCAGATTGGGATTTCCTTTTTGGGTTGTGATGTTTTAATTGCTGTTATATTGTTATATGTTTATGCTCTGTGTTATACTATGTTATTATATATAGTTTTATATTATTATGATTTTGTGATTATATATTTCCTAAAAAATTGGTATATATTATAAAAGTGTTTAAAAATAGTATTATTTGATATAAATATAATTATGATATTATGAGATGGCTTGCTATATTTTAGAAATGATAAAATAATTTAGTATTATTGTGTTACAAGTGGGTATCGTTAAAATGGATTGGGTTTTTGGGTTTTTTGTGTTTTCACTTAGGTAAATATTATTGGGTTTGATTTATAAAGATGGATTTACTTGGTGCTATTCTAGACAAATATAATTGGTAACTTAAATAAAAGGATTTTCATCTTTCGGAAATATCTCCTTAAGGATTTATTGTCTTGAAAACCAAAATGCCGGAATTATTCTAAAACTGGATTTTGAGAGATTGATTTTAAGGTTTAAATGTTTAATGTCGGGATTCTTTGTCTTGGTTTGATGATGTTGGTTTTGAAAAGGAATTGGGAGAATGATTCTGGTTGGTGTTGATGGTATCGGAAAGGTTTTGGAAAATGGTTTTATTATCGATTGGTTTTGAGTATGTTGAGAACTTGGGTTCGTATGTATGAATGTTGGTCCGGTGGCTTATGGCAATGGTTTAATGATAGGTGTGTATTGCTTTTGGATTGCTTTGGACTTGCATTTGGGCCCTTGCTAGTATTATCCTATTGTTCTACATCTTGAGGAAAGTTTCCCTAGGGGGCTTACTCAGGTTGGACTCTCATGCATGTTGTTGCATTTTATATTAGTTGTTGCATATGTATAAAAGCATGAACATGTAGTATCCTGTTTAGGTTGCACTAATTGAATGAGCATCTGATTTCTTTATACGTTTGAAAAGAGAACGGTTGTTATCTCTGATAGTCCTAGAGTCTTTGCTAGGGTTATAGGGTAGCCCAGCCTTATCGGGTGCCCTGAGTCAATCGAGTCTTATATATGATCTGGTTGGGGCGGTGGTCGAGCATCCAACTTGGGCTGCTTCAGAGTGAGGTACGGACATATAGGCTGCGGTACCGACCGAGCGTCCTACATGGGCAGCTTCGGAGCGAGGTACGAACATATATGCCCCGGAGTGGGCACATATCAGGGGATATGCCACTTGGCATCGTCTTGGGCCCTTTATAGTATTTCTGCACATTATTATAACTAGGAGCATGCTAGTGTGTTTAATTTTTGTACTGCATAAGAGCATCTTTATTAGGTATAGCACATACTATGTGGCCTCAGCGAGGACTTCTGGTCCCGCATGCGTGGCTCGATCTGACTCTTTTCCCCGTTCTTCTTTTAAAGGTATTTTCTGTAGATTTTGAGTGCTCGATGTCTATATGATGGAGTTCCCTTTTGGCGATTATTGGACTGAAAGACCGACTTCTATACTTATAAACTTGGATAATTTGGATACTCGTATTTACCATGTTTTTGGTTTGACCCGGGTTCACCGTGGCAAGTTGTACCTTCGTTTCGTTTTCACAGTTACTCTTAAATAAATTTCCGCGACTTAGTCCATAGAACAGGCTGAGGGTACCCAACGGCCCTCCAATTGCTTTGGGGTTCGGAATCCCCACTTTAAAATGATAGTCTTTTGATGTTTGAAACCTTGACCCGTACCTGGATTGCAAGATCCGAACGAAGGTATCCAACCTTCGAAACGTAACCCGGATATTTATATTCAGGCCGTTACAAAGTTGGTATCAAAGCTGAGGTTGTGCAATTCGGGTACGCAAGGGTCGAGTGTATGTTTTGGAAAACCGCTCATGAATTTTAAAGAATTTTAAAGGATTTTAAAAAGGGTCAAAATGAAATTAAGATGCCTAACCGAAATTTGACTAAGTAATGAACTTGACTCTTAATAAAAGAGGAAAACTGACCAAACTGGGACGCAAGTGGGTAGTAAAGGCGCTAGACCACCCCTATTGAGTGTACTTGAGAACGGTAGGCAAAATAATAGCTTGCTCTTTACAGAGGGCCCAGAAGACTCCAAGGAGATTGCACTAAGGTGGTTGGAGTGGCGAGTTAGGTAGGATCGCGAGGTTTTTGCCCCTCCGGTCAGTCGCTCCTCGAAGAGCGACATTAGATAGCTTGATGTGCTTTATATATTGAGACTGAGCACTATCTCCCTTAAATGAGGTCATTATAATTGTTATTGACTGATTCTATGCTGAGTGTTTGATATGCTAAAGTCTGATCGGTATGCCTAATAATTAAATGTGTATTGACCGATATGTGCAAACGGGATAGTAGGAGTACCCTTGTTTCTGTGTGGTCAAACCCAGCTTTTGTGGAATAACCCCTTCCACTATGTTAACCCTTGACGGTTCTATCAAGCCTTTCTCCAGGATGTTAGTGTCTTCCACGGGGTATTGGGTTGGTAACCATATTGTGTCGGGAGTCATGTATGGATATGAAGGTTATTTGAGTGAGTATTGGAAGGTAGTTCTTGATGACGATTTAAGTCAAGAGTAAGGTGTTTCTAAGGCTGTCCTTCTCAATCCTTATGATGATCAACCAGTGTCTCCTTACCATAAAGAGTCGTACCGGAGTCCCACGGGAAAGAGGGGTGATAAGTCGGTTGGGAAAAGTCAACGGTTGCCCTTAGGGATCTCTGTCCGGTTCTAATGGTGACTCTCTCTGAATTGTACGACATGATTTTGTAATTTCCCACATGTACCTTGCAAATGATCATTAGTAAGAAGTTGCTCATGTTATGCCTTGCTTTCTGTCGTGATTTTATTGTTTAAGCTCATGTCATGGTTAGTTACATTGCTCAAATCTCGTGCTGCGTCTTGCCTTCGATCATGACTGTATGTGGTTATAGCATGTTCACCTGGCCTATTGGTCGTATGATCGATTGGAAGCATGAACCACATGATATGAATATACCTGATCGTTATCTCCTCCTGAATTAGGTTCATGATAGTGCGATCAACTCCTCTTTGTATGAATGTTGATAGATGATCGTCTTGGCATGTTGGATGATGACGTGTCAATGCTTATTATCCTTTTGTGACAAGAATCTATAGTATGCCCATCTGTTCTGTATTCGTCAGATTAATTAATGTTGGTTGTTTTGCAATTTGTATTGTTGTGTGATTACTTGAATTGGATGGAGAATATGTGGTATAATTGAGTCTTGAGAAATGCATGTTTTATCCTAGTATGTGTTGATTTGAGCTCACGTCCCCGTATTCTAGTATGTGCTGATTTGAGCGACCACATGTTTTATCCTAGTATGTCTTGAGAAACTTGTGTTATACATCGTAATACCTTCCTCATGTTTCTATATTGTTGGAACG
Source organism: Persicaria tinctoria (assembly GCA_037127255.1). NCBI lineage: Eukaryota > Viridiplantae > Streptophyta > Magnoliopsida > Caryophyllales > Polygonaceae > Persicaria > Persicaria tinctoria. The sequence goes on along the minus strand of JBANSL010000014.1, from coordinate 52,525,629 downwards.
TGATTGAATTGATTTCTTACGTGTCGCCATGATTAGTTGCATGCATGTATCGTATGTTATGTAGAGCATTTAATATCATGTAGGATCCTTGGTTGTAACTTGTGCGTATTCATATCTCGCCTACATTACCGTTGATTTCCTCTTGAGCTAGGTTCATGAGAGTGTGGTCCTTCCCTCTTTCTATTATCTAAACATGTCTTATGCAAATTAGTTTGATGTTGAACTCAATGATCGATTTGCTTTCCGTGATAATTTATTATAACATGTTTACATGTTGTCGCTCTGTAGTGTCCCTCTATTATCCTATAATATCTTCTCATGCTTGCATGAACGTAAGACTTGACTCCTAACATGATCACACACCATGATATACCATGATTTCACATACGCATGACACAAGAATGTTAGAATGAATTTAGTCGAGTTACCTTGATTGTGGTCATGATTCGATATGTGCTAGCAGTATCATGTAGGGCTTATGATTTCCAATATGACTCGCTAGATGATTACATGCAGTACTTGTTCTATAATATGATAGCTATTGGACCATTTATGTGCTCTATGACTATTCATTCCTAGCATGATTATGATCTATCGATGTGATGTTCTATTCGTCACTCTGTGGTGATCCGTCTTGCTTTCATGGACATTGTGATGAACTTATTTAAATGACTTTTGACTATACCCATGCCTTATCATGTATCGCTAGCATTGTGTAGGATATATGCTTTCTGAATGTGTTTCGTCGTATGATTGCATGCCGTTATCAACCTATTATTCGATCATTGTTGTCAAATGCGATAGTTATTATGCCGCTTTATGTGTTCTCGTATGAAGCTTAGTCTGATTGTTATGATGTACATCGCCATGCTATAATTGACCTCAATTGTTGATGTGTATACCATGCTTGTACATTTGTTCATTACATGACACCTCTTACCCTCATTAAATCCCGCATGACTTCGAATCTTGCATGATCATTACTGGTTCCGCATATCTTGCTTGAAGTTGCTAGGCGTTTTTGCTTCCATGGAATAATAAACTGCTAGCTTTCTTCGCATGCATCAGTGTAGGACTCAATCTTGTCTTCTGGGAATGTACATGTATGTCATTGTTTCTTCAGATAGGTACATGTTAGTGTGGATTGTTATGGTTGATTTGCTTGTGATGAACTCTTGATACATGTCATAAATTGTAACCTCACCGACTTCCATAAGGGCATCATTGCTATTCTCGGGTCGGAGTCTTGTCTCTAGTCTTGCTCCTTTAGTTTTGGTCCATTTTGTCTTTGAAAGAAATGTTAGGTTGTCCGCCCTTGTCACTCCCTATCTCCGCTAACTTGGACTCTTGCGTGATACATCGGACAAGCGACCACATGGAAAGAGAATGGAAAGTAGATAGTGATAGAGCGACGCCGCGAAAGTGTGGGTCCTTAACCCACGGGCATCAGGATAAACGATGATTGTGGAAAAAGCACGACATGAGGATTGAGATTGCCGAATATGATATAACTTGCAAGCAAGAGTTTCCTTCGTTCGAATTGCTAATCCTTCCGACTTTGTTGATGATGATGTTGTACTGACCTGATGATTAAATTTACGTGTTATTGTGCTGAGTTGGTGACGATTGCTGCCTCATTTTCTGTTGTCTATGATGATATGATTCAATTGCCTTGCAGTTTTAATATGCCCTGATGTCTTGATGCGTTGATACTATGAGTGGCTAAGCATGATCTAAATTCCTTGCCTATATATTGTAAACTGCAAATGCTGAGAAACCTGGATTGTTTATTTGATAAGGTTATGATGAAACTAGCTAGTCTGATTTGATTATCTTTATATATATATATATATATATATATATATATATATATATATATATATATATATATATATATATATATATATATATATATATATATATATATATATAATGCTTTGCAATGAATATTGAGCTTGACAGGAAATTGTGATTTATTGATGCAGTTGCAATGTTTAATGATAAACTAATGATGTTATTGATATAAATACTAGTTGATATAATGTAGTCCTTATGTGTAGTAATGTCTATGATTGCTTCTTCTTGAACATGTGGGTGATGATTATCATGATTATGTGGTTTATTAAAATGTACTAGCATGATGTTATATAGCAAACATGATGAACCTGATATGGAATGATATTACATGTTATGCAATACTGAAATCTAATTGGCATTGACTAGTGTTAACATGATATATTGAAGCATTGTTGTCCTGCTATGCGTTTTAGAAGCATGCTAGGAAGTGTTGTGATATGATATATGAGATAATGATGTGTTATTATGTGAAAGCATGAAGTTATATTATGGGGTGATAAGCATGATGTTATGCTATGTGGTGATAAGCATGATATTGTATTATATGGTCGGTAAGCATTATTATGAATATGTAAATGATAAATATGACTTTGAGCATGAATATGATTGGTTATATATGAAATAATGGTGCCTGATTGCTAAATGATTGTTATATGTCATTGTAATGAGTTGAGATGTTGTCTGGTGAACATGCAGACATTTCGATGATTGATATACTGCTTGACCTCCCATTTGCTGAATCTTAATAGCATGATCTTGTTGTGTTGACGATGAGTTTTGGTTCCTTGACTCTATGATGATGAGGAGATAATTTTATGACTTTAGGTGTGATGTCGAGACTTTTGTTATGATTGTTGGCATATCGTTGAGATGCATATTATGACCTTTAGACTGATGTAAGATGTTGATGTGACCTTGTGGCACTTTATTGGCACATGTTTGAGACTTGTCGTATGATGTACTGGTTGGAGATTGATTAGTTATGTGGTTATGCATTTCTTATGACTCGTGATTCTTGCTTGAATTTAAACTGATAGATTGATTTGATTCTGAAAACTAGGAAGAGAATATGGGATTAGCCCTTAGGTGAATGATTCCACCTCTGCGCTTCTGAATTTGATTGATTGATATGCGGAAACTGGTGTGGTTTTGGAGGATTTTGACGAAATCTTGATTTGAAAGGATTTGATTTGTTTTGGTGTACAATTTCTTGGTTAAACATTGGATTTGAAGATTTTGAGCGGTTTTAAAAAGGACCAATTTGGATTTTAAAAGAATAAACGCTATCGAGAATTTTAATGGTTTCAAGGCCAATTTTTCCCTTTACAAAACTCTTTTGAACTTTATAGAACTAGATTTACATTATGACGTCTCACGAAGTGGATACAAGCATTTTATAGGGGCACTTATAGATTGCTTGCTAAGACCTAGTCGGGAGGTTATGATGCTTTAGAGTTATGATATTACCGAGAAACCGGGGTAAAGATGTGATAAGGGCCCATATCACATATTTGGTAAGACTAATTGGCATTATCATGATCACGCCAAGGACATTGTGGGAATCTCATAGGGGCCCTTATGAGGGGCTTACGGGATCAATGACATGGTCCTCGGACTCACCGATTTCAAACTCCTTTCCCTTGCTTTTGAATTATCTTAGTCTCGGGGACGAGACTTGTTTTTGGAGGTGGATGAATGTAAAGGCCGAAAATATTTTATATATTATTTTATTATGATTTTAATTATATATATTATTTATAAAAGTTAGAGAAAACTCGTCCTCGAGCGCCAAGTTTCCATTTCAAAATTCTTCCGGCATCGTTTTAGAATTTGGATTCTTACAGATTTTATTCCCCCTTTCGTGTACTAAATTTTAGAAATGTGATTAGAATTGTTATTTTAATTCGGTTTTGAAAGTTCAATTTGGATTCTATCCGAGTCGGGACAGATTCGAGAGAACGGGTTTCGGGGTTTTTTATTTTGGATTTTAATCTTGAGATTTTGAGTTTGGGATCCATTTTACCTTTGTCCTCTTCCTCCTCAAATTCAAGCCGAGGCAATAGCTGCCCACCCATATTGCCTTCTCTCTCCTTACTCTTTTGTTCAAAAGCTGTACACAGCGGTAGTACCTCCCTGTGTTCTTTTTTCCCAATCAAGCACAACATCATCTCCCATCCTTCTCCATCACCCTCCTTTGCTTCTCCAAATTCAGCAAGATGCCAAACAGACCTTGCTCTCGCCAACCCATCCACACCTGCAACTCCCACGCAAAAATCAGAACAACCCCTTTGCTTTTGAATTGCCAAACCCAAGCCCCACACATCTCTCTCTCTCTCTCTCTCGGATTTATCTGCAGCCAAATGAGAGAGCCAAAGCATTCCCCTTCCTTTTATCAAAAGCCCCAATGTTCATCATACTTTCGCCATCTGCTAACACCATCAGTCACCACCAGTGGCCTCCTATTCCTCGGCCAGCCACCACCTCTTGAAAGCCTCCGAGCGCTTCTTTGTCATCTGAGTGCCGAGCACCCTCACCCTCTCGCTCCGAGTAGTAGCAGTGCGAGCTTCACCCTCCCCTTCTCGATCTTCCATGTTTTGCGTTCCGTTGGTAAGCCTTGATTCTCCGTCTTCTAACTCCAAATCATGCAAATGTGGACCTTAATCACCCCTCCACCTTCCTAGGCCCTCGATCCACATTTCCTCGCGTCCTCGCAGTCAGAACGCCGTCGTCGAAGCCGGAGTCACTTTCGGAGTCGCTCGGCAATCTCTCTAACTCTTCTTCTCCTTCACTCGTGTTTAGCTCTCCTTGCTTGGGTTGGGGCCGGGATTGGTCGGTCAGATTGGTTGAGTCTTGGGGTGAAACGAGCCACCGGCAGGCCGGGGTCCTCTTCCCCTTCTTCTTCTTCCGTTTCCGTCGACGGCTGTGCCGGAGCTCTGTTGCGTTTCTTTCGTTTTATCTTCTTCCTTCCTTTTCTGTTTGTTAACTAGAAATCAGAGAGTGGGCCGGGCTTGGGCCTAACTTTCAGAATCCAAATCCATTTCTTCCGGGTATGGGTCGGATCCTCTCTTTCTTCAGCTTCCAGGATGGGTTTAAGGCAAATCGGGTATGGGCTTTCGGGTTGGGCTGAGTCCGGGTTGTGCTTCAGGTCACCAGATCGGGCTTTCCTTTTTGGGTTGTGATGTTTTAATTGGTGTTATATTGTTATATGTTTATGATATGTGTTATACTATGTTATTATATATAGTTTTATATTATTATGATTTGTGATTATATATTTCCTGAAAAATTGGTATATATTATAAAAGTGTTTAAAAATAGTATTATTTGATATAAATATAATTATGATATTATGAGATGGCTTGCTATATTTTAGAAATGATAAAATAATTTAGTATTATTGTGTTATAAGTGGGTATCGTTAAAATGGATTGGGTTTTTGGTGTTTTGACTTAGTTACATATTGTTGGGTTTGATTTATAAAGATGGATTTACATGGTGCTATTCTAGAAAAATATGATTGGCAGCTTAATTAAAAGGACTTTCAAATTTCGGAAATATCTCCTTAAGGATTTATTGTCTTAAAAACCAAAATGTCGGAATTATTCTAAAGCTAGATTTTGAGAGATTGATTTTAAGGTTTAAATATTTAATGTCGGGATTCTTTGTCTTGGTTTGATGATGTTGGTTTTGAAAAGGAATTGGGAGAATGATTCTGGTTGGTGTTGTTGGAATAGGAAAGGTTTTGGAAAATGGTTTTACCATCGATTGATTTAGAGAATGTTGAGAACTTGGGTTCGTATGTATGAATGTTGGTCCGGTGGCTTATGGCAATGGTTTGATGATAGACGTGTATTGCTTTTGGATTGCTTTCGACTTGCATTTGGGCCCTTGCTTGTATTATCCTACTGTTCTGCATCTTGAGGAAAGTTTTCCTAGGGGGCTTACTCAGGTTGGACTCACATGCCCGTTGTAGCATTTTATATTAGGTGTTGCATATGTATAAAAGCATGAACATGTAGTATCCTGTTTAGGTTGCACTAATTGAATGAGCATCTGCTTTCTTTATGCATTTGAAACGAGAACAGTTGTTATCTCTGATAGTCCTAGAGTCTTTGCTAGGGTTATAGGGTAGCCCAGCCTTATCAGGTGCCCTGAGTCAATCGAGACTTATATATGATCTGGCTGCGACGGTGACCGAGCGTCCTACCTGGGCTGATTCGGAGTGAGGTATGGACATATAGGCTGCGGCACCAACCTAGCGACCTATCTCGGCTGCTTCGGAGCGAGGTACGGACATATATGCCCTGGAGTGGGCACAAATCAGGGGATATGCCACTTGGCATTGTCTTGGGCCCTTTACAGTATTTCTGCACATTATTAAAACTAGGAGCATGCTAGTGTGTTTAACTTTGCTACTGCATAAGAGCATCTTTATTAGGTATAGCACATACTATGTGGCCTCAACGAGGGCTTCCGGTCCCGCATGCGTGGCATCTGGCTCCTTTCCCCGTTATTCTTTTAAAGGTATTTTCTGCAGATTTTGAGTGCTCGATGTCTCTATGAAGGGGTTCCCTTTTGGCTATTATTGAATTGAAAGACCGACTTCCATACTTATAAACTTGGATAATTTGGATACTCGTATTTACCATGTTTTTGGTTTGACCTGGCTTCACCGTGGCAAGCTGTAACTTCTTTTCATTTTCACAGTTACTCTTAAATGAATTTCCGCGACTTAGTCATAGGACAGGCTAAGGGTGCCCAACAACCCTTCGATTGCTTTGGGGTTTGGAATCCCCGCTTTAAAATGATAGTCTTTTCAGGTTTGAAACCTCGACCCGTACCTGGATTGCAAGATTCGAACGAAGGTATCCAACCTTCGAAACGTAACCTGGATATTTATATTTGGGCTGTTACAAGTTTGTTTTGTCTTTGCATGGTTCAAACTAGATCGTCTAATTCATCGCCTTTGTCTTTTGATCCCGAGGTTGAAAGATCTTTCCGGTTGAAGAGGAAGCTTGTGTTTGAGACAAACATTGTTGTTACTCCGCCAAGAAGGACCCTGAGAAACCTAAAGGAGCCTGATTTGAGTGTTCAACCACATGCAATTAGTCTTTTAGATCTCCCTGGGGAGGAGCCAAACAAGCACCTTGCTACCTTTGTGAGTGTGTGTGATAGATTGAGATCGATCCCAAGGCTTGTCTAATGACCAATTGATGCTGAGAGTGTTGCCCTTTACTTTAAAAGATGCTACAAGCGATTGGCTTTACTACCTACCCCAGAGGGCATTACTACTTGGGTGCAATTGAAGAAAGCTTTCCTGCAAAAGTACTGTCCCGCGACTTGGCTCAGCAAAATTAAGGAGTTGTCCAGTATTGAGCAATCACCTACAAAGAGTCTTTATGAGTATGTAGAGCGGTTCAAGAAGCTTAAGGGTAGTTGCCCGCAACACGGTATACCCGAGGATGAACTAGTGCTATATCTTTATGAAGGCTTGCTTGACACCGATAGGAGTTTCATCAATTCTACTAGGGGAGGAGATATTGTGGATAAAACACCTCAGAAAGCAATGCAGATTTTTGAAGGGCTGGCTAATGCGTCGCAACAATATGGAAGACACCAAGGAGTTAGAGGAGTTCATAAGTTGGATAGTTCGAGAGATGGACACAAGGATGATATTGATAGGCTTATGGAGATTGTGAACAAGATGGATATGAATCAATCCCATTAGCCTATACCTTGTGGAGTCTGTGGAGATCCAACTCATCCGAATGATAAGTGTCCTTTGATTCAGGAGGACACCGCTGAAGTGAATGCTATGGATTTATTATGGAGCTCGCTGCAACTTTGGTAACAACTAAAATCAAGGCTACAATTCAAACTACCAAAGTGGATTCAACAGAAGAGGCCAGCGGCAACAAGTTCCTTTTCAAAGAGGACAACTGAGTATCGTCCTAGAAACACTCAACAAGATGACAGAGATGAGACATTGAGGTTGTTATTGGACAAGATGAGTGTTCAAGAAAAGTTGCTAGGTCAAATGGCTAAGGAGATTGGTGAATTGAAAGCGAAAGATTCGGGAACGTTGCCATCACAAGGGGTAGTGAATCCGAAGGAGAATGTTAGCACCATGATCCTTAGAGGAGGTAAACAAGTGAATACACCCACTAGGAATGTTGAAGAGAGGCCTAGAGAGGAAGTTGATTTGGGAAATAAGGACAAAGAGACGGAATTGGAGACGCACTGCAGAGACGGCACCCGCTGCCACCTCCTTTGACGGATCCGACTTCTGATGTTGTTCAATCCCCGAAGAAAGCTTCTAAAGAGTGGTCTTCTGTGGTTTCAAGGCCTGCACCACCCTTTCCTCATGCCTTAAGATCTGATCGTAAGTGAGAAGATGAACAAATTCTTTACGACACCTTTGCTCATTGTGAGGTAAATATTCCACTTTTCAATTTGATTAAAACTGTGCCTCTCTATGCGAAAGTCTTCAAAGAGCTATGCACGATGAAGCGCAAGCAAATGATGAGAAAGAAGGAAAAGGTAAGTTTAAGTGAGAATGTTTCGGCTTTTCTTCATAAACGATTGCCTGAAAAGTGCAGAGATCCAGGTACGTTTACTATACCATGTGCAATAGGTAGTGCAGAGATCCTTGTACATGTTTTTGGGTCTCAATTCATTGTCTAAAACTGGTGTTACTATACAACTCCCTGATCGTTCTAGCACTAAGCCTAGAAAAGTTGTTGAAGATGTTTTGGTAAAGGTAAATGATTTGATTTTTCCAACTGATTTCTTCATTCTAGACATGGAACAAGGTACGCCTGAAACCTCGATTATTTTGGGAAAGCCATTCTTACGAACGGCTAAGACTAAGATTAATTGTTTTGAAGGTTTACTAACTATGGAGTTTAATGGTAGAAAGATTGAGTTTTCTATATTTGAGCCTATTGTTTCTTCTGCCAATGATTCTGTAGATGTTCTTGACTCTAATAAAACTAATCACAGGAATGAATCAAATGCTTTGTTATGCTTCTGCTGAAATTGAATATATGAATCTTGAGTTTTCTAACAAAAATCAAATTGGAATAGGGAAAGATAAAATTGAAAATAAAATTGAGAATTTGTTTAAGTCGCATGAAAATGTGTCATTCAAATTATTCTATGGCTATCCCCTATGGAAATTCAATTCCTAATAATGTTGAGGTTTTTGCAACTGCAGGACAACCTCCCGGAGTTACTTACTTTAAGAAGGAATCGAAGGATGCTATTGATGGTTACGTCGGAGAAGTTCCTATAGTTCCGCCTCTTGTTATGAAAAGAACAAGTATTGGGGATCTTGGTGGAATAACTTGATCAAGATTGCATCACATCGAGCCAAGGACGTGACACAAAGCCGCTTCTTGGGAGGCAACCCAAGGTAGTTAGGTAGTATTTCTATTTTTGCATTTGTTTTTCAATTCAATAAAGTATGATCAATCTTGTTAACGGATTTTGGAAGTTACATTAAGTGAAACCAATGTTGGGTTTAAGTTTTGATTGATTTAAAAGATGGAGTTGCATACTGTGGACACGGCGCCCGCCGCCCCAGCCACGGCGTCTGCCGCCTGTGTGTCCGAATGACGAATCCGAATTTTGATAAACTTGGAAGGGAAGTTTCTATCTTTTTGTTTTTAGTTATTTTCCGAGTTAAGTTATTTTATTTCTATATTTTATAGGATTAGATTGCTTTATTTTATTTTGGTTCTAGGATTAGATTATCTCTTATCTATTTTAGGTTAGATTATTTTCTATCTATCTTAGGATTAGTATTTTATCTTTTTTTTTATTTTCTATTTTATTTTATGAATAGATTTTTCTTTTTAGGATAGTTTCCTTATTTCTTAGGATTAGGTTTCTATCTTTTCTATTTTTATTCTATCTAGAACTAATATTTTTCCTTTTTCTTTTTTTGATAGATTTCCTTCCAACTCACCATATAATATTTCTCTTTATTTGTGGATCAATCAAACATGCTCAAGAGGAATCTCAAGAACACCAAAAGTTTACTAGAATCCAATCCAACTGCCTAAAGCCTTGCGTTTCAATCGATTCAATCCACCAAAACACTTTCCGCCATCACCCTACATCCACAAAAATCAATCTTTACCCATTCTATTCCTTTACCTGTCAAGAAAGAACCTTTTGAAACCAAGTTGTTCGAGAAAGTTTGAAGTTTGGAGGAGTGGACGTCGGTTTCCCAACGTTTTCGCTCGGATTCGTGGTTCTGCGTAAATGGCGCCCGCCACCCTTACCACGGCGCCCGCCGCCTCTACAATGAGCTTCTCTTTTGGTCGTTTTTGTGGATTTTCTTCGGTTTTTCCTTAAGTTACGCCATGTCGTCTGCTCCTACTCAATTGCGGAAGCCTGGCGACCCTGTGGCCCCGACGAGCGATGTTGAAGATATTTAGATTGAGATGACGCCGCCTATGGTTCAAGATGCCTCGCGCATTTACTGCCTAGAAAAGAAATTTGCTGAATTTGAAAAGCGGTAGGTAGATGAGTTGATGAAGCTTACAAAGTACCATGCGATTCTGGTTGGGAAGATCGATCAATTACATGAGATGTGTTTCTGGTTGATGGATTTGATCAATCAGTAGTCTGGAACCCAGACCCCGCCTTCACAGTAATTGGTCAGTCATTTGCTTCATTGAAACCCTTTATTTTTATATTTTCATTATTCCTTTTTGTGTTTTTATGCATTGAGAACAATGCAACATGTAAGTGTGGGGGGGGGGGGAGATTGAAGTGGATTAGTTAGGTTAGTGCATGTTTGAATTTCTGTTTGTCTTTGAATTTTTTTCTTTTGAGTATTTGTTATTTCCATATGTTATTTTTTTTATGTTATAGAAAATGTCAAAAAAATGAAAAAAATACTGAAAAATGTCAAAAAGAAAAGAAAAAAAAAGTGAGTTTTTTTTTTTTTTTGCATATTGTGTTGTTAAAGATACCCATCTTAATTTGAGTTTGTCCTAGCATGATCTTATAAATCCCATGGAATTCTGGAATGATTTGATCTTATCTTGAAAATTGGTTTTTATGTGAAATATGATTGAGCATATATATTTGAGCATGTATGATCTAAGTTTGGGAGTATGCTTGAAATTCAACAAAAATTTGTCCCAGTGAGATATTTTTGGCCTTATAAGGGATACATCTTTATTCATTTTGCTTTTCTTGTGTGATATACTCTTCCTATGCATTTATCATTGAGTATTGCCATGATTATCTATTTTCAAGACCGATTATATACATGTTAAATGCTTGATAAGTTCAAATGATAGAGGCAACCTTTTAGCCACATATTTATCCATATCTACCCTATGGTATATCTTGCTTTGAAGCCAATTTGAGCCTTTATCCTTTTTGTTGTTAGCTCAACAAAATTAATATTCCTAGCCTATGAGGAGCCTTACTCTTATTCCGGGGGAATTGAGATTTTGAGTGGGTTATGGAATCTATTTTAGAGATTGAGAAGAATCAAGCTAAAGTGTGATTGTATGGTTTATGGTTTTGAGAAGATGTAATGGTATGTGCTTATTAAGTCCCTCGTGTATATGCATTTGATTTTCATGTATTTGGCTCAATGAAAAAAGAAATAAAAAGCTTGGACCTAGGGAGGATAAAATTCACCTAGGGGTAAAAGTAAGTTATTTTAAAAAAAAATCCGGGAAAAAAAGAGAGAGAAAGAAGAGCCATTTATCTTATGTTTGCGTAAATGAGGAAGAATTGAGATTTATGTTGGTTGGGTGTTGAGATTGCATTATATGTAAGATGATGAGATTTGAGATTTTTGAAGTTATTTTGGATGATATTGAGAGATGTTGTGCATTAGTGAGCTTGATTTATTGAGTTGGTTTGTGTTATGTTGGGAGTTTTGGAATCTTGTTTTTCCGGAATTTATAGCACTACATGACCAAATACAATTCATTGCCCTTATGTTTCTACCAAGCCCCATTAAAACCCCACCGAATGGAATCTTTTATGAAGGTTTCCATTGAGCGATAGTCCCCTTGATGTTTTTATTTTTGCATTGACGTATCCGGTGGAGATGTTGTGATATAAATGTCAATATTTGAGTTGATGCTTGTGTATGGAATTAGGGTGAGTGTGTGTGCTTAAAGCTTAAACACATGAGAGTGAGAGATACACATTTTATCCTTGGTAAGGTTGATTTTTGAGAATGCAAGCTACCTGATCCCATATATACATGTTATGGCGTTTATATGTGTTATATTTTCACTATTAATGATGTTGCTTTTGATGAGTAAAGTTGTGAAAGTTTTCCCGTGGGATGCGCAGATGATGTTTTTCCTTATGGTTGCTTGAGGACAAGCAAGAGTTAAGTGTGGGGGGAATTTGATAATGCATATTTCATATAGGCATTATAGGTGTTTCTTATTGCAATTAGGTATTGGTTTTGTTATGTTTTGAGTCTAGTTCCGTTTATTACTGGTGAAGTATTCGAGTTCGGAATCTACGCGTTATTAGTGTTTATTTTGCATAATTACATTCCGACCTTGGATGGACTATGGAAAGAGCTTAAGAAGAATATTTTGGAGCATATGGAGGTTGAGGAAGAGCTAAGGAGGAGCAAGGAGGCACGATATTGGAATTCGTTGAAGGAAAATGAGGAATGTCAAGCACTGCAGGAATGGCGCTCGCCGCCCCTTGCGCGGCGCCTGTCGTTTACCCAGATCCCAGATACACAGTTTTGGATCCGAAGACTATTATTTTATATTATTTCTTATTGTTTCTACTAGGGTTTTTGCCGACCTTTGAGGACCTATTTAGGTTGTTTTCCAGTTCTTTAGAGATACGTATGGCATATATTATTTCCTATTGTTTCTACTATGAACTCAATCATAGGCTAAACTCATAGTTTCGCATGTGATTCAAAGACATGGTTGTTTGGATTGTGAGGATGTGAGTTTATTTGATTATTCATGTTCTTAGTTATCATCTTGTGCTTAATTTATATTTTTGTTCCTTTTTATGCCTGATCAACATCTTAGGAATTGCATCTCTAGCTATGAATTCGTTGTTATTTTCTCGATAGCAATCAAAGGTATTGATGATAGTGATGTCTCTTTGTCTTTATAGTGGATGATTTTAGTTTATCTATGTTGAAGATATTTGATTGAGATTGAGTTCGGTATGCGCCTATTAGTCTTGATTGAATCGAGTTAATGTGCCAATTGGTCTTGATTACCTATTCTTTAGTGATATTGAATAAGATGAGTGAATCCTTGCGGATCTCTCAACTTTAGTCAAGTAGACCTAGGAATATGAATAATTGATAAATCAATCCAAGGACCGTGAATTCCAACCATTGTCAGAAAATTACAGGTGAAATGTTCTTTCTACTTTGATATCAATTTGCTTTGTGATTTGGAATCTGGTTACTTTTATATTTCTTTGCTTTAAGAGTCTTGTCTAAAGTTATTGAATAGGAAATCGCTTCTCCATGTGGGTTCGACACCGGACTTTATCACTATACTAGTAGTTATTTGGTTTACCAAGTGATTGGTTGCCTAATCTATTGGTTGTGTGTTTAAGTTTGGAATTTTTTTACTATTTGGCAAAGGGCGAAAGTGCAAACGACGTTCATCCCGCACCACGTACCGAGAGACGTACCAAGCCCTCCAGGTTTGGTATCGACCCTTACCCATGTTTTCCTCATATTCCCCCTTTTTCTTTTTTCATAGATCAAACTGAGGCCCGTACTAGCCCACCTAGGGTCGGTACTGAGCCAAATTCTGTTTCAGGTTCTCAGCCCCTTTCAAGCGCCCATACCGAGGGCGGTACCGAACCCCCTAAGGTCGGTACCAACCCAAATTCAGCAGTTTCAGATTGTTCTACATGGACTATTTTGGTTCCGAATCCAACGAAAAATGCTTCCACATCCTCCCAAAAAGGTAAAGGACATGGTGAAAGGTAAGTTTCAAAGGTTTGTGAAGATGCTTCAAAATTTAAATATTACTATTCCCTTTACTAATGCTTTGAGTGAGATGCTCGCCTACACTAAGTTCTGAAAGCACATTCTGGCGAAGAAGAGATCCATGTCTGAGCTTTCCGACGAAGTTTGTTCATTGAAGCTCCTTGAGAAACTTGGAGATCCATGTAAGTTTGCTATCACAATTGGTTTCAAAGCTTACCGATTCAAAGCTTTATGTGACTTAGGTGCAAGCGTAAGCCTTTTTCCATTGTCGCTATTGTCTAAGACAAGTTTGGGAGCCCTAGAGTCGATTAATATGAGAGTATCCATGGCAAATGGTGCAGTGGTATCACCAACTAGGGTGATAGATGATGTACCCGTCCGTGTATAGGTAAGTTCTTCGTCCCCACAAATTTTATTGTTATGGAGATGCCGAAGGATCCAAGTGTGCCTATCATCCTTGTGCAATAATTGATGTTAGGAAGGGACTCCTAACATTCAAGATTGGGGATGATGTCGTTGAGTTTCGTTTCAACCCAATTATGAAAGAAACCACGGACGTGGTTAAGGCAAGATACTTTGATTGTCTTGAGTCTACAAACCCAGTTCCTAGCCTTTAGCAGGTCAAGAAAAAGTATATTCTTTGGAGAGCCTAGAAGCGATTTTAAAGACGGAGGAGGAAGAGCCTATTCTTATCCCAAATGAGCCTTCTCCGGAGCTTAAGCCACTTCTAGAGGCTTTGAGGTATGCTTTATTGGGTTCCAATTCTACTTTTCATGTGATTATAAATCCTAAATTAAGTGAGGAGGAAGTAGAGAAATTATTAAATGTGCTTTAGGGCCCATAGGAAAGTTGTAGGTTATTCTTTGGAGGATATCATTAGAATTTCCCCTTCTTCGTGCATGCATAGAATCTACATGGAAGATGCTCATAAGCCAACTATCGAACACCAGCGTAGGCTTAACCCAAATATGAAGGATGTAGTAATGGCTGAAATTTTGAGGATGCTAGATGCAGGAATCATATATTCTATTTCCGATAGAGATCGGGTTAGTCATGTCCATGTAGTACCTAAGAAGGGAGGGATGACAATGATTGAAAATGAGAAAGGTGAGCTAGTGCCTACTAGGACCACTACTAAATGACGCATGTGTATTGATTATAGGAAGTTAAATTGTACAACTAGGAAAGATCAGTTTCCACTTCCCTTTATTGATCAAGTTCTTGAGCGTCTAGCCCAGCATGATTACTTTTGATATTTGGATGGCTATAGTGTTTTTTGACAGATTCGGATTCATCCAGATGATCGAGAGAAGACTACTTTTACTTGTCCTTATGGGACATATGCTTATAGGAGGATGTCATTCGAGCTCTACAATGCCTCTACAACTTTTCAAAGGTGTATGATGGATATTTTTTCTGACATGATAGAGGACATAGTAGAAGTGTTTATGGATGATTTTTTTGTTTATGGTTCTTTTTTGTTGCATGTCTTGCCAACCTAGGTAGGGTGCTAGAGATGTGAAGAAACTAACTTAGTTCTTAATTGGGAAAAATGCCACTTTTTAATTCAAGAAGGGATTGTTCTGGGGCATTTGGTTTCAAAAAGAGGAATTGAGGTAGATACTGCTAAGATTGATCTTATTGATAAATTGCCTCCTCCATCTAATGTGAAAGATATTAGGAGCTTTTTAGGACATCCAAGGTTCTTTAAGAGATTTATTCAGGACTTCTCTAAAATTGCTAAACCATTAACAAAATTGCTTATGAAAGATGTTATTTTTGAGTTCTTTGTAGAATGTCTTGAGGCTTACAAAAAGTTAAAGGAAGCCATTGTCTTCGCTCCTATTTTGCAATCATTTGATTGAAACCTTCCCTTCAAAACCATTTGTGATGCTAGTGACTATGTCGTAGGTGCCATGTTTGGGCAAAGGAAAGAAAAGAAGCTAGATGCCATCTACTATACAAGTAAGACGCTTGACGAATCGCAGAGCAAGTACACCACGACGGAGAAGGAATTCCTCTTCGTGGTGTTCGCTTTTGAAAAGTTTCGTTCTTACTTAGTAGGTTTCAAGGTTAAAGTTTACACAGACCACACTATGGTAAGATACTTGATGACTAGGAAGGATGCCAAGCCTAGGCTTCTTCGTTGGACACTTCTTTTGAAGGAATTTGATTGCGAGATTAGGGAAAAGAAAGGAATGGAGAACTTGGTGGCTGACCATCTATCCAGATTACCCCTAGACCACCTCACGGAGAAAGGAAATGATATACCAATCAATGAATCTAGGCCGGATGGGAGTCTGTTGCAAAATGAAGCGGAAATGAACCATACCGAGGGCCATACTGACCCCCCAGGGTCGGTACCGACCCTAATCTAGAGAAGACTCTGAAGCTTGGAGAAACCAAGTGCTAAACTGAGGGCTATATCGACCCCCCTTGATCGATACCACTCCCCTTCAGGATGACTTCATGATTGTTTGCTCCGAATCAGTAGGTTCCGGTGAAGATTTCTTTTTAACCCCTCATTCTCCTAAATCTCAACATATTTGTGTTGTTAGAGGGTTAAAGAGCCCTTGGTTTGTGTATTTTGCTAATTACATTGTAGAAGGAGAAATCCCTAAGGATTTGTCTTCATAAGCCAAGAATAAGTTTCTCCATGACGTCAAACAATATTATTGGGAAGATCCCTACTTATTCAAGCAGGGAAGCAACCACGTCTTCCGACTTTCTGTGCTGGATGAAGAAATTGAAAGCATAATCAAGCATTGCCACACTCTCCCAACAGGTGGCCACGCGAAGGGTTTCAAGACCACCACGAAGATTCTTCAAAGTGGGTTCTATTGGCCAAACCTATCCAAAGACATGCATGCTTATATTGAAGGTTTTGATGAATGCCAAAAAGCGAGGAACATCACTTGGAGGGATGAGAACCCTCTTACTGGAATCCTCTGGAGGTCGAGTTGTTCGATGCTTAGGATATTGACTTTATGGGGCCCTTTCCTTCACCAGGGCCCTATAAATATATTTTTGTAGCGATTGATTATGTTTCTAAGTGGGTAGAGGCTATAGCTACATCCACTAACGATTATAAAGTTGTAGCTAAATTTATGAAGACTAACATATTCCCCAGGTTTGGAGTCCTAAGAGTGCTCATAAGCGATGGAGGATCCCATTTCATCGAAAAGGGCTTCAAAGCTCTTTTGGAAAAATATGGGGTGTCTCATATGGTGGCAACACCCTATCACACCCAAACAAGTGGCCATGTGGAGGTTTATAATCGACAAATCAAGAGCATCCTAGAGAAGACGGTGTTGCGCTCAAGGAAGGATTGGTCATCTAAGTTGGATGGTGCTCTATGGGCATATAGGGCGGCATAAAAGACACCATTGTGCACAAATCCCTACAACTTGCATGGTTTATGGCAAGTTTTGGAATTTGCTTGTGAAGTATTCAAGTTCGGAATCTACTCCTTTTTAGTGTTTATTCTGCAGAGTTACATTCTAGCCTTGGATGGGATCTTGGAAGAGCTTAAGAGACATGTTTTAGAGCATATGAAGGCTAATGAAGGGCTATGGAGGAGCAAGGAAGCACAACAGTCATCTAAAGTAGCATAAACCGTCATTGCGTAGGGCGGCACCCACCGTGCCTTAGGCGACGCCCGTCGTGGTGTCGTGTTCAACGATTGCGATTTGGATCCGAAGATTCTATTTTCTATTATATTATTATTATTATTATTATTATTATTATTATTATTATTATTATTATTATTATTATTATTTTTCTAGGGTTTGCACGACACTTTATTAGGTTTTATTGGATTGTTCCATCCTTGTGTGGCATAGTTATTGTGAGACAATGAACAAAATTAGAGAGAAGAGATGTTTTTGTCCTATGAGTTGCTAAACTCATAGTTTCGTATGTGATTCGAATACATGGTTGAATAGATTGTGAGGATTTGATTCTATTTAGTTATTCATGATTATATTTATCATCTTGTGCATACTGATTATATTTGCGTTCCTTTTATGATTAAACACCATGTTAGGAATTGCATCTTGGCTATGAATTCGTTGTTGTGTTCTTGATAACAAACGAAGGTATTGAACTAGTGATATTTCTTTGTCTTTGTAGGGGATGATTTCGATTGATCTATATTGATAGATGTCGATTAGGGCCGATCTAGGGTTGTTCCGGTTGTGTCTTAATTGCATTGAATAGAAATGACAATTGGTCTAATTACTTGAATCCTTAATGGTATTCTTTAGTGATATTGAATAAGGTGATTGTATCCTTGCAGATCCTTCAACTTTAGTCAAGTAGACATATGTCTATGAATAATTAATGAATCAATCCTAGAACCATGAATCTCAACCATTGTCAAAGAATTATAGGTGAAATATCTTCTCTACTTTATTATCAATTACTTTGCAATCATAAAGTTGGTTACTTTACTTTCTTCTCAATTTTTCACAAGTCATTGCTTTTGTCATAAGAGTCTTTGTTATGGATATTGATAGTGAATCGCTTCTCTCTGTGGGTTCGACTCCCATATTTAGTTTCAGACTTTTTTAAAACTCGTCCACTCTCTCTCTCCCCCCTACTTTAGTGATTGCCTTGTTTTGAGAGTCGATTCCAGTCTCTTGAGTTTGACTTCTTGAACCTGGGAGGGTTCTGCTCAACCCTGCCTTTTATTTTGAGAGTGGACAGTTAATATTGTAAGACTGTCCTTAGGAATTGGTTTCAAATTATCTCTTGCTGATCGACCTTTAAGAATGCCTCTCCTGATGGGGAGATTACGTCTCATTTGGAGCTCCACATCAGGCCTCCTTTGGTACCGCAAATCTGCACCTCGAGGGCCCTTAAATTCCTCACCATCCAGTATTCAGATACCCTTGAAGATTGTAGGCCGTGCCCGCAGCCACCATTGGCGCGCCCGTGGCCCTTGTTCCCCGCCCGTGTTCTGATGTGAGCCGAATTTGCCATGTTTTATAATTACTTTTATATCGTTTTCTGCATACATTTCATGCATTTGGGCTAGAATAGTACAGAATCTGTGTAGTTTATGTTTATTTGCCAAATTATGGAATCTACACCAGTTTCTGTTTAAATTCGCAGAAATCAAAGCAATTTACAGCAGTTCTGAGAAACAAAGAAAAGCTCGAAGACAACTACAGAAGTCCAAGATCAAAGAGTAGCGGAACCAGGAAAAATCAAGCTGGAAGCAAGAAAATCGAGTCAACACAGCTTGGTCGATATCGAGCAAGATTAGTCGATATCAAGTTGGCCACATATCGAACTGAGCACCAGACATCGACAAGTGAAGCTGGGAGCTGAAGATGTTCGTCGATATCGAGGATATTCCTCGATGTCGAGAAAAACCTAAGTCGATGTACCGTCCAGACGCTTATCGAGAAGCCGAGAAGAGAAGCAAGACAACTCGAGCAAAGTTCCTCGATATCGAGGAGATTTCTCGATGTCGACCAAACCGAAGGCACATGTCCGGGCCAAGTCGGGGAGAGGTTGCTCGCGAAAGCCAGGCCAGCCAAGTCTACAATCACAGTTCCTCGATGTCGAGTAAATTACTCGATATCGAGCAAAAGTGCTCTGGGTCGCGTGACGCTATTGGGCTGTCCGAGTCGAGTTGGGCTATTGAGATCCGAATCTATCCAAGTCTATCAAGTTTTATCAAGGATTTATCCAAGAAGAGAGATATATCTACCACACGAAGATATCTTAGATATTTAATTATTTCCCTTTAGAATTAAGGTTTTATCTTTATTTAATTCTATCTTTAGGATATTAGATATACTTTTCTTCCTTGATTAGAAAGGATTGAAAGCCTATAAATAAAGCCCTAAGGGCTGAATTTTAGGCATTCAATTTCACACACAATTAGTTACATAGAGAGACTAGAGGAGAGAGTTTGTGGCGCGAGCAAGGTGGAAAGGCGAAAGCAGATTTGACTTGTTCGGTTGTAAGCTTTATTTTTAGTTTTTAATGCAAAGTTATTTCCTTTTATTATTGATGTCTTTCTTGATGATGAAGAGCGAGTAGTCCACCCACATTGCCCAACGGTGGCAATGTGAGATGATGCAGTAAAGGTTTGATCTTTTTATGCAATTCGTCTTCTATCCGTGCAAGCATGATTCTTTTGCGAAAGTTGAAGGTGATCCTTGTTTGTGTTATTGAAGCGAAAGTGATCTTAATGCAACTTGGGTTAATTATGTGAAAAGGGTTAGTAACAATTAGGGTTTATGCGAAAGCCTCTATATTCCTATTTGTTAATAACGAAAGTTATTTGATGAAAAGCATGATCTTTTATGCCTTTATGTGTTATTTTGCATGGTTATCATTGTGGTGTTGAAACCCTGATCTTGGAAGTCTTTAGCTTATTGATTTATTTCGTCGAATTTCGTGTTCTGCATTCGAAAAGTTGTAAATTTAAGTTTTTGTCTTTTACTCGAAATCGGGAAGTTTTTGTCGACATCGAGGAGTTTCCTCGATATCGAGGAAAGTTTACTCGACATCGGGTTGTTCTGCTGAGTTCTGCTTTCTATTCATCGATTTTGGTTTCTGTTCGTCGATATTATTACTCAATATCGAGGAATTGTAGTCGATATTGACCAGTTTCTGTGCTTTCGTTTCCTTTCCGCTTTTCTTTGTTATTTCTGTCTTTCTGGCTGTGAGATTTACAACTACCTGAGATCCGCTGACGTGCTTCCTCGAGGATCAATCCTGACTTCCCGCTGCTACATCAGGAGGAGGTCTTGTAATTATTTACATGGGCACGGATCTGGTTTGATTTATATTTCTATATTTAAAACTTGATTTCCTCCTACAACAAATTGGCGCCGTTGCCGGGGAAGCAATCATTCGCGCCTTAGGTAGTTAGATCTCACGTTTGCTTTGAGTTACTTCGCAGGTGTATGCGCCGTTCTGGTCAACCACTTGAGTTTGACGGCTTAGACGATCCGGAACGCCTTATACACGTCCACGCTAAACTAAAAAGAGCCATGACGGCCGCAGAAACACAGGAACAACTGATATAGAGGCTTCAGAGGGAACTAGCCTCCAAGGATACTGCTCTCGCCACTGAGAGAGCAGGCAGGGAGCATGAAGCTGAGCGAAGGAGGCAAGCGGAAACCGAGCTTGCCCAATACCCGACCACTGCAAAGGATTACATGCACCCGACTCTTGTCGTGCCTGAATCGACCATTCTAATCCCTGAAAATAATAATGAAATTCGCACTCTTTTCCTGATTGAGATTAAAAATAATGCTTTCTTTGGTAGATTTAATGAATGTCCTCTTCAACATATTACCAACTTTACTGATATGTGTCGTACTCTTGCTGAAGGTACCACTTTGGAATATATCTTGATGAAGGCTTTTCGTTGGTCTCTAGCTGGTCCAGCATTGAAGTGGCTTGAAAGTCTCCGTCCACGATCTCTCACGACATGGGCTGAAGTAAAGGAGGAATTTCTCAACAAATTCTTTCCTCCTGCCAAGACAGCGCTCCTTCGCCAAAAGATTACAGCTTTCAAACAGAAGCCTAGGAGCCGCTAGCAAAAGCATGGGAACGATAAAAAGGATCTACTACGATCCTGCCCTACACATGGACAGCAAACTTGCGTCGTTCAAGAGATCTTCTTCAATTCTCTTGACCTGGCTACTAAGGATAGGATCAACACGTATACTCATTATGAGTATCTAACAATGCAGCCAGCTGAAGCATAGGCTGCCCTCGACAAGCTGACCAACTACGACAGCAAATATGGGACTCCAATAAACTATGATGAGAATGCCTATGCCAGGCCAGCCCCATCCATGCCCCTCTACGAGCCTTCTAAGGAGATTGACCCTGATGTCAAGGAGTAGTACTATAGAGATCAGAATAGGAAGCTGTTCAAGCAAGTAAAGTATCTTTCTGTCAACCAGCCTTGCATCGAATGCGGATCACAGCGGCACACCATTACTGAGTGCCCACACACAGAGCAAGTCAGGCTAGCAGAATACCACGAAGAGGTAGCTTACGCAGGGGGTCCTAATCGCTATATGGGGGACCAAAGGTTTCAGCAGCCACAATGGAACCAAGGTGCCCCTAGGAACCCCCCGCCATACAGAGCTCTAGGACATCCGGAAAGGGACCAGAAGAAAGATGACCTACAGACCATCCTTGAGGAGATGCGGAGAAACCATACAGACACCAAGCAGTCCTTCAATTCTGTCTACACTCAAATACATAGTGTCAACGCTAGGCTTGGAGAAATGGATGTCTGGAGGAAATCGATTGATATACAGATTGGCCAACTAGCAGCATGCGTCCCCAGACAGTCAGGTACGCTCCCTAGATCTTCATAACCAAATCCCAAAGGGAAGACCGGACACATCACTGCTATGAAACTCAGGAGATGGCACCAACTACACGAGCCAGAAATCGGAAAGCAGCAGGACAGACCTGAACAACAACTCGATATCGACGAGCAGCAAGTCGATGTCGACCAACACTTGGTCGATATCGAGGAAGGACAACTCGATGTCGAGGAAAAACCTGATCACCCTTCGTCTGCACACAACAACAACTCGACATCAAGAAAAGTAGTCGATATCGAGGAAAATCTTATCAAAGTCGAGGAGAACCAACTCGACATCGAGAAAGATGCAACACCTCCGATGTCTGTTCTGGCTCCGAACTAGAAAAAGAAGCTGTCTTTCCCAACAAAATCTCCAAAGGATCCAGCAGAAAAGAAATTTCAACGCTTCATCAAGATGCTTCAGAGGCTCAATGTCACCATACCTTTCACCGAAGCTCTCAATGAAATGCCATCATATGTCAAGTTTCTCAAGGAGATCCTAAGCAAAAAGCGCTCAATGGCGGAGATCAAAGAGGAGTGCAGCCAGATGAACGTTCTTGAAAAAATGCCAGATCCAGGTAAGTTTGTTATAACCATTGGATTTGGTCAATACAAATTTAATGCATTATGCGATCTTGGAGCCAGTGTGAGTATAATGCCTTTAACAATATGGTACAAGATTAAGATAGGTGCCCTAGAGCCTGTGGATGCTAAGCTTTATATGGCAAACAACACGGTGGTCATCCCAACAGGCATGGTGGACAATGTGCCAGTACAAGTAGGTAAGTTCTTTGTCCCTGCTGATTTTCTAGCTATTGATATGGTGGAGGGCCCTGCTTGTCCAATTATTCTAGAAAGGCCCTTCTTGGCGACGGTGAATGCCAACATAAGCGTAAGGAAGGGAGTACTCACTTTCAACATCAGCGATAAGGTAATTGAGTATTCTTTTAATAAAGCTAGAAGGCACACAGGTCCCATGGAAGAGGTAAAATCTATATCAGTTGGTTATATTACATGCGGGGAGCCTAAGGTAAGAAATATGACTCCTGAAGAGCTGGAAAAGAGGGAAATGGAAGCCCAGGTGGAGAAGATCATGGCCATCCTGAACAACGACACAGATGATATGCTCGACATCTACCAAGGTAAGTCAACGTCGACTAATTATTTCTCAAATGCCTTGACAGGATGCAAGTATGGGGTCGAAGTCGACCAGAATTACTCGATATCGACGAATTTGGTCAACATCGACCAAAATCGGAGCCCTCCACCAGCAGCATCTTCGTCGAGCAACCTAGTGGAGGCCAATGACTCCTCAATATCGAGGAAATTGGTCAAAATCGACCAAAATCCTACTGCCTTGACTTCGCCTTCATCGACGAGCAATCCACTGGAAGCCAAGAATAACTCCTCGATATCGACCAAATTGGTTGATATCAACCAAAATCTTGCTTCCTCGACTACTCCTCCCTCGACTGGCAGTCCACCACCTGAAGAAAACAACTCGATATCGAGTAATATTACTCGAAATCGACCAAAATCAGAGGTCCCCGAATCCGATTCTGCGAAGGTAAGCCAAGGTATGGATCTTTCTTCTCCTATTTCAATTAAATATTTATCTATACATGGGAGAGGTTTGCCTTGGTATGTGCGATTATGTAGGGTTTCCAATGATGAGCCCAAGGAGTATGAAGTTGGAGACAAACTCTATGTTTCCAAATCAAAGGATCATTGGTTTCCCAACAAATTCAACAAGAAGAAGATGGGGCCCTTCGTGGTGAACAAGATTCATTCAAGAGGACTACAACTGATGGACAAGAATGGAGTCCTATTTGAAGCCCAAGCTACATGGGCCTGCAAATGCCACCTTGAGCTAAATAGAGAAAGTCGGCCTAGCGACTATAAAGTCTAGAGCTTGTAAATAGACATTTATTTTTGGGACTTTTGGACATTGTTGCTTTTTTTTTTTTTTGAACTTTTAGTTTTTCTATTGTGTGTATTTCTCTTCTACATTTTTTCAGGTCCATGGGGATAGAAGCAAGCTGAAATCGGACTAGGCCCAACAGCATTGCACTAAATTTTGAAGACCTGCACATCTGTCTAGTGAGTTTCTTTCTTTACCCTTATTTTTTTATACAGTGAGGACACTGTAATGTTTAAGTATGGGGTAGGGGAAGGGCTTACTTCATGCATATTTGATATATTTGACCATATTTGTGCATTATTTCTTGAAATGCTTATACATGGCTATTTTGGAAATTCATTATCGATTTATGTGTTTATATGCATGATTTCCATAAGTTTGAAAAAAATGACCCCCGTTGAAAATTTTTGAATAAATGTCATGAAAGCTTAAATTGAACTCGATGATGCAAAATGGGATTCATTAGAGATATAGTATGAAATTGCCTAGTAAAGGGAAGTCACAATGAAGTGCATATTTTCTTGAAAACCATGAAAGGGGGTAAAATTTGATATTGCTTTTGACATGTTGCATGATAAGAGGATGGAGGAATTTTTAATTCCATATATGCTCACATTGTTTATATCTTAGCCTTACCTATGCTTATGCATCACAAAAGCCATAATATGCCTTATTTCATATTTGCTCCATATGATCTAAATATTGCCCATTCTTTACCTTATCCGGGGATTATGTTGAGAATGATGTTACATTATGGAGTTGTTATATGGTTGTTGTGTTGTTATGTCATTATTGGAGTTTGGTAGGAAATGGTTTGAAAAATATGGAAAATTTAATGAGTGAAAGAAAATCCAATCACCTCAGGAGATAAAGGTAGATCGACCCTGCTTACTGAGATAATAGTTCAGTGAGATGGGACACACATGTGAGGAGTCCAAATCACTAAGTATCCGAGGCCATTCATAACACCCATGTTTGCGACTCGCGAGAAGGCAGTGCTGAGGTTAGAGAGGTAAAAGCATATTATGGATAAAAGCATTATGAAATGTGATGATTCTTATGAAGAAGGGATGTGGTTAAGAAAGTTTGGAAATGCTCCATTTCTCCGGATTATTAGCACCACATTGCCGAAAAGAATTGCCCACCTTTAGCCTTTTATCAATCTACTCCTTATTTGAGCTTAAATTAAAGTCCTCTTGATTATTAATGCTTTGTCACATGAATTGTTTTTTTGCATAACCCTCCTTTTGTGAGTAGATGTTGCTTTTTATTTGCACATGCATGGATTTGTGACACTAGTACCTTTTTTAGGATGGTAATTAATTGCAGGGATATATAAGAATGAATCTAAGATGTTGAGAGTTTTGATTCCTTCCCCTGAATGACAAATAAAAGTATTGCTTGAGGACAAGCAAGCTTAAGTATGGGGTGTTTGATGTGAGCCGAATGTGCCATGTTTTATAATTACTTTTATATCATTTTCTGCATACATTTCATGCATTTGGGCTAGAATAGTACAGAATCTGTGTAGTTTATGTTTATTTGCCAAATTATGGAATCTACACCAGTTTTTGTTTAAATTCGCAGAAATCGAAGCAATTTACAACAGTTCTTAAAAAGGAAGAAAAGCTCAAATTCAACTACAGAAGTCCAAGATCAAAGAGCAGCGGAACCAGGACAAATCAAGCTGGAAGCAAGAAAATCGAGTCAACACAGCTTGGTCGATATCGAGAAAGATTAGTCGATATCGAGTTGGCCACATATCGAGTTGAGCACCAGACATTGACAAGTGAAGCTGGGAGCTGAAGATGTTCGTCGATATCGAGGAAATTCCTCGATGTCGAGGAAAACCCAAGTCGATGTACCGTCCAGAAGCTGATCGAGAAGCCGAGAAGATAAGCAAGACAACTCGAGCAAAGTTCCTCGATATCGAGGAGATTCCTCGATATCGAGGAGATTCCTCGATGTGGACCAAACCGAAGGCACATATCCGGGCCCAGTCGGGGAGAGGTTGCTCGAGAAAGCCAGGCCAGCCAAGTCGACAATCACAGTTCCTCGATGTCGAGTAAATTACTCGATATCGAGCAAAAGTGCTATGGGCTGCATGACGCTGTTGGGTTGTCCGAGTCGAGTTGGGCTGTTGAGATCCGAATCTATCAAAGTCTATCAAGTTTTATCAAGGATTTATCCAAGAAGAGAGATATATCTACCACATGAAAATATCTTAGATATTTAATTATTTCCCTTCAGAATTAATGTTTTATCTTTATTTAATTCTATCTTTAGGATATTAGATATACTTTCCTTCCTTGATTAGAAAGGATTGGAAGCCTATAAATAAAGCCCTAGGGGCTGAATTTTAGGCATTCAATTTCACACACAATTAGTTACATAGAGAGAGTAGAGGAGAGAGTTTGTGGCGCGAGCAAGGTGGAAAGGCGAAAGCGGATTTGGTTTGTTCGGTTGTAAGCTTTCTTTTTAGTTTTTAATGCAAAGTTATTTCCTTTTATCATTGATGTCTTTCTTGATGATGAAGAGCGAGTAGTCCACCCACGTCTAGAGTTGGGGTGAGCCCGACGGTGGCCATGTGAGATGATACGGTAAAGGTTTGATCTTTTTATGCAATTCGTCTTCTATCCCTGCAAGCATGATTCTTTTGCGAAAGTTGAAGGTGATCCTTGTTTGTGTTATTGAAGCGAAAGTGATCTTAATGCAACTTGGGTTAATTATGTGAAAAGGGTTAGTAACAATTAGGGTTTATGTGAAAGCCTCTATATTCCTATTTGTTAATAACGAAAGTTATTTGATGAAAAGCATGATCTTTTATGCCTTTAGGTGTTATTTTGCATGGTTATCGTTGTGGTGTTGAAACCCTTATCTTGAAAGTCTTTAGTTTATTGATTTATTTCGTCGAATTTCGTGTTATGCATTCGAAAAGTTGCAAATTTAAGTTTTTGTCTTTTACTCGAAATCGGGAAGTTTTTGTCGACATCGAGGAGTTTCCTCGATATCGAGGAAAGTTTACTCGACATCGGGTTGTTCTGCTGAGTTCTACTTTCTGTTTGTCAATTTTGATTTCTGTTCGTCGATATTGTTACTCGATATCGAGGAATTGTAGTCAATATCGACCAGTTTCTGTGCTTTCGTTTTCTTTTCCGCTTTTCTTTGGTATTTCTGTCTTTCTGTCTGTGAGATTTACAGCTACATGAGATCCGCTGACGTGCTTCCTCGAGGATCGATCCTGACTTCTCGCTGCTACAGCAGGAGGAGGTCTTGTAATTATTTGTGTGGGCACGGATCTGGTTTGATTTATATTTCTATATTTTAAACTTGATTTCCTCCTACAACATATTCCACATCTCCGCACCCGCAGTGCCTCGTTTCGTGCTCGCGATGACTTGGATCGTGCCTGTCGTACTCCCTTGCTGCCTCCCCGTGCAACTTCTATGGAATGTCCAGCTCTCTGTTTTTAGCTTTTTTGATGCTTGCATGTATCTTTTAAGATAGAGGATGAGTTTATGGTTTGTTGTAGTAGAGCTTTTTGGAAGGCTTGCATGCATATCGTAAGTTTAGGTTGAGTTTATGGTTTGTTGTGTTCTAAGATGACTTTATGTATTATGGATGATGGTTGTAGGGGCTTATGTGTCTCAAGTATTGCCTTGGTCCGTACTTAGGGTTTGCAAACTTGAGTAGGACCCATCTTCAGTCCCGAATGCTGAGTTAATGGGCTTAACTAGAGGTAACCCTTCCCTTTTTATTTTTGCACTAGTTATGTAAAAATATATATTATTAATACAATTTCAAAATTAAAACTTTAAAAATATTCTTATTCATTTTGGGTCATCTGTAGTGAGATTAGAAACTCTTATATATACAAGATAGAAATAGATAAATAAATGAAGCCATAATGGTATGAGTTATAAAAGGTGAAACATCCACAAATTCAAATTCAATTAGATATTATAACAGTGCGGAGTATATTTTACCAACAAATATATAATTTCACTGATAATTTTTTTTTTAAATAAATTGATCTTCAGCTAATTGTTAGGCAAAGATTAAAAAAATTGCCAACAAGTTAGGAATATAATTTCAGCGACAAATTAAAGTTGGAAATGGTGGATTTGGTAAGGAGTGGGTAAATGTTACCTTTTGTTTGCTACTCTGAATCATTAAAACTTTTGGCCCGAAATCAAATATGGAGCATGTCATTAGCAACCTACCGATTAAGAACCCAATCTTGTTTCTTTCGCTGGTTTGACAATTAATCTTTTGTGTTTCCCGATCCATTTCTCTTCTTATTATTTTTTTATTTTTTTAATTGGTCTTTTGTGGCTATCATTCAAAACTTTAGCCAACCCATTTTTATCCTTGTTGAGTTGTTGTTCTCGATTGACTTTAAAATTTCCCCACAAGCTTTTGATAAGATGACATAAATGTCCTTAACGAATACTTCCCCTACTCATCTTTTAAGAAACTATACTTTCGCCTTTTAGTGCACGTTTTTCAATGAGTTAAAAAATTATAAAAAATTATTATTTTATTTCAATTTTTGTACACAATTTTATATTTATTAGTAATAACTATGAAATTATATAAAAAATTTGGTTAAAAAATAATATTTTATAGATTTTTTAACACATTAAAAACGTGTCGAAAAGAAAAGTGGCATTTATTTTGGAACGGAGGGAGTAAATTTTAACATAAAAAACAATACAAAACTGATATTGATACATAAATTCGTATTTTTAATATCCATACACACGCACAAAAAAAAGGTATGTTTATATCCTTACCAAATAGTTATATAAATATAGATAAGCAGAAAAATAAAATCGATACATAGGAAAATATTTACCCAAATCCAACTAGAATTTTCCTTTTCCAATGAAGAACGGTTAGTTACTTAGGACGTGTTTGGCAACGGGATGGGGGTAGGTGAATGAGAATGGTTTTTTGAGAGTGAAAGGAATGGGGATGGAATTTCGGGGTGGATCGGGCAGAGATTTGAAGTCAGTTTAATCGCGTTCGTATTTGGTTGTGGGTTGAAGTTTTTGGGATGGAAGTCACTGAAAAAGACACATTTGCCCCCACTAA
Organism: Persicaria tinctoria; assembly: GCA_037127255.1. Classification (NCBI taxonomy): domain Eukaryota; kingdom Viridiplantae; phylum Streptophyta; class Magnoliopsida; order Caryophyllales; family Polygonaceae; genus Persicaria; species Persicaria tinctoria. The sequence continues at coordinate 52,496,427 of JBANSL010000014.1, read as the reverse complement.
TTGACATGAAAAGACAAAAATGACCCTCCAACCTACCCCTCAAATCGACCTCATCTTTTTCAATTCGTCATTTTCGTCGGATTGGGAAGAGTCATGTCGGCGGTTGCGAAAAACAGCTCCGGAATCAGCTTTGGTGCACCTCCGCCATGCCTTTGCACTGCCGACGCCTCCGGCCACGGTCTACCCCATGTAAGTCCTCTAACCATAATTGTGCTATCTTCAGTGAGTTGACATAGATTTGTGGGTGAGTTGACATGGAGTCGCCTTTGTCTAGTCGGGCTTTTGGTTGGATTAGCACCTCGATTAGGTGGATTTTGGATGCATTGTCGTTTAGAGAATATGAAGAATTAGTTCATAATCACTTGGGACAGCCCATAAACGGTATTATCCGAACGATTTTTGGGGGTAAGCCATGTTCGATTAGGGATCGTCATACGCAATTAAGGTTATGGCATTGGAGATGTTGTGAAGTCATTGATCAAGTTAGAATGGCAGGACGAGGTTGTTCTTAGGCCCTCACAACTGATTTGTGGTCGATTGAAGTGAATTGGGCCGTCAATTAGGGTGACACCATAAGGGGTTGAAGGTTCGATAATATAAAACAAAGTAATATAGAAATACTCTAGAAGGGGGGTTGAATAGAGTATGTCGGTTTTTTTGCAGATAGTCTCAAGACTTTTGAAGCTCGTGCAAAACCCTTTGAGATTAGACTTAGTCTTTTCTCTGAAAACCTGAATCACAAAGTTAAAACAATCGAACCAAGTGCGGAAATAAGGTAAAGCAATAAAGTAAAGGACTCGATGAGTTGTTTACGAGGTTCGGCACGAACTTGGCCTACGTCCCCGCCTAGGGTTCTTCAACAACCCTAGGATTCAACAAGCTTTATTGATTCACAAAGCTTAGGATCCTAATAGCTCACCGAGAAGCCTCTCTCCTATACAATTACAATCTAGTCAACTCACGTTCCCTTGGAGTCCTAGACCAATCTAGAAGAGCCCCACCTCTCTCAGCTATCTAGTACAATCCTCTTACTCTCGAGAATCAATAGCCTAGTACCCACTTCCTGAGTTATAAACTCTCGAGTATAACACTTTCTCAGAATATATCCTATAAGCTCACTGTGTATCTCTCAAATGCTTTGAAACAAAATATAAGACTCTTAAGAACAAGCAGAGAGAACACGCTGAAGAGAGATCGTAAACTTGAGGGCTGATTGTGCAATGATCTTCGTGAATGTGCGTCCGTCCTCTCTCAATTCTTCATCTCCTTTATATAGTGAAGATCATCGGCGCCACTTAAGGAAGGAATCTTCTCCAACGCTTGGCTGATCATGGCTATATACACAATCTTCTATTCATGGAAACTCTGAAGCCATGATCTCCGATTTTATTCTCCACATTATTCAGCTCAAGGAAGGAGATATAATTCGAAAAGCTTCCTGAAATGTTAGTGCATATATAATAATATCTGGAAGCATATAATAACATATAATAATATACGAACGTAATATCATATAGAACAGGTTTTGTATTTCATCAACACTATTAAAGCTTCAAGACCTTTGACACAAACAGATTGTCAAGGCCTTTGAAACTTATTCCGATTTTCATCAAGGGAGGGAGTTATCAGGGGTAATTGGAGATGATCAATGATTTCAATAATGTGTGTACTTGTGGGTGTTAATATTCAAATTATTTGTTGTGTTTAGTGATTGTGTGACTTTGTCCTCTATGATATTTCCCTAAAAAATCGACATTTTGATTCCATATAGTAGCGATCCTCGTCGACTGAAATATAGTAGTTGCATGCCCATATGGATTCGTCTGCCCCGACGAAGGGGAAAGGCAAAGGGAAAAGTAAGAAAGCATCGTTGGGTTTTTAGGACAAGAACGTTGTCCCCCCTGCCTTCTACTCGTCATTGGATTTGACAAAGAAGTTGATGCTTGTGCTCCAAGTATACCAGCGGGAAAATGGAAAGTACCAGTCCTTCAAATGGGGACCCCTTACAAGTACATTCGAGGTTGCCACATGGACGAGGTGCAACAGGTACACTCTGAATAACCGAACTCGCGAGATGAAAGTGATATACCAATCCTGGAAGAAGTTGAAACAAGGGGAGACCGGCCTAGGATGGGATCAGGCCAGTGGCACCATACGGGCACCCGACGAATGGTGGAAAAAGAAAATCGTGGTATGTGCTCGCCTTACCTTTCCCTTATGTTCCATGTCAAAATAGATTGTAATGTAGCGAGCTGTAATGTAGCGAGTCACCTCCATAAACCTTATTGCGTAGGAGGATAACAACTTGAGCAGGTTCCGGAAGAAAGGGATCCCTCCGAAACTGGAATATCTGTCCCACCAAGTGTTTTAAGGCACCGTAGCCACATGCGAGTACTGCGTCACCCCCTTCATGGACCCAAATGTACGGGCGTAGGTGGGCAACGAGGTTGACAAGGGGCAAGAGAATTACCCACGGGACGATGATGATGACCCCGATACAAGAGGTGACCCCAATGGGTCACAATATAAGGGGGTTGAATAGAAGTTCGACGAGCTGTTCAACACCCCTCGCGGTTGATGTCCATGATTTGTGCCATGTTTTTATGCTTACTTCAGCTCCTTATTCTATCGTCATATGTATTCTGGGTTGGGAATATAGTGAATTTGTGTAGTTTATGCTTATTTGTCAAATTATGGAGTCTACACTAGTTTTTGTTATATTTCGCAGAAATCGAACGTACTTTGGAGCTTAAAGGAAACTCATGAAGAAGTTAAGGATGGTGCAGCTAGAGAAAAGACCATATTTGGACATCCATCATTCTGAGTCAAGCTTTGATGTCTTCATGAGAGTTGTAGCCCTTGAAAAGAGCTTTCCAACGCATACTCATATGCGTCAATGCGACGAACAAGGACTCGGGAAAGTGCGTTTCAAGAACAGAGCAGAATGCTGATAGCTGACGCATCTACTCGACGTCAACCAAATCTCCTTGACGTCTACCAGACAAAAAACCTACACGAGTTCGAGAAGAGAAGGTTACTCGAGGAGCTGTGAAGAGAAGCCGAGTTCGAGGAGTTCTACTCGATGTCGACCAAAGTTCCTCGACGTCGACCACATCTGGAAGCCAACCCGAACTCGAGAGGAGAAGATTGCTCGAAGATGCCGAAGACCACCCGAGATCGAGGACCTTACTCAATGTCGACCAGACTTGGTCGACGTCGACCAGATTGTTTTTGGGCCACGAGACCGTTGGGCCAATCCGAGCATGTGGGAATTACTTTGAGACGAAGCAAAGGCCGGATTCATCCAATTCTATCAAGATCTTTGTATGGAAGGAAGGATTTATCCACTACATGAGGACTTAGATATTTTCCTTTTAGGATTAATGTTTCTTTTATCAAATTTATATCTTTAGGACTAGATAGAGATTTATTTCCTTGGATAGAAATGATTAAAGTCTATAAATAAAGCCCATGGGGCTAGTTTTTAGTCATTCCAAGCTAGAGAGAAGGCAAGTAGAGAGAGAGAGAGTGTGGAGGTCGAGAGGAGTAGAGGAGCACGAGCAATTTGGCTTCGATCGCTTGTAAGCTTTGGTTTATTTTAATGCAAGTAGTTATTTCTCTTTTATTATTGATGTCTTTTGCTATGATGAAGAGCGAGTAGTCCACCCACTTCAAGGGTCGGGGTGAGCCAAGCGATAGCCAAGCGTGCTTGAGGTAAAGATTCGATCGTTGTTGTGTTTTGATCATCCACTACCTTTTATATGTTTATTACCTATCTAATAGAGATTCAGGTTAACCACTTGGATTATAAACATAAAATTGGTAGATACAATTAGGGTTTCTTGAGAGAGTTTTCCAATTGTTGGAAAAGGCAAAAGCTTAATCTTTTGATGTGATTGCATGATTGTTCCTCTTTATCTTGCCTTATGCGTGTTTGGTTATCGTTGTTGCAAACCCCGGTCTTGGAAGTTTTCTTTTACATTGTTTAAATCGCAATTTGCGAACTGTTTCATTACCGTTTTCTCCTCGATGTCGACCAGACTTAGTCGACGTTGACCACTGATATTCGATCTAGGGTTTCTGCTCAAGATCGCTGCTCGCTTTTTTCCCTGCAGGCACTCGAGATCGACCAGCCTTACTCGACATCGACGACTTCTACTCGACGTCGAGGACACCTAGTCGACGTCGACCACCACCAGTGACCTTGATTGCTCAAAATCGACTGTGCCTAACCCCTATCGACCACCCTTGGTCGAGGTCAAGTACTCTGGAGTTGACTTCTGCCCGTGAGATTCCTCTGCTACCTGAGATCCGTTGACCAGCTTTCTCGATGATCGATCCTGACTTCCTGTTGCTACATCGGGAGGAAGTCTTGTAATTATTTGCATGGGCAAGATCTAGTTTGATTTATATTCTTATATTTTGAACTCGATTTCCTCCTACAACAGTGGTGAAGTTGCAATGCCCTCCATGCAAGACGTTGTCCAGGGCATTGTGGACGACGATGCGTCACCCCTTAGTCGCGTGTCGGGAGCTCCAAGCGCATGGCCTTCACAGTCATATAGGGCTAAGCGAGGCCCGGGTTCATCTACCACCTCCTCCTGTAGGAGCTCCAAGCACAACGTTCATGTATCGGAGGGGTCCAGGCTGTTCGAACACAACACCGGGATCATCAAAGATAGCACACGTGACATCATTGACATACTTGCTCAGGATGAAGTATCGTCGAATCCCCCCCAAGACACAACGAAAGAAGTGTTGGACGTTGTGCGGTCGATTGTTGCGGAAGGGCTTTTTGCCAAAGGTGACCCCCTATGGTACTTCACCTTAGCGATCATCAAACCACCCGAGCGATGTAAGATCTTCATTCAGCTTGACAGCAACGTCGCGAGGCTGAAGTGGCTTTGGTGGTTGTATTTGACGAACGATGGGCAGTAGTTGAGTGCCATCCACCTTGGCTGACTGTGACCCCTCATCTCTCAACAAAGTGTTTACATATGAGAACCTAGCCCGTTGATCACCTTAAGCTCGTGAATAAGGAGACAGTTTATGCGCCCTCTTAATGTTTTTCATTACTTTATGTGTTCGTTTGTCATTTCTTTCATAGACCAGTTCATCACTTTGGTAGATACGATTATATTGTGGTTGTGAGTTAAGTAGATAGTTGTTATGATCGATACAATAACTTTGGCATGACGATTACTGATTTTCCCTTTATATGGTGTTTAATCCCTTGTATGGTTGTAATAAAGTTGTTCCAAATTGTTGGATATGCTTGATAGTTATCATCATTCTCGCATGTCCATGTAGGACCCATGAAACGGTCAGCGAACGTCATCGTCGTCGTCGACGTAGACAAGCGAAGGTCATGGCCGCCTTTTTCGCCATCCTTGGCAAGTGGCTCCCCATTGCGAACCACTGCTTCAAAAGGGTGCACAAGGTTCCCAATTCATTGGAGAGTACACCGGGGCACGATGGGTGGACCAGATCCTCACCCACTGATCGCAGGCAAGGAGCGTTAACGCATTCCGAATGGAAAAGGGTGCATTCATTCGACTGTGTGGGATGCTCGAGCACCAGTACGGACTTCGGGGGTCAGTGCAACTTTATGTGATGGAGAAGGTTTCTATCTTTGTCAATACCATGGCTTGGGGGTCTAGTCAGCGAAACTCCTACGAGCGTTTCCTCCGATCGACATACACAATTTAGAAGACAATATCGGAAGTGTTAGACGCCATATGCGGGGAGAGATGTAACAAGTTCCGTGGTCTAGCATGGGACTTGATCCGGCCTCGAGACCCTCATTTCAAAGACATAACTAAGCAGATCAGGAATGACAACCGGTATTAGCCGTACTTCAACGGTTCAATTGGCGCTATTGACGGCACGCATATTGAGGCTACCATTCGGAAAGAAGAACATATCCGGTTCCGGTGCAGAAAGGGCACAACAACGTACAACGTCATGGTCGTATGCGACTTCGACCTTCGATTCAAATTCATATTCGCTGGATGGGAGAGCAAGGCGCACGATGCACGTGTCTTCGATCATGCATTGAAGACGACGGCCCTTCGGTTCCCCCATCCACCGCTAGGGAGGTACTATCTATGCGACAAGGGATACACTTTCCGAAATGGGTGCATGATTCTTTTCTCGATAACGAAGTACCATCTCCCGACCTTCATCGCATCCCTACCGAAAAACAAGAATGAAGCCTTCAACAAGTGACACTCTTCCCTCCAAGGTGCGATAGAGAGGTCTTTAGGGGTGTTGAAGATGAAGTGGAGGATCCTCCCTCAGCTCCCCAAGTATCCGATCTGTAAGCAGATTTCTATGATTATTGCGTGCTTCGCCCTTCACAATTACGTTCGAGATTCACGCGATGGTTCAGATTCCGATGAGGAAGATGATCCAAGGTTCATGGAGCGTCCGATGGGAAGTGACATCCCATCCGACGGGGACGGTGACGAAGACGCATACGACGCGGGAGAGGAGGTTGGACACGAGGACGATGATCCATTTTTCCCCGTCGACGAGGCACCGAGGTCAAGCTCAGAGATCAAGGCGCCGAGGGACGACATTGCTCAACAGATTTGCAACGACCATCGCAGAGGGAGATAAAGCTTGGATGCGAGATGCACTGGACGGAAGTTCATATCCTTTTGTCTAAGCTATGCGACATTAGTTTATGTATAGGGCCGAATGTGATGTAAGGACTCTACAGTTTGCCCCCACTAGCTTATTACTTCATGTATTGGAGCAAAACTAATGTAGCGAGTCACATTTTGTAAGTGTTAGGCGCAACTGTAGCGATTCACATTTTGTATAAGGTAGGCGCATTTTGTGCAGTCATGATCAATTCAAAGGTTGAAAGAAATGCAACAATGCACGTTGCTTATTCCGATGCATACAATTTATAAATTACGGATCATGTTTGGGTTACATATACATAGGCTTCACTAATGCACCATTGCAAAAGGGTGCAACAACACTCGACTTACAAAAATGGGTAATGATTGCCGAGGTTGGTGAAATGTTGTTACTGACTACATCCGAGACCCTGAAAGGCACAAAATGGGGGCCGTCAACCACAGAGTGTTTTACATGTTCCAAATTACCACAACAATATATGCCAAATACAACAAATGTCTAAGGAAATCTTCACAAAAGGGGAGGATCTTCATATGGTCTCAGGTCCTAGGCCTTGGTGACGAGACACACGATGATAGCCATCATGAGGATAATAATCCAGCCAAGGACCCTGATCAAGCGGGAGAGCTGACGTGAGCGGAGCTGTTCCCCGGCGCGTTCCACCCACCGGCCACACATGAAGGCGCACAAGTCGGCGATCCTCTGCACGAGGTGGTCGTTTCTGGCCTCTAAAGCGACCAACCTACTAGTGGTAGATATTCATGGCAGCCAAGTGAGAAAAATGTTTGAAAATTGAACAAGGAGTAAGTGTATTAGGACCAAGTTTTCACTGAATGAAAATGAGATATCTCTACAGTCTCTCCTAAATTGGTTTAGAAGCAACAATAAACTTAGTAGGAACAACAACATAATCTCAAACATTTTATCAGATTCAACAACAACAAAATCTAAACGAAAGCAACAGGAGGACCAACATCATCATCTCAAACATAAGCTTAAACATTTTATCAAGAGGAACAACAACATAATCTCCTAATCAGTTAAGAAGCAAGAAAATATCCCTAGAGTCTCTCCTAAATCAATTCAGAAGCAACAATAAACTCATGAGGAACAACAACATAATCTCAAACATAAGATCAATCACTTTCTGAGGAGGAACAACAACATAATCTCCTAAATCAGATAAGAAGCAACACCATATCCCTAGGGTCTCTCATATATCAATTTAGAAGCAACAATAATCTTAGGAGGACCAACAAGTTAATCTCAAACATCTTCTCAGATTGAACAACATAAATCTAAAAGAAAGCAACAGGGGGAACAACAACAAAAGATCGAACAGAAGCGCAAACATTTTATCAGGAGGAACAACAACATAATCTCCTAAATTAGTTAATAACAAGCAACACCATATCCCTAGAGTCTCTCCTACATCAATTCAGAAGCAACAATAATCTAAGGAGGACCAACAAGTTCTCTCAGAAGCACCAACATGAAATGATCTCAAACATTTTTTAAGATTCAACAACATAATCTAAAAGAAAGCAACATGAGGAACATGAAAAAATTAGGCAAGAACATGAAATGATTAGGCAAGAACATGAAATGATTAGATGCACAACAAATGTCAGAAGCAAGAACATAATCTGAGAAGGAATGGCAGTTTACGTAGTCAGTTCAGGCAAGAACGTGAAATGAGTAGATTTGTACAAATGTCAAAAGCAACAACATAATCAGAGGAGGAACTACAACATATAATCATTTCAGACAAGAACGTTGTCAATGCAAGAGAGACAGGTAATGAATGTACAGTCTCAGTTTAGGCAACAACATAATCAGTTCAGGCAAGAACATTGTTAATCAGTTAAGGTAACATACAAGCATCAGTTGAGGCAGTATGAGTTTTTGTATGAAGAATCAGTAAAACATGCAAACAGAAATTCGCATGTAATAAAAACAATCGACCAAATAACAAATGACCTCTCATGTTTGGGTTTTAATGTAAACCGTAAACTACTGTTGGGATTCAACCTCCATAAACTACTGGTTTAGTAATTGAACATGTAAGACAGTTGAAGAAAACCCTAGATTTTGGTTTTAATCAGAACCTAAAGACTTAGGTTTCAATCAAAACCTAAAGAGTTTGGTTTCAATCGAAAACCCTAAACTTACCAATTTGAAGAAAACCCTAGATTTGAATCGAAATCCACAGAGACTACTATTATGAATTGATGAAACCTAAAGAATTTGGTTTCAATCGAAACCCTAAACTAACGACTTTGAAAAAAACCCTAGCTTTCAATCGAATTGGGGAAAAGTGAATAAAACCCTAAACATGGAAGCCAAAATTGGGCATTTGGGAAGATAACCCCACCCAGAAGATATTGGATTACCTGGAGGTGCAGAACGATGAAGATGCACAACAATGGAAGCTCTCGGAAGATCGTCTTCTTTTCCGCTCGGGTTGAGGCGTGCCTGGGAAGAGAGGAAAGACTGAAGTGAGAAATCGAAGAAATTTTGAAAATATTTATGAGGAGAGGGGCAAATCTGGAACGTTTCACCTTCCCATCCCCTCCATCTCCCTTTGATCAAGTGAGCCTTGCACCCTCTCCAATCTTCTTCGATCCCCTGAATCGCACCTCTTCCACCACCCGCATCTCCTTACCAAACATGCTTGCACGAAACTCGAAAACCCATCCCCACCCCCCGCACCCCCTTGCCAAACACGCCCTTACCTAGAATAAAATTCCCTTTGTTAGCCAAATGAGGTTGATCAATTATTTTTCACTAAAATAAAGTAATCCAAAATATTAGCAATTATTGAAAACAAGATAAAAAATAATCTTAATTAACTATAGAAATCACAAAATAGTAGCAAATGTTTTTAACTATATAAATAAAGTTATGTAAGTCATATTTAATTCAAGTTAAAATTTGAATGAATCTCTACTGATAACCTAGGAAAAAAAATATCGACTAACCCCCCATTTGTTTTTTGTTTTTTTTTAAAAGAAATGTAATGATTACCTTTATAAATATAGTCAATATTTAAGTTAAGATTTGTTGATCACTAGTTCAATCATTCCCCCTTTTTCTTCCATTTTTCATACAAAAGTTGTTACTTTTTCTCACATTCCATTCTCTAATTTTAAGAAGGGTAACTATTATCTCTATAATGATCTAATTGTTTTCCCCACCCTCCTCTCTAAGCTCATGAAAATTGATGATTTTATATATTTTATACGTAAAATTTAATACATTTGTTTTCCATTCTCATCTTTTATAAACAAACAAGCCATACAATATATTTTTTTGATCATTCTAGAAAAAAAAAACAAGCCTTACAATATGGAAACAATCCCTTTTAATAGGGATATTTGTATCATCATCCGTCAAGTTGATCCCGAAGCGCGTTTACGTATTTTGTAATAGCTCCAAATGTTTGCATACTGTAAAAAAAAATATGGAAACAATAATGGCTCAAGTTCTATGCTAGTTTATTCATAAAAACACGAGCTAACAAAAACCAATAGTATTATTTTTCATTTACTCCGTATAAAGTTGGAATCATCTTTTGCGTAACATTTGGTGTTATTTTTCTCTTAAATTATCTAGAAATGGGCCGGGATTCACTAATAAAAAGGGGCAAATTAAATGAGTTACTGAGTATTTGTATTTATGAAATCAGTGAATTGAATAAGTCATTCAACTTCTCAAAAAAAAAAAAAAGTCATTCAACGAGAACGCATTAATAATCATATTGTATAAGGAGCGATACTAAAAGCGAAAAACGCTTTATTTTTTTCCCCTCGCCGGAAAACCAAAACCTTGAGGCTCAACGCCGACAACCTATTCGAAGACTGAATAACTCCTCTTCGGAGGCCTATAGCCCCTCTTCAGAGGTTAAAAACCAACCCCGTCGGTCCTTGGTTTCGGGCTTGCCCCGAATTGGTGTCGTCGGTCTCTTTCTGGTGCGACGCGCCGCCTTCTATCCCTATCCCCCCGCCCGCTCATACTTCGCTTCACCCTTCCCGGGGTCCATTCTCTCATCCTGGGTGTTGTGGATTTGGATCCCTCGACGCCGCATCAGTTTTCCGACATCCTATCTCGCGGATCTGGTTATCTCTCTCATCGCTTATGTGGTCTCGGAATTTCCCATTGGGAATTCTTCTCTCCTGGTCGTTTCTTGTTGGGTCTGATGGCCCTTGCGATTACGCCACCTAGCTCGTACCAGGTCTTCTCGGCGGCTGTGATTCCAGCGTTGCTCTTCTCCTGCTGTTGCTAACGCCTTGCCGTCAGCCTTTGCTTCCTGGCCTTCGGCACTCCTGGTGTCCAAGTTGACTGTCTTGGATTTGGGTTGTGTTCCTTGGGCCCAAAGGCTTATTGCCTTGGGCCCGGGGTTGACCCGTCTAAATAAATTTTTAATAATTCTAAAATTAATATCTTGATTTGAATATATTATATGGTAGCTTTATATAAATAATTCCCGGTTGGGCTAGTTTACATCTCGATTGGGTTTATGGTGTGTTTCGAATCAGGTGGTGTTACTCTACGGTTGGGGGGGGGGGGTCGGCTTTTTTTCTTCGGTTGATGGGGTTCTGGTTGTTCGGAGTCGAGTTAAGCCAGGGTCGTGGCAGTGTGTATCGAGACGTCTCTTTTTCCCGGAAGGCTGCTTCCTTGGAAATTCGTCTTCACTGCCCACAGGTTGCTCCTGATGTACCGCTGGCCTACGGTGTTGCTGTTAGGTTGCGCTTGGCTTTGTTCGTTCATCTACGTCCGCATCTCGTCCGATTTAATTGTGTTTGGTTTCTCTTTGTAGAGCTTTTATGCTTGCCTCTTGCACCTTTATTGTATTTTGTATCTTTATGATGATTCCCGTCTGCCGAATTGTTGACCTCCGAAGTCCAGATTTATCTGATCTCGAATTATTTCCTAATAAAAAAAAAAGGACAAATTGGTCCATCTATAACGAGGTTAGGTTAGTTGTGATAACCTAATTATGCAAAGCGTTGTTTGACTTGATGTAATGCCTTTTTTTGCATTATTATATGAACTTGCTTTTTCCGTTTTACAGCTTTTGATGGTTTAGAAAACAGTGGACACGTGATACCTCTCAAGTCAGCAAGACTATAAACAATTAGCCGAAAAAAATATTATAAAATCAGGCAAGCTCACTCAATTTTATGAAAATTTGAATCCTTTACCCTTTTTGAAGGGTAATCTCTCCTCTACCTACTATACTATTAATCCTTTCATTCCCTGAAATAAAACATTGGGTCATTTGGTTGTTTTTATACATAATTAAGTACTTAGACTAGGTGAGACCTCCTATGGTTAAGTACGAACCTAGCCATATTGTGGTCAAGGAAAAGTTTATTGGTCCTATGGTATGATCATGTGTGGCACCAATGGCTAGCATTGATCTACCTGCTGAGGCTGTGGCTAAATATATAAGCTTAAGTTGGTTTTTTATGTTGTTTTGATGGCTTTATTTCTTAGATGAGCTTAATGAGATAGGGGCCTGAGACAAATCAGTCCATATCTTGGCTCAGCTCACTTGGAAGCTTTTCTGACCATTATGACTCCGACTGTATATATGTTCTAAAGGGAACTGTAGCATCCTCTCTCTCTCTCTCTCTCTCTCTCTCTCTGTGAGAACTCCAAGGGGCCAAGTGGCTAGGGTTTGGAAGAAAAGTTAGGGTTTTGGTTTGAGGGCTATCAGTCGTCGACGATTTCTCTAAAGGGAGCTCGTCTTCTTGGGTACTACCTGAGTCCCTGATCACTTGACAAGGAAGAAGGCCATGAAGGAGGATTTCTGGTGTTCGAAACGTCGGGTGACGTTTCGCACCACAACGTCCGATTTGACGTTGTCCAGCTGTGCACAACGTCGACGTTGTGCTTCTTTTTATATAAAGCACAACATCGAAACCGACGTTGTGCTTCTTCCTCCACACGCGAGCGATTCGGGCGAGAGAGCGAGCGGGCGATTCCTCCGAGAGAGCGACCGATTCAGGCGAGAGATAGCCAGAGATCGATGGTGAGATCCCGGGGACGAGGGCAAGGATGGGCCGGGGAAGGCGGATCTGGGTGAGGTGCGGGAGAGGAGATGGTGGTCGTGGGTGGAGGTGGCCGAGGAGGTGCTGGGAGAGGTCTTGGTTTAGGCAGCGGTGATGGGGGCATAGGGCCAGGAGGCGACCGAGGTGTGGGGCGCAGCGTCACTGGCGGCTCAGGGACAAGAGGCGGTGGCCGAGGTGCGGGGCGCGACGGCGCTGGCGGCTCAGGGACAAGAGGCGGTGGCCGAGGGGTGGGTGGATCCCGCGCCGGGGCTGGTGGTGGTGGCCGAGGGCATGGTGGTGGTGGCGCCGGGAGGACCGACGGTAATGGGGGTGGTGGCGGTGGTGGGAGAGCCGGTGCTGGCCGGAAGAGGCGGACGCATGAGGTATCTCCCCTGACGAGTACTCCATCGGTTAGTATGAATTTATTTAATTTTTCATTTTATCTTGTTGTTTCATTGTTGAATTTTATATCGAATAACTTTATGATATGAATCGGATAAGTTAACCTTATTTAATTTGAATGCACAATATGTTTAAGACAAATTGTTACAAAAGAACTACTTTAATGTCTAAAGCGAAATTATAGAAAAAAATTGTTACAAAATAAGATGTATTAGAAGAAATTGTTACAAAATAACATGTTTAAAAAGAAATCATAGAAATGAATTGTCGAAACATACAAAAAGAAGTTATAGAAACAAATTATTACAAATTAAGATGTTTTCAGTGAACTACTGTAAGCGGATCGAAAATTAAATTCTTGAATAAAATAAAACATTTTAATAGAGGGGTGAATATGAAATTCAACTTAAATGAAAAAATATATTTACAAAGTAGTTCAAAAATTTAATAGGAGACTTTGACAGTAATGCACCTTCACATGTCGTAGAGAGCGCCGATTCGGAGGAGGTCATCATCAATGACTCGTCTTCGCAAACGGTGTCAGATCTCATTGCTCTTGCGGAGCAGGAGACTTTGACCGTGAGAGATACGGTGGTTGAGCCTGATACAACCCCGACACAGCGGAGACCGGAGGAAGCTGCGGACACTGATGGTATGTTCTTCTCCTTGAGTGTTGGGGTGCTCTCAGCACAAGGGTTGTTGGCAGTACCTCCATCATCGCAGACGACGTCAGATCCCAGGGTTGTTGCCAGTACCTCCGGACACGCTCATGAAGACGCTGCTTGGGCTGAGGTCGTCGCAGCAGCAACTGGTTGCTTCACACCTGTTGTGGTGGCGGATGACACACAAAAGGATGGAGCGGAGGATCTTCATTTCGAGCAGGCGGAGCTCGATGACGAGAGTGACGAGGAGGATGAGGAGGACCCTCATGTGGCTGGTGAGGACGAGAAGGATGAAGAGGACCCTCAGGTGGCTGGTGAGGACGAAAAGGACGGGGGAGGACACGCACCGGTCCAGGACCTGCAGGGGCCGGCCCAAGCACCATAAGGGGCGGCGGTCGGGGATGGGGTGGAGGCTTAGGAGGAGGGGGAGGATGGTGATGGTGATGGGGACGATGAGCTCCCCGATGGCGACTTACCTCCAGGAGATCTTTTGGCCTCGTTTAGGCACCATAGGGCTCATTGGCTATGGATGGACCCGACCTTTCAGCATAAATTGCTGAAGGTTCATCATGGGGCTTCACACCTCCTTCCGTTCCGATACTACATGTATGAGGGTCCATAGACATGGGTGCAAGCGGCAGCTTAGTCTGGTCTACTGGGCTACTTGATTTGAACTGGGACAGAGTGGATGCCGAGTTGTTGACTGTTTTCATTGAGCACTGGCAGCCGGAGACGAACTCTTTCCACTTCCCATGGGGCGAGATGACCATCACCCTCCACGACATCGCTTGTCTGATGGGGCTGCCAATTGACGGACTGCCTTGCGAGCCTCTCCCTGACTATCTTCCACTACAGCTCGAGCCTCTCTTGCAACAGATGTTTCGTTGGACCGTCCCCAGCTGAAGAAGCATAGGACGGCTTGCGAAGCGCCCATCCCGCATTTGATGACTTGGTGGGAGGAGAAGCATGGGCCGCCGTCGGGATCAGTGGGATGATCGTACCCCATCTCGCACAGAGTGGCAGCACGACCTCGTCGTTTCCTTCTTTGCTACGCTGCTGGGTGCGATGCTCTTCATCGACAAGTCCTAGAGCCGCGTACACTTCTCGTTGTTCGGGCTCGTTTGGGACTTGCCGCACTCCGGAAGACTAGCTTAGGAAGCAGGAGTGCTTGCCTTCCTCTACCGGGGATTATGGGAGACCACGAGAGGCGATGCTAAGGGACTACGTGGGTGTGCTGCACTGTTGTAGGTAACCTGTTTCTTTAATACGGTTAATATGTTCCTTTGCTTGCGAGTTACATATAATAAGTGCTCTAATGGTTTATAATTTTCAGGCTTGGATCTGGTCGTACTTCCCTTGTTTTGCGGGCCCGCTTCGCCCGGACAAGGATGCACTTGCTGATGATCCCCGATACATGGCACGCTTCGACCCGTCGAAGGCCGCGAAGAGGGAGAACGACAGGGAGAGGCGCAAGAGTGAGAGGAGGCTTCGAGCACAGCTGGAGCGCATGACCATCGATCAGATAACCTTTTTCTCATTTTCTTTGATTTTAGCTACATATGTCGAGTAAAGTTGTTTCCCTTATATCATTTTTTGAACATAGGTCGAGTGGATGCCTTTTGGCAGAGACCTGGATTTTGCAGGACAGTTTCGCGCCTCCACCTATCGAGGCACCCTCAGATTCGGTGGCGTCTTTGAGCCGTACATGCCAGATAGGGTGCTCCGACAGTTCGGCCGTGTGCAGGAGCAGCCATTGGCCGTTATCTCCCCGTCCTTTGTGCAGTGACCATTTCGCCTGCAAAGGCGTTACATCGTGACGTTTGACCTGCAGCACCACCATTGGGCAGATCAGGACGATGAGAGATTCTACCTTGTCACCGGTCACCGGAGGACGACCGAGAGCTGTCAGGGAGGCGTCTCGGCCGACTACCTCGCCTGGTTCCAGTCCCACAGTCGAGGTCATGTGTTGCCCGCGACAGTGGTACCACCTGACGCTCCTCCGGTTGCGCCTACCCACTCAGACGACGTCATCTGACTAGATGGGGATGGGGATGAGGCCGAGACTACTGCGCGCCAGGCCCGGGTCGACGAGATGACCCAGGCCATTCAGGCATTGGTCGGGCATCCACAGCTAGACCAGATGTATGAGCATTTCATGGGCTACATTCGATCTCTGCAGTAGATACATTATAGTCCGTTTGTTTATGACATACATTTCGTATTTTGTCAGTATACTATATTTGTGTATTTCGTGTTGTTTGCATTATTATTTTCGATGGTTTCTACCCGATCACAACAACAAACAGTCACATGCAAATGCTTCACTTCATAGATAGCGATAAGATTACACATCGAGGCATTACTAAAACTAACAAATTACATACATCGAGACATTACCACAACTAACAAATACAATATGGATAACAACATATTTTTTTCTTCATATCGACCAAGCTATTCTTAGTTCGTCTTCGGAATAATTTTAACCTTTAACTCGTTGAATGGAAAGCTTCCAACCTCCATATTTGCTTCCCTCACAAGTATCCATGCCGTATGAGCCACGTCAACGTGGTCACCTCTATTTACATCGGCGAAGAATAACCGGATATGTTGAAGCAGAAGATCTCCAACCTTCCACTCGTAGGCTCCACGAATGCCCGGATGAAAATCATTACAGTCCAGACACCCGAGCCGTAAGGGTGCAGAAATGTGATTCTTTTTTTCACAAACGACCCAAAAAGCGCACATGGATGCATGCCTCTATATTCTGGACTACTGCAAGCACATTTGGACTCCTTTGGGGGCATTGGGTACCGAAGCCTTTCGATTACAAAATCAATTCTGTCCATGGAGCCTACTATTCCAGATGTAACCGGCTCCATGGAAGGATTGAAAATGTGGACGGAATGAAAATGTGGAAGAAATGAAAATGTGGAAGGAATGAGAATGTGGAATTGTTGTATTGAGTTATTCAAGGTCCTCATTCCCTTTTTTAGGGGTGGTTGATTGGGGGGAAATTTGGAAGTTGTCACAACGTCAAATCTGACGTTGTGACAACGCCGAATCCGACGTTGTTACAACGTCAAAATAAATGTTGCCAAGCCCGCCCTTATTTTGCCTCTGGGGATTTAAACGTAGCAACAACGTTAAATTTGACGTTGTAGCAACGTCTAAATGAACGTTGCTAAGCCCGACGGAGCCCGTTTGGGATCCAGTTTGCAACGTCCGATCCGACGTTGCAACAACGTCCGTACCGACGTTGTTACAACGTTGAATCCCCTTTCCCTTGGACAATTTTTACCAACAAATGCAACATCAAATTGGACGTTGTAGCAATGTCTAATCCAACGTTGCTGCAACGTCCAATCCGACGAACCATTTGCGGTGTTTATAGGGAACGCGATAAAAAAAAGTCTATCCATATCTAAACAAAAAGGAAATATGCGGCAAACAGAAGATTTTGTACGTGTATTTTAAGGATGGAATAATATTAATAAGGCGTATCCTCCTATTTCTTTACCCTATAAAAGGTGGCAAGGTTAGGGTTGAAAGGGGATCAAACGGCTGAACAAAGAAAAAGTAGCAGCTACACAAAAAAAAAACACAAAAGGAGCAGCAAAGAGAAAGAGACACATTCAAGGTAGCGTTTCTCGCATCATATCTACGTGGTCCCAAAACCCACCCTTTAGATGACTACGGTTTTCTCCTGGGTCTGGTTTTGGGATCGCAAATCGGCCTCAAATAGAGCCAAGCTGCTGCACAAATCTGATCTTCGAAACCCACCCTTGAGATGATTACGGTTTTCTCCTGGGTCTGGTTTTAGGGATCGTTAGTCGCTGGTCAGCCTTAAACAGGCCAAATCGTCACACAAATCTGATCTTCGAAACCCACCCTTGAGATGATTGCGGTTTTCTCCTGGGTCTGGTTTTGGGATTGTCAATCACACCAAAGGAGTCCAATTGTTGCCAAAATTCGATCTTCGAAACCCACCCTTGAAATGATTGCGGTTTTCTCCTGGGTTTGGTTTTGGGATCATCAAATAGCCCTAAAACTGGGCGAAATGCTGCTGGAATTTTCCTAAACTAGCCAATCAATTCAAGCATACAAATTGCAAAGCAAACCAAAGGGAAACAAATTCACAAGCAGTCAAATAATGGAGTTGGAAAGTGAACATATTTGTTGTTCAGTTTCAAGCGAAACAAATCCTAAGTTACTCTTACTACACAATCAGGCTATTCAAATCATAGCCCTTCAAGAAGGCTACAAGCAAAAACAAGGGCAAAACTCTGCTAAAGTTTACCCAGAAAGTCTGCTGTAAAGATGGTGCTAAGTAGCCCAAGCCAAGCGAAACCCCAAATCGAAAGCCTCCACAGCCCTATCCCAAACAGATAAAATAAAAAGAAAAGAAAAGACTGCAGTCATCTAGCCCTCATGGTTGTAAAGATCTAAACCAAGCAACCCAAATCACATATTCACACACAAATCGCAAGCAATTGCAAACAAGTCTAAAGGAAAAAGATTCACCGCAGCTAGAGTGGATTTAAGACTGTAAAAGAAAGCAAACGAATTTCTGAAGCAAATTCTCAAGTCAGAAGAGTCCTAACATCCGGATTCTGAAATCACAATTGGCCTAAAACTGGGCAAACTTCCTGCAGGAACTCTCATAAAAAAAAGAGATTGCTAAAAAAATTAATGTACTCAAGGAAGCCAGACAAGCAAAGCAATATCAAATCAAGCCATGAATCACAGTCGCAAACTAATAAGTTTCAAGGAAAAAAATTAATAGAAGAAGTTGGTCTCAAATTTGAAGGGTCAAGCTATGCTACTATTAAATTCGAGCATACCTCCGCAATGTCCACTTTCGGGAGGACAGGGCCTTCGTCTGTTGCGTTCCTCTTCCGTCGCTCAGAGTCGAGACCTCCCCCGCCCTTTACCGATCGACCTTAATCACAAAACCCTGAATCAAAATTTACCAAATTCATCCAAATCGAAATCATGTTACAGTTAACACCTCGGCAGAATTAAGATTCAATATGAAATTTAGGATGAAATCCACATTAAAAAAAATATCGAAAGCGTACCTGAGAGCTTCGATTCGTTGCGGCAAAGCAGGATTCGCACGGATCGTAAACTGTCCTCCTCCGTCTCAATTTTCCAAAGCCAATGCTTCGAGCCTTCAGGGCGGCGTGTCAATGGAGCTCCGCGGCTGCTCTCGAAGGGCGTCGTAGTGGCGCTCGTCCATTGACAGGAGAAAGAGAGAGATTAGAGCTCAGAGATGTAAAGAAGAAACAACACGTAGCTGTTGATAGGCTAATGCTGGGCCTGTTACAGTTGTTGATCAATTGGGCCCGGGTCAACAAATAATGGAAGGGGAATCAGGCCACGGTTAAAAAAAAATAAACAAAACAAAGAGGCATGCAATCGGTAGACATCATATATGTATACTTTAAACATTTCTAATGATATGTTTTTTTTTTTAAACTGGAAAGAATTTGGCACAAGGGAGACCCTAGATACCAAGAGCATCCATACGGATGAGATTAAGAAGCACAGGATCGTCAGGGGCTTGATTGCTGGCGAAAACAAAGTCGAGATGCGATAAATGATCAGCAACTCTATTTGCTTCCCTATATGCATGACGAATCACAATAGATTTAAAGAAACTTAGGGTGACTAGACTGTCGGAGACAATCATTTCCAAGTCGCCCGTGGGTTTCCTAGTGCCCTTAAGGCTGTTTACAATTGTGAGGTTATCGCCCTCAATTATTAAGTTTGGTAAACGTAGGTCCACTGCCGCTCTAAGACCTTTCCATAATGCAAAAGCCTCAGAGCCAACTACCGAATGAATGGGTGATAGCCCTGCACTTAAAAGGAGTGGAGAGCCTTGATGGTCACGTAAGATGAATCCGAATGTTCCCTTGCCTGAGGAGGAAAGGGCACCATCAAAGTTTAGTTTATACTTGCCAGGTTTTGGTGGTTGCCATTTTATGTTCTTTCTATTGTTCGATCGTGGTTTGTGTTATCAAACAAGGCCTTGTTGCGAAAGTACCACAAGCTCCACCAAATGAGCCCCAATTTACAAAATCGTCTAAGGCCTAACTTCTCTCTGAGTTCTTGGATTATATTGTTTAGATCATTTTCTAGGTCGAAACTATGATTTAGGATCGGTAGTAGTTGAGGGTCTATTGAGGTCACTACCAATTTTGCTATTGGGCAGTGCCAGAGAAGGTGGTGGAGATCTTCGTAATTAGAGTCACATTGCGGGCACGTGGTAGGTATTCCAACCCCACGCGAGGCAAGTCTAACGGAAGTTGGAATACCATTTTTGGTGATTTTCCAGAGAAATGTTTTGACCTTTGGTGGGATATCAAGGTCCCAGATCCATTTGAAGTCTGATTTACAGTGCTGTTTCTTTGAAGTGATCATTTCTACTGCAGAGCTGGTAGTGAACCAGCCAGTCCTGCTCCATTTTCAGTATAATCTATCAACATGTATGTTCTGCGGTATGGGTGTAGTTAGTATTGCGTCTATTTCATCACATGGTAGCAAGCCCCGTAGTGTGTTGTGTACCTTTGTGGTGTTCCATGATTTGTCATCCTTCAGAAATTCAGAAACTTTTATTTGTGCATCCAAGGGCAGGTCATTCTGAAGCTTGTTGATAAGGGGTGTGTTACCAAACCATTGGTCAAGCCAAAAATGGATACTATCACCATTTCCAATTGACCATTGAAGGCCTTCCTTGAAAAGAGGGATGAGCTTAGTAAGTTGAGCCCATTGCCATGAAGTTGTACCCTTTTTTTTGTAATTAAGTATGTTTTGATCTTTTAGATATTTTTCTGTGATCAAAGTTACCCAGGGGTTACGTGGTTCAGCAAGTATTTTCCAAATTAGCTTCAGTTGAAGAGCTTTGTTCATGTCCTCAGAGTTGCGAATCCCAAGGCCCCCATTTGATTTGGATTTGCAGACTTCAAACTAGCTGATGAGAGGTCTATGTCTTGGGCCTTTATTCCATAAGAAGTTACGGTTGATTCGGTCCAATTCCTCATGTATTGATTTTGGTAAGTAAAAACATTGCATTATGTGCAGTGGTTTACTTGAGAGTGTAGATTTTATTAAGGTAGATCTTCCTGCCTGAGAAAGACAATTAGCTTTCCATTTGTGCAATTGTGATTTGGTGTTATCAAGTAGATCAGCGAAATTATTCTTAGTTGTGCGACCTGTTATTATAGGGCATCCTAGATAGTTTCCTAGATTGCTTGTTATGGGGATTTGCAATTCCCTCTGAAGGTTTTGCTTTGGTTTATGGATACATTATTCGTTGTTTGGAAACATGATTTGTGCCTGTTGACTCTCTGTCCGGATATAGACGAGAATTCATTTATAAGGTTATTTATCCGGTCACGGGCAGTCTTGGTTGTCGAAGCAAAAATTAATATATCATCAGCGAAAGCTAGGAATGGTAATCTAGTACCATTCCGAACAACGGTCAGTCCTATTTGGCTATGTGCAGAGGTTGATTCCTTGGAAATTACCCTAGCCAGGACTTCAGAAAGTATTAGGAAAAGGTACGGGGATAAAGGGTCGCCCTGTCTAAGCCCACGTTCGGGAGAGAACATCTCAGTGGGTTCGTTATTAACCAGTACTGAGTAAGTTACCGTGGTTATGCATTCTTTAATCCAGTCACTAAAGCGATAAGAGAAACCAAATCTGTTTAAAACAGTCAAAAGGAAATTCCAGTCCACTAGGTCAAAAGCTTTTTCCATATCGAGTTTTATTGTCATCCATCCTGTTTTCCCCTTCTTTTTTGAGAATGAGTGAAAGATTTCATTTGCAATTAGGATATTATCATGTATAGATCTTCCACTAATAAACGCACTTTGCAAGGGATTAATAATTTTGGGTATAATTTTCTTGATTCTAGTAGCTAGCACTTTGGATATTATTTTGTATGTGGTAGAGCATAAGTTGATCGGTCTATAGTTAGATGTTTGCTTTGGATCTTCACATTTAGGTATTAGCGTGATGAAAGTATGATTTATTTGTTTCAGAATTCTTCCACTAAGGAAGAATCCCTTAACCGCTTTGGTTACTGTGGGTCCCACAATGTGCCAGTATTTTTTTAAAAAGCCGGCAGGAAAGCCATCGGGTCCTGGTGATTTGTCATTAGCTAAGGCGAAGACCGCCTTTTTAATTTCTGCATTCGTGACTTGTTTTGTGAGCCAGTCATTATCCTCTTGAGTTAATTCATGGTTAATGTTGTCGAGTAGGTTTGATGGGATTCTTTGTCGATGTTGGTTGGTATATCTCTTGATAAAGTCTTATTTGATGATTTCCCTTATTTCTTTTTCAGTTGATACGTTTATCCCTGCAGTTGTTTGTATTGATTTTATGATATTCCTATTTCTCCTACCAGTAGCAATTCTGTGAAAATATCTGGTGTTAGTATCTACTGATTTAATGTGATTTTTTTTGGCACGCTGGCCCCAGTATCTGTGTTGATAGTTTAGTAGTAAGGTATGCTTTGTCGTCATCCTCTTGATTTTGTTTTCAAGGGAGTTACTATAGGAAAGGCATAGTTTGAGTTGTAGACGTTGTAATTCATTTTCAACAAGAGTTATCTGTCGGAAGATATTCCCAATTGTCACCCTACACCAGGCTTTGCTTTGTTTTTTAACTTCCTGAAGTTTTTTTGTTAACTTATAGATTTGTGAGCCAGACGGGTCACTTCTCCATGCCCTTGTGACTATAGCTTCAAAATCTAGCCTGGTAGTCCAGGCCATTTCAAATTTGAATGGTTGTAGTTTAGGCCTGTCGTTGTCCATTAGATCAAGGGTGATTTGTGTGTGGTCCGATCGGATAAAAGCATGATTCTTAGTGTACAAGTTAGGGAATTGTTGTTTTATAGTATGACTAATGAGACATCTGTCAAGTTTTTCATAATGTTATCATGTCCATGGGATCGTTTTCGCCAAGTGAAGTTGTTTCCCGTAGTTGGTGAATCACATAAGTTATGATTGTCAATAATTGAGGTGATTCTGAGGAACCTGCTAGCGTTAGGGGCAGCCCCTCCAACCTTATCAGAAGGGGCCAGAATCTCATTCAAATCGCCGATTATGATTACTGGTTCATTTATTGCGTCAATGGTATATGATAGTGCACTCCAGAAAGGTTCTTTGTCTTGTTCATGGGGTGGTGCATATACGAAGAGAATTGCGAATGTTTTATTTAGAGTATGATTTGTGTAAACAGTTTGTATGATTCTGTCATTGGAGTTGGTCACATAAAATTCCTCATTTCAGAAGTGGGATTCCTTCCAGAGGAGGCAGAGGCCTCCAGAGAGGCCGTTGGAGGGGAAGAAATGCAGGTGGTCAAACCCAGGTTTGCGCCAATAGTTTTCAGGAGGTGGTTGTTGTAATTTTGTTTCAGCTAGCGCTAAAATTTGGATGTGGTCCGATCTACAAGTAGATTCAATTTGCGTCCATACATGTTTCTTTCCTAAACCACTAACATTCCAGAAGCTAAATTTCATGATTAACCATTTGTTTTGAGCATGGGTTGGATTCGGTTATCATTATATTTATAATGATGTGAGGGTAATTCAATTTCAGGATTGTGTGGTAGCTATGCATATATTCAGCTGGGTATACCAAAAACAAAACTATGGATGCCTTTAGTGAACCCGAGTTTAGAGTCATATGTGATTGCGCTAGATACCGAGGATAAAAGCAATGTTGTACTTTATATATTGTACGTCGGTCAGTTGTTAGTATGGCATGGAAATAAAGCAAGATCTTTGTATGCAGAACATGTAGGCAAGGATAAATTGGATAACCCCTGTCTCCGAGTTTGTGTCGTATGAGCCTTACAGTTTTATGGCGATCGAAAAACCCACAAAAGTAAAGGATACATATGCAGAAAAATAATGTTTTAGTACATATAGCGTTTGTCTTAGTACCTATAACATTTGTTTGTAGTGTTGGAGCTTCTATAAACCAACACAAGAGAGTGTACAAGATAGAAACATAAGGGAATCCATTAAACATGCGGGTAATAGTTCTTGTCTTCACTGTGGTAGAGTAAATCAGCCCAGCTTCAGCTAGGATCATGGGTACAGTGCACTTATTTCCCAGTTTGAAATGTCTTTGACCGCACATTGTGGTGTGTTGGGAGCTGTTTAGGGTGTTAACGTTTGCCTGTGCATCATTATAAGATAAATTATAGGGATGAATATGGCTAATTAAAGAGGAATCAGACCAAGATAAGTACCTATGTGTTATATCAGATTTGGTAATATTTATGTTTGTCAAGGTATCTTCTTCTATGTTGATGCTGAGGGGATGTCAATGTTGAGTATCTAGTTTTCCATGGGTACCACTTGGTAAAAGAGAGAAACATAATATCCAGGAGCTCCTGCAATTTAAAAATAGAGTATATTTGCTCGAGAGGAAGAGCCTCTCGAGAATTGTTAGCATGTGGATAATGTATCTTGCTTGTGGTAGGTAATGGATATTGCACTTGACAGTCTAAAGTGTTCAAAATTAGCAGTTGAGAAGGGCAGAAAAAATTGAAGTTTAGCCCTAAACAAACACTAATATTAAAGACTTGCAACATAATACAAAGTAGCAGGAGAGTACAATCACAAGAGGTGGCAAGTATCATACAACAAAAGGTGCCACTACCTAAGTTCAGAACAATAAACATGATAGAAATTTTTCGACTTAGAATCCCTAAGGTGCAATAGATCTTATAACTATAACATTCAACAAGATTTTTCCAAGAATTGGGGTTGACAAAAGGTGAACAAAAGTATAGGTTGTAGCTGATCAGATCACTGGAGGCCAGGGGCAATGGCCAATTAGCCCCAATGCTTGAGAAAAACTTGTGATTCATGGATCCTAGTTGTTTGTCTTGCTCCTCTTCAGGTTGGAGCTGGCTGTGTCCTCATCCCTACCATGAACCCTTCTCTTGAAGGAACCAGAGGTGGACATCTCCTTGGTAGGATCATCAGATGCTGAGATCATCTTCACAACAGTGGAGTTGGAGTGAATGGAGTGGAAGGAAGGCTCAGAGAGCTCCTTGTAATAGGGGTTATCAGCTTTGGGGTCCACCATAGGGTCACCAACCAAGTAATCTTCATCAGCATAATCATCACCCAAGAGATTATCCTCATCCAGCTCATACTGCAGACAAGGAAGGATCTCAGAGTCCACATCAGCTCCAATCACTGAGAAGAGGTTTGGATCGGGGAGAGGAAAGCCATTCTCCATTGTTTCATCATTAGAGGCTGCTGGTGCTGGGAGCTCTTCATGGTAGGGCAGGTCTGTGGAGAGAGTGGGGTTTGGTTGTGGTGGTATGAGCTCAGCCAGGCACCTCGAGCTCATCATGAAGCCAGCAGCTGCAGTAGCTGGGCTACCATAGAGAGCAGCAAAGGGTACTTGGAGAGCTGCATTGTCCATGGCACTAGGGAAGAGGAGGTTAACAGTATCCTCACATATGCTAGCAGTAGGCAAGATATGGTTGGGAATTATGGGATCTTGAGCTGCAGGGGGTGGTGGTTCCTGGACAACAGATACATGGGTTGCAGGGGCAGAAGCACTGTCAAATGGGGATTGAGATCCTTTGGAAGAGGAGGATGAGTTGGATAAGGCTTCAAAGTTGATTGACACCCCGCCCTTACTAGTAACATATGGTTTGTTACTAAAAGCTTGAATGGGGTTGGGAAGTTTTAGTGGCTTCCCTTTTTTCCCCACCTTGGTCCAGCCAGACTGTGCACTAGAGCTCTCAGGAAGAAAGGGAAGGTTGATGGGTTTTTTGAAAGTAACTTGGACTCTTTTTTGTTTGGGAATGTGAAATGAGCATTGGGTGAAAAGATGATCCTGACCACCACAATTCCCACACCCAGCAGGGAATTCTTCAAACCAGATCACATGTGCAGACACTTCATTTTTGTTGAGAGGAATCAGGATAGTGTTGGGGGTGATAGGAGCCATATCAATGTTGATACACACCCTGGCATATCTTGCATTTGGATCAACTGAAGTATCAGCTTTGATGAAGGTGCCAAACTTGTTGTGTTTGATGATTGTGGCCAAAGCACCAAGTTTTTTGTAGGCTTCAGGTATAGAGGTAATTCTCACCCACATATCAAGAGAGGTGGTATTCTCTTGATGGGGATCGAAAGTTTTCTTCCATGGCCTAAGGACAATGAGTTGCCTAAACACATGGTAGGGTCTGGCATCCCAAACTGCCTGCAGATCAGAAGGATCAGAGAATCTGATCTCAAACGATTGGTTTGGGAGCTTAAGAATTTGAAGGTCTCCAGAAAGAGTACACTTCCAGTCACTAGAAAGTTTTGGTTCAAGCTTTTTTAATTCGATAGGGGCACCAAAAGCCCTACCATAGAGGATGGCATTGGTGACAAACCTATACTTGGGTTGGTATTCTTGGAGTTGGTCAAAGAAAGAGGTAAGGTCAATTTTCCCTTTTCCTTTGTCAGTTTTACGTGACTTGGAAGGGGTGTTTGGTTTGCGAGGTTTGGTGGGGTTCGGAGAAGCCTCAGAGAGGCTTTCCTTCCCATTGGTTTGTGTGGTAGTAATGGGGTTCGGTGGAGCTTCAGAGAAGCCCCCCTTCCCAGTAGAAGGTGTTGGTTGGTTTGCCATTAAGGCACTTTCAGAGGTAAACCAGGGCAACCAGACAAATCTAGCAAGAGGAGATAGTTGGAGAGCAGTAGAAAGAAAAAGCAGAGAAGAGAGGAGTGCATTTAATTTGGGTTTGCATAGGTTTTTATAGTGTTGATTGTTTTCCCCTCTATGTTGAATTAGCAGATGTCCAGAAGGCAAGTAAAGATGTAGTTTAAGGATTTGAGAGAGAGTATCATACCTGGCATATTGCAGAAGATACTGAAGATAACTGCAGTTGCAATGATGGAGCCAAAGCTTTCTTCCGTCGGAACTTTGTGTCAGTCTCGCACGAGAGGATAAGCACACCAATCCTCTAAGACAGGTCACACCAGAGGAAGAAGGAGAAGCCTCTGAGACAAGAACAAACCCCAAAAGAAAGTCGCAGTCTCACACGAGTGAAGAAACTGATTGAAGATAGCAGTGGTTGGAATGATGAAGCCGAAGCTTCCTTTCGTCGGAGTTTTGTGTCAGTCTCACACGAGTGAAGAAACTGTCCAATCGCCTGAGACAGGTCACCCCAGAAGGAGAGGGAGAGACCACAGAGAAGAGAACGAACCCAGAGAGGAAGTCGTAGGCTCTGTAGCAGAACCCCCATTGAGATGATTTGATGTTGCAGAAAAAGCCTAACCCTAGAGTCGAAGATCCCCTTTCAACTTCGATCGAGTTGAACTTTGTGTGCCAGATCCAGAAATAAAGCTCCTTTAATCCGATTTGATGGTTCCAATTTTTGCTTTTGTGTGGGATTTGGTTCGGATTAGTATAGAAATCAAGGAGATATTCGGATATGGATTTGGGTTTAGAGATTGGGGATCTAGGGTTTGGGAGATTTTGGGGATGAGCATAGTCAGCGCTTGGAGGCGCGTTCTCGTTGGGGAAGAAAGGGTTTCTGGTTCCATTGGCTCAAGTTAATTTAAATCTAAACGTGGTGGAGTGTGTTTCTAAGGATATGTTTAGTTACGAAACTTACCCATTAAAATATAAAAAATATAATTGGCACAAATTAGAAATTGGGTTTAACAAATTCATAAAGTTAAACTCGTAAAATTTCATCGTCAGTTTATTCTAATGGGTTAGTCTTAAAATTGACTTCTAAGCAAAATGGAGTCAAAGTCTCAAATCAAATTTCCCCAAATTCAAAAGGTTCAAAAAATGAACTATGCCTGATTTGATTCTGACTTATCGGATACGTAGACCGCTCGACCTAAAGTTAAAGCCTGTCGAGTTCAATCGTCAAACCA
This sequence comes from Persicaria tinctoria, assembly GCA_037127255.1. Lineage (NCBI taxonomy): Eukaryota > Viridiplantae > Streptophyta > Magnoliopsida > Caryophyllales > Polygonaceae > Persicaria > Persicaria tinctoria. The sequence goes on along the minus strand of JBANSL010000014.1, from coordinate 52,468,738 downwards.
AAAAAAATCAAATTAGTTCTAAAAAAATAATTACGGGTGGTTTGATCCCGTTCCAAACGGGTACGTAGAACACCCGACAAAAATCTCAAGCTCGTCGGGTTCAATCACCAAACACCAAAAATTAAATTAGTTCTAATACTCTGAACTACGAAAGGCTTGATTCTCTTCCAAGAGATACGTAGGCAACCCGTTAAAAATCCGGGTGCAGCCCAATCACCAAAACCACTTAAGTCTTGGTGTCGATGCAACTTCGAATCAAGAGGATAACCAAAAGGGGTCGAACTCAAATTCTAAAAAATTAAATAAAATATGTTTTACAATTATTCGCGCATTTTTGTTCAATATCAAGAAAAGGACAAGTATGAATGATCTTGATGGGGTAACTTGATCAAGAAGAGCAACACGTCGAGCCAAAGACGTGAAACAAAGGCGTTTCTTGGGAGGCAACCTAAGGTAAAGTAGGTAATATTATTTATTTTTTACATTATTTTTTCAATTCAATAAAGTATGACTAGTCTATTATTTAACTTACTGGTAGGCAAATTTGTTCGATCAAAATGACGGAGTTGGAGATCTACATTATTGGCGCTCGTCGCCTAAATACCGCCGACCGTTGCTCTTGCCTGAACGTGTTTTTTTATTTTAGGTATCATTGGAACGGAGAGATTCCTTCTATCCATATCTTTATATTTATATCTAGTACGTTTTATGTTAGTTTTATTTCATATATCTTTATATTTATATGATCAGAGGTTGGGTCATGTGTTAACATCCCTTATTGTGTTTTGTGTTAACAAATCTGGGCCTTTGATTGATTAGAAATGGATGGGTGAGATTAATTGAGATTTTTTCTTATTATTTAAAAAAAAAGAGTAGGTCCCACCACTTTAATAGCCAACTTGCTGTAGAGGAAGCGCGTGCGTTGATTTTTTTAGGTAACGTTTTTTTTGTGGGGATGAGGAGATTTTGCTTCCACTATGCGTTCGATGAAAATATTCGCTAGGATAATAGTAAATATTCGCTAAATTGATTGTTATTATTCGTCTATAAATATGAGTTATCAATAATAGCAAAAGGGTTGATCAATTTTTCAACTATTCGCTAGGCTGATAGTAATTATTCGCCAAGTTGACAGTAATTATTCGCTAGGTTAAAAGAATATATAAATGTAATTCTTGATTTCCACCTCTAATTAACCACATACATATGAATAATTCTTTACTATCACCGAATAATTCCTTATTATTACCGAATAGAAACTGTGAACTTGTCGAATAATTCCTCACTATCACCGAATAATTCCTTATTATTACCGAATAGAAACTATGAACTTGTCGAATAGTGACTCTGAACATGAGATTAATAGAACAATCATATGAATTCCACCGAATAATTGCTTATTATCACCGAATATAAACTATGAAGTTGTCGAATACAAAGACAAAAATGTTGATTCAACAAAAAAAACCCCTGAAATTCAAAGACAAAAATGTTGATTCAACAAAGAAGAAAAGGAAAAAAAAAGATGACTTGAAGATAGAGGAAGTTATCAACCATTGCAGCGGAGTCGAACGCGGGGCGGGGCGGCGGAGCCATTACAGCGGCGGCGCCACCTAGGGTGCGGAGCCATTGCAGCAGCAGCGGCGGAGCCATTGCATCAGCGGCGGAGCCATTGCAGCAGCGGCGGAGCCGAAGACGGTGGCGCGACGTTTCATCGTCATCGTCACTGTCACAGGCAGTTTCTGGCGATGTGCGGTTTCTGGCGGCGTCATCGTCATCGTCATGGTTGCAGAAGTGGCGGTTTCTGGCGATGTGCGATTGTTCCGCAGCGGCTCCGGCTCCGGCGTTTCATCGAGGAAGATGGTTGCAGCGACAGCGGTTTTCAACGACGTGCGATTGTTCCGCAATGGCGTTTCTCTCGATCTCTCCTTTCTCTGTTCCGCGGATGTCGCCATCGTCTTCCTCAAATTGAGAGTCGAGGAGGGAGGTCGGTGCTGGCCACCATCTCGAATTCGAGCGAGGGAGGCCGTCGGGGTTGCGGCGAGGCGAGGAGGGCGATAGAAGAGACGGTGTTCCCATCGCCATCGCTTCCGCCTTTTGAAGATGATGGATTGTGGTTAGGGTTGAGATTGTGATACACGCGACTTTGTAGAGTTATAGGGTTTATCTTTTTCATTTTTATTTTTAATTAATAAAAATTCCAGAAAAATCTCAGCCTTTCATTTTCACTCAATCAACGCCTCAGATTTGTTAACACAAAACATGTTAAGACTTGTAAACATTTGATCCATATATTAGGATTTATTGTATCTTATTTATAGTTATATCTATCTATCTATACATTATTATCTATCTATAATTATATCGTCTATAATATATCTATTTTTATATTTCCATCTAAGTAGAGAGAATATTTATCTACCTCAATAAATTACATCTATTATATTATTTCTATTATATCTAATTTTCTTAGTTTTCTTTTACAGATGACCCCTTTCCTATTCCAAATATCATATACTTTCCATTCTCTATTTTGTGATCTATCAAAGCCTTTGTCTCCAAGCAACACAAGAACCCCAATTTCCTACTTGAATCCTAATTCCAAAAACCTAAAGCCTTGTGTTTCAATCAGAAGCCTTTCTTTCAAATCACCCATCAAACACATTCATCACTACCTTTATCCATCAAAATTTGATTCTTTCCACACCATTATCATCCCTACCATCAAAATTTATCTTATGCATGTATAGATATATTGATTAAATAGAGTTAGAATAAAATTTTATCTTATGCATATATAGAGATATTGATTAAAGAAGAAATTTGGGCAAAGGCCAAGCCATTTAGAAATTGTCCTAGGATTTCACCTTTGCTAGTAATGTCCAAAAACATTTCATAATACCACCTTTACCCTACTTTTTTACCTTTACCCTACTTTTTTATTTTTACCCTTTTTTCTTCGCCAGATGCCCAGATTTCCAGATCTGATAACCACATAATCCACCATGGGACGAAATCTCCGACCTTGGAGCTTCTCCTCTGCCTCCGCTGCCTTTGCTCCAATTCCCGCCGCCTTCGCTCCAATTCCCTCCGCCTCTCCGCCGCATCCTTTAATTTCCTCCTCTGGCCTTGGATCTGAAAGGTTTCGACGATTGCATCAACGCCTGGCTCGACGATGCCATCTCGGAATTAGCCATGACATCGACACGCCAAAGACCTGACTTGTCCGGCGCTGGAGACAAGAAATGAAGGACGGGCGAAATCGGAGATCCATGTAGTGGAATCCTTAGGGGTCGAGGTCTCCGCCAGAGGTGAGACATGGCGAGATAGCTTGTTGAAGGCTTCGTTTGAGGTGCAGAAAGCTCTACGTTTGAATGAAGGAGAATCCGAAAAGATGAAGGAGAGCTTCAAGAGGTTTGCAATTCACTTCAAGAAGCTGGGCAATTGGTCGGCAAAAGATACTGATCTGCACAAATGAAGCTCATTTGTCTGTCATTCCTATGCACATTTTCATGGGGCAAAATTGTACTGTAATTGCATTTTCACTTGTCCTCTTTCCAGAGCTACAATGTGTGTATTTGACCTTGCATTTCCACTCCATTTTCCCTTGTATATATTTACTTCGTTTTTCTTTTCTAAATATATTTACGTAACAAGTCATCCCCTTGAATGAAAACAATCAATAAAAATAAAGTTTATAAATGAAGGATGTGGATGGCTTGAGTCTGAAACATTTTTTTAATTTTACTTTTTGGCATATTTGATATATTTAGATGATTGATTACGTGTGAGTAGGGGTAGGCAAAATTACTTGAAATTGAAAAATTGATTCGAAAAACTGAAAAATTATCCCTTTTTGCAATTAACTATTTTGAAACAAAAGCACATATCAAGATAGGTAATTGAATTGATTTTATTTTACAATTCAAAACAGTTTCAATTAATTGATTAATTGATAAAACTAGGGTTCTCTCACGCCCACTGTTCTCTCGCACTCATCGCCTCTCTCTCACAACACCGTTTCACGCTCGTCTCTCTATCTCTGTGTCATTCCTTAAAGCGCTCCTCCTGTCCTCCATTGTTATCGATATCGAAGCTCCTCCGGAGGCCACTTTGGCCTTCACTGTTGTCGCCACTGGAGCTCTCATCGCCTCTCATCGTCGCGTGTCGTTGTCGTTGTTTCCCTCTCCCCAGCAATAGGCTCTCCGAATCTGTGCGCTTCCTCGTGTTCGCCCTCCTCCAGATCTGGTTTTGCCTTGCTGCCGCCATCCCGCCACCATCTCCCCACCCCCAACCTCAACCACCCCCAGCCACAAAGGGTTCAAAATCCTCAAATCCCCTTCCAGAATTGATAAATTTTTGTTTTGATTTTTTTGAATTCGTGTAATTTTTGTTGAATTTGTCTTGCTGTCGTAGTTGAATTCGTCCTCTCTGGATCTGATTTAATTCGTGTAATCCCCAAATCTCCTTCCAAAATTGATGAATTTTTCTTTATAAATTTTGGTATATTGATTTTGTATATCCCCATCATTCCAATTATCAATTAACCGGTTAACTGTATTGAAATTATAATTAATTGGTAATCAGTTAATTGCCTATTTCAATTCAAATAGAATAATTGTATTTTGCTAATTGAAATGGGCAATTAATTGGTCACCAATTAATTGAAATGACAATTACCTACAAACATCCACCCCTACGTGTGAGGGTGTTGATTGCTTTTTTGTGTTGATGTTTCATACTGTGTGAATATTCAATATTGTCTTATTGTTGGGTGTGATTATAATAGATGGTTGGGTATTCGACGTCGTCGATTTGGTTTAAGCTATTAAAAAATTCATTTGATTACAGTGTTTATGACCCTGTTTTTATAGTTGTGATAGTGTTTATGACTCTGTTTTAATAATGGTGACAACGCCTATATGATTTTCCTTTGGGTACAATATCTATGACCTTGTTTTTATAGTGGTGACAGTGTCTATGACCCTGTTTTTATTTTGGTTACAGCGTATAAGACCCTCTTACATGTTCAGATATTAGAGAAGAACTGTCACCACATGTATTTTGGCTTCTCATTAGCCCCTATAAGATTTGTGCCTCCCTTGTCGTAGGGTTTTCCTTTTATTACAGTGTCTTTGTCATTTTTTTCATGGTGGTGACAGTGTCTATAACTCTGTTTTTATTTTGGTTACAACGTCTATAGGGTTTCCTTTGATTTTAGTGTCTATGACCTTTTCTTCATAGTGGTGACAATGTCTATGACCCGATTTTTATAGTGGTGACAGTGTCTATTATCTTGTTTTCATAGTGGTGACAATGTCTATGACTCTCTTACCCATTTATATATTGATGGAGAACCGTCCACCTAATGTCTTTTGGCTTCTCATTAGCCTTTTTAGGGTTTGTGCTTACCTTATCCTAGGGTTTTCCATTTGGTGACAGCAATCATCTCTTAACGACGTAATGTACTTAACATTTTATGGTTTAGGGTTTAGGGTCAATGCCCTAAACCTTAAAGACTTAACCCTAAACCCTAAACCATACTGTACATCACATGTTCTTTTGGCTTCTCATTTGCCCCTTTAGGGTTTGTGTCTCCCTAATCATAGGGTTTTCATTTTGATTACAACTGTCTATGACCTTATTTTAACAGTGGTTACAATGTTTTTGTCCCTTTTTTTTAGTGATTACATGGTCTATGATCCTGTTTTAACAGTGGTTACAATGTTTATGTCCATCTTATCCATTCATATATTAGCCCCTATAGGGTTTGTGCTTCTCTTTTCCTAGGGTTTTCCTTTAATTACAGTATCTTTGACCCTTTTTCATAGTGGTGACAGTGTCAATAAAGTTGTTTTTCTTTTGGTTACAGCGTTCATAGGGTTTTCCTTTTGATTACAATGTCTAAGACCCTATTTTTATAGTGGTGACAGTGTCTGTGGCCCTATTTTTATTTTGCTTACAGCGTCTATGACCCTATTTTTATTTTGCTTACAGTGTCTATGACCCTATTTTTATTTTGCTTACAGCGTCTATGACCCTCTTACCCATTCATATATTAGAGGAAAACTGTCACCACATTTATTTTGACTTCTCATTAGCCCCTATAATGTTTGTGATGCGTTTTAATCCCCAACGACTCGAATTGTTCGGATCTTACGTCGTCTTAAGACCAATCTCTACTCGTACTTGAATATTTGATCGGCCGAGCGAATGACGTGAGTACGGACTTGCTTACCCAGTTCAATATTAGGCTTTCCTTGATGTCCAGCCGAATGAATTCCACACCGAAGTCAACAATGGCAGCTTGACCCTCTCTTGAATTTGCTTAGAATCAAATTGATAAAAGCAACGTAAGGCCGAACGGCAATTAAAAATGAAGTCAATATTGCCGGCTTGACCAAATTTTGCTAAGCAAATTAATTCGAATTTGATTGAAGAAGAACGTGAACAAGTAACGTAGAAAGGTAGAGCGTAATTATGGTTGAACAAAGAAGAGAACGCTTAGCCAAACGCTCTTCTATTCAATTCAACGTGAAAATAAAAGAAGGAAAATACAACTTAAATAGGGTTTGATGGTTAATGAGAGTGGCTCCTTGCAAAGGAACCCTAGCTCTCTCATTTATCTAAAAATAATAAGAAAACTAACTAAATAAATATAAATCCTACTAATTTTATCTATCTTAAAAACTAGCTTAAAATAGATAAAGAGCAAGGAGATAAAATATCTCCTCACATTTATTCCCTAAATAACTAATACTAACGGAAGTAAATGAATGTCTTAAAAAGAACAAGGGCATTTGGCACTACCACAAATCATCAAGTCTCGCCTCTCATTAAGGTAGAATGGGGACGAAGACTAACCGTCGGTTGAACCTTGAGCATCGTGACCCATGAAGGTCGAAGCCCTTGGTCCATAGTAGCACCTAGACGAATAAGAAGAGCCTTGGTTGCATCTTGAATCATCTTGGCCCGAGCTCTAGTGATCGGAGCTCCGAATGGAACTCTCATCTTGTCGTCAATGTCGTCCGGAGTCATGGGAGTTCTGACGCTATCAGTTTGTGCTTCCCTTATCATATGATTTCCCTTTGATTACAGTGTCTATGATCATGATTTTATAGTGGTGACAATATCTATGACTTTATTTTTATAGTGGTTACAACAGTAGTTACATTTTTATTTTTTTATTCTGGTGACACTACTTTAAAAAAATCTAGAAAACTAGAAATTAGAAATTAGAGAAGAACTGTCACCACATGTATTTTGGCTTCTCATTAGCCGATATAGGGTTTGTGTTTCCCTTGTCATAGGATTTTCCTTTGGTTACAATGTCTATGCCCCTATTTTTATTTTGGTTACAGTGTCTATAAAGCTGTTTTTATATTGATTACAACATCTATAGGGTTTTCTTTTTTATTACAATGTTTATGACCCTGTTTTAATAGTGGTGACAATGTCTATGACCCTATTTTTATTTTACTTACAGCGTCTATGACCCTCTTACCCATTTATATATCAGAGGAGAACTGTCACCACATTTATTTTGGCTTCTCATTAGCCCCTTTAGGGTTTATGCTTCCCTTATCATATGATTTCTCTTTGATTACAGTGTCTATGACTATGTTTTTATAGTGGTGACAGTATCTATGACTTTATTTTTATAGTGGTTACAATAGTATTTTATTTTTATTTTGGTTACACTACTTTAAAAAAATCTAGAAAACTAGAAATTAGAAATTAGAGAAGAACTGTCACCACATATATTTTGGCTTTTCATTAGGCCCCATAGGGTTTATGCTGCCCTTATCATATAATTTCCCTTTGATTATAGTGTCTATGACCATGTTTTTATAGTGGTGACAGTATCTATGACTTTATTTTTATTATGGTGACAACAGTAGTTACATTTTTGATTTTTTTTATTGTGGTGACGCTACGTTAAAAAAAACTAGAAATTAGAAAAGAACTGTCATCACATGTATTTTGGCTTCTCATTAGCCCCTATAGGGTTTGTGCTTTCCTTTTCCTAAGGTTTTCCTTTGGTTAAAGTGTCTATTACCCTATTTTTATTTTGGTTACAGTGTCTGTGACCCTATTTTTTTTAGTGATAACAGTGTCTATTACCCTGTTTTTATTTTGATTACATTGTCTACAAAATCAATAACAAATCTTTTGCTTTGTGCTATTTGCTATATATTCTTGTGCACTGACGATTCCTTTCATTCTCCCCTTAGCAATGATGTAATCGATTACACAAGTGGCAAATTAAAATTGTAACATATATCCACCCGGTGCTTGTGAAAATGGCCACAACATGCTATGTAATTCAAGGAGCAAGTGCATGTCTGAGTGTCATCATTGTGCCAAAAGGCAACAACGTCTTCTAATTCAGACTTCAACTCCCCCCCTCCCCCATTGAACCTTCTCCATCCTCCCGTCGACGTGACCTCCATCACTGTCGTCTTCCACCACCTTCACCTCCACCACCAGCACCAGCACCTCCGCCTCCATTTCTAAAACCTCGACAATCAACAGCAATCTCCGCCGGCGCCGGCTCCTTCGTCGTGAATCTCCTCTCATTGCTCCCTTCTCCGTCGCCGAACAGCCCTGACAAATCCAAGCCAGAGCTCATCCCGATTATGTCGAACGCGTTCATGCTCGAAACCCTCTCGAATTTCCTCTAGTTGATTGACACCAAATCACCCAGCGACATGCTCCTGGGGCCGAATTGACTGGTCTTGAACCATGAATCCTTCGTGATTTCTTCGATGCTTAGCCTGGATTTTGGATTCGGATCCAGTAGAGAGTAAATCTTAGCCCCTCTGTTTAATCAATACACAGATTTTGAGAGGGAGATCGATCGATCTGTTGAAGAAGGAGATCGATCATCAAATTGGGGATCGATCAAATTAGGGATATTTTGAGAGGGAGATCGATCAAAGCCGGATTCCCTCTCTCTCAAGCTCTCCCACATCCTCGATCTCCTCCTCCCCCAATCGGAGAATTCCAGATCTCATCCTCGATCTCCTTCATTCAAATCCGAGATTCAATTCTGCCATCGACGAAGTCGTGTAACCACATCTTTTTCCTAATCTTCACCGTGGAATTCGCTCCCATCTCGCTCCAGCAGATCTCGCTCCCATCTTCTTCCTCGATTTGAGGAAGGGGAAGAAAGAAACGGGAATAATGAGGCAGGGGCAAAGTTGGAAATTGTGGACACCGACCTAATTTTCCTCCATTTTTGTCCTATGGCTTAATTTTTGCCCAAAATATAGACACTTACCAAATTCACCCTTGATTAAATAGAGTTAGTTAAAATTTTATCTTATGCATATAATGATTATTTCATTATGCATATATTGATTATTTCAAAAACTTATGATTGGTTCATACAACTACGACTAAGGAGAAGTCGTCATGTGTCTCAAGCGACTTCATCTTTATTATATATAATAATATAATATAATAGATAGATAGATTTTGCTCAATCCTTATAGAAAGTTGAATTTATAAAAGTTGAATCATACAAAGTTGACCAATCTTATGGAATTATAATTATAATTTTTAGTGGATAAAAAAATTGTAATTTTGATCAATATATTACAAGATAGAATGGGAATTAGAATTTATCTATTCTTGTTTATACAATAACATAATTATAAATAGAATATATGACTAGATAGAATTTAGATTTAATTTTAAATCATTAAATTTAAGTGTTTGGTCAAATAATATATTATATTTTAAAATTTGGTAATCATATATTTTTATCTAGTTATAAAATCTATCTTTGATTTGGGATAGTCAATCTAAATTCATTTTGGGATAGTTAATCTAAATTCAATTTATATAATATTTTTTAGATAAAACTAATTAAAATACCCTCATCTTTGGGGGTATGGTAAAAATATATCATCAACTTTCAAATGTAATAAAAATATCCCGACCTTTGAGGGTAGTGGTAATATATTACCACGAGTTTTCTCATGGTTCAAAAATGCTGACAAGGCAACCTATGTGGATTTTTTTTTTGACAAGGCAACTTGCGTGGAAGCTTTTTACAAATTAGCACTAAAGTTGGGTTTTCTTGAACGTTTCCTTAGGGAAAAAAAACCGACAACAAAATTAAACCCGAAAAACGAAATTAATTCAACCAAGAAACTAATCCAATCAAAATAGCATCAAATTAACACAACACATTCCTAACACCAAACCGGCAATAAAACTAAACCGACAACAACATCAACAACAACAATAAAGAGGGGAAAAAACAAAACTTACTCAGTCACGTCCGTGAACGAATCAAATAGGAAGAAGATGTGAGGGAGAAACCTCAAGATAGACGACCACATGGGAGAAAGATTGTCATTGAAGAGGAATTATGACCTGCCAGGAAGACCTGAAAGATAGTTCAAGAGGTGACCACGGAAGAAGATAGGACGTAGGAAAAGGCGTTGGGTATGAACCCGGTCCAACTCTTTATTTTTTTCCTAAGGAAACTGTTCAAGAAAACCCTTGTACAAAAATCCAAGTAGGATGCCTTGTCAATATTTTTGACCCGTGAGAAAAACTCGTGGTAATATATTACTACTACCCTCAAAGGTCGGGATATTTTTATTACATTTGAAAGTTTAGGATATATTTTTAACATACCCCCAAAGGTGAGGGTATTTTAATTAGTTTTCCCTATTTTTTATTAGGTAAACAAATTTTTATGAGTGAGGCTAGAGGCAAGATATCGGAATGACTATTAACAAGATAATTTCACCTAAATTACCACAGGTCCTTTGCAAAAAGGCCCAAAACTCTATTTTCCCGAATCGAAACCTAAATCTATCAAACGAATTGTTTTGATCGAAAACAACCTAAAATCGATGAAATTAATCAAAATATTAATTGATCGACACACGAATTGGTATATCGCTCGCTTTACATGATTATCGAATGGCGATTTTTGGTCTTCGTTTGAAAAAACCGTCAAAGAAAGGAGCTCGACAGGTAGGAACGAGGTACATTAAGGAGCTCGGTAGATATAGACGAGGTTAATAAGTAACCTCAGTACATCAAAACGACGGTATGACGGAGACTCATCTAGTTTTTGTGAGGTATTTAAGGACCCCTTTTGAAGATCTTTTCTGAAGCCTCATTGACTTAAGCCGAGCGAAATAAATAATCTCGGCTCCATTGAGTGAGGTTAATGAGGGAACTCGTTGGATATTGGCGAGGTTATGAAATAGCCTTATTGACTTAAGTCGGGCTTCATAAATTTCCTCGGCTTCTGTTGTTGAGGGTTTGTGATTTAGAAATTTTTTTTCACACATATTGCATAAATTCATTAAATTATGTAGAGGTATATGTGATGGGTCTTGTTATAATGGAAACTCGTATATTTATAAGAATGAGACAGACTAAATGACTAAATTAGTTTACAAAAATTTGTTTTCCCCACTTCTAATTGTAACTCTTAATGACTAAATCAATATCACAACTTTATCTAAAGAGCAAATTAGTTGTTCTTAAGCAGACATGAAACAGATTAATGCATATTTTAATGTTTTATCTTCCAGTAATTGTTTCAAGTGGCCACTTCCCACATATCCTCAAAATTAGATTTGACATGTTCAACTAATTAATGAAGTTAAAAATAACAAAATTACCTAAATAGAGAAAAAAGAACGAAGAACAAAATCACACTATTAAGCAATGATCTGCCAGAAGTTGATAGTCTCCACACTGGGAGTGGGAGTGATAGGGAATTCATTCCATTGTATGTAAATTATTTCCAACGTAGCTTTAAACTCATTCTTAAATAAAAGCTGCAGTTACACAAAATACCTTATATATATGTAAATAAGAAAAATGCAATTACTTAGAGCTACATTACCTGTACTAATCTAAATAACAAGCCATTGGTAGTGACTGTTGTTATGCTATGGAAATCTAATGTACTAGCAATAGAAAAAAAAACTATGAATTACATCGACGTTGCATTCACGATGGTTTCATGAACAAAACATAATGATATATGTCAGCTCGACAAGTAATATTGAAATCTTAAATTACCTCTATTGATGTTACATTCACGACGAATACATCTATTCATGTTAAACTAACGGTTGTTTTATGATCAGATAATATTGAAATCTAATATTAGTCAATGAAAGTTGTTATCCCATTAGTTCTACCCCTGCACATACTTCACAACGTCTTAGGTTCGATTTCGAATAACCCATGTTAGTTCGATTTTTTTCTTAGGATATAGAAGAAGCTCGACAAACTCTACCGAGCTTATGAAAAAGCCTCGGCTTGATTCGGTGAGGTAATGTTGTGAGCTCAACAAAACTTGATGAGCTTAACACGTCACCTCATGATAAGGTTGAATTTGCCACAACGATGCCTACAAAAGCCCGGGATGGTTTTGGAAGGAAAAATAATCCGCCCCTGTGCTTCCCTGTGCTTGATTATTGTGATCCGCTCAATACAGAACTGTCAAAAGATCTTCATCACTAGAAAAGTGGATAAAAAGAAAAATAGTATCACATTGTAAAAGAAAGTGATCAATTTTCAACTGTCATATACGAGTTGTACCAATTTTCCCTCCCAATCCATTTATTTTCCCCTCTAAAACCATCTCGAGCTTTTGTAGGCGTCGTTGTGGTAAATTCAACATTATCACAAGTTTGCGTGTTAAGCTCGTCAAATTTTGCCGAGCTCGCAACATTTACTCACAGAATCAAGTCGAGGCTTTTTCATAAGCTCGGCAGAGTTTGTCGAGCGTCTTCTATATCCTAAGAAAAAAAATTGAAGTACAAAATTCATGGGTTATTCGAAATCGAACCTAAGACGTTGTGAAGTATCCGTAAGGGTACTAGAACCAATGGGATAACGACTTTCATTGACTAATTTAGATTTTAATATTATTTGTTCATAAAACAACCATCAATTTAACTTGAATAGATGTATTCGTCGTGAATTTAACATCAATTGAGGCAATTTAAGATTTCAATATTACTTGTCGAGCTGACATATATCAATATTATTTGTTCATGAAACCATCGTGAATGCAACATGGATGTAATTCCTAGTTGTACATGTTTTTCCATTTTGGGTGTTCGAAATCATATGTGCTTGAAAGGTGATGCATCGAGACAAATGGAGTTTCGACGCGACTACAAAAGACTATGAATTTTCTTTTCTTGGAACAATTATCGGAAGATAAAACATTAAAATATGCATTAATCTGTTTCATGTCTGCTTAAGAACAACTAATTTTCTCTTTATATAAAGTTATGATATTGATTTAGTCATTGAGTTATACAATCAGAAGTGGGAAAAACAAAATTTTCTAAACTAATTTAGTTATTTAGTCCGTCTCATTCTTATAAGCATATGAGTTTGCATTATACCAAGACTCGTCACATATACCTCTACATAAAATTAATGAATTTATGCAATACGTGTGAAAACAAATTTCTAAATCACAACCCCTCAATAACAGAAGTCGAGGAAATTTATGAGGCCCGACTTAAGTCAATGAGGCTATTTCATAACCTCGCCAATATCCACTAAGCTTCCTCATTAACCTCACTCAAATTAGCCAATGTTATTTATTTAGCTTGGCTTAAGTCAATGAGGCTTAGACAAGATCTTCAAAATGGGTCATTATATACCTCGTAAAAACTAGACGAGTCTCCGTCATATCCTTGTTTTTATGCACTGAGGTTACTTATTCACCTCGTTTAAACCTACCAAACTCCTTCATGTACCTCGTCCCTTCCTGCCAAGCTCCTTATTTCAATAGTTTTTTCGAATGAAGACGAAAAATCGTCATTTGATATCATGAGCGATATACCAATTCGTGTGTCGATCAATTGATATTTTGATTAATTTAATCGATTTTAAGCTGTTTTCGATCAAAGCAATTCGTTTGACAGATTTAGGTTTCAATTAGGGAAAAAAGAGTTTTGGACTTTTTTACAATGTGTTCGGAAAAAATGAAAAAGACTTGTGGTAATTTAGGTAAATTTATGTTGACATCCATTTCTGTAAATCTCTTATGAATTTTTATCCATATATTCATCAACTTTCCTTTCTTTCTTTTTTGTCTGTCATCTTCGCTTCTCCTTTCCCTGTCCAGACCTCCTCAATAGGACCCCATCCGGCCATCAATCTCCTCGCCGACTACAGCAACACCACCGCTTGTTGCCACCGCCTTCTATCACTCCGTCTCTTTCCTTCTGGCATCCCAAAACCCTAAGGCTTATGGGTTTTTTAGGGGAAGGAAGGGGTGGGAAATTAAAGAGGGGAAAGGAAGGGAAGGGAAGGGAAGGAGAGGAATTTCACTTTCCCACCCTTTTGGTGGGTTGTGAAATCTGATGGAATTGAGCGGTTACTCAAATGTCAGATTCCTTTCCCTTCCTTTAAATGGTTCATCCAAATACATCATTTATTTTCCCTTCACTTCCCATCCTAAAAATCCCACCAAATCCCTTCATCCAAACATGCTGTGACCGTCGAACCCTGTCCATTGATCGACTTGGCTTCCACCAACTCAACCTCCCTTCTCACCACCAGCACTCTCTCCTTTCCATTGTTCAAAGGGTCGCCGCCGCTTACTGCCCTCTACCTCCGTCATCGAAATCCGCCGACAACACTAGCGGGTACTCCTCTTTCCTCTCCCCCTGATTTTTTAGAATACTGTATATTGTTCCCCCAATTGTATTGTGAAGAATCGAAAATAAATTACTAGTTGATTAGCACAGTTTTTTACTTATTTGAGTCGCGATTTCCACTTTATGCTTTTGTAGTTTAGGTTTTCAGATTACTTTATGCCTTTGTAGTTTAGGTTTTCATATTTGGGGCTGCTAGAGATTGGTTCTACTTTACCTAGATTTGTAGTTTCATCATACTCTGTCTTGTACTCTTGTCCTTGCATCTATTCGAGCAAGTGTTGGAGATAAAACGATAAATTTCCGTAGTTCCTGTCATTGCTCGTAGGGAATATGTATATTGCCTTACTAGATAGGGGTTTTTGTATATTCAGTAGCTCAACTTGTTAGACATTTCATTTCCTTGAAACCAAAGCCATGCAAAGCTATAAATAATAAATTTATCTGCTGGGAGCGATTAAGATGCTATAAAAAGTGCTCTACATTTTCTTGTTTTGCCTTCAACAATGATTTGATACATGTTTGCGATTTTTCTACAAAATGTCTGGAGAGAATGCCGATTATTCTCAATTTGATGTGTCCATAGAGGTTGACTTTTCTTATTTCCCTGAACTTGCTTTTGTTTTAAAAAAAATATTTAAGCCCTGGTCATATCGGAATAAGTTGCGTTCGTATGCTGGAAAAGGACAAGCTTGTGGCTGAAGTTGTTCGTTTTGTTCTCTTCGAAACGCAGCAGATCTCTGGCTGTCCAATTATAAAGGAAGAACTACCTCAAAGTGTGACTAAAATTGAGAATAATTTCGAGTTTGTCACTTGGAATCTTGGATGATGTGCTGATTATTGGTTTGGATTACATTTTGCACTTTTCTCATCTGAATTTTCATGTTGCGGTGTTATCGATTGTGTTCAATTACTATCCCAGGTTATAGCCGTTGAAAAATCATTTTATTGATTTCATTTCTTGTTTTTGTTATTCCTTTTCCCATCATGTAGATTTATCAAACAACTTATCTTTGCTTGTGACTTTGGGAATCTTTGGAAAGCGGAAGTAGATTTCCTAGTTAGATACAATGTTGGCTACTCTAATTGGAAGGTTGGAAGGATAACTTGAACCCTCACTCTTGACTCTTGAGTTAGGATAGTTCCTCAAATACTCCCCGTCTATCACCCCTTTCCTCCCTATTTCGCAGCCAGCTGTTATGACAGCAACAAAATCATTTTAACCTTTAAAATCAGTTGCTGTCATAAACTCTGTTATTGTTTCGTAAAAGCCAAAACATGGATTTCAAGCCTATTAGCTTAAATGGAAAAGCAATGTGGATAAGCACAAAGATGTGGGTTCAAATCCCGCATAGGCTATGTTTATATCAATATGTATAAGCACAAAGATGTGAGTTGCAACTGATGATGAGGAAGCGAAAATTCATAGAAGAACTAGATTATTGGTAGTGTATAGTCTATGTTTCTGAAATCCCGCCGCATAGGCTATGTTTCTTAAATTAATATTTTTTGTGAATATTTTGAAAAAAAAATAATCCATTTTGCCCCCTTTCTTTTCTTTGATAATGTCTTGGGTTTTATTGTATGAAAATAATGTCCTTCGCACACAACCTTCTTACTGTTGCAGTTGTAGTTGTACTAGTTGTAGTCTTGTAGATGTTCCCCCTTTAGATCATTTTATGGGAAGTTGTTATTGTAACAGCTAATGTAGAAAATCTGATGCTTCCATTGGAACTTTCATAGTGCGACTTGAGTTATTAAATGTTATCAGTCAACTACTCATGTGATCAGTTGAATTCTTAGTTTGGTAGGACACATTTTATTCCCTATTAAATCAAACATTGAATAGGTGCCATAAGTGAAGTGTTACGGAATGCTATTTCTTTGATTCTGACGGTTGAGTATTTTCCAGGTTCTTACGGCGATATCATTGGCACTATTTGCTCAGCAGCATGTTGATATTGCCTTTAGAGGCTGATAATTTCTCCTCTGCACATCTTATTTCAATACATGTTTTAACCAAATATTTTTTGATGGCATATTTAAATGGAGGCTACAGTAATTTTATAAATTACAAACATCAGCTCTGATGTTTTGTGAATTTGTCAAGCTGGATTGGAAGGAGCCTGGGAGGCAACAAATGTAAAATCCAGCTCAAGCCTTGCTGCATCTATTATAACAACAGTTGGCAGGGAGCATCTGGATGCACTTGGAGGCTCTTTGGAGAGCATAGCATTAGCAAAGTCAGGAATCATCAAGCATAGATGTCCAGTTAAGTAGCTATTCTTACATAATTTAGCCATTCATTGAAGATCTTTTGAAAAGCATAGCTTTACCATCAGATACACTTGGAGTCTGTTTGGAGAGCATACATAGTTAGACATTCATCACAGATATTGAATGACATAGGTGACATTAAAAATGGACTATAGTTTTGAAACTCTTGCTTGCTGCTATTAGTAACTGATATTTGTTTGTCCACAAAATAAGAACAAAGTCCGAGGGAAAAGCAGAAGTCATTATCTTTGCTCTGTAGTCTACTTTATTAGCTGCTTAAGTTTCATTTGCGACTGAAGTTGATGTTAGTCATGAGTGAGAAAAAGTGCTCATAATTTATAAAAGTTTTAACAAATTTTAATTTTATGGAGATGTCTATAACTCTGCGTTCTTATCTGCAAGTTTTTTTCTCCCCTTTTCTTTTCTAGTAATGGTCTCTGTACGTTTAATTCTGAATTTTTTTTTATTCTTTTCCCCTTTTCAGGTGGTTCTTGGTGATCCATTCCTTCCACATATTGAACAAATTATTCATGATAAAGCATCCTCCCTGTGTTCACCATTGGTATCAGCATCTGATACTATTAATACCCTTTCCATAAAGGTCATTGACAAAGTGAATGGCGACCCATGCCAGTGCTAAGATATTGTAATTCAGATAGAGCAGGACATTCCCCTGGTAAGCACAATTTAAGAGTTGATTAACTACTGCATATTTTCTGCTATTCCACTGTTTATTATCCCAATAACTTACATTGTGGACATTACTTTCTTTAATATAGCCTTTCTATCTAGTAAGATCTTGCTAAACTCATTCAGTCGTTTAAGTTACTTGATGTCAATCTACTGATGCTGGGATATCATCACCTTCGAAATGCTGCGACTGCAGTCTGTGCTGCATTATGCCTTCAGCATCAAGGTAAGGAATTTTCTTAGTTTTGTGACCTTTCATGTTAAATAAAAACTTGTATGCAGATGGTAGCTTGGAACATGGGAACTATGGTTCTGTACTTTACATGGTTTATTTTAAGCAATATCCAGCTTGTTGATATCCTTTTTTTCAGCTATGTTCTTTTGGATATATTAGGTCCTTCTCTATTTGTAGTACAATGTAACAACGGTTTTAAGCTAACAAGGGCCGAGTACTTGGGTTTTCAAGCTTGGCTGTACGTATGTATCCAGTATATATCTCTTGTCAAGGTTGCAATTCCTTGTCAAAGCTTGTTTACTACCATTTAGAAGTTTTGTTTTTAGTATTCACCGTGTCTTTAGTCACATGCAAGGACTTTAGCTTGGTAAATTGAACTTCTGTGGCAGCTATCATTGTAGATCACTTAGAAACTTATCATAAGATCTTAGGACTACACTTACTTACTGAGTACTATACCACTAACTAAGAGCTTGTAAAATTTGTAACTGTTCCTTTCTGCTATTATTCAAATCATTTGGTAAATTAACTTTCCCGGAATGGAAAACTCCAAAAACAACCTCATTACAGTATTAGAGTAGCTTTCTTTGTCTTGCTTGAACACAGTTCACAGCAAAGAATCCGCTGAAGCATTGGTACATACAAATACAATACGCATGGCATTTCCACAAGCAAGGCTGGTCCTTGTTGTTGCAATAGGTTTTGCAAGGGAATTTCTTTCAGGTATGCCTCTTGTCACTTTTGTTTGTGAAATGACAGGATTGCCATAAGATCAAAGACAAATCAATGTTAGAGGAGCTAGGAACCGGTGGCGTGTGTAATTGTCCTGCTTTTCTAAACCACACCTTCTTTTCAAGTCCTTGTTGTTATGTACAAAAAAAAAAAAAAAAAATCGTTACATTTCTAGCCCCCGTTTTTTTTATTTAAATTTTGCTTCCGATTCTTGCTTTTGATGGTATACATACAAGAATCTGAGTTAAATGAGGATCTCTACTTTGCAGATGTACAATGGAAACGAGTTTTCTGACCATAACAAATATTTGCAGGTCAACGGTTAGAAGCGGTTTTTCTTACAGAAGTCAGTATTGCTGGAGGTAAATCTCGAACAACTTCATCTTCGTTACTAAAAGAGAGTTCGATGAGAGCTTTAGAAGAACTGAAGATCAATCTTGTCCATGACCAAATGCTTGAATATCAAGAATTAATGAAGGATCCAACGCTTAGCTCAAGTATAAAGTTTGATACGACCATTCTAGCTACTGAAAGCTCATTAACAGCATGTTTGAGAGTGGGGAATGAAGGCTATACATGGGGATGAGTCAGGTATTATTGTAGTTATTGGATCTCTCCATATCGTCTCTTCTGTTTTACCTTTCGTTCATGGTTGATGTCCTTTCTTGACCACTTCTTTAACTGCAAATTTTGATTTTCTTATGTAGCATCAATCACGACTACCTCCGTTGAAGAAATACTTTGTTTTTTTAGCTGTTCCTATGGTATATGAATGTATCTAACTCCTGAGTTTGCAATATTGGAGGTATATTCACTTAGCCGCATCGAGCCCTTTTTTTTCTCCATAATTTAGTTGTCAATTCCTTCTAAGAATCATATCTGTACTACTAATATGATTTTATAACAGCATGTAAATAAATGCATGATATTGGATTGGATGCTGCAACCTGGAAGGTCTTTGATGCAGAAACTAAACGTCTTTTTGAACTGTCATTTACTATTTAGTGTACCATCCCTTTCCCTTGGTATTTTGAGAATAAGCAGATTCCAGCCAGTTTGATGCTTTCCTGATTTTCCTGTCAACACCATCCTCGGAATATGATGGAACTCTTAGTGACATTCCTCATGCGATATGAAACTTTAAACCAGCTAACCTGGGCTCTAAATGGGTTGAGCTTTCCATGACCTGATTTGAAATGTAGTTATAAAATAGCTCTCCTCTATGTTTCCGTAAGGAAATTATATTAGAGGAGTTGTGGGTGTATTTTTTAGTTTGATGCAGATATGATCACCTGCATCAGTTAATTTTAACTGTATACAATCTCAGCCCACCATCAGTCTCAAAATTCCCATTTCAAGTAGTCCACATTATAAACAGTTGGAACGTTGTGCCAAACGAACCCTAACGATGATAAATTTATTCTGGACAAGAGTAGTCTTTCTTTTTACGTTCCTTGATAACTAGAAGAGACACCCGGAACTTGAAAAGTTACACACAAATTGCAAAATTGCCAGTTTTAGGTAGCTCATTTACCCACTCCATCAATTGATCAGTTCCACCTCCATTTTTTTGAAACCAGCTAAATTTGTCCCTCCTGGTACAAAAACCATTAATCTAGTCATGAACTGCATGTTGGAATTGAAATGATTTGCTCTAGGACTTGCTGGGTCAGATAGGCACCCCTCTTGTTAGCCCGGGTACCATCTTCAGTCCTGGCTGCTCGAGTATTTATTGCATATTTGTTGTTATATGACAGACATTGTTGAATGCTCTTAGATTTTGCAGAATCCTTCAAACTGACCCACTTTTGTCACTGATCCGATCAGCTCCCCTCGCCAACAATGGACCCCTACTGGTATGTATGTATGGCTTAATATTTTCACCCTGAAATTTATGCTATTCATTCACGCTTTCAACCTTGCTGTTCTTGTTCTGAATATAACTGCTGAACCCTGAAATCTTAATTAAGTAGTTTATTTTTGCATTGGTTTCCCAACATATCCTTCTAAAAAAACAAAAAACATGGTGTATTCATTTTTCATTCAGTTCAGATCATACCCAGAGAAAGAAC
Organism: Persicaria tinctoria; assembly: GCA_037127255.1. Lineage (NCBI taxonomy): Eukaryota > Viridiplantae > Streptophyta > Magnoliopsida > Caryophyllales > Polygonaceae > Persicaria > Persicaria tinctoria. Next base: position 52,448,063 of record JBANSL010000014.1, on the reverse strand, counting down.
AAATTACTGCGAGGATGCTGTGTGTAACTGTTCATTTTCTCCCGTTTGATCTGGACTCTTTATTTTCTTCCCTGAGCACAAGTTACACAACACTTGATCCAATCACTGTAGTAAGTAGCAAGTAGTAACCATCAATAATAGAGCTGCTTTTATGTTGCTCTGTTGGTAGAGAGTGGAGACATTCTCTAAATAAACATTGTGGGCCAAAATTTAAAGTTTGAAGGACATGAAATTTTTATATTTGGGTAAATTGCACAAAACCACCCTTATTCAGGCCAATTTTCACCAAACCATCCCTTCTTTTCTAAAATTGCATTAACCTCCCTTAATTCATTTAAAATGCTTGAAATGTCCAAAATATCCTATAATAGCAAGAATACAAAAATATCAGTGATGAAGTATTTGGGATTTTTTCAAAGAATAAAATAGGTTCATGCACAGAAACATGGAGGATAACAAGTGGTGATTAAGATAAAAGGGCTATTTTGTGAAAAATGCCCTAAACAAGGGGCGATTTTGTGGAGTATAGGTTTGTATTTTTTAGCCAAACCTCTGAGAATCTATTTCTCTCACCTCTGCCTATAAATGGTCACAATCACCAAGTCCCCAGAAAGCTCTCCCATTTTTGTCTCTGGAATTAAATTGCATCAGTATCAGGCAGTGGGGCAAACCAAAAGCCCTTTCAATTTGATGCATTTAAATTCAAGCCCTTTATGTGAATGTGAATGTATTATGTGTATGCTTTGGAAATTTCCGGGCATTCAATTTCGACGAGGCTCACCAGACTTGATCCCACTTGCTCGACCTGAAAACGAAATGACCCCAAATCTACAATTCCCCATGCTCTTGCTACTTGTTGTATGTGCCAGATATGGCCATTTGTTTTTCCTTGGAAGTAATTAAATGGATGGCTTTTTAGGATCAGTCTAGGCCATGTTTGATAACAGTTGATGGGTAAGGAAGGATTGTTCCAACTTGTAGGTCTACTCTCTTCTCTAGTATATACTGTATTTGGTCTTTATCTAAATTTGTAATCCCTAATCTTAAACTTTAGTGTTCATCTCTTTTGGGTCGCTAACTTAGCATATAGGTTAGCATGAGTACGGACGTACTCCCTAGTTATCAAAATTGGAGAAGTGAGCCATCCAAATTGCTAGGTTTTTATTAGCAAAAAACAAACAAAACTAACCAAACTTTGGGTTGTACTGAATTCAGGATCACAAACTATCAATCAAAGGTTTAAGGCGTAAGGCTTTTTTTTTTCCTTGAAAAATCCAGGATCAAAAACTTTGGGTTGTCTTTCTATGAGTTGTACACTTTTGAAAGAAACCATCAATTATGTTCTTATTGTTAACTAACAATATTACAATTATTTCAAGAGCAATTTTGTAAAGTACATTAAAAAAAAATCCTACAACGACAACTATTGCGGAACAAAATAACAAAGCTAAAAAGACATTTGTTGAGAAACGGATGGAGAATGTTTTATGATACACTCCCTCCATTTTAGGGAGAAAAAAAATGCCATTTAACTTTTGAGACAATTGATCAAGTACTTTTATTTTTTTTCTAAATCTCATGGCGAGCCAGTGAAGAACAATCAGGGGTATTTCATACCAAAAATGAGCAACGAAGGGCTGTTGGTATTTGTTTGAACAAAAAATAATAATTACAGGTTATTATAGTAAGGATATACTCCCTATTTGGAAATAAAATGGCATTTAGCTTTCGAGAGAATTACTAAGTTGTATTAGCATTTCGGCACTTTTTGTTTTGATATTATATAGTTTTAAATTAAATAAATATAATATTTTAGGTTAATTAGCTTTTGGAGTCGGAGGTTTTCAATAGTTACTCGCCCAAGCTTTTTGGAACTATTAATTTTATATTCACAAGTTTTCATAAGCTACCCTAACAACTAGGTTTACAAAACACCATATAGCTTATTAACCGACAGTATTCTAAAAATCGCGCCTAACCGCCTAGGCGCTAGGTGGGAAGGAACCTAGAAATTTTTTAGCCTAGGCGGCCTTCTAAGAGGAAATCCGCCTATGCACCGTCTAGTCCCACCTAGGCGCCGCCTAGACGGGACTAAACTCCGCCTAGGCCCGTCTAGGCGTCGCCTAGGCCCGCGTAGCCCAATAATTTTTCAATTTTAGCTTCTAGACATGTGATTAGTCAACTTAGGGTTTTTTATCCCCCAAGTCGGGATGTATTTGCCATTGAGTCAAACCTATTGTTTTAGATTTTAGGAGGTTTAGAGTCACTAGTCGGATGCGTACTATTTGCGTTTATTTACTTTAGTGTTAGTTAAACACCGCAAATTTGAGTTTATGAGTGATATTATGAATTATTATTACATTATATGAATTATTGACATGTGGTATGCGTTAAAATGTAAGGAAATACATTAATCAAGTTTATTCTAAGTCCACCTAGGCGCCGCCTAGGCACCCGCCTCACCGCCAAAGCGCTAGGTAGCCACCCACCGCTTAGTGCCTTTTAGAACATTGTTAACATATATTTAACGCAAATTAATAATTCATCAGTTTCAGAACCCAATTAGATACCCTTTTACCAAACATAGCCTAAATCTCATGTAAAGTCAGTGGAGAAATATATGGTTGGGCATGGAAAAGTCTCAATGTTTGTAAGTTTTAATAATAACATATCTTGTAAATCATTAAAATATTAATAATATTAATTGCCTTGAAATTTTTAAATAATTTACAAACACTCTAAATTTTACCTTAATTGGATTTGAGAATTAGATTGCACTACAAATTCAATCACTTCATTTGAAGAGTCTCAGGGAGGGATATCAACAAAAGGTAAACTAAAAGAACGTGGAATTACACTCCCCATACAATGTGAGTTCTGCAACAACTATAGAGAAGATTTCTTTCATCTATTTATGGAGTGTAATGTCGCAAAAAAAAATATTATCCAAAGAATTGATAAAATCTTTCAAATCGTACACAAATGGGATACAAATGTAAGCGACGAACATGTCCATGTTTTATGCCATGTTTTATATCTACTGTTATATCGATTTCTGCATGCATTTCATGCATTTGGGCTAAAATAATACATAATCTGTGCAAGTTATGTTTATTTGCAATATATGGAGGTCTACACAAGTTTTTGTTATATTTGGCAGAAATCGGACGCACTTTGGAGCTTAAAGGAAACTCATGGAGAAGCTAAGAATGGTGCAGCTGGAGAAGAGGCCATTTTTCACCATTCTTCATTCTGAATCCAGCTTTGATGTCTTCATGAGAGTTGTAGCACTCGAAAAGAGCTTTCCAACGCATGGTCATATGCGTCAATCCAACGAATGAGGACTCGGGAAAGTGCGTTTTAAGAACAGAGCAGAAAGCTGAGAAATCTTTACTCGAGATCGAGGAGCCCGGAAGCCGTGTCCGAGCATGTCGAGCAGAATCACCCGAAAAGACCTAGTCGACGAGGCCAGTCTAGTCGAGATCGACAAGGGGTACTCGAGATCGACTAGACCCGTGAACCATGACCGAGCCTGTCGAGCACCAGTTAGCTGAGACGCCGAGCCAAGCCCAGTCGACAACAATCCTACTCGAGATCGACAAGACCTTTGTCGAGATCGACGACGGTTCCAGAATCCGCGTTACTCGGTTTGACGAATCCTACTCGGTTTGGGATTGCTTGGCCCGAAGATTGCCGATTCTATCCAAAATCATCAAGACACATCATGGAAGAGAAGATCTATCCATTAAAGACATTTAGATATATTTATATTTAATTTCCTTGTGCTTTTATTTATCCTTAAGCATTTTAGATATAATTTTAGATATAGATATAGATATTCTATCCTTGAGTAGCAAGGAATAGAAGGCTATAAATAAAGCCCATGGGGCTGATTTTAGATTCATTCAATTCCAGTTAGAGAAGTAGTTCCACAAAGAGACAGTTTAGGGAGTTCAGAGGTTTTAGGGTTTTGGCGTTCAACGAGAGTTGGATCGCCGGGATTGTAAAGTCTTTGAATTTAGTTTAATGCAAGTTTCTTTTCATCAATCAATGTCTGAGTTCGCGATGAAGCGCGAGTAGTCCACCCACTTCTAGGGTTGGGGCGAGCCCGACGATAGCCATGCGTGTTTGAGGTAAAGATCCGACCTTTATCATGTTTTGAGCATCTACTACTTGTTTATGTGTTTATTACCCGTCTATTGGAGATCCATGCTAACAACTTGGATTGTAAACATAAAATCGGTAGATACAATCAGGGTTTCTTGAAAGAGTTGTCTAATTGTTGGAAAAGGCGAAAGCTTGTCCTTGATGCAATTCACATGATTATCTGTTTATCTCTGCCTTATGCATGCTTGGTTATCGTTGTTACAAACCCTAATCTTGGAAGTCCTTTTACATTAAGTTTAGTCGAAGTCCCAAAGCATTTGCCTTTACTTTATTTCTTTGTTTCGTTTTATTCTCTGTCTACTCGATCTCGACCAAACCTGGTCGATCTCGAGTTACTGATATTCGATCTAGCATCGTTGTAGCTTAATTGTGCAGGTACTCGACAAGACAAGCCGAAGTTGACGAGGACTCTACTCGATATCGAGTAGCCTCTGGTCGATATCGACGAGACCCTGTGCTTGCTGCTGCGCTGTGTTCGACTGTCCGATCTTCTGTCGACTACCCTAGTCGAGATCGAGGACCCTGTTGTCGACTTCTGACCGTGAGATTTCACCGCTGCCTAGGATCCGCTGACACGCTTCCTCGTGGATCGATCCTGACTTCCCACTGCTGCATCAGGAGGAGGTCTTGTAATTATTTGAAAGGGACGGAATCTGGTTTGCTGTGATTTATCTAGATTTTATATTTGCATTCTCGATTTCCTCCTATCAACAACGAACATTCTATTATAAAAACACCCAAATAATCAATCGAAATTAACACAACATGTACATTGGAAACCATTTGGTGGAGTATCTGCAGGTACTTTAGAAATCAAATGGTTTTGAAAAATGAAACGTGTTCAATGGTTTATAATTTATCAAACAATGTATTCTCAGCTAGAACATGGCTAATAATGATGAGGAAGCCCAAACCATTCTAACAACTAACATGGAAGTGCAAACAGACAATAAAAAGGGATCCAATGCGAAAAGACAAAAAGCCCAAACTTTAAACTTAACTTTGATGATTCCTTACCAGAGAATTCCGCAATTGGTTTTGTTATTCGCGATTATAAAACAAATTGGGTCTCTATGTAGGGGCTAGTATTTCGCCATGCTCGGTTATTAGAGTCGAGGTTACAATATTGGGAGATGGAATTTGTGAAGCTTTAGAACTTAATATCAAAAATATTGAAATAGAAGGTGACAACCTATGTATTATTAATGCACTTAAAGACATTTGGAAATGGCGTTGGCAAGTCAAAATGATAATATCTTATTCCTTAATGAACATTTGCCAATTTCAAACTGTCTAAATTCATCACGTATTTAGGAAAATTAATAGTTTGGGTTTTCTGAGTCACATAACTACTACTATCAACCTTATCACAAATTTAGAACTCAAGTTCTCATCCGAAAGGATGTTATAGATTGGACCACCGATCACGCATAATTTTCCCTAATCTGTAATGATCCTATGCCTAAGGGGTACCTTTGTAGTGGATATTGGTATCATATTGATGTATAAATACTCAAAGGGTTGTATTACACAGGTCATCAAATGAATAATCAATTTCTTAGTCTTTACCTATCTCTCTCCTAATCTCTATATTCTCTTTCGTTCTATCTTCTTCTTCCCTAAACTTCTAAACTCTGCCTCTCTCAATCTCTTTCACCTTTCAAATTTCAACCCTAATCCATCCTAATCGACCTTAGGATCATAACAATGGTATCAGAGCATTAGATCTTTCGACCTATTACTCAGTTTTTTGTCTTCATTTTTTCGATTTTGTAATTGGAATTCGCATCTTGAAAGGACGACAATGGCGGTTGTGGTTTCTTCACAACCAAACGCTTCAAATGGCGATGAATGGTTGTGACGCTGGAAGGAGATCGAAGACACTATGAGTAAGTTGCGATCGATGGTGAAATCGACACCTGCTCCAACCGATTTAAGTGAGCAAATGGCTTATTTGCAAAAAGAGTCCAAGGATCGAACACTTCTCATCAAGATTCATCTGCATCGGTACTGGATTTTGTGGAAGGAATTGGGTTTCTTATTCGCTAGGTTTGGGATGATCGAATGCATAGAAGTTTTATGATCTGGAGAGCAGTATCACTCAAGGATTCGCTTCCAACGGAGAGAATCGGCTTTCAGGTTCTTCGAATCATTCAATCACAGAGACATCTACGACGAATGTTGTCAATTGGAGTTGTTTCTTGAGGTCGAGATCGACGACGGGGCAAGCAGGATCGAAACTCCGATTGAGCCAACTCTGTCAGACATCGATGTAGAGAAACAAGGGACGCAAGCACCAAGTTTTGCTACCGTCGGTGAATTTCAAGATTGCTAGGAAGAGGTTGAAGCGTTGCTTGCAAACGCTAATCTAGACCATGAAGCGGGCTCAACCCGGCCCGCACCCGCACCATCCGGACTAATTTGGAAAAAAGTCCGGCCCGCGCTCACATCTCTAAAAAATGAATTTTTTTGTAAATTGCTTTAAATTATGAATATTTTGCAATTATTTGTTTTTTCTATGAATATTCTGGAAAAAAAAAATTCTTAAACTAGTGCTTGATATTTTGTTTGTTTCAATTTTTTTATTAGGAGGAGTTTTAGTACGATGAATTTGCTAAACTAAGGGTGCGTTTGGCAAAATGGTAGCTATTGGAGGAGCTGATTGAAGTTGTTGGGTAGCTGAAGTTGTTGGAATATTTGAGTTAAATATATGTTAATAAGCTAGTATAATGTTTGGTAAACCTAGCTGTTAGGGTAGCGGTTGAAAACTTATGAATAAAAAACCAAAAGCTCCGAAAAGCTCGGGTGAATAGGTTGAAAAACTTAGATTTCAAAAGATAATTAAACTAAAATCTTATATTTATTTCATTTAAGATTATATAATATCAAAACCATAAGCTCCGAAAAGCTACTTGCTTTTTCCAAACACACCCTAATTAAAATTTGAACCATGTTTTTAAATTGAAAATCTTTTTGAGGAAAAAAATTGAAAATCTTAATCGAACATATGATGAAAAAATCGCATAATGAAATCAATCAATTATTATTTATATATAATAAAGGAGAAGTCATCTGAGACAGATGTCGGGTTCTCCTTAATCGTAGTCGTACGAACCAATCATAAATTTTTGAAATAATCAATATATGCATAAGATAAAATTTAATCATAACTCTGTATAATCAATATATCTATATATGCATAAGATAAAACTATAAGATAAAATTTTATTCTAACTCTATTTAATCAATATATCTATATATGAAAAAAGATAAAATTTGACCCAATTTGATTTAATATGGATATATATTTAGAAGATATTAACTAATTTTAAAATATATGCATAAGATAAATTTTTATTCTAACTCTATTTAATCAATATATCTATATATGCATAAGATAAAATTAGACACAATTTGATAAGATATGGATATATTTTTAGAAGATATAAACTAATTTTAAAGACTATTATATAAGATAAGATTTTACCTATTTTCGCTATATATGAACATATTTTTAGTAGATAATAACTTTATCAATATATTACATGGTCATACTAATTAAATAACTTTATCAATAACTTCGTCAATATGAACATATTTTTAGAAGATAAAAACTTTTGACGAAATTGAAATAATACTTAGCATGGTCATAATAATTAAATAACTTTATCAATAACTTTACCAATATGAACAAGATAAAAGGTTTTATGTAAATTGAAATAATATTTAGCCGTGTAAAGATTATCAACTCATGAAATTCAATTTTTGAAAGAGTTTAATCACAATTTTTTAATGAAAGATCTATCGCGTTTGCGGATAAAGAAATAAATTTTTTACTACCTTGGGGAGTTGGGGGTATTGATATGTTTATGAGATATATTTTGGATTTTATACATATATAATTATGGATAGATTTTTAGATTTTGACCTATATATAGTTTAGATTGTTAATGTTATTTCACAAATGTTGACGTCTTCTCCATTCTTTTTGGTGTTGTTATTGTAGGTTATTTACAACTTCGTTTACGATTTCTTTAGTAAGCTTTTCGAAATAACGTGTTGATTCTTTAGAAGGTATGAAATTTTGTTGTTTCCACTTATATATACTAGTTTTTCATATGTTGTTTCGTTTGTCAATAAAGTAAAATTCATTCATATTTAAGAAATTTGTTTTTCATATGTTGTTTCCGCTAATATACTAGCAAGGAGTAATTAGTAAGGAGAAATTAGTTTTTATATTACTGTAATAAAGTATAAATTTATTCACATTTAAAAAATTAGAAGTATGGAAGAAATTAATTAATTCAATAAACGGATTTTAGTATCAACTTTATTTAAATTAAAAAATCGCGCGCGTGGGTACTGAACTAGTATTAAAATATAATAATTTCGGTTAAACACTAAAAGATATGGATCATTAAAAAAAAAAAAAAAACTCCGTAACTGATTTATGAGATTTAAATATATAGAGATTTGAGACTTTTTTATGTAAACAGGTTTGTGGATTCAATAAAAGTTGGAAAATTTACATGCATGACGTCGGACTATGGATTGAACAGGTATGTTAAAATCAAACCCGTCGGATCACTATAAAAAATCAAAGGGGGAGATAGACAAATGTTTTTGTTTAAAAAAAAATTGGCTTGTATGTTCCGATGGAAGTCAGATTTTTTTAATAAAAAATTGGGAAAATTACAGAAAACCACCCTTTAAATATGGATGTTTTCACTTAATCACCCCTTAAATTCAAAATTACAGAAAATCACCCTTTAAATGATATTTGTTTACAAATCACCACCCATTCAACTATTTTCGTCACTTTATCATTAAATATATTATATGTTAATATTTTTAAACTCAAATTTCATTGTAAATATATTCAAAATTTGAATTTAAGGGTCTAATTATATTTTAGGGATCATTGTATTTATTTTTAAAAATAATGATTAATAAAGCCTAGAATTATTATTTTAATTTATGTTTGAAAATGTTTATAAATTGTTAAAACATTATGTAAATTACTCTTATTTAAAATATAAATAAATAAGAGTAATTTACATAATGTTTTAAAATTTTATAAACATTTTCAACCATAACATAAGATAATAATTCTAGGCTATATTTATTATTATTATTTTAAAATAAATAAAATAATCCCTAAAATATGATCGAGCCCTTAAACTCAAAATATGAATATATTTACAATCAAATTTGAGTTTAAAAATATTAAAATATCATATATTTAATGATAAAATAAAGAAAATAGTTGAATGGGTGGTGAGTTGTAAGCAAATATCTTTTAAAGGGTGGTTTTATGTAATTTTAAATTTAAGGGGTGGTTAAGTGAAAACACTCATATTTAAAGGGTGGTTTTCTGTAATTTTGCCTAAAAAATTTACATGGCCGACAGACAAAAAATTTTGTTTAAAAAAAAACCCGTCGGATCACCATAATTTTGAGTACCTTAACGAATTTTTATGAATGGATTTAAGCCCTTTATTATATTTCTTAATTAAGGGGGAAAATAATCGATAGAGAGAGAATAAATGCATCGTATTTCAATAGAAGGGAAGGAAGGTAATGTGGGAGCTAGTTAATTTTCACTCAAAAATTTCGTGGTGCTAATAAATGACGTCTTAAAGAAAAAATAATCAATGAAGCTTCAGGTGATGGGCCCACCGGATGTGTTATAAATTTGTCCAATTCATCCTTTTCTTTTAAAAATAAAAATAAAAATTCGATTCACTATAAATATTTTTTATTAGATAATAATTCGACGATCGGATAAACCTGACCCAAAATAGTGTAATACAAAAGGCGATAACTAAACTGTTCAGCCAAACAAAACAGCCTAATCCAAAACAACAAGGACAACGTAAATTACACCCGAAGCCCAGCGTCACCAAAACTGCCCAGCCAAACAAAAGAGTCTTTCGGATGACTCAAAACTTGTTTTTATTCTAAATATGTATGGGTATATGTCTTGAAATGTTTTAATGTTAATATATATTTTTTAATTACTGTAATTGTTGGGTGATGTGAAAGTCAGTAAGTAGACTTGCATGCCATGTTTTGTGTCAGACCATACTTGCAGGCCAAGGGGTTCTAAACCCAAGGAAGAGACCGATAGTGAGGGCGCCACCGGAGGAGAAACCTTGCCACCGGAGGAAGGAGATCGGTTGCGTTTCCATCGACATCGGCAAAAGACAAAGACTGTCGTTGCTAAAAATTTAGACTCTGACCATGCATGCTTCGATGTGAATGTGATTAATGGAGTATCAAAATCTGAATTCATGTTCGATTTGAAAATAGAGGAGCTCGGAAAATCGGAGAAGCGAAACCCTTGATCTGAAAATCAAAGGCTTTGTTGCTCGAATCGGTTGAGATTGATTATGTAATGGAGATCCACATCCTTTAATCAGGAAAAAATAAACCAAGAAATTTGAGTGTTTTATGTTATGTTTTGCGATGGAAAAGAGAGGACCGCCCTCGCCGGAGGACCGTCCGCCACCGACCAAGGCATGCAGTGTTAGCACGACACCGAGCCCAACGCCAGCGTATCAGGACAGGGAGACGTGGGAAAACGAAGGGTTTGGCAAAGTGGGGATTGAGCAAAACGATTGCTCAAGGAGTTGGGACCTGACATTGGCGACTAAGGTGGGAGGCTAGTGTCAGTGGCGATTTGGTGGGCAAGTGTCTGAGTTCCATCGGCATTGGCGATGGTTGTGGCAAAAAGGATTTTGACCTCAAAGGGAGTTTTTTGCTCCGAAGGGAGTTTCGGCGCAGCCAACCTTCTCCCGGAGGAAGATTTTGCTCCCGGAGGAGAGTTTGTGGGCCAAAGCCAGAATTTGGTGCTCGCTCCGAAGGGAGTTTTAGGCTTCTCTTAGATAGAGAGAGTTTTTCCTTGATCCACAAAAAATATTGATCGAGATATCAAAAGATTAGCGATATAGACAAATCGTTATGAATTAACCATAAAGCAAAACGGGGAACCACGAAGTTTTTGGGTTAAATGTGTGAAATGGTATATGGCATATGGAAGGTGAAAGGTTTTTTTGTGTCCCACGTGGTTTTCTACGGACATGAGGATTTGTTTTATAAGGGTCTCTTATTCACCCATGGTTTGAGAGATGAAATAGGATACTCACACGCGTGCGCCACAACCCCCGTCGGTCCATGGCATGTGCGTGGTGTTGTGAGGTCTGTTTTTTGTGCTTCGGTTGAATTAATTGGGTCAGATAAGTTTCGGATAGTTTAGGGTCTGTTTTTGTGCTTCGGTTTAATTAATTGGGCCAGATAAGTTTCGGATGGTGATAACACGCATTTAAGTAGACATAATAGGTTGCATTTAATTTAATTAAGATGCATAACATGCATGATTTAAGTATAATTTGCATATTTGGAAGTAAGTATAATGCAAATAGAAGTAAGTAGGCGTGGCCACGGGTCAGACCCGGCTGGTCGACAGGTTCGACCCGCCGGGTCAAGGGTCGGGGAAGGGCGACCCGAACCCTAACCCGGGAATTCTAGGGGTTGGCGGGTTCGGGTCACCTGGCAAGGCAAAGGGTCGACGGGTCGACCCGACGGGTCCGACCCGTCGGGTACCCACCGGGTCGACCCGACGAGTTTGGCCCGGATTGGATGGGTTTGCACTAGTTCGGAATCGGAATTGTCGGATTTGTCGAGAACGGGAACAGGAATTGAACGCATATATGTTTGACAAATATCCTTTCGTGTTCACAAATCATAACTTTAGTCTTTAGGTACAAAATACAATATTTAATATTACATCTTATAATTTTCAAAACTACAAGTCTACAACTATAACTCTATAAGTTTTACAAATTACAATAAAATTGTACAATTTTTGTATTAGGGAGTGTGGGGGGCAAAAAAAAGGAAGAAAGGCTTGAATCGGTTTCCCGATTGCCTACGTATCCTCCCGGGGGTGAGGAATCAAAGCCCACGTAGTTCTTTTACCTGTGTATGTCTGAACCCCGGCCCAGTTACCTACTCTTCTAGTCTTCTTGATCGTCGGACCCTCCACCTCCTTAGCCATCTTTGACCGCGCCGTCAATGGAGCTCCCAACGGACTCTGTCTCTATTCCGTTATCATCCTCGGAATCAGTCCCTAAGATGTTCTTCTGCATCCGCATCTCCGCCTTCTTCCAATCTGCAAGGCAAACTTGGGTTTCGAGGTTCTCGGGAAGCAACCTTGATCTCTTCTCTGAAAGAGTTTGACCTCCGCGACTGAAAAGCTGCTCGACGGCTACGGTGGAGCAAGGTGCCCCAAGTATTTGTCGGGCGATTACCTGCAACGTCGGGAATCTTTGTCTTTCAGGACGACTCCACCACTCAAGGACATCGAAATCTTCTTCTTCATCGATGAGAAAATCAAAGTTAGTGGACAAATATTCGTCGAGCTCCGAGTGGGGGCTCGACGAAGATCTCGACCTCTTTGACTCAAAGATATCTCGAGCTAGGGCCTTAGTTCTAGCAATGATGCTAGAACTAACCGTTGGAAACTAGCCGTTGCCCTTAAAAATTTTTTTTGGGTGTTGTTTGGCTACTTGTTAACTATCTTAACTTGTAATTAAATTTATATGTCAAGTGTCCAATTAATTTTATTGAGTTTTTTATTTTTTGAACATTTTAAATGTAATATATAATGTTTAGGTCATTTTTTCTAAGTTGTTAGGTAATTAGTAAAAACATTATCTTATAAAACACTATTCTTTGAATCATTCAAACACAAGTTTATTGTAAACCGAAAGAGGAATACAAGTTCACAAATCACGACTCACATTCACCGATTCACATAACATAAAAACTTAAAAACATAAAACATAAACTTACTACATTACTACAATACTCACTACTTAGGATTAAGACTTAGGACTTAGGAATACTAGACTAGTTACCACCACTCGTCCCACTCGAGCCCGAAGCGCCATCGTTCTTCATCTTTTCGGGGTGCTTGTTGGTGATGTGAAGCTTCAAATTACCATATCCAAAGTTATTTTTCACCTTGTACCTTTTATCACAATGACGACAAATAGCTTCGAATGTTCCATCGGCTTGCTCCACCTTCTCGTAATGATCTCGGAACAACGCCGCCCGAAGGTTGTCACCGGATCTAGTTGCGTCGGACATGATTACGACTTACGAGCTTTTGAAATCAAATTGATAGGTGATTGATGGATTGGATGGGAATATATGTGATTTGTGACATGAAGGAGTCGGGTATTTATATCCCCGAGCACTCAACTAGCCGTTACAACGGCAACATTTTTTTTTTAAAAATCCTCTGACATGTGGGCCCTACGGCAACGGCTCTATTTTTTAAAATAGGTCGACCCGTCGAGTCGACCCGTCGGGTCACCGGGTTACAAATCCCCGACCCTAACTCTAACCCGCTACCCGTCCCCACCCGCCTACCCGTCAACCCGGACCCGCCGGGTCACTGACCCGTACGACTCGTGGCCACGCCTAGAAGTAAGTATTATATGAAGGGTCGAATTTGGAAGTTTTTTTGGTTGCAGGATCAGCTAAATAGGGTGGTCCCTGATGCTTTCTATAGTGTTGAGGGCTCTACCTCTGCTCTGATCTTCTGGACTAGGGCTGTTCATCGGTCTAAAACCGAACCGAACAGAAACCAATAAAATCTCAAATTTTCAAACTGAAAGCCGAACCGAAAGTATTAGGTTCGGTTCGGTTATTTGTTGGTTCGGTTTGTTTTCGGTTCGGTTTGTGTTCGGTTCGATTTTAACACAATTGAACCGAATTTTCATAAAAATTAAAATATACAAATATAAATATATATACATTGTATTTATGTGTATATATACACATATATATACATATTCCAATATAAAGACAAATACGGATTCAAATATTTATAAACATATACGAAGTACATATACACTGTAATGTATTTATATTAATTTATAAAGAATAGAAAATTACAAATATATATATATATATATATATAAAGTAGGGTTCAAGTGAGAATAGTATATACCGGTAAGAAGGAAAGAAGGATCCTCATTGGTGGAGACGGATTTATTTTTTTTAATAAAAAAAGAACCCTCACGCGCTTTTATTTTAAGTAAATATCACACCGTCTTCCTCCCATGTCTCCTGTTGTTGAAATCCAAACCTTGCGTCTAGCCGATGCGGCACCAGCGACATCGATTGTTGGAATCCGTCACTCGAATTCGGCTTCGGTTGCTTCGACGTCCTCTGTCGGTGATTTCTTCCTCCGGCTGTTGGAATCCGGAACCCTTCTCTCGTCACTTCGCTCCTCGATCGACGATGGTGTACACGACGACGTCCTCCGCCGGTCCTATCTTCCTCCACCTACCGCCCTTCCCCGCCCTTCTCGGTTCAGATCTAGAACCTCGGAGCCCATGGCTTCTCTCGCCCAATTCAATTCACGAATATCGCCGAAGTGCAGCAGCGTCGTCGCCACCATGGTGGGCACGGCGATGGAGATAGACAGAGCATACTTATCTGTACATGGATGAATGAATTAAATTTGAAAAAAAAGTTCCTTCAAAGCTCAATTGCAGTAACTTTGAAAAAAAAAAAAATTTGTTTGAGAATGAATGAATTGAAATGAATATAATATCATTCAATTACTAAACAATTTTAACAAAAAAAAAACTGTAAAATCTAGGTTCAGTGACTTATTAGAGGTTGGTTCAGTGACTAAATAGAGGTTGGTTCGGTGACTAAATAGGGGTTGGTTCAGTAACTAAATAGGTTGGTTCAGTGACTAAATAGAGGTTGGTTCAGTCACTCAATAGATGGTGGTTCAGTGACCGAATAGAGAGTGGTTAAGCGACCGAATAAAGAGTGGTTCAGTGAACGAATAGAGAGTGGTTCAGTGACTCAATAGAGGGCGGTTCATAATTTTATAGTAAATGGTTCAACACATATATAAAGAGTGGTTCAGTGACTAAATAGTGGTTGGTTCAGTGACTAAATTGGTTGGTTCAGTGACTAAAGAGTGGTTGGTTTAGTGACTAAATAGGTTGGTTCAGTGACTAAATAGAGGTTGGTTCAGTGACTAAATAGGTTGGTTCAATGACTAAATAGAGATTGGTTCAGTGACTAAATAGAGGTTGGTTCAGTGGCTAAATAGAGGTTGGTTCAGTGTCTAAATAGAGGTTGGTTCGGTTACTAAATAGGGGTTGGTTGAGTGACTAAATATATATTGGTTTATGAATTAAATAGAAGTGGTTCGTCAATTTTATAGTAAATGGTTCGGCACATACCCAGAGAGTGGTTTAGTGAATAAATATATAATGATTCATAAATTAAGTAGAAGTGGTTCATCAATTTTATACTAATTTGTTAACACATATAAATAGAGAGTGATTCAAGAAATAAAGAGTAGTGAAATATTTGATTTAATTTATTTACGATCATTTTTTAAAATAAAAATAATTATAAAACAAAATATTTTTTAAGGTGAAATAGGTACTTTACATGTTTATTACGGTATAATTAAATAAATTATATATATGATAATAGTTTATTTACGATTAGAAAAAATATAAATTAAAAGTAATAATTTAGCAAGTAGATTCCTTTAATAAAAGGATTAAAATAAAGTAAATATGCATTAAAGACAAGAAAGTTATGTTGGTACAATGGTTAGAGGTTTGGGTGGGGAAGGGATAGGTTTTGGGTTCAATTCCCAAATATAACAAATGTTCGATTTTGGGAGCATTTGCTGGGAGCGTGTCACACACGCGCCACATGCGAGTGGGGGACGATTTGGGGCACTTGGCGGGAGTTTTTGGCAGGGGAATTTTGTGCGCTGGCGGGATTTTTTTCCAATTAATTTAATATATGTGGACCAATCAAATTGCTTCTTTCTTTCTCACTTTTGGTGACCTTTGCACCCGAACCCAACCCTATATATATATATACTACTTAATGCAAATACAGTGTATGTGTATACATGTAATATATAATTATATATGTGTATACAAAGTATGTGTAATATAAAGTATACAAATATATATACATTGTATTTATGTAGTGTATAAAAAAAATTCGGTTTAACACAAACCGAACCGAAACCGAACACAAACCGAACCGAAATCGAAAAATCGAAATTCTCAAACCGAAAGCCGAATCGAAAAACTTCGGTTCGGTTCGGTTAGGTTCGGTTTGTGTTGGTTCGGCCCAAAAATTCGGTTTGGACCGAATCATGCACACCCCTATTCTGGACTCTCTGTTGTTATATTAAAAACAACCTAACAAAAACTATTATGATAACATAAGGTATTCCTGAAACTTAAACATGCTAACTCCTTTGTGTGTTGTATGGAGGTTAGATGTTTCAATCCTTTATATAATCAACCTTCTTTCAATTTTTTCACTAAACAAAAAAGCTGTAATGAAGGCTTTTACCTCTCGGATGCTGATCTACCTAGTAATACAGTCAGAGTGCAGTTGAATCAGTAGGACAACAATAAGGGATTCCTGGACTGTACACCGATTTCAGATTATATTTCCATGATTCATCCCTCTACAAGAAATATGTTAAAGATGAATGTTTTTCAGGTGATTCATATTGGGACTCTACTCAAGCAAGGTAATACTGCCACTCTGAAAGGGTATAAGACTTTTGTTCGACTTGTCTTTAAACATAATGCTATTATTCTGTATATCAGTAGATGGTCTATTGACAATTTATTATGCATTGGTTCTACTGCTAGACCCTTATTTTTGGAGTATAATTACTCCTCAAAAGAGGATTTAATTGTTATTCTCTGCGTTGCTCCCCTTATGTTCATAAATCAAAACTGCATTGCGAAGCCTTTTATTACTAATAGAAGAAGGTGCTATGAGATGGCTCGAGATTTGTGGGTTAGTGCTGCTCACTAGACGGCTAAGGACGACATGGATACTCGGGCCCCCTGGACACATTGATGCGCCTGGAACAACCTCCCCATAACCGCCAACCATATAGGACAAGGTAAGTGGGCATTCCTCTTTAACTCCAAAAATCTTAAGTAAATCCCTTTCGGATCGAGTTTGAGCCTGGTGGTGGTGAACTGCACCAAACCTTTACCCAAACAAATCTCTACCAAAACCTTTTCAAAACAACAGAAATGCAATGGTGGCTCTTCTTCCCCAGCTACTGCTCTTGGGAAAACTCATCTCAAAAAACATCCTGCACATGAGACTTGCAATGACGAAGGCTTGGATCCTTTTATCAGGATAACTTGGATGAACTTCAAAAATTAGTTTGGAACTGCAAGTGGAAAATGGAATGACATATTAATATAAAAAAATGGGCCTACTACCGTTCATAAGGTGGAAGACAACTTCTTCTGGCAAGGGGAATACCACACAGATTTCATACCAATCAGTGCTAATAAATGCAATAAGCACAAGCCCCCTGGGCAAAATCAAAATTGGTTTTATGATTAATATTGGTTATTGGAACGTCCGGGGTTCTTGTCGACCTCTTGTTTTGGCAAGAAGTAAATATTCTAAGACAAAAAAAAAACTCGATATCCTTGGTTTATCTGAAACTAAGACGTTTGAAGCACCCTCAGATTTTCAAATCAAGAAGACCGGCTTTCATTAATGTTATAAATTCAAATTGTTATAAAGGGGGAATGTTGATTCTTGTAAGATTATCCAATTCCTCTTACCCTATGCAAGTGCTTGAACAAAACTCTAGAATTTTCATGTTCCAAACCAAGATAAATAACATCAATATTGCTATTCTTTTAGTATATGCCCCGTCTGTTGAAAGAGAAAAAAGGGATTTTTGGGAAGGACTATACAAAATTGTTAATAAACATAAGCTGCCGATTATAATCATGGGCGACCTAAATGACATTGAAAATGATACGGAAAAGTTAGGAGGGAATACGCCAACCCTCCATAGATTCAAAAGGCTTATCCAAGTAAAAAATGAGCTAAATCTCATCACAGTTCCGTTTATCGGATCACCATTCACCTGGAGAAAAAACAATTCATCTACTAATAACACCTATGAAAGATTGGACAGGGTTCTGGCGCACCAAAAGATCATGACTTCTTTTAAAGACCTTAAGGTAACCCACCATACTTTCACCTCCTCGGATCACTGTCCGATAACTTTACAAATTGGGGCCCGCAACTCCTTTAAAGGTTCTCCATTCCACTTTGAAATGGCCTGGACCACTAAAGATGAATTTCAAAATATTGTCAAACGTGTATGGAAGAATAAATTACTGGGTTCCTTTATCTTTCAACTAATGCAGAAACAAAGATTACTTAAAAAAACACATGAAATTGGTGTAAAGATCATCAAGGTCATACCTTGAATCAACTTACAAAACTAGATAACCAAATTCAGCAACTACAACAGCTACTCCCGTGGGGTAATTCCTCAAAAAAACAACTTGATAAGCTAGCTAGGTTGGAAAAAGCAAGAGGGAGAATTCTCAACTTTAATTACACATTCTGGAAACAACGGGCCAAAATCAATCACATTAAACTGGCAGACAGGAATACAAAATATTATAAATCGATGGTTAAAATCCGAAACTACAGAAAGAATTCCTCTTATTTCACCACTAAAGATGGGTCATTCTTTCCGATAAGCAGGAGATAAAAAATACCATTACCGCGAATTAGCTGACAGATTTCTCAACCGATCAATGGAGACGATTCGTCCTGAAATGATTGAACATGTTTAATCTGAAATAACCACGACAGAAAACGTCAATCTCACAAAGCGGTCAGCTTCTAAAGAAATTAAAGATACAATTTTTGCCATGGCAGAAGACAAAACCCCTGGTCTAGATGGCTATCCTCCATAATTTTATAAGAAATACTGGCACATTGTTGGATCCTTAGTCTACAAAGTTGTAAAAGCCTTTTTTCATTCGGGCAACTTGTTGTTTGAGATAAACCAAACTTTTATAGCCTTTATTCCTAAAATTGACTCATCTACAATCATTAACCATTTTAGACCAATTAGTCTTTGTAACACAATCTACAAAACTATTGCCAAAATTCTAGCCAATAGACTAAAAACAATTCTTCCAAGAATTATTAACCCGTTTCAAGGTGCGTTTGTAGAAGGTAGATCCATTTAGGATAACACTCTTATTGCGCATGAGGTCTTTCATACATTCCATAAACAAAAGGGTAAAAAGGGATGGATGACCCTTAAACTTGATATGGAAAAAGCATATGATAAAATCAGCTGGAACTATATTGAAGCCGTTTTAATCAAATTTGGCTTTCATAAAACTTAGATCAATTGGGTTATGAAATGAATCACAACCTCGACCTTTTCGGTCTTGGTAAACAACAGCACGGGTAAACAATTCAAACCCCAAAGAGGTATCCACCAAGGTGACACGCTAACCCCTTACATCTTTGTTATTGTAATGGAAAACTTTGCAACACAACTTCTTGAAGAAGCTATGATATCTGATGCTCTAGTTGGTATCAAGCTTACTACAAATGGTACTCCTATTCCGTTTCTCACTTTTGCAGATGATACTCTTATATTTGCTCTTGCTTCCCACAAGAGTCTGCATACAATCCAAAATATGTTGAATAAATTCTCAAACTAATCTAGCTTGGTAGTCAACAACAAAAAAAGCTCTTTACAAGTTTCGAGGAACATGAACTCCAGCTTGGCACGTTCCCTAGCACATGATATGAATATACCTCTATCAACTAGAATCGAAAAGTATCTAGGTATTCCCATCATAAATGGCAGAGTCAAGAATTGTGTTTTGAGGAAGCAATCCAAAGCCTAAAAAAACAATTATCTAAATGGAAGGCGTCAACCTTATCACAAGCAGGCTAGGTGGTTCTTATCCGTGCAAACCTTAGCTTAAAAGTCAACTATTTAATGCAAAATTTCCTTCTCCCGAAAGGTGTTCTCAAACTAATTGATCACATCAACAAAAATTTCTTTTGGAACAAACTGGATTCTGAACGATACAACCCACTTATTAGTTGGGATAAAATCTGCACGTCTAAGTAGGAAGGTGGTCTTGGACTAAAAAAAGCAGAAGAAACATATTGGTTAAGGTTATTCATGAGAAATATCTCCAAAACGATTCAATCTTTGATTTTAACAGACATAACACATCTTGGCAATTAGGAAGACTACTCCACCTGAGGGAAATATTCAACAAAGGTCTCCTGTGGATCCTAGGTGATGGTAACTCCATAAATGTATGGTCGGACCCCTGGTTAAACAATCTCCCGCTTCAAGATTATCCAGGCAATCTGGATCCTATGATGAAGGTGGCTAGTTTAATTAATGATAAAAAAAAAAGGAATATTCCTCTATTGAAACAAATTTTCCCTCTTCATGTGGTAAGTGAAATTGTTAACATCTCTATTCCATCCTAGGATACGTCAGACATACTCGTTTGGAAATTAACGAAGAATGGTGAATTCACAGTCAAATCAGCATACAAAATTAATAACCAAATTAGCCAAAACTCCATTGACTATAACTGGATTTGGAAGCTTAATTTGCCTCCTAAAATTCAAACTTTCATTTGGAAGGTGATGACTAAAGGCTTTCTAACAAAATTAAGACTTAATAAACATTTTAACAGAGTGCCAGCTCAGTGTATGATGTGTGAAGGCGTCGATGAAGACTCTCATCATATTCTTATAGAGTGTCCTGTCTCAAAGGCAATTATCTCAAACAATGAATATTTGAATGGAAAATATTTCATTAACTTAGAATCAGATCTTTCCATCCAGGAAGACCTCATATCCATTAAGGATAACAATCTCCACTTTGAGGAGGTCTGTTTCATATGGCACTCCATTTGGGAATTAAGAAACAATGTCATTTTTAATAATCACAAGGTAGAGTCTCATATTTCTAGTGTCCATCATATTCATCAGAAACTAAGGGATTGGAACCAAAGTAAAGAAGAAGACCAAAAGATCAGCAACATACATAAACGGAATAAATCTTGGTGGACTAAACCACCAAATGCCATCTACAAAGTAAATCTAGATGGCTCGGTTAGAGCCACTGATGATTGTCATATTGGGGGCATCATTAGGGACAGTGCGGGCCATGTGATTAATACTTTTCACCAGAAAGGACGAAGGGGATTTATTCTTCAAACAGAAGCAGACGCTTTCTGCTTAGGTGTCCAGCGAGCCATCGACAAAGGACTAAATAATGTTATTATTGAAGGTGATAATCTAAAGGTAGTTACTGCAATAAATGACAGCTCAAAGGTCGATTGGGAGATCTGTAGAACTATCGAGATTATCAATCGGTTAAAAGGAAGATTTGAGTTTATTCAATTTCAGCATTGCTTTAGAGAATCGAATACAGCAGCTGATTACATTGCTAAAGCTAGAGATGGTTGTAATATGTCAAGCCTCCCCTTGCATGGGGAACTTTTTAACATCATCCTTAGGGATGATCAAGAATGAACCCAGCTTTGTCCGGGCATTCTATTATTTGCTTACTGTAAAAAAAAGTATAATTTGCATATTTATTCTCTATGTTGATGGAATCGAAATCTACATGTTTTAACGATTATTTCAGGTAAATGTGGATTTGAAAATGAGACATGGGTTGACAACGCATTGGATGAGAAAGTCAAGTTGATCGAAGAAGCTTAAATGAAGATCTAAAGAGGTCTTGAGAGCTACACCTTTCATGTTGACGACAAGAGCTTATTTGGTTGTCTTAGATCTCATATCCTCAGTGTATTTCATGATGTTTTGTCCGATCTTCTGTCACATGTTTGAACAGAACGGTTTAGCATAGAACCTTCTGAACATATTTATCGTCTCTGGCCGTGTTTTGTTAAAAGGCTTTCGACGAGGCCATAGCCGAGCTTGATACTTTGGGAGAGGAATCCAACTAGGACTGCACACTAATCATGCAGCTTCTCCGGGATATCATGACGCTCTGGACATATGATAATGCAGTACCCCCCTATCACCATCCGTTTATCTAAGATATTCATACGAGATGTATGAGCGCGTATCTGGCTGTCGTTCTTTCTTTTTGGTGCTGGGGGCGGGACGAAGCCTGTGAAGAGATCAAGGATGCTTCTCCAAAGGAAGGAGCCGATGGAAAATGATTGGCACTGGATTGAAGATGCATCAAAGGTCCAAGCTAAAGGCTATACAGAGTTCGGTACAAGTATGTATCATTTCCCTATAATTAAAACAATCTTGTATGCTTTTCGTTCAAATAATTTTAATTCCTCTATGGTTGTGGATTAGTTCTTGTAGTTAAATTTAATGCTTGCTCATTTTCGACCAAAAAAATGCTTACTGTTCTTTACGGGCTTTGCAAAATCAATACTTGAACATTTGCTATGTGTTGTCATTCCCGCTACCACAAAAAGGACTCATTCACATACTTATTTAGGTCTCATACATGTATCTATTAATTTTTCAAATCTATCAACTTTAACAACTTTAGTCTTTTCTATTGATGCCTTCTTTCTTGAACCATGTACTATTGATTTCATGTATTCCCCTGTCTTGGCTCTCATTACATAAATGTTAAGAATCGATGCTTGCTATCTTGTTATCTGTCGCGAACTAATTATCAATCGATTTTCAATTAGGGAAAGGAATCAACTGAGCATCTCAACGACGGTATTGAATACCCAAATCCGAATGAAGTGTGTTATAATATATATATATATATATATATATATATATATATATATATATATATATATATATATATATATATATATATATATATTTGTGATTTAGTGTTTGTGATTCTTCTATAAGATGAATGCACCTTTACAGTATGTTGATTCTCTAATACACAAACCTATGTGTTCTCATTTATAGCATTGGATCAGTCTAAGCTAATTAACCTGGACCCCAACTCGTGATCGTTTCTCCTTAGATGATTTTTTAATGGAACAAAATAATTCAGTAAAGTGGAATGTGTATTATCTTAAATTAGGGACACTCATTATCTGGACATTCTATTTTTATTTTCAAACCAATTGCATTTGCACTAAGTTCAAGTATAGAACAGATGTATTTGGCTATGTCGCCTCTTAAAAACCTCAAAACATTCAAAGGTTTGATCGTCTTTCTCAATTTCTCATCTCCTTGATTTTATTTCTATGGGTTTTTTTTATTCACTTCTTTGATCTATTTTGGAATAAAAAAAGAGATCATCGAATCTAGTGTATGAGTATTCAAGAATACTGAGCTCTAAATTGATCATCTCATTAGCTTACTCTTTTGCCAATTTAGAAAATTTGACCTTGTTTACAACAAACAACATCAACCCAGTCCAAGGTGGGGTCTAGGGGGTCAAGATATATGCATCCATTCCTTAAACTAAAATTTGACCTTGTTTATGTTCCATTTTTTCTGAGATCATATCCATTGTTTCTGAAGCTGTCACATGAAATACTCAGTATTTATGGCTTTCATTTTGAAATCCTTTTTTGAGTGAACCTAATGTTTGCTAAATTTCATTCTAAAGCCCTCTTCTCTATAATATATATCTATATACAAGGTTATATAACATAAAGTTGTTGCTGAAGAAACTCTGTCAGTAATATTTCTTTCTTCCTTTTATTAGGGCATAATCACATTTTGTATAATAATTGCAGGTTCTGGGCAATGACATGTTCTTTTTTGGTGATTCCTCCTACCATGAGGAGCTCATATCATTTTTTCTGAATGTATGCTTCAGAGTATAGTCGACGTCATTCAACAAGAATAGTCAAAGGTATATATATTATCTTTCCAATGTTAGTTTCTTATCGGTTTATTATGTTTCCTCACTTGAAATTTGACCGTCAAGGTCGCTCATGGAAGTTTGGCTCTTGAAGCTTGCAACTGCATAACATTGTCTTTCAAGGTAAGTGATCCGTACTCTCTAAGTCAGCTCCTACTTTAGTTGCTTGCTTACTGAAATTTACTTGTTTATCGAATTTGAAAAAAAAAAATCAGAAGAAAATGGTAGACATTTCGGGCCCAATAAGTGCTATGATTATGGATAGACACTGTTTATGGTAATGTTGAGAGCTTGAGATGTGTGAATATGTTTTGTTAGTAATATGAGGAGTTTGCTCCTAGAGTTCAATGAAAAATTTCTCATATTATACCTTTTTAACCGCTCTTGGTTGTTTACTACGTGTATAATCTAGATTAATCATCAACAAAACCGAGTTTGCGAAGCATGATCATGTTCTTAATTCATGTCCATGTCATAATGATGTCCAAAGTATCATAATATTCATACTTGATCCAACCTTGCCTCTCTTTGTGCCACTTCAATTATTTGACGACAACTTCTATGCTTTGGTTGATGCCCGACAGGCGACCAATGAAGTTGTAGGCATCTGTATGAAGCTGGTGGACATAGCTAAGTCATGTTTGGGTTGTAGTGATCCATTTCTACAGTTGACATTGAACTTCATAGAGAAAGAAGTTGCATGCTTGAGTGTAAGATGAGACTGGGTTTGGGATAAAGAAAGTTTTCACTTCTTAGAGAGGGATGAATACTGCAATGGTAGTGACCACTATTTCTTTTGTTTGGATGTATGAAATTACTGATAAATGAAGATATTGTATTTTTGTTTTGTGTTAGGAAAGATTGTTGCTATATGCACGTAGATTAAGTGCTATGTGCACTTAGATGGAACCGATCTACGATCCATTTGCCCCACAATTTGACACGTGTTCAATAATCATTAATAAAATTTTAAAAAATAATATAAACAGATTCATAATTCGTTCGTGTTAAAATTATAAAACCAAATAAAGTTGAAACTTAAGAGAAAAAATAGAGTGAACAACTGACGAATCTATGATAGTTATAGATTCGAGATAGCCAAAGTCGTCATATACTCGTATTCTACAACCTCTTTGGAAAGGTTTGCATTATATATATATATATATATATATATATATATATATATATATATATATATATATATATATATATATATATATATATATATATATATATATATATATATATATATATATATATATATATATATATATATATATATATATATATATATATGGTTAGTTGATAGAATGGCCAGGGGTTCAGGGAGGAGACGGAAGGACCAGATACCGTGAGATAACCAAGGTAACCAAGATGATATGATGAAGAACCGGCCAATCCCTTTTACTCTCAGATCTCTTCCTCCCTCTCATCCACCATCTCTTCCTTGTGACATCTCATGCTTGCCTCCACTATTGAGCATCATCGGAGTCGGAGGTCTCCTTTCTTTGTCGATCCATGCCATCTTCATGTTTGACAAATACTTCATTTTTTATTCAAGCTAATGTACATTGATTATATTAATGGTTTGTGCTATAATTTGTGTTAAAATTTTAAGTAATTTTTCAAATGTTGAGATTTAGTAGGCTTCAACTTGAATTGATTTTTTTTTTTTTTTCTTTTTTCGGGTTTTGATTGAAAATGAGAATTTATAAGTTTTCAATTTGAGATGAACATTTTTGGGGTTCTTGTCGTTTGGGTTGAGAGTTGCTGTCAACTTGAATTCGTGCAAGGCCTACTTAACATCTTGCTTTGACTTTTGTTTAGGCTTATAAGTTACCATATGTGTACAATATGATAACTCAATTTCCGAACAGTGGGTTATCTCAAATGTTGCTTGTATGATTTCCACTAATCGATGTCATTATCTGCAAGAGATGCTATCTTTCAGAATGTCATTGTCTGCAATTACAGTCTTTTTTATGAAAGTTCTAATAATTCTTGCTCAATTATTTATTTGGTTGATCTGCTTTTTTTATTGTAGTGAAATCAATGGAAGGAACAAAAGAGGTTGAGTTGAATTAGATGCATTGATGAAGGTGAGACTAATTAATGAGCTTGATGTTGTTTCATAATGAATCTTCTGTGTACTAGCTACGAGATTTCAATATAGCATGTGGAGTTGCAAATATTTTAGGATGCTGTATTTTTTTAAAGTAATTACTTTAAGTGAGACATTATTATACATATTTGCCCGTTAAACTTATGAATTTGTTTTAGATTGGTTCGAAGTGCATATGAATTATATACATGATGACAAACCTAGTTAGTAACAAGTGCGTTTTTAGTTAAAAAATAATTAATTTTTCAAATGGAAACAATAAGATACGGTAAAGATTCATTAACCAAATTGGAAGCCAAAACTCTGATAATACGTAATATCGCACCTTGGCTTAAACCATGTACTTGGGGCTGTATTTATTGGTGATCGGTAAATTGCTAAATCGGCATCTTCTGACGCTATATGCAACTCGATCAATCAAATAGCTAAATTTGATGAGTCACATAGAAACGTTTGGCAATGAATTAATTGGCCGGTACGTACGCTATATACACCTTGAAGCTTACGAAAGCGGGCGCTTCAATAAAATCCATTTAATTTGCAAAAGCAATTAATTTACCTTCAATTTATTTCAGGGATATAAATATAGATATGTTGGATTATCTTAACGGTCTCTTTATGTGCGAACCTCAGCATACGAATATGCATTTATTTATTTATTCTTATAAAATAAGATGTCGTGTTTTTTATCCTTCTTCAAAATATAATTTTGCGTTACAAAGTGGATGTGGGCACTACTAAACCTCTTTTTTATGGACAATATATCAAATGTACGTATTATGTTAATAAATTTGGTCCATTGAATTAAGAAAATCAATATATTAGATTAAAATTAACTTATTATTATTAGTTGGTATTGAGATATACGGTTAAATGAAATTATTCGGTGGTATTGGGCGATTATTCGTTAGAATAAGTACAATTTTTTTACACTATTTATACGGATGAATAATTACATAATTATAGATGAATAATCATAAGAAAATAGATGAATAATCATGAACAAATAGACGAAGAATTTATGTGTACACGATAAGACATGTGTACATGATAAGAGTTGTGTACAAGATAACTAACCCCTATATATAACATTTATAGGCAAGGTTTCGTTTGAAAACGAAAGAATTAAGCAATCTCATTGCTTTAAACATGTATGATTTTTTATAAAAAAAAACTCACTCATGCACTTCCCTTCTTCTACACCAAGGATCTTCAATGGACAAAAAATAAAACACGAGAGTGTATGCCGGATCCTAAAGGACAATCCTCACCATGTCCTGAGCAAGCCTTCGGTCCACGACATCGTCGTCTTTTGAGAACCTAAATCCAGACACATAAATCTAGACAAAAACCACACCAGAAGAGTCCCGCCGCCAAGATACAATCGAATATCGAAATCACAAATCGATCAATGGTGTCGCTATCGCCGACCACTTCGTTATTTAAGTCGGGGTTTGCAAGTTGTGGAAATATATATTTAAATTTGAAAATATAGATTTATTGAAGATCCGATCAAAATCGCCGCGTAGGAACTCAATCAATGGCGTCTTGCGATCGCCGACTGTGGTTCTCGCTGGCCACCGACGACGATATTCAGATAGCGTCCTTTAAATTGTCGTGGAAATTGAAGGTCCTCCCTAGTGTGCAAAAACTTTTAGCACTTTTCAATAAAATAAGTGTCATTTCTATTAGTTGTTTTTAAGTTTTTCTTTTTTTCTTTTTAATATATGTAATCATGTTTTTTTTAGAGATGGGTGTATATAAAATACACATTTTACCAATGGAGTAAAATATCAAAAGGTGGTGTGCATTTTTAAACACCTTGTACAAATATGTGCATTCACACACTTAACCATTGAAGTTAGTCTTTGTCGTAAGCCAACTAGGGGAAGACCCAGGGTCCGCTTCAGCCCGCCCCATTTTTACAAAAATAAAAGAATAGGTAAAAAATTAAGAAAAAAATATTTGTTTATTGAATTAGGGATTTTGTTAATAAAATTATGCATATAAGAAAAATTTAGTTTACTTAGAGTGGGTTTATTGGTGAGCCCAAAGGCTCACCAATAATACATCTCATCAAAAAAAGAAAAAGAAAAAGGCAACAAATACATACTTGGAAGTGAGCCCGATTGAACATACACTTGCAGATGAACTCTTTTTTTGGTGTCAAATGTGGGCCAATTCTTACCTTGGGGCCAAATTGATGCGTTTCACCATATTGGACAATAAGGAAGCGCTGCCACGTGGTTGCCTCGCAGCGTGCCACGTGGCAACAATGTTTATTTTTTTTTAAATGTGTTTTCCATGTAATATTAAAAAAAAATTATTTTTGAATATAATTTATTTTTATATACCCATAAACACTCATTTTGCATATGTTTGTTTAAAAAAATTCACACATTTAAATACCCATATACTCACTTGGAACTTTAATTTCTTATTATTGTTCTATGTAATCTTGAATTATTCTCATTTTATAGGATTATTATTAAAAAAAGATTAAGTAATAACTAATAATAATAATAATAATAATAATAATAATAATAATAATAATAATAATAATAATAATAATAATAATTTCTTGTAATCGGTTTGTCTATAATAATAATAATACATAAATAAATAAATAAATAAATAAATAAATAATAATAATAATAATAATAATAATAATAATAATAATAATAATAATAATAATAATAATAATAATAATAATAATAGCTTTGTTTATTTGAAGGAAAAAAGGAATAGATAAACAAAAAAGGTAAGCAGTGAGTCCGGGACGGGGCTTACTAATAATTTGATGAAAAAGGGAAAAATTGGGTTGGGGCTCATAAGCTAATGTGGCAGTTAAAAAGTAAGTAGTGAGCTCGGTCCCGAGCTAAGTGATAAATATGCTCTTAGAACTTGTTTGTTTGACTAAAAAATCATACAAGTGAAAGGAATATTAGACCTTGGTCCATAAAAATGTGTTTGGTTTAATCCCTCAAAGGATTATTACTGTTTTGGACCTCAATGGATTAAACCCATTTGTTTACCCTAAAGAAAGAAGGTTTACTAAAATTCACCCTCCTCTTTCACCCGAACCTCTCGACTTCTCATGTTTACATCTCTGAGTCCCCCAACCTCTCTCTCGCTCACTTCCATCAGATCTCCATTCACGTTCTTGTTCTCGGTCGAATCTCCATCCTTGTTCATGTTTTTCGTCGATCTAATCTCTATCACGGCTCTTGTTTTCGGTTGATTCTCAATCCTATTTCTCATTTTTCGTCAATTTGATCACCATCCACCTTTTCGTTTTCCATCAAATCTCCATCCCCGAACGAAAATTGGACTCGCTGTGGTGTCAATTAGGGTCATGGATGGTCGGATCTCTTCCACCCCTTTGAAGAAGAAGAAGAGCTCAAACAATGGTAATTGGATTGGAGCAGAGTCGCCGTCCTCCTCCGATTTGACAGCGTCGTCGAGATGAGATAGGATCAGAGCACGATCAGGGCGCCACTTCACCTTCTCCTCCACACTAGGGCAGTGCCTATGCCTTCTCCACCATGACTCATGAGGTTTAAGCTGCTAGCCGTGACCAAGTGTTCTAGACTCAAGAATTACGGTGAATCCCTTTGATCAATCTTTGGATATGGGAATTGTGTTGAAATCCTATATTGTGTCAATGGATTTTCTATTCTATTGGCTCTCCAATTGGCCATCAAATGACATTAATGGTGAGTTCCTTTGATTTTGTGATAGAGAAATGGTGTATATAGATAATTCTAACTCCTAAACTTGAAATTGGATTTGCTTGGACTTTTTTTTTATTTCGTTTTCCACGAATTGCTTTTTTTATGTTGTGTATTTTTGTTCGATAAATTGCATTTAAATAGGGTAAGGTTAATCGATTCCTTTTTCTAACAAGAAAAGTGGGCATGAGTGGTTATTTGTAACCAATTTGCATATAATGGATGGTTATTTATAATTTTTTTTAATAAACGGTAGTTATTTGCAAATAACCCTGAACGCAAATCCGGATTAAGGATTTGCACGTCCTTAAAGACGTGCAAGTCTGGGACGGTGCACGTCCGCTAAAAACGTCTTGCACGTCCTTAACAACGTGCAAGCATTGCACGTTGTTAAGGACGTGCAAACCCTAGTTAGGGTTTTGCGTTTAGGGTTTAGGGTTTAGGGTTAGGGTTTAGGTTTTTCGACGGTTTTGTAATGTTAATTGATAAAAATGTGTTTAGCTAGTGAATTTGAAAGATTTAGGGTCAAATTAAACAGAACACAAGAATTGTTAAGGTTTTCATTCGGATAATATGCGAATAACGTTACAAGGAATGGAAAAAAAGGTTTACATTCATAATTTTAATAAAGTTGTGGAATACAATCTAGGAAAATAGTAAAGGACGGCCGGACTCGGCATGCAAGACTCTAAATCTCTCAATCTGAGCTTGAAACGGAGCATCCCATCCTTCGACGCTCGGATGATGATGTTCGACCCATTCTAGTGGAGGCGGCGGAAGAGGAGCGTTAGGACGCAACCAGATCTATGAGAACAAAAATTTAGAGTTAGAGTATTGACATGTGTATGAAAAGCATGAATAGGTAATAAAAAGACGTTTGAAGTCGTACCGCGGAAAAATGGTCTTGGTTTCCGATGCAGGCAACACCAAGAGTTGCTGATTGGGGAGGGTTGTTAGCAGATGTCGGCGAGATCATGGGGAGACATGTGAACGGATGATGCCAAGATAGGACGACGAGAGGAATCTGATATACCGCCGCAAATACTAAATTCATGATGGGTAGCTCTATCCACCGTCTCCTATCACCATGTGTGGCTCCGGCCCATCTCTAGTAGTCGACGAACTGCTGGAACGGGTACTCTCCCGTATAACAACCGGCGTACAGATCGGCGTGATCCTCCAAGTGATTGCATAGTAACGTTTTGAGTTCCGGGAAAGCAGTCTCGCCGATCGGTGATGTCAAAGCCGCCAAAGCACGGTAGCCACAATGACCATCTCCAACAGTGTCCCTCACCGTCTGAATATGACCGAGCATGAAGGGATCAACGTTGTTTCGACCCCAGTTGAACCCGCCGAACACATCATCACGTCCACGTCGAGCTGAGGTCGCTTGTGGACGGGGCCGAGCAGCATTTCGAGCAGCACGCGCTTCTTCTCTCTCAAACCTTTCCCTTACCTCCTCGTATGGAAACAGGTTGGTTCTGCAGGCATTCCTCGACCCCATAGGCCTCCCCTTCCTTCGGACGCTTGCTGATGAGGGTGGGTGCAGCTCATCCTCGCATGCATCGTTGGAAGCCGTGTATGAAGATGACAGCTCATACGGTAGTGGGGTGTCGTCGAGGTCAGTCCATGTCAAATCCATCCAGAACGGGTGGATATCCTTGGCGGGTATCGGAGTACCGGAGTTGACGTATGCCTGAATCTCATGGGCACAAGGGATCCCGTAACAAACCCTCCAATGTCGGTCCGTGCATACCGGAGGAACCTTTTGGTTCACGACGTCCTGCCACATCTTGTACAGATAATCGAAGCACTTTTTGGAAATTAAAGTCTTTACCTCATCGAAAAGGTTGACTTTATACACCGTTGTTGGCCATTTGAAGCGGTCGATCTCCAAAGCAGTTTGCAGCTCATGCAGTTGACAATCGTTGACTCTATGGATTGCATCGATCACGATGCGGAAGTCACCAGTCAATGAGTGAAGTGCCTCCTTCAGAACTTTGTGTTGACCCTCAACTCTGTACACATTGAAGTGCATACCACTAAATATTCGATATTATATCATATTGCAATGGGGGATATGAAGTAAGGTTGTACCTGTTTGTCGTACGGGTGCCGAGATGGAAGACATTATCTACGTAGCACCGTACTATGCTCCTGTTGTATGGAAGCCAAACCGATTCCAATTACGCCACCACACCTCGGAATGGGTGCCATGCAGCTCGTAGCGCCCGACGACGTCGGTTGAATGATTCCTCCGACCTCGATTCGAACAGCCCCCAACAGTTGCCCTTAAAGATGCCAGCGTGGTTTAAATTCTTCGTGATCTTCAGAGCTGCTTCCTCGCATCTTTTCGTCACGTGTAACCAACAAAGGAGATGCTGGACGTCGGGGAAGACAACATTCAGCGCCGCCAAGAGACCTAGCTCTCGATCAGTCATGATAGCTCGAGGCTGAACCGTCCCAAGCAAGATCTGAAGCTGTCGCAACACCCATGCGTATGTGTCTTCGTTCTCTTGCGACATGAAGGCATAGGCGATGCAGTAAGTATTGCCTGAGGGTGTGAACCCGACCACCTCGCACAAAGGAATCCCATATCTGCAAGTGTAAATATGTTACATATAAAATACTTTAAAATTGGCTATATGTGCAATAATGTAATCGTAATTAAGTAACTTACGCGTTTGTTTTGTATGCGATGTCCATTATGATGACGTAATGGAACCTTCGGAGAAGGCGTATCCCGTCAGGATGCGCCAGGAAGAGGTCGCTTAAGACGTTGTCGTCATCCGGATGTCGTCTGAAGTCGTAGTAGTACCTTCTTTCACGCAGATGGTGCAAGGTATCCTGGGTCATCGTCCGACTACCTCTTTCTTCGGTGACCATTATGGCGAGCGTGTTGGTAAGACTCTTCCTTGACGTGACGCTGGTATCATCCAACTGCCTCAATCCGTACCCAATGGATTTTGGAGGAGTGCCAACTTCCTTCATCCACCTCGCCATCTTCTTTTCCCCCTCTGTCATTTGTCCGACGATTGCGTGACCCTTCAAGCTCGTGGAAAGCCCGTGGTTATGAACACCATGGGTTACAGTCATGCGCCACTGACCCGGCGGAGCTTCGTGTCCGTGTAGAGAGAATGGAAAACCACTTATCTTCGACTGCGTGCTCTGGAGCTTCCTCCCGCGTGGTTGGTACTCCCCAAACTGCTCGCAAGCAAGGAGAATCCCGCTTGGGCGATTCGAGGCCCCCGTCCAAGACCGCTTGATTACTAAAATCATGCAGTGTCTCCGACCCAAGTCCTTGAAATGCGTAACCATTTCGTCACGGTCATTCCAAACCCTTGGGTCCGAGAACTCAGACGTAAGGTCTCGAAACTGTATTCACATAATTGGAAATATGAACAAAACGGAAGGAATACGAAATATGTTGACTCTATGAAACCTATCCGTACCTGGGATACTTGGAGACGAGGATTGCTTTGCGGCTCGGCCATAACGATTCTAACGGCGAAAGAATATATCGAAAGAAGTCGGACTTTGTTTTGGAGTGCGGAATGAAGATGTCCTCCATCGCTTCAAATAGGCACTGTTGCGTTAATTGTAAGCAGAACCCTAGCACGTCCTTAAGGACGTGCTAGGGTTTAGGGTTTGGCTAGGGTTTTAGGGTTTGGGTAGGTTAGGGTTTTAGGGTAAGGAAACTGCACGTCCTTAAGGACGTGCAGTTTCAACAAACCCTAAAACCCTAGCCAAACCCTTAAACCCTAGCCAATCTGTAAGGTAGTTGTATCAAGAAGCACAGAAACAGATTGTCGATCTACTTCGACAATCTGTTTCTGTGCTCCTTCACAAATCCTGAGGGAAGTTCCTAACCAAAATATGCAGGAAAACATTATAAACAACATACACAAATA
The DNA here is from genome assembly GCA_037127255.1 of Persicaria tinctoria. NCBI lineage: Eukaryota > Viridiplantae > Streptophyta > Magnoliopsida > Caryophyllales > Polygonaceae > Persicaria > Persicaria tinctoria. Next base: position 52,414,379 of record JBANSL010000014.1, on the reverse strand, counting down.
GCCCTCGACCTTATCATATTAAGGTTTTCATTTTTCGTTATCGGGTAACCTTATCATATTAACGTTTTCGTTTTCGTTATCGGGCAACCTTATCATATTAACGTTTTCGTTTTTGATGTTTACGTTCAATATGACTCTGAAGAAATGAGAAGAGTCTAATAGAAATATAGAGATAGATACAAAATCCGTAATATAAAAGTATAATATCAAGATAGAAACTGCAAAAGTACATCACCGGTCTACAGGATGGCGTAAAGCATGATCCAAAATACCCGTCACCTCGTCTAATAGATCCTCAAGGCGAGGGTCGGTAGACAGGGCCCTCCAATAGCCCTCCATCTCGTGCAAGCGGACCGCCAACGCCGGAGGGATGACTGGCGGCTGAGGGAGGTCAGCCTCCTCAACGACGTCAGGGATCACATCAGCTGCCCCTCCTGACCGTCGTCAGCATCCTCAACGACGTCAGGGATCACATAATCTGCAGAGCCCAAGGAGATCGCCGCTGGTGTGGCGGAGGTCGAAGGCTCGGGCTCGTGTGTGCCGGATGTAGAAGCCTCTGGCGGCACGGCTGAAGCAGAAGTCTCCGGAACGGCTGAAGAAGATGACTCCGGGATGGTGGGTGGAACCCGAGTATGAGGTCTACCCATGTCGGCCCGTCGCCCAGCGACTACGTCGGTTATGCAGCTACTCAAAACCTCAGGGGGCTCTAAAGAAGGCTGCAACCCCATCATCGCATCGCTAGAAGGATCCCAACCTGGCATACCCGACCAGAAGGTGTCGTGCTCGTCGGCCGGGGGGGTCCCCATCGACTACTTGTACCGCTCTGCAGACGCGAGCAGATCGTCGACTGTGGCTGTCGAACTGTCGGGTACCGTCCTCTCTATAATCTGGCTGACCGCTGCCCGGTCGGCGAACGTAACAGGCCGGAGGGTACCGTCCTCCCTCATGAGCCTCCCTGCCTGTTATTATGAAATGTATTTTATTATAATTTATTATATTATAATTTAATATAATTTATTATATTTTAATGTTTTTATTTTCTTTAAATTTAAATTTATTTCTATGTATTTTATTATATTTTAATGTTTTTATTTTCTTTCAATTTCATTTTATTTTTATGTATTTTATTATAATTTATTATATTTTAATGTTTTTATTTTCTGTAAATTTAAATTTATTTCTATGTATTTTATTATATTTTAATGTTTTTATTTTCTTTCAATTTCAATTTATTTTTATGTATTTTATTATAATTTATTATATTTTAATGTTTTTATTTTCTTTAAATTTAAATTTATTTCTATGTATTTTATTATATTTTAATGTTTTTATTGTCTTTCAATTAGAATTTATTTTAATTTATTTTATTAAATTTTAATATTTTTATTTTAATTTATTTTAATGTCTTTTAATATATTGTAATAAGTTTTAATATCTTGTAATATATATTAATCGTTTTTTTTTTGTTTTTCCATTAAAACTATCAAAATATATAAACTATATACTATCTTTCAAACTATATACTAAAACTATATAATATATCAAATTATATACTAAAACTATATACTAAAACTATATACTAAACTAATTATAATCTTTCAAATTATATTATATATTAAAATCTAAACTATAATATAAAACTATAAAAATAAATCAAACAAAATAAATAAATCAAAAAACATACCGGTGGTGTCGGGACCGGCGAAACCTCAATAGTCTGCCGCTTTCGCGGCGGTTCTGCCTCCGCCACTCCGCCGCCTTCACCACCACCACCACCACCAGACGCCGCCATCACCGCCGGCGATGCGTCTCCACCGCCACCACCGTCACCACCACCACCACCACCCTCCTCAACCTCCATGGGCGCCGCCCCACAACCACCCCCGGCCACCTGCTCCACCGCCCCTCCACAAACCTCCCCAGACACCACCACCTCCTCTCTCTCCGGCTCCATCTCTCTGTCTCGATCTCTTTCTCTTTCTCTCTCTCCGGCGACCTCTCTCTCTCCGGCAATCCCTCTCTCTCGCTCTCGATTTCTCTCCGGCGACCTCTCTTCTCTTTCTCTCTCGCTCTCGCTCTGAACTCTGACGAAGAAGGAATGAAGACGAAGAGGCGCGTTCTCTTCGCCATTTAGAAGACGGGCTTGCACGTCCTTAGGGACGTGCAACACGTCCTGCTTCGGGTGGCTCTCACCCTAATTGCACGTCCCTAAGGACGTGCAAGCACGTGCTTAAGGACGTGGGGATTTGCGGTTGAAATGTTGTTGACGTTTTTTTTTACAAAATTGCAAACAGAGGGCTTAAGGTTGAAATGTTGTCGACGTTTTCACGGCTCTCGATCACCTTCTTGCGCTCTCGATCACCTTCTTGCTCGATTGATGAGATCCGACAAAGTGGAGATTTGTCTCCTCGATCTTCTAAAAAAGCTGACGAGTTCGCCCGACTCTTACCACCTTCGATATTTTTGCGCAGAAAAGGAATTTCGATCGGGTAATCAAAATAAGGAAGGATTCAAGTCAATAATAAGAACTCCAATATCAAGCACCGATTGCATACCTAGAATAGCACAAAGACAAGGACTGAAAACAAAACAGGAAAAGGTTGAATGGAGTAATCAAGAATTGAAGGATATGTTGATATTCACCGGTTATATTTGAATCTGGAAAAGGATTTTTCTTCGCAAAAATATGGGAGGAGGTAAGAGTACGTCGGGTGGCTCTAGCTAGGGGCGCGCTCTTCACTTTCTTGTATGTGACGAAGAGCAATTTCAATAGGGGGTAATAAGGGTTTGTCGTTGGGGTTGGAGAGGGCCTTGCGTTGGCTGGCCTGATAGATGCCGATAGCCTTGCGGTGGCTAGCCTGGTAGATGTTGAGAGCCTGGTGGGAGCCGAAAACCTTGATGTTGCAGTTGTGGAAAGGCTTGGGGGGCGGGGGTGGCGGCGGCGAATTGGTGATGACAGTAGAGGAGGGTTAGAGAAGTGGCCTGATTTGTAAATGTTTTACAAATTATAAAAGGACTTAACTAATTTACATGTTTTTATCTTATCAATACACATTTCATCCTCTTGTCAATAGCCTCTCGATCGCTCCCTTCAAATTACCAACTAAACAGAGAATTGAGAAATTCAAAGGGAAAATAGCCTCTCGATCGGAGGGCAGTGGGCGGGATATGACACCCCTTGGACATCGTTGTTGATGTCACCCTCCCCGAAATCCGGGAAAATCTCCTGTTCTAACTTTTCGCTCCACAATTCCATCACATAAAATTATTTTATCTTTAAATTAATATTAAAAAATTTTAAAAATATATATTGAGCTTCTACATATTTATTGTAACATATTTGAAAAAAAATCTTCAAAAATCGAATTTAAAAAATATATATTGAACTCACATCTTTTTAAAACTTAAAAAAATCTTTCTATCTCTTATAAATTATTATAATTTTTGTAAGTTTATTTTTTAAGATTTTTTTTCCAAATATGTTATAATAAGTATGTAGAAGCTAAATATATATATATATTTTTAGTTTTTTTTAATATTAATTTAATGATAAAATAATTTTGTAGAACGGGGTTATGGAGCGAGTTGTTGGGCAGAGGATTTGCACCGCCTCGAAATTGGAATGTGGTTGTTCTACATATCGGTTATATAGAGAATACTTGAACAACATATAAGTTTGAAGGGCTACTCCTCTCATTGCCAATCGGTTTTGAGACGGAACCCTGTTCGGGTTTATATGTTGTTCGTGTCTCCCGTATGTGGGCCCGCATACACGATCTCCCTCTCCAGCGTCTTGACACCACCGGGCCCAGCCGTGTTACCATGGTATCAGATCCAGGTTCGGCTAGTTGCGGTATGGGCTTCGGATTAGTGGGGTTGCTGGCCTTGTTGACATGTCACGGGCATTGGTTCTCATTTAAACGGATGTGGCAAGTGCAACTTGTTGGCTAAAAATGTCGTTGCACTTGAGGGAGTGTGTTGGAATGTGGTTGTCCCACATCGGTATAGAGAATACTTGAACAATATATAAGGTTGAAAGACTACTTCTCTCATTGTCAATTGGTTTTGAGATGAAACTCCGTTCGAGTTTATATGTTGTTCGGGTCTCCCGTATGTGGACCAGCACACACGATATCTCCTCTAGCGTCTTGACTCCACCAGGCCCAGCCGTGTTAACAGTATTCTTTCTTCACCTCTTACCGAAATTGGAATTACCTAATCTTAGGTTTGGGGAAGGAAAAATAGTTTAATTTTTTTTTTAGTAATACAGTATATACACGAGTTATGTGGTGTTATGAATAGTAAGAGTTTAAAATTGATCCACAACACTACGGAGTATTTAGCAATATCTTGGTGATTATCGGCGATATTGGGCAAGTGCTTTCTGTGATTAGACAGTTTAGTTGATCCACATATACAAGTGATGTATAACATCTTCCGTGGCGTGTTGTGGTTGATTTTAAGAAAAAAAAAATCTCTCGCTAAAAAATTATCATAAGGCACAATAAATATATATATATATATATATATATATATATATATATATATATATATGTTAATTGATAAAAATATAAATAAAAACTATTTTGCCAAAAATATAAATAGATAAATATGTGATAGGTGTTAATTTATTTATATGTAGATTTTTCTTGTAAAAAAATTATTAAAATTAAAATTAATTGTTTAATAGATTTTATTTAATTTATATCTATATTAATTTCATTTTATATTTCCTTAATATTTTAATTGTTATGAGTTTAATTCTAATATTGTAATTCAGATTTATTATTCTTCTCATATTTTATTTTATATATAATAGATGAAATTTTAAAATATTATATTAATACATTCCCGCCGCACTAATTTAAAAAAAAAAGAAAAAAAAAGAACAGAAGTGTGATCTATTCTTTTAATTTGTTTTAGCTAGAGCTAGGTATTTACCGTTCATACATTGAGTCTAGTCATAGACAGATTTAGGCGGGGGCAAGCGGGAGCATACGCCTCCCCTTCATCCAACGAATCGCCTATATTTGTTCTACGCGTGATAGCTTCGTTCTGATATATTATAAGCCTGAATCCGATAAACGAATAAAAAGTTATGACCGTTTGAAAGTTAAACACAGATTAATTATTTCAAATGTCTTTTATAATTTACTTAATTTGATATTTTGGCAATATATTTCAACCAAAAAGCTTCGAAACAAGAGGTTATATTACTAAATTCGATAATTATATAAGAAATTATGCAAATTTAAAGTTTGTATATCTTGTTACACGTTAGTGCATGTTAAGAGAACAAAAATGTTGTTATCGATTATCGTTTAAAGAGAGAAAAAATATAAAATAACACAACTTTAAATTAAAAGATCACCGTTTTGAAAGAAAAAACATTGTGTTTTGTACTAAAAAAAATATATGTTCAAACTAAAATATAATCGTTTAATCTAAAATATTATAGTTTTGATAAACATATTATTAAAAAAAAATATCGAACAACGAATCAACGATTTGTATAAAACTTCGCCTCCTTTCGCTAAATTTCTGGCTCCGTCCTCGAGTCTAGTCTTTTATTTGGTTTTAGCTAGAGCTAGGTATTTACCGGGGGGAGTAGAATTTGTTGAAGTTAATGTATAGTAACTCTTCACCAAAATTTTCCGGGTTGGCAACGTATAAACCTCATTCATCCTAAAAATAAAAACATTGGGTGCCATAAATGCTGTAGTAACTCTTCACCAAAATTTTATAAATTCACATATATAGAAATTAGAATCTCTCATCCATATCACACTCTTCTATAGAGATAGCTGATGCCCTATATATATATTACTAGTATTACTAGAAACCCTATACAAAATTACAAACACCAATCGCCCTCTCTCTCTTTCTCACTCACAAAACCTAAGCTTGAAGGTATACATATATACTTACGTACACGGTGATATTGATATACCTCGCCCGAAATTTCAGGCGAAGCTTTTAGCAGTAAATCCCTCCTCCTCTCTCACCCTCCCCCTCTCTTTTCATTGACGTTGATTGCTCTCTCTCCTTACATTCGCTCCGTCCCTTTCACCGATCTCGATCTTCTCCCACTCCTCTTTCTAGATCTCACCTAGCTAGCTTTGGGAGGAATTTTGAGATGGGAGATAGTCTATGCAAGTGGTTCGACGACCCTGAGTTTGGCGACGCCGATGACCTCTTCAGCATCTTGGAGAGCCTAGAGGAGGTGACCTCCCCTGCAGTGCTGCCCCGCAACACCCAACCCACTACCCTGCCTCCTTCTCCTGCAGCACCGGCTAGTGGCGGTGGTGAGGCAGAGGAGTTTGAGGAGTACTTGTCACCGAAAGGCACTAAGAGGCGGAAGGATGCTCATCAGGCGACCGAAGGTGGGGTGAAGATGTCTCATATAGCGGTTGAGAGAAACCGCCGGAAGCAAATGAATGAGCACTTATCAGTTCTTCGTACTCTCATGCCTTGCTTCTATGTCAAACGCGTAAACACTCTCTCTCCCAGCTATACCTCCCCTCACTCCCTATGTAGACATGCATAGTTATTAAGGTGAAATCTTTTCTTTCTTTTATATATATAGATGGGGGTAGTGAAAGTGATGGTGAGGTTTCCTCAAAGGCAACCATCCAAATTAAGTTATATACAACCTTTGATTCATCCATTCCAACAACATACTCTCTTCATATATATATAAATTTTGGTCCTCACTAATTTTGGCACTACCTACCAAATTATATATATTATACACAAACTTTCATGAATGCATGTTTTTAATTTATTTCCGAAATAAGTTGTGATCCACTTCTGGCCGGCAGGTTATCTACACGTCTTTAATTAATGTTAATTTTTCATTATTTAATTTATAATTAATTATATCGATCTAGTTTACGGAGTAATTAATTATATATATGTGTGTGTCTTTAATCAGGGAGATCAGGCGTCCATAATAGGAGGAGTTGTGGACTACATAAGTGAGCTTCAACAAATCCTGCAATCTCTTGAAGCCAAGAAGCAAAGAAAAGTGTACAGTGAAGTCCTAAGTCCAAGGCTTAACAATGTCCCAAGTCCAAGGCCCTCCCCTGCAGCTGTCCTTAGCCCAAGGAAGCCACCTCTAAGCCCAAGGCTTAACCTACCCATATGCCCTAGGACACCTCAGCCTGAGAGCCCTTATAGTAGGCCCTGCAGGATCCAACCGCTCTCCCCCACACTGGCCAATTACCCACTTGACCTCTCCCCTTGCTCCTCCTCCACCTCCTCCATTAATGACACCTCCAATGAGCTTGTTGCCAACTCCAAGTCGCCGCTCGCAGAGGTGGAGGTCAAGTTTTCTGGACCAAACTTGGTGTTAAAGACTAGGTCTCCTAAGATTGCCGGCCAAGTTGTGAAGATAGTCTCTGCAATAGAGGATCTCTCCCTTGAGATACTCCACCTTAACATCAACACTCTTGAAGATATGGCACTTAATTCATTCACCATTAAGGTAACAATTTTATATATATACACACACTTGAATTTCTCAATTTAGGTTCTTATAATGTGGGTTTTTTCCCATATATATATATGCATGATTTATATTTGTGTGTGAATTTCTAAATCTAGGTTCTTATAATGTGGGTTTTTTTTCTTTCATATATGCATGATTTATATATAAAATGTAGGTGTACGAACACCTAATTAGTGGCTAGATAGGTAGGTTTACATTTTACTAGGTGAAGCATCTTTGTCTTTGCTGATTTAAAGGTACAACACTTTGTTGGTCCCCTTTAATTTATGGGCGGTACCCATGTTATATAAATGATGCAGCTTTTTTCTTTGCTTTGTATAGCCATGCATTTTGACTTAGGTGCTACCTAGAAGGACAAGTACGTTTTTGCTCACCCACATCTCTACCTAATCCGGCCAACTCTTTAGTTAACTACTGAGCTAGTTATGTAGGCACTTTTTAAAGTTAAGGAAGAAATGATAATTTGATTTTAAATCCATTAAATTAGCAAACTTTTATGCCTCAATTAATGATCTTTATCACTATTTAGCCTTTTTTTTTTAATATTTATTATTAGAATTTTTTAGAGTGGCGCCTTTTATTCTGTCTGAAAAAATGAGATCCCAAATCTTGACCTAGATAAATATATAGCTCATGTTTTTGAAATTAAGGCGCAGTGCAAAATCATCCCAAACTTTAATCCAGTAAATGAGGACAATGGACTCAATCAAACTAAATTTCCTGGCCAACCCTATTAAAATATATAAAAAAGAAGTAATTTTTAATTTGTTTCTTCTTCTTTTACCGTAATTTTTTAGTTTGTTTCTTCTTCTTTTACTGTATAGAGAGCCTTCTTTTACTATATAGAGAGCCTTCTTGAACTTTTTCCAACAAATGAGTATTTGGACCAAGATTGACATTCACATATTATAAATCATCTCGAGAGCTTCGAAACCATAGGTTATATTATATTACTTATTTTGATAATTTGGTAAAAAGTTACGAAAGTTTAAATTTTTTATATCTAGTTATACACTAATACATGTTAAGAATACAACAAGTTAAATATTGACAAAATATTTATAAAAAATTTTGTTAATTATATCCATATTTTGTTAGTTTTCTTTTCTTCAACTATTTAATTAATTTATTTATATTTCTTTATATTTTTAATGGAGGAAAAATAATAGTGTTTTATCATAAATCGAATTCATGTTATTTTAAAATAACATAATTTAATTTATAATTATCATATTACATAGAGATCGTTATGCTACTTTAATCTAAAACGACACCGTATATATATAATCGTGTCCCCGCTAAAAAACTTCCGGCTCTATCCCTGGATATAGTTAATTAGTTAATTTCCTACCAAGGCATGGAGTGAAAATGGGTGTGATATATATCATGTAGATCAAAGCAAAGCATATATACATTTAAAAATTAGCCTAGAAATAGATTAATAAATATTGGATTTATTATGTATACATTGGAGGTATATGGGTAACTGAACTAGGAGTCTTTACCTTTTGTACATTTACTTTCCCCTTTTTTTTTTTGTACATATATACATGTAAATCAAGTACGTCGAACAGATGGGGTTTGGTTAGAGTAATTTATGGTGCCAAAATTCAAAATTTCATGGGTTAGCTAGGTTACATTTCAACATATATAGTGAGAATACAACTAGTACTTAACTTTTTTGGTTAAGAAAAATACAAAAATAGCATTTATTTGTTACCCCAAAAATCCAAAAATGCATGAACTAAGAAACTAGCAAATAATAAAACTGTAGAACTACCAGGAAATCAGTATAATAAAGTGTGTGTGTGTGTGTATCATAAATTAATGGTGTGTGGTGTCTAGAAATTGTGAATTGAATGCATTTGCTGGCCATTTTGTCTTTATGTTTCAGAAAATTTATTACTCTTTGTAAAAAAAAAAAAAAATCCCATGGACAAAATTTGAAATCAATTCAATAAAATGAAAGATGCCAAGTAATTTCAAACTCTACAAATTAATAAATAAAACAAAAATGAAAACCCTAATCATTGGACTGTTTCTCATTTGTGTGGGTGTGTGTTTATGTTGCAGATTGGAATTGAATGCCAACTGAGTGCTGAAGAACTTGCTCTCCAAATTCAGCAAACATTCTGCTAAATTCATTGAGTCCACTTAGCTTCTAACAGTGCGTGATCAGCTTTGCATTAATAATGGAAGTTAAGCTAAACAGTTTGTGTTGGATTGTTTACAATTGTCTTAGTTGATTATGGGAGATGATCATCTAGTTATATTGTATGTTGATGATCAATGTTTTTATTTTGTTTTTGGTGTTAGTCTTGAGGCTAATTAATTAGAGTGTCATAGCTAATTGAGTAAGATTAGCCGCAGTTCTGATGAGGAGTTAGAAAGAGTATCTGTCCTCATTGTTTTTTTTTTTTTTTGATCTAGTTGTCTTTGTGTTAGTATTGATTCATATCATGACTATTGTAAGTGCAAAAATCTACACCATACCTCTTCAGGAAGATTGAGCTCTGTTGGTGAAATACAATCCTGTGAAACAACAACGAACGAGGTCGGGGCGGGGCTTGTCTCCCCCGGAGGACCCTCCAACGCTCATGTCAGTCCAACCCTTTTTGAATCCGACTTTTCCGCTCTTTATGCTAGAGGAAACTGTTGCCGTATTTAAATCGGTCGTCCTTAATGTATGAAACTGTTACCGTATTCAATAGGCGAAATGGTAACCACATTGATGTTGGTTAATGCCGTATTGAATATTCGAATGTATTGATTATGATACCGCATAAATATTAGATGTCGTTTTTAACTGTTATTTAGGATAATTCCGTATGATAAAAATGATCGACTTACTTGGTAAAAGACCATAATGCCCTTTTGCTATGACGACGGCATTTTCCCTATCATAACTATGAATATATTTATACTAGATCGATCAACTAGATGCATACGTACGTACATGGTTCTAACTTTATATATATACTAGTATATGTTACCCATGCTCTTGTACGACATATTAATTTTTATTATTATTGTATTCTCACATGATATTTTTTTTAAAACAAACACTAGTGATAATGAAAACCCAAAATCCCCACAAGTATGCACCCTTACATGTGCCACCTGCTCTCTCCCCCAAACCCGAAAAAGCAAATAACCCTAAATCTGAGAAACTCTCGTCGATCAATCCTTTCGATTTAAAGCTTCCCGACTTGCATCTATGGATCCCTCAAATCAATTGGAGACCGAAAGCTTTTGCTTTTCGTTTCCGGATATGGATCTCCTCTCCCTTACGTTTCTATACTTCGAGCCCCAAATCGGCAGAAATAAAGCTCTACTATTCATTCGGGATCGTTTGGATTTCTTCTTTCTTCTACCTCAAATTAAAGAGCTTTTGGCACTGGATCTGGCCTAACAAATTAAAGGGATCCCAGAGGGGGTTAAGGGGCGCCTGCTTTCTCTGCTAGGATTCCGTCTTCAATGTTCAATCAAATCGGCCCTGTGGTCTCATCTCGCTGCAACGACCGCTATTTTCAGAGGGCTTTCCTCTGGTTTATCCTCCTCTGTGTGGTACGGAGGATTTGTTGAGTGCTGCTTCCCGGATTTCCAGATTTGGGAAGTCATCGCTCGAAACCGGCTTCACCATCATTGCTTCCCCAGTTCGCTGTGTTGCTGGGAGATTGACCCTCTGAATCTCGCTTCTAAAATCACAGGTATCCAACTTAATGCTCACACAACTCACTCCTATTCTCCTTCTCCTCTCATCTCTCTTATCCTTTCTGAATCTGCAGTCTGGTTCTTCTTCAACCTCTCTAAATTAGCTTTAATGGCTAATAACCCATCTAAACTCAAAGGGAAGGGGATTCTCTATGAGAATCCACCGAAACTCAAAAAAAAAAAACCTAATGGGAAGCCCTCGGGTGAATCCCAATATAAACCCAATCCCTCCAAGTCAACTAATATCGACAAGGGCAAAGGGAAAATCGACCTTAACACATCCTACAACCAACTCCAAAAGCACCAACTGAAACAAAAGTTTGACATGATATGTACTTTGTGCTGTTTGGATCATGTAAAAGATCAACATAAGATATGTGGTTTATATAAATATGCTTTTATCAAACATGGTTACTCATCTTTTACCTGCAAAAACTGGGTTTGCAATAAGATCAGATTAACCCTTCAACACTTGTTCACAATAAATTTCTATGATTTGGAAAAAACCTCCCTAACTTGTACAAAAGTTTTGAATGAAATTAATCCAGAAACTGGATATGAAACACACATGGCTTGCACTATATCATTGCATACAAACTACCTAAATGATATTTGGATATTGGCAAAAGAAATTAACCATGCTCGAGTGATCTTTTTACCCGAGCAACAAAATCTGAATCATGTGATGCATGAATGCAATTGGACTCAAGAGATCGACCAATTCTCTACACAGTTCTGGTGGTTGGAGGGTTGGACTTGGCTCACTCTCTGCAACCCTTATGTCCACTGCCATACTAGCGAAGGCTGGAACTTTAGATCCCACTGGCTACATAGAAACTCAACACTTATGCAAAGCATGTGGAAATCGACCAATTTGGCTTGGATGAGGTTCTTTACCCTCTCTCCTTAAATCAGTACTTGCAAAATCTCTAATGGAATTACACTTTACTGCAATCCAGACCTAACTGTAATGCCTGATGATCCTAAGCCTTCTAAAAAACAAAATCACCTGTTACAAAATGTAAAATGGACTCTTTGTATTGGACCTTTCTATCTGCATTATGATAAAATCAAATTCTTGATAAACTCTAATAGGAATTGTCTTTTCTGTAATTTAAATTAAACAATTTGGCTTGATGCTCTCAAGCATTCTTATTCGTATCTCCAACACTGATCTTTGATGTTGCCCACATCAATAGTCTATTGGAAAGAAACTATAAACATAGAACTTGTTAACATCTGTCATACCATAACATATCTATATGCATAGGACTGTATCTTGTTTTGCAGTGGTTATCCTCCTCCCAAAATGAACCTGAATTTTACAATGAGAATCAGATACATTTTGCTATCTAGACTAGACATAGAGCATAATTGGTGGTGCCTCTCGAATGATTATCAACAAAAAATTAATATCCTTACTCTTACTAAAGACCATTACCCATTTCAGGTTTTTTGGGACTACTATTTGCCTATCTCTATGCCCATCTGTTTTGGTGTTTTTGTTGAGGTTTCAAATGCCTTTCAACTTAGAAGTATCCAAAACAATAAACATCACAGGGAAAGGAATCCAATAAGCCATAATCGGTTTACCAAACTGAATTCAATTGCCTGTATATTTATTATCAAAAGGCCATGTTTATCTTGTTATACCATGATCGAGATTGAATTCTATCTTCAAAATGCATATTCTTTATACAAGAAACATGCTCTTGCAAACACACAAGTGCTTAAAAACCTAAAACTGCAAACTCGGGCCCTAAGGCCTTGGACTCAAGAGATAACCTTCTTCCAAAATATTACTGATAATGAAGTTTAGCTTCTGGAATGTAAGAGGCCTTAATAGGAAGAATCTTTGGACCCACATTGAATCAACCACTAGAACAGACCATGTTAAAATTCTCATGTTAGTAGAAACGAAACTTCAAAATCCGCCACTGGACAATTGCTGGAGAAAACCGGTTTTGATAAAATGCACTTCTGTCCCTCTACTGGTCTATCAGGTGGTCTCTGTCTCCTTTGGAAGGAGTCTCATCTCCAAAATGAAACCTTCACAGTTAAGAACTCGGATATTAGACAATACATACAACATATAGTAACAATACACTCAATGTAATAATTGAGATTCTTTTTGTTTATGCAACACCACATGAGGGTGAGAAGGATGCTTTTTGGTCATCTTTTTCCTCTACTATAAGAAACATTAATGGACCCTTAATAATAATGGGAGACTTGAATGAGATTCTAGAACCAAGTGATAAATTAGGAGGAAATCCCCCAACGATGAATAGATTTAGACGAGTTAATGATATCATTACAACACACAACTTGATAGATGTCCCGACTTGTGGAAACAAATACACTTGGAGGAAAAAGGAAAAAGGACCTGACAATATATTCGAAAAATTAGATAGAGCCTTGGTAAGCTACAATCGTATGCAACAATTCCCTAACCTTTACACAAAAACACACGCTTTTATCAAATCGGATCATGCACAGATCACACTAGAACTAATGGAAAATCAAAAACCAAAGCTACATCCATTTAAGTTTGAAATGGTATGGACCACTAGAACAGACTATGAAGCTCTTATTCGGAATGCTTGGCGTATCAACCCCCCAGGATCTCAAATGTACAAGCTAGCCAAAAAACTACAGGAGGTAAAAAAGAAGAGTAAATTATGGAGTAAGGTTACCTTTGGCAATATTTTCCGCCAAATTACCCAAGTAGAAGCCGAACTGCAGAACCTACAAACAAGACTATGCATCACATATGACCGTAATATAGAAAGCAAAATTAGTAGGTTGACTACCAAACATGCCTCACTACTAAATTACCAGTAAAAATATTGGGGTCAACGAGCAAAAAAAACACATATCAAGCTGAACGATGCTAACACAAAGTACTTCCACAAAATAGCGACTGGTCGTCGTAATAAAAATGTCAGAAATTTCGCTAGGTACCTCTAGGGTATTGCAATTTTCGCGAGGTATACAACTTTTTTGCATATTTCACGTGGTACCCCTGAGGTTTTAAAACATTTCGCCTCGTGCCCTTCCCAGTTAAGTTTAACAGTTTTGGCTTTTCTCCCGTTAGTTTGCTAATTAAAAAAAAGAAAAAGAAAGAAAGGCCGGACGAGAGCGAAGACGCGATACCCATCGAGCGAAGAGAGAAGAGCGAGGAGAGAAGGCTCCCGCTGCTCGAAGGCCGGCTCCGGCTTGAACCTGCTGCAACCTCTCCTCGAAGGTGAGTATACAAACCTATAACTAGGGTTTGGGTGGGTAGATTTGTGGTGTTCTTGTTTTTAGATCTAGTCTCCTCCTAGGGTTTTAAATTAAGATCTGTAGATGTCTTAATAGAATTGGATTTCTATGACTTTGTTTTCCAGTTGTTGATTCTGTCATGTAATGGAACTTTTGATTTCTATGATTCTGTCATGTAATGGAACTTTTGATTTCTATGACTTTGTTTTCCAGTTGTTGATTTTGTCTTAATCGAAGGTGATTTTGTCAAGTAATGAGGATCTTAGATTTGTGGATTTCTATAATTTCTTTGACTTTGTTTTAAATTAGGACATGCTACAACCGGTTCCGTTTTGCATCTCGCAAGTAATGTAACTTTTGATTCTATCAACCAGTTGTTGATTTCTGGATCTGTTGTTCTTGTTTCTGTCTAAATTCGATTGCTTTTAGTGCAACTCAATGTCCAAATAGCCTATGTGGGATTTGAGTTTGTGAATTGAGGATTAATTTTGGGTTTGATTCTGGAATTCAAGCATGAAATTTTATTAGTTATTGACAAAATTTGATCTGCTGATTATGGGTCTGTATTTGGGAATTGCATTGATGTAGTGGTCTGATGATGGGTCTGCATTTGGGGGATTTTTCACCCCCTTCATCAACACAAGGATTTAGGATGTATGAATTTTGGGATTTGAATTGGTGAACTTGTCATATAGCTTGGTTAGCTTCCAAACTTACAGTACATGTAAGTCGTCTAAGTTGGTTCATTTCCATTGAGTTGTTCCATTTTTCATGATCAATTGGTGATTGATAATTTATAATGTTCTAAATATTTTAAGAGTGCACATTTAGCCTATTAGCTCAAAATGGTCGAGCAATGTGCTATGCACATGATGTGGGTTCGAGTCCCACACAGGCTGATTTTTAGTTAGTTTATCTTATTGCAAGTTGTCGATCATTTATGCATATATATAATTCAACATTTTCAATGAGCCTTCTCATTGATAGGAACGAGAATCGGCCACAGGTTGTGGAATGGTTTGGTTTCTGGTGATCAGCAGAACCTCCCTCTACCGTCAAGACTTTCCATTTGTACTCCTTTACAATGCTGATCAAGAATCTCCCTCTGCCGATTCTCTGTGTCTAGGAAGTTTAGCTATAGCCAGAAGGGGTGAAAACAACCAGTCCCATTAACGAATATTCAAGCATATAACATGGAGTTATCTAATGAAGCACATCAAGCTCTCACAAGCAAGCGTGCAAGAACAAAATGAAACCATACACTGAATTCTAATAATGGCAAAGTGCCAAAACGTACCCAGCCTACAATATTCAGACCTTTCTCAATGAAGAATGATGCATCTGTTGGACGCTTCACACTTAACACTTCGAGGATGACAACCCCAAAGCTATAAACATCTGTCTTTTCTATTGCCCTCCCACTTTGCATGTATTCTGAAGAGTAAGTATAGTGATTAGTGATCCTAATATTTCAACATGCCTGTATATATAATAATGACAATATGTTGTTGCTTCCAAGATCGATCACTTAAAGATGAACATAAGATGAAATATGCAAATTTACTCTATCAAAATGATTTTGAGGTCTAGATGCGCAAAACATGTTTGATAACTCCCTCCCTTGATGAAAATCGGAATAAGTTTCAAAGGCCTTGATAGTATGTCTGTGTCAAAGGTCTTGGAGCTTTAACAGTGTTGATGAAATACAAAACCTGTTCTATATGATATTTTGTTCGAAATATCATTTAATATTATTATATGCTTCCATTATATTATTATATATAACTAACATTTCAGGAAGTATTTTCGAATATTTTCCTTCCTTATGATGCAATTTGAGAAGATTCAAATCGGAAAGATTATGGCCTTCAAAGTTTCCAAAGATAGAAGATCCAGCTCAAGCCATGATCTAGACTAGCCGTTGGAGAAGATCCTTAGGCGCCGATTTGTCTCAATATAATGAAAAGGAAGATGAACACAGAAGACACATTCATTGAACACGAGCTTTATATACACTCCAAGCCTTCAAGAGAAATCTGTATTCGTGTGCTCTCTGCTTGTCCTAAGAGTCTGTTATTTCATTTCAAAGCATTTGAGAGTTACACAGTGAGCTTATAGGATATATTCAGTTATAGTGTTATACTCGAGAGTTTGTAACTCGAGAAGTGAACACTAGACAATTGATTCACTAAGTGGAAGAGGATTGTACTAGATAGCATAGAGAGGTGGGGCTCTTCTAGATTGGTCTAGGACTCCAAGGGAACGTGAGTTGACTGGATTGCAATTGTATAGGAGAGAGGCTTCTCGGGGAGCTACTAGGATCGTAAGTCTTGTGAATCAATAAAAGCCGGTTGAATCCTAGGGTTGTGGAAGAACCCTAGGCGGGGACGTAGGCCAAGTTCGTGCCGAACCTCGTAAACAACTCATCGAGTCCTTTATTTACTGCTTTACCTTATTTCCGCACTTGGTTCGATTGTTTTAACTTTGTGATTCAGGTTTTCAGAGAAAAGACTAAGTCTAATCTCAAAGGGTTTTGCACGAGCTTCAAAGGTCTTGAGACTATCTGCGAAAAACCGGCATACTCTATTCAACCCCCCTTCTAGAGTATTTCTATATTACTTTGTTTTACATTATCGAACCTTCAATTGGTATCAGAGCTTTACTCACTTCTTTTGATCTAACAATCTTGTGAGTTTTCGATTATATCTGGTGAAGCAAGCGGAGCATTTGCACAGGGAAGGTCTACCAGCAGACCACCACTCTTTGTAGGAAACAACTTTGTCCACTAGAGATCATTGATGAAGATGTTCATTATAGATCAAGATCTGGAACTTTGGAACATTATAGAGAATGGTCCGAAGATTCCAGAGAAAGATGGACCAAATGGAACCAAAGTCGCAAAGAAGAAGTCTGAATACATCCAAGCAGATCTTGAACTCGTCTCCAAAAACTACAGGGCTATTAACTTACTTTATTGTGGTCTTAGTACTGATGAGTTTAACCGTATTTTATCTTGTAGGTCAGCTAAAGAGATTTGGGACAAGTTGGTCGTCACCTATAAGGGAACTAGCCAAGTGAAAGACACCAAGATCAGCATCTTCCTTCGAAAGTATGAGCTTTTCAAAATGAAGTCCGATGAGTCAATCAAGGCCATGTTCACATGATTCACAGAAATCACCAACAACCTTGACTCTCTCGGCAAGAGCTTTACAAACGTGGAGAAAGTAAGGAAGATATTGAGGTGTCTCCCAAAAGAAAAGTGGGGTCCTAAAGTAACAGCTATAGAGGAAGCCCAAGACCTCACTACTCTGCCCCTTGATGACCTACTTGGGAAACTGATCACGCATGAGATGATCCTTAATGAAGACGATGGAGAACTTCCAGCAAGCACTAAGAACTTGGCGCTCAAGTCTAAGAAGGATGAGCCCAAAGATGGATCTGATTCCAAAGATGAGGATGACGATGAGGATGATCCTTTTGCTCTTATCACAAGAGGCCTTGCTCGAATCCTCAAAATGAAGAAACAATTCAACAACAAAGACGGATCAGAGTCTTCTAAATTTCGAGGTAAGTCTCAATACAACAAGTATGATAAGAAGACTAAACCTTTGTCTTGTTTTGAATGTGGTGAAACAGATCTTCTTGTGAAGGATTGCCCTCAAAAGACAAAGAGCCAGTCCAAGAAGGGTGACAAATGGAAAAAGAAAGCCATGGTGGCAACTTGGAGCGATTCTGACTCTGACTCCGATGATGAGAAGGCCAATATTTGTCTTATGGCCTCAGAAGATGAATCCCATGATGAGAAGCTTGAAGCAACTGTAAGAGAACTTATGGCAAGTCCAAAAGAGGTATTATCAGAATTCCTTTCTAATATGATTGCCAATGAAAAGAAACTTGTTGCCCATACTAACACTCTTATCAAGAGAATTGTGGACCAGGAAAGAACTATTGAGGATCTGTCTATGAGGGTCAAAAGTCTTGAAGCTTCTTATTCGGGTCTTGACATTAAAGTCAAGACGCTTGACTCAGAGAAATCTGAACCCAAGCAAGATCTCTCCTCTCTAAGAAATGAGCATCATGACTTAGAGAACGAGAAAATCTCCCTGAATAATAAGATTCAAGACCAACAGACAGCCCTAATAAGTTTTACCAAATCCAAAGGCACTCTTGATAGGATGTTGGGTGAGCAACAAAGTTCTCGAAACAAAAGTGGTATTGGTTACAATCCAAGGTTTTTAAAGAAGCAGCACATTACCACCTTTGTGAAGGCAAAAGGAAGCAGAACCTCTCCTATATGTCATTATTGTGCTAGAAAGGGACATGTAAAAGAGACCTGCCCCTATAGAAGAAAGGATCCATATATCATTCGCAATACATTTCCTGTTCATTTAAGAAAAGAACGGATAACACAAGTTTGGGTCCCAAAAGGCACTATTTTACCAAATATGGTTTATCCCAATAATGGATCCAAATTTGCTTATTGGTCTAGCCACAAAGGTTGATGTTTGTCTTGCAGGAGATCACCAAGGTGAAAGAGCACAAATGGATTATTGATAGTGGATGCTCGAGGCATATGAGTGGGAAGAGTTCTCTCTTTCATGATCTAAAGGAGCAATCCACGGGAACAATCACTCTTGGTGACAAAGGAAAATGTGACATCGTTGGTATTGGTAGCGTTGGAAGTGATTCCAACCATAGTATAATTTGCTTAGTGTTTCTCAATTATGTGATAGTGGCAACAATGTCAGATTTAACAAGAAAAGATGTCTAGTGTGCAGAGAAGATACATGTGAAGTTATACTGACTGCATATCGCTACAACAATATATATGCTGTAAATGCTGTTCAAGTGGCACAAGGAAGCTTAACTTGTCTAAAGGCTTTGACGGACGATCCAAAGCTCTGGCACAGGAGACTCGGTCATGTGAGTCCACATACACTACAGAAGCTTGTGACTAAAGGGCTTGTGAGAGGGCTACTTGAGATGGACTTCAAAATTATTGATATGTGCAATGCATGCACACGAGGTAAACAAACACGTAGCTCTTTCAAACCCAAAAAGGTTGTAAGTTCTTCTAGACCCCTTGAACTTTTACACATGGATTTATGTGGTCCTATGCGAGTCAAATCTCCCAATGGTAAAAAGTACATGCTAGTCGTCGTTGATGATTTTTCTAGATATACTTGGGTTGCATTTTTATAAGAAAAATCAGAGGCCGTATTTGAGTTTTCAAATCTTTGTAAGGAGTTGCAAACTTTAAGAAACGAGTCCATAGTGTCAATTCGGAGTGATCATGGTAGGGAGTTTGATTAACTTCAGTTTGATTTGTTTTGTGCTAAATATGGCCTCTCCCATAACTTTTCTGCTCCTAGGACACCTCAACAAAACGGGGTTGTGGAACGAAAGAACCGCACCTTAGAGGATATGGCCAGAACTATGCTTTTAGAAAATGCATTACCTAAAACCTATTGGGCTGAAGCTGTTAACACAGCTAACTATATTTTGAATCGTTGTCTTATTCGTTCTATTTTAAAGAAAAATCCTTATGAACTTTTCAAAGGCCGCAAACCACTTATATCTTATTTTAAACCCTTTAGCTGTACTTGTTTTGTTCATAAAAATGGAAAAGATAACCTTGGAAAATTTGATGCGCGTAGTGATGAAGGTATATTTCTTGGCTACTCCACAAGTAGCAAAGCTTATAGAATCTTCAATAAAAGGACCCAGTTAGTTGAAGAAAGTATACATGTTATATTTGATGAGTGCAATGACGGTTCTTTGAGTGAAAGTGTTGCAGATATAGATCTTAACATCCGTGTAGAGAACGAGGAAGGTGATGATGCTGCTACCAAGAACACAGAGAAGAGGAACATGCAGGAACAAATTCTCAACACTGAAGAATTGGCCCAAGGTGTTGAAGATTCGTCCAAAGCCCTTGGTGTCCAATCCAACAATGTTGAAACGTCAGAAACTGTTGTGACTGAATCTAATAGGACCACAGAGTCAGATATACCACAAGTCAATCCTGCTGGTGTGACGAATCAAGGAGCTGAGACTAGCAAAAGGAAATTCAAATACTCCTCATCACACTCATTAAAGGATATCATTTCTGACCCTACCTCTAGTGTTCAAACTCATTCTAAACTTAAAGATCTTTGTGCTTTTCACGGGTTTGTTTCTCTTATCGAACCAAAGAAGGTAGATGAGGCCCTTCAAGAGCCATATTGGATCATTGCTATGCAAAGTGAGCTTAACGAATTTGAAAGGAACAAAGTCTGGACTTTGAAGCCCATGCCAAAGCATCAATCAGTCATTGGCACACGATGGGTATTTCGAAACAAGCTTGATGAGAATGGTAAGATCGTGAGGAATAAGGCAAGGCTTGTTACTCAAGGTTACAATCAAGAGGAAGGTATTGACTACGAGGAGACCTTTGCTCACGTAGCCAGGCTTGAAGCTATTCACATTTTATTAGCATTTGCATATTTTATGAGCATAAAGTTATATCAAATGGATGTCTAGTGTGCTTTTTTTAATGGTTTCTTAGAAGAAGAAGTATATGTGGCTCAACCCCCAGGATTTGAAAGTTCGGAATTTCCTGATCATGTTTATAAACTTGACAAAGCGCTTTATGGTTTGAAACAAGCCCCAAGAGCTTGGTATGAGCGCTTGTCAAAATATCTTTTAGAAAATGATTTTAAAAGGGGGTTGATCGGCAAGACTCTTTTTATCAAGACCAAAGGAAATGACATTTTGGTTATTCAAATTTATGTTGATGATATATTATTTGGTGCTACTAACACATCTTTGTGCAAGGAATTTTCTGACATCATGTGCAGTGAATCTGAGATGAGCTTGATGGGTGAACTCAACTTCTTTTTGGGATTACAAGTTCATCAATCCAAGAAAGGGATCTTTGTCAACCAAAGCAAGTACACTAAGGATCTCTTAAAGAAATTCAAGATGGATCAATCCAAAGCAGCCAAGACTCCCATCAGCTCAACATTATCTCTAGATCAAGACAAGACTGGGAAAAGTGTCAATCAAAAGGAGTATCGAGGAATGATTGGATCTTTACTATATCTTACAACTAGTAGACCTGACATCATGTTTAGTGTTTGTATGTATGCTAGGTTTCAAGCTGATCCTAAAGAATCTCACATCGTGCCTGTGAAGAGGATCTTTCGATACCTCAATGGCACTAACGAGCTTGGACTATGGTACCCAAAACAAAAGGATTTCACATTAATTGGGTATTCTGATGCAGATTTTGCAGGCTATAAGGTGGATAGGAAGAGCACATCAGGATGTTGCCAATTCCTAGGAGCATCCTTGATCAGTTGGCACTCAAAGAAACAAAACTCAGTTGCTCTATCCACTGCAGAAGCCGAATACATAGCCGCTGGAGCCTGTTGCTCCCAAATCCTTTGGATAGCTCAACAAATGCGAGATCTTGACATCAACCTCAAAGGCATTCCCATTAAATGTGACAATACAAGTGCCATCTCCATTACAAAGAATACTGTTCAACATTCAAGGACCAAACATATTGATGTAAGACATCATTTCATTAGAGACCATGTTGAAAAAGGTGATGTGTCCATTTCGTTTATTTCAACTGATTATCAATGGGCTGACATTTTTACTAAGCCTTTGGCAGAGGACATGTTCACCTTCATTAGACGAGAGATTGGGATGCTTAACAAGGATGCACTTTCGTAGAGAGAGCTTTCCCTTTACGAAAGATAAACTCTACTTAGTGTTAAGATCTTTGAGAATTATGTCAAGGTTTGTGAACTAAATGGTAGATTATATATATCGGATCACATATATTTGGTTAATATCTTGTTAGATATTTAATCAAGTATATTTTTATCGGATTTCAAAATCTTTTATTTATGTTATATTTTTACCCGTTGAGATATTTTTGGAATAAAATAATTTCGGATATTTTTTCCTCTTATTTTTGGTTAAGAAAAGGATTTGAATTTTGAATTGGAAATTTTCAAAATAGCAATGTTATGATTACTCCCCTTGGAACTCTAAACCCGTCCCATCACTCCATCAACTCTCTCTACTTAAACCCAATTCTGTACCCGATTCCATCACAAACTCAGACTTATCCAAACCCTTCCAACTTCTCTTTCTTCAACCTCTCAAACTGTTCTAAAAACCCTAGCCGATTTCCTCAATGGCTCCCAAATCAAAGAAAGCTTCCACACCCAAAAGACTTGGCGCCACCCCCAAGGGACGGCAGGCCACTGCCACCTCCCCTACACCTGAACCCACTCCTCAAGCCATTGTCCTTGGTATTGTCCAGAGCACCATCGCTGAGAGCACGACTACTGTTACCAAGGGCTCTAAAAAACGCTCTGCTAAGAAGCCTCTCAGTGCGAAGCAGAAAGGGAAAAAGAAAGTCATTGATGAGGAGGTGGACGAGGAAGAGGAGGAAGATGATCTCGACGCCATTATGGAAAGGGATGCAGCCAAGGAAGCCGAAGAAGAAGCTTTAAAGAAGAAGAAGGTCGAGGAGGAGGCCGAGCTTGCTAGGAAACTTGTCGAGGAGGAAGCTAAGATAATTCGGAAAGAAGCCGAGGCCGAGGAGGTTCCTTCTGAAGAGGAGCCTGAGGAAGAGGACGAGGAGCAAACCTCCATCTCCCAAGCGTACCAGGAAGGGCACCCTCAGAGGTGTTGAGGCGCCTGTCAAGAGGACTGCTCAGACACAGGCTCGAAGAAAGAATGCTGATCCACCCGCCTACATCCAGGTAAACCAATCCTTACCCTCTTCATGGTTTGAAAATGCTGAGACGGCTGGAAAGTGGGTAGATGAGTTTCGGACTCGTAGGATATGCTGTTCTGATTTTTTGGATATCGAGTTCTTTGAAGCTTTGAAGTTACCCTGCATTGCTCTTCTAAAAAAATCACTAGCCTGGACCCTTCTCAACCTTGAAACCATCTACTATCCTCAGTTAACCCGCCTGTTCTACATAAACCTAAAAGCCAAACACGATACCAATGGTTGGTCCTTGGAATCTGTTGTCAAGGGAGTTAGAATCTCTTTCAACTCCACTGAATTTGCAGATTTCTTTGGCCTACCTAGCCCATGTCCACCCTCTGAAGTACACCCCTCAAAAGAAAACTGTATCATCCTTGCCCGATCCAAATACCTCCTACCCGATGAATCTAACAGCACCTCAAAGCAGCTCACCCACTCATCCCTTACCCTAGAGGCAAAAATTATATTCAACATCATTGTTCGATGCCTCTT
This sequence comes from Persicaria tinctoria, assembly GCA_037127255.1. Taxonomy (NCBI): domain Eukaryota; kingdom Viridiplantae; phylum Streptophyta; class Magnoliopsida; order Caryophyllales; family Polygonaceae; genus Persicaria; species Persicaria tinctoria. The sequence continues at coordinate 52,390,623 of JBANSL010000014.1, read as the reverse complement.
ACCCCGTCTTAACTCTGGCTCGCTCCTTACCGACAATGCCATGGTCCTCCTTTACCGAATCCTCAATGGCATTGATCTTGATCTGGCCAACACCATTTTAGGATCCATGGCTCACACAAGAAAAGCCAGGAAAGGAACTCTCCTCCCCTTTGTCACCCTTTTGACCCAAAACTTCAAAGCTGCTGGAATTGATTTCAAAAATGAAGAACAACAACGTCATATGGGTAAGTTCGACTCCAGGAGCCTTGAAAAGATAGGCATCACTCGGTCTCCCCAAGGGACTTTGAGTCTTGCCTCTCCTTCAAAAGCTCTTCCCACTGCCTCAGCTGTTGATGACCGCATAGACAACCTGGAGTTGGGCTTGGAGGAAGGAGTTGCACAAGGAGTTCATGACGGAGATGAGCGGGATAACCAAGATGCTGCAAGGTCTGTGGACGAGGCTCACTGATGATAATCGGGACGACGAAGCTTAACCCTACCCCATCCCTGAAATCTGATACATTGCTGGTTTTTGGAAACAATTTAAAAACTTTTGGTGACTGTTTTACCTCATCTCTTTGTTGAAAGACAAAAAGGGGGAGATGATCTGTGGTTTAGACTTGAAAACTTTTTGCTGTGAAGGTCTTGGAAGACCTTGGTTTTTGATATTGGTTTTCGGTTGGATGGCTTTTCATGCTTTAAAAATTTGATCCAACATTTTTCTAACCCATGCAGGTACTTAGTCCGATTTCAATTATATTATTTATGCTTGACTAAGTTGCAGGGATGCACATGTTTTGTCTTTCATCAAGAGGGAGATTGATAACTCCCTCCCTTGATGAAAATCGGAATAAGTTTCAAAGGTCTTGACAGTATGTCCGTGTCAAAGGTCTTGGAGCTTTAAAAGTGTTGATGAAATACAAAACCTGTTCTATATGATATTTTGTTTGAAATATTATTTAATATTATTATATGCTTCCGTTATATTATTATATATAACTAACATTTCAAGAAGTATTTTCGAATATTTTCCTTCCTTATGATGCAATTTGAGAAGATTCAAATTGGAAAGATTATGGCCTTCGAAGTTTCCAAAGATAGAAGATCCAGCTCAAGCCATGATCTAGACTAGCCGTTGGAGAAGATCCTTAGGCGCCGATTTGTCTCAATATAAAGAAAAGGAAGATGAAGGCAGAAGACACATTCATTGAACACGAGCTTTATATACACTCTAAGCCTTCAAGAAAAATCTGTCTTCGTGTGCTCTCTGCTTGTCCTAAGAGTCTGTTATTTCATTTCAAAGCATTTGAGAGTTACACAGTGAGCTTATAGGATATATTCAGTTATAGTGTTATACTCGAGAGTTTGTAACTCGGGAAGTGAACACTAGGCGATTGATTCACTAAGTGTAAGAGGATTGTACTAGATAGCATAGAGAGGTGAGGCTTTTCTAGATTGGTCTAGGACTCCAAGGGAACGTGAGTTGACTAGATTGTAATTGTATAGGAGAGAGGCTTCTCGGGGAGCTACTAGGATCCTAAGTCTTGTGAATCAATAAAAGCCGGTTGAATCCTAGGGTTGTGGAAGAACCCTAGGCGGGGACGTAGGCCAAGTTCGTGCCGAACCTCGTAAACAACTCATCGAGTCCTTTATTTACTGCTTTACCTTATTTCCGCACTTGGTTCGATTGTTTTAACTTTGTGATTCAGGTTTTCAGAGAAAAGACTAAATCTAATCTCAAAGGGTTTTGCACGAGCTTCAAAAGTCTTGAGACTATCTGCGAAAAACCGGCATACTCTATTCAACCCCCCTTCTAGAGTATTTCTATATTACTTTGTTTTACATTATCGAACCTTCAATGTTGAATTATATATATGCATAAATGATCGACAACTTGCAATAAGAGAAACTAACTAACAATCAGCCTATGTGGGACTCGAACCCACATCATGTGCATAGCACATTGCTCGACCATTTTGAGCTAATAGGCTAAATGTGCACTCTTAAAATATTTAGAACATTATAAATTATCAATCACCAATTGATCATGAAACATGGAACAACTCAATGGAAATGAACCAACTTAGACGACTTACATGTACTGCAAGTTTAGAAGTTAACCAAGCTATAGGACAAGTTCACCAAACTCAAATCAGCAAATTAAGACAGAATCAATATATACTCACTGTCACACATGGCCATTTTCATTCTTATCTTCATCAAAACTGAGAAATCTAATGCAATTAGCCCACCTCGTATTAGAATTGATAAAAAAATGACCAAACTCAAGTAAAATTATCTGCTCAACAAACAAAAATCGAGCAAACTTCTCAATAAACAGGAAATTCAACCTGACCATATAAGCTTATGAGCTTGCCAAGAATCCCAGTATAACCAATTCAAGAATTAAGCAAAAAGCAAATGAAATAAAATAAAAATAACCACCTGTGATTAGAGGCCTCACTGTATATAGGCATCAAATACAGCATGGAGCTAGCAGGTGGAGGCCATAATACAACTGTTAAGCATAGGAATAGGCAAAACTTAGAGGAGGAACTGCATAAATACATCTGGGAAAATACTTGTATGCCACAATTGACAATTCATATTCCCTCTTTAAATAGTAGCAACTGATGGAAATTCGGATTTGCGACATGTAAATCGTATTCAACTAGTTATCACTTCCTGCGAAGAGAATACTAAATAAAACATCAAGCCATACAAAGAAAACAGAATCAGTGAAATGCAACTTCATATATAGCCGTTAGAGACCAGAATAAGAATTCCAACATGCATCATAAATTTCACTACATAATCCCACAAGGACGAGAAATGGAAGATATTTGGAAAAAACAATTCAATACCTACATCCAAATTTATCAAACTTGAATGGATAAACAAATACTACCCAAAGAAGTTGAAAAACAACTGGTGTCCATAGCTGATAGATTGGCAAATAATTGATTAAACTAATTTGGAAATCAGAACGCACATAATGTCTTTGGCAGAAAATTGGACATGACAATACCACTACAAAGAAGTAAAGCAACCAAAAAAGATGAATAGCATCTAAAACATACATAATATCAATGAAACATAACTTTTCTCCTGAAAAAAACAGGTTAATCATCCGATATCTAGTATAAAATCAGTGCTTAAAAGAACATAGTGAACGACATCTTGTTGACTATGGATCATCACACAATAACGGGACATCAAACTCATTACTTGACATAATCACCTTCGATTAATACAGAATCAACAACTGGAAAACGAAGTCATAGAAATCCAATTTGATTAAGACATCTACAGATCCTAATTTAAAACCCTAAGGGAGACTAGATCTAAAAACAAGAACACCACAAATCTACCCACCCAAACCCTAGTTATAGGTTCGTATACTCATCTTCGAGCAGTGGTTGCAGCAGGTCTGAGCCGGTTGCAGCAGGTCCGAGCCGGAGCTGGCCTTTATACCAAGCGATTTACTAAACAATATCAATATCGAACTCACAAATGAAGACAATGAATGGCTAACAAGGCAAGTCTCCAATTCGGAAATTAAAAACGCAGTTTTTAGCCTAGCTAATGATAAGTCGCCAGGTCCCGATGGATTTCCTATTGGATTCTTCAAAAAGTATGGGTATATCATTGAACTTGCGGTGGTCAAAGCTGTCAAAAGATTCTTTCAAAGCGGGAGAATTCTAAAACAAACAAACCACATTTCATAACACTAATCCCAAAACGTGAGGATCCGACCACAACATCCCACTATAGGCCCATAAGCCTTTGTTCCACGACCTATAAAATAATCTCGAAGATTATGGAGGCACGGCTTAAAAAAATCATTCCTAAGATCATTAACCCTTTACAAAGTGCATTCTCAGCAGTAAGATCGATACAAGACAATATTTTAATAGCAAACGAAATCTTCCACTCCTTCACCAAGAAAAAAGGAAACTTAGGATGGATGGCCGTTAAACTTGACATAGAAAAGGCTTTTGATTTGGTCGACTGGAATTTTTTACTAACAACACTCAACAAACTTGGGTTCTCAAACCAGCTCTCTGGCTGGATCAGGGAATGTATAACTACAGTTTTATACTCGGTCCTAGTAAACAATGAACCGACATGTATGTTTTTCCCACAATGTGGACTGCGACAGGGAGACCCTTTATCACCATACCTATTTCTCATACTCTCCGAGGTCCTTGCTAGAGGACTCCATAATGAAGCTACAAAACCGCGAAGTCACTTAGGATTAAACATCACTCGACACGGGACTAGGATCCCATTCTTAGCCTTTGCAAATGACATTGTCATTTTTGCCTCTACTACTTAGACATCTTGCAATCAAATCAATAAAATACTGAAGGAATACACATCTCTATCAGGACAAAGAGTTAATAGGCATAAATTGCACTTTCGAACCTCCTTAAATGTGACAACAACACAAAGGTCTCTTATACAAAATTAACTAGAAATTGGGTATACGACGAACTTGGGTAGGTATTTGGGTTGCCCAATCATATGTGGTCGATCGACTAAAGAAGACTTTGGAGACTTATTATCAAACACAAAATCACAGCTCCATCGTTGGAAGGCTAACTGCCTTTCACAAGCTGGACGTTGTACTCTCATCAAGTCAACTCTATCTGCAAAACCATTACATTTGATTTAATGCTTTCTTTTGCCAAAATCAATACAAACAGAACTTGATAAAATAAATAGGAATTTTTTATGGAAAAAAGGACCGAGGCACAAACCTCTTATCAGCTGTTTCGATATCTAGAAGACTAAAGACAACGGGGGTTTGGGAATTAGAAACTCGGAAGACATGAACAAAGCATTACAGCTAAATCTAATTTGGAAAATCCTAGTAGAATCCCAGAACCCCTGGGTAACCTTAATAAAAAAAATACCTCAAACAAAAAGACATTCTGCAATATCAAAAAAGGGGGCTCATCCTGGCAATGGACTCAACTAACAAAGCTAATCCCTTTGTTCAAAGCAGGTATCTGTTGGTCCATTGGTGATGGTAAAAATATCAACTTCTGGACTAATCTTTGGACATGTACTGAACCTATCATTAATATATTGTCCACCCAACACCAACCTGACATAATTATCAAAGTTAATCATTTTATTAAAGCAGACAAAACATGGGGCCATGAAAAAATAAATACCTCGTTACAACACATCTTACCCAAATGCAGTAATAGAATCCATAAAAGCTACACCAATACCACATAACATACACATGGATAGATTATACTGGAAATGGAGCCGGAATGACTGGTTCTCTACCAAGTTAGCCATAGATATAATCAACAATATGAAACATCATAAAAAATCGGATATGCGATGGATTTGGAACCTCGACATCCCACCAAAAATAAAAACATTCCTTTGGAAAATCTCGCGGAACGGCATACCCACTACAATTAAATTAGCATCCCACCATCTGGGAATACCCACAAACTGCCCACATTGTGACTCTCACTGTAAGGATCTGCACCATCTTCTGTGGAGTTGCCCAATCACGAGAGAAACACTCATATCAATTGACTCAACTTCCTTCTTTAAGATCAATGGATGCTTCTTAGAAGGAAAGGACATAAATCAAACACTTTAGGATATTAAAGAAGCCATTGGACTAGGGGTGTGCATAACCGGGTACCCGACACGAACCGGTTAATCGTGTCGGGTACCCGAACCATTTATGGGATGTTTGTCGAACCTTACACGAACCGGTTCAAGCCGGGTACCCGAACCATTTACACGAACCGGTTCAAGCCGGGTACCCGAACCATTTACACGAACCGGTTTCGTGTCGGATACCGTGTTATCCGACACGAACCGTTTAGTGTATTTTTAATAAATATTGAAGACAAAAAATTTAGAAGTAATGGGATTCGAACCCAACACTCTCATGTTTTGTTTTGAAACTCTCCCCACACGGCCAACAAATTGAGCTATCATGACTTTGTGATCCTAATTAACTACATCTAATATATATACACACATCTCGCTATATATTTTTTAAAAAAATAAAAATAAACGGTTCGATGGTTCGTGTCGGGTATCCGGTAACAAGATTTGCCCGAACCATACACGAACCATTAATTTTCGTGTTTTCACGGTTCGTGTCATTATCGTGTCGTGTCCTTTTCGTGTCGTGTTTTTTCGTGTCGTATCGCCTCGGTTTCGTGCCGGGTCAGTCGTGTCGGGTTTTTCTACACAGCCCTACATTGGACTACATAGATTTGCCAAATTTTCCTTTGCTTGGTGGGGAATCTGGTACTTTTGCAACAAAACTCTATTTGACAACATAAAGCCCGACATAAGACGTATTGTGTCTTTCACAAGAGATCAAACTACTTTGTGGAATTCGTCCAAAAACATTGATGACCCACTTGATAACCCAACAGTAAAAAACCATAAAATTGTAGCAAATGAGAAAAAAATAAAAAGTGCAAAATGGAAACCCCCTGATCCGGGAGCTTATAAACTGAACTTTGATGGCGCACTATCTTCTTCTGCCCAGGGTTTCTTTGGATTCATTCTACGGGACTGCAGAGGAGTTCCTATCTTTTGTGGCTCTAGCCCATGCCCTTTCCCCTCCGTTACTTGCTCTAGGAGTCTAGGGCTTTGGAAAGGAATCACAGCGGCAAAAGAACTCAATATCCCAAATCTTGTGATAGAAGGTGATAACCTCACCATAATTAATAGTCTAAAAGGTCTTGGGAAGCCTCCTGGAGACTCTGAAATGATTGTCTCGGAAAGTCTAGTCTTGCTGGGCTTCTTCGCTTCGGTTGAGATTCGTCATGTCTTTCGGGAGGCAAACCAGGTAGCGGACCGTTTATTGCATCTGCCCCTTTCTTTGCACGATGCACTTGTTCCTGACGACTCTCTGCTTCGTAGTCTCGTCAGCAAGGATGCTCTTGACTTGTAGGGCTATGCCTCACAACCAAATTTTTTCCGTTTCGAAAAAAAAAACTAGTGATAATTGCATGTGGTTATCAATTCACCCGTAGACGCTCCCCACCCCTCGTCTGAGTGGATACTGCGCACAAGGAGTCTCCTCATTTGAGAGGTGGCTCCCACATATCCGCTGGTGAGAGTCGATCCTTGGTCTCTTGCTCAAAATATCACTCTTGTGACCAATTGAACAAAGCCCACGTGAAAACATGGTTATATAACTATTTATGATATGAAATTGCTTTAGAAATTAGAATTACTCACTACAATAACCCTTGTTTTACTCCTTAAGTCCGCAACAATCCTATTGCGGGCAACAATCAAAATTAACGGTAGAAAAATACACCTAATCCAACCCAAAAGGTTAAAAAATAATAGGATTGAGATCCCAAAATATTCTATTTTGATCATAATATTGATATTTTAATTTAAAAAATTAACAACATAATTCCCATTTCTAAGATGTAAAATATACTGTATGAAATAATCAAATATTATATACTTTTTGGATTACAAATTTAAATAATGGTTGAAAGCTAATCAAGAATCAAAAGAAATCAAATTAACTTACAAATAAACAAATATATTTAACGTACAAATATATTAGAATGTTAAATACTTTGAAAAAATATATTGAAAATTCAAATTTTAGAAAATATATAATTTTAGATTCTCTGAACAAAAAAAGTTGAGAAAATTTGGTATATTATACCCTTTTTTTGACCTTTTAATTAGGTAACTATCCCATTTCAATCTTTTATTAGTCATGCTATACATTTTTTTAATATTTTTAGCCCCCTTGTACCCCTCCTTTCTCCTCCCATCACACACGACCTTCTTCCTTCTTCTATCATAGCAATACCAATTAAAGTGCGGAATAGACAGATAAAAAGCAAATAAATACTCTAGGGGGGAGGGGAGATGAATAGAGTATGAAAACTTTTCGCAATCTCGGAAACTGTAAGACCTTAAAAACCAGAGATAAGACCTTATAAAAAAATGCAGAGACAAGATAAGAATAAAATGATGAAAGATAAGCAAGACAAAGATAAACAATAAAGATAAAGAGGTGAAGAAAAAAGAACATGCGATATGTTAACGTGGTTCGGCACGAACATGGCCTACGTCCCCGCCTAGGGTTATCCAACCCGTAACATTCAAAACAACTTTATTTCACTTCTTCCTATGAGTTCTAGATACAATCTTTAGAAGACCTTCCCTCTTCTAAACTCAGAAGCCTCACACTTCTTATCTAGCAACTCAAACACACTTGTGAAATAAAATCCTACCGATATCGAAGTATCTTATACGTTTGGGTAGAAAAGTACCCTTTGTATAACCCTAATGAATTATACTATAAAGCTCAATGTAAACCTCACACACTCAAAGAATAAAAGCGCTCAAACAAAGAGAGACGTGAGATCGATGCTTGTAGGAGACAAAGGATTGCAGAAAACTTTCTGCGCCGGGGATGAAGCTTGTGTATGCTATTATATATCCTCTTGATCTCCTTATAAAGGCCATCCTATCCGAGTGGAACGGATTCGAACGTTTGAAATAGGGCTTTAATTTTGTTGAGAGACGTTGCTAAATATACGCCGGGGAGAAGCTTCAACGTTTAAAATTCATTCTAGAACCTACGCCTGGATAGGCTTGGGATTTGGTTGATTTAAAACGTTGAAGGCAGCTGATGACTTGTTCAGCCAAATCCCTTGAAGATTTCAACAAACAAACTAACATATATTTGGTTAGATAAAATAGAACTTACAATAACTACCCAAATATATATACCAAAGCTTGAGTTCAAAATTGACCCATAAAATAAATCTCGGCCCAATAATATATTGGTCCAGATAAGGTCGAAATTATAAGCCCATTAAAACAAGCCCATTAAAACTGAGCTCGTGTAAAATTTGAGTCAGTATTAGTAAGGCCTTACCAAAACCTGGAAACCATGGTTTTGACTTTCATCAATAAGTAAGGTTTTATTATCAACTAATAAAGTCTTATCATCAAGGTGGAGTCAACAGGCGGCACCATCAGCTCCCGCCTTCGCCCCGCCTTCGCCGATTTCAAAGCCGGTAGAGAGGAAGAAGGAATATGAAGATGACAGTGAGTGCAACGGAGGCTGGCGGATTCAAAGGATTGAAAGTGTTGTCGTTGGCTGATGGAGTTGGTAAGCGCACTTTTACCGATTCTTTCACAGAACATTTTAGCACAAATTCTCCCTCCATTTGACCATTTCCATCTACTTCGTCACCTTTCCGCGCTCGCGCTCTACGCCTAAAAAACCACGCCGCTTCCCGAGCTCCGTCAAGGCTTATCGTTAGAGCGGCGACAATGGAGTCTCAAAAGGCCTCTTTAGAGTTCAAAGCCCCCGACTTTTAGGTTTCACTTCCTGATTTTCTCCTTCCTTTCGTTCCCACTTTTTTTTTATGGGACTCGTTTCCCGTTCCAGGGTTTAGCGGGAGCTGATTCTAATGCTTTGTTTGTTTGTTAGTTGCCAAAGCCTCTGACCGGGAAGAAATTGACATTACAAGATGTTGAAAAGTTTCGGACTTTATTGGTAAATTTCACGGAACTTCATTTTATTTTTTCTCGTTTTTCTGGGATTTTCTCTGAATATGATGCTAATCTTACATCAAAACAACTCCAATCAAATATATATAGCAGTACGTACACAATAGTCTTTTTAGCATTTCATGTTCCATTGGAGATGAATTCTGAATATGGTTTGATCATGAATTCATGTGGTCTGAAATAATCAGGGTAGTACTGAATTATCTGTCTTGATTGATACATTGCTATGTCCGTAGTTAGACACCTACAATCATTTATAATGTTTTTGTTTGCTTATTCTTTTTGAAGGACAGCACCATCGGTTCCCCTCTCAATTTCACCTTGGATAACTTGATTCGCCCCCGGATTCGAATCGGATTCTCAAGTTCCTCAGTGTGCTTACCAACTTCCTTCTTTTCAAGTTAAGCCATTTTGTCCCCATTCATTAGTTGATTTTGTTCTTTACTACATCAAAACAGGCTATCTACAAGGAAATTTTTCTCATAGAAAATAGAGATTTCCTCGCTAAAAGTGTTCAACGAGGAAATAAATTTCCTTTCCGAGTGGTCGAAGAAAGCTCCTCATGAAAGTATTAACGAGGAAAAAAATTCCTCGTATGCAATTTTTAGTGATGGTTATAATTTGTCACTATTTTAATTTAGTGAGGAATATTTTTCTTGTCAAAAGTCAAACATTTTCGTTGCCGAATAAGTCCCGAGATTAGAAAATGGCCGTTGAATATATTTGTCGACGAAATAATAATTTTCGCTATTATTTTTATTTCCTTGTTAATGATGACTAGTAATTAACACATTAGAAATTAAGAAATTATTTAAAATATTATTTTTTTCGACGGACATATATTTGTCGTGAAAGATAATATCGGCGAGGTTTTATTTTCTCAAGAAAAAATTATTTACCGCGAGAAGATCAAATTCCCTCGCTATTTATATCCTTTTAGTGAGAAAAAAATTATCTCAGTACACATAACAACTAATGATGATTTTATTTTGTGGGGGTAGAAACTACATTTGTAGCGATAAAAATCCTTTCATCGCTAAAAATAGTTTAGGGAAAAGAAGTTTCTTCAACCAGAATATTGTATTTCATTGTATTATAATTATTGCTTTTCAGTGAGGAAAAAACAAACTAAATACATTCGAAGATCTAACCCAACCATCAAGAAAACTAAAATCACTACGGCTTCTAAAATTTAGATCTACACACTTCGAACACAACCTAACTATATTTCATGATCCATTATATGCCAAGCATCTTGAATCATCATCATCATTGAAGAACGGAGTAGGTAATGTAAATAAGAATAATATAAATACTCTAGAAGAGGGGGAGGGGGCTGAATAGAGTATGTGCAATTTTCGCAAACTTTTTGCAAACTTGACTTCAAGGTTCTTGAAACCGATCTCTAGATCTTGAACAAAACTTCAAGGGTTTTGAGATTGAGCAGAAACCCGTTTGAGCTACGAAAATTGAATCTAAAAATAAGTGTGGAAATAAAATATGAATGCCATGTGAATTGTTAACGAAGTTTGGCTCTAAATCAGCCTACGTCTCCACCTAGGGTTATTCAACCCATAGGATTCAAACAACTTTTATTCCTCTCTTCCTTATGTGTCTTAGATACAACCTAGAAGACCTTCCCTTTTTATCTATCTCTCGAAGCCTAACCCTGTAAAGGCTCGAATTTTTAAATCCGAATTTCTCGGAAAAAGAAAATCAAAATGAATTTTAAAGTGGAATTTAGAGGAAAAACTCTCTAGATCGGACATTGATCTCGTAAAGCGGATTTTCGACCGAACTAAAATTTTGAAAACTAACATGGCAACCTCTATTCTCGAGTTTTAAAATCTAATTTCGCGGAAGAGATGGCGGGAGTTGGGAAGCTAACATCAGGGAATAATTTCAGGATGTCTATCGGGATTAAAGCTTGCAATGTCGAAACCAAAACCCGCACTCCTAATCCTAGACGAGATGCCCCATGCCAAACCCTAACCCCAAGTAATCACATGTGGTGGAATTTGAATTGGTCAAGATACTTGCCCTATTTGGGTGAGACACCCACATTAACCTTTCATTCCCTCCTCTCTTGTATGCCCTTCTTTTGGAAAGAAACAATCCATCCTCTTACCTCCAAACCCATCCTTAAACCATCTAGTGAAGAGGATAGACACATTACATCACTTCCATTTGAAATCTCACTCTAAGATAAACCACTCCTCTTCCATCTTATCTAAAGAGTGAGTAGAGCTTTGCATGCCTCATTCTCCCACAAACACAAACCCTAAAAAACCCTCTTTTCTCTCTTCTCTCTCTCCCTTATGCCAACCCAAACAACCACCCCCAAACCACCACCTCATCCACCCCCTCCTCTCCCAAGCCAACACATCAAACACCAAGTAGAGCCTTCTCTCCTCCCTTTTCTCTCTATCGACACCACCACAAAACACCACATCTCCACCTCTTTTCTTCTCCACCTCAAGATCTAAGGAGCCCAGGGAATCCAGCAACCACCTCACTCTTCCAAGTAGTCCAAGGAAGTCCTTTGGAGCCACACAACATCCCGAAAGTCAATGATCAAAGCTCCGGAGTCCATTTGTTCGGTTTTGAGTCTAAGAAGGGTAACTTGGCACCTTTTCTCTTCCTTTCACTTTCAAACCCTCAAAGTTCTCTCTTTTAGTCTCAAAGTAACTCCTTTTTCTCACCCAACAAGCGGATCTAGGAGATTCGGCGTCAAATCGCCTCAAGAGCCACCCGGGAGAAAAGAAAGTGAAGCAAGGAAGTGTTGGGTGAGAAATCTCTTCAAATCCTCATGTTTTCCTCGTTATTTTTGTACTAACATGTGCCTGGGTGTCATGGGAAAAATTGGGGAAAATGGGAGCTTCAAACAACTGCAAAATAGGCCACAAACTGTCCCTGAATCAAGGATTCGATCAGGGCCGAAGTCGTCGCCACGAAAAGGAGCTCGTGGGCGCGAGGAAGAGTAGCATGCCTAGGGTTTTTGCTCGTGGACGCAAAAAGGATGACTCGTGGTGGCGAGATGTAGATCTGGGATGCCCTAGGAGAAAACCCCAGACTCGCGGTCGCGGCCCGAGCCTTGACACGGCGAGAGGCTCATGACCGTGAAAGGCTTATGAGATCGACGCTGAGTCTGGCGGGCACGAGAGCCCACAACTCATTGTCAACGCTTTGGGGGATTTCATAAACTGATTTAAGGGTCTGATTTGGGATTTTCGGGAAATGAATTTCATGAGCTTCTAAGGTCGAACCTTTAATCGGTTACTTGGGTTTCAAATCGGTTTTTGGGACTAACTCGGGAATTATGTGATTAGTGACTAACTAGCATGATTGATGTGAATTATTGCCTAATATCATGATTGGTGTGGACTAATGGCATGCTTGATTGACTAGTAGCATGTTGAAATGTTAGAGTTATGTATCGTTAACTTATGCCTTATGAGATATGATGAATATGATGAACTTGAGCTATGTGATATGTGGATATGTTGTTATGAATATATGAATGTGGTTGAATGAAATGATGACAACGATATGATATTGTGGAATGTGGCAATGTGATGAGTGATATAACTTGATGATGCTGTGATGTGGTTATACGTTATTGAGTGATGTGCACTTGTGTGAAATTGAATGATTAGATGTAGACTTATATGAATGTTATGATATGAAACTAGGTGATATTATCTGATTGTTCGTGCTACTTGCTGGGATCGTAGTTTTTCCATTCTGCTTGCTAGGTAAGTCTCTTCGGAGCTTACTTAGATCGATAGAGAGATCTCCCTCCTAGGGTTGCATTGACCATTGAACATTCTATTTCTTGCATTCATGATCAACATGTCATGTGGTATCATGCTAGGTTTCATTGACCATTGAACATTCTATTTCTTTATGCGTTTGTAAACAAAACGACTGTTATCTGTGAAGTATCTAGGGTCTTTGCTAGGGTTATAGGATGGCCCAGTCTTATCGGGTTCGTCCTGAGTCGTTCGAGTCTTAATTAAAAACTTTAATACCACTTTACTTATTTCTCTTATTTTATCTTTCGCATTATATTATTCATTTTCTCTTTTAATTCCACATTCATGATTATTGAAAATCATGAAAACATGGGGTCAAGTACGAATACGGACCTCGCCCTATTTACGAATTGGAATGTATTCGCGAGCTGCCCAATCTCCGCCCTATCGGGAAGGGGGTGGTTAGGAATCTAGCGGGATATACCACTTGGTGTTCTGTGTTAAGGCCTTTTTTATTATTATTATGCACTTGAACATAGGGGCATGTTAGTGTGTTAATATTCTGCCTTACATCTAGAAGCATGATTATTAGGTATAGAGTATGTGCGTGCGTGCTTAGGGCAGCGGAAAGAGCAGGTGGGCATCATCTGATCCCGCTCACCATTAACCTTTTTAGGTATTCATTATGTTTATTCTATCGGTGCTTCTTGCTTATTGCACGGGTCCCTTTTGCTCGGCGGGGAGTGAGCATTGGAGTTCCTGACTTCACCAGACTCTTTATTACCTTTTAGATTTATGTTTTAAACTTCGTTTTGACCCAGCTATGACGTGGCACCCCCTTTGTATTATACTTTACTTCCGCTATTGACATGACTATTGGTTTTCCACGCTTAGAATTACGACAGGTATAGGGGACTTTCCCATGGATTCCAACGATCCCTTCGAATTTGGGAATGAAATCCCACTTTGAAATGTTAGATTAGAATTTCAAACTTTCAACCTGTACTCGAGGCGCAAGATTCCAACGAGGGGTTTCATCCCTCGAAACGTAACCTCGAAATCATAATCTCGGGCCGTTACAAACCCGCTTATATCTAGTCAACCCAAATTTCAGAGAAATAAAAGTCCCCTTATCCTTGAATAGGTAAATAAAGAGCGGTCATTCCGGGGTTCAGACCGAGGACGTATGGGTACTACCCACAAGTCCACACACGATCACCCTTTAACATGTGTGCATGATTTCAAGCCCTACCCCTTATATTGTCACGCTTCTTCAACCAAAGAGGAGAGAGAAAGGGAATTGGGGGCGATCGGAGGAGCGAGAGAGGGCGTCATACCTCTTTGTCACTTCTGGCGGTAGAGAAGTGGGGGTGATCAGAGGAGCGAGAGCGAGCATTGGACCTCTCTGTCCCTTCCGGCGGTCGGAGGCGGGTGCGAAGACGCCGATTGGAAGGAGTGGTTCTCCTGCATCCCTCATCTCAACCCAGTAGCTCTAATCGACTACCCCTCCCGACTGTGAAGCGACTCTGAGCCATCCCGCCGAGGACCTCCAGCTACCACGACCTCTCTCTCCCGTCGGTGAGTTAACCTATCATTCTGGCTCTTCATCATCAACACTCAACCAAACAAATCCTCCATCGTTTTCTTCGCCCTGAGCCCATTCAACAGTTTCAATGGCCGATGAATCTTCGGCACCTCCACCAACGATCAACATTGAGTCCCTCCGGTGGCCGACGACATCTCCAACACATTGGGTTGTTACGAAACTCTCAAAATCAAATATTAGTCTTTGTTTCTCCCCAAATTTGAACTATTTAGGGTTATAGATAAGATTTTGTCAAATTCATGGATTGTTCATTGATATGTGATAGATTATTCATAAATATAAGACTGATTTTGCTTATTTTATTTTCAACTATTCGCTAAGAGGATAGAGATTATTCGATGATTTGCTACTAATTATTCATTGGTAACGGGGAGTTATCGTTTAGATTTAATAGTCAAAACTTGAAAAAAAATGTGAGTCAATTTTGAAACTATTCGCTAAGTTGATAGAGATTATTCTCTAAGTTGTTAGTACTTATTCATAAGTAATAAGGTGTTATCATTTAGATTTTATATTCAAAACTTGCAAAAGTGTGATTAAATTTTGCAACTATTCGGTAAATTGATAGTAATTATTCGCTATATTGATAGTAATTATTCGGGTCTAATGGGGAGTCATCGTTTAGATTTGATATTCAAAACTTGAAAATGTATGAGCCAATTTTGTAACGAATCGCTAAGTTATTAGTAATTATTCGCTAAATTAATAGTAATTATTTACTAAATTAAAACTATTCGATAAAGTAACACTACTAAAAACGCAGGAAATAGCTACGGAAAATAGCAACGGCATTGGCCACGAATGGCCGTGGCTAACCGGTTTGGCCACGGAAATAGCCACGGGTGGGCCATCTGTAGCCATATGCCTCGTGACTAATGGCGACGGCTATTTAGCAATGGATTTAGCAACGAATTATCAGGTCGTGGCTACGCCCGTGGCTAGTGATGGACATTTGAATTTCGTGGCCGAGGCAACGAATTCAGCTTCGGAATTAGGCCATTGCTAAATTCATGGCTATGTTCGTAGCTAGATTCGTTTCTACAAATAGGTCATGGGCCTTACTGATTTCGTGGTTGAGCCGTTGCTATGATTGTTTCTATCGTTGTTGCTCGTTTCATTGGTAATGTTGTTGCTAAGGTTGTTGCTAGTGTTGTTGGTAACGCCAGTATTTGTAATTGCTATTGTTGTTGCTCATTTCATTAGTAATGTTTTATATACTTAAAAATGTACAAAACATTTATGAATACGTCCAAAGCAATAACAAATCTAAATATACATAAATATGGTACAAAAATAAAAAATATATTCTAGATACAAAAAAACCCCAAACTACAAATGAACAAATAAAAACATCCAATTTCTTGTTGACACAAACTCTTGTTTATAGCATTCCTTGAACCAATTGACACCCCAATAACCTGAAGGAGCCTGCAAGATGAAATACAACATTGTAAGATGAAATAAAATATTATTCAATCCCCAACTTATTTAGAACCAAGGGCAATGCCCACTTTCAGACCGAAAAAAGAGACTAGGAAATTGAAAAATCGAAAAGAAGCAAAAAATGGGGAGAATACAGAGGGGTGAAAAAACCATCCCAACAGATCCAGAGGGGAGGAAAAAAAACTAACATCTGCTGAAGAAGAGGAGAAACAATCAGACATGAAAAATTGGGTCCTCTCTCAGGCAAAAGAAGGGGAGAAAGAAAAAACTTACAAACCAGCCGTCACTGGAGGTTCTTCATATGATGAAGCTTTGCAGCTTCTTCGATCCGGAGGTTCAGCGAGGTTCTTCATCTGCAGAAGGCCGTCATCTGCAGAAGGCAGTCATCCGGAGGTTGAGCGAGGTTCTTCGACAGGTCGAATCAAGAGGGAAGGAGGACGAACAAGGGTGGACGTCTTCAATGGTGGGCGCACGACAGAAGACACGAGAGGGAGAGGTAGAGGACAACCATGGAGAGGTGGCGTACAAGGACGGGAAAACGAGGCGTTGAGAGAGAGGACATCCATGGAGGGTCTGCCATGGAGAGGCGGAGTACAAATACGGGAAAGAGAGGACAACCACCATGGAGAGGCAAGATGAATCTGAAGGAGAGGCGCCGGACAGAAGGAGAGGCGTTGCTGAAGAAGGAGAGGTGCAGGACGGAAGAGGGCTTTAGGGTTATAAAGTATAAAGTTCCCCTTTATACCCACCTTGGGCCACCCATCTAAAATTTCAAAGTCCGAAAAGTTTCCTCTTAAAAATAAAAATACTCCGCCAAAATTTTTTACTCAGCGCCCAAAATTTCGTACTCAGCGCCAATTCCGCCAAAATTTCGATAGAAAATTTTTCAACATATATTCACTTTTTTTATATACATACATACATACTAATAAAAGTTAAGATATCTTTTAAAATAACTAAAAAGTCAAATACTCTTTCAAATTTTAATGAAAACTAGTATATTCGGTACCCGCCCGTTGTGCGATTTCTTAATAAATAAAATGATATTTAATTTATATTTTTTGTGAAATTTGAAAGAAGGTACGGTTGTATATATATAGATAGGATTATACATAGATTTCTTAATTAAAAAAATTACGGTGGTACATATATATAGATAGGATTATTTTATTTTGTAAAATTTTATCATCAAATTTGACGGCAATTCAAGGAACAATTTTTTTTTATATACAATTGTTTTAGTATTTGGTACCCACTCATTGATATGGATTTTTTTTATTGAGAGATAATATTTAGTTTATATTGATATGGGTTTATTTTTTAGTGATTTTATTATTATTATTTTGGGAGTTTTGTTAAATACTTTCAATTTTTAATTATGTAACATTACAAATCGGACATAAAGTCCAAAACTAATTGACTAAAAAATGGATCCAATGTCAATATTTATGATCTTAAATAAAAAAAAGATAAAAAATATAAAATTATTACACCTAAATCATACTCTCTTAAAGTAAATGCATATAAATATACGTATAAAATTGGTCATATTCCAACCAATTTTCTTTATAAAAAAATCAAAATATTAGATAGATTATTTGTTAAAAAAAAAAGTTTTCTGAGTAATTAAGATATAAGGTTGAGCTATATAGTTATATACAAATTTGTATCCATTTTCAAATTTTTATTTATTTTAATGAAGTGTATTGTCACATTATTAAGTATTTTTTCCCCTTCGATCGATTTCCATAACACCACCCACCATATTGCGGGCCACCCACCATATTGCGGGAAATTTGATCAAGAGATTGAATCCAATCAAATTTGCATTTTAATGAGTAGAATATAGCTATTGATATAAATTATTTTTATGATATGGACCGGATGAAAAAATTAGCTTGATGTGGTTAAAAGATGAGGATTATGTTAACTAAATTATAGGTTTTATAGTTTTATAATAATTTGTTACTTAATATAAAGTTTTATTCAACACTCGTTAGTTACTTATACGAACTTTACTCAAAACATACCCTTATACTATTATAATAAGCATTTATTACTTAATATAAGGTTTTATTAGTTACTTTTATGAGTTTTACTCAAAACATACTCTTAGAGTATTCCAATAAGAATTTATTAGTTAATATAAGGTTTTATTAGTTACTTATATGAGTTTTCCTTAAAACATAACCTTATAGTATTATAATAAGAATTTATTATTTAATATAAGGTTTTATTAGCTACTTATATGATTTTTACTCAAAATATACTCTTAGAGTATTCTAATAAGAATTTATTAGTTAATATAAGATTTTATTAGTTACTTTTATGAGTTTTACTCAAAACATACTCTTAGAGTATTCCAATAAGAATTTATTAATTAATATAAGGTTTTATTAGTTACTTATATGAGTTTTCCTCAAAACATAACGCTATAGTATTATAATAAGAATTTATTACTTAATATATGGTTTTATTAGCTACTTATATGAGTTTTACTCAAAACATACTCTTAGAGTATTCTAATAAGAATTTATTAGTTAATATAAGGTTTTATTAGTTACATAAATGAGTTTTACTCAAAATATACTCTTAGAGTATTCTAATAAGAATTTATTAGTTAATATAAGGTTTTATTAGTTACTTATATCAGTTTTCCTCAAAACAAACCCTTATAGTATTCTAATGAGAATTTATTACTTACTATTATGTTTTATTAAACATTTATTAGACACCTACATGAGTTTTCCTCAAAACACCCTTATAATATTCTAATAAGATTTTATTAGTCAATATAAGGTTTTATTAAACATTAATTAGTAACTTATATCAATTTTCCTCAAAACATACTTTTATAGTATTCCAATAAGAATTTATTACTTAATATAAGGTTTTATTCAACACTTATTAGTTACTTATATGAGTTTTTCTCAAAACATAACCTTACAGTATTCTAATAAGAATTTATTACTTAATCTAAGGTTTTATTCAACACTTATTAGTTTCATATGAGTTTTCAAGAAAACATAACCTTATTTTATTCTAATAAGAATTTGTTACTTAATATAAAGTTTTATTCAACACTCGTTAGTTACTTATATGATTTTTACTCAAAACATACCCTTATAGTATTATAATAAGCATTTATTACTTAATATAAGGTTTTATTAGCTACTTATATGAGTTTTACTCAAAACATAATCTTAGAGTATTCTAATAAGAATTTATTAGTTAATTTAAGGTTTTATTAGTTACTTATATGAGTTTTACTCAAAACATAACCTTATAGTATTATAATAAGAATTTATTACTTAATATAAGGTTTTATTAGCTACTTATATGAGTTTTACTCAAAATATACTCTTAGAGTATTCTAATAAGAAATTATTAGTTAATATAAGGTTTTATTAGTTACTTATATGAATTTTACTCAAAACATACTCTTAGAGTATTCTAATAATAATTTATTAGTTAATATAAGGTTTTATTAGTTACTTATATGAGTTTTCCTTAAAACATAACCTTATAGTATTATAATAAGAATTTATTACTTAATATAATGTTTTATTAAACATTTATTTGGCACTTATATGAGCTTTCTCAAAACACACCCTTATAATATTCTAATAAGAATTTATTAGTTAATATAAGATCTTATTGAACTGTTATGAATTACTTATATGCGTTTTTCTCAAAACAAACCCTTATATTATTCTAATAAGAATTTATTACTTACTATAATTTTTTATTAAACATTTATTAGACACTTACATGAGTTTTCCTCAAAACACCCTTATAATATTCTAATAAGAATTTATTAGTCAATATAAGGTTTTATTAAACATTTATTAGTAAGTTATATCAATTTTCCTCAAAACATACTCTTATAGTGTTTTAATAAGAATTTATTACATAATATAATGTTTTATTAAACATTTATTAGTCACTTATATGAGTTTTCCTCAAAACATACCCTTATAATATTCTCATAAGCATTTATTAATTAGTTAATATATAATTTTTTCAACACTTGTTAATTTTTATTAAAAAAAAATTCATAGGCATATTTGGGCCCGTCAATGGGCTAATCGGGTAAAACATAGTCATATTTGGGCTGATTTAGCCATCGTTGCTAAATCACCACTTCATTCAATGGGCTGCGATAAGATAATTGGGTTTTCTCTAGCTTCTAATGGGCCGAGGCCAAAAATTTTAGGAGGGTTTGTACCCGGATTTAGCCACAGATTGAGTGTAATCAGATAGCCCATTCATGATATATATCCGGCCCGCCTACAATTAGTGACCCAAGACCCATTCACCACATAATCCTAATCGTGGCTACGTTCGTGGCTATTTACTGATACTAACACATATCGAGCCACGAAATCAGCTACGTGCATCTGGGTCGTTGCTAATAGCCACGAATGTTTTGGCATGTCATACCAGGATGAGTATTAGCCACGAATATAGCCACGGTCAGGAACAGTCGTGGCCAATGTCATCGCTAATGGCCACGAATACATGATCGCATATAATCCGTGGCTAACCATCTGTAGCTATTTCCTGTTTTTTTAGTAGTGTATTCACAAGTATTCACTAAGAAGATGGATATTTTTTCGTTCACTCGGACTTATCAAAAAAGAAACTTTTGGGATCCACATGTGATTGCACGTACGCCAAATCCACAAAGTGCACCACCAAATTGATTTGTTAAAAAAAAATCAAAATTAGACAAGTGGGTACATGCACATAGGGGTGGTGTTCGAGCCGAACGAGCCGAGCTTGACATGTTCAAGCTTGGCTCGAACGGAAAACGAGCCGAGCCGAGCTCGAGCCCAAAAACTATTCGAGCTTTTTTTGGCGTTCAAGCTCGGCTCGCGAGCCCAAGGTAAAACTCGAGCTCGGCTCGCGAAGGCTCGAACAAGCCGAATGAACGAGCTTAAGCTCGTTCGAGCTCGTCATCCAGGCTCGTTCGGCTCGTTCGAGCTCGGTCCCTAGCTAAACTTAAATTGAAATTACAGCTTTAACATGTCACTCGGAAAGATGAATGAAATCTAAAAATCCTTAAATTTCAAGCTGAATGACAAATATATTGACATACAGATCTAAAATCAACTATCGATTTCAAGCCTAGACAAATTTCTAATCAACCATAACTTTTTTTTTTGGTGGAAAAAAGACAATGGGGCTAAGCCTTGCCTAGGAACAAAATAGAAACAGCCAGCAAAAACCAAAAAACAAGACTACAGGCCATTACCCCGGACAGCTCCTGGTGAACTCTAATCAACCATAACTAAGCTATACACATTTCTAATCAAACAAAATCCTTCAATTTCAACCTGTATAAATTTCCATTTGATATATGACGCTCTGGACAGATCCCGTTTTTGCAATCGAACTCCTGCCATTGTATAATGTAGTAGGATCCAACGTCGAGCAATCGATGAACATGACAGCAAAAATCCTTCAATTTCAAGCAAAAATCCTTCAATTTCAATTTCACCCCGCAGTTGTACTGTACAAAATGCAAGGAGGAACGAAAATCAACAAGGAGGAAGGAAGGAGGAACGAAAATCAACAATGAGGAAGGAAGGAGGGACGAAGTAACAAGAAGATGAACAAGGGAGGAATGAAGCTGTCCTCACCTGTGCCGCTGGAATAAAAGACAACCGAACAGTGACTGAACGAAGGAAGGAGGGACTGAGGGAATGAAGATCGTCGGCGCCGCCTACTGTTGTTCGCGTGGTGCTGCTGTTCACCGGCGCCGCTTGAGCCCGGAGGGAAGGAAGGAAGAGGCGAGCGCGATTGAGCGAACCCTGAGGGAGAAGATGAAGGGAAGCGGCGGACAGACGACAATAAGGGAAAAATATTGAAGAATGCCCATTTCACGCGAAACCCTCAACAGTCCAACCCTTATAACCCTAGGGGTAAAATCGTCATTTTTCATATCGAGCTTTCGAGCTCGGCTCGGGCTCGGTTCGAGCCCAAAACAATGTTCAAGCTCGGCTCATTTAACCTCTACGAACGAGCCGAGCTCGAGCTTTTTCGAGCCGAGCCCGAGCCGATCCCGAGCTGTTCGGCTCAGATAACAGCCCTACATGCACAATGGAGAGGGTGGTTTTTTTTTTCTCCTGGGACTCACAGGTTTTTTAAATAGAAATTAAGAAAATCCAGAATTAATCTCAATCTTCCGTTTTTCTTCGATCAATGACCCAGATTTGTTAACATTTAACATGTTAAGAGTTTTTAACATGTATATATATATATATATATATATATATATATATATATATATATATAGGGAAGCTTTACAATGTAAAAAGTCCTTAACGTGTAAAATTCGCTTAACGTGTAAAATTTAATTTTTTAATGGAAACCAGGACGCGGGTGGGATTTATTAAAAAAAAAACTGAACCGGTGTTGAACCGTCCAAAATAACACATTCTTCCTCCTCTCGCTGGGACGCATTTCTCATTCAGATCTGTCTGCCTCCATCTCCGCCATGGTCGGCCTCCTCGCCTCCATCCGCCGCCCCGACCTTCTCATCATCCTCATCGCTTGGAAGCCGAGAGCGTCTCCTCTTCTCCTTCTCGCTGAGCAGTGTCCCGTCTCCTCCTTTCTCGGCGAGCGGCGGATCCGAGCACCAATTGGAAGTCAGCGATGCTAAGAGCCTGAGAGCGAGAAACGCTTCAGCGGAGAGGACGATGGATCTCAAATCTGGTTAGATTCCTTACCAGATCCAACTTCGCTCCGCCTTCAATTGCTCCGCCTGTAGAGGCAGAAAAAGTTGGTCGCATTGATCTATGCTCGAGCATCTGAAGCCTTCAATTTCTCGATCTGTTCTCCCCTCCTCTGCTGTTGATAGGAGGAAATCGAGACTTGCAATAATAAAATAGAAATAAATCACAGCAAACCAGATTCCGTCCCTTGCAAATAATTACAAGACCTCCTCCTGATGCAGCAGCGGGAAGTCAAGATCGATCCACTAGGAAGCGTGTCAGCGGATCCTAGGTAGCGGAGAAATCTCACGATCAGAAGTCGACAACAGGGTCCTCGATCTCGACTAGGGTAGTCGACAGAAGATCCGACAGTCGAACACAGCGCAGCAGCTAGCACAGGGTCTCGTTGATATCGACTAGAGGCTACTCGATATCGAGTAGAGTCCTCGTCGACTTCGGCTTGTCTTGTCGAGTACCTGCACAATTAAGCTACATCGATGCTAGATCGAGAATCAGTAACTCGAGATCGACCAGGCTTGGTCGAGATCGAGTAGACAGAGAATAAAACGAAACAAAGAAATAAAGTAAAGGCAAATGCTTTGGGACTTCGAAGTAAACTTAATGTAAAAGGCTTTCAAGATTGGGGTTTGCAACAACGATAACCAAGCATGCATAAGGCAGAGATAAACAAATAATCATGTGAATTGCATCAAGGACAAGCTTTCGCCTTTCCCAACAATTAGACAACTCTTTCAAGAAACCCTAAGTGTATCTACCGATTTTATGTTTACAATCCAAGTTGTTAGCATGGATCTCCATTAGACGGGTAATAAACACATAAACAAGTAGTAGATGCTCAAAATATGATAAAGGTCGGATCTTTACCTCAAACACGCAGGGCTATCGTCGGGCTCGCCCCAACCCTAGAAGTGGGTGGACTACTCGCGCTTCATCGCAACCTTAGACATCATTGATTGGAAAGAAATAACAACTTGCATTAAACTAAATTCAAAGACTTTACAATCCCGGCGATCCAACTCTCGTTGAACGCCAAAACCCTAAAACCTCTGAACTCCCTAAACTGTCTCTGTGAACTACTTCTCTAACTGGAATTGAATGAATCTAAAATCAGCCCCATGGGCTTTATTTATAGCCTTCTATTCCTTGCTACTCAAGGATAGAATATCTATATCTATATCTAAAACTATATCTAAAATGCTTAAGGATAAATAAAAGCAATAAGGAAATTAAATCTAAATATATTTAAATGTCTTTGATGGATAGATCTCTTCCTTCCATGATGTATCTTGATAGATTGGATAGATTCGGCAAACTTCGAGCCCAAGTAATCCCACACCGAGTAGAATTGGTCAAACCGCGTCACTCGGTTTCTGGAGGTCTCCTCGATCTCGACAAAGGTCTTGTCGATCTCGAGTAGAGGTGTTGCTCGACTGGCTCGGCTTCGTCGTCTCGGCTAGCTGGTGCTCGATGTGGCTCGGACTTGGCTCACGGGTCTAGTCGATCTCGAGTACCCCTTGTCGATCTCGACTAGACTGGCCTTGTCGACTAGGTCTTCTCGGGTGACTCTGCTCGACATGCTCGGACACAACTTCCGAGCTCCTCGATCTTGAGCAGGTCTACTCGATCTCGAGTAGAGTGTAACTCGGCATGTCCTCGTCTTCGTCTTCTCGATCAGCTCTTCCTCGACCAGGCTCTCCTCGATCTTGAGTAGAGTGTACTCGATCTCGAGTAAAGATTTCTCAGCTTTCTGCTCTGTTCTTAAAACGCACTTTCCCGAGTCCTCGTTCGTCGGATTGACGCATATGACCATGCGTTGGAAAGCTCTTTTCGAGGGCTACAACTCTCATGAAGACATCAAAGCTTGATTCAGAACGAAGAATGGTGAAAAATGGCCTCTTCTCCAGCTGCACCATTCTTAGCTTCTCCATGAGTTTCCTTTAAGCTCCAAAGTGCGTCCGATTTCTGCCAAATATAACAAAAACTTGTGTAGACCTCCATATATTGCAAATAAACATAACTTACACAGATTCTGTATTATTTTAGCCCAAATGCATGAAATGCATGCAGAAATCGATATAACAGTAGATATAAAACATGGCATAAAACATGGACATCAGCTGCATCTGTCAGCGTTTCTACTGCTCCTCCGGATTGGAGGTGAGTTTATTTTGCTTCTAGAATCTATATAGATATATATGATGTGTATTGAATTGAATATCGATGGGAGAAAATTTCTTGCTTATTCGGTGCTAATTGCTTCTAGAATTTGTGAACCTATACATCAGAGTTAAGGTTTAGGGTTTGCCGATTTGGCATTTGATTCCTTAAATTGGACATCTGTTCAAGATTTCTTTACTAATTCTGTGTTGTGTATAAACCATATGCTGCGATAATTTGATATATGAAGACCTACATGTCCTATCATTGTGTGTGGTGTTAGAGGTTGATTTGTTGTGATGAATCAACAATTGAGGTGAAGAAGCTAAAATGATGTGAAGATGATTTCAATTTGTTTTGTGCAATGCAGTGATTGCTTATACAGTTACAAGTAACAGATATAAAAGTTGCTTTGGTTATATATTGCTGAAACCTTGCTCTATCACTCTCTTTTTGAATTGGTTTAGTGTGGATAATTGAAGTATCTATTTTTCTGTTACAATTTAGCTTGCTGAAACCTTGTCAGTTTCTAGTTGAGGGTATTGTAAGAGCTTAAAATTTGGAATCAGCAACTTATACTAGTTTTCAACCTGAATGGCTGTACCATAGTGGGGAATGACACTAATTGATAAACTGAAGCAGCGGCTCATCATTTGCATGTTTAATTTAAATCAAATGGGGAGCTTTCCATTGTTGTTCAGAAGATGAAATCATTACTCTTTGCAGTTGTTTCGTCCTTCAACTTTCTGCAAGTCATAACATACTCTATTCAAGAGTCATTTTTCTTTCAACCTGAACCAAGTGAACTTTCTTTTTCATTTCCTGGTTATTTGTTCCTATTTCTGTGCACCATGGTCTGATTGGTGGGGGCTGTGAATGCTCGTTTCCGTGTCAGTCTTTATTTTTATTTTTGATTTGGTTATCGTGGTATGAACTAACTCATCACAGAGAATACATGGTCATCTCTGTTGAAGAAATAGGAATAATGATGAAGGGCATGATTATGCTCTTTATGAATTTGTGCCAGACAGTTTGAAATTTGGATGATTTCTGATCCTTGGCCAAGCATGAGCTGCTTATCCAAAGTAGCCCTTTTAATCATGAAGACTTCTATTAGATTAGGTTATACTTTTCCTTTAAAAAGTTTTAGTAAAAAGGTGTTTGAGATATTCTTTTAGCCAATACTCTTTTTGACGAGTAGTTGGACAACTTATGGGTCATGTCAATAGCTTGCTATATGGTCATCAGTGAATAATGTTTTTTTCACACTGCCCTGCCCCTGAGTTTGAATCTTGTTCAATCTAGTTAATTCATTTGATAGTAATGTATGTACCATAGATGGTGGGTCCTCTTTAAGTTGTAGATCTCAAGAAATGGTGGTCTGTACCTGGCAGAACGAAGAACATCCTTGTCAATGTTGGTTGGTGTAGCCACGACTTTTGTCCTAGCAACCATTTGGGTGGCTACAAATATGATGTCAGGAAGATCTTTGGCAGATTTAGTAGCAAAGGCATCAAAACAATTTTTCAGTTCTCACCAGACTTCTACGTGTATGATCTCTATGTTGAGATCTTTGCGCTTAACATTTGATTATCATTTCTGATTATATGCGTTTTCATATTTGCAACCTATTTATCAACAATTATTATAAGTGGGATTTTTTTTCTTACTTTCTTTTCAGATGCAGTGCCACAATATTCTATTGCCCAGATACATGAAGAAACTATTACCTTAGATTTCATAAAGAAGATGATAGAGCACTTCAAGAATCAAAAGCCCCTTGATAAACGGTATGCGTAGAAGAACTCAGTGCAATATTATAAGGGTTGGGTTGTCTGTATGACGTAAAGTGTTGAAAGGTCGATATATGGTAGGATTAACATTCTTCTCCCTGATCTTTATTCCTTTCACTTTGAGTTGCATACGAGACAATCAAGAAAACTAGGGAAGTGTTACGTCCGTTGCCCTCTCTTGTTGACATTACTGCACCTGATGGAAAACATATAACTGTTTGTGGTGATGTACATGGCCAGGTAATCCAATGCTCTACTGGCATCTTTCTATATCTTGTCCAATTTGTTTATGTTTCTTGTCTGGTTTACATGATGAAAGTGAATGCAATGGCATGTTTAATGTGAATACGTCTTAAGGGCAGCATGTTTTGTTCTCTAGTATAAAAAAAGGCAATTTTCTGGTACAGCTGAAAATGAATCATCTTATGAGTTTGAATATTTTCCAAATCAAACAATTTTTTGGACTTGATAAAATGTTTAATGTAGCCTTAATTTTTATCTTTAGGTGTTCAATGCTCCCACCAGTACCACTATTAATTTTTATCTTTAGGTGTTCTTTGATAGAGCATTGCTAGGCTGTTTGATTTAGGGAAATCAGATGGCACATTTTTTATTTGATTTTAGAAATGATAATCAGAGTTTATTAATGCCCGATTCATAAAAGAAAAACACTACTTATGGGCTTGATTCTTTCTTACCACTTTGATAGAATATTTTTGGCCTATTAGCTCAATTGGAAGAGCAATGTGCGTATGCACAAAGATGTGGGTTCGAATCCCACATAGGTTATATCATAAACAAGAACACAACAATCTCAAATTGTTAATCATGCACATTATAATCTTAGTTATGCACGTTTTAAACTAAATAATGCACTTTTTAATCTTAATTATGCACTTTAATGTCTTTTCTTTGTAATGTATATAATATAGCAGTCTGCACTGTAAGAATCAGTTATGGCTTCAGTTACATGTGAAATTGGACTGATGATTTGCTTATTGTTAACCTAACAGACATGTCAATAGACTGAGCAGGAAAAAAATCCACAATATACACTTCTAAAGTCCAAAGAGAGGAGGAAATTACAAAACTAAAATTCTGAGCCATGGAAATTGTATACCTCAATAGACTGAGATGAATATTTGATATCAATATCTACGTTAGATTGGGCATAAAGTCATAATGGGGTTAAGCTGAAATAGGAGAGTAAGGTTTCAACCAGTTGTAGAGGAAGGTGGAACTGGAGAGCATCGATGCCGAGTGGTGGTTAACACCGTAAACACCACCAGAACCTATACACATTGCTTGTCAAGATTTATTCTTTATTTACAAGCATTCGTCTTCACTGATCAACTCAAGCATCCATCTTCACTGATCAACCTATACACATTGTTTGTCAAGATTCGTTCTTTATTGCACATTAAATTTTTATATTTGCACTTTTTGAAACTAAAATTGCACATTTAATTTTTATATTTGCACTTTTTGAAACTAAAAGTGCACATTCAAACTAAAAGTTGAAGTGCTTAAAATTCATATTACAATGCTTAAAAGTGCACAATTGTATTGTAAATTTGCACATATTGTATCTTACTTTTGCATAATTGTATTCTAAATTTGCACATATTTTATCTTACTTTTGCACACTTGTATTATAAATTTGCACAATTGTATCTTACTTTTGCACAATTGTAGTTTAAATCTGCACAATTGAATCGCGAGAACCCGCGGTGAAGAAATAAGAAGATTTTTCTATATAAAAATATAAGTTGAAAAAATCATAGGCAAATTCCTGCCGGTAAGAACGCGGAGAAGGAAAAAAAAAAGAATGGTTCCGCCTACTCAAAGTATTCTAAATGTGTACAATTGTATCTTACTTTTGCACAATTGTAGTTTAAATCCGCACAATTGAATCTTACTTTTGCACACTTGTACTCTAAATGTGCACATTACAGTTTTATTTTTGCACTTTATTATCTTATAGTTGCACAAATGTACTTCACAGTTGTACAAATGCACTTCACAGTTGCACAAATACACTTCACAGTTGCACAAATGCACTTCACAGTTGCACAAATGCACTTCACAGTTGCACAACTGCACATTATAATTTTTTTTTTTGCACCTTATACTATTCACGAAGAGAAACATAATAAGAGATACCACATAAATAGCCTATACGGGGTTTGAATCCGCATCTTTGTGCGTAGACACATTGCTCTCCCATTTTGAGCTAATAGGCTTTAGTGCAAAACTTCAAAAGGCTTAAGCAGGACAATGTGGAAAAGATAAATAAAGACTATTACATAGTTAGATCAAGTATCCCTGAATAACAAGCAGCATTAAAAAGATTTTATAAAAGAAGCATGGAGGATCGATGTAAGGGATTGAACAGAGCAATTTGCACTTCACATAATCAAACGGTTGAACCAAAAGTATTTTGATTTGCTCACAATTACAGAAAATATGCAACTCTGGAGATTTTAAGAAACTAAGATTAAGTAATCAATCAAACACAAGTAAATCAAGCAATTTCATATAAGTGATTGTACATATATCTAGTCCATCTTCCCCAAAGCAAAGAGCAACATGTAAAGAAAAGTCAAGAAGATACTCTAATCGTATAGAAGTATATCTAAGAACTAAACTTGAAATTTAACCAAAAAGTCCATATCAAGCAAATACAATTCAAAGGCAACCGCAACTATAACACATTCAAACCCTTGAGTAAAGTTTTATCTATTGAATTTCTTCACCAAATCAGCCTACCACACATTGATATTCTCTGGAAAAAAAAGGAAGGAAAGTCTCCGGCCCAAAGTTGACGCATGTTCTCTCTTCATCGATGCTTCCAGAAAATCTCCAAAGACTCGAAATCAGGTCCTGTGATAAGCTAATAGTTGTGTTTGACTCTGCGGGGCCGTCATCATCAACATTGCCATCTCTGCGCAGCTTACACTACCTACAGCTATGGAACTTGCCCCAGCTTTAGAAGATTGGGGGTGATTTTCCATCCTTGGAAGATCGTGAAATCAACTTTTGCTCTCATCTTCCACAAGCTAGCTGGCGAAAACCGAAAGTGAGGACTCAAAGTTGATTACCCAGATGATTGACA
Organism: Persicaria tinctoria; assembly: GCA_037127255.1. NCBI lineage: Eukaryota > Viridiplantae > Streptophyta > Magnoliopsida > Caryophyllales > Polygonaceae > Persicaria > Persicaria tinctoria. The sequence continues at coordinate 52,360,477 of JBANSL010000014.1, read as the reverse complement.
CGGTAAACACTCAGAGTTGAAATACTTCTCTAGTTTGGACTGTTACCATTTCTGCAGATTCCCATTTGATAATAAATTGGTTTGCCTTTGTGTTTTGTTTTTTGGGATTATTTACAAGCAAAAGCTTGTCACTAGGAGAGGACCTTCCCATCACCTATATCCAATAAAGCCAAGGGTTAATCAGGAATGATAAACAGGAAAATTAAAGTAGAAAAGACTATGGTAAGCCATTCACTAGAGATCTAACTAATTGACTTGCTTATCCTTGTTCTCAAAAGTTAAACAGAATCTGCTCCTGGACAACAAAGAAAATCTCAAAACTTAATATATGAGGTTTATATGGCTCACACCGGATGCAATCGACTCTGCAAAAATCTGTCTTTTGACTTGCGTCATTGACATGTTCCTCAACACTGAGAAATCACCAAATGCTACTGCAAAGCTACATATTCAATAGACTCAAACTACAGAACAATAGACGCAATCTACAGATTCGTCAGATGCTACTGCAAAGCTCGAGCCCTAACTACATCGAGAAGATGAAATCGAGGAATAATTATTCGAAGAGAGCCAAAAGAGAATCAACGAACGAACCTGAGACTCAGAGAGCCCTAATTGATTGAAGAAAGCGAACGGATGGGGTCGAGAAGTGTTGCAAATGGAGAGGGCGAACAAAATTGATGAAGGCAAGTGAAGATTGAACCGATTAGAGAGTTTCCAGAACAAAATTCAGATGAATCTCTAACCTGGTAAGGGTAAACAGAGAACGAGAGGAACACTAGCGTCGAGGGTGAAGGAAAGTCCGACGAATCGCCCCAAGAGGTGAATGATGGCATGCTCTGTCGAGAATAGGGTTTTCGAATGGTGGCCAATGTCGAGAAGAAGAAGCTGCCCTTGATGCAAGCAGACCCTCACGATAGAGTGGCTCATCCGCCACTCTCCTCGGTATCGTTGTAGAATAGAGAGAGGATCGATGGATCCATGAAAGTAGAGAGAAAGATGCGAAGCCTAACCCCACTTCTCACCATCGATGCACCGTATTGAAGGAAGGACGGATCTCCATGGAAGGAAGGATGAAGGAAGAAGATTGAAAACTAAAGGGATTTACAGATGACGGAGCGTTTTAATTTTTTTGGGGCCGGCCCAGTAAACCTTGCTAAAAATTGCTTAACAGTGAATATGGTGACACATTTAGAAATTTTACACCTTAAGCTTTTTTTACACGTTAAGGATATTTTACATTTGAAGTAAACCCTATATATATATATATATATATGGTTTACTTCAAATGTAAAAACTCCTTAACGTGTAAAATTTGCTTATCGCTTAAAATTAGCTAATGGGCCTAATTTAATTACTAATGCGCCTAATTTAATTACTAATGGGCCTAATTTTATTAGTAGAATGTCTGCCCCTCCTGCCCATGCGTGTGCCCCCCTTGCCCCCCTTCTCAGACCAATTTTTTTTTTTTTTTTAAAGATTTTTTTTTTGTCCCAGAATTTTTTTTTCGTGTTAACACTTTCTGCTGTGCAAGTATAACTTGCTTTTGTGCACATATAACATATTATTGTGCAAATATAAGTTTATTTTGTGCAGACAAATAATTCATTATGGGGTAAATAGGTAAATGTGCCTATTTCAATTATAAAAATTTATAATTGAAATATGTTTAATTTATGGGTAAATTGGTAAATATGCCTAATTTTATGGGTAAATGCACTTTTTCCCGTTTTCGATACCTTTTGTGCAACTGTGAAGTGTATTTGTGGAACCGTGAAGTGCATTTGTGCAATTGTGAAGTGCAGTTGTGAAAATGTAAAGTGCATTTGTGCAACTTTAAAGTGCAAATATAAGAACATAAAGTGTGAAAATAAAATTGTAATGTGCAAATTTAGAATACAAGTGTGCAAAAGTAGGATACAATTGTGCAAATTTAAACTACAATTGTGCAAAAGTAAGATACAATTGTGCAGATTTAGAATACAAATGTGCAAATGTAAGATCATAATGTGCATTAATAAGACAAAAGATGTGCTTTTGAAATCGATGTTTTAATTTTGTTTTTTGTTTTTTTATACTTTTGAGACTTTGGGTTCACCTCTCGGTTAATTTAGGTTGATAGATGTAAGTTTGAAATCGATTTTTTTACGCATAAGCTTTTAAAATTAAAGTGCATAAATAAGATTAAAATGTGCACAATTAAGGTTAAAAAGTGCATAACTTAGATTATAATGTGCATGATTAACAATTTGCGATTGTTGCGCTCTTGTCTATTATGTAACCTATGTGGGATTTGAACCTACATCTTTTGTGCAAACGCACATTGCTCTACCAATTGAGCTAATAGGCTAAATTATGATTTTTATGCTAAAATAGAAGAACCTAATCGACCTAAAGCATATTGCAATAAAATTCTAAAATTCAATTAGCTCATGATTCACAAACAATTTGACAATACTATAAACACGAAATTAGCTCCAAATCAACCCAACAACACAACCATATCATCAATTTCAGTCAATTTGGCTGTTGGCAAAAAACCCCAAATTCTAAAGCATATCGCAATATAAAATTTCAAACTTCAATTAGATCATGATCCATAAACAATTTGACAATGCTATGAACATGAAATTAACTCCAAATCAACCCAACAACACAACCATATCATCAATTTAAGTCAATTTTGCTTTTGGCAAAAAGCCCGAAATTCTAAAACATATCGCAATATAAAATTCTAAAATTCAATTAGCTCATGATCCATAAACAATTTGACAATGATATGAACATTAAATTAGCTCAAAATCAACCCAACAACACAACCATATCATCAATTTCAATCAATTTGGCTTTTGGCAAAAAGCCCCAAATTCTAAAACATATCTCAATCTGAAATTATAAAATTCAATTAGCTCATGATCCATAAACAATTTGACAATGATATGAACAAGAAATTAGCTCAAAATCAACCCAACAACACAACCATATCATCAATTTCAATCAATTTGGCTTTTGGCAAGAAGCCCCAAATTCCGCTCCTAAATCAAACCCTAGGTTTTCAATCTCAACCTAAATCATTCAAACAATCTAAATAGTTGTAATAAACAAGTTTAGGGGTAGAAATCATACCAAATTTGAGTGGAAACAAGGAGCAAAATCGGGATTTCGAAGGTATTCCGAGCCAAAAGTACCGATTAGCGTTGTTGGGGAAGATGGGCTCGGTGTGGGCTCGGCTGGGCTCGAACCATGGGGGTTCCGGGCTCGGGGGGTGCACCGGAGGGAGGGGGTTCGAGCAGGTGGGGGCTGGTGGCCGGAGGTGGCTCGTAGGTGGCGTGGGAGGCCGATGAGCCAAGATGCGGTGTGAGACTTTGAATGGTCGGGGGGGCGCGTCTGGGCTCGAACCAAGCCAAGCCAGGGCTCGGGGGGTGCGCCCAGGGGTTGGCTCGAGCGCGGCTAGGCGGTGGTGGCCGGAGGTGGCTCGACGACGTGGCCGGAGGTGGGTGCGGGGCAGCGGGAGGCCGAGAGAGAAACCACTTTGAGCGCGCGTTTTAATTCAGTAAAAAAATAAATTTT